>CM060373.1:17072920-19472920 GCA_030545235.1 Helianthus tuberosus
CCGGGTCACCGCCCGTCATCATTTTGACTTCTAAGAGTCAATTACTAACACATCTAACACGTAACTTATACAAAACTTCGTCTATTATACTATCACCTTTTACTTTATACTTATTTCTATGACCCGTTCGACTCAATCATGGTCAAACTGTCGACATCTTCTTATGCGGATTAATTTCATCTTTTTATATTTTTAAATCCGTCTCACGGATTCACACGCATCATTCATGCTTTTTCATTCATTGAATCCGCCTTACGGATTCAAACACTACATTCATGCCTTTCATTACTTCTGTGTTTTGAATCCTTCTCGCGGATTCAAACATATTATCCATGCCTTTCATCCTTGAACCCGTCTCACGGATTCAAACATTGCATTCATACCTTTCATTCCCTGAATCCGTCTCCCGGATTCAAACATATTATTCATATCTTGTTGATCCATACTTAATTACGGATTCAACATTCTTCATTCTTATCAGGCATGTTTTTCATTCTTACTTAGTACTCTCAATTTCCAGAGAGTCTTACTTCCCATTTCACCCACACGCCCGCCTGCTACCCAACTCTACCGGACATACCTGTAACAATTATCATGATCTCACGAACGTCATACGTTTCTCGTGTACTGGCCAGGTACACAATCCACATAGTAGTTTCGTGCCTTCATGTAATTGTCACCTTATGTCCGTAGACTTAGGTTTCGGCGCGTGTATCACTTTCAGTACTTCATTACTATACAATCATTGTCTTTCATTTAAAATTTTCCTTCCCTTAATGAGTTTTACCATTACATGTACCCACATATTAAATTCACGTACCTGGGCTCATTTGCCTATTTGCCACTTGACTGTTTTAGTTATTCATCCTAAACTGCATTCACGGATCATCCTCTTCAAACACTTATGCTTACCTTGCGCATACAAAACCATCAGTTTCTTTATACGTATACATAAGTACATACTTATATTAGCTTCTACCTTTGGATCTTGATCGAGTCTTAGATTGTACGGGTTTCTTATCTCAAGAGCACACAAGTTTAAGTTCAAGTACTTACCTTCTCGTACTTGATTCCCTCAAACCAGGGCTCTGATACCAACTTGTTACACCCTAATTCGTATTTGACTAAAGTCGCAGCGGAAATTCGTACCATAAAAATTTCTTTCGTTACAAACACCTTGACGCGCTTAAAATCATTTCTAAGGTTAATCCTTTTACAATAAATACGTTTATTATACTCATTTACAATAAGAAAACATAACCTAGCTTCACTCAGTTACGTACTCAACACTCCCGTACAATCTATTTTGTGACTCGATCTTTGATCGCTCCTCTTCAATATGATAATCTGGCTCGAACCACCTGCACTCACCAAATACATACAAGACATTAATATGTTATCAATATAAACGATACTTAGCCTTGGATTATTTCCGTTCCATTATTCCTTTACATTAAACGTTCCTTCTGAGTACCTCGCCTCTAATGAGTCTTCGATACTCTACCTGCATTACCCCTAAAACTCCAGGTACACAAATAACAACGTACAGACTTAATCATACTGAATGACTTACATATATACCTAAACTTCATACATATTATCTCCATACATACATATGTACACAAATGCATACATACCTATTTGCATACATACTCACACACATACTTGCCAACCTACATGCATACCTACATATAAATACATCTACATCATTATATACGTATCTACATATACACATACCAACACCATTACGTATGCTCATGACATTATACACATATACATGCATACATCCCTACTTGCAGCATACAAAACTCATACATGCCTACTCTCATACATACCATCATATATCCACGCACTTGCTCACATACTTATAAACATACATACATACCTATCTACACATGTGCATACACTCCAGTTTATAAAAACGTAAATTAAATTAGTCATACGCAAGTTAAAACGCATTTAGACGAGTTCCCAAGACAAAACGCCCCTGTTTGAGCAGAAAGGTTGCAGCTGATTGCTGCATATTCCCAGCACATTCGGATTTTACGGAAACGAGCATAACTCTCTCGTTTTTTATCCGTTTTACCCAATTCTTTTTCCTATACGTCCGTAATTTAATTCTCCATCCAATGGAGTTAAAATCCATCATCCGACATAATAAAATTTCAGACTTTTAACTCTTCGGCTTATTACCCTCTTACCAAATTTCGACCCGTTCATGCATTCATCAACATAACTTGTTTGTTTTACCATAACTTCTTATAAACCTAATAATATCAGTGACGTCTATCATAAAAGACTAAATTCTTGGATGTCTTGCCTCCTCTTAACCCATTATCATTCATATGCTTATTTTGACCCGTTAAGGGTATTCGCGCATTAATTGGTCTATGACTAACAAAATCATACTCCCCACTTTCATACTTGACCAAAACATTACACTAATCGAATAACTTGTTTCTAAACTACTTTTAAGATCGTTTGCCCAAAATACCCATCAAGGGCATTTTGGTCAACTTTAATCCCATCATTTACGACGAAAGACTACACCACATATTTGACCTCAAACATCATATTTAGTTAATTAAAACACCATATTACTTAATCGAACTAAGAAGTGATTACGGAAATCACTTACCTTATGCGTCCGTGCTCGTATCCGATTCCTTGCCTCTTCTTGACCCGTTAACACCTCATGCTTGAGCCCGTCTCGACGTGGTTCCTATACTTTCATTTCATCGAATTCACGCTCTTATTAGCATACTCATTTGTACATGTTAACAATCATATCAATCGCATATTTCACACTTAACTTTCCTTAGTCATTCCTAACAAGCATAAAACATATAATCAACTTCATATCCTTTCCAACACATGTAATTTATCATGTAATCACAATTAACGCATATTAACATAACATGCACCAAACGACTTCTTATAATCCTGCTTTTACAACAACGAGTTAAATCATGTTTCTTATACTTGTTGACTTTCAAGAGTCAACTATTAACCATATGTAACTATCGACTTATCAACATATACTCATAACATCATAATCGACTATACGGACGACACTATATACATTTTATCATACACTTGATGTGCGTACTACCTTTTAAGTATCACGCACAACTAATTCATGCATAAATCTTCTAAACTCATACATAACCCATCAAAACCTACTTCTAGCCATCATGGATCATTCCCAAATAAACATCAAACATATCATCATCATATTTCTCCTAATTCATCTAACAAGAATTCATCATACCCACATAATACATCAATCTTTCAACAAGACTCGGACATGGGTGGTGATTCTAGTCATCATCTTCACCCTAACTAACGGGTTTCACCTCTAATCATCAAATTAACACAAACCATACGTAACCCGTGTTCTATACGATGATTCTAACCCTTATACATGATCAATTTCATATTAACTCATGGATTTGAACATAACCCACTTCACACATGATCACCAATCTTAGATTTAAGACATACCTTATGATCCCCTCGTGAAGGTGATCATTAATCCGTGTTCCTTCTTGAATTTGAGCTTCGATTCACCCTTCAATTTGGTGATTTAGTTGAGTTAGGGTTTGGAGCTCTTGAGAGCTCCTGAAGCTTCACGAACACACACGTATGTGTGTTTGTGTGTGTGTGTTGATCTTTTAATTAGTAAGAAACTTTCATTTGTTCCACTTTAGCCCCTCGGGTTTGTCTTTAAAACATAACTGACACTACCTTCATCATTTAATACTTTTGACCATACCCTTAACTAGGTTAAATAGCCTAGTTATTTATTTCATGACGTGTCATATAGGAACACACGACAAATATTAACATTCAGATTTTGGGGCGTTACAGATAGTCACCTTCTAATTTAACATGGATGAAATGGTTTGTATGAACATGAACAAGCGATACCACTTGATGAGGGCTACGGACTTGGTTGGGACCGAGCAATAGAGGGAAGAAAGTTTGATTGCCGGCAATGCTTAAAAGGTGAACAATCACACAAAATCTATTAGCAATGAGGAGTCCAGTGTGGATCCTCCAAACAAAGGAATAGAAGACAACATTTTTTCACTATTACGATCACGAACAATCCATAATCACCTTTAATCGGATCTTATCGAGCATTTAGAGCATTGACACCAACTCTACCTCCAACTAAACCAAATGAGCAACTAAGATTATTATTTTTATTAAAGTGTTCTAGGTTATTTTATTTTATAGTTATTAGAATTGTATGTTATTTATTTATTTTTATTTTTGACTTATATTAAAACTTATTAAATATTTATTTTCATTTTGACTTGTATTAAAACTTATCAAACATGTTAATATTTTAGATTTTAAATTAAATTAATATGATTTAACTCTGAAAAGCTAGTGAGAAAATAGGAATACCCTCTCAACCCTTAAATAATATTTAGAGATAATTCTTTAAAAAGTGATATACATAGATAGATAAAGACTCGGAGTGGATTCGTGGAAATGGGTAGGTGGTGGCCCAACTAATTTTACGGTATACGTAGTTAAACAACTATTTATTTCGGCTCAGAATTATAGCTATTTTTATAAAATGAGATGGAACAGATGAATCCCTTTGAAGTGCAATGTTTTGGTTTGGCGAGCGGAACTAGATAGCCTCCCAACTAGGGTGGAATTGACGAAGTGAGGTATGATTTTACAAGATATAAACTGTACGTTGTTTGGCGATTCTACGGAATCATCGACCCATTTATTTACTGCTTGCATTTTTGCATTGGAGGTGTGGGATCGGGTTGCGAGCTGGTGTAGGTTACCTCCTCTCTATGCGTTTGAGGTTAGGGATTTACTCTCTTTAGCAAAAGGTTTTAAGCTACGGAAAACATGAGACGAGGGCGGTTCACGAGATTGTGTTAACGACTTTATGGTGTATTTAGATTGCCAGAAATGAGATGGTTTTTCAAAGGAAGAACGCTAAAGTGGTGGATGTTATCGCAAAGATTAAAACTAGTTCGCTTTTTATTAGAAATAGATCTAAATTCAAATGTATAGAATGGAAGGATTGGTACGACTCCCCTCTTATATTGATGTAATTTCTCGTTTTCCTTGCGGTCCTTAATTTGATGACTTGCTTGTGGTTTGTTCGGTGAATGAAGTTTATCTTTCAAAAAAAAATATATATATATATATATATAATCTATAATAAGAGATTAGAAGATGACCTCACTTTGCTTACGTGTCAACCTCTGAGATATGCCGCATTGTTCATGCTGATGTCATAAATCCGATTTAATCTAAATAATATTGTATATAATAATCAGATTTTTATTATTTTTATTATGATAAAATTGGTTTTTTTAGGAGGGAACTTTTGAAAATGCATGGGGAGTTGAACTGTGCATTTAATGCACCTGTGAGAAGTAATCATATCTCAACTCTCTCTTTCTTCTTCACACTTTAATCTCCATATCTCTCTTTCTTCTCATTTCAAACTCACAGGCGATTTTAGGGTTTATTTTCCTCATCTTCCACATGAACCATGTCATCCGCAAAGAAATCCGTCGGTGAATCACCATCTTTGTCACTCAGACCGATGAAGATGATTTTGTCATCTGAGCCTACGATGGCGAGATCAGGCGTGTTGTTGCAACATGCCCTAATCGTTGCCGGCTGTCATTCGCGGTTGTCCTAGGTAGCGTTGGGTGTAATCGATGTTCGGTTGATAATGATGAGATCGATGTCACCTAAGGGATATTCAGTCAATGATGTTGATGAGATGCTTCTCACCTAAGACTAAAACTATGTTGTTTTCCGACAATTCTAGGGTTGACGGTGCTCCCAGAGTGTTTTGGTAGGAAGCTAGGGTTCCGGGCACTTTCCGGAAACTTAGATGCGTTTCCGATGAAGCAAACGTCGGCCCGAATATACGCGAGGTCCGACATTTTGCAATCATTTGTCAAATTTTATCTATTTTCTTTTGAATATCTGGATGGTATGTCTCATTCTTGATCCGATAAATGTTTTAAGGTTTGATTGGACTGTGATTGTATATATGTGTATCTGAGAACTGCAAATTGATGATAAGTATTAGTTTAGTAAACCACAATTTATGGTTGTTTAATGTTTGAATTTGCAATTTGATTAGATAAGGAATTATGTAGATGAATCATTTACTGTTGTAGAATACTTCCTAATTTTGCAATTTGGAGATTATTTATAATTTGTAAATTATTTATAATAAATTTTGATGCCATGAGGTAATGACAGTAATTCATAGTTGTTTTGTTAGTAATTTACATGTATCTTTGCTAATTTGATTTGGGGTTTTTTCTTAAGTTGGGTTTCTGTTTATGTATTGATTACACCCTAAATCATTTAGGGTTGTCTGTGATGGTGAATAAAAATGAATGCAAAGTGCATTTTTCTTGTCTATATATATATTTTTAATCTATAATAAGAGATTAGAAGATGACATCACTTTGCTTACGTGTCAACCTCTGAGATATGCCACATTGTCCATGTTGATGTCATAAATCCGATTTAATCTAATTAATATTGTATATAATAATCATATTTTTATTATTTTTATTATGAATGCAAAGTGCATTTTTCTTGTCCTTTCAAAATGAGGCTATGATGATTTTGTAGATTAAAGTGTGAAGAAGAAAGAGAGAGATGGAGATATGATTACTTCTCACAGGTGCATTAAATGCACAAAACAACTTGAACGTCTCTACTCAGACCGATGAAGATGATTTTGTCATCTGAGGCTACGATGGTGAGATCTGGCGTGTTGTTGCAACATATAAACCATCGTTGCCGGCTGCCGTTCGCGGCTGTCCTAGATAGCGTTGGCTGTAATCCATGTTCGGTCGATGATTATGAGATCGATGTCACCTAAGACCACGTTTTTTAGATTGTTAGGGATATTCAGTCAATGATGTTGATGAGATGCTTCTCACCTGAGACTAAAACTATGGTGTTTTCTGACAATTCTAGGGTTGACGGTGCTCCCAGAGTGTTTTGGTAGGAAGCTAGGGTTCCGGGCACTTTCCAGTAACTTAGATGCGTTTCCGATGAAGCAAACGTCGGCCCGAATATACGCGAGGTCTGACATTTTGCAATCATTTGTATTAGTTTAGTAAATCATTTAGTGTTGATTGTCATGGTGAATAAAAATGAATGCAAAGTGCATTTTTCTTGTCCTTTCAAGATGAGGCTATGATGATTTTGTAGATCTGAGTAAAAATTGAATGAAGATAGCATTATGGTATGGCAAGGTTGTAGGATGGCAGTTGTTCATGCAACCTCTCTTGCAGCCATGGTGTTGTCATCTTTATGCACAATCTGAGCCTGGAATTCTGACAATGCAAATGTTTTGCAAGTTCACCATGAATGACCTTCGCCGACGCTGTGTTGGTGATTAAGGTTTTGAAAAGGGATCGTGTATAATCGTTGTCACATCTATACAAGAAAATGGAGTTTGGTTGGTCTGAGATGCCTATTTAGCTATATGTGATGACGCCTGTAAGTTTTCCAATTTTTCGTTTGTAGATCGGTCATATAAATTGACGTTTGGACCCAATTCCTGTGTTTTGTTTTACAGGTGGTCGTGTGGCTATGGTGGTGTTACCAACAGATCTTGGTGAATTAGACACACTGCATGTGATGTTGCTACCGAGGTACTGTTATTTTATTTATTTTTTCATGTCTTGTATTGATTAGTAATGCTATTAGGAGTTATTTATGTAATTATTCTTTTTACTCGCTGGTTTTAAAAAATAGTAAATTATTAAAAAAAAAACTTTCACTTTGGTTTTGAAAAAATAGTTTCAGTTGTTATAAATTAGAAGATGGCCTCGATTTGCTTACGTGTCAACCTCTGAGATATGCCACATTGTCCATGCTGATGTCATAATTCGTGTATATATATATATATAGAGGCCGGTTATCATACAAATGCCCTTATCGTACATTACGTACGCTACAATCTCAGCCATCCGATCATCTTCTCGCATTGAATTCGCATGTTGTTTTTTGTACCACATGCGAAATTGTTAAAAAAAAACATGCTATTTCATCAAAATTATCACATGCGAAATTGGTACAAAAAAACAACATGCGAATTCATCAAAAATTATCACATGCGAAATTGTTATAAAAAAACAACATGCTATTTCATCAAAATTATCACATGCGAAATTGGTACAAAAAAACAACATGCGAATTCATCAAAAATTAACACATGCGAAATTGTTATAAAAAACAACATGCTATTTTAAAATGCGGGAAGATGATCTGACGGCTAAGATTGAAGCGTACGTAATGTACGATAAGCAATATTGTACAGTACTCTTTACCTATATATATATATATAAATCTAATAATCTAAATAATATAGTATATAATCTGATTTTTATTATGATAAATTAGTTGTTTTTTGAAAAATAGATGCCTTGGATATATGAAAGATTATATTAATTGGTTACGTTTTATGTTTTGTAGTTTAGTCTGTGAATTTGGTTGAATCATCGTTGCCATGGATACGGAGTGACCGAGAAGATGTTAAGGTTGAAGCAACTGTCTCCTACAGATCAGGGCGGTTACTCTCAATTCTCGATTGTTGTTCACTCAGAAAGATAAGGTACTTTTACCATCCATGAAGATGTTCTTGGTCTGTTTGTTCTTAGTCGTGATTGGTAATTTCAAGAATTTGTAGTTTGATAAAGGTTTCGTCTTTTTTGGTTGGTTTTGGTTATGGTTATGATTTTTGTTTTGTTGTTTAGTGGGCATGGAAGTTTCTCCATAGTCGAAACTTAACAATGTACTTTGTCATTTACTTCATTATTCAATTATTGTACCTTATTATGGATGGTATGCTTTGTTGTTACTGATTTTGTTTCAGTTGTTTTTAATGAATTTGTAGTGTTTGATTTGTTTTTTAATTATTTTGGTTGGTTGATACAGGAGAATCACCCATAGAACTCACCACCAGAACCATCGGGCATGTCGAAAACGATGATCATGAAGCCAACAGCAGCAGCTTACATAAACAATCACCGGTTAAGTCAACACACGGGCAAGTCTGGATGATGTTTATAGATTCAATGATGTTTGTTTGTTTTTCATTCAGTTTACTTTTCTCTTAATCGTGTTTTGATGATAATAGCAATTTGATGATTACGATGACGGTTAGTTTGATAAGCAGCAAACCGGTGTACATATGTGGAGGCTGCGGTGCAATACTTCAAGGTTGGTAGCATATAACTAACTACTTGTGTTTTGTTTTTGTTTTTTTGAACATTTTGTTTGCTTTTATGTTTTAAGATTTTAATGTGTTAATACAGCGAAGAAGCGGAATAACAATACAATTGACACCACATCACACAGACCGGGCAACAATTCTTCAGGAAAACCGGTTAGTGCATTCAGAAGTTAATAATGTGAATTATGGATTGCTATTAAGATGTTTGTAAATTGGTTCTTTGTTGTTAGCTGATGTTGAGATTCTTGAATCAGTGAAAACCCGGTGCCATATAATTAAGTTGGATGCTCCTGTAACTCGGGTAGTAACTGCTATATATTTTACTCCTATAACTCCTGTAACTAGGCTGAAAGACAGACATTTCTTGTGTTTAACGCAACATGATAACTTGCAGAACACGTACTGTGTGACAACCGCCAAATTTACATGCATCCGTACAATTAATTAATCTTGATTAGTGCTTAATGACTGTGTTGGATTACAATTAACTGCTTCTGATTTCTGCATCATATTTACATGTGCATCACATTTCATGCTGTCACATCATTTTTACATACAAACTTTAGTGACACAAACGTTGCACAAAGCACAGCTAGCACAGTTAGCGGATAACTCAGAAAAATGCTGACGATGTTCAGGACATAGACAAACAGTGTTTTGAGACCCCATATGGGCCCGGGATAAGGTACTACACTAGTATGGTGTGTAGGGAAGTAAGGACCATAAAACTGCTTCACTAGGTGATAGTTTGAGTGCCGGAAAGTGCCTAAAACCCGCTTAAAGTGCTGAATTCAGCATATTTCAGCAAAATTCAGCTATTTAACAAGTTTGTAACCTGCAAAAACATGGCAAAATGGTCCTGAATGCTTTCCTAAGTGTCGGGAATTAAAAGTGTCACAAAAGGGTACATAAAGATCACTAAACGGAATAGTTTGACACTTTAACGAACCGGTATCTAACCGAACAACCGGACACTACCCGAAACACCAAAATTATACTAGAAGCATTGTTTTAATGTTTCTGAGCTAGTTATGATCCCCGAACACCCCAACACCCTATATAACACATCATGTGCATAAACATTAATCACTACACTTGAAATCTAACTAGATTAACTTAACCATCATTAAACACCAACTAAATACCCCCCCTAAGTGGACGGTCACTTATGTGACCCCATCATAATCTTCTCAAGATCTTGCTAAATCCTCTCTTGATCTTCCTTAGATTGCATGAAGATTGTGTCTTGTACTATTGAAACACAATAACCTTTGGGTAAAACTATAAGATGCATATAAGGAGCTCTAGAGTTCATTCATCTTCACACCACAACTCACCTCCTCCTCCCTTGCTCCATTCTCGGCCGAACCCCAACCACACACCATCATCATTTCCATTTCACTTTCATACAATCTCAAGTGTACACAAGGTGTAAGGAACCATATAAGAAGGTTTGGTGGTCTTGGATCTTGAAGGACCTTCATCATTTGCTATTATCCTCCACATTTGTCATCTATAACATCTTGTGTTCTTCCCTAGCCTTTGTGCTAGTAGTAAGGCCCTCATAACCCTTTGTTACTTCACATTTTGATGGTTAATAGATGATGAACATTGTTAATCTTGATGAACACTAAAAGACATAATCATGAATCTCTAACATAAGCTTAATAAACATATGAATACTTGTTTCTTGATGATTGATGATTTATGTTAGTGATGTTAGACATCATAAGAAACCTACTAGATTGTGATTAAACACATGATCTAGTAAGTTAAGGTGGTGATCTTGTAAAAGACCAAGATCATCATGCTTTATGTTTACATGAACTTGAATAATAAAAGTTGTTTTCATATGATGATGATGATTTAAACAAAATACAAGTCTTGTGAGTGGATGATTTCTAAAATAGTTTTTCCAAAGAAACCAAGTTAAATAACAAGATTTACATAAACATTGTTTTTAAAAGAAACTAGTCATGTTTCTAGTGGTGAAACAAGTGTAAGAATACATTGTTTACAAGAAAAATTCAAAAGAATGATTTTTGGAAAAATCATCTAGTAAGTTGTAAACACCTAAATTCTTTAAGAATGAGATTTTTAAAGAAATAAACACACTTTAAAGGGTAACTAAACCTACTAAACACACTACCAAGTTACTACAAGTTTTTATGAAAGTTCAAGTTCATGATTAGTATGTAGATAGCTTTGTTTTAGCACTCGGTAAGTGTAGATTGATTGTTGATTGTTTGTGATGACTTTGAAAAGAAAATGATATGATTTGATAGCATGGACACCTCCATTTTTAGGGGAAACTATGGCAAAATTTTCTAAAAATATAAACACTTAGAAAAATATTTTCTAAACAAATATTTACAAGTGTGTTTTAACTATGGTTTTCAATATAAACTTTGCCATAGATTTTGTTACAAAATACAAGTATTGGAGGTTGGTTTTTATAAGTAAAAGTGGATAAATATGTATTTAGAATACATATTTACACCAAAGACACATTGTATGTGATTATTTGTATACTTTGTGTATTAATTATATTATTTTTGGATTTAAAGTAATATAACTTAACAAAATACCAAGAATTTACAATCCAAAAAACTACCAAAAAAATCATAAGGAATATATACACAAGTTACACACAAAATATTGAGAAACCGAACAAGAAATGTAACTTGCCAAATATTCCAGAAAATGCATTTATAAACGTATTTTGGTAAATAGTATTTTGGATACAAGGGAAAGGAAAATATGATTTTTCCAATTATTACAACGTTATATCATATTTTTTACAAGAAGAAAATATATTATTTTTGGGAAATAAAAATATATTTTCTTGGAATTTTTAGAAAATATATGATTTTTGGGAAAATATATATATTTTCTTGGATAAACTTGAAATACATTATTTTTGGGATGAAATAAGTTTAAATATTTTCTAAGTGAGACTTGAAAGTATATTGTTTTGGAATTACAAATATTTTTGCCAAAAGAAAAATTTGGAATAATTTTTCTAAGAAATACTTCTTGAAATATATATTTTAGAAATATATATGGGATACTTATTAAAGATTATGCACGCCGGAATACGACACCAATACATGGCAAGATATACAAATACGGATAAACATGTATGAGATACCCCCATCCTTGGGAAGGAAATACGAATATGAATACTTGAGAAGTATTGTTACAAAAATATTGTTTTAACAATTATTCCAAAAAAAATCAATAAATATAATTTAAGTTAAAATATTTATTATTTTAACAAATAATTATATAACTTGGAATAACGATGAAGACACTTGGAAACATAACTCAAAGGCACTAATTAATACTAAGTCAAGGCACGACCCACTCGCCTAATAAGACCATAGTGCATTGTAGGTAGTCGTGTACACCAGAGGACACTTTGAGTTACAGGCAGATTCGAAGAACGCAAAACTGTGAGTTCATGTCCCCCTTTTCTTTAAACTGTTTTGTTTATTTACTTCGGGGGTGAAATACATGTTACAAAAGGATTACATACAAATACAATTGGTATGATTAGCCTAGGAAAGAACCATAGATCATGTGAATGGGTAGGCGGATACTTAAGACCATTAATCCTCGTATAAGGACCGAGGGGCATGAGTGATAGATCTATCTGGGTGTAGCGAGCCCCATCCATGAGTCCGCCGAATGGGCCATTTGGTGACTATGTCTTACAGCCGGAAGCCCGGTACAAAGTCTAACTAGGTTTGAGTCTTCCTGCACCATGTCACGTATATTAATGTATTAGCTACACATTAATTGATCTGTTTCCTTGTTGCTTTCATACCGGATTTTCAATTACATACAAACATATTTACAAAAGGTTTCAAAGGTTTATACATACACACAAATGAACACATGAACTCGCTCAACTTTTGTTGATGTTTTCAAACTACATGTATTTCAGGGAATTAGTAAACGGATCTGGCGGGCGTTGGAAGTTTTATGCTGCGATAAGAATAAAGGTGTCATCCATGGTCCTTGGGTTGGTCAGTGTGTCTTATTCCTGGACGAGACACGTCTCCCAAACCTTAGTTATATTTAATATCTTTTGACGAGTCCTTATTGAACTCATAAACAATTTGTATGGTTTGTAAAACTTGAACCTGAAGTCTACCCTTTTGAACAATGTCGTTATATTTTTAACTTATTTAATGGATGACAAATCTACGGTTTTTATCATATAGTTATTGTTATGATTGAATGCAGTGGTATTAAGAAAGCCACACCATAACCACGCTTCCGCAAAAGTCAGGGTGTGACAGCTTGGTATCAGAGCTTCGATTGTAGCGAACTAGGATTCCTTCTCGAGACTAGACTACAATCATTAGGGCTCTCACGAAAATATTTTTACGACATGTTTTCATTGCATACACAAAACGCCCAGATCCAAGAAACAAAACAATTTTTATAAAGAAAAGACACAAAACACATTTCAAGGTTTATGTTTGTGGTTCAGTCTGAGAGACTGGGTGGTTCAGTCTGAGAGACTGGGTGTTTCAGTCTGAGAGACTGGGTGTTTCAGTCTGAGAGACTGGGTGGTTCAGTCTGGGAGGCTGGGTGTTTCAGTCTGAGAGACTAGGTGTTTCAGTCTGGGAGACTGGTTAGTTTAGTCTGGGAGACTAGGTGGTTTAGTCTGGGAGACTAGGTGGTTTAGTCTGTGAGACTGGTTAGTTTAGTCTGGGTCTTATTTTTTTTAAAAAGAGCAACAAGGCTCTGATACCACTTGCGGAATGGTTCTAGTAAATTTTTTATTACTAGATACTTGCGGAATCATTATTTGGTACATGTTATCAGGACAAATAATAATAACATGACAAACATCATGATTAAACATAAAGAACAAACATCATGATTAAAGATGTCTTCTTTATTGACGGGGCCTTCCAAATGCTAGCTTTCCATATGCTAGTATTTGCCGATGACAAAATTGCCTTAGAACAAGACAAATATGACATAATGAATTTAATCATTCCTTCGAATATAGAATTCATGATTTTGAATTTATGAAATTCATTTGTAGGTAGTTACTACCAATATTTTTGATTGAGTAAATCATTTAATTTCGATAATAATTAATCGATTTTGTTTGTGTATGTTTATAAAAACAGTTGTTTATTAAAATGCTTAAGGAGATATTAACATAAATATCTTGAAGTAATTTAACAGTTAGAATAGAACATACCTTTCCTCCTTATCCTGCTAAGTAAATCTTTAAATTGATTTTTCAAGTGACCAACCCAACCAATTCTTCCCTACGCGGCCTCTTGCCTAAACGGTACTTTTTATGGCTCCAGGGCTCCAGGTTTTGCAAAAATCTTTAAAGATGAACAAATGGATAAAAAGGAAACTAATATTTATTCATAACTGTTCTTCCCTAAGGAAGAACTTCTTGATATTTACATAATATTCTCCTCTAGCAAGGAGATTACTCACTACCACACATACTAGTTACAAAGGAAAAGTTGGAAAAGGAAAATGATACGAGAGAAGGGGATGGGGATTGGATTGCCTAAACTAAAGGAATTCAACTTCTTTATATAATAGAAGTGAATTTTACAAAAGACCATTATAGCCCTTAATCAATCGTCATGGATGACGTTTTTTTCAATCGATGTACCCATGTGTTGGGTCCAGTTCTCGAGTGTCTTCATCTGAAAAGTAGCTGTCCTTTTCAGTAGGGTTTTTGTTTTCTTCTGAAGAAGATGCTTTGCAGTATTCGCACTGATGGTTCTCAAATGTACGTTGCAACTTTTGACAAAGTTGTTCTTTAGTGGTGGGGCCTGCTTCTACTTTATTAAAGATGATGCGTTGCTCCATCCTTTCTAAAGCTTCCTTTTCATGTAGTGGTAAAGGAGTTCCACTATAGCTAGTAATTATGCAGTTAGTGCTGCAATAATTTACTTTGTTAAAGCTTCCTACTTTAATTTTCTGTAGGTTTTCTAGGATTTGTAAAAATCCGTTAGTCCTTATATGTAACCATTTTTCATAGTCTTCATAGTCTTCTTTTATCACCCTTGAAGGATTGACCGTTTTTGTTTTGGCTATGCCAATTTCTAAATGATGGTAACTTGGAAAGGTTTTTCCTTGGTACCAGTCAGGGAGTGTAGAACTACACTTGATGAAGATGTTTGCATCTCTTGCAGCAGCAATTTTCTTTCGAAAATTTTTGATGGCTTTCTTCATTCCTTCAGACAAATTACTTATTTCAAGTAAATTAGGAGAAGGGTAGATGAACTTTGCTAATCCAGCAGAAAATGCTAAAGAAACTAGTTTTGGGCTTGCACATGGACAAAAGATAATAAGACTTTTAGTAGCCCTGTCTTCTGTGTAAATATGTTCGAACTCGAAATCGTCTTGGTTTATGGCTCTAGCCTTTGACCAAATTGTTCTGAATTCGTCTAAAGAAATAATATATTTTTCTTCTTTCTCTTCATTTATTGTTGGTTTTGAGAAAGTGTTGTTTCTGAATTCAATAACTCTTTCTTTTTTCTTGGACCTCAATGGTTCAGGAATAATTGTTACCTTTAAAGGTATTTCCTTTTTCCCGCAGGTTGCTGAATATCGGGTGGCTTCTTGTTGGGCTTGTAGTAACGACCCAAATTTTTTGAATGGATAGTCAGTTTTATCAACGTAATTTTTGACTATAGCCCAATCTTCATAAATTCCTCTATGGTCACCATAAAAAATAACATAAAATCTAGTATTTTTAGGATTTTCTGGTATTTGTGTGACCTGGGAGTAACTTGGTCTGAGAGAGACCTTTTCAGTTTTTGGCAAACTGTCAGCCATCAACGGATTTGATGTGCCTTTACCAGAGCCGTTTGCTTCTGGGCTAGATGAAGATTTTAGTTCTTCATTTACCCTATTTTTGCTTTTTTTCCAAAGCAACGGGAGTGAACGAACTTGTTTTTTCTTTACCCTTTGCCGTTTGAGGTGGAATAGATTCAGATTGTTTCCTTGCGGATTCCTGCTCTGAATTAGCAGTTGTTTCTAGACTTTCGTCATAGAGAGCTATCTGATCTCGAATAGCTTTTAATTCTATCAAAAGATTTTTTTCTTTTAGGCGTAAAGCCTTTAAATTCTCCATTTTTTCAAAAAATAAGCTTTTCTTTTGTGAGAGTGATTGGTGTTGCCTTTAGTTTGAAGGGTGTGTGTTCCTTAAATAGGCATGAAAAGCATTTAAATTTAGAAAATTTATTTGAAATACGTATTTGTTTACGTATTTTGAAAATCTCGTGTCAAGCAATCAACTAGCACGTTTTTGGACCCTTCAAGATGCTTGATGTCGAAAGAATATCTTGAAAACCACATTTGCCACTTGACAAGACGGCCTTGTTTATTGTTTCCTCTCATTGATAATGATTATTTGGATATGTGAATGTGGTTAGTAACTGAGATTCTTCGTCTAACAGTACCTGCTAAAAACCATTTTTGTAATCGAAACTAGAAAAAAAGGTTTTTTCTTCTCAAGAAAGTTAGTAGTTCTTGCATACAAACAAGGACGATTATGGCTTTCGCCTTTAGTAACTGCATTAATTTAGTAAATTAAGCAATTAATGCAGTTACTAAAGGCGAAAGCCATAATCTTCCTTGTTTGTATGCAAGAACTACTAACTTTCTTGAGAAGAAAAAACCTTTTCTTCTAGTTTCGATTACAAAAATGGTTTTTAGCAGGTACTGTTAGATGAAGAATCTCAGTTACTAACCACATTCACATGTCCAAATAATCATTATCAATGAGAGGAGACAATAAACAAGGCCGTCTTGTCAAGTGGCAAATGTGGTTTTCAAGATATTCTTTCGACATCAAGCATCTTGAAGGGTCCAAAAACGTGCTAGCTGATTGCTTGACACGAGATTTTCAAAATACGTAAACAAATACGTATTTCAAATAAATTTTCTAAATTTAAATGCTTTTCATGCCTATTTAAGGAACACACACCCTTCAAACTAAAGGCATCACCAATCACTCTCACAAAAGAAAAGCTTATTTTTTTGAAAAAATGGAGAATTTAAAGGCTTTACGCCTAAAAGAAAAAATTCTTTTGATAGAATTAAAAGCTATTCGAGATCAGATAGCTCTCTATGACGAAAGTCTAGAAACAACTGCTAATTCAGAGCAGGAATCCGCAAGGAAACAATCTGAATCTATTCCCCCTCAAACGGCAAAGGGTAAAGAAAAAACAAGTCCGTTCACTCCTGTTGCTTTGGAAAAAAAGCAAAAATAGAGTAAATGAAGAACTAAAATCTTCATCTAGCCCAGAAGCAAACGGCTCTGGTAAAGGCACATCAAATCCGTTGATGGCTGACAGTTTGCCAAAAACTGAAAAGGTCTCTCTCAGACCAAGTTACTCCCAAGTCACACAAATACCAGAAAATCCTAAAAATACTAGATTTTATGTTATTTTTTATGGTGACCATAGAGGAATTTATGAAGATTAGGCTATAGTCAAAAATTACGTTGATAAAACTGACTATCCATTCAAAAAATTTGGGTCGTTACTACAAGCCCAACAAGAAGCCACCCGATATTCAGCAACCTGCGGGAAAAAGGAAATACCTTTAAAGGTAACAATTATTCCTGAACCATTGAGGTCCAAGAAAAAAGAAAGAGTCATTGAAGTCAGAAACAACACTTTCTCAAAACCAACAATAAATGAAGAGAAAGAAGAAAAAGATATTATTTCTTTAGACGAATTCAGAACAATTTGGTCAAAGGCTAGAGCCATAAACCAAGACGATTTCGAGTTCGAACATATTTACACAGAAGACAGGGCTACTAAAAGTCTTATTATCTTTTGTCCAGGTGCAAGCCCAAAACTAGTTTCTCTAGCATTTTCTGCTGGATTAGCAAAGTTCATCTACCCTTCTCCTAATTTACTTGAAATAAGTAATTTATCTGAAGGAATGAAGAAAGCCATCAAAATTTTTGAAAGAAAATTGTTGCTGCAAGAGATGCAAACATCTTCATCAAGTGTAGTTCTACACTCCCTGACTGGTACCAAGGAAAAACCTTTCCAAGTTACCATCATTTAGAAATTGGCATAGCCAAAACAAGAACGGTCAATCCTTCAAGGGTGATAAAAGAAGACTATGAAAAATGGTTACATATCAGGACTAAAGGATTTTTACAAATCCTAGAAAACCTACAGAAAATTAAAGCAGAAAGCTTTAACAAAGTAAATTATTGCAGCACTAACTGCATAATTACTAGCTATAGTGGAACTCCTTTACCACTACATGAAAAAGAAGCTTTAGAAAGGATGGAGCAACGCATCATCTTTAATAAAGTAGAAGCAGGCCCCGCCACTAAAGAACAACTTTGTCAAAAGTTGCAACGCACATTTGAGAACCATCAGTGCGAATACTGCAAAGCATCTTCTTCAGAAGAAAACAAAAACCCTACTGAAAAGGACAGCTACTTTTCAGATGAAGACACTCGAGAACTGGACCCAACACATGGGTACATCGATTGAAAAAACGTCATCCATGACGATTGATTAAGGGCTATAATGGTCTTTTGTAAAATTCACTTCTATTATATAAAGAAGTTGAATTCCTTTAGTTTAGGCAATCCAATCCCCATCCCCTTCTCTCGTATCATTTTCCTTTTCCAACTTTTCCTTTGTAACTAGTATGTGTGGTAGTGAGTAATCTCCTTGCTAGAGGAGAATATTATGTAAATATCAAGAAGTTCTTCCTTAGGGAAGAACAGTTATGAATAAATATTAGTTTCCTTTTTATCCATTTGTTCATCTTTAAAGATTTTTGCAAAACCTGGAGCCCTGGAGCCATAAAAAGTACCGTTTAGGCAAGAGGCCGCGTAGGGAAGAATTGGTTGGGTTGGTCACTTGAAAAATCAATTTAAAGATTTACTTAGCAGGATAAGGAGGAAAGGTATGTTCTATTCTAACTGTTAAATTACTTCAAGATATTTATGTTAATATCTCCTTAAGCATTTTAATAAACAACTGTTTTTATAAACATACACAAACAAAATCGATTAATTATTATCGAAATTAAATGATTTACTCAATCAAAAATATTGGTAGTAACTACCTACAAATGAATTTCATAAATTCAAAATCATGAATTCTATATTCGAAGGAATGATTAAATTCATTATGTCATATTTGTCTTGTTCTAAGGCAATTTTGTCATCGGCAAATACTAGCATATGGAAAGCTAGCATTTGGAAGGCCCCGTCAATAAAGAAGACATCTTTAATCATGATGTTTGTTCTTTATGTTTAACCATGATGTTTTATCATGATGTTTGTCATGTTATTATTAGTTGTCATGATAACATGTACCAAAAACATAAATATCTTGAAGTAATTTAACAGTTAGAATAGAACATACCTTTCCTCCTTATCCTGGGAGACTGGTTGGTTTAGTCTGGGAGACTGGGTGGTTTAGTCTAGGAGACTCGGAAGGATAGAAAGTATCATGAAAAATAATGTGAATACATGATTACATGATAAATTGTCTTTGCTTGCAATACACTAAGTGTTAGTGATTACTATGGATATACGTCCTATGACTATTATGTACCGGCACACATGTCACCTTCTTCAGAGAGCGAGTTGTCAGATGTTGACGACCCTATGGCCACCGCCACAAATAATGAGACTGCACCTGCGCCAGAGATATTTACGTCAGACATTGAGAGTGACCCGGACATGCTGACCAAGGACGAGGATGACTTCCAACCATTCGCGCTACCAGATCTTGGTGATGATTTACCCTTGCTGATGGCTCCCCTGATGAGGATCCTTTTGTCACTCTTATTTCGGTCCATGACCACCCCATCACTGGTCATTCCGATGGTGAGCCTATTATGACTTCAATCCTCGACGCCATACCTGTTGTGGTCATTCCTCCCGAGGATCTGCCTTTTAACGATTTGTTTGATGATGGCGTTGACTTGTTTGTTGATGGTCCTCCTGTTGACGCCCAGGGTGATGGAGAGGTAGCTGAGGATGTCGTTGCTATTCTACCTCCTGAGATTCCTGCCATTGAAGTATCCTCTGCTCCCATTTTACACTTGATTTTAGACTCCTTTGAGTCTGTGACATCTGCAGCCTTACCGACGGCCGGATTGCAGCTTTATTACTACTGACTTAGACGACGACACCGCTATGACTACTGCACTATCACCTGCTCGAAATCCCGCACCTTTATACGACCCAAAGCCTGCTTCTAAGCCAGCTCCTGCCCCCTTAGGTCAGCTTGATATTGCACCTGCTGATCCTGAGCCCTTGCTTGATCATGACCCTATTTGGCTTACCAGACATTGTACCCCATATACCTGACCCAGTACCTGCACCTGATGACCTTCTCTTTTGTAGAGACATTTATCCCTGCACCTGCACCGCTGATGTTGCTCCTTTTTCCTATGGAGACTGACGTCCATAGCACCGACATGCCAACCGCCTTCTTCCAGGACATACCCGCACCCCAGGAAGGTACTCCAGGTCAGCACCTGCGTGACGATCCCTTTTGTATCAGCAGCATTTCCTCAGACCTCACAGACTGCACTGTTCACTCCTCTCATTTCTGCACCGCGAGACGAGCCATTCCGATGGCCCCTACCATACACTATGCCGAATTCGGACCCCTATCATTCTTCACATTATGGAAGCTACACACGAGATGAGTTACTCCCGTCACATCAACTACAGTTTGAGGTTTTGAGTCGCAGAACTTTGGAGCTTGAGTTGACACCACGTCCTGCACCCTGTCTATTACCGGTATACCTTGATCCTCCACATTTATCAAAGATTCCTTTTGCACTCTCACCTGCTGCTATTACACCTTTCCCAGGTTCGATGCTCGTTTCTTTACTATCAAGCAGCAGACCAGATAATTACTTTGACGTATATACAAGCTCGAGGAGGAGCTCGCTCATGCTAGCAGTTTGGTTTTCTTCACTCCTCCGCCTCAGTCATCAGTATAGTTGGTTTTTGGTTTTATGCGGATTGCATTACTTATGGGTAAAAACACTACTAATGAGCCGAGATCATGGAGACTTTTGAAACCCACTTCTGACTACGTGACTTTGATTCACATATATACTTACTGGACAAGGGTAGGGTGACCCTGTGTCCCTTTCAATGTAATACAGTTTGTAAGACAATGTAATTGTGGTCGGAGAATAATGAAAGCCCAATTATCATTAACATGTGACAATACTTTGTGGCCAATAACCAATGAAAGCTTAGTCGTTATGTCTTCGTTAAGCACATTGTTGATATGCATGTGGGTGCTATAATTATAATGCTACGTGCCTACTTATAATTCCCAAATTACTTGGTTATGCTATGATTATGCTATTGCTCGATTGGTTGATATAAAAATCTAATATGTGTGTGTACATATAACCTCTAAACAACTATATGCACTCCCTGAGTAAATAAGGCCCGACCTAATCGATCTTCTTCTTAGAAGATGTCAATACAAGGGAACGTCGATACCAACAACCCTCTGCCGACGACAGCTGCAGAACTACAAGAGCGCATCTCACAGGCCATTGCACGGCACGAGGCCCTTCGCTCCGAACGCGGCGGAAGTACCCCGGGAAGTAACCCACCCAACGGCTGCACCTACGAGCAGTTCTTGAGCTACAAACCTCGAGCATTCGACAACACTGGGGGTGCCATAGCTTTTGTGCGTTGGGCTGAGAAGACGGATCATGTTTTGTGACTAAGTAAATGTGCCCCCAAACATCAGGTCACGTACATAGCTGGACTGTTTATAGATGGGGCTCTGTCATGGTGGAACCTTCAGGTTCAGATGATGGGCGAAACTGCTGCGTATGCTTTGACGTGGGATGAACTGAAAGAACTGATGCGTAAAAGATATTGCTCTAGGGTAGAAGTCCAGAAGTTGGAGACTGAACTGTGGAACTTGAAAATGGAAGGCCCAAAGATAACTGAGTATGTGCAGAGATTTGACGATTTATCGCAAGTTGCTTCGCGTTTGCTGGAACCAGAATCTAGGAAGATTGAACGCTTCATCGGGGGATTGGCACCTCAGATTCTAAGCCTGGTAACAACATCTAAACCTCCAACGATCGACGATGCTATCGACTTAAGTGTGGCGCTCACTGAAGAAGCGGTTAGACTAGGAAAATTTTCCACTTCGGAAGAGAAAAAGGAGACTCCTGTAGAGCCACCTGGAGATAATAAGAGGAAGCTCGCAAATTTCAAGAAGGGTACTCGGGTGAATAGTAAGAACAGGGCCAAAAAGGAAAAGAGTACATGGGTATCCTACCTAAGTGCGATAATTGTCTACGTTATCATGTCGGACGATGTAAATATGGAAAATGTGATAACTGTGGCAAGAGGGGGCATCCCAAGGAGTCTTGTAGGCAAGGTACTGAACCTAGAAATGTAGGCCAAGATGGTAGCGAGAATCACGGAGGAAACAACGACAAAAACAACTATCAAGGCAGGACGAGTGACAAACAAAAACGTGCTCAAGGTTGTCTTAACTGTGGGAGCAAAAAAAACATTTCAGAAAATACTGCCCTAAGAAGAATCAGGCACAAGGATGAAAGCTCAATAGCGAAGCTAGGGAAACACGCCAGAATCCAAACAAGGTTATCCATACGTTCCATATTAGTCAACATTATGCATCTGTGCTACTTGATATTAATACAAATTTTAGCTTCGCATCTCCAGAGTTTGAGAGTATACTTGGTTTAGTAGCAAGTAAGTTAGATAACCCGTACTAGCTAAAGGGAAACTTTGACGACGTATTTGGAATGGATTAGTCGCCAAGCAATCGAGCGGAGATTGTTATCCACATCCCGATGACGAACGACAAAGCAATCACGACTCATGAAGTAGGATACGCCTCTACAAATTACTAGTCCTTGAGGGCATGGGAGTTTTCACGCAAAGGATGCGTTGCCTTCCTAGCACACCTTGTGGACAAGGAAGCCGCTAAGCCGAAGTTGGAAGGAATTCCTGTGATAAGGGAATAGCCTGAAGTCTTTCCCCGAAGACTTGCCAGAATTATCTCCTCAACGACAAGTTGAATTTCGCATCAATTTGATTCCAGGCGCCGCTCCTGTGGTCAATGCACCCTAGCGACTTACACCTTCGGAGATGCAAGGTTTATCAGTGTAACCTCAGTAGTTGATAGAGAAGAAAGATAACAGACCAAGTTTCCCGCTTTGGGTAACCCCAGTTTTGCTCGTCAAGAAGAAGGACGATAGCTTTCGTACAAACATCAACTACCAGGAGCCGAACGAGCTAACCAACAAGAGTCGGTGACTCTTGCCGAGGATTAACAAATTATTTACTTAACTAACTGTGAGGATCCAATTACTATTTCACAACTGATCGATGATCGAGTATCATTAGCTGCGAATTCAGGAAGAAAGTATACCGGGGAAATTGTGGGACAATAACTTGTTTTAAACATACACAAAAAAAATTGTGTTTCCTACGCAATGCACAAAACAGTTTTACACGGAATACGAAACTTTGAGAATCCATAAAACATATACTTAGGACCTTTGGGAACCCAGGTCAAAACTCGTAAGGGCTATTGCATAGGAACCACACCCGTTAACTCAAGCAAACCCCATTATCCTGACGTATATGCTGTTTCAGTTAACCAAACAGAAAGTACTCAAATTTCTTTTGTTAAAATCTTCACCTTTGCTTCTAGCGAGTAGATGTTTGCATCTCTACTCCCCTTAATGGTAGTTGCATCGCATTAATTTTCTTCGCTGAGAGCGAACACACATTTGTTTCGATACTTGGTCATTTCTTCATTTTAGCAAATATTCATTGTTTCATCACTTGGAAACTTATATGATACGCATGCACCATTTGCTACGCATGCGGTTCCATTTCAAGTAAATGCTTCATTGAAGTTCAAATATTATTTTGCTAAAGCTAACTATTGGTTTATGATTTGAATAACCTACATCATTGTAATTGCGGGCTCTTTTGCTATCAAGTCAGCACACTTTCTTGAAACTTCTTTTCTTTCAAGTTACATTCATGGTTCATCTTCGTAACCATGCTGAGATTCCCTTGTTGATACATACGTTTATTGTCGGGTTACACTAAAACCAAGTTCAATTGCTTGAACTTATCCATTTCGCATATTCAATTTAAGACGCCATATGATGTATTGAGAGTATCATATTCAAAAAAATTTGCAAAGGTTCTTTTGTTTCGAGTCGTAGTAGACTTGATTGGTCTACGACTCCACTAAATCGTTTGTTGCTTTCGACACCTTGCGGTGATACTTTCACAGAATTGAAGCTTGCGTTAATTTTGGTTACGCACCTCATACACGGATTTAATTGATTATTTATTGACTTGCTCTAAATCCGTTTTGTTTATCACAATTAAACCAGTCCCAACACAGTTGCTGTCACACCCCGACTTTCCACGTATCACCGGTGGGCCCGGTGGGGGAGTATCGTGACGTGGTTGGCAACATAATAGTCAAACAACACAATATTTAAATGCACAGCGGAAGCAAATGAAAGATATATTTCAACTGAACATAATTGTAATATCGTGTATCACAAACAGTTGAAAGAATCCACAGAAGGATCAAAATAAATAGGAACAGTAGTTCAACAGAAGTTAGGCATCTTAAGCTTGCGAGACTCTTTATTGATGCTAAGGAGAAAATCCAGCCTATTACGAGTAGTACCTACATTTAATCTTTTTGGGAAAATACGTCGGTTTACACTGGTAAATACAATTAACCGACTCATTTTAAAAATGATTAAAATTGATTTGGATGCACATGGCACAAACATTTTATAACTTGGGATAATTATTTAAATATATAAACTTGTAAAAGAATTACATGTTCCTTATGCGTTCAGTAGCCCGGATCGTGCCGGGTTAAAGATCAATAGACACATCACATTATATATTTATGCACTGACGGGTGTACGCCTACACCCCGCGCTTAGGTCGTGGCCATTTCGTAAAATGATGCCGAGGATATCCGGGACATGATCATTAACCCCCCAAAGGCGTTAAGCAAACAAAACAATTTAAACGGGTCATCTCGATAATACTTAACCACCAATCGATTAAGGTCGAATGCCCGACCAAGCGGTATTTTATATACCGTACCCCAAGCCCGTATAAGGGAAAATAAGTTAAAAGTATTTACCTTTGCAAGTATAATTCACAAACAGCAAATGCAAGTAGCTTTTACTGGTCTTCCTATTCTGGAACGAAGGTTTATAATAACCTATTAGAATCCTAACGGGTCTTTAATTAAGCCTAAGCTTAGACGGCTAGTTTTAAAGATACGGTTCGTACGCACGATTAAGCGAAGACCGGGATAGAATGTGATTTAGACCCGACAAGTTTGAAGACTTGCTTAATATGGGTATATTATACACATTCTGGATTTTGAGATAAAACCGATAAGGTTTGACCCGTTTCGGCTAATTTATGTAAACTAGTTACATAAACCGGACCGAACGCGCAAGAAGCGTAACGGGTAACCGTAAGAGCCATATATAGGTTTCCTAAGTTAATATGCCTCAATTATGTGTGACATCAGTAAGATATCTTTTATTATGCCCGAAACGAATTTAAACACAAACTATGCCCCGTAGGGGTAGTTTGGTCATTTAAAAGGTTATAAAAGAGTTTAAGTATTAACCTGAGTTACAGGTCTGATGTAATCAGCAAAAATACTCAATTTACTAAGTTATAACAGTAGGGTAAAGTATATATGTGAAATTTATCAATTATAACCAAACTATGCACCGTAGGGGCATTTTGGTAATTTCACATAAGCCGAAAAGCTCAAACTGAAGTCTGAGTTAAACAACTTTTGCTTACTGTTAAAATATCATAATTTACCTAAAATATCAGTAGGTATCAACCCTTGTATGTTTAAAATAGTTTTTGTACATACTATGCGTTAAAAACGCTTTAAAAGGCGATTAAAAGCCGTTTCCGGGTTCTATGTAGAAGGCTGATATTTTTATTATTCCAGAAAGCTTAAAATAATTTATTTATCATATGAAATCAGTAGAAAAAGGTTTGGGGTCAAAAAGATATGTAAAACTCATTTTATAGCCCGAAAGGGCAAAACCGACAATTACCGGATTAAGCCTATGACTCTAAGTTATGCTCAGCCTAAAATTAATTAAAAATCTTCAAAAATCCCAAAATAATATATTACATCATTGGGTAAAGAGTTTGATATCAAAAAGTATGTTTAAATAGGCTATATGCTAATTATGTCGTTTAATCGCTAAAGAAGCTTTCTAATTACGCTAATGATCATAACTCTCAATCTACACCTCAAACTGATGTCAAATTTTGGGTGCAAGTTTATTAATCAGTAACTAAGGTTTCTACTCTTTTATATTTTCAAAAATCACGTTTTATGGTGAAAAGGGCATAATGGTCAACATATGAGCAATTAACGGAATCATGCATATTAATTGGTTAACTAATGAACCAAGGTGTATAATCACAGAGGGTTATACTAGCATGTAACCTGGTCCTAAGGAAGCTCTAAGGCATTTATAAAACATGCTTAAACGGGTCAGAACTGAAAGTCAAAACAAAAGTCAAATTACGCGACTTTCGGTTCCGAACCGGGTCTCTACTGAAAATTGTCGAGTTGAACATGTTTAGACATGTTCTTACATTCATTACCAAGTTATATTAATGATCAAACAGGTTTTATGGGTTCTACATTTCTAATTATGCATAAATTGGAAATTAAGCATTCTGTTGACTTTTTAATAACAAGTTTGACCCGATATTTGACCTAGTTAGAGTGGGAATCAGAGGGTGCCTTTTTAAGGGTTTATTGCCCACATAATTACCAACTTATAACTACTTTCAATTTGACTAATCACTGGACCACCAATGATTAATCGTTAAGTCAACCGTTAATTACGACGGTTTGACTTTTAAGCTAAAACTAAGCAAAAACTTAACTAAGAAAGGTTAAGCATACTTACTGAAGTCCTATGCACGATTAGGAAAGACTTGGGTCTGCTCTTAAGCTCCAGGAAGCTCCAGAAATGCATAAATGAGGTGTGAAGAAATGGTTGCAACCTTGTGGCCTTTTATAGTGTTCAAAACCTCATGGATCATTGACACACAAGCCTAGCAATGGCCATGGATCATTTCCAGATGTCCCTAAGGGCCTAGGGGTTGTTTAGGGGTCGTCCAAGATGTGGAAAATCGGATTAAAGTCGGTTAGAATGGAATTGGCAGACAAAAACCCAAAGTTTTCGGAGCAGAAGGCCCCTCACGGCACGCGTAGACCCCCCCCCAGGGTCCTCGCGTGGCGTGACGCCCCTACTGATCAAATCTAAATTTTTGATTTTTATGCTTTGATCCTTGGCTCTTGAAAACTTTGCTTCGACTTTATTTATTGCACTTTGAACCCTCCAAATTGACTTATAAGGGCTTCAAGACATATACCCACTTTGTTAAGACCTCGGTTAACTTTATTGTTACCCGAAAAGTCATAACTTTCAACGTTGACGCTTTAACCCCTTGTATACGAATTTGATCATAACTTTCTCATACGATAACGAAACTTTATGAAATTTATATCGTGCATTCTAGTGAGCATAATTAACCGTTACAAAGCTTCGGGTTTGTCAAAAGGTCACTCAGAGGTATAACTTAAACATGTTGACACATTTAACCCCTGCAGTTTGTAATCTCTCACTTTCTTTCATTTTTAGCTCCGTATGATCCATGATTTATTCGTTTAAAGGTATTAGCATCATGTAGGGTTATTGTAAAGTATATTTATTCACTGTTGCCATTTTGAACCCGTATATTCACATACTTTCCATGTTTGTCAACTTTAGTCCTTCTAGAACATTCTTTCACACGTTCAAACCTATGACACGTGTCAATACATTATAGGACGTGAATTTCTGAGGTGTTACAGTTGCGTGTTAAGACAATGGTACCTAGATTCATTTCATATCACGGTGTACCTCCCAACGATTCTTTCATTATAAATTGAATACCTTGCAGTGTTTATTGTTTTCCATCTTCAATCAAAAACAATAGTTCCTTGATGTTCCATATTCGATTAAAAACCCCATGACGCTGTTTAAATCAAATCTTCAGATGGTCTCAGTACACTTTCGTTTGATTTCGAACACGGCGAACTTGTTCAGTCGCCACTATTATTGAATTATGTCATTACAAATTTGTAGCTTGTGCTAATCATGGTCAACCGTCTCACACAAAACTGCACATACTTTTGTTTGATGTAACACCTCGAAAATTCACGTCCTATAATGTGTTGACACGTGTCATAAGCTTGGAACGTGTAAAGGATTACTTAAGAGGGACTAAAGTTGACAAACAAGAAAAGTATGTGAATATAAGGGTTCAAAATGTCAACACTGGATAAATATACTTTACAATAACCCTACACAATGTTTATACCTTCAAACGAATAAATCATGGATCATACGAAGCTAAATATGAAAGAAAGTGAGAGATTACAAACTACAGGGGTTAAATGTGTCAACATGTTTAAAGCATACCTCTGAGTGACCTTTTAGCAAACTCGAAGCTTTGTAACGGTAAATTATGCTCACTAGAATGTGGGATAAAAATTTCATAAAGTTTCGTTATCGTATGAGAAAGTTATGATCAAATTCGTATACGAGGGGTTAAAAGCGTCAACGATGAAGTTTATGACTTTTCGGGAGATAACAAAGTTAACCAAGGACTTAACAAAGTGGGTATAAGTCTTGAAGCCCTTGTAAGTCAATTAAGAGAGCTCATAATGCAAGAAATAAAGTCGAAACAACTTTATATGGACCAAGGACCAAAACACAAAAAAATCTGAAAATTGGATTTGGATCAGAAGGGGCATCGCGCGACGCGAGGGACCCCTAGGGGACCTACGCGTGCCGCGAGGGGCCCTCTGATGCTGAAAATCTTGGTAGATGTCTGCTATGTCCATTATAACCGACTTATAATGCCTTTTCTCAACACCAAGGGCTGCCTAGGCTTGCTTTTAGACATGAGGGACACTTGTTGATGATCAGGGATCAATGGTAGCATGATTTGTCAAGATCACAAGCAATTAAATGCACTATATAAAGCCCTTTGGTTGCAACCTTGATCATTCACTCACAACTCATCTTCTGATAATCTCTGGAGCTCAAGAGCCTTCTCTAAGTATCTCTGGTCGTGCATTAGACTTTGGTAAGCATCCTTGACCTTCCTTAATTGAGTTTTACTTTGTTATTAGCTTAAAAGTCAAACCGTCGTAATTAACGTTTGACTTAGCGATTAATCATTAATGGTCCATTGATTAGTCAAATTGAAAGTTGTTATAAGTTGGTAATTATGTGGGCAATAAACCCTTAAGAGGGCACCCTCTGATTCCCGCTCTAACTAGATCAAATGTCGGGTCAAAGTTCGTTATAAAAAGTCAACAGAACTATAATTTGCGAATCAACATGTAATTAGCAATGTAGAAGGCATGTAACCTATTTTACCACTCATATAACTTGGTAATAAGTATAAGAACTGGTCTAAGCTTGTTTGATCCGACAATTTTCTGTTTAGACCCGGTTCGGAACCGAAAGTCGCAAAACCTTGACTTTTGCTTTGACTTCAGTTCTGACCTGATTTAGCATGATTTGGAAATGCCTTAGAGCTTCCTTAGGACCAAGTTACATGTTGGAATAACCCTCTGTGTTTGGCTCATTGATTGCTCGATTCGTATACACGTTTCCGTTAATTGCCTAATGTTGACCAATATGCCCTTTTGACCATAAAATGAGAATTTTGGATATGTGAAAGGACAATAATCTTTTTTACTAATTTATAAACATGTCCCTAAATTTTCACATCAGTTGGAGGTCTAGATTAGGAGTTATGCTCATTAGCGTAATTAGAACGCCTTTTAGTAATTAAACGGCGTCATTAGCATAAAGCCTATCTAAACCCAATTTTTGACACCAAACCTTTTACCCACTGATGTAATATAATATTTTGGGATTTTTAAAGATTTTTAATTATTTTTAACCTGCTCCTAACCTAAGGTTATGGCGTTGATTCGGTAAATACCGATTATACCCTTTTTGGTTATAAAATGAGTTCTACATAGTATTTTGAAGCCAATCCAATTGCTACTGATTTTATATAATAAATGAAGTATTTTGAACTATATAACCTGATCAGAACACTCAGATTTCCTGTATAACCCGGAAATCGCTTAAAATGGCTTTTTAAGCGTATTAAAGACATAGTTTATGTTCAAAACCATTTTTTTGTCATATAAGACTTATCACAACTGATATGACCTATTAAAATAAGTTATTTTACTGATGTATTCAGACCCGAATCTCATAATTATAAATAATCTCTGTTATAATCTTTAAAATGACCAAAATACCCCTACGGGGCTTAAATTTAGATTAAACTCGTTTTGGGCATAACGGAAGATATCCTACTGATATCACAACATATTTAAGGCATATTAACTTAGGAAACCTGTAAATGACTCTCATGGTTACCCGTTACGCTTATGGCCCGTTCGGTTCGGTTTATGTAACTAGTTTGCATAAATTAGCCGAAACGGGTCAAACCTTATCGTTTTTATCTCAAAATCCAGAATGTGTTTAGATTACCCATATTATAAAATTCTTCAAACTTGCCGGGTCTAAATCACATTCTATTCCGGTCTTCGCTTAATCACGCGTTTGAACCGTATCTTTATTTAAAACTAACCGGTCTAAGTTTAGGCTTAATTAAAGACCCGTTAGGATTCTAATAGGTTATTATAAACCTTCGTTCCAGAATAGGAGCCCAGTAAAAGCTATCTGTACTTGCTGATTTAATACGGTTGGGATTGAATTTATATTTAGCTCAGGTAAATAGTTTTAACTTATTTTCCCTTATACGAGCTTGGGGTACGGTATATACAAATACCGCTTGGTCGGGCATTGAATCTTTAATCGTATGAAGGTTAAATCATTGAAATGTTTCGTTTAAATTGTTTTGTTTGCTTAAAGCCTTTGGGGGGTTAATGACCATGTCCCGGATATCCTTGGCATCATTCATGAAATGGCCACGACCTAAGCACGGGGTGTAGGCGTACACCTGATAGCTGCATATGTAAAAACTGGTATCCCACTTAAAGGAATCAGCCTTTTGGGCATTATACATGTGGTGTGTCTATTAATCTTTAACCCGGTCTGCGGACCGGGCTACTGAATGTATAAGAAACATGTAATTCTTTTACAAGTATTATATTCAAATAATTATCCCAAGTTATAAAATGTTTTGTGCCACGTGCATTCAAATCAATTTTATTAAACCTTTTCAAAATGAGTCAGTTAATTGTATTTACCAGTGTAAACTGACGTATTTTCCCAAAAAGGTTAAGTGCAGGTACTACGCGAACTAGGCTGGCTTTCTCCTAGCGTCCACAATAAGTCTCGCAAGCTTGGATGTCAAAACTGTTGAACAATGTTTCCTATTTATTTTTGATCCACCTGTGGATTAATTTCAACTAATTGTGATACTCGATATTACAATATTATTTGGTTGAAATATATCTATCTTTTGCTTCCGCTGTGCATTTAAATATTGTGTTGTTTGACTATAACGATATCAACTACGTCACGATACTCCCCACCGGGCCCACCGGTAATACGTGGAAATATCGGGGTGTGACATTTGACTTGTCATTGAAACATTCCTAATGCAACTACGAATTAAGATAATAATACACCAGATTCGCTTGTGTTCCATTCGGTGTATTTTCGCAATTCAAGGATGTCAACACACTATTTTATCCATGTATTTGTTCGAAAGTTGACAGATCATTTTCATGTTACTATCACATTCGAATTGTTGATTTTGAGTTCATATAGCGGATGCTATGGTTTGTGAAAACTCGTTGGCATATTGTGACCGATTGTTTGAGAATCCATTGGTCAAAACCCCTTTTGTTGCACCCCTGTTAACTGAGTTACACTAGATTATACATCTCGTGCCCTTGACATCAATTGCTAGAACACATACCTTTTAACCACAGGGTTCTTGTTGTTGAGATACATTCTTGGATGCACCTGATGAGAATAAGATTTGATTCGGTTTTACGGTTATCTACCTCAGTACTATTCATATACATACACGCATAATGTAACCCTAAGGAGTTAAGGTAGTACAAATTTCGAGGACGAAATTTTCTTAACAGGGGGAGAATGTGACAACTGCCAAATTTACATGCATCCGTACAATTAATTAATCTTGATTAGTGCTTAATGACTGTGCTGGATTACAATTAACTGCTTCTGATTTCTGCATCATATTTACATGTGCATCACATTTCATGCTGTCACGTCATTTTTACATACAAACTTTAGTGACATAAACGATGCACAAGGCACAGCTAGCACAGTTAGCGGATAACTCAGAAAAATGCTGACGATGTTCAGGACATAGACAAACAGTGTTTTGAGACCCCATATGGGCCCGGGATAAGGTACTACACTAGTATGGTGTGTAGGGAAGTAAGGACCATAAAACTGCTTCACTAGGAGATAGTTTGAGTGCCGAAAAGTGCCTAAATCCGCTTAAAGTGCTGAATTCAGCATATTTCAGCAAAATTCAGCTATTTAACAAGTTTGTAACCTGCAAAAATATGGCAAAATGGTCCTGACTGCTTTCCTAAGTGTCGGGAATTAAAAGTGTCACAAAAGGGTACATAAAGATCACTAAACGGAATAGTTTGACACTTTAACGAACCGGTATCTAACCGAACAACCGGACACTACCCAAAACACCAAAATTATACTAGAAGCATTGTTTTAATGTTTCTGAGCTAGTTATGATCCCCGAACACCCTAACACACTATATAACACGTCATGTGCATAAACACTAATCACTACACTTGAAATCTAACTAGATTAACTTAACCATCATTAAACACCAACTAAATACCCCCCCCCCCCCTAACTGGACGGTCACTTATGTGACCCCACCATAATCTTCTCAAGATCTTGCTAAATCCTCTCTTGATCTTCCTTAGATTGCATGAAGATTGTGTCTTGTACTATTGAAACACAATAACCTTTGGGTAAAACTATAAGATGGATATAAGGAGCTCTAGAGTTCATTCATCTTCACACCATAACTCACCTCCTCCTCCCTTGCTCCATTCTCGGCCGAACCCCAGCCACACACCATCATCATTTCCATTTCACTTTCATACAATCTCAAGTGTACACAAGGTGTAAGGAACCATATAAGAAGGTTTGGTGGTCTTGGATCTTGAAGGACCTTCATCATTTGCTATTATCCTCTGTTAGACCCAGTTCAGGCTCAAAACAACTTCTTTTCACGTAATATGGCAAGTGATTTCAGTAGATGTGAAAAAGATGTGCGGAAATGGAAATCAGACTTTCAAGAAACAAGACCTACAGAATTATCAAGTTTATATCACTTTGAAACAAAATGGTTTACAAGGTGATTGTAAGATTATTATCTAATACAAACGAATCTTGAATTTTGTGGGGGAGAGAGCAATGGAGTTTAGATGTATGTGTGAATGCTAAGCTTCAAGCTCACTTTGCTTCTCCTGGTTTAGCCTTCTATTTATAGACGGCTTGGTGTATGAATAAACAATAGTTTATTCATACAATAATTCCTGCAAAAAGTAGCCAATTGACATATTCATTGATTCCAACGTTCAAGTTGCCTTTTTCATCATGATATCGTTAAATGTCAACTTTCTTCGGTAAGTGTGGCAGGACAGAGCCAATTTCAGACAAGTGGGTTATTTCATCAGAAATTCTGATAAACCACTTCATCAGAAATTCTGATGAACAAATCATCAGAAAATCCTTGATGATCAGAATCGTCAGATACTGATGATATTTCATCAGAAATATCATCAGATCCATCAGAAATGACCTCTTCTGATAATCCAATTCAGCTCTTGATCAACTTGTGATTCTTTGAAGTAGATGCTATGTATTCCGGTTGTCCCATCTGATCTTCTTTTTCTAGTTCGTGATCTTCAGGACTGTGATCTCTTCATAGATCCAGTTGATTGTGTTTTTCTTCAATACTTACAAATAAAGTTTCCTAACAGTTTCCCCCTAAGTATTGTAAGAAAATGAACTATCTCTATATCAAACATAAACAACTTTCTTTGAAAGAGAAATTCAAAAACAACTAAGTTCAGAAACATTGAACATAGTCAAACCAACTATAAATCAGACATTGATAAAATATTGTTCATAAACAGGAAATTTAATCTTATTAAATCGTTAGTTGATCTTCACTCCACTTCTGTATTTGTCTCCAGGTTTCAGCCTTTTCTTGTAGTCAATTGCCTTTTGAGTTTCTTTGTACATTTCTTTATACCATCCTCTTGCTTCCATCCAATTTTCAATGCACTCTTCAATTGTTTTTCTCAGCTTTTCATTGTTCTTTCCCTTCTTTTTGAGCTGCTCTTGTTTTTCATTCATGCAGTTTTTTATATATTTCAGAGTTTGATTTGAATACCTGCATATATCACTGATTCTGAACAGAGCTTTCTCTTTATTAGCATCTTTGAAGACTACACTCATTTCTGGTTGATCAAAGATTGCTCCAGTTCTTAATAGTTTAGAAGCAATTTCAGCTGGAATTGAAGTGTTCGGAGGTGGTATTAGCACTTTGTTGCTGTACTCAAAATTGATACATAGATCAAAGTCTGCCAGTGCAGCCCTTTTGTATAACTTTGCTCCTGCACTTTTGAGACTTTCAAGGGCTCTTCTGATTATAACTGAATTACCTTTCATTTTATCAATGATATTCTTCATTTTGACTATTCCCAAAGGGTGAATATCATCAGCCAGATCTGCATCAGTAACTTTTTGTTGACTGTTGTCTTTTCTGATCAAGGTATACTTGTTTTGTGCTTCATTGCCTAGGATGCCTCCTCCAGTGGTCATTGTATCAATTCTTTCAATGGATACTATTGGATTGGTTATGTGCTTGTGTAAAATTACCCAACCTCCATTTTTTCTGTTTTCAACAATACCTTTCCTCATTGGAGAGAGTGGTCTCTTTGGGTTGTCTTCTGGACCTTTCCAATAGTAATTCTTTAGATGTTCTTCAGGGTACATAATAGTGTGTAAATCACCTTTTAGCACTTCCATTTCTCTGATGTTCCCTTCTGAATCTTCTATCATTTCTTTTCTTGGCCTTTTTGAGGAAGTCACTTCATGTTCCATTCTTCTCTTTTCTTTTGTATCCATTAATATGCTCAACTCTGTTTCTCCTGTGATGGTTGTAGAAACTGGTTGTACTGGAACATGATCTTTCGGTTGTACCCTTGATGTGTCTGGCTTTGAGACATTTGGTGGAGGACCCATGAGTATCTTCTGTTTATCTTGAGGTGGACCCATGGGTTGCTTCTGCTTTTTGAGCTGTTGAGGTTTCTGTTGGTTTGGTTTGCTCTTGTTGAACAATTTCTGGTTGTTGTTGAGAAGTTTCTGATCTGCTTGCTTGTCTTTCTTGTGGAATTGGGGCTTTCAGTTCATGAAGATCAATATTTGCTAGTCTGGCAACATTATACTGCAATCTCTTAACTAACAGATGAACATTAGTAAGAGCTTGAGTATTTGTTTCCTCTTGTTTCTTCATTTTCTGTAACTCTTGATTTTCTTGATTTCTTTGTGCAGCTAATTCCATCAACAGTTTCTCAAAAGCCTCAGTCATGCTGCTGTTGTTGGCTCTGAGGAACTGTATTTCTTCAAGAAGCTTTCCTGAACTTGAGCTTTCTCCTGCAGTTGCACCCTCAGCCATCTTTTTCTTGATATCATTCAGTTCCTTGATAGCTTTCTCAATTTCTGATGAGCTTTCTTTGTTTTCTGATGATTTTTGCAATTTGTTGAGAGTTGCAGTATTGTCTTCAGTTTGCTTCTGCACAGCTTTGACAGTTTCTGACAAAAACTTGATCTCTGACTTTTGATTTCTGATTTCTTCTAGTATTAGATCAAGTTTTTCTTCTGTTGCTGTTTTCACAGTAGCAGCTTTATCTTCAGGTTCTTTTTGAAATTGTTTGGGTGACATAGATTGATGTTCTTGGGAAATTGGAAAAACAACAGATGTTTCTCTTCTACCACCAGCAGAAAACACATTCTCTGTTGTTTTAAGGTTAAAAGGATTGGACGAATCCAAATTCCCTATATCCTCACCAGAAAATTGAAACAAATTCAAGTTTTTGGTTTCCTCATATCCTTGAACCTTTTCAGGTTCTCCATGAGTTGTTGAGAAACTTTTTGTTTTCTCATCCAGGTTTCCTTGATCAGCAGGCTGATCTCCACCTGTTGTTACTACATTTTCCTCCTCAGAATCTGATTCAGAAAATGAGTCTTTTGTTTTACTCACATCTTGTTTTGAAGAAATAGTATCTCTAAGTAAGATTTCATGTTTTCCTTGAATTGATTCGTCAGAATCATTCTCAGAATCATAAAATATGTTTATTTTAGACTGTTGTGCACCTGTTTCTCCAATGTGTGAGTCTTCAGCATGATGTCCTTCAGCCACAGGATTCATATTTATATCTTTATCAGCTAGATGAGGATCTGATTCATCCTGCTGTTCCATTCTTGGTGTGCTTGACTCCTGTGCATCATGCTCCATAGGGGACATTTGTTCAAAAACTCCTTTTCTTTCTGACTTTTTGTTCAACATTTTCAGGTATTCTGCTCTGTATGGTGATTCTTCTGGTATCATACTCATCATTTTTTCTGTCAGAGCAGGTACATCATAATCTGACTTCCAAGACCCTGCAGCATTCCAAGGTTTCATAATTTCTGTCTTCCACATATTTTCTGATGCTGGTATTGCCATGTTTCTTTTCAGAAAAGCATCAGAAATTATGATAGATAGAAATCTTGGAAAGGGTAGATGTGAATCTATTCTACCATCTTTGGTCAGAATTGATCTCCTGATCAGAATAAATATTTCTGCTCCATAATCAATGTTCAATCCATTAATTAGACTGAACATGATTGTTAGAATGTTCATATTTATCTGATCTGTACCTCCAATCTTTGACGATAGACACTTGTTCAGAATTTCCATTAAGATTTTCCAGAAGGCAGGTAGCTTATTTCTCTTGAATTTATTAATTGTTGAAATCTTTGTTTTGTATCCCATTACAGCATCAAGTTGTGAAAACATATCTTCTCTTTCTGGTGACTTTTCAAAGTTCTGATGTAAGGGTAGCTCCAAACATTCCCTTATCTTTTCTGGTGAAATTTTAATGAAGATATTTCCCCATACATGTGCTGTTAGCTCAGTTTGACTTGAGATTTTGAGAGTTTTTACAACTTGTTGTATGAGTTCTTGTGGTACCTCTCTGGTCTTTGTAAGAGCTTGAGCTAACGGGCATCTTGTTAGAAATTCAATGAGAATTTGACACTTCATATCATATTCTTCGATGTTATCATTCATTGCTTCATTGTTGCTCTTTAATGGAAGAAATTCATCTTCAGTGATGAAAGGAACTGAGTGTTTAATTTGAGGTATGTTAATGTTGACAGCAGCCATTGAGAATTTGGGTTTTGTTTTTGGAAAAGGGTTTTAGGGTTTTGAATTTGAAGGTTGAAGATGAAAGACTCTGTTTTTTAATGAGGTATTTATAGGGTGTATTGACAGAGATTTTTGAGTGTTTGTCGTGGGTTGTTTGAGTTCAGGGTGATTAATGACACCTTTAAGATGTTTTAATCCTTTAAGGAAACAACCGTTTTTGAAAAACCTTTGATTTATCTCTTATTTAATGTATATCCTTTTAAAGATACTTAGAGACTTCAAAGATTTTGCAGATAAACACTATTTTCTAAATTGCACCTTTTCTCTATGTGGGACCCCTTTTTTTAAAAGGTCCAATCGAAACCCTTTGTGTGTCTCCCCAGATATTTCTCATAATGATATATATATATCATCAGAATTTTTTTTTTATTGAGATGAGAGGGAATAAGTAGAATTCTGAGATTTTACTTACATTGTAGTCTTGCAGTTCTGAACTCCACACCTTTGTTCTGATATACCAGAGGTATATTGTTTTATATAGCTTGTTCCAGTCCTCAGAAAAAAAAAATTTAGAAAGAAACTTTTTCTTAAAAATTTAGATTTACATAAATTCAATTAAATCTGATTAAAAGAATTGTTTTTCTGATGATATGTTAAACTTCTGGTTTTTCAAAACAAAATATGATTTTCTGATTTGTTATCAGAATTTTCACAGTTTTCTGGTGAATGATCAATTTTTCTGATTGATCATCAGATTTTGAGTTCTACTAACTTCTGTCAGTATTCATGTGTAATCCACCAGATTTTCTTTGATTTTATCAGTCAAGTTGTGTTAGTTCCCCTTAGATCTATTTACCAATAAAAAATTTAAAACAAACCTGTTGAAAGAAAACATAAAACAAACATGTTAAACGAAAACAAAACATAAAACAAAGAAAACTACTCCTCCTCTTCCTCTAACACATTGAACATGCACTTCACATATAACCAAAGACTGGTTACTCGTCCGGTGTGATTCGTTGATGGCGTCAAGGTGGCTTCACTAATGTTTTCTTGAAGTACCAGCTCAGCTCTTGAATAGCAGCTTCTCACTCCTCCAAAGTCCAGCTGACTAGTGATCACCTTGGTAACAAATCGAGGGTAAATCAGAAAGGGTTGACGGTCGTGGATTTTTGCTTCTAGGTCTCTCATTAGAAACTTAGCATAGTTGAAAGGTTTTTCTTGTATCACAGCATGCACCACTTCCATCATCCTATTCGACAGCTCATTAAAGTGTCCAATTTTCTTGGAAAAACAGACACTTAGCTGTGTTACCAAAAACTGGAAAGGTGGTATAAAACCAGACTTGCTAATGGCCCTTGACGAGTTGAGTGTGTGATAGCCCATTTCAGTCAAGGTTTGTTGCACATTTGCTTTTTCCAGAAGTTGGATTTCATGATCATCTCCCAGTTTAAGGACTTTTCTGATTGTTTCTTCTTTTAGAGTAATTTTTACTCCCATGACCTCACTTTCAATCCACATGGAAGTACCACCAAAAATGATTTGAGAGTTCCACCAGAACTCTTGGAGAAGTTCTGGATATATGGTGACATGTGATGACACAGCAAAGCCTAGAGGACTTCGCATGATCATATTGTACACAAACCTGCAGTCCTCCCATGCAGGTCCTTCCAAGTTGGATCTTAATCTAAGATTGTGAAGTCTGTGAAACGGAAGAGGGAATTTAGTGAATTTCATCAATTTTGGGCGACCCATTTTTTATAAGGAAAAAAACTGTTGAAAGGCTTTTGTAGAGCTGGTTTTTGTTACAAATGTTCTTTTCAGGTTGTTAATATTTATAGGTGAAAGTGATGTTAACAACCAACCTTTTTCTCTTCAATTAAGAAGATATCTGTCCCAGTGAATGTAACAGTGAGTGTAACAGTGATTTTGACAGTCTATTAAGCCCCATGTGTGAGTAAGCATTTAATGACTAGGTATCTCTATTCATAGCTCCTAATGATTCTAGTGCCTACGTGTCACATTTAAGTTCCTTATGAAGAAATGACGTTGCATGCAAAAAAATGAAATTCAATAAACTGAAAAGAAAATGAGACGGTTAATTATTACAGCTGTATGAAACTCCATCAGTATGCATGTTACTTTTCCCCCTTTTTGTTTTTTTTTTTAAATTAAAAAACAAAACAAAACAAAAAAAATACATGAAAATAAGTAATTACAATATGTGGAATGTGCATGAGGATGTATTTTTACAGATTATCCTGATGTTTCAATCATAATTTCTGATTTTATATCAGAACTTCTGGTGCTTTTACCAGATATCCTGATATTTCTTCAGAATATCTGATAAACTATCATTTATTGATAGTTCATCAGATTTTCTTGTGTTCCATCAGATTGATGGATTGTTTTATCAGAAACTAGTTGATTTGTTCTATGAATATCAGAATTTTGATTTTCAACAAGTTGATCTTCAATTTGTGTTTTTGAGTTTTCTGAGAAATCTTCATCATTTAGATTAACCATGCCTAGTTTGCTGATTAAAAAATTGTGTCTCTTTTCATCAAGAGGTTTTGTAAAGATATCAACAATTTGATTTTCAGTTGGAAAAAAATACATTTCAATGTTACCTTTCTCCACATGATCTTTTATGAAGTGATATCTGACATCTATGTGTTTGGTTCTTGAGTGATGAACAGGATTTTCAGTTATTGCAATGGCACTCTTTGAGTCACATAGAATTGGAATTCTTGTCAGAGTTACTCCATAATCTTTCAGTTGAGTTTGCATCCACAGCACTTGTGAACAGCAACTTGCTGCTGCTATATATTCTGATTCTGTTGTTGATGTGGCAACACAGTTTTGTTTCTTGCTCGCCCAACATACCAATTTTTCTCCCAAAAGTTGACAGGCACCAGATGTGCTTTTCCTGTCAATTTTGCACCCTGCATAATCTGCATCTGTGTATGCAATTAATTCAAGGTTTGTATCCTTTGGATACCAGAGACCAATTTCTGATGTGCCTTTGAGATATTTAAAAACCCTTTTTACAGCTTTCAGATGGGATTCTTTAGGATCACATTGATATCTGGCCAGAAAACATGTTGCAAACATGATATCTGGTCTGCTTGCAGTTAAATAAAGCAGTGATCCTATCATCCCTCTATAGGTTTTAATATCAACACTTATACCATTTTTATCAGAATCTAACTTGTTCCCTGTTGCCATGGGAGTTTTTGAAACAGAGCAGTTTTCAAGTGAGTATTTTTGTAGAATTGTTTTCACATATTTTGATTGACTCAAAAATATTCCATCAAATCTTTGTTTTACCTGTAACCCTAAGAAAAAGGTTAACTCACCCATCATACTCATTTCAAAATGGCTGGTCATCAATTTTTGAAATTTGTCACAAAATTTTTCATTTGTTGATCCAAATATAATGTCATCAACATATATCTGGACCAGCAAAGTGTGACCTTTGTGTGTTTTGAGAAAAAGAGTGGTGTCAATAGTTCCTTTGGTAAACCCAGAATTGAGTAAGAAGTTTGATAAAGTTTCATACCAGGCTCTAGGAGCTTGCTTCAACCCATACAAGGCTTTGTTTAATCTATAAACATGATTTTGAAATTTTGGATCAACAAAGCCTTCTGGTTGATGCACATAAACTTCTTCCTCAATTTTACCATTCAGAAAAGCTGATTTTACATCCATTTGATAAACTTTTAAATCCTTAGATGCAGCATAAGCAAGAAAAATTCTTACAGCTTCTAATCTAGCTACTGGTGCAAAGGTTTCGTCATAATCAATACCTTCTTGTTGACAGTAACCCTTGACCACTAACCTTGCTTTGTTCCTGGTGATTATGCCGTTCTCATCAGATTTGTTTCTGAACACCCATTTTGAGCCTATGACAGATTTGTCATTTGGCTTGGGTACCAGATCCCATACCTTGCTCCTTTCAAATTGATCAAGCTCTTCTTGCATGGCTTGAATCCAGTCTGGGTCATTTAGAGCTTCCTTGACAGATTTGGGTTCTATCTTGCTTAAGAACCCAGAGAATGCACACTCATGTGCAGTGGCAGATCTTGTTCTGACACCATCTGCAGGATTGCCTATGATGTCAGAATGAACATGTCCTTTGATCCATCTTAACTTGTTGTGATATGTTGTTGGTTCTGATGGATTTGAAGTTTCCCCCTGATCAGGTGCTACATTTGTCTGAAAAGTATCAGAAATCTGGATTTCTGATGTACTACATACTTGATCTGCAGGGTTAGAACATGAATAATCTTTTGATTTAATTTTGTAGGCATTATCATGTTCTAGGAAATCTTCATTTAATATTTCAAAGAGATGTTCATAATTTTCTTGTTTGTCAGAAAAGTTTATTTCTTTTATGTACTCATCAGAAACCTCTGTTTCTGATGAGTCATCGAATGAGACATACAAACTTTCTCTGATGGTCCTGGTGTTGAGAATAAAAACTCTGTATGCTTTTGAGGACAAAGAGTAACCAAGAAAAATGCCTTTTTTCTGCTTTTCTGTCAAATTTTTCAAGGCTTTCAAAATCATTAAAAACAAAACATCTACAACCAAATGTATGCAAAAAATTTATACTTGGTATTCTTCCATTTATAATGTTGTAAGGTGTTTTGTTGTGCCTTTTGTTGATTATGGATCTGTTTTGTGTAAAACATGCATTTGCTATAGCTTCTGCCCAAAAGTGAGTGGGCAATTTAGCATAAGCAAGCATGGTTCTGGAAGCTTCTACCAAGGTCCTATTCCTTCTTTCAACCACACCATTCTGTTGGGGTGTTCTTGGAGCAGAAAAATCATGAGAAATTCCTTTACTTACTAAGAAATTCTCAATTTTTGCATTTTTAAATTCTGTTCCATTGTCTGATCTGATCCTTCTCACTGTTAGTTTTAACAGATTTTCAATTTTCTTAATAAAATTAATGATCAGATCAGGAGTTTCACTCTTCTTTCTCAAAAATTCTACCCATGTGTACCTGGAGAAATCATCCACTATTACTAGTATGTATTTCTTTCCAGAAAAACTTTCTGTACTTATGGGTCCACACAAATCCATGTGTAAAAGTTCCAAATTTTGTGAAATAGAAGACTCGGAAATTGATTTGTGTGAGCTTCTTTTGGATTTTCTCATTTCACATGCTTCACAAATTTTATCCTTCTTTGAGGATATCAAAGGTAATCCTTTTACCAGACCTTTGCTTGCTAATATGCTTAGGTTTTTGAAATTTAAATGAGCAAGCCTTTTGTGCCATAACCAACTACTACCTTTGTTATGTTTTGAAAATAAACATAGTTTTGATGTTCACTTTCTTCTTTGAAGTCAAAATAGTAGATTGATTTTCTTATCCTTTTCCCACTTAAATAAATTCTGTTATCATCTATACCTATTAACAAGCATTTTTCTGGTAAAAAGGTTACCTGAAAACCTTTGTCACATAATTGACCACAACTTAGCAAATTATACTTTAAGCCTTCAACATAGGCTACTTTCTCTATGGTCAAACATCCATATTTTATGCAACCATATCCCATGATCCTCCCTTTTACTCCATTTCCAAAATTTACCATTCTACCCAGCTTTGAAACAAAGTTGCTGAGTAAGCTCTTGTCCCCAGTCATGTGCTTGGAGCTTCCTGAGTCGCAGTACCAGATCTGCTGCACATGATGGTCCTGAAATGAAATGATTAGAGGGTTTTTGGTACCCAGGCATGCTTGGGTACTGTTTCTGATGAAATTTGAAACATTTTATTTTTATTTCTCCTTGGTTTTGCATCAGAAACTCTGTTATATGCTGAGCCATTAACAGATTTTACATTTTTCTTTTGAAGATGGTGTTGGACAAGCTTCAGTATGTCAACACACATACAAGAGTTATCAGAATTTTCTGATAGTTCCTCTTGTGATGGAATGATTGGATAATTTTGAAAAGATGAGTGAACTGCTTCTGGAGTTTTTACAGATTCTTGACTGCATTCACTCTTGTTTGTTTTGAAGTTTGGTTTGTCAAAAGAATATTCAGAACAGATTGATTTGCAAGATTCAGATTCAGATTCTGATATTAAATTATCAGAAATCTGATGAGTTGCTTTTACAAAGATAGTGGGTTTATTTCTATTTGATCTTGTAGTACTTGTATAGCCTAAACCCTCTCCTTTGTTCTTTGGTGTGGACTCAATAAAATTTATGAATTATTTAGCCTGTTGAAAACCTCTTACATTGATTTCTTTGTCATTGATTTTCTTGTAAAGATCTTTTCTTTCATTTTCATAAAACTCAATTTTTGCTCTTTGATCTAAATTGTCCTCTATAAGATGTTGGTTTTCAAGAATGATTTTATTCAAAGTCCTTTGCAACTCATCAGATTTTCTAATATCTGATTGATGTTTTTCTTGCAGATTTAGAAAATCTGACATGAGCTTGTTTAGTTTGTGTTCAAGATCAAGATTGTCTAAATTTACCTTTTGTTCTGAAGTTTCTGGTAGTCCTTCAGAGAGTGCCATGAGGCAAAAATTTGCCAATTCTTCTTCTTCATCATCAAAAGAATCATCAGATAACCATGTATCTGTTCCAGCAATTAAGCTTACTTGTTGCTGCTTCTTTGCTTCTTCAAGCTTTTTCTCATAATAGGCAACATCCTTCAGCTTTTTGGTCTTGCATTCTAATGCATAATGACCTCTTTGCTTGCACTTGTAACACACAACTTCAGCCTTCCCTTTATCCTTAGATCTAAACTCTTCTTTAGATCTTCCATCCATCCTTCCTTTTTCACTCCTCTGGTATCTCTGGTTACTTCCCCTCAACCTCTACTCAAATGTTTTGGTGAGCAGTGTTATTGCTTCAGCAAAAGCTGAAAAGTCTGATGATGCATCAGAAGTTTCAAGATTTTGACTGTTTGATGGTTGTGGATCATTTGTTGTTGTTGATCTTTGTGAGTTTGAAATTAGAGCTAAAGATCCCCATCTTTGAATGGTTTCTTCAAATATTTCTTCCTCTCTGGGGATCAAGATGATGTATAAGTCATGAAGACTCATGTTTCCTAGTTCTAAGGTTGATGATAAAGTCATGGTTAGACTTCTCCATTCTCTAGGAAGGGCATCAAGAAATTTTATGTTTCTTTCATCGTTTGATTTTGTTATACCAAATTTCTTTAGCTTGTTTAAAAGTTTTGTAAATCTTTGATATGTATCATTTAACCTTTCATTTGGCAAACTTTTAAACCTTTCATAAGATGAGACATTATTTGTTCTCTTGTTTCTTCTCATCCTTTTTCCTCCTTCACAAAGATTTTCCAACTGATCCCATATTTCCTTAGCTGATGCACATGCATCAACTTGTGAAAATATGTCATTGGGGATGGCCATAATTAAAAGTGACTTAGCCCTTTCATCCCCAGCCACCAGTTCCTTGTCTTCCGCACTCCAGTTTATTTCACTTTTGGGAGCGCGGGAGGCAGGGATTGCTGGTGATTGGCCAGTTGCTGGAATAGCAGGTATATCAGTCATTGGTGTATGTGGACCCCTTTCAATGGATTAAAACAGAGCTCGGTCATGACCATTAAGGAAATTGACCATCCTGATTTTCCACTGGGGGTATTCCTCTCTGACCAGAGTCGGAGGTTTAGACATAGAACCAATGTTAAAAGCATTATTCCAGGATTGAAAGCTGGCCATATTTAGAGAAAAGAAGATGAGCGATTGATCGTTTGAAAATAGTTTATTCAATCTGCTCTGATACCAATTGTTAGACCCAGTTCAGGCTCAAAACAACTTCTTTTCACGTAATATGGCAAGTGATTTCAGTAGATGTGAAAAAGATGTGCGGAAATGGAAATCAGACTTTCAAGAAACAAGACCTACAGAATTATCAAGTTTATATCACTTTGAAACAAAATGGTTTACAAGGTGATTGTAAGATTATTATCTAATACAAACGAATCTTGAATTCTGTGGGGGAGAGAGCAATGGAGTTTAGATGTATGTGTGAATGCTAAGCTTCAAACTCACTTTGCTTCTCCTGGTTTAGCCTTCTATTTATAGACGGCTTGGTGTATGAATAAACAATAGTTTATTCATACAATAATTCCTGCAAAAAGTAGCCAATTGACATATTCATTGATTCCAACGTTCAAGCTGCCTTTTTCATCATGATATCATTAAATGTCAACTTGCTTCGGTAAGTGTGGCAGGACAGAGCCAATTTCAGACAAGTGGGTTATTTCATCAGAAATTCTGATAAACCACTTCATCAGAAATTCTGATGAACAAATCATCAGAAAATCCTTGATGATCAGAATCGTCAGATACTGATGATATTTCATCAGAAATATCATCAGATCCATCAGAAATTACCTCTTCTGATAATCCAATTCAGCTCTTGATCAACTTGTGATTCTTTGAAGTAGATGCTATGTATTCCGGTTGTCCCATCTGATCTTCTTTTTCTAGTTCGTGATCTTCAGGACTGTGATCTCTTCATAGATCCAGTTGATTGTGTTTTTCTTCAATACTTACAAATAAAGTTTCCTAACATCCTCCACATTTGTCATCTACAACATCTTGTGTTCTTCCCTAGCCTTTGTGCTAGTAGTAAGGCCCTCATAACCCTTTGTTACTTCACATTTTGATGGTTAATAGATGATGAACATTGTTAATCTTGATGAACACTAAAAGACATAATCATGAATCTCTAACATAAGCTTAATAAACATATGAATACTTGTTTCTTGATGATTGATGATTTATGTTAGTGATGTTAGACATCATAAGAAACCTACTAGATTATGATTAAACACATGATCTAGTAAGTTAAGGTGGTGATCTTGTAAAAGACCAAGATCATCATGCTTTATGTTTACATGAACTTGAATAATAAAAGTTGTTTTCATATGATGATGATGATGATTTAAACAAAATACAAGTCTTGTGAGTGGATGATTTCTAAAATAGTTTTTCCAAAGAAACCAAGTTAAATAACAAGATTTACATAAACATTGTTTTTAAAAGAAAATAGTCATGTTTCTAGTGGTGAAACAAGTGTAAGAATACATTGTTTACAAGAAAAATTCAAAAGAATGATTTTTGGAAAAATCATCTAGTAAGTTGTAAACACCTAAATTCTTTAAGAATGAGATTTTTAAAGAAATAAACACACTTTAAAGGGTAACTAAACCTACTAAACACACTACCAAGTTACTACAAGTTTTTATGAAAGTTCAAGTTCATGATTAGTATGTAGATAGCTTTGTTTTGGCACTCGGTAAGTGTAGATTGATTGTTGATTGTTTGTGATGATTTTGAAAAGAAAATGATATGCTTTGATAGCATGGACACCTCCATTTTTAGGGGAAACTATGGCAAAATTTTCTAAAAATATAAACACTTAGAAAAATATTTTCTAAACAAATATTTACAAGTGTTTTTAACTATGGTTTTCAATATAAACTTTGCCATAGATTTTGTTACAAAATACAAGTATCACTACTAGAAAATTGGGCAATTGTGACCAAAATTTGCTACAAAAAAAATGGCAAATTTAGCCTCCGATTTGCCACGGAAATGGAAATAAGTGTATTTATCATGATATGGTAGCAAAGTGGTTGCAATTTTTGCCACCTTTTTATTTTCGGTGGCAATTTATGAGAAAAATACGCAAAAATATGAAAAATAAAAAGGTATTTATAATTGTGACGATGTTACCGGTGACAAAATGAAAATTCAAATAGGCTAGTTATTTTTTAATGAATCCGCGCGCTCCAAAAGTCAATTAATTAGGGTTCCAACCAAAATCACTCCCCTCCCAAAATTTTAATCCCTCTTCTCACCCGCTCCCCTAGTCTAGCCATTCAAAGAACTTTCTCCCATACGTTTGATCTGATCGAAGAACTCTACAGAATTCGAACATCAAACCCACCATTTTAGAGTTCATTTGATGCCACAACAACTATTGATTTTCACTATTCAGTCTATATTCAGGTCAGATACCCAACATCGAACCCTAATTGATTCAGTTTTCGTCATAAATTAGTCATCTTTGTGTACCAATTTGTGATTATTTGATGCCCTAAATTGTTCCAAAATAGTTGGATCAAGATACAGTGATGATGATGAAGATGATGTATTTTACTATAGATATTCCTCTGCACCACCACAACAGCCTTCATCATCATCATCTACAGACAAAACCCTAACAAAATCCTCTTCGAATCGGAACCGAAGTGGCGGTTTAGCCCCATCGAAATCCATGGTTTACGTTAGTAACCTCGATTATAGCCTTACGAATTCCGATATATTCACAATCTTCTCCATATTTGGGAAGTTTGCCAAGGTCACCATCCTTAGACTCGTGAGAGCCGAGGCGTTGCTTTCGTTTTGTTTGTGGTTCGTAATGACGCCGTAAAAGCGGTCACAGGGATTAATAGGAAGGTTCTTAATGGTAGGACGTTGACTGCATCGATAGCGGCTCATAATGGTAGAATTTGTGTTTTGAAATGAATGTGTTTGAAATAACATGTTTTGGGTTGCTTATAATAAAAAAAACTCAAATCTGCTTATCGTATAGTACTTTTTAAAAAAAATATATAAATTACAAACAGCGAGTATGATGGTCGTACTATTGTTGCTAGTGTTGACTGCACTCAAGAACATGCCTTGTGTGGAAAGTAATAATCTTCTCTCTTTTCTACTAGTTCATAGTTTATCTTTTACCTGTCACGGTTTTTTCATTTCCTAATGGTTTTAGGCATCGCATACAAGGTTACCCGTCAATTCGCATCTTCCGTAAGGGGAGTGATATTAAGTAAGTTCATTTTATTGTTATTATTATGATACTGACATGCCAAATTGTTTGTAATTCGTCCTTTTTGGAAAGTATGCTTCTGGAAAGGCTTTTTTTCATCTCGTTACTTTCTTATTTATATAAATATTCTTGAATCAGGGATAAAACAGGTATACACGTTCATGAAACATATTATGGAGACAGAGATACAGATAGCTTAGTTCCGGTAAGAAAACTGAAATTTCTCTCCAGCTAGGGGTGTGAATTTTTGACACGACCCAACACAAACCTAATACGAAATTCGCGGGTTTAGGTTTAGTCTAAACGGGTTCGGGTCAGTTTCAGGTTGAACCCGCGAACCCGTTTAGGTTAATGGGTCGGATTCGGGTCAACCTGGTCGGGTTGGCGGGTTGACCCATTTAACACATTTATACTATATTATATTTTTTTACAATATATTTTATGTCATAAATTAAATGGGGTGTGTATTTTATGTCATGATTTTAACTTAAAAAGAGAAATTAAAATAGATTTTATAATTTAAATATGAAATTATTATATACATTTGTGTTTTTTAAGTAAATTTTAATTTTAATATATTAATTTCAGAAAAAATAAAAAAAATCGGGTTGAACGGGTCGTGTTCGGGTTCTTATGTTTGATACAATTTTCGGGTCGGGTTCGGGTTTATGTAAAATTTTCGGGTTGAACCCGTTTAGCACCCCTATCTCCAGTCATGGTTTCATCTATTGGAAAGGAGTCTCTAAAGTATATTGATGGCAAGCCTGTAAATTATACTACAGTTGCACCTGCACCACATCAAGAAGGTTGTAGGATCGAAGGATTCGTATGGGTCAAGAAGGTAACTATAACCTAAAATGCATTTTCGGACTCGCATGGAAGCAAGTGTAAACTTAAGTTTGTCACATATTACACAGGTTCCAGGAAATCCGATCATTTCAGCATCTTCAGGGGCACACTCATTTGATGCTTCACAGATGAACATGTCACATGTGGTTTCTACTTTATCTTTTGGTTCGACAATTACTCCAATGGTGATGAGTGATATGAAGCGATTAGGACCATACCTTGGTGCAGGACAATAGATTAAATGGCCAAGCATACATGACTAGTCCAGAAGATCGTGCAAATGTTACAGTAATCTCAAACACGAGTTTTCTTATACAAATCTTATTTGCTTCTATATAACTTTGTGCATCAATGATCAAACATTCACAAATTTAAATTGTAGATAGAACATTATCTTCAAGTGGTGAAGACAGAAGTGTTGGGGTTGTCTCATCAATTAATTGAGAATTACGAATATACAGCACATACTAGTTTGGTACATGCTCATTCCATTCCTGTTGCAAAGTTCCATCTGGAGTTTTCACCAATGCAGGTTTAAAAATCCGCAAGGGTTATAGATTTAGAGATTATTTACTTAGAAAAATCTCATTTAATGTTCTTTTGTTCTCCAGATATCAGGGGCTTCTGTGGAGATATCTGAATCCAAATCATCCCGGGGTGATCGTGTGGCTGTGATTTCCGGGACACCTGAACAGAAGCGCTTAGCTGAAAACTTGATTCAGGCTTTCCTAACCATAGCACTCGTGAGGATTTGAATCGGAAGGTGGCTTCTCTTGACAAAATTCATAATAATTTATCGAAGTTTCTTCGTGAATTGCCGGATCGACCACCGCAGTCGGCTAGGCCAGTTGTTTCGTTTCAGGAGCTTTACCAGCGGAATGCGACGCTGAAAGCGGATACAGGATCTGGATCAGAAAGTGGTGTGAAAGGGCAACCGGATAAAACTCTGCAGGCGATCAAGATGAGTTTGAAGAGCATCCGATCGAATTTGGCACGGTCGCAGTTGCAGCCGGGAGTTGGTACTCAGGGGTCGCCGCTTGATGATATTGGACTGAATTTTAAACCGAGACTGTGGATCGGCACGTGTTCAAGGTATGGGACAGAAAAATATTACATTTTTTCTGCATTCTTTTTAGTGTTATGTTTTGTGTATTTTTGTGAATTGTGCTTTCTGCACTGATTTAATATGTCCTTTTAGTGCTGATTATGCAACTAATAGTATTAGGAAGCTTAGAAAAAAGACCTTAATTAGAATTCTTTAGCATCATCTGCCTGAGAAATCCTATAATAAGTTTACCACCAACCAAATTGAAGATTAACTGCAAAACGAGGTTAGGCCGTTAGGATATGTGGCGTTTGGATTCTCATAATTCTGAGGTTAAATTCCATGGCAGCCCTTATTTTTTCTACTTCTTAGTGTTCATTGCAGCCCTAACAAAAACAATTACATGTTTTGACCCAAACCCATTTTGGCCCCAACATTAGACCTTCGCATCCCGCTCATGTAGCCACCTCTATGTGCTAAGTTAAAAGTTGGAACCTTTTTTGCGATGGTCATAGTATATGCAAAGATACGCAGTTGTTGTGTCAATTAGCGAGAAGTGTAATTTTCAACGGCTTCATGTCGAACTCATCAGGTTGGCGGGTTAACCCGTTTAACTTATTTATATTATATTTAATTTTTTAAATGCGTTATTGGTAGTGATATACATTTGTATTTTTTTTGTTGTATAATTTTAAATTTAAAATATACATTGTGAAGCGGCCGTTTTAATCTACTGGTATGGTTTAGTTTCAATGTCAAAAGAATCTTTGTAAGTTATTGGTTTGTTTGACCTCAAAAGTCAAACTTGATCATTTTTCATCTACTGGTATGGTTTAGTTTATTTTTGAACAACCAAATTCAACTCTTGGATCATGTATGCAGCTGGTCAACAACTTATTAAGACCTGCTATCAACAACAAACAGATTCTCTTAGAGCCTATTTCATTATCGGTAAGAATCTTTCTTGATTCTTACTAATATAGACAAAAAAGGGTGCGATTAGTCTTGAGAAATTGAGTCAGGTATGTTTATTCATATATTTTTCTTTACTCTTTGTTTTTCATTTCATATATCTATCATCTATGTGAATCACAAATTGTATTTTGTTTTCTTTGCAACCTACTTGACCCATTATTAATTTTCGTTAATTCTGATTTCTTGATCCTATTCATTGATTGTTTTGTAGATTGGAATTATTGCGGGGTTGTTGGCTGACAAAGAAAAAGATAAGGTGGATAAAGATACGTTGCTTGATAGAATGTCACAAATTGAAGCTATGTTAACAACTACAGTTCGAAAATAGGCTATAAACACTTGGTTTTGAATGTTTAGATGTTTATCATATTAGGATAATTTTAGTTATTTTATGTTTTAGTTGGTATTTTTATATGCTTTTGAAAACGAGATGTTTTATATAATTTTGAGATTTTATTAGACTTTTTTTTTTATATTATTTGTAGTTTTATTGATATGTAATTTTGATGAAAATAGTAGGGAGAAAATAAATCTGAATTAAAAACTAATATTCCAGTAATCAGTATGGTAGCAAATAAATGGTAGCAAATGGTTGCAATTGTGTAAAAAAAATGGTGGCTAAATGGTGGCAATATGTGGCTAAATGGTATCAAAACTCGCAAATTGTGTGCTAAATGGTGGCAATATAGGTGGCTAAATGGTATCAAAATGTGCAAAAACCGATGGCTAAATGGTGGCAATATCGATGGCTAAATGGTGGCAATATCGGTGGCTAAATGGTGGCAATATTGGTGGCTAAATGGTATCAAAACGCACAAAAACCGATGGTTAAATGGTGGCAAATCAGTGGCTAAATGGTATGAAAACGCGTCACAACTCGGTGGCAAACAACACGGAGCGTAGCAAACATGAAGCGGTGGCAAATAATTTTGACCAATTTTGTGGTGGTAAAATAAGGTAGCAAAATATAAAAATGGTGGCAATTTGGTGACATTAGGGCAATTGACACGGGTGTTTTTGTCACCGTATTTTCGGTGGCAAACTGGTGACAATAAGGAAATTGCTACCATTTTGTAACCAAAATTTACATGACAAAAACCATGTTTTCTAGTAGTGTATTGGAGGTTGGTTTTTATAAGTAAAAGTGGATAAATATGTATTTAGAATACATATTTACACCAAAGACACATTGTATGTGATTATTTGTATACTTTGTGTATTAATTATATTATTTTAGGATTTAAAGTAATATAACTTAACAAAATACCAAGAATTTACAATCTAAAATACTACCAAAAAAATCATAAGGAATATATACACAAGTTACACACAAAATATTGAGAAACCGAACAAGAAATGTAACTTGCCAAATATTCCGGAAAATACATTTATAAACGTATTTTGGTAAATAGTATTTTGGATACAAGGGAAAGGAAAATATGATTTTTCCAATTATTACAAAGTTATATCATATTTTTTACAAGAAGAAAATATATTATTTTTGGAAAATAAAAATATATTTTCTTGGAATTTTTAGAAAATATATGATTTTTGGGAAAAATATATATTTTCTTGGATAAACTTGAAATACATTATTTTTGGGATGAAATAAGTTTAAATATTTTCTAAGTGAGACTTGAAAGTATATTGTTTTGGAATTACAAATATTTTTGCCAAAAGAAAAATTTGGAATAATTTTTCTAAGAAATACTTCTTGAAATATATTTTAGAAATATATATGGGATACTTATTAAAGATGATGCACGCCGGAATACGACACCAATACATGGCAAGATATACAAATACGGATAAACATGTATGAGATACCCCCATCCTTGGGAAGGAAATACGAATATGAATACTTGAGAAGTATTTTTACAAAATTAATGTTTTAACAATTATTCCAAAAAAATTCAATAAATATAATTTAAGTTAAAATATTTATTATTTTAACAAATAATTATATAACTTGGAATAACGATGAAGACACTTGGAAACATAACTCAAAGGCACTAATTAATACTAAGTCAAGGCACGACTCGCTCGCCTAATAAGACCATAGTGCATTGTAGGTAGTCGTGTACACCAGAGGGCACTTTGAGTTACAGGCAGATTCGAAGAACGCAAAACTGTGAGTTCATGTCCCCATTTTCTTTAAACTGTTTTGTTTATTTACTTCGGGGGTGAAATACATGTTACAAAAGGATTACATACAAATACAATTGGTATGATTAGCCTAGGAAAGAACCATAGATCATGTGAATGGGTAGGCGGATACTTGAGACCATTAATCCTCGTATAAGGACCGAGGGGCATGAGTGATAGATCTATCTGGGTGTAGCGAGCCCCATCCATGAGTCCGCCGAGTGGGCCATGTGGTGACTATGTCTTACAGCCGGAAGCCCGGTACAAAGTCTGCTAGGTTTGAGTCTTCCTGCACCATGTCACGTATATTAATGTATTAGCTACACATTAATTGATCTGTTTCCTTGTTGCTTTCATACCAGATTTTCAATTACATACAAACATATTTACAAAAGGTTTCAAAGGTTTATATATACACACAAACGAACACATGAACTCGCTCAACTTTTGTTGATGTTTTCAAACTATATGTATTTCAGGGAATTAGTAAATGGATCTGGCGGACGTTGGAAGTTTTATGCTGCGATAAGAATAAAGATGTCATCCATGGTCCTTGGGTTGGTCAGTGTGTCTTATTCCTGGACGAGACACGTCTCCCAAACCTTAGTTATATTTAATATCTTTTGACGAGTCCTTATTGAACTCATAAACAATTTGTATGGTTTGTAAAACTTGAACCTAAAGTCTATGCTTTCGAACAATGTCGTTATGTTTTTAACTTATTTAATGGATGACAAATCTACGGTTTTATCATACAATTATTGTTATGATTGAATGCAATGGTATTAATAAAGTCACACCATAATCACGCTTCCGCAAAAGTCAGGGTGTGACATACTGGGCGTTCACACACTTTCGGGAAATTTTTAGTTTTCTTTAGTAGGTTCGCAATGCTAATGAATATCTTTGTGCAGTTTCTTATTTTCTTTTTTTTATCTTCTTATTTTTTTTTTGTAGCTACGGGCATTCAAAAATCCTTCAACAATTTCAGTCTACGCTCCATCACAGGGGCGCAAAGGAAGGGGATGGCGGTTTTGAAAGGCCGTGGTGTCAGTGATTTCGCATAGCTTTTATGTACGACTCTAATAAGCGATAATTTTAGGTTAGTTTGGTGGTTTTGGGCACCTTCTTTCGTTTGGTTTTCTGTCAAATGTTTGCATTTGATTATAATTATGAGTTAAAACCTTTTCATGATCAGTTGTTTTCATGATCATAACTCTGACAAAAGCTTTTCATTCATTCAGGTTTTAAGCTATTCATCACGATTCAATTTTTATCTAAATAAGGAAACAATAGACGTTGCTGAAATCATGGCTGCTTCCATTGCTTCTCCGCTTGGTATCGATCACCACCTTCATTACAGTTAGTATATGTGCATGAAAAGGAATATATACATTTTATGAAACAAGCGTTAGTACTGCAACTATGTAGGACTTTTTTTTTCAAATTTATGAATGTTAACTCGGCAGTTCATGATGCATCTCAGTATGGTCAGACATCCTTCTTGAATTAGATTAAAATTTGGTGCGCTTTGATTAAAATGCAGAAAATACGCTACGTAGGGCATGTGAGACATCCATAATTATGGTTTCAAATCTGTTTCCTGAGTTATTTACAGTTGTAGCACACTAAATATTTAATTTTTGTATTGAGTTGGTATATTGGGATTAAATACTGAACTGGTGGAATTACAACAAGTACAGGTTATGCTTCAAGCTTTCTCGATCTATTTGCAGGCGGATAGGTGGCTTTGGGAGGTATGAAGAACAGAATTGATAAATTTAGGGAAAATGTGGTTGAAAGATGATAACCCAATACTTGAGGATCTCATTCAACAGGTTCGATAAATTTAGGAGTGTTTTCAAATAATGCTTCCTAGATGTTTGAAGACCGACAAATGTCCAAAGAATCAGCACTGTGGACATTTGTCGTTCTTTGTCGGTTTTCAAACATCTAGGAACCATTATTTGAGAACACCCCTACATTTATCGGAGCTATAGAATGAGATCCTCTACTGTTAGGTTATCATCTTTCAAACCCATTTCCCCTAAATTTATCGATTTTGTTTTTCATGCAGGGATATAATCTGTTTTTTAGTATTTGATTTGGCCGATGACCCATGTTCAAGGATGGCTTATGTTTCACGAAGATTGCCTCTTGGTTATCATAAGGTTAAATTTTAAATTAATATGGTCTCATTCGTTAATAAGCTTATAATTATACTTAAGCAACTATGAAGAGCCAATATCTAATCATCAATGCACCTAATGACAGCAACCATCATGGAGCCATCACATTCTTTCCGTTTACATCTCAGGTAACGGTTTTCCTTAATTCATCTCGAAACTTAGGTTGTTATGTATGATTTTTGTTGTGGTTTTGAAACTTACGGGATAGTAATTGTCAATTTCAGGTAGGTTGGGTATTGAGACCAAGAAATTCAGCGCCACTTGCAGTTACTGGCTTGAAACAGAGGACCTTTGTTTCTGAATGTATTGTAGCTTCACTTATGACTTATGCCTGATGTTGTTGTCAATTCATAAGTATAATGCGAATGTGAATTCATTAAATAATTTCACATCATATTTTACATATAGATGTAGACAAAAACTTTTATCATTATACTTATAATACTAATACATACTGTTTTTAACATTGTTTTATAAACATATGTAACTAAACACAAACACTTTAAATGATATATTTATAATCTGTTTTTTTAGTATTTATTAAATTTATCCGTGTGTTCACACGGGTCTTACTACAAGTATATATATAGATAAAGACTCGAACAAAATGTATCCGTAGAAAATTCTAATAATTGAAAGTTAATATTCTACAAAGATATGATAAAGTATAAAAATAATAAACATAAGACTAAAGGGTATGGAGAGGATGGGCTTGGAGGGGATGAGGCGCCACGTAGGCGGCTCGTGTGGGATGGGCCTCCTTCACATTTGAGGGGGATGGAGGATGAGGCTACCCCACCTCATTATTTTATAATTTTTTAAGTGTTTAAATTGAAAATGGATGAGATAGAGAGTATTTAAATTGAAAAAAGGATGAGAGAGAGGGTATTTAAATTGAAAAAAGAAATATAATATTTGAAGTGGGGCCACAACTCATTCGGCTGGTGTGAACCGTTTGGGCCGAGCCTAGCCTAGGGGGGTGGTGTGGGGGATCGGAGCCGGTCCTAGCCGGGCCTCAGCCGACCCCCATACCCATTAGTCTAAATAAAAACAAAAAGACCCATCCTCGTCTCAATCCTGTGGTTTTCAATTATTTCTTTGTGCCGTACTAGTCACTTTGCTTCTTCGCGTTTCCTCAATCAATCAAATACTGTAAGTTCATCCATTTCATCCCTTCAAAGTTTCTGCACACCAATCTTTTTTGCATTTCAATTTCCTACATTTATTTAACAACATTTGCAGTGTGTGTCACTAATGTTATGTGTGAATAATGAGTTGGATTCATACTGTTGGTTTGGTTTTGTGGGTTTCATTGATCTGTGAGTTGTGACTATAGGGTTTTGTTGCTTTTAGTTTTTTGGAAATTTTAGGGTTTTGGTAGAATGTGTGTGTGTTGTTCATGTGTTGGCATTGATGTGTTTTTAGAGGAATGATGAGTAATGAAGAAGAGAAGAGGTGTCCTTTGTGTTCTGAAAAGATGGATTGGACTGATCAACAATTGAAGCCCTGCAAATGTGGTTATGAGGTTTGGTTTTTAATTTTTTTATCTCAATTAAAAAAAAAGTTGATATTTTTGTTGGTTTTAAGATTGTGCATAGTGGATTAATTGAAAAGTGTAAAAGCATCTGTCACGTCACTGCCACGTAGGCAATGGGGTTTTAACGAACCCACCTTTTTACAAGGTTGTAGTGGTTAACTAAAAAGTTGAATAAAAGAAAAAATATATAATAAAGAAGGTTGGTGATTGGTTACAGTGGTGGACCCCATATCACCTTCGACATTCGCGCTCGTTAAGGGCATAACGAGAATGGTGAAGGCGCCCCATTTTGGCAATCCCGTAATGGTGTTTAACGCCTTGAATTGCTGAGGTGGAGTGGGGTTGGCGCCCACCACACCCGGCCTAAGATGTGCGCATCAGAAGCCCATAATGCATGCATCACATGATGTGGTTTGATGTGGCACATTGTGTAAATGATCAGTATTTGAACATGGTGGACCGGAGATGGGTCATTGAACTAATATGACTAGAGATGATGGGAACATGTTATATTTTAGTGTTTACAAATTAACAAGTTAATGTGCTCTATATATAATTAAAAAAGTTAGTATTTTTTAGTAAGGAACACTTCGAATATGTGACGTGGGCGCTTCGCGCATTGTGCATCACTCATCGTCTTTTGGGATCAAAACACATTGGGTCACCGCGCGCTTTTTTAAACCAAGTTAATAATGTTCCATTTTGGATGGAGGGAAATTAGGTTTATAGTGGTACGAATTACGATTACAGATGTATCATGTATGTTAATGTTTTTATATTATGTTCTGGGACAAATGTATTAACGGTGTTATGTACAAGTCAAAGTATTTGCCTTGTGGCATCCTTGGTTTTAAATAAGTGCCCAAAAGCCAAGGGGCGAATTTCATGTACGTGAGGCTCTACATAACGGAATTCAGGTTTTCTTGACAATAAAGACATCACTAGTATAAGGGCCAATTCGTTTCACTTTTTATCGAATCGTACGCAATCAGTTCAAATTACATATCATTGCAGGTGTGTGTTTGGTGTTGGCATCACATAATGGACATGGCAGAGAAGGATGCAACAGAGGGACTATGTCCTGCATGCCGAACACCTTACGACAAGAATAGAATCGTAGGGTTAAAATCAAATATTCAGAGGTTAAAACTTGACATACTTTGCAATCCCGTTAACTTTATATGCTTCATTTTACCCTAAAATTCATAAAACTTGTCCTCTGTATAGGGTGGCTGCCAATAATTCTAGTCGAAAACAAAAACAACCGAAGGCCAAGCAAAAACCGAACGAAGTAAAGAAAGACCTTAGCAATGTGCGCGTTATTCAGCGAAGAATGGCGTATATCATCGGGCTGCCTATTAGTCTAGCCGATGAAGACGTATGCACCCATAATCATTTCGGTTATTTTTATCTGGCGTACGTATATTTATGTGACATTGGTTTTCTCTTGTGCAGTTATTGCAGCGAAAAGATTATTTTGGGCGGTACGGGAAAGTTACCAAGGTTTCTCTTTCTCGGACAGGGGGTGGGACCGTTCAACAGTTTGCCAATGATACTTGTAGTGTGTATGTTTTACAGCTTTTAAAGTTGCTCTATTTAAGTATATGTTAAATGCGCGCTCTATCTTGTATGCTATTTTACAGTGTTGTAAGAATCGGTAGGCGCTATTCGGTCAGTGAGGTACCGACTAGCGATTAATCGGGAATAATCGGATTGGGATTTTTGTATGTAATTTTTAGTTTTATACACACATTTTTATATATAAATTTTTTTAAGTAGGCATGTTTTCGTTGACCCATTTTTTTAAGTATTTGGAGAGAATTTATAAGGTTTGGTTCATAGTTATTAAAGGCGCTAGGCGCACTCAAGGCGCATAGGCCTCGCTTGGGGCCTAGGCGCAAGGCGCAAGAAAAGCGAGGGCCTGAGAAAATAAAAGCGCACAACGGAAAAAATAAAAAATATTTTATGTATTAGAAAATTAACACTATTCTTCAAATAAAATAAATTAAAGCTATTATATAACATTTATTTAATATAATTTATTTACCAGAAGTTCTAAAATATTAGTGTAGAAAAGTGGTTTTCGTTAGATAAAAGTAGAAATCTAGCTGGAATCTTGTTGGAATTTAGAGAATTTGCCCGGAAACTCTCCAGAATCTAGAATCTCACCGGAATCTGTTCCGGAATCATCATCAGGAGAATTAAAGCGCAATTGCCTCACCTCGCCGGGAAAATGGGCCTAGGCGCAAGAGGCGATAGCTTTTAACAACTATGGTTTGGTTGAAATTTGGCCGGAATCTGGTCAGAATTTGGCCGGAATAGGACCACCGTTGAACGCCTAACGATTAATCGGCCATTACTCGGTGAACCTCCGATTAGTGATTAACCGGTGACTAATCTGAGCCTAGGTGGGACTTTTACAACCATGCTATTTTATGTATGGCTTCGTGTGTGACTATTTTTTTCCCGTTATATGCGTCCAGATATATTACGTACTCAAAGGAGGAAGAAGCGGTGAGGTGTATTCAATCTGTGCATGGCTATGTGCTGGATGGTAGGTTTTTAAGGCAAGTACATAACCTTCTATCGCCCGTTAGCTTGTATTATATGTATTTGATTATCAATCATTCAGTTGACATTTAAACTTTTGCAGAGCATCATTTGGGACAGCAAAGTACTGTCATGCATGGTTAAGGAATACGGTATATATATGAGACGCTCAACTAAAAAATCATCAAGATTTATTTTTGAGTAAAATGCCATTTTCGTCCCTGAGGTTTGGCCAGTTTTGCGACTTTCGTCCAAAGGTTTGTTTTTCTGCATCTAGGACCAAAAGGTTTGAAATCTTGCCATTTTCATCCAGCTCGTTTACTCCATCCATTTTTCTCCGTTAAGTCAAGGGTATTTCCGTCTTTTTCGTTAACTTAAAGGGCAACGCGGTCTTTTTCACTTTATGTAAAAAGATAGTGAAAAAGACCGACTTGCCCTTTAAGTTAACGCAAAAGACCGAAATACTCTCGACTTAATGGAGAAAAATGGAGTTAACGAGCCGGATGAAAATGGCAAGATTTCAAACCTTTTGGATCCAGATGCGGAAAAACAAACCTTTAAACAAAAGTCACAAAACTGGCCAAACCTCAGGGACAAAAATGGCATATTACTCTTCATTTTTTGGGAAAGCTAATATTTTATTTTTGGTCAGCCCTGCAACAATGTTGCATGTTTATATTTGCATAGTATTGGTGCTGAAGAAGATAGTTTTGGCAAAGATGAAATAGCTGCAGTTCATACTAGGTATTATATTACACGCAAAAGCTCGATTTCCACTTTTGTCTCTTTGTGACTTATTACTGATATATTCAGTGTTTGGATTTATCTCATAAAAAAACTTGTTAACAATTTTTCCTTCAGGAATAGAGTTCAAGAAATTGTTGGTGCCACTGAGTATTTGCATAAACGATCCGGAAGTACATTGCCATCCCCGGTAGATGAACACTCAAATAGCCGCAGTGCTTCGGCTCAGGAACCTGTTTTTAGCCGGTGCCAAGAAGTAAGATATTATCTGTTAAATTCTTTCGGACCGGCAAAAACTCACTTGTTTTTTTCTTTTGATTTATCAATCAAGTTTCTTCTGTCGTATGCAAAGACGTCCAAATACGTAATTTGTTGGATCAGATTTTGCTTTGTGTCTAAATGGTTTGGTTTTCTCCAAAGTCGAAATACTTTTTTTTTCCAAAAAGTCAACTTCTGTATAAATAATTTGTGTCAAGTATGATTACAAAAGATATATTTTTTTAATATTATTTATTTTGTGAAAGGTTTAAATACAAAAGGCTCTTAACGTGTGCGGTACGCGACCACCAATATAACATGCGTAATTATGCATATTAGGTGCGTAATTAGGGTACATAATTATGCAAATAACATGCGTAATTATGTATTATAACTTGCGTAATTATGTATTATAACGTGCATATTTTAAAAATGAAGTCGCGTACCGTCCTTGGTTTTAAAATGCGCGCATAATGCGTGATGCGCCCGTTGCGATAGTGAGAGCGCATCGCAATACCTGATGTGTTGCGTTTACATGATGCGATGATAGTGCGACAATTTCGCATAATGCGCTCTGATGCACGCAACATTGTCTGTTATGTTTTTTTTTTCAGATTTATGAAATGAGTTGGTTTTTTTCAATAATTAATATCTTAGTATGTTTGATTTGAACCATTATGGTTCCTAAACACTTGTTTATGGTTCTAGAAACATTTTAGTATGCTTGATTTGTACCAAAAAGCACAAATCTTGTCTTCTTATTACGCCAGTTTTTTAGTTTAAGTATGTTTTAATAAGTTGTTATGCGTAAATATTTTTTTTGTAAAGAGCGCATCGCGCATCACGCATTGCGCATCAGTTTTTTGAACCAAACGCATCGGAGCGCATCACGCAATTTAAAACCAAGGTACCGTCGCACGTTAAGGGGCTATTGTACGTTAACCTTTCCCATTTATTTTTTGAAAAAAGAGGCTTCAGTCTTTAAAAATACAGTTTGGTCGACTTTCGACCTGTTTTCTTGTAAGCTAGTTTTGCTTAAGTTTGTCTGTTTGACCCACTGGAGATTAATATACAACCCAAAATTTGCTCATTTATAAGTAAACGGGTCAAAATGGCGTCTCTAGATTGGATCATTAGTTCGTAACTATGTACTTCTTTGCCATGGTTCAGGATGCAGCGTATGCTGCAGTAGCTTCTGGCGATCATTTGTTTTGTTCTAAGGACAAAGACGGAGTAATGGAACTGTCCAAACATACGACAAGTTTTGTAGATATTGTTGGACGGTCGTATAATTCAGGTTCAGATAAAGATACTAGTTCTTCAGTATCAGAAGGGCCGATGCTAAACATATGTTCTGATATGTCCTCTGTATGCGTCAATAGGAGTAATCATGATAACGCTGAAGGTTCACATTTAGTGTCACCAAAATCATCAACGAGCAAGTTGTATAGTGAGCCTTTTAGGGAAGCTTCTAGATTACCGTCGGTAGAACTAGATGATCTAACCCTTAAGGACACTAACATTACAAAAGAACAATCATGTTTGGCATTAGATTCACAAAATTCTCAAAATTCTTTGAATCTCGTTGGGGTTGTTAAGGCCTGTAGTGACGATGCTTGGTGGCATACGGAGTCAAGTAGTCAAAATGGTTATGGTGTAAATAACAATGCAAATTCTTTATTAAGCAATGGATACGATAGGATATATGGAGGGTCTAAATCTTTTTTTAGTGAAGAAATAGTAGAGCACTTGAGACGGCTTGACGATAGTAGTCTTGCGGATGATGACGAAAATTCGGCTGCTGTGGAAAACAGTATAATATCAAATATACTATCCATGGATTTTGATGGGTGTGAAGATTCGGTTTTGCCTCGAACTGTAACTGGATTGTTTGAAGGGAAAGATGGACGACATGGTTCTTCGTGGAGTTTTCAAAATAGTGATCACTCAAGATTTTCTTTTGCAAATGAAGATTCCGTTGAGAACCAGGACCGTGCCTATAAGCTCCACTATCAAGGTATGCTTATTAGATCCATATACTGTCTTGAGCATTATCTATGTCTAGGGTTCTATGATTACAATTTTATGTGGTGTTGATATGGATTTTTATTAATAATTCTTTCTAAATTACTATTGTTTTGTAATGAAAGCACCCAGGGTTCAGAGCGTGATACCACCGGGATTCTCCAAACCCCCTCCCGGGTTTTCCTCGGGCGTGAGAAGTGAGCCGGTTGTTTCTGCGAGTTCCGGTACGTAGCATTCTCTCTATATGCATAGATTTGTAACTCTATATAATGTTCTACCGGTGCAAACGTCAAATCATGTTCAAGAATGGGATGATTATTTTCTTTATGTTTAAAAAATATTTTGGATTCATATTTCTCTTTGCTCTACTATCAGGAACTTATGTGAAGAATTCTTTACCGAACAATCAATATCGTATGCCATCGATAGGGAGTTTAAGCAACAGTAGTGATGATCTAATCGATCCTGCCATAATGGCTGTCGGAAGAGGCAATTCATCATCTTACGACACCAGATCAAGCTCATTTAATGAAGAGACAAAGCTCTGGCTCTTGATGCAACAGCAACAACAATCTGCTTCGGCCACACACCATGATCACGACCCTCGAACATCCTTCATGCAACGACACATTTCACCCCGGTTTCCTTCACGAGATGATTATATTAATGATCTCACTTCCAGACTAGTGGACCAAAGCTACACACAGCAACAGTACTCGCATCCCAAGTTTTCAAATGGTCATATAACAAACGGGTATCGGCAATTGCACTTGGATGGGGCTCAACAAGTTAACACTAGAAACGAAGTCGGAGGCTTGCAGGAACGAATTCATGGGAATGGGAGATTCGGGTTGGAGAAATTACTGCCGGGGTATGGTGATTATAACTTTCAGATGCCGAGTTCTGGCGATGTATACACTCGGCTATTTGGAATGTAAATTATTCACCTTTCTAACTTATCTCTGGTTTAATTATATGAAATGAACACTCCTCTATACTGTTTGTGTTTTCAAAAGAAAAAAGGTTATTGGGTGCTTGTCATTCGACATGGTTTCAGTTTTGGCTTTGAGTTTCCATATTATGTCAAACAAGTTATTATAATAGTGAAACATAATGAATTCGGTGATATTATAGTTTGTGCAGTCATCTATATAAGCATATCAAAGAGATGAAAATCATAGGTCTATGTTACCCCACAGAACATATATTTGACTGATTAGTTTGACCGATTTAGTATTGGGAAGAAGCCTTGTTATGCATGTTTATGTTGAACAAAATTGGGTCGCTGAACTTGATTACAGAAGAGTAGAATCCTGATGATGCTGCGTTAGAGGCAACAGCCACATTATGACCAATCGCCGTTTGCATTTGCCACGATGTGTTCGAGACCCCAATTCCTGTCGTTTCCTGCCGTTATATGTAATCACAAATTCACCATTAGTTCATAATCATCACAAACAAATCATGTAAAACTCAATGAACTGTTACCACATAATCATGGTGGAAATATCATACAAAGATGGGGTTTGCACACACCTTTGGTCGTTTACCATAAGGCGATTCACGAGAGGTAAAACCGATATCCAGATTCAGATCAAGATTGAAACTACCTGCTGCACCAATAGATGCTTTGGTTCAATAGGAAAGAAGACACGGAATTTGTAAGTGAGGCTGCAAACGAACCAAACGTTCAACGAACAATTCGTGAATCGTTCGGCGGAAAGTTCGTTTGTTTGTTAAACACACAAACAAGAAATTTCCATCGTTCAGTTAAATGAATGAACATGAACAGAGGCCGCGTTCGTTCATTTGTGTTCGTGAACGTTCTGTGACATGTTTGCTTTTGTTCGATAGTTCATTAGTGTTTTTAGTTTTTATATTTTAATTAAATACTCCAAAATTCTGAAAAATAAAAAAATTTAATACGTGTCTGTGTATCATATATTTTTTGTTCATGAACGTTTGTTTGTATTCGTTTATTTCTATTTGTGTTCATGAACGTTCGTATTCATTCATTGACTAAAATTAACAAACGAACATAAAGACATTCATTTCCTTAACAAACGAACACGAACATAAAATCTTGTTCGGTAAGTGTTTATGAACAGTTCGTGAACACATATATTTCTTAACAAACGAACACGAACAAGGTTTTGTTCGTGTTTGTTCCGTTCGTTTGCAGCCCTACTTGTAAGCAAACATTAGTACCTTCATTCTTTCCTCCCCAATTCGTATCTGCACCATAACCGTAAGTACTCGGCTCAAAGTTAATGATAGCTTCTCTTCCATTACATTTAACAGCAGCTTTATCATAAGCCCTGAATACAGAGAAAAAATTGCGGGTTATGTAGGAAAATAAACTCTACAAACTTGAGATGACTATTGTGTAATTACAAAACTTCCAATAACCTTGCAGCTTCTACTTCATTGTCAGATAATCCAAGGTAAACATACCTGCAACCGAACTTTTTAATGTTATCTAAAGCTATATTGTTTCATCAAAAGTAACAAGTAATTTTTGCTTACTTTTTCCCAAGTAACTGACCCATGCGAGCCTCCCATCTACCGCATTTGTGAAGGGTTATTCCTCGGTATTTTGAAGTTCCATGTGAGAATCCGTTACTCTGTCGACGCAGTATATGAATGAATTCTTCTTTCGACAGATTCTTCATCTGTTACATCAGTATTCAAAAGTTAAAACTTACAATGATCATGGAACTTACAAATACTACCCATCAAAACCATCTAAATTGTCCCCACCTGGGCCAGATCTTCCTCATAGTCACTTAAATCAAAGTTGATATCCGCATCGGTTCCTCGAAACTTGATTGCAGCTCGATCATATGCTCTGAAATTTAATTTGCAAACTAGTCAAAACCGAGATTAGAAATGTGTATCCAAACTAGATTTTTCACTGGAAACACTCACCTTGCTGCAGCATAGGATGTGTCAAAACCACCTGTAACCATACAAAAATAAGCTAATATATCAAACTGAAACTAATTATTTGTGAGTTGAATAATATTGAGATATCAAGCATGCTTACCTAAATACAGTTGTTTTCCACAATCCCTGAACAAGATTAAATATGAAGATATTAGATTCATATTTCATCAAACAAAACAAGAAGCAGCATTGGTCAAATTGTGAGCCAACCGTTGGTAACAGTTAGGGTTGTGAGCCAACCGTTGGTAACAGTTTTTGATCATCGAAAACCGAAACCAGAGTTTCACGGTTTGAGCTTTTGTAATTGAGGTTTGAAACTGTAATAGAAACTAGAAATGACACTCGCATAGTTCAGTTTTCCAACCAATTTTGCACCAATTCCAAAAGTTAAACGAGTTTTAGGATGCTTATGATGTACGTTTTCACAGTTCACACATATCAGAAATGTAGAATATAAAACAATAACTCATGAGTCGATTACTGGTACTATTACTATGATATGTTAATTGACCGGTTTGGATGATTTCACGGTTAAGGAGAACCGTGAACACCCCTACCTGCACAACCTACTAATTCATATTCTGATTTCAATAAGAACTCAAATTCATAGAGGCTTTAAACACAGAGTTCTTAACTTCTAACCATTAAGTGAGACGTGCAGTGACGTATAAGCAGTTGCAGATCCAATAAGTTATTAACTAATAAAATGCTCTAAGTCTCAACATAATAAAAAAACCAGTTTTTTTTTCCAAACTAGTGTTGCTGGTATAAATATCTACCAAAATAATGTTTCTTGAAAACTTACCAAAATAGTGTTCTTTGTTAATTTTGTATTTATTAATCAAGTATCTATTTTTATTCTTTAATGATTTATATTTTTTCAATCAATCCAATATTTTTTTTAAATGTTTGATTTCTCCAATATATTTTTATAACTCGTTTACGTTCGTAAACACATATACAATAAAAACGAAAGTGTTAAAAAATTAATTTGGAACGTTGATACAAACAAAGATCAAAGGTGCCTCTACCTAAAATTCATAAAAAAATAGAAACGAAAAAAACCATTTGAGAGATTATTACAATTCACAATTCACAATGTTTACATATTGCAACTTAATATATTTTTTACAAATTTTTGGCATAGAAATGAAAGAATAAAGATGAACTCAAAAATAAAAAGCCAAATGATTCGATTCTGGTTGTTTCATCAGTTGGTGCGTAACCCAACAAACAAATATGCATATTTATTGTTGATTGTGGTATTATCAGTAACAAACGTAAAATTTGAACATTATTAAAAAAATCTTGGGGCACTATAGCACCCAGTATCTAGTAAGTTTTATTTTAATATTATTATAATAACTTGGAATCTTTAAAAATATTGTTAAAGATGAAGATAAATAAAAGATCAATTCTTATTTCGTAAAAAAACAAATAAATAAAAAGAGTTCCTGGATCAATTTGCTAAAAAAAATAAAGAGTTAATCGGAGAAATTGAAGAAATCAAAGAGCTAAAAAAATATTGGATTGTTTGAAAAAAATAGAAATTATTAAAGAATAAAAAATAGACACTTAATTTATTTAAAAAAAATATTATAAAAGTTTAATATGTTGTTTAAAAAGAAAAGCAAATAAAAAATAAACAATAAACACCATTTTTTTTAACGGCCAACAAATCAATCTCTAACCCTCTCGGGACACTCACTGGACAAACGGAGTACTTCGACAGTAACCCGAGTCATCTACCACCATTTTAGTAAATAGTTTTCAACTAACACCATTAGTAAATACTAGTTTAGGAAAAAACTAAAAAAAAAACTCCCTAAATTAGAAACAGAATATGTAGATCAACATTCAACAATATACAAACGTTTCAAACACGATAAGAGAACGAACAGACAACACACCATATATGCGATTCCCAACGTCCGGTCCGACGGTAAAACGTCACTCCACGGTAAGGCGAGCTCTTAGACGGCGGTCCACGGCGGCTTTTCCTTGCCTTCTGCGGCGGCACCAGTTGCGTGAGCCTGTTCTTCGGCATCTGCGCATACTCAGGAACCTTGAGATTCAACCAGTCCGATCCAAAAACAGATATCGCCGACGAACGTGACGTCATCAATCCAGAACCTAACTCTAAATCACCAGCCACCGGAAAAAACTGCCTCGTAATCAAATCGACGGATGATTGATGTGAATTTTCATCCGATTTTCCTTTTTGACCTAAAATATCAGTAGTGCTGTATGATACAGAGTCATCGTCATCAACGTCGACATCACCGTCACCGTCACCGGCGAGTAGAGGAATATCATCCTCGCCGGAGTAGAACACGCCGGAGGAAACTGACGCACCGGAATGAATCTCCGATTGACGGTCTTCTAGAGCATTGTTGTTATTATTAGTCTCGAAACCACTGCGATTACAGCTATTATCTGCATCGACATTAAGATCTAGCATCATCTTCGATCCTTGAAGCGTGAAAACAAGCTCGAGGTGTATGATTATTCAACCGGAACAAGCTCCGTAGCTCATTCCGATGAATCTAGAACCGGTTTTTAGGTTTCCGATCAAATCATGTGATTCTCGTGAAAGGATTAGCTCTCTGTGTGTGTGTGTGTGAGAGAGAGAGGAGAGAGAGAGAGATGGAGGGAAATTGAAACGGTTATAACAAACTACTGTGTTGATTTGTTACACACGCAAACACAGGTTAAGTGTGTGTAATGGAATATTGATGAAACGACGCCGTTTAAGGTCGCAGGATATTGACGATGAAGAAGAGGAGGGGATTTTTCATTGTAGTTGAAATACCACGTGAAGCGTATGCTATTACTTTATACATATGTATATTTAATTTAATTTAATTTAATTTTAAATAAACGCATTTTATTTTTTTAACGGTAAAACCTACTTTTAAATACTTTTTACGGGATTTAAACCTTTTACCTCTTGGATAGATAGAACGTGGAAATACGTTGTAGAGAAACCCCAACGCTATTCAATTTACTCTTGGATACTTGATTTAACTCTTTCTTGTTGGTCATGAGACCCGATCAATGGGGACGTCTAGTGGTAGTGTAAAATTTTTTTCAAAGTTTAAATATGAACATCCCCATTGGGATATCTTGGTAATTAAGTGGTATGTTTCACAATCAAATGTTTTGTAGTTCAAGTTCTGTGGTGTGCAGGTATAGATGTATTTATCCTAAAAAACTTAGAAATTGTTATTCAAAAAAAAAAAAAATAGTTACTTAGAAATAAAAAAAAAAAGTTTTATTTATACTATTTGACCGGTCAGTTAAGCCTATGACAGCCTACCACTTACAAATTACATTGTAACAATTCTAACCGGTTAGGTGGCTTATTCTCAATCGGGCCGATTTCCAAAAGATGACCATGTTATTAAAAAAAGATGAAGTTTCAAATATTGAACGATAAACACTTCATTTCCACCCAATCTAAACGTCCTGGAGTTTTGTAAGAACATTTACATCATATTCACAATCTTCATCTCTATAACTGCACTAAAAATCACTACTTTTCTCTCTTCTTTTTAATTAAATAATAAGACCAAGCGTAATGGGCGTTTTTTGCCCTCAATCCCACCCAATCCCGCCCCAAAACGCCAGCAAGGCCGCCCCCATGGGCGTGTTTGGGCGTTTTTTTTCAAAAAAAAGTCCGGCAGCGTGTTTTGAATCACGCTGGAGAAGAAGGGGCTTGACCAATGATGTTTAATCTTCTTTTTTCGTGTCCAAAAGTTTTTTTGTTGGTTTTTTTTTATTTTATTTAATAATGCCCCACAATCCTCGCATCCTCACTACACCCATTTTAAAAAACGCCCCATAATGCCCCATTGCTGACTGGGCTGCCACATGGCGCAAAACGCCCAAAAGTGAGGTGTTAACCACTACACATGGTCTAATAATTTTTCACACATTTTTTCATTACCTTTTATCTCTCATTCCGGGTTGGTCTTCCCATTTGTCAACAAAATTTTAATAGTATTTATTTTCCTTTAAACACCCATACACTAATTCCTTGGGTGGTGAGTTACATAAGATCTATAGTCCACCCAACCATTTTGGTTGATTAGGTTATGAAATTGTCAAAATACATTACCCATTTTGTAATGTAAGGAGGACCCATCGAAGAGGCTAGAGAGTGATTTCTATATAGTTTAAAGTGAAGGTCCCCCTTTTATGAATGGACGGACACCTTTGTCTTCTAAAAGTATAAGGTCTTGAATTTAATGATAGATTTAAAAGATGTGATGACATATCCATATACCATCAATAATTATTAGAGGCATATGTCAAAAGTTGTAGGTCCACACAAAATATAAAATATAAAACTAGAGATGTAAAACGGGTAATATATGACTATTCTTGGATGAGAGGTCTATCTTGTTACAAAATAGAAAATTTGATACAGAAATAGCCATTATGCTAGTTATTGCGGATAGACAACAACATGGTCCGTTTAACTTGTATATAACTATTTTTAAAATATAATACTTAGATATTTATTCCTAACTTGTATATGACTATATAATACTTAGATATTCATTCTTTTATATTTTAAACTAGGTTAGAACCTCGTGTATTACACGGGTTTATTAAATGTAATTTTATATACTAAATAATAAAAACAATATATCCTTAAAAAAAAACTCGTGTATTGTATGGATTTAACAAATGTAATTTATATACCAAATATTAAAAAAAGTTATATCTTTAAAAATCTTGTGTAATACATGGGTAAATAAATGTAATTTTGTATAGTAAATAGTAAAAAAAGTTATTTTTTAATACCCTATACATTACACGGGTTGAATAAACCTAATTTTATATACAAAATAATAAAAAAAAGTTATATCATAAAAACTAATGATAATATATTAATACAAAGTTTGGTTTTCGTGATAATAGAAAATAGTTATATCACAAAAAAAAAAATGATTTCGTTATACAGAAGCATTCTACAATTCAAAGTAAGCTAAGATTTAATACTAATTTATTATTTATTTAATTAATATTTTAATAAAAAAATAGAAGCATTTTGTTAATAACACGTAATAAAAAAGTTATTTTTTAATACCCTATACATTACATGGGTTGAATAAACTTAATTTTATATACAAAATAAAAAAAAAGTAATATCATAAAAAAACTAATGATAATACATTGATACAAAGTTTGGTTTTCGTGATAATAGAAAATAGTTATATCACAAAAAAAAAAAAAAAAAAAAAAAACGATTTCGTTATACAGAAGTATTCTGCAATTCAAAGTAAGCTAAAATTTAATACTAATTTATTATTTATTTAATTAATATTTTAAATAAAAAATAGAAGCATTTTGTTAATAACACGTGTCACACATTAATTGATTGATAGATATAGATATAATATAGTTATAGATTAATAATATTAACATGTTATTAAAATTTTATGCATGATAAAATCAATATTTCATAATATTTACGTTCATGTGTCTTTCTATTATTAACTATCCAATATCTTTATTAATAAATTTGAAATCTTGAAATTTGAAAAATAAGATTTAAATATACAGGATATATATATTTATTAAATTAATTATCTTTATATTAATATTAATTAATAATATAATATTTTAGGCGAAAAAATCTAATAAAGATTACTTCATAGAATGACATGTGTCCCTTATATCGTTTCTTTTATTATATAGTATAGAAGATTTTGATACAACAACTCGTTTATGAGTTATTGCGGGTAGACAACATCATGATCCGTTTAACTTGTATATAACTATGTTTAAAATATAATACTTAGATATTCATTCCTAACTTGTAATAACTATATTTCTTAGATATTCATTCTTTTATATTTTAAAATTTGATACAACAACTTGTTTATGATATAATAACCATGAACCCAGTCAATCGAAACACAATTTGTTTCGTTAAATATGTTTGTGAGTTCAAACGAAAACTATTGGAAACATTTAGGCTAGACACAAACTCACGCAGGCGAAAAGTTTGTGTTCTTATTTATATTCCTTTCAAGAGTTTATAAGTGTGTAGATATTACCCATCGGTGATAGCTCTTAGTGTATGTCGTTCTTATAAAAAAACATTTTTGTTTATATTGTTAAGATAACAAATAAAAATTGTTATAGGAATTCATTTAAAACACGAAATTAAGATCACAAATAAAAATTGTTAGATGTATTCATTTAAAACATGAAAATAAATTAGTTGTAAGAAACGTTATTGCCGAAAATGAACGAAGAAAATGATTGTGTGTATAGGGTAATTTTAGTAGAGACACAAGGGCATTCACATTGCATTTACATTCATTTAATCTAATTAAAATACACAAAACTTGTTCACTTTTTATTTTTTTTAAACCTCTCACATTCATTTCCTTATATATATTCATGATCAAATAAATAATACATTTTTTAACTTAAAATATAGATGGGGATGAATTGTCAACTCAAATATTAGGATTTACTTTAGTTTTTACTAGAATTACCACTCGCAGCAATGCGGCGGGGATTCATTAATTATATATCATGTTAGATGAAAGGCAAACGTTTCTCACATGATCACGAGCCTGTGTGTAAAATCGAGAAAAAAATAACTAAGTGTCACACCTCGATATTTCCACGTATTACCGGTGGCCCCGGTGGGGAGTATCGTGACGTAGTTGATATCATTATAGTCAAACAACACAATATTTAAATGCACAGCGGAAGCAAAAGATAGATTCATTTCAACCGAATAAAATTGTAATATTAAGTATCACAAAATAGTTGAAAATAATCCACAGGTGGATCAAATAAAAAGAAACATTGTTCAACAGACTGAAATGCATCCAAGCTTGCGAGACTCTTATTGATGCTAAGGAGAAAGCCAGCCTATTTCGAGTAGTACCTGCACTTAATCTTTTTGGGAAAATACGTCAGTTTACACTGGTAAATACAATCAACTGACTCATTTTAAAAAGGTTTATAAAGTTGATTTAAATGCACGAGGCACAAACATTTTATAACTTGGGATAATTATTTGAATATAATACTTGTAAAAGAATTACATGTTCTTATGCGTTCAGTAGCCCGGTTAGTGCCGGGTTAAAGATCAATAGACACACCACATTATTTATTTAGGCACTGACGGGTGTACGCCTACACCCCGTGCTTAGGTCGTGGCCATAAGTTAAAAGTATTTACCTTTGCAAGTAATATTCACAACAAGAAAGTGCACGTAGCTTTTACCAGGTCTCCTATTCTGAAACGAAGGTTCATAATAACATATTAGAATCCTAACGGTCTTTAATTAAGCCTAAACTTAGACCTGTTAGTTTGAAAGGAAGATACGGTTCGAACGCATGATTAAGCGAAGACCGAAATAGAATGCGATTTAAACCCGACAAGTTTGAAGACTTGTATAATGTGGGTAAACTAAGCACATTCTGGATTTTGAGATAAAAATGATAAGGTTTGTCCCGTTTCGGCTAATTTATGCAAACTAGTTACATAAACCGAACCAAACGCGCAAGAGGCGTAACGGGTAACCATAAGAGTCACGAACAAGTTTTCTAAGTTAATATGCTTTAAATATGTTGTGATATCAGTAGGATATCTTCCATTATGCCCAAAACGAGTTTAATCTCAATTTAAGCCCCGTAGGGGTATTTTGGTCATTTTAAAGATTATAAAAGAGATTAATTATAATTCTGAGACTCGGATCTGAAACAATCAGTAAAACAACTTAATTTAATAGGTTACATCAGTTGGTGATAAGTCTTATATGACAAAATGGTTTTAAACCTATACTATGTGTTTAATACGCGTAAAGAGCCGTTTTAAGCGATTCCCGGGTTTAACAGGAATTCTGAGTTTTCAGATCAGGTCATAAAGTTCATAATACTTCATTTATCATATAAAATCAGTAGCCAAAGATTTGGTATCAAAATGTTATGTAAAACTTATTTTATACGCGAAAAGGGTATAATCGGTAATAACCGAATCAAGGCAATAATCCTATGTTATGATTAGTTTAAAAATAATTAAAAATCTTCAAAAATCCCAAAATATTATATTACATCAGTGGGTAAAAGGTTTGGTGTCAAAAATTGGGTTTAGATAGGCTTTACGCTAATGACGCCGTTTAATTAATAAAAAAACGTTCTAATTACGCCATTGAGCATAACTCCTAATCTAGACCTCACACTGATGTGAGAATTTAGGGACATTCACAAGTGTCCCTATACTCTAAAAACAAGTTTAGGCAGCACATGGAATTGAAAACTTGCTATTTGAGTCGGTTGAGCGGGCTGGACAGGCACCTGTCAAGTTCCTGCATCTGGAAGTCGCTTACGGACCGTAAGGGTTCTAGCATACGGTCCGTAAGGACCAGGCCAGCATGACAGAACTTTCAAAAGTTGACAGTTTGGCCCCTGAACTTCCAAACTTGATTTTTAACATGGTTTCTTGCACTTGTAACCCCCAAACTTGACTTTTAAGGACCCCAATTCATAAACCAACTTTGTTAAGTCCCCGGTTATTCATACGATCACCGAAAAGTCTTAAATTTCAACGTTGACGCTTTTAACCCCTCGTATACGAATTTTATCATAACTTTCTCATACGATAACGAAACTTGGTGAAATTTTTCTCATGCATTCTAGTGAGCATAATTAATCATTACAAAGCTTCGGGTTTACTAAAAGGTCACTTAGAGGTATTCCTTAAACATGTTGACACATTTAACCCCTGTAGTTCGTAATCTCTCACTTTCTTTCACAAATAGCTTCGAATGATCCATGCTTCATTCGTTTAAGGGTATAAACATCATTTAGGGTTATTGTAAAGTATATTTATCCATTGTTGACATTTTAAACCCTTATATTCACATACTTTCCTTGTTTGTCAACTTTAGTCCCTCTGGAGTATTCTTTTACACGTTCAAAGCTTATGACACGTGTCAATACATTATTGGGCATGAAATTACGAGGTGTTACATCCTCACCCCCTTAAAAGAAATCTCGACCTCAAGATTTACTGAAACAAATGAGGGTACTTTTCTTTCATTGTGGATTCTACCTCCCACGTGTACTCGGGACCTCTACGGACATCCCATTTAACTTTTACGATCGGTACATGCTTCCTTCGAAGCTTCTTAACCCGTCGATCCTCAATCGACACAGGTTTTTCAACAAACTTTAAGCTCTCGTCAATGTGCACATCCGTATGTGGTATGACTAGTGATTCATCAGCTAGACATTTCTTCAGATTGCAGATGTGGAATACGTTATGAATACTACTGAGCTCTTCAGGCAAATTTAGCTTATACGCCACTGATCTGACACATTCGATGATCTCGAATGGTCCTATGTATCTGGGGCTTAACTTGCCTTTCTTACAAAATCGCATTACCCCCTTCCAGGGTGATACTTTAAGCAACACTTTGTCCCCTATCTCGAATTTTAGAGGTTTACGCTTTAAATCTACGTAGCTTTTCTGCCTATCTCTGGCAGCTTTCAGGCGGTCACGAATTTGGACAATCTTGTCCGTTGTTTCAAAGACTATGTCGGGTCCTGATAATTGGACTTCTCCTACTTCTGCCCAACAAACGGGCGTTCTGCACTTCCTACCGTACAAGGCCTCGAAAGGCGCAGCCTTAATGCTTGTATGATAGCTATTGTTATAAGAGAATTCGATTAATGGCAGGTGGTTATCCCAACTACCACCTAAGTCAATCACACATGCACGAAGCATGTCTTCCAAGGTTTGGATTGTACGCTCACTATGCCCGTCCGTCTGAGGATGGTAAGTCGTACTAAAATTTAAGCGCGTGCCCAAAGATTGTTGGAAACTTTTCCAAAAATGTGATGTGTATCTAGTATCTCTGTCAGAGATAATAGACACTGGTATGTAACAGCCCAAAAATATTTATTAGGCATAAGTTAAAATGTAATAATAAAAAGGTAGTGTTTAAATTAAATAAGTAATCGAAATAGAGGGACTAAAGATGCAATTGCCTAAAACTAAGTATAATAAAAAGTTAAAAGATGAAAACCCACACACAGTACGTGTGTGGGGGTCTAGTCGATCGAACAAGAGCCAGGGGAAAACCCTAGCTTCACCAATTTCACAAAGAAATCAGTAGAGATCCAAAGAAATTGAAAGCACAATCAGGAAATTTCAAGCTCCTAACTTGTTCATTGAAAGAGTAAGTTCAATTTTATGATTTAATAAATTTCAGGAAATGGGTTTTGATCAAATCTTGATTGCATGTCATGAAAATTTATGAAATTAAGTTAAGATTATGATATAGGATTAGAACAATGTCTGATTACTAGCAATTTTGTATGATTGATAGCCAAGGCCCAATTGACAAAGAAGTTGCTAGGGGTAGAATGATCAAGTATTGATATATGTGTGATTTGTTGATGAATAACCTTGTCTATGATGTATAAACACTAGATAAACTGATATAGGATAAAGCTTGGTCGATTGTTGTTGAATGATTAAAGGAACTAGCTTAAAAACATGTTTTAGTTAGATAAGTAAATGTCCCGAAAATGCGAAACCCGCCAAGTGTTTGATGAAATGCTTGAAAGAACAATTATGTGTAACTTGGATAATAATGGAACGAAATTTGGGGTACTAAACGAACGAATGGATGTGTTGATATAGGTATGAAGGAAGAAGGTTCAAGTACTAAGAAATCGGAAGGCTCACAGGATCGAGGTATGTTCCGTTGCATACAAAACCTTAGTTAAATTTGTTTATATTATGAAAAACAACCCTTGTTACAATGATTATAGTGATTAGTAAGAAGATAACAAATCCCTTGCGGATTTGGTTATGCTAATGAAGGTTACATTAAGTTATGCAAGTTGACCGGTTCGAGTCGAACTAGGTCGAGTAAGAATATGGTACCATCCGTTTAGAACGGGTGGTCATGAATGCAATAAGGGATGTATGAAGTTCGATCCGTTATACGGATGGAACGAAATGTTTATGTTGTAAGCTATTAACCCAATGATACCGGGTCGTAAGAGTTATGCTTGAATCTCATTACGAGAGTATATGCCATACCCATTTAATTGGGTGACCGAATACGTAAGAGTAATGAATGTATATAAAGGAATGCAAATAATAAAAAATAAAAGGTTGGTGTAACAAGTGAAATAAGTATTATGACTAACTTTTTAAAGTTGTTGTTAAATGTAGGTAAATCCTAAATTTAGGCGACTCGGCGAATTGGAGCGAGCAAGTGATCAAAATATGTCTTACCAAGCGCTTCCGCTAGCTTATGTTAATGTTTTGGGTCAAAATACTTTTTGTACAATTTGTTTGTAAACACACCTTTTAGTATTTGATGTTTTGGTTTTAAGTAGTATCTTGTAGAATGGTATTGTCTTGATTGTGGACTAAAACAGGGGTATACTCGTTTTACGGACGGGTCATGCCCAAATTTTGTAAAATTATGTATTAAAGTTGTCATTTTGAAGTCTTTAAATTACCTTTGTAAGTTATTTTATAAAGTCGGAAAAGCGGTCGTTACAAGTTGGTATCAGAGCCTAGGTTTGAAGGATTCAAGCAAGAGTAATAGTGCTTGAACTCAAACCGACGGCTCGTGCAAAAGTATGCTCGCTCCGAAATCGCCAATGAGGTAAAACTTTAAGTTCTCGTTTAATACAAGTATGTATAGTGTGTTTACGATAAATATTTAAGTTAAGTATGTGAAATAGTAATAATGGGAGTTAAACATTGGGTTATATCAGATCTGGCGTCGCACACAGTTGTGTCGTTAAGTGACACAGCTGTGTGGACCATTGATGCTTGTTGCTGAGATCAGGGTGTGTAGCAAGGCTGACACAACTGTGTGACATTTTACTCAGATAATCAACACAGTTGTGTCTGGACAAAATTTTTCAGCGATTCAGCAAAGGAAGGGTCGTCGCCGACGGGCTATGATGTCGTCGCCGACGCCCTCATGTTTGCCGACGGCTTAGCTAGCTGTCTACGGACGTTTACGGGCGACGCACGTTTACAGAGCCCGTCGCCGACGGGGAGTGAAGCCGTCGCCGACGGCTAGCGGAATTCAAATCCGCTGAAAAGTTTTTGTTTCGTCTTGTTTTCGTATTATGAGTTTCTAAGTCGTTCAAAAGCCTAATGAATGTTCTTGTGGGGTCTATATAAGGCCTAGTAAGATATATGCAACCACGATTAGTGGTTACGTTAGAAAGAAATTTATAAAACTCGAAGGTAATGTGTCGAATGACACGAAAGAATGATGAAAGCTGAAAAAGCGAGTAAAGTTAGAAATATAAGAATGTGAACGAAGTAATTATGGACTAATGAACTATGATGTATTGAAGCTTGTGAATTATGATTTAAGTTCCCATACTTCTCAGAAATGCCCGTTTTATGTTCCTGTCAAGTTATAAGAAGATATAATAAGTTATGTAGATCGTCGGCGATAAAGTAAAATTTATAAAAGTCGAATGTAACATATGGAATGGCATGAAATGAATGACGAATGTATAAAGTGGAGTTGGAATTCGTATGAAAATTCGGATGAATGTATGCTTTGATAGAATTATGCATTAGAGGCTTGTACCTTGTACATGAATGGTGTGATGCTTATGTGTATTTAATGATTTGCTTTAGTATGATTAAGAGGCGAATATGTGCTAAATGTGAATCATACGAGCTAATTGGTAAAGGATATGTTGAAATTATGTTATATAGTTGTTTCGAATGAAATTTGCTAATTGTAGAATCATGGAGCATTAGCATGTGAAAATACGTGTATGTGAATGTATATGTGTATTGTTTAGATGATCACGTAAATTGTACATGTCGTACAATACGAGTATGAGATACGTAGGATATTATTATGACATACCATATTTAGATGAATACATGTTCAAAGGTTTGAAGTGTGTAAACGAGACAGTTGACTTTCTAAAGGTCAACAGTATAGGGATATCATGAGATGGCCATTAGACACAATTGTTTAAGTAAAGAGTTAATGTGTTACGTACTAGATGAATTACGTGTTATGATGGATGATAGTTTAGCTGTATGGATTTGAAATGAGATAACTATTAATGAACGTCTCACTTATACGAAATTCTACTAACGAAAGTCGATTAACGTATGAATAGAAAGAAAGTGAACAGTCGTATATATGTTCACATAAACTAATGATATTACGAAAGTACTGATATGTAAGGATGGGAATCCTGTCAATTTACTTGAGCATGGATGGCAAAAAGGGTTAAGAGGAAGTAATAAAGTAAGCATGAACATGGACGCTAAAGGAAGGTGAATTTGCAATCACTTCGAATGTATTTACATAAAGATGTACGCGTGTTAGAATAATTGAAATTAAGTGGAACGTATAAATAAATGAGAACTTGGTAATGTTAATGAAAGGTATGGAAAGGATAATAGTTCAGATGTTAGCTAAAGGCGTTTTGTAAGTGTGTTCGAATTGAAAGTAAGAACAACCCGTACTACAATACTTATATACAAAAGTACTGGGTGGTGGTTGACCTTAAAAGTTATATTGTAGAAGTCAGTGAATAATAATTACTTACAAATGTTGGAGGTATTACGTAAGAAATACGTGTAAAGTAGAATACTCATTAGTAAAAGACATGTTAGAGAACGTAGGTGAATTAACACCTAATACGGTGAACAAACAAATGGAAATTGTATATTAAGGGATGGTCATGTATTGACCGAAGCTCAAAAAAAAAAAAACATGAGAATCACCTCACTTATGTCCGGTCAAGCTAGCAAAAAGGGGTCTAACGATTTTTAAAGGAACGGATCAATATAAGAAAGAAAGAAGGATAAGAATGAAAAGTATAAGCCTACGATTGAATGTAAGACAAACTTAAGAAAGAAGGATGGGAACACCACTAGAAATAGGATGTAAAGTGTCGCGTCGAGACGCGCTACATGAAATAGGACATGGAATTAAGTGTTAGGACCCAACACTCGAAGTTGAATATAGAAGAATAATATGAAAATGTTTCGTAAGAAATGACATGGTAAATGATACGGCAGAAGAAAGGAAGGTACGGAGGAAAATGTTTGAATCTGAGAAATGGATTCGACCATGTAAGGAATGAAAGGTTGAATCCGTAAGCAAGCACGGGTCAAACCCGTAAGAATGAAAGGTAATGAATTAAAAATTCAAATCCACAAATGAAGACGGATTAAACGAATAAGAATAGAAACTAAAAACGAGACTCAAATGAGTCATACGGGTCAAATGGCGATCGCCATTTGAACCCGGTATTTAATGTTCGATTTGTCAAGTTTATTACTTATAGGCGAGCATAATGTATGGGCATGCATTGTCACAGTTTGGAAAGTATTAACTGTCGCAAAGTATGAATGACGAGTCAAGGGTTCGGACCCGCGCCAGGTAGGTATAAAAAGATTATATTTTTAATATGAGCATAGGGCTCGACTAGAGAATGGTTTGTCAGAATAGGATAACTGATACCCATATGTGAGAATGTATTTACAATTAGACTTCCGAAAGGTCAAACGAAATAAATGAAGTCCTTGCAATTATTCAAGTATAAGGTACAAATGTGTACCTCGATGCGACCACAATAGGTAAGGGGGTGTTAATCTGACACTGAAAGGTCAAACTGCGAAAGTTGGCGAGATAATCAATAAAAAGAAATGGAATGTATGATATGTTTAGCATGTACGTAAGAAAATTTTGAAAGAGACAATAGGCGAACAAACACCCTGTAGGACACAATTATGAAAGGTTATGTGCTAACTATTTATTTATAGATAAATATGATGGAATTCTTAGTGAAATGATAGTGTTGAAGCTAGTGGAAGGATGCCCACGAGTGGGAGCATATTTCATGAATGAATGAGACCAATTCTGGTACGGAAGGTACATATAAAGAAGCGGATCGATCCGGCACACGGATAACCGACTTATACATTGAAAGCGAGGTTAGTAAAATGTTTAATTCTTAGTTAATGATTAAGAATCCGTAGATTTATTTGTAAGTGTGAACAAAACGAATGGTAGAATAATTATGGTATGCTATACAGTGATCGACCTGTAATGGTCAGCGTGAGAAGGTATGAATGTCATTAAGAGGGAGAATTAAAGGCCTTAAATGGCTGAATTGGTTAAACGCTAGTATGGTGCTCGTACACAACATACCTAATTGTTATCATAAGTAGTTCATGCAAGGAGCTAATAATAAAGTGTGCGAAGGATTAAATTCAAGGCTAAACTCAAACTTGTAATTAGTTCAAGTGACGGTGGTAACCGTGGAATGATGCCTTATACGCGTATTAAGTATGAAAAAGTAATTAGGAAGTGGGAAGCTTTGTATTAGTACCACTAAGTCATTAAATGTCTATAGTATACGTATAATGTTGTGCTAAGCCCTCATATGAGCAAGAAAGTAATTGGAAGAACGTTAGTAATGGGATGATGGGGTTGCTTATAATTACAATAATGAATTATGTCGTGCATGATTCGTGTGCGGAATAAAATAAATCGATTTATTTATATTAGTAAATGTATGAATATGTTACGCTTAATTAGAAAGATAGAAACAAGCCGTAAACATAAGCTTGTACGACCAATAATATACATTGGAATAAATTCCAATGAACGAATCGCTAGTGATGATGTATGCTAGGAACTGGCATTATAAAGTGAAAACGACACTAATAAGAGCCCTGGATCAGATTCTGACTTATAGGTGATTATGAAAGTAATTTACTTGATTTAAGAACGGAGGGACAATGCGTACAAAGACGTTTATGCATGAATGAAACTCTTGCCAAGATCTCGAATGCATCTATGTTGTAGTAAGCATCGTGAATAAAAAGACGAAAAAGTAGGAGTAGAATTGGTCTAGTAGGAATGAGAAAGGTTTCGGGGACGAAACCTCTTTTAATGGGGGTAGACTTGTAACACCCCAAAAATATTTATTAGGCATAAGTTAAAATGTAATAATAAAAAGGTAGTGTTTAAATTAAATAGGTAATCGAAATAGAGGGACTAAAGATGCAATTGCCTAAAACTAAGTATAATAAAAAGTTAAAAGATGAAAACCCACACACAGTACGTGTGTGGGGGTCTAGTCGATCGAACAAGAGCCAGGGGAAAACCCAAGCTTCACCAATTTCACAAAGAAATCAGTAGAGATCCAAAGAAATTGAAAGCACAATCAGGAAATTTCAAGCTCCTAACTTGTTCATTGAAAGAGTAAGTTCAATTTTATAATTTAATAAATTTCAGGAAATGGGTTTTGATCAAATCTTGATTGCATGTCATGAAAATTTATGAAATTAAGTTAAGATTATGATATAGGATTAGAACAATGTCTGATTACTAGCAATTTTGTATGATTGATAGCCAAGACCCAATTGACAAAGAAGTTGCTAGGGGTAGAATGATCAAGTATTGATATATGTGTGATTTGTTGATGAATAACCTTGTCTATGATGTATAAACACTAGATAAACTGATATAGGATAAAGCTTGGTCGATTGTTGTTGAATGATTAAAGGAACTAGCTTAAAAACATGTTTTAGTTAGATAAGTAAATGTCCCGAAAATGCGAAACCCGCCAAGTGTTTGATGAAATGCTTGAAAGAACAATTATGTGTAACTTGGATAATAATGGAACGAAATTTGGGGTACTAAACGAACGAATGGATGTGTTGATATAGCCGTGAAGGAAGAAGGTTCAAGTACTAAGAAATCAGAAGGCTCGCAGGATCGAGGTATGTTCCGTTGCATATAAAACCTTAGTTAAATTTGTTTATATTATGAAAAACAACCCTTGTTACAATGATTATAGTGATTAGTAATAAGATAACAAATCCCTTGCGGATTTGGTTATGCTAATGAAGGTTACATTAAGTTATGCAAGTTGACCGGTTCGAGTCGAACTAGGTCGAGTAAGAATATGGTACCATCCGTTTAGAACGGGTGGTCATGAATGCAATAAGGGATGTATGAAGTTCGATCCGTTATACGGATGGAACGAAATGTTTATGTTGTAAGCTATTAACCCGATGATACCGGGTCGTAAGAGGTATGCTTGAATCTCATTACGAGAGTATATGCCATACCCATTTAATTGGGTGACCGAATGCGTAAGAGTAATGAATGTATATAAAGGAATGCAAATAATAAAAAATAAAAGGTTGGTGTAATAAGTGAAATAAGTATTATGACTAACTTTTTAAAGTTGTTGTTAAATGTAGGTAAATCCTAAATTTAGGCGACTCGGCGAATTGGAGCGAGCAAGTGATCAAAATATGTCTTACCAAGCGCTTCCGCTAGCTTATGTTAATGTTTTGGGTCAAAATACTTTTTGTACAATTTGTTGGTAAACACACCTTTTAGTATTTGATGTTTTGGTTTTAAGTAGTATCTTGTAGAATGGTATTGTCTTGATTGTGGACTAAAACAGGGGTATACTCGTTTTACGGACGGGTCATGCCCAAATTTTGTAAAATTATGTATTAAAGTTGTCATTTTGAAGTCTTTAAATTACCTTTGTAAGTTATTTTATAAAGTCGGAAAAGCGGTCGTTACAAGTTGGTATCAGAGCCTAGGTTTGAGGGATTCGAGCAAGAGTAATAGTGCTTGAACTCAAACCGACGGCTCGTGCAAAAGTATGCTCGCTCCGAGATCGCCAATGAGGTAAAACTTTAAGTTCTCGTTTAATACAAGTATGTATAGTGTGTTTACGATAAATATTTAAGTTAAGTATGTGAAATAGTAATCAGATCTGGCGTCGCACACAGTTGTGTCGTTAAGTGACACAGCTGTGTGGACCATTGATGCTTGTTGCTGAGATCAGGGTGTGTAGCAAGGCTGACACAGCTGTGTGACATTTTACTCAGATAATCAACACAGTTGTGTCTGGACAAAATTTTTCAGCGATTCAGCAAAGGAAGGGCCGTCGCCGACGGGCTATGATGCCGTCGCCGACGCCCTCATGTTTGCCGACGGCTTTGCTAGCTGTCTACGGACGTTTATGGGCGACGCGCGTTTACAGAGCCCGTCGCCGACGGGGAGTGCAGCTAACAACTTTGCATTCAAATTATTCTTTATCTCAATGCTCTTGGCATTTATTCTAATGGGCTTCACTCTTTCCTTTCGACTTAAGGCATCGGCGACTACATTCGCCTTGCCAGGATGGTATCTTATCTCACAATCATAATCATTCAAAGTTTCCATCCAACGTCGTTGCCTCATGTTCAAATCCTTTTGGTTAAACAGGTGCTGGAGGCTCTTGTGATCCGAATAGATCACACACTTGATACCATATAAATAGTGCCTCCATAGCTTCAGTGCAAATACAACGGCACCCAACTCCAAGTCATGGGTGGTTTAATTCTTTTCATGCACCTTTAACTGACGTGAAGCATAGGCAATAACTTTGCCTTTCTGCATAAGCACACATCCCATCCCGGTGTGTGATGCATCACAATATACCACAAACTCTTCTATTCCATCAGGCAATGTCAACACAGGAGCATTGCTTAGCTTCTGCTTCAGGACATCAAAGGATTCTTGTTGCTTTGGTCCCCAGTTGAACTTAATATTCTTCCTAGTCAAAGAAGTTAGGGGTGCAGCAATCCTTGAAAAATTCTCAATAAAACGCCTGTAATATCCTGCCAAACCTAGAAAGCTACGAATCTCTGTAGGCGTCTTTGGCTCTTGCCAATTCATGCCAGCTTCAACTTTAGCGGGATCTACTTGGATACCACGCTCACTAACAACGTGTCCAAGAAATTGGACTTCTCGAAGCCAAAATTCACACTTAGAGAATTTGGCGTAGAGCTTTTCTTGATGAAGCAGTTTCAGAATGCAATGGAGGTGCTTCTCATGGTCTGCTTTACTCTTCGAGTAAATAAGAATATCATCGATGAAGGCGATGACAAATTTATCCATGTAGGGCTTGCAGACGCGGTTCATGAGATCCATGAACGCGGCTGGTGCATTAGTGAGTCCAAAAGGCATCACTAAGAACTCGTAATGACTATAACGAGTCCTAAATGCAGTCTTATGTACATCTTCATCCTTGACTTTCAGTTGATGATATCCTGACCTTAAGTCGATCTTGGAAAAGTAACTCGCTCCTTGAAGCTGATCGAACAAGTCGTCGATCCTGGGTAATGGATATCGATTCTTGACAGTAACTTTGTTAAGTTCTCGATAATCGATGCACAGACGCATCGAGCCATCCTTTTTCTTCACAAACAGAATTGGTGCTCCCCAAGGAGATGAGCTAGGTCTAATAAACCCTTTGCTTAACAAATCATCCAGTTGAGTTCTTAACTCTTTCATCTCCGTTGGTGCCAATCTATAAGGCGCTCTTGCAACAGGTGCTGCTCCAGGAATAATGTCAATCCTGAACTCCACTTGCCTATCTGGGGGTAAACCAGGTAGTTCTTCAGGGAATACGTCTGGATATTCAGAGATAATAGGTATGTCTTCGATCTTAGGCTTTGGTTCATCAAGGGTTACTTGTGCCATGTAGATAACACAACCCTTTGTCAAACACCTTGATGCCTTGAGCATGGACACTTGCTCAGACATTCCGTACTTAGTGTCTCCTTGGATTGTCAGAGGCTCTCCATGAGGAGTTCTGACAACTATTTGCTTCTTAGCACAAACGATCTGGGCTTGGTTGCGAGACAACTAATCCATGCCTATTACTATATCGAAACCGGCTAATTTCAAAGGAAGTAAGGTTAACGGAAAAGAGTGGTTCCTAATGGATATGAAACATCCATCTAACATGGTTGAGGCGGTTTCTAAGGTACCATCAGCTAATTCCACCTCATATTTCACACTTAGGGTTTTAACAGGTAAATTCAGCAGCTTACAAAACTTATTATCTACAAATGATTTATCAGCTCCTGAATCAAATAGCCCTCTTGCATAAACATCATTTATGAGGAAGGTACCTGTGATCACATTGTCGTCCTGAATAGCTTCCTTTGCATCCATCCGGAAGACCCTTGCATTGGTCTTTTTACCTTCTTCTGGTTTTTTGGCATATTTTAGGCAGTTCGACTTAATGTGCCCCTTCTCGTTACAGTTATAGCATGTCGCATCCTTTATCTTCTTGCACTCTATCGTCTTGTGCTCAGAAGACTTGCAAATCCCACATGCCCTTGGCTGTGACTGGGATTTCGACTCATATCTGCACTTCCTAGAGTGTTATTTCTTACAGATCTTACAATAGGGTTTATCACCCGATTGACGACCATCTTTCTTAGATCCAGAACCCTTCTTGTGGTCATTGTTTCCCTTATGTCTCTTGTCCGATCGTCGTGAGCTATCATCCTCACGCTTCCTTTTCTCAGCATCAGTGTTTCTCAGCGATCTCTGCCTGACTGCGTCCAGAGTAAGAGATAATGCTATATCAGCTGCAGACCGAAAGGTAGCTGGTCTAGAGGCTTTCACGCTGGCCTTAACTTCTGGGGATAAACCCCCGATGAATCGAGCTATCCTCTTGGGTTCCGGTGTCACAAGATAAGGAACCAACCTTGACATGATGTTGAAGCTTGTAAGGTAGGCTTGACAATCCAGGTTTTTCATAACCAGAGACAAGAAATCAGCTTCAATCTTCTCAACCTCATGCTGAGGGCAGTAGTTCTCCTTGATCAATGACACAAACTGTTCCCAAGTCATATTGTACAATGGGACTTTCCCTGTAGCTTGGATCAAAGACCTCCACCAAGCTAATGCCTCACCCTTGAAAGACTGAGACACGAATTTCACCACATCCTTGTTAGCGCAACCACTGATATCCACCATAGTGTCCATCTCATCCAACCATGTCATGCAGTCTATAGCTCCTTTTTCCCCAGTGAAATCCTTTGGTTTGATGAGTGATGGGAATTACTGTTGTGAGCAGTGTGAGTTTTAGAGGGTGTTTTAGAGTGTGGTGCAGACTGGGTCCTCGCATGGGTACCACTGGATTCATGGAACTGTCTATCCAAAGCTCGAGTAATGGCATTGTCTATCATTGCCTGCAGTTCTGCACCCGTTACGTTAATTCGGGTATTATCATGATTCTCCCTTGGGTGATTGTTGATCTCATCCGAGTCAGCCATGTAGTTTGCACTGTTACATAAGATATTGACAATAATTTATTTGGGAGTTTATTATGGAATTGTCTTTTATGGCAATTCATTACCATGGTAAACATAGACCATATTTGGTTAATTTGTTAATCACATTTATTTAGGATTTTTATTATAATTTATCCTAATTATAAAACAATAACAGTATTATTAGTGGCACAAAAGGCCTAGTCACAGGGACATTCTAAATCATAAGCCATGATTTCAGAGAATCAAGGCATTAAGGTTTGAACATAGTTCTTTACCTTTTTCTGACAGGGAGTCGTAGACTACTACGGTCTTTTGTCTTATATGACAATGTGTATGGCCCGTAGGCACTACATTACCTTTGGATGTTTAATATATAATCATCTTAATTGATGTTTTAAACCCATGATTTATAGATCATCAGGTTAGGATATGAATCTTTTGAAGAATCCTATTATAAGAATGACGTGTGTGATTTTAACGAATCACGTCTGCCAGGAGCGTTAACATGTTTTCAGATGTTAATAGGGATTTGAATCTTTTTAAACAAGTCTTACCATTTTGGCCAAAACTTTTAATGACATGCAGGCTAGGTTACACCTTTAAGATTCTTATTCAATATTTAATAGGCAGATTATTTTTAAAAGGAATGATTTTTAATTTATTTATTTCATGTATAATATATTATGCATATAATGATATTTTTTTTTAAACTTAACATTCCATTAAACATTAAAAGGAGTACACATTGCCCTAAACGGGACTTTTAGCAGGAATAACTTGCCCACGCAGGGGCTAAACTGTACAAACAAGTCCACGCAGGGACTGATTACTAAGAAAGATGTCCACGCAGGGACTAAAAAGACAAGTCCTCGCAGGGACTAAGGAAAGACAAGTTCACGCAGGGACTAAGTACATAGATAAATGTCCACGCAGGGACTTTATGGAAATAAGTAAATACAACAATACATATAGGGGTTCAATGATCCCTCTTCTTCTTTCCTTTAAGTAAGCTTGCTAGGCCCTTGAGGAATCCCCGGTTGTTCCTACGTTCTTCTCGAAATTCATGTTCCACGCTGTTTAGCCTGTGGAGGATTTCCTCCTGTTCCGGTGGGGAAAACCGTGGCGGCTGCGGCTGGTGCTGAACCAGTGGTCTAGCAGGTATTTGATACCCATGAGTTGGATATCCCACTCCCCAGGGAGCTCCATATGGTCCTTCAAGATGAAGGGCGTTGTAGTTCACTGCTACAAGATACGGGTCGGCTTCAGCATAGTTATAGTGAGTGTGAGCCGGCTGCTCAAACGGATTATATGCCGTTGAGCCGGCCTATGTAGGAATCGGGTTACCAAAACCCATTGGTGGTGGTGGTGGTGCAACTGGTGCAGAATTCACCTCTGAAACTGGGTTTGAAGGTCCACCCATTTGTGGGTCTTCATGTAGTGGCGAATAGTGACTGCCACTTGAGTGATGGGGTGTGCTAAAATGAAAACCCCTTTCTCGCACGGACATTCGTGCGCCTGTTCTTCTGCGCCTCGGTGGTTCTGGAGGTGCTGGCTGTACTGGCGGCGGTGGTGGCGGTGGTGTGACTGCCACAAAACGCGAATCCTCGGAGGGATCCTGTTGCTGCTGCTACTGCTGGTGAGGCGATGAATGGTGAGAGGGTGTAAAATACCACTCACACTGGTTGAACCTTGCTTGGTAACTGTCTGGACCTCGGTAAGGTGATCCATGGAAAGATGATCCATCAGAGACTTCAATAGGGTGCGTGGGGGTTCCAGTCGGTGGTTCAACAGGGTCGGTGTCCTCATCCATATCCATGGCGTGATCGCCAGAAAAATGATCCTCTGGTCCCAATGGGTTAAAACCCACTGGTTCTTGAATATAGTTTTCCGGGTTAAACCGGCCCAGAAACACAGGAGTGGGGTCGCCAAAGGAGTGGTGCGAAAGGGATCGCTGCAATGGCAAGAAGGAGTGACTTGAGTCATCGGGCTCGTTCTCTGATTGCGGCCCAAAGGAGTGACGATAAGGAGGCGTTGAGTTAAACGAAGTAGATCACCTAGCGGGCTCTGTATAGGTCCTCCAGTCTCCTTGAGGACCGGCACTCATAGTTGCAGAAGGAGTTCGCCGGTGTGAAGGCCCGGCCTCGTGATCATTAGGGGCATGGATTGGCCCCTTGCCTCTTCCTCCTCTCCGGAATCGCGGTGGCATATTTCCTGCCAAACAATTAACAGATACAACAAAGAAATATAAAGGACAAAGTCAGAAAAAAAAAAAAAAAAAAGAAAAACAATTTGGATTAGTCCTAAGTTCTTTGTCTAGACTCGAAAATTTAGGAATGTGCAACTGTGTAACTGAGATTAAACACAAAAGGCTAGTGTTTAATTCACTCAGCGTTGGCTCTGATACCAACCTGTCACACCCCGATATTTCCACGTATTACCGGTGGGCCCGGTGGGGAGTATCATGACGTAGTTGATATCATTATAGTCAAACAACACAATATTTAAATGCACAGCGGAAGCAAAAGATAGATTCATTTCAACCGAATAAAATTGTAATATTAAGTATCACAAAATAGTTGAAAATAATCCACAGGTGGATCAAATAAAAAGAAACATTGTTCAACAGACTGAAATGCATCCAAGCTTGCGAGACTCTTATTGATGCTAAGGAGAAAGCTAGCCTGTTTCGAGTAATACCTGCACTTAATCTTTTTGGGAAAATACGTCAGTTTACACTGGTAAATACAATCAACTGACTCATTTTAAAAAGGTTTATAAAGTTGATTTAAAAGCACGAGGCACAAACATTTTATAACTTAGGATAATTATTTGAATATAATACTTGTAAAAGAATTACATGTTCTTATGCGTTCAGTAGCCTGGTTCGTGTCGGGTTAAAGATCAATAGACACACCACATTATTTATTTAGGCACTGACGGGTGTACGCCTACACCCCGTGCTTAGGTCGTGGCCATTTCGTAAAATGATGCCAAGGATATCCGGGACATGGTCATTAACCCCCCAAAGGCTTTAAGCAACAAAACAATTTAAACGGGTCATCTCGATAATACTTAACCACCAATCGATTAAGGTCGAATGCCCGACCAAGCGGTATTTTAGATACCGTACCCCAAACCCGTATAAGGGAAAATAAGTTAAAAGTATTTACCTTTACAAGTAATATTCACAACAAGCAAGTGCACGTAGCTTTTACCGGGTCTCCTATTCTGGAACGAAGGTTCATAATAACCTATTAGAATCCTAACGGTCTTTAATTAAGCCTAAACTTAGACCGGTTAGTTTTAAAGGAAGATACGGTTCAAACGCATGATTAAGCGAATACCGGAATAGAATGCGATTTAAACCCGACAAGTTTGAAGACTTGTATAATGTGGGTAAACTAAGCACATTCTGGATTTTGAGATAAAAATGATAAGGTTTGTCCCGTTTCGGCTAATTTATGCAAACTAGTTACATAAACCGAACCGAACGCGCAAGAGGCATAACGGGTAACCATAAGAGTCACGAACAGGTTTCCTAAGTTAATATGCTTTAAATATGTTGTGATATTAGTAGGATACCTTCCATTATGCCCAAAACGAGTTTAATCTCAATTTAAGCCCCGTAGGGGTATTTTGGTCATTTTAAAGATTATAAAAGAGATTAATTATAATTCTGAGACTCGGATCTGAAACAATCAGTAAAACAACTTAATTTAATAGGTTACATCAGTTGGTGATAATTCTTATATGACAAAATGGTTTTAAACCTATACTATGTGTTTAATACGCGTAAAGAGCCGTTTTAAGCGATTCCCGGGTTTAACAGGAATTCTGAGTTTTCAGATCAGGTCATAAAGTTCATAATACTTCATTTATCATATAAAATCAGTAGCCAAATATTTGGTATCAAAATGTTATGTAAAACTTATTTTATACGCGAAAAGGGTATAATTGGTAACAACCGAATCAAGGCAATAATCCTATGTTATGATTAGTTTAAAAATAATTAAAAATCTTCAAAAATCCCAAAATATTATATTACATCAGTGGGTAAAAGGTTTGGTGTCAAAAATTGGGTTTAGATAGGCTTTACGCTAATGACGCCGTTTAATAAATAAAAAAGCGTTCTAATTACGCTATTGAGCATAACTCCTAATCTAGACCTCACACTGATGTGAGAATTTAGGGACATGTTTATAAATCAGTAACAAAGATTATTGTCCTCTCACATTTCCAAAATTCTCGTTTTATGGTCAAAAGGGCATTATGGTCAACATTAAGCAATTAACGGAAACGTGTAACGAATCGGACAACCCATGAACCAATCACAGAGGGTTATACTATCATATAACCCGGTCCTAATGAAGCCCTAAGGCATTCCTAAATCATGCTAATATGGGTCAGAACTGAAGTCAAAGCAAAAGTCAAAGTTTTGCGACTTTCGGTTCCGAACCGGTCCTAAACTGAAAATTGTAGGGTCGAACATGCTTAGACATGTTCTTACATTAATTACCAAGTTATATGAGTGGCAAAACAGGTTATACTCCTTCTACATTGCTAATTATGCGTGAATTCGAAAATTAAGATTCTGTTGACTTTTTATAACAAACTTTGACCCGACAAATGATCCAGTTAGAGCGGGAATCAGAGGGTGTCCTTTTAAGGGTTTAATGCCCACATAATTACCAACTTATAACTACTTTCAATTTGACTAAACATCAGACCATTAGTGATTAATCGATAAGTCAAACCTTAATTACGACGGTTTGACTTTAAAGCTATAAACTAAGCAAAACTTACTTAAGGAAGTTTACCAAAGTCCTAATTACGACCAGGGATGATTTGGGTCTACTCTTGAACTCCAGAAGTCTTCAAAAATTGAGTTGAGAATGAATGATCAAAGTGGCAATAATGTGGAGCTTTATATAGTGGGTTTAATCCCACTAAATCATGCCAAAGAAGGCTATAAGTGATCATGGATCATTCACAAGTGTCCCTATACTCTAAAAACAAGTTTAGGCAGCACATGGAATTGAAAACTTGCTATTTGAGTCGGTTGAGCGGGCTGGACAGGCACCTGTCAAGTTTCTGCATCTGGGAGTCGCTTACGGACCGTAAGGGTCCTAGCATACGGAACGTAAGGACCAGGCCAGCATGACAGAACTTTCAAAAGTTGACAGTTTGGCCCCTAAACTTCCAAACTTTATTTTTAACATGGTTTCTTGCACTTGTAACCCCCAAACTTGACTTTTAAGGACCCCAATTCATAAACCAACTTTGTTAAGTCCCCGGTTATTCATACGTTCACCGAAAAGTCTTAAATTTCAACGTTGACGCTTTTAACCCCTCGTATACGAATTTTATCATAACTTTCTCATACGATAACAAAACTTGGTGAAAATTTTCTCATACATTCTAGTGAGCATAATTAATCGTTACAAAGCTTCGGGTTTGCTAAAAGGTCACTTAGACGTATTCCTTAAACATGTTGACACATTTAACCCCTGTAGTTTGTAATCTCTCACTTTCTTTCACAAATAGCTTCGAATGATCCATGATTCATTCGTTTAAGGGTATAAACATCATTTAGGGTTATTGTAAAGTATATTTATCCATTGTTGACATTTTGAACCCTTATATTCACATACTTTCCTTGTTTGTCAACTTTAGTCCCTCTGGAGTATTCTTTTACACGTTCAAAGCTTATGACACGTGTAAATACATTATTGGGCATGAAATTACAAGGTGTTACACTAAGTCGATCTCTGACTCGCACGTTGCAACAGACCTATCAAACGGGGAAAAATAGACGCGCTGTGACGGACATTTCAAACAGGAAAAAAATAGATGAAAAACCGTTGAACCCCACACGCACGTTGCGGCGTGTTAACTCAGAAATTTAGAACGACACGTTAAACGAAGAACTTATGAAAGATGAAAAGTATATAAGACACTAAAGTTGAAAGTAAAAAAAATGTTGAGATTAAATTGCAAAAGATGAAAAGATTTGGGTTGAAAGTAAAAAAATTAAAGGTGTTAAATTGCAAAAAAAAAATGAAAACTTTTGAAATTAGAAGTGAAAAATCAAATTTATCAAAGGGGTTAAAATAACAAAGATTGAAACTTTAGGCTTAAATTGCCAATAGATTGAAACTTTAGAGTTAAAAAAGAAATCAATTTCAAATTATGAAAACAAAAGAGATAAATAGATTTAGTTAAATTGATGTTGTTGTTATTATTATTATTATCTATACTATATAATAAAAGAAATCGTTTTTGGGACACTTGTCGTCATATTAAGCCATATTTTATAGATAAGTATTATTTTAGTTTAATCTTTTCTAATTAATTATATAATCCTCCTACTAAATATTATTTAGTTTAATTTCATATGGATAATTATTATTTAGTTTAATCTCCTTCTCATTTATGATATTATTTATTTAACTAATAGAGTAAATTACGATTTTAGCCCCTGTGGTTATATCACTTTTACTCTTTTAGCCCAAAAAGTATTTTTAACATCTGAACCCCCAACGTTTTTTTTTCCTAATCTTTTTGGCCCCTAACGTCTTTTTTCTAACCCTTTTGGCTCCTAACATTTAATGGATAGGGTTAGTGTTAGGGGCCAAAAGGGTTAGAAAAAAAGACGTTGGGGGCTCAGATGTTGAAAATTCTTTTTTGGGCTAAAATGGTAAAAGTGATATAACCATAGGGGCCAAAATCGTAATTTACTCCAACTAATATTATTTATCATTTATACATTTACGGAGTTTTAAATAATGCGTTAAATTTATTGAGACTTCGTTAACAAATTTTGCTATAACAAAATAATTTATTTATATCAATCTAAATTTTTATCTATACTATACTATATAATAAAACATTAATGTGTGACACGTGTCGTTCATTGTAGGTATTTATTTTATGATTTTCTCGCCTTACTTCCAAACTTATCTTATATTAATTAAATAAATAAATGAATTATGAGCTAATATTAAATTTTATCCTACTTTAAATTTCGAATACCATTCTTCTATTTTTCTAATAACCGAAATTGTAAATTGTTAATTTAAAACATTTTAAATAAAACAAATTATTTATCACGAAAATCCAACTTTGTATTAATATATTAAATATTTTTATTTTCACTATACAAAATTACATTTACTAACTTTTTTATTATTTGGTATATAAAATTACATTTATTTAACTCGTGTAATAAATGAGTTTTTTTAAAGATGTATTATTTTATTATTTGGTAAACAATATTACATTTATTCAACCCGTGTAATACATGTGGTTTTAAAGATATAATTTTTTTTATTTGGTATATAAAATTACATTAAATCAACCCGTACAATATGGTTCTTATATATATAATTTTTATTATTTAATATATAAAATTATATTTATTCAACCCGTGCAATAAAGAAAGTTTTTAAAGATATAATGTTTTATTATTTAGTATATAAATTTATTTACTCAACCCGTATAATACACGGGGTTATAACCTAGTTATTTTATAAAAGAGATAAATAAAAATTAAAGGATGAGAAATTACCAGAGAATGACACGTGTCCAAAAAAGATTTTTGTTTATTAGTATAGAAAGAAAAGATGTGACATAATTTGAGATATAAGATATAGCGATAAGGACTCACATGTATGAGTGAAACTAAACGAAATCTCACATTTACCTATATATATACATATATATATGTAGGGGAAGGTTCATTGGGGAACACTAAAAAAGTGGGGAACAGTGGGGAACCGACTCAAACGAACTCCGATTGGACTCATTCCAGCGGCGTTGGAACCAGCTCGTCGAACCCTAACTAAGATCTCTTAACCCTAAACCCTAAATCCTAACTCCTAAACTCTAAACCCTAAAGCTAAAAAATAAGGATAAAACCTAAGCTAAACTATAAAATCTAAACTATAAACCCTAAAAGCTAAACCCTAAAGGCTAAACCTAAAGCTAACCCCTAAAGGCTAAACCTAAAGCTAAACCCTAAAGCTAAACCCCAAACCCTAAAAGCAAAACCCTAAAGCTAAACCCTATAGCTAAACCCTAAAGCTAAACCCTAAAATCCAAACCCTAATATATTTAGGGTTTAGGGTTAAGAGATCCTAGTTAGGGTTCGACGAGCCGGTTTCAACGCCACTGGAATGAGTCCAATCGGAGTTCGTTTGAGTCGGTTCCCCACCGTTCCCCACTTTTTTAGTGTTCCCCAATGAACCTCACACTATATATATATATATATATATATATATATATATATATATATATATTCATATATACATACACGGGGCCGCTAGAATGAGAACCACCTCGAGTTATGAGAACCGCGAGAACCACACCATCCGGGGCGAGGTGGACCAAAATTTTTTTTTTACAACTAGATGTGTGTATTATAAACACATTCGTAAAAAAAAATTAAAAAAATGCCGTGTGGGTGGTTTTTTACACCACAAGTTTGGTGCTTTTTTTTTTGTTTTTTTTTACACCAAACTTGTGGTGTAAAAAACCACCCACACGGCATTTTTTTTAAAAAAATTTTTTTACGAATGTGTTTATAATACACACATCTAGTTGTAAAAAAAAAATTTGGTCCACCTCGCCCCGGATGGTGTGGTTCTCGCGGTTCTCATAACTCGAGGTGGTTCTCATTCTAGCGGTCCCCCATACATATATATATATATATTCAGTTATATATTACTAATTTATTATTTTTTATTATATTATTTTTCTTTTTCTTACAAAAAAAATATGAAGTAGATATATGTACTCATTAGTAATTTCATATATATATAGGGAAACACTATTCAATCAGTATATATGAACTCTACTTAAGGGAATCGAATGGAGCGTAAAAATTATTGAAAACCTTAAACTTTTTCTTAAACCATAGGATTCAGGATTTCTTATGTGAATGCTCTATCATTATTATATTTCTTTTGTTAACAGCAAATTTGGATTACAGACAGGATTTCTTATGTGAATGCTCTATCATTATTATAATTTCATATATATAGGGAAACACTATTCAATCAGTATATATCATCGTGCCACCGGCAGAACCATCCGATCTTATCGTTCTCAACTAGGCATTTGTTTTAAAAGATTATTATATTATTGTTTTAAAAGGACATTTCAAAATGTGTTTCACATACTAGTGACTAGTGGTGCACAAATCGGGTTTTTTTAAAAACCGGGTTTCGGGTAGGATCGGGTTTTACAAAACCGGGTCGGGTCCGGGTCCGGGTTTTCTACCAAAAATGTATATCTTATATACCCGGGTTCGGGTAGGGTTCGGGTCGGGTTTTATAAAACCCGGGTATTATAATACCCTATTTCCGGGTTCGGGTCGGGTTCGGGTATTCATCGGGTAGGGTTCGGGTATGTATCGGGTTGGGAAAAAACCCGCACCGGGTATTAAAACCGTTATCAGGAAGGCATGCGGTGAATTCATGCGGTGAATTCACCATAGGTCTGAGCTGGTTCTCCGACCTTTTCCACCATTACCTGCTTCTGCTTCTCTTCAATCTTGTAAATGATGAAGCGATGGGTCCTTTTGGCCTTCAAGTCCATAAACTTTAGCTTGCACTCATCGTGCACAGCCATCCCTGATGCTGCATTGGCCTACAAGTTTCATCGATTACCAATACATCACTATATCAGTCAGGCATATCAAAACATTTCAACCAAACACTTCTTAAAAAATCAGCATACCACATTACCACACCAGCTCTTCGAACCAAGAAATCAACTAACGAAAGTTTCATATCAAATACAAACAATTCGCCATTCATTTCGACCAGTAAGATCCAAAAGTTTCGGTATCAGATTACTAGTAAACTAAAGGTTAGTAAGCCATAAACAACGGATGATTTGACTACATGCGTAACAAGGCATCATTGGATAAATGACAGCTAAATACGCTCAAATATAACGCCTCGCTAGCACCATTCATTTCCACCAGGAAGATATCACTTAACATCTCTAAAAAAATACAAGACAAAGCTCCATAAAAATCACGAAGATCTAAAGTAGCACATATCGACCATCCTCATGTACAAACACAAAATCTATAAACTTAACAACTAATCAACCAACACCAGATCAAGCATTCAATATCATCCATTTACACACATCCTCATTTCACACATAACTTCCAAAAATCACATCCAAAATCTCAAATCAGATCAAAAACCTACACCAATTCCCAACATCTTTCTAAAACACAAATCAAAACTTCCACACAAAGGCAACTGAGTAACTGAAGCACACATCTTCTGATCTAGCTCAACATCAAGTAATGAGATAATACTTAAACATCATAATCAACAACCGGGTTTCGGGTATTATAAAAACCGGGTTTCGGGTATTTATAAAACCGGGTTTCGGGTATAAACCGGGTATAAAAAAAACCGGTTCCGGGTTCGGGTTTTAGACCAAATATGCATACCCGGTCACTACCCTACGAGTAGGGTCGGGTTCGGGTATAGAAAACCCGGGTTTTATAATACCCGGTTCCGGGTTTTTTTTCCGGGTCCGGGTCCGGGTTCGGGTTTTTTGTGCACCACTACTAGTGACCACATACAGATGAGAGAATTTGTCATTAATTAGTTATTGTTATTTTCGTAGACAACCAAAACGTAGCGATGTTACGTTATCTCTATGTTGTTTTAAAGACCACATGTTTTCACATCCATCACCTTTTTCGTTTATGTATGTTCAAAACTGACATGCTACTAATACTAAACAAAACAATGTTCAAAACCGACATGCTACAAATACAAAACAAACAAATTAACATGTTGACAACAGAAAATATCAGTCACGGCCATAGTATTTTGTATTTTAAAATTTATAATTTATAATTGAGTATTTTGTTTCCTGTGGTTTGGTTCAAATATCCACTTTGCTCCGATAGTTTTAATTTGACTATTTTGCTCTTTGTGGTTACCTAATTGGTTCAATCTTTTCTCTTACACTCAAATCCTCCAAATTGATTATTTATCAAGGGCAAGCAAGACTTTTTGCATATGGGTTGTTTTGTCTTTTGCCTTTCAAGTTCATAAACCCCAAAAACCCTTCAAATTCTATATCCATCTGGTGACTTTCACGTTATGGAGATTTTTAGGGTTCCTGAGAATTGAAGTATAGATTTTTAGCGTTCACGAGATTCCTGTGAATTGAAGTATAGATATAATTGAAGCGTGGTCGAACAATTAATTCTGATTTTCTACAACAAATTCGGATTATTTATGTGTTCTTCTCGTTCGATTTTTTCTGTGTTCTTTCTTGATCCATGCCGTAGTTAGTTTGATCGTGTTTCAACTTATATACGTTCAAAGTTGTTAAAACATATATATGCTTTGATTTTGTATACAGTATGGACATTTCAAACTTTATGTCAAAATCTGATTGTTTTAACCATAACTTCGTATATGAATAAATAAAATCATATACACAAAAAAAAAAAACACTTTAGTCATTGTATATTAATGTATAATACTAACTGTTATTTGTTATTAAATTTTATAATGTGAAAAATCAATTTTCTTGAGTACAAATCACCTTTCAACTAGTACCATGTACCAACTACACACTCACTGTAACAGCTTTGTGTGTCATTTAGAAAGATTTGCATATTTAAATTTGTATATGTTAAAAAGAGAATTAGATAAAGACAAATGGGTACTCATTTACCGTAAAAAATCTATTTAATAGGACACTTTACGCTAAATATGCATATATTGCATATTTTAATAGGAAATTAGATTAAGGCAATTGGGTATATCCCTTTATTTACGTATACAAAGATTGTGTATGTAATTATAGTTTATTGAAAAAATAACTAATATAATTAAGTAATTCAAACCTACACCATACACCCTACGCAAAAGACTTGTTTGCCCTTATAAAAAAATCAATTTAAGGGTATGAGTGTAAGTTAGGGAAGAGATTGAACCAATTGAGTAACCAAAATGAGCAAAAAAATCAAATTAAAACTGATGGAGCAAAGTAGATATCTCAACCAAACCACAGGAAACAAAATAGAACTTTACTCTTTTTAATTTAACAAAGAAACTATACACTAAAATACATAAATAAGATTATATGAATATATAGAGAGGGGGGAAAGCTTAAATGAGAATGCGATATATTGTGACTTTGTGAGAACCCATCCAGGTTTCCGTTCCACTATGTGTTACACTAGAGAGTTCTGCTCTTGTGGTGGCACAATAACTATCAAGTGGCAGCCGGCGGTATCGTTTCTCGGGGGAACGCTCGCCAAATTCCGAAGCCAGCATGGATCCGGTTAAAATAACATAGTCTGGCCAGTGTGGGGCAACCGTGCTCTCCAATTTGGGGAGTGAGATAGCCTAATAAAAGAAAGTCGTCATTCCAAAAAAATATTGTGAGAACCGTGAGAAAGAATGAAAAAACCACGAGAACGTGGTCAAAAACATTTCAAATTCAACTTTTTTTACACTTAATATTATTTTTTTAACGGCCAACTAAATCACTGGATAAACATCCTGGAATACCCCCAATCGAGCAAACGCATCCCTTCCTCCATAACGGTCAGAGTTGGATGCATACCCGAGCCACCAAGCCACCAATTCCGGGGAAAACCTGCCCGACCGAAGACCAGATGCGGTAAAACCCGGTCCAGCTCGGTTTCAAACTGGCGACCTCCAGAGAGGCCTAGTTCTAAACTTCATTGCCACCACCAATGTCCTTCAAAGTGATGCTAGTGGGAGTTAAACTTGGGACCTCAAAAAAAGAAACTAAGTGACTAACCACTAGACCAACTTGTCTGGACTTTACACTTATTATTATTATACAATGTTAGAAATTTAATTTACACGTTTAAATTTACGTGAATTCGTAAATAAAGAAAATTTACACATGTGTAAGTTTGTCATTTACACGTGTAAATTTGTTATATTTACACATGTGTAAAAAAATATAATAAAAGTGATTTTGAGAGGAGAAGTGAATTATTTGACATAATTTTTTTTTTTTTTGATGTATTTTAATTACAGTTAAGGTTGTATTAAAAATGGTTTTGATTGGTTTATTCATTTGTTCTCATGGTTCTCGCAATGTTTGGCCTTCTCAAGATAACCATCCCCTATATATATATATATATAGGACAAAGATCCGTTAGGAACCACCCTTTATTGCGAGAACCGCGAGAACCAATGTGAACACAACAAAAAATAGCTAAAAAACACAAACAAAAAAAATTAACATTTTTTATGAAAAAATCGCTACTTTTAGTAGCCAAAAAAAAATTTTAATTTTTTTTGCTACTAAAAGTTGCGGTTTTAATGTAAAAAATACTAAAAAAATTGTGTGTTTTTTTTTATTTTTTTTAGATTTTTTTAGGCTTTTGAGGGTTTAGTTTTTAGCATTTTAGGCTTGGGGGTAGGTTTTTTTAGGGTTTTTTTTAGCTATTTTAGGTTGTGTTCACATTGATTCTCGCGGTTCTCACAATAAAGGTGGTTCTCGCATGAACCTTACCCTATATACACACTTGTATGTGCAAAGTTACAAAATCTATACCTAATCTACATCTCACAATTCTATAAACACAAGTTTATTTTCTCGTTTATTTTATTACACTCATTCGTATTCTTTTTCGTATTTCTGTGTGTATATATCTTATCTTAAAATATTGTTTTATAATTTTTAATTCTTTATTACTAACTATTTAACGTTTTTTTATTCAATCCGTATAATACACAATTTTTTATTCAATTTATAAAAAAAACTCACATCATCCCTCCATATGCAAAACCACTATTCTTTCTTGTATCATCTCTCATATATACCCACACACAAATTCAAAGCTATATATTCACTATCATTTATATAAAAAACTAATATATTGTAAATATATATATATTATACAAATGGAAACTAATCTTTCTATACTAATAAATGAAAATCTTTTTTTGACACGTGTCAATCTCTAGTGCTTTCTATCTTATTTTTTCAATTTATTTTTCCTATTAAACAATAGTTTAACTTTGAATTAATAATCTCCATATCTTATTTTTCAATTTCTTTTTCCTATTAAATAATAGTTTAACTAAATATAATTTAGATAAGGATAATAACTTTTTTATCAAACTTTGAATTAATAATAATATATAATTTGTGTTTTCTACTTTTCCATAGGAGATAGAAGAAGTTTTTTTTTTCTTTGTAGAACCAAACAAATATATAATTTTTTGTTCTCATTTAAATTAAATTTAGTTAAATCATAGATCTCACTTATTTATTTACTATTTATTTTATTTTATCCGCTTATTAATAGTCATCTAATATTTCATTGGTTCTATCACATGTAATACACATTTTGTAACCTAATAATAATAAAAAAACAAATTAAAATTTTAATAAGTAAATAGTAAACTGAGTTTATCATTTAAATACATATTTTGATGACAATTATTGTTAACCAAGGAAATTTGTTTGTGGTAAAGACAAGATACACTTGGACCAGAAAAACTGTATGTGTTAATCGATTACATTATATTTATTTAACTCGTGCAATATACAGGGTATTTTAAAGATATAACTATATTGCTTATTATAGAAAATTAAATTTATACAACCCGTGTATAACACGAGATTCTAACCTATATCTTAATATATATTGCGTGAGAGAAATTATTATAACCCGACAAAAACTAATGCGTGTGACATAGATACACAAACATTAGTTTTGCTATAAAAGGGTACATTTAATAAAGGGGTGCCTTATTCCCACATACCCTATATCTTATTTTCACATCCCCTATTGTATACGGGCCGTATACAATTATACGGCTCGTATAGAATGTTTTTTAATAGGAAAATGCGCAGAGAATGTTTTTTTTTGTTTTATTATATACGGCCCGTATACAGTTATACGAGTCGTATACATGTGTATACGATTTGTAAAACGTATACGGCTCAATTGATTTATTTTTGTGGGTTTTTGATGTTAGCACATGTATACGGGCCGTATAACTATATATGGGCCGTATATATTGGCGTTTTTTCAAGTATCACGTTTTATTCCCGTAAAAACACAATCATTCTAGGGTTTCTAAACTCTTCATCACCTATTCCCGTAAAAACACAATCATTCTAGGGTTTCTAAACTCTTCGTCACCTTTAACAATGTCGATAAACGTTGATCGGAACATGCCGCTTAAATCGGAGCACAGGTAGAGTAACGTTACCGATCAGTCCGTTGATGAAAACCTTAGCGATCGCAGAGATCTTCGTGTTGGTTATTTATCGATTCCGAGTAAGTAGCAGAAGAACCTGACACAAACAAGTTCTCCACAGTTTGTTATTCAGGTCTCTGTTCGGTCATCTTTCCAAACTACAACACATGATACTTTTAATAAGCTGTCATAGTTGTCAAATTCGATTTCAACAAATCTTTTCATTTTCCTTCAATTTCTAAAACATTCTCTGTTACATGAAGACGTGTCGGGTTCTTCTACTAGTGGTATTTTACTGAAGTATTGAAGATTGAGGCGGGCATTGTTTAAATCTGAATATAACTAGATGTTACGTGTATCAGCGTTGTTTATCACCCTGTGTGAGCATTGGAAACCCGACAAACAGTCTTGACAACTGTGACATTTTATCTATCTATGTGTGTCACATCCATCCTGTTATTGCAATCGATATGATTAATTTTTTCAGATTTTTTTCTAATTAGCGTTGTTAACTACCAAAAGAATGCATACACAAATAGTTCTAGTGGACGAAGCAAAGAGACCGTTGTGTATCTGAATCAGGTTCTCAAACAAACACTACCAAAGATGGGTTGGTGATAAATACCGGAGCTGTTATCTCGGTTGTTCAGTACTCTCCTATATCAACTTGAACGATTGATGGTTACAAGGATCGTTCTAATAGATTAAAGAGAATAAACCATTTTTTACCAATTTTCACTCCAGTAGTTGAAACTTGAGCGTAGGAATCAATTCAAAACCCTCACCCCTCAAAAATCAACCAGAAACCAAAGGAAAAAAGGGCTGATAATGGCTGATGGTTATTAGTTGAGGAAACCAAACGTAGACGGAGATGATAGGCCTGGTAACCGGAAGAGAAATCAATTGTATTTTTTTAGTTGCTTCTCTTGTTAAGTTTCTGAACCAACCGAAATCCACAAATTCCAACAGTTTCTTCATAGATTTCGTCCGGTTTCCAAACTCTTTCGCACAAAGTTAATATTCACTGTGGTGGATGCAAGCATAAAGTTAGAAAAATACTCAACTTGAACGGACGATATGTATCAACAAATTGTGAGTGGGAATATGGCTATGAAGAATAGTATGGATAAACAATCACCGGTACGGGTTTTTCTGCTAGTTATTCGGAATGTTTCGAATCATCACAGAAGACGTGTCGGGTTCTACTGCTAGTAGTATGATCCAAAAATTCCGTTGTTTAAATCAGAATCAGGTTCTCACGACAAGGATCGTTCTAATAGATTAAAGAGAATAACCCTTTTTTTACCATTTTTTACCCATAGTATACGAGCCGTATAATAATATACGGCCCGTATACAACCATCGTATACATTGTATACGATCGGTAAAAATATTTTTTACCAATAGTATACGGCCGTATAAACCGTATACGACTCGTATACATATGGTAAAAAATGGTAAACACTACTAAACATCTGCTTTCTGAATCTGAATCAGAATGTTAACTTTTTAGTTGCTTATCTTGTTAAGTTTCTGAACCAACCGAAATCCACAAATTCTGTCACTTTGTGTATTGACGAAGCTGACAAACACATTGGTATTTTCTCAAAATGTGCAAACTTGAAGAATCTCACATTAAAGGAGTATGCAACAACGAGATCAGATGGTTTGAGTATCTTTCATCCTCGTTTGACTAATCTCACACTTGAAAATGACAACTTTGTTATTTCTGTTGTTCAGTACTTCCGATTTGTACGTAAAGATCTCTACACAATTCTTTTACTCATAAACCCTTGAATCCCAACGGTTCATTTGTAACCGTAAGGATGATGCAAATTTGTACGTAAAGATCTCTACACAAACTCTTATACATCTTTTAACCAGTTGTCCATCACTTAAGACCTTGAAAAGATTTGTTGAAATCGAAGCATTCACGAATCACAATGGACTCAGACTCATGTTCAAGTAAGTGTCTAAAAATCTGAAAATTCAGGTTTACCTTGTTAATTTCTCAAAACAAAGTCTCGTTTCTTCATCTTCATCTTCAAGAACAATGATGAACAGATGATGTCAGATAATACTTCATTTGTCGAGAAACCATTATCTTGTGATACATGAACGTTGTATTCTTGTCTTTCAGAAGAGTGTTGTAATAGGTAGTTCGTTGAGGAAACCAAACGTAGACGGAGATGATAAGCCTGGTAACCGGAAGAGAAATCAATTGTATTTTTTTAGTTGCTTCTCTTGTTAAGTTTCTGTATTAGAAACCATCCTATGTCTTTTATCAACCGAAGAGGCAGCAAGGACAGATAATACTTCATTTGTCGAGAAACCATACTGTCAAGAAACTAACATCTTTTAATACTTCATTGCGTATGTGCTTGTGCTGTAGAAACCGGTGATGAATTTGTGTATCTAAATCAGGTTCTCTGCCTTAGATCGGTCATTCCTTGTGATACATGAACGTTGTATTATTGTCTTTCAAGACAAGGATCGTTCTAATAGATTAAAGAGAATAAACCATTTTTTACCATTTTTTACCCATTGTATACGAGCCGTATCAGAATATACGTCCCGTATACAATCATCGTATACATTGTATACGATCGGTAAATTTGTTTTTTACCGAGAGTATACGACCGTATAAAATGTATACGGCCCGTATACATATGGTAAAAATGGTAAAAAATTTCTTTCTTTCCTTTTCATGAGGTAAAACTGGTTTCAACATCAAGGGTTGTATCAGAATCACGCGTTGGAAGGATTGTAGTAGCAGGACATTGGTACCACTGTGAAAATTGCATCAGGAGGGGAGAGAGTCTGATACAGTAAGGATGTTGGGAATTAAACGCATGTACGTGACAAAATAAGGATGTTCGCATAAACATATATTCGTTTCATAACCTCCTCGTATAAATCAACCACAACTGACAAAGAGCCTGTATTAGAAGCCATCCTATGTCTTTTACCAACCGAAGAGGCAGCAGAAGACGTGTCGGGTTCTTCCAACATTCACGAACCACAATGGACTCAGACTCATACTACTCACCCTCCCCTGAGGAAAAGTTTTCCCGACGACTCAAGAAAATCCACAATCAATGTATACAGGTGCAAGAGAATGCCGGGTGATATAGTAATTTTCAATAATGTAGGAAGGATTGAAGTAGTAGGACATTGGAATCTGGTTCTCAAACAAACCAACAAAATCCTGATAGAGAAAAAACATCAACAACCATTTTTTCTTTAATTGATATTGTTTTAGACAACAACAGATAATGAACGGATTGTTGGTGGATAACGCAAACAAGTTCTCCACAGTTTGTTATTCAGATCTCTATTCGGTCATCTTTCCAAACTACAACACACGATAAGTTAAACTTTATAGTGTGTGATTTGACCAGGAAATGATTGGAGGTGAAGGTTCAGTGCACGAAAAGTTTCTTACGAAATGTACGTGACGAAACAAATATGTTGGGAATTAAACGCATGTCCGTAATCCCGCGTTGATAGCTTCCGTTTATTCAGACTCCTTACACCATGCCCGTAATCCCGCGTTGATAGCTTCCGTTTTATTACAGTCATACGACACGTTTTCTTGTTCTTCAATCTTTGTTACTTGTTGATGTTTTATTTTTTTCTACTTTTAGAAAGTTTTGAGCACCTCACCACTCTAAAATATTTGAAAAATCAAAATTTCGTTCCATACGGCCCGTATAACAGTATACGGCCCGTATACACGTTCGTATACATTGTATACGACCAGACAAACTTATTTACACATGGTGTATACGGGCCGTATACTGTTATACGGCCCGTATACACCATGTGTAAATAAGTTTTCCCATGTGTTAATATTAGGACCCTTAATAAATTAAATGAGAATTTACGTGACGGATATAATACTTTTATAATATACATTTAAAGTTATGTTTTAGTTGTTGAAAGACGGTAGGAGCATCTATTGGTGGACATCGTAGCAGACGTGGTCTCTCCTACATCTTTCATCTCCTCATTAATTTTAGTCAAACAAAAACTTCTTATTTCTTTTACCAATTTTACCCATGCTTTTTCACAAATTTCCCAAACTACCCTTCTCCATCAGCATCCCAGCAAGCCCATCAATCCTTATTTCACACGTGATATGGAGTCAAATTTGGACATATTTTTGGGTCATTTACATATATATATATATCCACATATACCCAACCCTTAAAATTAATTACATATTTTCTCAGTCTCATAGGGACGGGGTTTTGTCTTTGGTAGATTAGGGTTTGTAATTCAGAAAGAGGTGGCGGCGCAGCTTGTTGCCCGTCAACCTTCTGTTTTGATGTAACTTGGTAAGTATGAATAAAAAGTTATCTATTATACAAAAAAAAACTATATATATTACATCTTTACCCATTTCATGAAAATTACTCTCATTTATTACTATTTTACCCTTAACTTATTGAAAATTACAAATTGCGTTACTTCTTCAATTTTGCCGGAGCCTACCACGACCCACAACCGCCGGCAACTAAAACTAATACTAGAAAAGAAATTGATTTCAAGTATTAATTGACGAGAAAAAAAATGTGAACTTCAATTTTGACTTGTTCATCGGCCATCAATGAAATTGATGTCAAATATTAATTGATTTCAACAAAGCAACAAAGTTGACAATGAAAACTTAACCGGCTCATAACTAAATTCCTCATTAGCATTAAACCGGTTCAAAGCATCGTCTATTAATCATAATTAATTCCTTATTGGTGTTGAACGTAAATCGCTGTAATTTGATTTTATGTGGCGGCCGTCGTGAATCGGATTGCGTCGAAGGGGATCCAGATTGTCTTGTCGTTTGCCATTGTGAAACAGATCAGTCGAAGGAGAAGCAACGTCCTGAATCAGATTGCGAAGAGAGAAGGAAGGGTCTTATGTTTTTTTTATTTTAGAAAATGAGTTACAGAAGGGTAAAGAGGTAATTTCTTATAAAAAGGGGAAATGTGTAATTGATATTATGGTTTAAGTAAACATGTAATAAGGTTTCTTAACAGGGGGAAATATGTAAAAATCACTGTATTTTTTATTCGTAATGTTTTATAAACCGGACCGGCCGGTTGGATCCGTACCGGTTACTTAACTACTTTAACCAAGTGGTTCATTTGATAAAACATCAGCGTCGTGTATTGTATTGTATTGACAGAATACACACCTAAAAGACTCGAACCAATAAGCCCACAAGAGCACAACTGTCAGGTATAACCGGAGACTCATGGTACCAATATTAGACTCATCGTGGTTAATGGCTAAAATATTCACTTTCTTCGGCCATAATAGTATCCACCGCCTGTATGATGTGGGTACCTATGGCGGGACCCAGATCTCCCGCCATGACCATCCCACGTATGGCCTCTATAGACAACCCTACCACCGCCACTTTGACTCCAACCGACCGGAAGATTTCCCAACGCATTAAGTTCCTCTTCTTCTCTATCATTGTATTCTAAAACGAGTCTTTTAATATCTTGTTTCTCTTCCAACTCGGCCGCTTCCTTCTGTTTTGTGCTCTGCACAAGCGAGCAGTCACTCGGTATAAACATTTGTTTCGTTTGTTGTTTGCTCCCTCGTTTGACCAGGACTTTGACCTTCACGTCCTTCCGTCCTCCGGACTCGTAGTCTGTTGCCTCGTCACCACTTTCTCCTTCACTCACCCTTCCATAGTGATCTCTTGTGGACCCCTCGAAAACATTCATCGGTATCATCATGTTTAGCGTTGGCCGGGCCCGCAACTCCAGTTTCCTTGATTCCAAGCTTTCCTGTTTAAATCACATGAAACAATTAGGTATCAACGAACCAGAAGAAAAGTGCATTTGAAATAGAGTAAAATGTCATATTCATCCTTGAGGTTTGGCCAGTTTTACGACTTTCGTCCACAAGTTTTTTTTTTTTTTGCATCTGGATCCAAAAGGTTTAAAACCTTGCCATTTTCATCGGCTCGTTAACTCCAACCATCTTTCTCCGTTAAGTCGAGGGTATTTCCGTACATAAAGTGGAAAAGACCTAATTTCCCTTTTAAGTGAATATTTCTACATTATGCTATATGCTTGTACATAAAGTGAAAAAGACCGAATTGCCCTTTGGGTTAACAAAAAAGATGGAAATGCCCCTAACTTAACAGAGAAAAATGGATGGAGTTAACGAGCCGAATGAAAATGGCAAGATTTTAAACCTTTTGGATCCTGATGCGGAAAACAAACCTTTGGACGAAAGTCGCAAAACTGGCCAAACCTCAAGGACAAAAATGGCATTTTACGCATTTGAACTAAAAAAAAGTATGCATACCTGCATCAGGGCCCTAAATTCTCTATCGAATTCAGCTTCTTCCTCGGGGTCCACTAGCATGACTTTCTGCCGAACATGAATTTCATCATCCTCGTCAGACGCATGAGCATCGTCATCATAATCACTCTCACACGCATCGTCATCAAGCTCTTCATCATCATCGGGATCCATTGTGCTACCCTGAGACGCACTGTCGTATTCCCGATTACTTTCTTCATGGGTCCCGCCATTTTCTTCAATACCATTTGCAACAGCTTGAGCATTGACTGATAGGTTCGATAACCTTCCAGATGCAGAAGACATGCTTGTGGGTTTTTCATGGTCCGTATGCTTCTCACCGCTAACTTTATCGGTGCGTTCGTTCTCGTCAAGCTGAACCAACGCAGCGTCAACTTCTTCAATGGTTGAATAACGAGTCATGTTGGGGCGTAAATCAGCAAACAAGTCCTGTAAAATGGTTACATTGTTAAGTACAATGTTCTGGACGTACTAAATTGTAAATGGTAATCAGCAAACAACAGGGACCATCCGTGTACTTTAATCATATATGACATTAAAGACTAACCTGCAAGTCAAATTCAATATCGAGAGGAAGTGAACCTTTAGCAAGTATGTATCGTTGAAAATGAATCAAAAATCGATCCAATTTCCTCTTTGATGAACCTCGACCGAAGTAGTGCCCACAAGTCTCGAGAAGTGTGATAATCAGTCTGATTCTAAAGCAATCTTCAGGTGGATCAAGCTCATCTTGCTACAGAAGATATGAAAAGACTAAAAAAATCAAAAAATGCTAAAAAATGAAGTAACAAAATATAAAGATTCATCTGTACCTCTTATGTACCATGACCAAAAACGAGAACCAGATATAACGTATCGAAAACAACTGAAGAATCCACAAGTTCATAATTGTATAGCTCGCCCAAGAACCGCGTATGAGCAAGTCGTCGTTGTTGCATCCCATATTCATTTAACTCCAATCCTAGTCGAATTTCCTCCAAAACCTGTAAAAGAATAATTAATCATAATTGTATAGCTCGCCCAAGAACCCGCGCTCCGCAGCGGGTTCGAAACGTAGATAAACATAAGCAAATTGCAAAGCGCCACTCTATGTGAAAATAAAAAAACCATGTCGCGAGAGTATTTAAAAGTCACGGAAAAGTTATCGGTTCAGTTTGTTACGGTATCGACACTCCTTATTAAAAGTGCTGAGGATTTTATTAACTGAATGAATGAAATTACATCGGAGAGGATCATATTTATAGATCCAAAGAATAACAAACCCTAGCACAAAATAAGGAAAGAGATAAATCTAGAACATATACAATATCTATGTCTAAATATATACATAATCGGTAATAATTGTATATGCGCTAATATTGTAGATGCTCTAATATTGTATATGCGCTAATAGCCCCCCGCAGTTTGATCGGTCATCGGACAAACGGTCAAACTGGACCTGAAAGATTGAAAAAGCTGCCTCGAAAGGCCTTTAGTGAAGATATCAGCGTATTGGTAAGATGAGGGAACGTGCAGAACTCGAATGTGACCAATACGCACCTTTTCTCGAACAAAATGGATATCTATCTCAATATGCTTCGTTCTTTGATGCTGGACCGGGTTATCTGACATATAAATAGCGGACACGTTGTCACAATAAATAACCGAGGCTTGTTTTAATGGAACATGTAACTCAAGTAACAAGTTTCGAATCCACGTGGCTTCTGCTACCGCATTAGCAACTCCCTTATATTCAGCTTCTGCACTGGATCGTGAAACAGTGGGCTGTCGTTTAGAAGACCATGAAATAAGGTTATCCCCCAAGAAAACACAATAGCCACTTGTTGACCGCCTGGAGTCAGGACAGCCACCCCAATCAGCATCAGAATACGCAGTTAGGGAGTGCGTAACAGAACGAACCATCCGAATCCCATAATCCAATGTGCCTTGTAAGTAGCGCAAAATCCGTTTCAAGAAAGCATAATGGGAGTCGTGAGGTTCATGCATAAATAAACAAACCTGCTGCACTGCGTAAGAGATATCTGGCCTGGTAAAAGTTAAGTACTGAAGTGCCCCTGCCAGACTCCGATAAAGAGTCGGGTCATGAAAGAGGGGCCCGTCAGTGGCACTTAATTTAGATGAAAGATCAACAGGAGTTGCACAAGGCTTGCAGTCTGTCATCGAGGCACGTGCAATAATCTCTTTGGCATATTGAGATTGATCCAAAAATAAACCTGTGGGTCGACGTGTAACCTTAATCCCCAAAAAATGGTGTAATTGACCCAAATCTGTCATAGCAAACTCTCGTGAGAGTTTCTGAATGATATCATGTAGGAATGCATCTGAAGAAGCAGTCAGGACAATATCATCAACATATAAAAGGAGATATGCAACATTATGACCCTGGGTATAAACGAACAACGAGTTGTCGCATACACTGCTGCGAAAACCCTGGGAGAGAATATATGTAGCAAACCGGGTATACCAAGCCCGTGGTGCCTGCTTGAGGCCATAGAGAGACTTCTTCAACCTACATACAAAACCTGGATAACGCCTATCAATAAAACCCGAAGGTTGATGCATATATACAGTCTCATTTAAATGGCCATGTAAAAACGCATTCTTCACATCTAACTGATGAATCGGCCAAGATCTCGAGACTGCCAATGATAAAAACGGTCCGGATAGTAGCCGGTTTGACAACCGGACTAAAAGTCTCCTCACAGTCAATACCCACAGTCTGTGATTTCCCATTAACGACCAACCGGGCTTTATATCTCTCTAAAGTTCCATCAGACTTAAATTTATGTCGAAACAGCCACATGCATCTAATAACCGGCTGATTCGTAGGCCGTGGAACTAATTCCCATGTCCCATTTTCTTGTAAGGCAGTAAACTCAGCTTGCATAGCGCGCGACCAATTCGGGTCGGTTAGGGCCTGTGTATAAGAGGTGGGAATGGGGGAGAGAGAGAGAGGGGGTGGGGATGGAGTGGTGTATGGTTTTAAGGGTACCAGATTTGGAACGGGTGGTCATAGGATGAGTCGATGATGGTCGGGAATGGGAGGATGGTGCGGTTTGAGCCGAGGCAGACGGCTGAGCAGAAGTCGAAGGCGGAGGCTGCTGTGGTGGGGGATTGGAAGGTGGTTTAGGCCGGCGGGAATAAGTAAACGGGTATGGGGAGATGGTGGACGGGGGACGTGGCAGGGGTGGAGATGGTGGTGGAGGGGCCGTGGTGGGAGGATGGTGTATAAGGGGGGAGCGGTTAAAAGAAAAACCGGGTGGTGGGTTATCGTCAAGGAAGTTGTACGAGGGGATAGGTGTCGGTAATGAAAAGGGAAAGGTGGCCTCATCAAAGGTGACGTGGCGAGAGATGGTGACTTTGCCCGTAGTGGGGTCGAAGCAACGGTACCCGCGGAAATCCGGCGGATAGCCAAGAAAAATACACCGGATAAAGCGAGGGTGTAGTTTATGTGGTTGGGTAGCCGAAGTATTTGGATAACAAGCGCACCCAAATACTCGTAAATGGTCATAGGTAGGATGACGGGGGTAAAGGACAAAGGTAGGTGTATAAAAGTTAAGGCGTTTGGTTGGAAGGATGTTGTGTAAATAGGCAGCCGTGTGCAATGCTTCGACCCAAAAAGATGGTGGAAGGTGGGCATGGATTAAAAGAGAGCGAATGATGTCATTAAGGCGACGGATCATTCGTTCCGCATGACCATTCTGTGATGAAGTTTGTGGGCAGGAAAATCGAAATAAAAGGCCGTGTTGGGTAGCAAAGGTTTTGAAAGCGTTATTGTCAAACTCACCCCCTAAGTCACATTGAAAAGTTTTAATGTTTCTGTTAAACTGTGTGGCAATTAGTCGGTGAAACTTGACAAAGGTAGGAAAGGTTTCGGACTTGTATTTTAAAGGGTAAACCCAAATAAAATGCGAGTAATTATCGATTAAAACCATGTAATATTTGTACCCAGATTTGCTGAGCACAGGTGATGTCCATAAATCACAATGAATAATATCAAATGGGGCAAAAGTAAAAGAAGAAGATGCATAAAACGGTAAACGTTTACTGTTTGACAATTGACACGAATGACAAAAAGTAGACTTTTTGGTCTTATTACATGGAAAATTGAAAGTACGAAAAAGAATATCTAAAACTTGAGCGCCGGGGTGACCAAGACGATCGTGCCATGGCCGAGATGTGGTAGTGAGAAAGCTTGCTTGGGCAGGTAACTCAGGTTTTGTGATTGGATAGAGGTCCCCTGTGCTATTGTGGCGGGAAAGGAGGCGCCCAGTTTGAAGGTCCTTCAAAGAGAAACCAAAAGGGTCAAATTCGATTGAAACATTGTTATCACGAGTAAAACGACGAACGGAAATTAACTTTTTAATAATTTGTGGACAGTGTAGAATGTTAGGTAGGACATAGGTGCGGTTGGGAAGGTACAGGTAGCCTGTTCCAGACCCTTGAATTGGTAAAGACTCGCCATTGTCAACTAAAAGTTTACTACAAACAGGAAAAGAGTCAGGGTGTTCAATCATACCTTGTTCATCTGTCGCATGACCGCCAGCTCCAGAATCCATGATAGTATTAGGGTCATAAGTGAGATTCATGGAGGCCATAGCAGAGCCAATGTCGGATGGGCAGAGGGCATTGTACGCCTGCTGGGACGGCTGCTGCGGTGGCCCGAACCCAGGCGGACCCTGCTGAGGCTGACTGTAGGTGTTTGGGCCTGCATTGGGCTGGTAATAAACATGCTGAGGTGGGCCAGCTTGCGGAGGAGGTGCGGAAGAGTAGGTTGAATTTGGGGCGGCTGTATAATGGGCTGTGGGTGGGCCGGAGGGCTGCTGATAAGGGGTGGTGGGCTGGTATGAAGGTTGGGTTGGGTAGGGGCATGGTGGTGTTGACCACCAGGCCCACTGGGGATAAGAGGACTGTTGAGGGGCCCATGATTGTTGATATTGTTGCTGTCCCTGTGAGCGGCCAGAACCTCGACCACGACCGCCCCTATAGGAGCGGCCACGACCGCGGCCTCGACCGCCACGATAATACCCAGATTGGTTGTGAGGGTGTTGGTTGGGTGTAGGGGAGTATGAGGGGTAAGGGTTCGGTGAATGTTGGTTATTGGTGGTTTGGTTTTGGGCCATTCAAACAGAGTTTGAAGATTTTTCTCGGGCTTCAAGACGTATTACCTCATCATTCAGCATATTCCTGGCTAAGTCCCAATCCGCATTATTAGCATTGATTAAAGACGCGGTCGTATCAAACTCGGCAGGGAGACCGCGTACAAGCTGGAGAACAAGCCGATCCTCAGTGATTGGGTGGTCCACATCTTCAAGTTGGTTAGCAAGGTCCTTCAACTGTTGACAATAATCATCCAAAGATTTACAAGCAGAAAGTGTCAGGTTGCAAAATTTTGTTTCTAAGGCACCTGCACGAGCTTTCTTATTACTCAAATATTTCTTTTCCAATTTAACCCACGCAGTACGTGCGGTGGACTCGTTCTCCAAGACCGAAAGAAGGAGATCATCAGATAAAGTGGCATAAATCCACTGAAGAACAAGGGCATCTAGTTCTTTCCAAGCTGGATAATCCGGAGACTTGGGTTCGGGTGGAGGTGTCTCGTCGATGTGATTGAGAACTTGATACGCCGTAGCATGCAAACGAAAGAGTTTGATCCAGGCACTGTATGTAACTTTCTTGCCATCCAAGGTTCGGATTTTGCTTTGTATGTTGGTAACCGAGTATGCGGGGTGTAGGTTGGATTTGATGGCAGATTGGGAGGGTTCTTGTTGAACAGTTGTATCATCATCAGGTTTGCCATCGTTGTTTTTGCCATCGTTGGCCATGGTACGATCAAGAACAGAGGAAATTGATTGCAGGGTTTAACAGCCGAAGCTGGGCAGGGAGGAAAAAAAAAACGATTAGGTAAAGAGCCGAGGCTCTGATACCATAAAAGTGCTGAGGATTTTATTAACTGAATGAATGAAATTACATCGGAGAGGATCATATTTATAGATCCAAAGAATAACAAACCCTAGCACAAAATAAGGAAAGAGATAAATCTAGAACATATACAATATCTATGTCTAAATATATACATAATCAGTAATAATTGTATATGCGCTAATATTGTAGATGCTCTAATATTGTAGATGCTCTAATATGGTAGATGCTCTAATATTGTATATGCGCTAATACTTATAACCATAAAAGCAAACATCTGTGGCGGGTTCAAAATGTAATTGAAATAACCTACTTACGACGGTACATATGGAAAATTTAGAAAAAATTACGTTGAGAAAAAAACTAAAAAGAAACCACAGAAAATAAGTAAAAGGAAAAAAAAACTAAAAGTCGAGGGTCTAAGTAGTGTAACTACAATAAAGTGTAAGGGGAGATAATGAAAATTTAAAAAAAAAACTTATTAAAGTTGAGGGGCTAAACATGTCATTACTGAAGTTGAGGGGGCAAATATGTCATTACCAAAGTTGAGGGGCCAAATATGTCATTACCAAAGTTGAGGGGCCAAAGTTGGTTGGTGTTGACAAAAGTTTAGGGGCTAAACATATCATAATTAAAGTTGAGGAGCTAAATCTTTCATTACCAAAGTTGAGGGGCCAAAGGTGATTGATACCAAAGTTGGTTTGATGTGACAAAACAGCATATTTATATTTATAGTATATATAATATGCAAACACAATTTATAACTACTACTATAATTTAATAATAATGATGACAACGATAAGGATAATAACCGACCTCGTCGACTACAGCAACTGCAAACTCATCATGGTAGCGACTCAATCCAGCAGTAAGTGAAGCAATCAAGTGAATTTGACCGTATTTTCCTTTGTGAACCTTCAAAAAGCACTTTAACAGATACTGTTCACATTCAACCCATGGTAGCTTACGGAGTTGTCTCAGCACATGTTCAATTGATGACTTGTCAAGGTCTGAGAAAAGTAACTTCCTGATATACTGCACGCGTTATCAGATAAAAAGTTAAGTGAACATCAAGGTCATATAGAACATGAACTCACAAAATGTAAATATAACAAATAATAAATAACGTAGTATTTGAGCCGCCGTGCGTTGTGGCGGCATAGAAACTTAAATTAACTTGAACTTACACCAACAAATATTTGACCCGACTCGTTTTCGAACAAAATTTACGTCAAAACGTAGACCAACTGAAACTGCACATGAAAATAAGCATGAAAACGTATTATATTTGACCGGACTCATTACCAAGAAAATTTACGTCGAAACGTAAACCAACTTGGATAAGAGAATAGTGTTTTTTCACATTAAAACATGGTACCACCGTTGCGGCGGAGTCGAAAAGTAAAGTTACTCGAATTTATACCGCTTAGTGAAAAGGTATTATATTTGACCCGACTCGTTTCTGAACAAAACGTAGACCAACCAAAAACGTACATAAAAATAAGCACGAAAACGTATTATTTTTGGCCCACATACATAAAAATAAGCACGTAAAACTCGAGGGGGGTCAAAATGACATTTTACAAAGTTTTTAGAAAGCTGGGGGTGTAAGTGGCAATGCTAAAAGTTGAAGGGTTGAATACACAAAAAGAAAAAAAAACTATAGATTGGATGCCATTATTGTAAATTTGATAAAGAAAATAATAAAAAATAGAGGTTGTCTTAGGAACTATTCCTAAGACACCCTTTTTGTTATATATATAATATAATACCTGATGCAAAGGAGGACGAACTTTAGAGACCCGTGCAGATCGTTCAGGCGGTTTGCAGAGATAATACGCATTTTCGACAAGGGTGCTGTGTCGGGGATCCAAATTCTTGACGTTTTTTAGGCGCATGAGGATTTCTAGCATGTTTGCCATTCGTACGTTAGTATCGGGGTAACGGTAAAGATATCTGCCACATGTCTCAAGAAGATTGCATGCAACATCTATGTTATGATGGGTAAAGTCGTCTAAACACGCCTGTCAGAAGAAACTTATATCAGCATAAAGGTATAACCGTATAACTGAATTAGCTCTTGATGACGCGCTCAAGGTGTTTGATGAAATGTCTCAGTTACCTTTAGACAACTGAAAATGAGCCCAGCCGGTGCGATCTTAAACTTGCAAAGCTCTCCAATGAATCGAATGTTCCTGATCTTTGTCTCGATATTCATTTGATCCTGAAAGGCATTAACGATGATAAATAACTAATATAGAATTATGTACCTGTGATATGTTAGAGAAGTGTTATTTAGAGAAAAATAAATGAGTAAAATGCCATTTTCGTCCCTGAGGTTTGGCCGGTTTTGCGACTTTCATCCAAAGGTTTGTTTTTTTTTTTTTGCGTTTGAATCCAAAAGATTTGAAATCTTGTCATTTTCATCTGACTCATTAACTCCATCCTTTTTTTAATGTTAAGTCACATATATTTCCGCCCTTTTATCTATTTGTTTATTTATTTATAGATATACATAAAGGAAAACAAACTTGGGTAAACTTGAGGGTAGTAAACTTGGGTAGAATCATAAAGGAAAAAGGACAAAAATACCCATGACTTAACGTTAAAAAATGGATGGAGTTAACGGGTCGGATGAAAATGGCAAAATTTCAAACCTTTTGGATCCAGGCGCGAAAAAACAAACCTTTGGACGAAAGTCGCAAAACCGGCCAAACCTCAGGGACGAAAATGGCATTTTACTCAAAATAAATGTATAAAATAAAACCTTCTTATTGATAAGGAAGTTGAACTCTTCCTCTAACAACTGCAAAAGCATCGAAGGCACATCCTTCATACAAGTTGATAACGTGGCAACCATGCGTGAGTAGTACGGTAGTAGCTCCAGAGATGTCCTGGGCACGTTAAACAAAGCTCTAACAAGCTTTTTGCGGGAAGATTTTGAATTTAAATAACAAAACTCCACCTGAAATTACATAGTAAATATACAAACATGTTATATGGCATGCAAGTAGAGAGAACTCAAACGAGAAAATTGTCATAGAATTTAAAAAAAAAAAAAGATTACGGTCAACTGGTCAATAAGGTCACGGCTCACACAGCCAGGAAGCCTCTGCAACAAACCATCCAAGTTGGTTCCTTCAGGACCTCTAAGCTTCTCCTTCTCAATCTCACCATCTTTTTCTTTTCCTTTATCTTTTTCGGATTCCTTTGTACTTCCTTTATCCTTTTCGTCTTCATCCTTTCTTTTTTCGTTTTTACATTCCGGTAAAACCGCAGCATCTGCGGAAGTCTCTGCATTGTCATGGGTGGCAACGGGACCTTGGTCGGGCTCAGGTGCTGAATCCTGCATAAGTTTAATTTGCTAACGTCTGATGATTTTTTATTTTTTTTTTTTATTTTTTTTGTTAACGTGCAAAATTTTAGGGTAAAATGCCATTTTTGTCCATGAGGTTTGGCCAGTTTTGCGACTTTCGTCCAAAAGTTTGTTTTTCCGCATCTAGATCCAAAAGGTTTGAGGTCTTGCCATTTTCATCTGGCTTGTTAACTCCATCCATTTTTCTCCGTTAAGTCATGAAAAAGACCGAATTGCCCTTTAAGTTAACAAAAATGACGGAAATACCCTTGACTTAACGGAGAAAAATGGATGGAGTGAACGAGCCAGATGAACATAGCAAGATTTCAAACCTTTTGGATCCAGATCTTTGGACGAAAGTCGCAAAACTGACCAAACCTAAGGGACGAAAATGGCATTTTACTCAATTTTATGAAGTAAGATTTGTTGAAAATACTTACAGTTGGTTGGTCTTGTGCTTTTGATGATTGATCGGTCCCTTTTTGATCTGTTTCTCCCAATAATACAGCAGGAACAAATGCCCTAAAAACCAAAACCATAACGTAACCAACACTTTACACTTCTAAAATGAATAATATATTTGCATATCTAATCGAGTAAGAACAAACCTGAGATCAGGTAAACATTCATAGAAGCTTTTGATATCTTCATCATCCCACAATGCTTCAGCGACAGAGGCCTCTTTTCCGGTACCAGAAGATGACGTATCATCGCATGTTGTTAGCCTTGTGTGACCATCCTCTGGCATCACAGGCGGTTGCATATCAAGGGCATCTGCTAAACTATCACATAAAAAAATTTGAAAAAATTATTAAAGGCTAAAACTGGAAACAAAATAGGATGTATATAATTTTCCCTTCTAACTTATTAAAGCAACTAGGAGTGTGCACGACTCGGTTTGGTTTGGTTATTAGCATTAATCGTAACCGAAACTGAAGTCATCGGTTAATCTATTTTATTAACGAATTCTGTTTATTCAGTTTGTCGGTTTTCAGTTCGGTTCGGATATTTTCGGTTAATAACTTAAACCAAACTTGGGCTAAAATTTTTGCTTAAAGATACATGTAATGGAGGTATAACTTATAATAATTAATAAGTACATGAAATGTAGGTATAAATAAATGAAATGAAAGTATAAATACATGAATGGGAGGTAAAACCATGAAATACATGAAATGAAGGCATAAAGACTAGAAATATATGAAAATATGAATGGTTCGGTTCAATTAATTTTGGTTAACCGAGGGTACAAAAAAACAGTAACCGATTTTCGGGTAATTCGGTTAGTTTCGGTTCGTCGGTTTACGTTTCGGTTCAGTTAATGGTTCAATTATTGCTCACCCCTAAAAGCAACCATATAAAAATATGAAAATGAAAGGAAAACAAACAGCAAAAAACTTACGCAGAGACACCTCGGTACAGCTGGTCATAAGACTTCCTAAGTTTTTCATATGAAGAAGCGTTTTCTTCGCTAAGCTCACCTTTGGAATTCAAAATCTTTGCATTCTCATGCTCCAGTTGACGCAGGGACTTCATTTCGGCAGCACAAACAGACAGAATAGAGAACATTTCATCAAACAGAAATTTCAAATTAAATGATTCCCCACTGATTCAAAGTATACAAATACTTACACTGTGTTCAGACTGGAGTTGCTCAACTGCAGCATCATAATACGTATGAAATGCCTTTTTGAAGACTTTTTTCTGGTCTGCAGTAATATTGAGCCCCTTAAAAAACTGCAATGGCAGTCAGTTAAAAGTCAAAAATACAAGGGAACCTTTCTTCATATTATTAATATAAAAAAGAGGGTGTCTTAGAAATAATATCTAAGACACAACCTCTATTTTTTTATTGTTTTTCTTTGCCAAATTTACAAACAATGCCATTCAACCCATGGTTTTTTTTTTGTGTACTCAACCCTTCAACTTTTAGCATTGGCACTTACAAGTTACACCCCCTCAGCTTTTTAAAAACTTTGTAAAATGTCATTTTGACCCCTCGAGTTTTACGTGCTTATTTTTATGTACGTGGGTCAAATATAATAAGTTTTTGTGCTTATTTTTATGTACGTTTTTGGTTTGTCTAAGTTTTGTTCGAAAACGAGTCAGGTCAAATATAATAGTACAATACATTTTCACTAGCGGTATAAATTCGAGTTACTTTACGTATCGACTCCGCCGTAACACGTGGTACCGTTCTTTAACGTAAAAGAACACTATTTTCTTACGTGCTTATTTTTAGTATGTTTTGTTATAAATCCAAGTTGGTTTACCTTTTGACATAAATTTTCTCGATAATGAGTCAGGTCAAACATAATACGTTTCCGTGCTTTTTTCATGTGCGTTTTCAGTTGGTCTACGTTTTGACGTAAATTTTGTTCGAAAACGAGTCGGGTCAAATATTTAAGGGTATAACTTCGAATTACTTTAAGTTTCGATGCTGCCGCAACGCGCGACGGGTCAAAATACTAGCTTATAAGTTGATTTCGACTTTCAACATTTCACTAAACCATGTTTAAGAATTAAGATGTGTATAACTAATACTGAAAATACCTCTTCAACAAGTTCTTCTCCGGCATGCGGAAGTCCAATAAAATATCTCGCCTGTCGAGCAAAACTAGCGAGAAGAGACAAATTTGTATGAGCTGTATCTCTATCTTTTAGGTGGTCTAAACTGGCAAGATCCTTAATAATAGCCACAAAAATGGTAACATCATCTATAACTCCATCGAAAAACAGTTCCAGTAAAAGTTTTAACGCACTGCGTTTCTTCATGGCCTTCAAGTTTCTGTCTGCGTCTACGTCATCCGTAGATTTACCGGGAAAGAAGGTTTTCGTCAGCCCTTGGACCAAGGTTGGAGAAAAGTCTTTGTATCTTTGATGAAGCAATGAACAGACCTGAATTAAATAATTAAATAAATATATTAATATAATAAATCCTGATTTAAGCACGTACACATCATAAAAGTGGTAATTACCTGAACTGCAGCCTGTATGTCTGAACTTTTTAACTTGGCATCACAGATTGCAGCCACTGCTTCACTAACAAATTTGCTTAAGTTGACATTTTTTAACTCATCCATCAAACTTTCACGCTGTTCTTCATTGATCTGCTTAAGTTTTTTAATGACTGCTGTATTACGCTTGATGCTAGAGTCCAATGTCCGTAACGCGCTGGCGTCTGGTACAAAAAATGAAAGGAACTTTAAAACCAAACAGAGAAGCTCTAGAGATGGTGATTACAGGTATTGAGATAATTTATCTAATTCTCAAAACTCCTGTAAAATTAGACAAAACATTTTCTATTTTATGACTACTAACCAGGTCTTTCGGGGTATAAATTAGTTTGACGAAGAGCCAACTTTGCTAACAACGACTTCTTTAACTCTTCACGGCGAGATACCTGCAACAAGAAATAAGCATAGATGATCTTCAAAATATTATAAAAACTATCATACGTTTTGACATTTTCTACATGAAGATTTTTGTACCTCATCATCTTGCTTGCTCTGGCTATCCCCAACACCATGTGAATCCTCATCAGGGTGTTCCATTTTCTTACTTATGATACAATATGCAGTCTGCTAAGAAAGATTATGTTGAGAAACTAGTAAGCTAACCACCACGCACGATGAACGAAAAACTGTACTTCCAAGTGTTGACACGCTACAAGGAGATGGTCTCCAACACCTTGTGAATAATAAACCAATGCAATTAAGATAAACCACAACTAGTAGCATTTGTGCACAAAAGTATGATAAGAACTAAGAACTTAGATCTTTAAGATCATGTTCGAAGTTTAAGCATATAAAGAGTGCAGTGTACACTTTAGTTAGTTTACAGCTCGGATAAAAGCTCGCTTTGATCAGAACACATTCAACAATCAAAAGTGTCCACACTAGGGGTGTTCTTCGGAAGGTTTTTTTCGGGTTTCAGGTTTTTCGGGTCGGGTTGTTCGAGTTTTTGGCTGGGAAAAAAGTGACCCGATAACCAAACCATTTAAAGTTTGGATTGGTCAGGTTTCGGTTATACGGGTCCGGGTTAGTTTCAGTCGGTTTGTTCGGTTTTTGGGTTTAGATGTAATATTAAAAAAATGTTTTTTTTGCGCAAAATATTATTAAAATTCATCATGCTACTTAAAAAAATATCATTAATATTTAAAAAAAAAATCTGACAATATGATATGATAATGTTCAAAAGTCCTAAAACAGTAAAACATAATGTTCAGATACCAAAAACTCTAAACCAAAACACATCTACCAAAAAGAAACATTAATTGTTTGGGGTTTTTTCGGATTTCAGGTTTTTCGGGTCGGGTTGTTCGGGTTTTGGCCGGAAAAAAAGTGACCCGATAACCGACCCGTTTAATGTTCGGGTTCTTCGGGTATTCTCTAATTCGGGTTCGGGTGGCTTCAGGTCGGGTTTCGGATAAAAATGAACAGCCCTAGTCCACACTCAACTGTGCTCTAAATAAATCCCTAACTCAACTACTCAATCAACCACAAGTCACACAACCATCATCATGAACCACAAAACTAGAAACCAAACCTCATCATCAGACACCATAATCATCATTATAGTACACCATAGTTGCTATCTAAAGTAATTTAATTCGATAATATACATCATTACACGTGTTTACTTCCATCTTTCATGATTCGTTCACAAATATACAGAATATATTACAAACTACTACAATTGGAACAGATACACAACCGACTTTGAAAAATATCGTTTGTATGATTTATGATCGTAGCCCTAATTTGTTAGTGAAAGTGAAATCAGACACTCAAATTATACAGGAAAAAAAACAGCTACCTGTTAGGGATCCTCGAAATTCTCTCTAGTTTGGAGATAATTTGTTGCTCTGTTACAACGATGCAGGAGTGCTGATAGAGATGATCATTGAGATTGCTAATGATTTTGCAGATCAATTGAGATTAATGTTAGGGTTCTTATATGGATGGGGTCGCGAATGTACGTGTAGTAATGTGGATTTTAGGATTAGTCAGACCCGCTATGCTATATGGAACAGACTGTTGGGCTATCAAGAAGACACAAGTGCGCAAGATGGAGGTAGCAGAGATGAGGATGCTGAGGTGGATGTGTGGACAAACGAGGTTAGACCGGATAAGAAATGAGGTTTTTAGGGAAAGATTAGGAGTGGCTAGTATATCGGAGAAGATTAAGGAGGGGAGATTGAGATGGTTTGGGCATGTGAAGCGGAGGGAGACGACGGCACCAGTTAAAGTAGTGGAAACTCTTACTGTCGGGGGGAGGAGAGGAAGAGGCAGACCCAAACTGACATGGGATGAGCAGATTAGGCATGATTTAGTAGAGTTGCATCTTTCTGAGGACATGGTCCAAGATAGGACTGCGTGGAGGCGTAGGATTAGGGTTAAGGACTTCTAGAAGATACTACAGTAGGGCTTAGGTGTATCTTAAGGAGGTAGGTTTTTCCTAGTCTTTAAGGGACTTTTCCGGTGATTGTCTTCTTGTGTTTATGCCCAAATAATGTTGTATGCATGCTATTATACATTATTTATATTATACTGTGTCAACTCGGATCAATTTCTTGGTATGGGGGGCTTCTTATTTGTATATTCTTTGACTTTGTGTGTTGGTTTGTTGTTCGTTTTCGAGCCGAGGGTCTCTCTGGAAGCAGCCTCTCTATTCCTATGGATAGAGGCAATGTCTGCCTACATCCCACCCTCCCCAGACCCTATAAGTAGCTTTGCTATTTGTGGGATTTACTGGGTATGCTTCTTCTTCAAGTTTTGTTAAATATTTATTATTTTGGAGTCAACTTTCGTTTTGCTCCATGTGGTTTGGTCATTTTAACGGGTTTTTGCTTCAGTAGTTTAAAAATAGTCATTTTCCTCCCTGATCTTTCAAGTCTGTCACCAGTTTGCTACCTAGCTCTAACTCAATTAAAACGTTTAGTTAAAAGTTGTGGTAGTCGTGGTCGGCAGGTGATAGTTGCAGGTGGTGGTGGATGGTTGTGGATGGTGGTGGCCGGTAAAAAGAGTGGTTGGAAAGATAGGGGATCAGAAAAAAAATTACTTATATACATGTAAATAAACAAGTTATAGGTTTATTTAGGTGAAAAGACTTATATGCTCTTTCTTTTATTTATAAAATTACCAAAATACCCTTCTAGTTAATGGATTATTTGGATAGAGTTATAGGCGGGGAGCAAAATAACGATAATTTATAAAAATCAGGGAGGAAAATAACTATTTTAAAACTATTGGGGCAAAACCGTTAAAATGAACAAATCACAAAGAGCAAAATGGAAGTTAACTATATATTTTATGTTTGTAATGTTTTATTTTGATTACGATACTCTTATATATGTCCTTTGGGATGGTATTTTTTGTTCATAAGGAATGTCTTATCTCTTAAATTATTGGTTGTGAAACAGATCAAAATTTTATTGTTAAGTGTGCCTCGGCAGGGGCACTAGTACTCCAATCCCCTTATCTACCGAACTAGATCTATTTGGAAGACGATTCAATTGAATACGCCAACCCAAAATGTTAACCTTTACAGGTATAAAACGAGTCCACCTAGTCTCCCACGGGCCACATGGTAAAATCAACTCATCAATAAGGTTACGAATACCATTAACACTAAATGTGCCATCACTAGCAAAAATCCCAGTGCCATACCTCTCGATTTTCAGCAAAGTCACGTTATTTAAAATCGAGAGAATGTTATTGAACTGGTCAGATCTAGTACCTCCTCAAATAAATCGTCTCCGATCCTAACACCAACCAGAACCACTACAAAGATCCAATATAAAGCAACCTTTGTCAATTTCTAAATGAGGGTTAGGATATAATAGGAAGTTTTTTTGCTAGGAAGTAATCTTGACCATCAATTGATTTAATCAATGGCTAAGATTAAATGAGTGAAATTGAAGATCAAAAAAGAGGCGCGTGGGTTTGTGTAAGGGCATTGTAGTCAATCCAGTACAATGGTTTCTCTATCCTCCAATTCCCCCCCCCCCCATTTTTTAAAAGTTAATAACATTTTCACACGACATTATTTTTTTTATAAAAATTGCACAAAAAAACGACCGTTTTTTAATCTTTAAAACGAGTATACTATTGTTATATTTTCGAAAACCAAGTTGCGTAAAACGCAATGGAAAAAAACCCAGTTGCGTAAAACGCAATGGAAAAAAAACGTAAAAATGACTTTTCTAAAACGCAATGCACCAAAAACCAAAAGAAATGTCTTATTTCTAAAACGCAGTGGTCAAAAAACACAAAGAAATGTCTTATTTCTAAAACGCAATAGCCTAAAAACACAAAAGAAAGTATACCTTCTAAAACACAATGGACTGAAAACACATAAAAATGTATTTTACCTAAAACGCAATGCACAAAAAACACAAAGAAATGTCTTATTTCTAAAATGCAATTGCCAGAAAACACTTAAAAATGTTTTTTTTTCTAAAACTCAATAGCCTGAAAACACATAAAATGTGTGTTTACCTAAAATGCAATGGACTAAAAACACTTCGAAAATGTGTTTTTTTCTAAAACGCAATGGCCAGAAAACAAATAAAAATGTCTTATTTTTAAAATGCAATGGCCTAAAAACAAAAACAAAAAAGTGTTCTCTCTAAAACGCAATGGACTGAAAACACATAAAAATGTGTTTTACCTAAAACGCAATGACTAAAAACACTTAAAAAACTGCCGCCCCTTGGACCCTGCTCCCAAGGGCGTTGTCCCCGGACCCCCGCCAAGATCGCAAAACGCAATGACTCAATTCAAAAACCCAGATCGTAAAAATGCAATTCAAAAAAATCTTACATAGATCGAAGCCGATTTCTTCAGATTTCTTCACCGATTGACGAAATTTGAATGTTAGAAACACTTATCAGCGATCGAATCGAGTGATTCGCTTCAAAATCACAGGAAAAAAATGAGATATTATATGAAATTAAACTGGGTTTCTTCAAAAAAGTTAAAGAACACGTTGATTTGGTGTTTGAATAATCTATTTGTGACGAAAATCGCACTATAATGTAGTGATTATTGAGATAGAAAGTGAATAAAAAGTTGAAGATAGTGGGTTTTGAAAATGATGGGTTTTGAAGTTACAGAGAGAAGAAGAAGGGAGAAGATTAGGTAACATTGACTAAAATACCCTCGTCTTTATTTTAAATTTTGCCACATGTCATAATCCTATTGCTTCCTATCCTGCCTAGCTAAAATAAACTTACTATTTGATCCTCACACTTCTAAGAGCAAGCGTAATGGGCGTTTTTTGCCCTCAATCCCGCCCAATCACGCCGGCAAGGCCGCCCCCGTGGGCGTGTTATGGCGTTTTCTTGCAAAAAAATTTGGGCAACGTTGTTTTCATCACGTCGGAGAAAAAGGGTGGTGGCCAATGAGTGTGCTCCTGTTCTTTGTTTAGCCAATAACAATTTTTCATGGTTTTTTTTATTTAAATTCTATTTACACAACTTTTAACATAATGCCTCACGCCCTCACATCCCCACTACACCTATTTTAGAAAACGCCTCATAATGCCTCATTGCTGACTAGGCTGCCACATGACGCAAAACGACCAAGGGTGGGGTGTAAACCACTACACATGGTCTAAACGAAACAATCTAAGGAATCTCAGACATAAAGGGTTTATCTCCCAACCAGTTCTTAATCCGTAATTTCGTATATGCCCCATTCCTCATTTTCTTCTTCAAGGTATACTAAGATGAAACATCACTATCATTAATAAACCCGCTTTATTTAATGATACGTTTCCATACATCACCACTAGAACCACTCCCGTGTCCATCGAAAATCCATGCTTTACCCCGTAAATCACTTCTAATAATTTTTACCCATAAATCATTTTCCCTCGTACGAATCTCCATCTCCACTTTGTAAAAGAGTTAAAACTCCATAGACTCCCAACCTTTAAACCACCTTTTTGTTTGCTACATAAAACCATATCCCATATAACCCATTAAAATTTTCTACCACCCTCTAACTCTCCCAAAAGAATTTAGACCGGATTATTTCCAAAGCTCCCAAACATATTTTAAAATAGCACACATGCCACCAACCCAGAGCATGTTGGCTTTCCATTTCGACAAGCAATGATGAAACTTGTCAATAATAGGTTGCCAACTTTGAATCATCCCCATGTTAGTTCCTACGAGAAGACCCAATGCATGGATGTAAGTATATGGATAGATCACACGATGCATGGATGTAGGTATCAGGATAGATCACACAATGCATGGATGTAAGCATGTTGTCAATCATTCTTTGTGTTTTCCTGTTTAAAATACTTCATAAAACTCATGTTTGGTTATATTTGAAACTTGAGCATACAATGCACGAATGTAAATATCAGGATAGAACACGCCTGTTGATTTAAAGCAGTCTCGTTCGCCAACATCTTTATAAGTTCGATAATTTGTTGAAAACATAAAAATTACCGTAAATAACATCTAATACGTTTAATATAAAAGGTTAATGTTTAATAGATACCTTTTATGGAACGAATTTGACAGGCGTAATAAATGAAAGAGATACACTAAATGGAAGATGCCAATTTTTGGAAGAACCGTAAGACATGAATAATTATTTACGATAGATAGAATCACAAGATTGAATCAGATCCAAATCAATATCTGATTCTCTTTAATAAGTGTTGTAAATGTACATTACAAAATAATTCCTTGAACGATTCACGAAATTAACTAACCACATGAAAATTCAAAGTTGAAGATATTAATTTCACTTTTAATAATAGGCTTAACCGTTCTTCAATCATTAAAAGGAACTCTAAGTATAGATCTATTATAATTTGTGTGGCTTGATTTATAGCGGTCCTAACTCTTGTTTACATAATTCTGAAACTTAGTTTTCAACTTCAGGCATGGTAACTATAGCATAATACTCTTTAGGGGCTATAGGGTGTTGTTATGACCCTCATGATCACCACCATGAGACTTCACGTCAGTGCCATATAACCCACCTCTAATCCACAATCCAAAACCACTACCCTAAGTGTGTGGTCATGACCAAAATCACCATCCTCTTATTTATTTTAATTTATCTTTGTCTAAAGAAAAATGAAATGATTACTTGAAAAATGGAAAGGAGTACCATGGTTTAATCCATGAGGCTATAGGGTATGGGGGTCATGGTTGGGACATGATTTGCCACCTAGGAACATGAATGGAAGGTTACACCACCCCCTTGATTGATCCACCATGGTTTGCATGGATTAAACCATGGCACCATGGTCCTCCTTTCCATTTTTCAACAAATCATTTCATTTTTCTTTAGACAATGATAAATTAGAATAAATAAGGGGATAGTGGTTTGGGTCATGACCACACCCTTAGGGTAGTGGTTTTGAATGGTGGATTAGAGGTGGGTTACATGACACTAACATGGAGGGTCATGGTGATCATGAGGGTCATGACAACACCCTATAGCCTGAAAAGTGAAAACCATGGTGGATTAGGAAATGAGGTGGTATAGCATTCCATTCATGTTCCTACGTGGCAAATCATGTTCCAACCATTACCCCACTCTTTAGCCTCATATAAATTCAGATCACTAAATTTGGTTATTTGAGAGTTAGATTTTAGCGAGACATAACAATAAAAATAACAACAAATCCACCTTAAACTTACATCGTGAACCCATTTTATTTTAGTAAAGTTAACTCACTTGTTCCACTTGTTTATCAGACCATTCGTCATGGTCCATGCACAGGGCATGGCCACCCCTACGTCGGAGCCAACTTGAAACCACATTAGACCCGTTGCCACGTCGTTAACGATCTGCCCCTTCATGCGTGGTTGGAACCACACCTTCCCCTCACGCCCCCTCAACGCCCCACTGACACGATGTCCAACCCCCACTACACCGAAAACCTATAAAAGTAACCTAATTTCAGAACCAGTTCAAAGCCCCCACACCCTTATCAACACCTATTACGTAGTCTTAAAAACAAATCTCTAAAAACATGAATAGTATTAAACTTTCATTAGTTGACATATTATCAATAAGTAGGGCTGCAAACGAACTGAATGAACACAAACAATACCTCGTGTTCCAAGAAATATTCGTGTTCACGAACTGTTCATGAACACTTACCGAACGAGATTTTATGTTCGTGTTTGTTTGTTAAGGAAATGAACTTGTCCGTCTTCGTTTGTTAATTTTAGGCAACGAACGAAAACGAAAGTTGATGAACACAAACAAGCACAAACTAATGTTCATGAACACAAATGGAAACAAACAAACACAAACAAGCATTCATGAACAAAATATATAATATACTGACACTTTTCAATATTTCATTAGTCGGAATTTTGAAGTATTTAAAAAAAATATAAAAACTAAAAACGCTAATGAACTGTCGGATACAAAGGAACACATTACCGAACGTTCACGAACATAAATAAACGAACGCGACATCAGTTTATGTTCATTTATTTAACTAAACGAATGAAATTTCTTGTTCGTGTTTTTTTTGTTTAATAAATGAACAAACACAAACAAACTTTCCATCCAACAATTCACCGTTCGTCGAACGTTTAATTCGTTTACGGCCCAGGTAAATAATACATTATTCGGTGAATTATGTAACCAATCATTTCAACAAGACCTTTGAAGCTTGAAGCATCCATATACACGACCCGTTTCAACCATTGGGTCGCACTTCACATACCCGAATTCTCACAAAAACAGTCGAAAAAATTTCAAACGAACCCCCAAATCCCCAAATCGATTTCGTTTCCGACGATACAAACACAACTTGACGAACACAAAACATCATCTGGAAAAAAAAATGGATGATTACACTAGAGAAATGATGGACCTGAAGACGCTCGTTACTCGAACCCTAGAAAAGAAAGGCGTTCTCGCTAAGATCCGAGTAAAACACACATCCTTTATCATCTGTTTACATGTTTCTATCCTTTAATTCATTCAAATTCAGTTACTATTCTTCCTATACTGGAAATCATGTTATCTGTTGAATTTGTATAAAATGCTGTTGGATCGGGTGCGTGTTATGTGTTTTAGGCGATTTGAAGGTAATGTTGATGTTATGTTGTGTGTTTGAGTGGCTTTAGGTTATGATTGAACGTGTATATGACTCTAGTTTGATTTTAGGGTTTTGAGTTTGCTAGTGATGATATTGTTGATGTTGTATTGCATGTTTGAGTGTATTTAGGTTATAATTGAACGTGTATATGACTCTAGTTTGATTTTAGGGTTTTGAGTTTGCCAGCGATGATATTGTTGATGTTGTATTGCATGTTTGAGTGTTTTTAGGTTAAAATTAAATGTGCATATGACTCTAGTTTGATTTTAGGGTTTTGAGTTTGCCAGCGATGATATTGTTGATGTTGTATTGCATGTTTGAGTGTTTTTAGGTTAAAATTAAATGTGTATATGACTCTAGTTTGATTTTAGGGTTTTGAGTTTGCTAGTGATGATATTGTTGATGTTGTATTGCATGTTTGAGTGTTTTTAGGTTAAAATTAAATGTGTATATGACTCTACTTTGATTTTAGGGTTTTGAGTTTGCTAGTGATGATAATGTTGATGTTGTATTGTGTGTATGAGCGTATTTAGGTTAAAATTGAACGCACGTATGACCTTAATTTGGTTTTAGGGTTTTGAGTTTGCTAGTGATGATATTGATATCTTCGTGTGGTTAAGATAATTTAAGTTTTCAAGTTGTTAGGGCTTCTGGTTTGTGGAATTGGAGGATTTGTTTAGAGGTTAGTTTATATGTTTGTTGTTTGATTTACTATGTTGAGTGAAGGTGTTAACACATGAGAGGTTTTCTGTAAATGTTACGATAAGAAGATGCATCTTAAATCTACGTTTTATACGATTATGGACCGTGTAAGTTTCTTTATTCGTATTAAATACAGTAATCTATGTTTGAATACGCTTTACTTGAAGAAAAAGGAAAAAAAGGAACATAATCTTGCATTTATATATTCTCTTACGTAATCAACTTGATCACTTATTACTAATTCGTTTGCTATTGATGAAAGGCTGAACTCAGAGCGAGTGTATTTGAGGCAATCGAGGAAGAAGATAAAGTGATTGAAAAGGATGAAGGTCTACCTCCTGCACTGTTGGGTAGCTGCAATGATCGTGCAAAGCAACTTCATGCTTCCCCTTCAGGTATCCTCAAATAAAGTTTTGAGAACAAATATCTGTCTATTTGCATGGAGGATGAGTGGATGGTATTTAAATCACGAGCGTAACACATTTTTCGGTTTTATTTGATTTGATTTCAGGCCGGCTTCTAACTGCGTTAATTTGTGAATACTTGGATTGGGCACAACTGGGCCACACGCTAAAAGTGTATTTGCCTGAGTGTAATCTGGTAACAGTTTTCTTTCTTATCATCTATACTATCATTCGCGATTCTTTCAACTTTCAAGTTTTGTTCAGTTGCGGTTCTTTTTTAATCCTCCATTTGCAGCAAAAGGATGCCTGGAAAGCAGAGTTAAGGGACTTTAGTAACAAAAATGGTTATGATATAAACAGGAATGGGGATAGTGGTCCGTTGCTGTTAGACGTGCTTGAAGGCTTCTTGAAGTTTGAGGTTTGATATCTATTTTTGAACTTTGTTGGCCTCTTTTTATAGTCAGACTCAGAAAAGTAGATAAGGAGTTAATATGAAAAAAAGTTGATTATTGAGAGATGTATGTGAAATTACCTAACTATCCCTAACTTCAGTCAGTTGATTATCCAACTCTGTTCAAACTTACATTTAACACCCATTAGAAAATAGAATACCCGGTAGAGCTTCTTGGACACAACAGTATTCTATTTTATAGTATTCTCTTATATGCATTGGCAGGGCGTGATGTTTAGGTTAAATCTTAATTAGAATGTTTGGAGGATTCACTCATAGGATATCTTAATGATGTAATAATTAGTGTCGATGCGTCATAGTAATAATTAGTTGATAAAAGTATGTAACATATAATTAGAAATCCAATTACTTTTTTTGGCTCGGTTTTGACTGAAACTCAGCATTGAACCCTTTTACTTGCTTCCAAATTTGCTGGAATGATTCGTACCTCTGAAGCATAACCCTTATAGAACCAAATCAAACAGATAAATTTTGATTCGATTCTTTGTATACTTCTGTTCTTGTGTTGGAAGTGTTAGTATCGATGCAATAATTTAGTAACTTCATGATTCTAAGAGAGGATCTATCATCACACACCCTTAAATTAGGATGACATTCCAACTATGATACTTTTTTATTTACTTTTGGATTAAATAGGACTGGCTTTCAATAACAATTCAATTTAAATATGGACAATTCGGTTTCATACTAACTTATATACTTGCTTTATTTCTTCCAGAGTCAATCTCAAGGAAGAGGCAGTGTAGATTCTCGAAACCGAAGGCCATCTCCATCGTCTGTCGTTGGTGGATTAGCTCCTTTGGGAAGGTAATTAAATAATTATGAAAATTTTAGTTTTAGAAATACATTGTTATTAATAATAATTATCTGTTTTTCTTATGCCAGACAAGGTACCAGTTCCCAGACATCTGGTAAGCTTTACTATCCCTTTATATTATTATTTACGAATTAAAAAGAGTAAAGTGCACACATAGTCCCCGTGGTTTTTTAAAATTTTGGATTTGGTCCCTAGCTTTTCAAAAGTACATGGATGGTCCATGTGGTTTGCACTTTGTTACGCATTGAGTCCCCAGTCAACAAATATAAAGGTTTTAGGAGGTCCAAGTTAGGGACTAAATGCGTTACACAGTGCAAACCACAGGGACCATCCCTGTACTTTTAGAAAGCTAGGGACCAGATTCAAAATTTTGGAAACCCACAGGGACTATTCGTGTGCTTTACTCAATTAAAAAAGAAGGTAAAATATATTTTCATCTGCTTCTTAGCATTCGCCATATTTGTAATATTATTTATGTTTATGTAAATTATTCAGACCGACGAGGAGGTTCTTCAACCTCTAGCTACAGGCATGATGATTACAACTATAGATACGAAAACGATGATACTTCCGAGGATGTTAATCGCACATCAATTGCTTTGGAGAATCTTCAGTTGGATAGAAAGGCTCGAAATTTCACCCCCTCGTGGCGGTTTGTATTCTTAACACCTGTAATTTTTAAAATTTTACCGTTAGAAGGAAAATTTAACCTCAACTGCTAACTTCTGTTTTGCAGGCATGGTGGGGACGGTGGCAACAAAGACCACATGTAACGCCGATGATACCCGCAAACGTGTAGTTTGTAGCAGACTATGATGTATGTCTTTCTTAACATATGAGAGAGCTGTTTCATAAAGAACAAACGTTCATGTTCTTTGTTTTTATGATTTTGTAATGTTTACTCAACTTCAGTCGATATCTTCTTTTTCCTTCATTTCGGGTTTGGGTATGATTTAGCATAAAACAATTGTTTTGCATGATTTAATATTATGATTGTAAAGTTAACCGCAATATTTTCGATGTTTGTGTTGGATGCTACTCTTTTGGTGCATATAGTTTCCAGGTATGTACTAAAGCTGGTTGATGGTCAAGCATTTATGATTTAACCTTTTGGATGATCTAAAGATTTTCAAACGTAATGGGTTTTCTTTTTCTAACTTTTGTTACAAATTAATGATACTACTTAAATATTATTATTTTTTAAATCAAAATCATATAATTATTGAAATATAACAATAATCAAAATCAAAGTATTTTGTCAAAGTATGTATTTAAGGAAGTAGAGGGGATCCTGGAAATATTGGGGTGACTGTTGGGGATGGACAGAGTGGCCAGCAAGGGGGGGGGGGGGGGGTGGAGGAGCGGCGGCTACAGTTGACTGAGGCTACAGTGAGCGGAGGAGTGGCGACAATGGCCGACTGAGGCTACACTACTGTCTACTGCGCCTGCCTGAGACTTGTAGAATTAGACCAACACATAACCCGAGTAGATAGGTCCATCCATGTAGAAAACTGGTGCTGTTTACTATCTGTTCCTTTGCTCAATGAAAATTAGTGATCGTATATGAATTGAGTGGGAATGGACTGTGTTAAGGGGGTAGATGGGGTGTATTAGGTAAACCAACATCGAGGGTAGCAGTTACCAAGCAGTAACACCGTTGCTGGTGCCGCAGGGTAGGGTTTGCAGGTTGTAGTCACCGAAGAATGGAGTGAGGATTGTGTTTCTGTGCGTGTTTGCCTGGAAAACAATGCAAGGGGATGGGTACATGCGGGTACACCAACGCTGGTTTCGGAGAGTTCAAAGAGGAGAGGTGATGTGTACATTCTGGTGCCGCGGGGTAGGGTTTGCAGGTTGTAGTCACCGAAGAATGGAGTGAGGATTGTGTGTCTGTGCGTGTTTGCCTGGAAAACAATGCAAGGGGATGGGTACATGCGGGTACACCAACGCTGGTTTCGGCGAGTTCAAAGAGGAGAGGTGATGTGTACATTGAAGATTGGTTGTTGGGAAGGTATGAACGGGTTACGCCTCGTCAACTCTAATCATTAACATGCATTTTTATGACGATTTTAAGAATACAATTCTCATTTGGACATGATTTTCTCGTTAACTAGAGTTAAGGTAGGCCAACGCTTCAGGGCGGGTAACAATTTTTCTGCGCGATGCAGCGGTGATTTGGTCATTGCCGTTTTGGTTCATCGTGTATAGAAAAAAGGTAAAAAAGAATGGTAAAAAAGCAACAACCAATTGGTGATGTGCATTCCAGCATAAACACACTATTAAAAGTTGTCTTAATTAACAGAGAGTATAATAGTTTTTTAATGGTGATGTGCATTACAACATAAACACACTATTAAAAGTTGTCTTAATTAACAGAGAGTATAATAGTTTTTAATAATAAAAAGTAAAAAAAAAAAGTCTATTAAAAGTTCTCTTAATTAATAGAGTATAATATAATAGTTTTTTTTATTATAAAAAGTTTAAAAAACGTCTATTATAAAACTACGGAAAAAAAAATTCTAGCGGTAAAACACTTTTAACTTCTTGTTCTAAACAAACGAAAACATATTCATAAGACGTAACAAGTGATATTTATGTTTTTTTCTCGATTTCATTTTATTGGATTAAACATTGTCTGTATTTTTACACACCATAAGACCATGTGTAGTGGTAAATTATTATAATGCCCCCACCATGGGGCATTATTCGACACGTGTCATCCCAGTCAGCATGGGGCATTATAGCATAAAGTGGTGTAGTGGGGCATTATTCCGATAACGCTCATATTATTTTTAATGCAAAAATAATAATAATAATAATAAATAAAGTTGTCAAAAGTGATGGGTAGCTAAAAAGTGATTGGACAAAATGACCATGTGGGTACCATTTTCAAAACATGTCAGATACTAGTCAAACATTGAAGAAATCTCATTGGCCACATGCACATGGTCTCAGGCATAGCCCAACAACTTCAGCGTTTTAATTAAAACGCTCACATGCTTTTTTTTTGAAAAATAACGCCGGCTAACGCCGGGTGTAGTGGGGGGAGGGGCGTTTTGGGGCGTTTTTTTTCAATTTTTTTTAAAAATCACGCCCCACTACGGATGGTCTAAGAGAAACCCATTTGAGCAAAGATATAAAAGACATAATCATTCTACATGATAAATTATAGGAGATTAAATAAGAGTTATTGGATTTTAATAATCCTACGTTTCACCTATTGGTTGATAATAATCTCAACTTTAAAAATCCCCTCAAACGATCCCAATTTGTAAGAATTTGGCCTCCATTGATCCTTTTCTAACATAGGTGCACTTAAATCTATTGAGGAGACCATATTCTTATATGTTTGAAAATTCTTATATGTTTGAAAAGGATCAGTGGGGGTCAAACTTTTAAAACCTATAATCATTGAAGGGAATTTTTAAAGTTGAGATTATTATCGGCCAACAGATGAAATTTGGGATTATGAAAATCCAATAACCCATTAAATAAACCAGTACCCCACCATTTGTTGTTAAAAGGTTTTTTCTTAGGAAACGTTTGACATAATGATAGCTAAAAAAAGTTGTACCAGTAGACCATAGCTTGTAATATATAATTCCAACACTAAACCGTCTTGGGTTTGATTATTAGGATGAAGACATTTGAGTTTCAATATTGATTTTGATGGAAGGAATTCTATTTTACAACAACAATCGTATCCGGTAAACCCCATAAATATAGCGAAATTACTAGTAGGATCTGACGAGGATAAAATGTAAGCAGACCTTACCTTTACCCATGGAGACAAAAAGACTGCTTTCAGAGAGACCCTCGGTTCCAAACAAACGACGGAAACACACACACACATACATATATAGGGAAAGGTGAAGTACGCATGTTATAAATTACGCATGTTATAAAACTCAACTCTGATTACTCTTAAACAAAAAAACCATAATCATGCATGAATAAAAATCATAATCACGCATGTGGTAACAAAAAAAACAACAACAAAATCACGCATGAATAAACTCTAATCACGCATGTTTTATATTCATAACTACGCACGTTATGCATACGCATCGTACGTTAAGGACTGTTGTATTTTAAACTCTCTCTATACACATACACACACAAACTCAAGAAACTCAATAAATGGACCAAATCTTGCCACATATTACACTTTTTTCAGACTGCAACACGTAACATTTTTTTGTCATAAGAGAGAACGAGAACATGTTACACTTTTTTGGGTTTCATGTAAGACCCTTAGTCCATTTCATACGATTATCATATAAATTTTGATTATAATAGTGTATTTAAGATTAAACATACACTTAAAAATACGAGTTTATTAAAAGATTTTAATAACTAAAACATTTCAACATTTTGTAATTTCATTCGCCGTTTAAAATGTGACGACGAAACTTTTCGCGGAAGCTTGAATCTTGATCGTGTTCGGTTCTTCGTTGAGCTTGATCGTCATCCGATACTCCAGTTATTACCTACATATCATAAATCATGATATACGTTAATTATATGAAATCTATAACTAATCTAGCTAAGCCCGAAAGCTCAATACGATGACCAGGTAACTCGTATGGGTTATGGCAACTGATAACCCAGATGAGTAGATAACTTGTATGGGTTATGGCACTGATAACCCAGATGACCAGAACTTGTATGGGTTATGGCAACTGATAACCCAGATAACCAAATAACTTGTCTGGGTTATGGCAACTGATAACCCAGATAACCAAATAACTTGTCTGGGTTATCGCAACTAAGAACCCAGATATATATTTAACACGAAAACGGACATAACTTTCTCGTTTTTGATCCGTTTCGCGTCACGTTTCTTCCCACGTGACCGTAATTTAATTCTCCATCATATGGAGTTAACATCCGACATCCTGATTAACAAAATTTTAGACTTTTAAGCCTTCGGCTTAAAATGTAATTATGAACTTTTGACCCGTTCGTGTATTAATCAAACAAACATGTTTGTTTGATCTCAATTTCTCATAAACTTTATAAAGTCAATGTTATCTATCGTACTAGATTCAAATCCCGGGTTTATATACATTCTTAAACTCGTTTTTACTTAAATGCTTATTTTGACCCGTTATGGGATTTTAAGCATATTTTATACATGAATCGCTTTCATTCGTTTCTAGCATTTTATTACCACATTTCTTATCAAAAAAATCTTCCTACACAACTATATTTGTGTCGGATTTAATGTGAAAATTTATAAATTTCGAGTTTTACCCCTCAGATCATTATTTTACGGCAAAGACTCTTATAGAGTCAATTGACCAAGGATTTACATCCTTCACTTTTGATACTTATTCTAAGTATTTATTTAATCATAAAACTCGTTTCCAAACAACCTTTAAAGGTCGTCTGCTCATTTTAGCTTACAAGGGCGTTTTGGTCCATTTTAGCCTTTCATTTACGATGAAGGACTTTTGAAAGCATGTTTGACTAGGGATGAGACTTTTTACCGAAATACCGGTACCGTACCGGTACCATACCGATGCCGTACCGTACCGATCATAAACGGTACCGGTATCGGTAATAGATTTTTCAAAATTCGGTATCGGTAAAAAACGGTATCGGTACCGGTATTTTTCGGTAAATACCGGTATTAATACCGAATTTAATAATGACCATATGTATTTTGCTATTATCTTAGATCCCACTATGAAGTTATATTTTCTTGAACATTGTTTTACAAAAACCAATATCAATTTCTTTTGTTTGGTTATTTTTAATAAACTATGATGATTTTTTAGATATGTTGGAATTTGGATGTTAAAAGTTGAACCCATGGATGTTTACCTTTTGATTTTTTTGACTACTTAATATGTTTACCATTTATTTACATTCCTCTATATATTACTCTAGTTCAATTAATAATGGATGGATGTGTTGCACATGAATTTTTTTTTAGGATAAACAATGGATGACACCAAAGCGGTACCAATATGGTAAAGTACCGAAATACCGGTACCGATACCGTACCGGTACCGAATCTATAAATACGGTACGGTAATCGGTATCCACATTTCCTCAATTTCGGTAACGGTATTTATGGTATCGGTACAGGTATCGTACCGATCTTATCCCTATGTTTGACCCAAAATCCCTCTTTTTAACTATGATTTTGTTTGAAAAGCCATTATGTTTCAAATCACAATGACCATCACTTGAATCATTCGGTTTACTCATTAAAGTAACCAAATGTCTATTTTTACTTTATTTAACTCTTAATGAACCTTTCGTTCTAAATGAGTAGTTAACATATTACACATACCTGGATCGGATCAATATATTGACCCCTTTCGATATCTTGCCTTAGTAGCCGCTAAGTAATAGCGATGTAAATATCCATTCGATATTTATTTCTATAATCATACAACTCGACAAACCATTAGTCGATATTGTCAAAGGGTGATATTTTCACCTTTTGACCCGTTTGGTCTAAATGACCATTTATCTTTGCGAAATTGATTTATTATCATCTCGTCTACATGACTCGCTCCGGTTCACACCGTGCGGTCCTTTTTCTTATAATTCATTCTTTATTCTTTTGACCCCTTTATGTCTTACATCATAAAGTGTCCTTAAAAAACTAACGGTTATCATCAACGAGTGACCAAATTACCGTTTTACCCTTATTATTTGTATTGGTCTACCTTATAAGGTAATCATTCAAAACTCGATATTTATTAGTCATTGCATGACTAAATAATCATATTAGCTCTTTTTAACCATTCAACATGGTTTAATATCATTGTCTTTTGTTCCGAACCGCACATGTCGTGTCGGAACATTCTAATTAAAAGATGACTTTTATTATTCATAACCTATAAAACCAATAGGTATTTAATAAAAGGTGTAAGCTTTGACTTACCTAGTATCCAGATTATGCTTTTCCTTCATTCTTAGTTCGTTTGACCCGCTTCCTTCCAAAGCTTTCACCTAGCTTGTCAATCGTCAAACTATCATTGTAAGTTGTAAGATGGTTAGGCTAGTCATAGTCATTCACGACTATTCCATCCTACGATCTTTGTGTCGAAATTATCATTCGATCATATAAAAGGTCATTTTGACTTTAAAAAGACAAACTGCCTATTGACAAAAGTAATTACACGATGTAGCTTAACTACTCGTTTTATTACTTTGCTACTATACGGTAAGCATCCTTCTTATGCTACCTTTTTAACTACTTATGAAATCAAGTTGATTATATTATAATCAACTTCATTTGATTAACACATGATGATATCAAACATCATTTTGATCATAATATATCATCTTTTTCATTTTATTATACAAACTCATTTCCTAGCAAGTATGATCATGTACTTAAACACTCAATTTGTTCAAGTATTTCCTGATTATTATCAGATATGATGATTCTAATCATAATTATATCCTCAATTTCATCATATGATTAATACCCACTTATCCTAGTGTGGTAAATCATCAAATCATTCCAATTATAGCATCATATGTATAATTTTCACTTAGGGTTTTCTTCCTAAGCTAAAATACATCACTAATTCAGTCATAGCTTCAATAATTCATTCATAATTCGCGATTATGATGATTATTCAATTTTCACAACTTCACAAATCATCAAAATTTGGCATACCTTATGATCCCCTAGCTTGGGTGATCATTAATTCACATTCAATTGTGAATTTGAGCTTCGTTTAAGCCTTCAATTTGATGATTTTTGATGAGATTAGGGTTTTGGCTCCTGGGGAACTTCCTGGGTTCTAACAGAACATTCTTAAACACACTCTATGTGTGTTTTAGTTTTGTTTAGCCTATTTTATATTACAACTTTCAAGTTATTCAAATGTGGCCCCTCATGTTTGGTTAGTTTATTAAGTAGGCTACAACCCACTTACTTCCAATATCATTCCCACTAACTAACTAGGTTAAATATTCCTAGTTAACTTAGTGGGCTCGGGGAAATTTATGACTTAGTTTATTTTAAGTCCCGTTAGCTCGGTCCTTCTATAAACTTAATTTCTTAAAAGCCTTTATACAACTTTTATTTAATATTAGGTTTATATATTTAAAATCCTAATATTCACCGGGTTACTTTTACCACTAACGGTACTTTACCCGTCTTTTAATATTAACGTGGTTTGATTACCAAACTCGTTTTCGGGGTGTTACATTTCAAAAGCAGATTTTTCAAATTTAATGAAGTGTAACATTTTAGAATCTAGAATTTATGAGTTTTTCAATTTGTAGTGCATGTAAAAAATATGTTATTTGTTTTTGTAAAAAGGTTTTAGCGTAATAGACACACATGTTACACCTTTTTTTGTCAGACACGAAATATAAAAAGTAAAAAGATGTTACATGCCTTTTGTCAGAATGTAACATGTTTTCTAAAAGGGTTATTAGATTTTAATAATCCTAAGTTTCACCTATTGACCCATAATAATCCAAACTTTACAAATTTTCTCCAACGATCCCAACTTGTAAGAATTTAGCCCCCATTTATCATTTTCTAACATAAGTGCACTTAAATCAATTAAGAAGTCTACGGGTGCATTTAAATCTATTGGGGATGCCAAATTCTTATATGTTAGAAAAAGATCAATGGGGGTAAAACACAACTAAAACACACTATTTAACACTTAAAACACATTAACTAGCATGGTATTTTAAGTTGGAAAAATTACAAGTTTTGTCCTTTATCTTAACACCATTTTGCAGGCGGTGTCCTTTTCAATGAATTTTGACAGGTTTTGTCGTTTACAAGGAATTTTGTTGCACGTCTTGTGTAACACCCTAGTTTCTATTTAACGGTTTTACATGTAAATATCAACAATTAGATGTGTAGTTAAGACTGCACTTATTATATAAACACGAGTTTATTAAAACTTTTACAAATCATAAGTTATTTGACATAACGTAATCAGATTCGTCGTATAGATTTACGACAAGGTAATGTGCGGAAGCATAAGTCTTTATTGTGTTCGGTTCTTCGTTGAGCTTGATCGTCTTTCGGCATCCAAAATGTACCTACATTTCATAAACATGAAATGTTTTAGTCATATGGGGATTAAAATGTGTCTAAACAAATCCGGTAATGATAATGGAAGGAAAAGAATCCAAACGTTAAACTCTTGATCTCAAAACATGGATTTCCAACTGGCCTCCACCGTAACTTACGGTGGCACCGTAAGTTACGGTGGCCTCTGGTGTGACATGCCCCTACCGTAAATCAGTAGGGGGCTGCCGTAAAGCCTTCAGCTCCACCGTAACTTACGGTGGCACCGTAAGTTACGGTGGCCCCTGCATTCCAGCTTTCCATTTTGCCGTTTATTGACACGAAAACTTTCGTATCTTTCAAACCGCTTATCCGTTTGACCCACCGTTTCTTCCTACATGATTGTAATTTGACCCTTCATCATATGGAGTCAAAATCCAACATCCGGATTAACAAAATTTAAGACTTTTAAGTCTTCGGCTTATGACCATTTTTACCAAATTTTTGACCCGTTCGCGATTTTATCAAACAAACATGTTTACTTGATCTATAAACTCATGAGAATCATAATTTCAATATTTCCTATCAAATAAATCATAAATCATGGGTTTCTTACTTAGTTAGAACCCGTTTACGTTCAAGTGCTTATTTTGACCCGTTAAGGGTATTTAAGCACTTTAAAGCTTTAAAATCGCTTTCATTCATTTCTAGCGTTATATACAACATTCTTATCAAGTAATCTTCCACCACAACTATAATTGTGGTGGACTTAATGAGGTGATCAATATAATCCGAGTTTTTCTCGTCTGATTGCTACTTTACGACAAAGACTCATACAGAGTCATTTGACCGAAGGTTTACATCTTTCGCTTCTTACACTCATTCCAATTATTTATTTGGTCATAAAACTCGTTTCAAATCTACCTTTAAAGGTTGTTTATTCGAATTAGCCAACAAGGGCGTTTTAGTCAATTTTAGTCATTCTTTTTACGACGAAGGACTATTAGTGCTTGTTTGAACCCCAAAGTCCGACCTTTTAACCATATTCTTGTTTAGAAACCAATATGTTTCTAAAACACCATAATCATAACTCAATTTATTCGCTTTACCTAAAAGATAACCGAATATCTTATTTTAACCTTGTCTAACTGTTATAAAACTCCAAATTCTACATGATGAGTTGTATTATTATACATACCTGGCTCGGATCAATATATTGACCCGTTTCAATACCTTTCCTTAGTGGCTACTAAGTGATAGCGATGTAAGCATCCATGTGTTATTTATTTCCTAAAATCATGCAACTTGACAACCCATTAGTCGATATTGTCAAAGGGTGATAATGTCACCTTTTGACCCGTTTGGTCTAAATGACCAATTACCATTGTCAAATTGTCAAAATTACCATTTTGCCCTTAATGGTTATTATGATTTAACTTATATGATAATCATTAAAAGTACATGCTTCATTCATCATGTCACACCCCGACCACGTAGAACATACAAAGCGTGGCGGAAACATCGGGGAGTGTTGTAACAGAATTAATTGTTTCAAATCCATGGCAATTGAAGTTTCATTTTATTGATTAAAAGTGTTACAATGTCTTAACAAACAAGGAAATACAACATAATTAACTAGTCTTGCATCTTTTATGATCACTAAAGCCCAAGTCTACCTATGTGTATCTTGATCATCTTATGCAACAGCTCCTGAAAAACACATGTGAAAATAGGTACGTCAGCATAAAAATGCCTGTGAGATACATAGGTTTTGTGAAAATAGGTTTCATGACTTATGTTTGAGAAAATGTTTAGTCATGAACCTTGTAATTTGCTTTGTCTTTGTAAATCATTTGAAAAACAATAAGTTCAGATGATATGTATAAATAAGAAAATAATGCATGGTTAAATGAGTAACCATGTAAAATGAGTTTGTATAAGTTAAGTTGTTTGTAAAACAATGTATTGTGAAAAGTATGTTATTTGTATAAAATGTTATATGTATCAAACTGAAATGATTCAAATAACGCTACAATATGTAATACCATACAAACACTTATATATAGGAAGTACCAGCGGCGTATCCACCATGCTTGTATCATATTACACACGCATCGTTACTTAATCACTTACTCAAACCAAACCAACAATGTAATAAGTCTATGTTTAAACCAATAGTCAAAAGTCCTTGTATAAACCATGTCAAATGTTTATAGTCCAAAAGTAGTCAAGTAATGTATAACCAAAATGATATGTATGGTAAGTAAAATTTAGACTACTTAAACCATAAGTAAAAAAATGTACAAAACAAAGTATTGAAGTAAAACTTGGTTTAAATCAAAGTTATGTTTTGTAAGATATATGCATGCTATACTGAATATGAACATTTATGTGATATTGTGAAAATTCATACATCCAAGCCTTGAGACAGACGGATAACTATGTAAAAGTGAGTTATCAAGAGAATATGTATTCGGATTCGGTCATTCCTTTCATCCCCTTTCCCTGGGATGTCCGGAACGGGATTTGTCAAGTCCTATGGTACCACTACCTACTAACGAACGGCATGATCGGTGTTAATGAATGTATAGTATAGTTTAAACAAACCAAATGTCATACCAAAATGTAAGCATGTTTTATGAAGATAATGTACCTAGTATGCTAGAGTAAACATACAGGGTAGAGCTGTAAAACAATGTGTCCATATGTTACTGGAACATATGCAACAGAGATGCAGTGTAAAACAATGTACTAAGTATGCAAAGTCATCATACAAAGTAGAAAAGTCATGTAAAACAATGTACTAAGTATGCAAAGTCATCATACAAAGCATAGAACACCATGAAATCATGTACTATAAATGTACTAATGAACATAGCAAGTATATGATGTGAAAACAGGAAAGCACGAAAGTAACAAGTAGGCACATGTGTTTCACCCCAAAACAGTTTGGAAAACAGTAAAAGAGGGGTCTATGTACTCACTTGAGATTGCTCAGAAGTCCTAGGATAACCACCAAGCAAAGCTAGAGATCACGGAATCAAACGGCACCTACTATAGGTAACTACATTAATAAACCGGACCTAAATCGGAAGATCGGGTAGCATTAGGGTTTGTAAACCAAACGAGTGTAGAGACTCGTGTCATTTGGTTTAACAAAGCCTACATACTAAATGAAACTTAACCTAAGTGTTTTCGACCCATTACGACCCGTTTAGGTAGCTTATGCTACTTTAACGCGTCGTTCGCGTGAAACGCGTTCGGACCGCCTAACTAGTCCTATGACAAGTGTTATATGCCTAAACATGTTACATAATCAGTTATGTGACAAAAGTTTAGGTTACATATGCTTAATTACCAATTATACATGAAAAGGGTATTCTGGTAATTTACCTAAGGCATATAAACTACCTATCATACAACTACTTAAACGATGTGACCATAGGGTATAACCTCGGAAGGTTATGCCCTATACTAGGGTCACCTAATGTATTTGGTCGGATCCTAATGATCGACCAAACTGGGTCGGGTTCGAAGGTATAGGCGATTTATTAGATCGCCTACCCTACGACCCTAGACAACGTGGTAATCAGTAGGCATAGTCCCAAGGGACTATAACCAACGTGATTACACTCACGTTGCGAAGTTCAAACGAACTTCGCATTGACCATTACTGGTCAACGCTGAAAGTCAAACAAAGTTTGACTTTCTGACTCGAAAAGCAGTAAAAGAACGAAAGAATACTTACGAAGGGTCCCCGAATGCTAATCCCGATCCAAGAACTCAGGTATGAAACAATGGCTTCAACTTAGAGCTCTCAAATCAGAATTCTTGTAAGAAATGAGGTTGGGGTGATGGGGTATTTATAGTTTTCGGGTAACCGTTAGGATCGTTTCATGGAAAACGTGCCATGATCCAACCCGTACACTTGTCGGAAACTCATGGTAGCTAAAAAGGGTTCTTATCCGCTGACTAGACATGTGAGGAATGTGTGGTGGAGGATTAATCAGCTGAAATCTGATTTTTAAAACATTGAATCTGGTCAGATCATGCACTCGCGTAGCGCGACGGGTAGGCCCTTAGGGCTCGCGCTACGCTACTGCCTCCTAGTTCCAGAATTGTTTCAAAAGTGACAGGTTTAGTCCCTGCAACCCGTTTAAGCGATTTTCGATGCGTTTGAACCCCGTTAACCTCATTTCAAGGCTCTAAAATGAAGTTAAAGTATAGGGAACTCAAAACATGCTCAAAAATATCTCAGATGTCGGTTCGTTTGGCCGTACGATCGCGATGTTCGCTTAATTACGACGGAATGCGCATAAGCGCGAAAAACGATCCAAATGACGCGACGAATGGATTTTTCTTATGGCGAACACTAAAATATAATATAGTCATGCTTACATAAATTTTTGGATGTCCAGATGTATTCAGAACGTAAGTTATGCGCGAAAATGCAAACTTGTGCACTTTTTGACACTTTTAGTCCCTGAATGACCCAAAAGTTTATTTTAGCACACCGAACCCTTCAAAGCCTATTTCTAAGCTATATAAAGGATATTTAAGGTGTGTTTAACTTATGGTCATGTTCCGGAATGTCTGTTACAGTTCAATTTGGCATACTTTCGCAGTTTGTCAAGTTTAGTCCCTGTAAGCGAATTAGCTTGTTTTTGCCATACCAAAGCCTTCAAAACTTATTTATAAGTTATGTAAAGGTTATTTAAGGTATGTTAAGCCTATGTCACTATTCCGGAGTGTTTGTTGCATTAAACTGGTTATATTTACGCATCGGTGCGCGTATAACCTTCCAGAAAGCGATTTAGAGTTTGAAATTGAACAAAATTTGATATGTGTAAATGATACACATATTTTAACAAATCCCAAGTATGAAATATAATATTTCATTGGTTTGGTATTTGTTTGATGGCCGTGGAGGCACAGGTGTTACACATCATAATATGATCGAATTACCGATTTAACTCATTTTTAGCCATCACTATGTTTTCTTGTCATATTTGATTATCTTGTTCCGTACGACTACACGTCGGAACATCATATCTCAATTAGGTATTTTTCTTTTTCGTAACTAATACGACGAAAGAATATTATAAATATATGACTAGTGTAAGATATACTTACCTTGCATCCCGAATACGCTTTTCCTTTTTGCTTGACTCGTTCGACCCGCTTTCTCCCCAAGCTTCACCTAGCTTGTTAAGCGCCAACTATCATTCATTATTCACAAGGTTGTTAGATTAGTCACTCCAAATCATGACTTTCACACCTTATGATTCTTTGACTATTTTTCTCTTTAAACTCAATAATAAATCATGAGTTTAATCCTTATGTCAAGACTCACTTATAATCGATTATGAACTCTTAACAAAATCCCTATCTTGTTCAAGTAGTCATTCATACGAATTAGTATGGCGTTTATAAACACCAATACTACATTAATTTCATCAAATCAACTAAACCCATTTCATAGCAATTATGATCTTGTGCACAAATTCATGGTTTAATCGAACACCTTCTATTTGTTATCATGCATGTTGATTCTAAGCATAGTTATATCATCAAAATCATCATAACATCAAAACCCACTTATCTAAGTGTGTTAATTCATCAAATTTATCAATCTATAGCATGTTATGTATGATTTTCACTTAGGGTTTCGTTCCTAAGCAAGTATACATCACTAATCTAGTCATAGCTTCTCTAATCCATGCCTAATTCGCGATTAGGATGATTATCCAATTTTTACAACTTCACCAAATATCAAGATTTTACATACCTTATGATCCCCTAGCTTGGGTGATCATTAATCCATGTTCAATTGCGAATTTAGACTCCATTTGGGCCTTCAATTTGATGGATTTGTGAGAGTTTAGGGTTTCACCCTTCTTGGTCGCCCCTGAGCTCGATCCAGAACACACACTGTGTGTGTTTGTTTTAATTAAGTAACTTTTCTAGTTATCCCGCTTTAACCCCTCGTGTTTGGTTCGTTATTAAGTAGGCCACAACCTACTTATTTTTAACAATTTTCCCACTTATTAACTAGGTTAAATATTCCTAGTTAACTTGGTAGGTTCGGGGAAGTTATGACCAAGTTTATTTTAAGTCCCGTTAACTCGGGCCTTTCATAACTTTATTTTCTCTTGAAAGTTCTTGTTTGCTTTTTGATTAATATTAGGATTATTTATTTAAATCCTAATATCTACTGGGTTAATTTCACCACTAACGGTATTTTACCCGCTCTTTTGTACCAACGGAGTTTAATTACCAAACCCGTTTTCGGGGTGTTACATCTTGTCCTTTAGCACTAACTTGGTTAGATTTTCTTGTTAAATCTGATTACCCAAGGGTATTTTTGTCTTTTTACCCCTTTATTTAATATTATTTAAAAAATAAAACAAAATATTTTTAAAATTATTATTATTATTATTATATATAACCCTCTTTCTCTCTCTGTACCACTATCTCTCTCACTCTCTCTACAGCTTTCTCTCTCTCTCTCATCACACTCTTACAGATCCCACCATCACCTCCCACCTCTCACCACCAACATTAACCCACCTGCCACCACAACCGTCGTATAACACCACCATTGTCCAACCCCACCATCGTCGGAACCCTAGAACCACCGTTACCTAACATCCACATCCGTCACAACCACTACAACCAACCATCAAACACCACCGCCACCACTACCACTACTGCCCTTTCTTCCCTCTCTCTCACCAGCCCCTCTCTCTTCTCTCTCTCTCACCTGCCCCTCTCTCTTCTCTTTCTCTCACCTGCCGCCACTTCCCACCCCCATAATCAGACATAGCCGGCGAGTGGACAGAGAGTGGATGATAACAGCGTTTGAAATCAGATCTGAAGAATAAGAAGAGTGCCGTTGAAGATCCCGCTGGACACAAAATTGAAGGCGAAGATCGGAAGTTTTAAGATGAAGAGGTTGTCGATTAAGGTTACGTGTGACGGAATTAAGACGGTGGCTCCTTCCGGAAAAACAACGACAACGACGACGGCGACTACCGGTGCGAAATGTAAGGTGGATACGAGGATTAAGATCTGGAAATGGACGCTTTGATTTTGTGACTGAGATCGGCATCTTGCGTCGTGATTTTGTTTGATAAAAGGATTTTGATTCAATATGTTAATTCTTGATTACAAAAGTTTAAGTTAGTATGTTCTGTACATATCTACAAATTGATTTTGATTTTGAGATCGACATGTTATGTTGGATATAAGATTTTGATTTGATTTGATTTGTTTGTGTACTTTCAACTTGAATCATTTCCCTGCATATTTTTAAGTACAAATTAATTTTAAGCAGTTTAAATATGATTTATTCATATTTACAAGTTAATATGTGATTGGATTTGTTTGTGTTGTTTGAAATTATTTTGGAGTAAATTACAAATTTTGTGGTGGCTAGTGCTGGTAGTCACGGTGGTAGGAGGGTGGCAGGAGGGTTGCTGGTAGTGATGGTAGATTTAAGTTATTTACATATTTGGTCATTTTAAGGTGAAATGACAAAAATACCCTCACATCCAAATCACATGATCAGATTTAATAAGAAAATCTAACCAGGTTAGTGTTAAAGGACAAGACATGCAACAAAATTCCTTGTAAAGGACAAAACCTGTCAAAATTCGTTGAAAAGGACACCGCCTGCAAAATGGTGTTAAGATAAAGGAAAAAACGTGTAATTTTTCCTTTTAAGTTTTAAGCCTAGAATTAATTACATTGTGTTTTAAAATGTTATGCTTAGTGTTTTTCTTGCCAAACAACCTAAAACATCACACCCAAGTCCAAAACATGATGTCGATGGTGCTGTTTGTTTTTTCTAAAAAGCTCTGCGCAGGCTCTTCTGTCTGCGCCGCGCAGAACACACACATACATTGTCACGTGCAGGCTGTTTGTTTTTCGGAAGACGTTTCATTAAAAAACTTCTACGCGAGCTCTTCTTGGTGCAGACTTGGCCCAACCACTTCTAAGATTTTCTAAGGTCTGCAGAGGGTTAAACACCACCACCGTCCACCACCATCCATTACCACCACCCACCACCGTCCATCACCACCACCGTCTATCACCATCACATCTAGTACCACAACCACCACCCACCACCGTTCGTACACCACCACCAGTTTATTTTAGAAGTTTATATGCGTTAAAAAACAAACAGTCTTCTTCTTACAGACTGCAGATATTTGGTCCACATCTTCTTATACAGATGTCTGCAGATGTAGTACGCAAATTGCACATTTTTCCTCTTAAAAAACAAACAACACCTATATGTCGATTCCTGTGCCTTATTATACACTTCTCACGAAAAAATGTCTTTTTTACAAGAACCTAAAACTGTGTATATATTTTCAGAAAGGGACAAATCTACTTCATTATTTTACATGTATAAACAATTAAAATGTAAAAAAAAAATGAAAATAAAGTTTAATCTTTGTAGTTTTACCCTAAAAAGTAACATTAATAATTAAGCAAAGTGTTATATTAAACAATTACCCTTAAGATTATTATAGTTAACTACATCTTTTTTCTGAACGACTAACAAATCTTCCAAACGAGCTACTGACGAAATTCACCACATCGGGATACACTCGTCTCCGAACCAGGGAAAACCCTCACCTAGGGCCGAAGCCCGTGAACACTCGCTCGAAGGCACGACAGTGCGGTGAGGTAAAACCCGCTCAGTTCAAGGATCGAACTAGCGATCTCCACCTATTCACCTAGTCTCCTATCTTCAACAGGTGCCGCAGAAAATAACGAGGAGGGCATGAATTGAACTTGTGTCCTTTAGAACACTAAGACTCTCTATTACCACTCCACCACCTCATTAGCTATAGTTAACTACATTTAATAATCGATTTTTCAAAAACAACTTTTTAACGACTTAATCAAATACATACAAATCAATAATAAAAAATAATAACATAACATTTTTAAAAGCTAGAAACGTTTGCCGACACGTGCCACCATCTTACTGGTCAGGCTGTACCGCACTTCCCCTACACCGGCTACACCATAGTCAAGTTTCCCCAGATATTTTCTTGCTGACATGTCAAGGGCAATCTCGTCACAACAAAATTTCCCAAGGGCACTTCCGTCTTTCCCCGTCAACAAAAACCTTTAACTTGTCTCACAACGCACCACGTGTCCTCTCAAATCGGATCTTCAAAGATCCGCAATCCAGCCCCAACTTCATCTCTGCCCGTATATTGATCCCCTTATCCACGTCACCACCCAAATTCCTACATGTACGCTGACGTGTACGATGACATGGCACATTATTGGCCCTCACTACCTCCACGTCATCACAAAGAATATAATATCATCGTGTTCTATGAACCAGTAGATCGTAAACGCTTCTGTGTGTTGTAAAACGTCCTTTTACGAACCCTAGATTTGTGCTTCATCTGAATACGATTCAATTGACGATATTTGTGACGTTTTTGTTGAATTCTGTTGATTATTTTTCAGAATTTGAGTTTACAGTTGCTTGTTAGCAGATGATTTGACCGAATTTGAGTGTTTCAGCTATATTTTTCAGAGTTTGAGCATACAGTTCTCCGTTATCTGCGTATTATTCGCGTGAATGTAAGTGTTTCTGGCTAATTAAGTTAAATGAAAGGATATGATGAGGTTTTGTGTGATTTTGTTAGGTTAATATGTTAATTTGTTTAGTGATCTGTTGAATATATGCCGGTGTAATTTAGATAAGATATGTGTGGAGAACTGGAGATATGTATGTTAGGTGGATTTGTGTAGGTTAATATTGAGTTATGTATGGATTTAATATGTTATTTCAGATTTTTAGGGTTTGGTCTAAAGTTTCTGAGTTTTTTCTTGCGGATGAGCAGATGATTTGACTGGATTTGAGTATTTCATATCTCTGTTATTCGGTGAATGTAAGTGTTTCTGGTTAATTGAGTTAAATGAATGAATATGATGAGGTTTTGTGTGATTTTGTTAGGTTAATTTAGTGTTAATTTGTTTGAGGATTTGTTGAAAATATGCCGGTGTAGTTTAGATAAGATCTGTGTGGAGATATATGTAAGTTTGGTGGATTTGTGCAGGTTTATATTGAGTTACGTATGAATTTCGTATGTTTTATAGATTGTTAGGGTTTGGTCTAGAATTTCTGAGTTATAATCAGAATTTGAGTATATAGTTGCTGATAAGCAGACGATATGAGTAAATTTGAGTATTTCATATCTCCCTTATTCGTGTAAATGTAAGTGTTTCTGGCTAATTAAGTTAAATGAAAGCATATGATGAGGTTTTGTGTGATTTTGTTAATGATTTGTTGAAAATATGTCGTGTAATTTAGATAAGATGAATATATGTATATTTGGTGGATTTTGTAGGTTTATATTGAGTTATGTATGGATTTAATATGTTTTCATAGATTCTTAGGGTTTGGTGTATAGTTTCTGAGTTATTTTCAGAATTTGGGTGTTACAGATTTAGTAGAAGACCGGTTTTCAGAATGATGGTGTGGTTAATCCTGCTTATGTAGATTTTTTGATAAATTGAAGCAGTTAGTTGTTGACGGTTTAAAACATGAATTTGTTAAGTATTTAACCATTTTTTTTCAATCTATGTAGGATACGGTAACCGGCAGTCTTATTCCTTGGAGACAAAGTTATGTGCCACTTCTCTTCGAAGAAAGAATTATTTTTGCTGTGGCAGACGTGCACTGTATTCTTAATTGTTTCGTTTGAATCTGGTTGATGAGGAGTGTTGGGGCGAGCACTAGTGTCCCGGCAACGTACAGTTCTGCAGAACTCAATCACCATAACCGAAAGGAGCTGAAGGAAGTGAGAGATGGAGCTGCGTTTAATGGTCAGATAGTGTCTGAGGAAGATGAGTCAAGGGTTAATGGCGATGGAAAAGGTGGTAGGAAAATAGAGTTGGTCAAATCACAGGATGCTGTTAAACGACAGCAGCAGCAGCAACCTCAAGGGCCTGTGATTCAGTGGGAGAGGTTTCTGCCTCTTAGGTCCCTCAAAGTTTTGCTTGTGGAAGATGATGACTCAACTCGACAAGTTGTCAGTGCCCTGTTACGTAATTGCAGCTATGAGGGTTTGTACTCTGTAGCTATTATGTTGTTGAATGCTTACTTTTTTAGTGGTCAACAAACTTACACATGCTGACAGTACAAGAAAATCCTAGAAAAGGGCGTTCTTTTGACACTTTGTTTAGAGCAAAATGCCATTTTCGTCCCTGAGGTTTGCCAAGTTTTGCGACTTTCGTCCAAAGGTTTGTTTTTTTGCATCTGGATCCAAAAGGTTTGAATTCTTGCCATTTTCATCCGGCTCGTTAACCCCATCCATTTTTCTCCGTTAAGTCAGAGGTATTTTGGTCTTTTTTGCTAACTTAAAGGGCAACTAGGTCTTTTTTACTTTACGTAAAAAGATCGAACACCCCTGAAAAAGACCGAATTGGCCTTTAAGTTAACAAAAAAGACGAAAGTACCCCTGACTTAACGGAGAAAAATGGAGTTAACGAGCCTAATGAAAATGGCAAGATTTCAGACCTTTTGGTTCCAGATGCGGAAAAACAAACCTCTGGACGAAAGTCGCAAAACTGGCCAAACTTACAAAAACACACATCGAAAGACAAAGAAATGTAACGAATAGAAAGTGTGTATTACATGAGGGGTTGACATTTTGGTCAATGAACAGGGCTGCAAACAAACCGGAAGTTTTAGCGAACTGTTCGAACCGTTCGGCGGGGCCGGGAAGTTTGTTTGTGTTCGTTCGTTTATTGTTTATTAAACGAACGAACACAAACAAGAACAAGAAATTTCGTTCGTTTAGTTAAATGAACGAACATGAATAGAGGCCGCGTTCGTTCATTTATGTTCGTGAACGTTCAGTAATGTGTTCGTAATGTGTTCGATAGTTCATTAGTGTTTTTAGTTTTTATATTTTATTTAAATACTTCAATATTCCAACAAATAAAATATTTAATAGATATAAGTGTATCATATATTATGTTCATGGACGCTTGTTTGTGTTCATGAACGTTCGTTACTTAAAATAAACAAACGAACACGAAAACATTCATTTCCTTAACAAATGAACACGGACATAAAATCTCGTTCGGTAAGTTTTCATGACCAGTTCGTGAACACATATATTTCCTTAAGTTCGTTCGGTTCGTTTGCAGCCCTACCGATGAAGGTTTGCATGATCATGGGCTTTAATTATTATATCATCTTAATCTTAATATAATAGCAAAAGAGCCAACCTTTTTTTAGCATAAAGATCCGCACTTTCTTCATCTTCCACTTGTGTAACAGCTGCATTCGTATTCCATTTTTTTTTAAATAATGATCACCAGTATCATTCGACGATATTCTCGCATAATTTATTGACCACATATGAGTTACTCCATTGCAGTTACTGCTGTAGCAAACGGTTTAGAAGCATGGAAAGTACTGATTGATCTCAACAAACAAATCGATCTAGTTTTAACAGAGGTAGTGATGCCATATCTATCAGGAATAGGCCTTTTGACCAAGATCATGAACCTCGTGCCCCGCAAAAATATTCCAGTGATCAGTGAGTATCAATCTTGTTTTCATAAGATATATAAACTGTTATGCTTTATATGTTCAATTGCTACACCTAATATATTTCATGTGCAGTGATGTCATCTGATGACTCTATGGGTATAGTCTTTAACTGTTTATCCAAAGGTGCAGTTGACTTTTTAGTCAAACCCATTCGAAAGAATGAGCTTAAAAACCTCTGGCAGCATGTGTGGAGGAAATGTCACAGTGTGAGTTAATTTCGTTATTATTATGCTTTTGACTTTGCCTTCAGGTTTGTGCTACTTTGTTTTCTAAACAAAACGTATAAAGAAACTAAAGGAGTTTTTTTTTTCTTTTTGTTTTGCATTATTTTTTTGTTGTTTCATCAGTCTAGCGGTAGTGAGAGTGAGAGTGGTGTTGGTGCTCATAAACCTACAAATGCGAGAAGAATTGAAGTATCCGATGACGATAGTGATGACAGCGATGAGGATGATGACAGGAGCATAGGCCTGACCGCTAAGGACGGAAGTGATGATGGTAGTGGCACTCAGGTAAATATCTAGCAACCGGATGAAAATAACAATGTAACAAAGATTTAGAACTGAAGGCTGTGTGGGAATATAAGCATTTACATCTTATGGTAGGAGGGTTTGTTTTTTGTAGTGGTTTTCACTTTACTCTTTTTCATACCCGTTGAAAATGCCATTTTGACATGTTGAATCGATTAAATGTTTATGGTGAACAATTATATATGGCCGTAGGCCTGTAGATGAACCGAACGAACATGAACATATAATCGAACACATTTTTTTTTGTTCCTGTTTGTTTATTAAGAAAATGGTCATGTTCGTGTTCGTTTATGTTCGTTCGTTTAAAACCTAATCGAACAGTTCACGAACGTAAAAGAACATAAACAAACAAACTTAAACGAACATAACTTAACTAACTATCAACAACCCAAATGAACATGATTGAACAAACATAAATGAACACAAATAGTTGACCAAACATAGAACGAACATAAAGTAATTTTTATAAAATAGTGATTAATTACGATAAATTCTATTGGAAACCCCATTTTTATTACTAGAAAGCCCAATTACCAATTAATTATATTTATATAAGTGGTAGAAAGCTACTCTTATGTTTAATATGTATATAAATATAACTACTTGTGTATTTAAATTGAAATGAACAAACATAAATGAACGAACATAACGTGTGTTCATGTTCGTTCGTTTAATTAATGAACAAAAAAATGTGTTCATGCTCGTTAGTTTATTAAATAAACGAACTTCCCGACAAACAAATTCGCGAACAGTTCATGAACATTCGGTTCGTTTACAGGCCATATGGGTTAATGTTGGATAAAACTTTCAAAATGTTAGTGGTTTAGTCCCTTAACTTTTCTTTTTGTAGTAGTTATATCCCTCAACTTCTTTAACATCATTATCATATTATTTTTGTACATCGGGAGTCCACGTAAGCATTTAACCTGTTTAACAGATCAAAATGACGTTTTCAGCTAGTCACCAAAAAGTTAAGGTTATATAACCACTGCAGACAAAAAGCCGAGGGACTAGACCTGTAAAATGTTGAAAGTTGGTTGGTTTTATCCAACACTAACCATTCCTTTTTATATTTTAATTAGACATCAATACTGTAAAGTCATCATACTCGGTAAATCCCACCAATAGCAAAGCTAAGGTAGGGTCTGAAGAGGGTAAGATGTAGACAGCCTTACCTCTACCCCATAGGAATAGAGAGGCTGCTTCCAGTGAGACGCCCGGCTCGATAGTAGTTTTGCATCAAGCCTTGGACATAAGGCACATAACACTCAGCAATTGAGACAAATGCCGATTAGTGCATGTACCCCTTGCCTTTCGGCTATCAACGCCACCACATGATGCATGATTAACCACCCCCCTCTTTTAACGTCATTTTCACGAAATTAGTAAAATAATGTTAAAATTAGTGCACTTTCACTTTTGCCCCCTGAGCGCCCACACATACACACATTATATGCGCATACCGCAAGCGAGGCGAAAGACATCAATACTGTAAAGTAAGACCACTAATATGTATATATATATTCTTGGTTATATAGAGTTCCTGGACAAAAAAAGCGGTTGAAGTTGAAAACACAAAGTATTCGTGGGACCAATTAACGGGGGCACCTGATAGCACGTGTGCCCAGGTTATCCATGCGAGACCAGCAAGAGAGCATGCTGGAGAGGATGATAAATTAGGTAACCCATGGGTACTTGGTACTTAGATATTGGTATTAGAGTAAAATGCCATTTTCGTCCCTTAGGTTTGGCTAGTTTTGCAACTTTCATCTAAATGTTTGTTTTTTCCGCATCTGGATCCAAAAGGTTTGAAATCTTGCCACTTTCATCCAGCTCGTTAACTCTCTCCATTTTTCTCCGTTAATTCATGGGTATTTCCGTCTTTTTACTTATTGTTTTTGTTTAGTAAGGGTAATTTTGAATACTTGTTAACAAGCCGGATGAAAATGACAAGATTTTAAACCTTTTGGATCCAGATGGGGAAAAACAAACATTTTGACGAAAGTCGCAAAACAGGCCAAACCTCATGGACGATAATGGCATTTTACTCTAGATATTAAAATGAAATATATCATGATTGTTTTATTTTTTTTGGGGTAAATGTCTTTATAACGTATTGCACATGCAAATTGCAACAGGGAAAGATTTGGAAATAGGAGCCCCTAGAAATTCAGAAAAAAAAATTGAATCAAACTTGAAAGAAGCGAGTGAACCAAGAACCAAATCTGTTAATAACGTTATGGTTGCTAAAGCAAATGAATCGATAAATAACAAGGGCCCACCTGCCCTTGAACTCAGTTTGAAGAGACCACTAGACTTGGAGGATACCGATACCAGCACCCATAAACGAAATGTTTTAAAACAGTCCGACCTTTCGGCTTTTTCGAGGTATTTTTTTATTTTGTTTAGAAAAGACTAAACTCATCATTGATCATATTGTCTAGAGGTAAGTTCACCATTTTTTTTCTTTTCTATGATTAAAACTATAGTAACATATATTCCTTCAAAACTAAAATTTAAATATCTTCTTAATTTTCAAATCTACGGGAAAAAATATATATTTTTATTCTCTTGTTTTTCTTAACCTTTGTTATGCACAAACTAGAAGTAAAGTATGTATCTGTGTTTGTATGACATAAGAAACTATATATAAACTAATACTTTTCTAGGGAATATTTCACATAATGGTAACCAAGTTTTAGAAGTGTTCCATTCAGGTCACTCATAAAGCTTTTTGTTCTAATTAGATCATTAAAGTTTATTTTATGTTCTAATCCTATATAGTTTACCTGAATAGCAGGTAAACTATCCTATGTGGCATTTATTTAGTTTTAAAAAGAACAGGCTGACACAGTTAATAAAAAAGAATTTTTAGGGAATATTTCACATAATGGTAACCAAGTTTTAGAAGTGTTCCAATCAGGTCACCCATAAAGCTTTTTGTTCTAATTAGATCATTAAAGTTTATTTTATGTTCTAATCCTATATAGTTTACCTGAATAGCAGGTAAACTATCCTATGTGGCATTTACTTAGTTTTTAAAAAGAACAGGCTGACACAGTTAATAAAAAAGAAATAAGGGAAATCAAATCAATTAATTAATAAGAGAAATAAGAAAATTAAAAATTTTGATAATTTTTTAAAATTTTTGCACAAATGTTTTTTGCCATTTTATAAAAAAATCACAATTTTTTAATTTTTCCTCGCAGTTTTTAAAAAATATTTTGCAATTTTTAAAAAATCCATGTTGACATTTATAAGCCATGCCAACGTATTTATAAGAAAAAAAATCAAAATAAATGCCATGTAGGATTGATTGATGACCTAGTTAGGTAAAATATCTAGAATTGAAACATCAAAGTAAACTTGAGTGACCTGATTGGAACAAAAAAAAAAAAATTACGGGTGACCTGATTAGAACAATCCTAAAACTTGGTTACTATTTATCAAAGTTACCCCTTTTTTAATAAAATAAAAGCTGTGGTTTGTATTTTTTTTTTTAAATATGATTTCTAATAATAAGTCATTAGGAAATGTTGAAAAAGTAAAGGAAAAGTACAGATGAACTCTCATAATTTAATGACATTATTTGACACATTTGAGATAAAACACAACCCAAATCACGACCCATTTGGGTCAAAACACCACCTTTATTCTAATCCCCGTTTCCATACAGGTATAACACGACATCCAATGCCAATCAAGCTCCAACCGCAAACGTAGGCAGCTGTTCACCAGTAGACATTACTATTAGCTCAGAAGCAGCAAAACCCGCGAACATACAATCTAACTCAAACGGAGCCCCGAATCTAGGATCTAACGGTAGTAGCACTCAGAACAACGATATGGGCTCGAGCACCAACAAAGCATTGGATGACAAAGCAATTGTTCCCGGTCTTTGTGACGGTGACAAGGCAGCATCACAGTTTCAAGTCCGCCACCATTACCACCACTACCACCTCCATCACCACCATCATGTCCATGAGACACAACAGCAGCAAGAATCGGCTACACAGGCTGAAGGAAATGCTGCTAATTATGGAAGTGGATCGGGTGGAAGTAACAATAAGAGTAATGGCGAAAATGGCAGTTGTGGTGAAAAGGCCATAGCTGAAGGAGGTGATAATGGAGTTGCTGAGAAGGGTAAAACGGGAAATTTAAGTGGAAGTGGAAGCGCGAGTGGTGTTGATCAAGACCGATTAGCTCAGAGAGAAGCCGCCCTTAATAAATTCCGCCAAAAGAAGAAAAAAAGATGCTTTGAAAAAAAAGTATCTTTCATATGCCTCTGCAAAAGACCATTTTGTCCTTTTTAAATTCTAGAGTAAAATGCCATATTCGTCCCTGAGGTTTGGCCAGTTTTGCGACTTTCGTCCAAAGGTTTGTTTCACTTTTTCCGCATCTGGATCCAAAAGGTTTGAAATCTTGCCATTTTCATCTGGCTCGTTAACTCCATCCATATTTCCCCGTTAAGTAAGGGGTATTTGACTATTTTCGTCTTTTTTTGTTGACTTAAAGGGCAATTCGGTCTTTTTACATAAAGTGAAAAAGACCGAATTGCCCTTAAGTTAACAAAAAAGACGAAAATACCCCAGACTTAACGGAGAAAAATGGATGGAGTAAACGAGCCGAATGAAAATGGCAAGATTTCAGATCTTTTGGATCCTGATGCGGAAAAACAAACCTTTGGACGAAAGTTACAAAACTGGCCAAACCTCAGGGACGAAAATGGCATTGTACTCTAAGTCTATGATAAAAAGGTGACATTTTTTTTTTTATTTCATCTGAAGGTACGATACCAGAGCAGGAAGAAGCTGGCGGAACAGAGACCCCGGGTTCGTGGGCAATTTGTTAGACAAGGGGTGAATGGGAAGGATGCGGATTCATAACGTTTATTTGGATTATGGAATATGTATATGAAGGTGAATTATGTAGATATGAAGGGAACATTTTCCATCAAGGACTCTTCAGAAAGAAGAAAAAGTGCAGACTCCCCTCATTGGTGTGGTAAGTTTCTGTTTTATAAGGTCTCTGGTTTGATCCTAATAGGGAAAGACTCTATGCCCAATAAAGAATTCTATAATCTTATTTTAATTTGGTTGTTGGACTCATTTTGTGCGACTTTAACGACACTTTTTATGTGTTTATGTTGTTTAATCAATGTACATTCAACTTTTATGCCTCTTGAGACAGTCTGTTTGAGGTTTCTTGATCGTGGTACACTGTGTGCACCTCTCTGTTGGGCGTGATTGTCCTAGGAAACACGCGTCTCAGTTATGAGAATGTTACATAAACTGATAAAACATGTAAAGGAGAATATTTTCAAGTCTCTATGTTGACAAAACGCCACAATGCCACATGGTCTCACATAATTGGTCCATAGCAACACGTTCTCTACCCTTTGCCAACGTAATTGTAAAACGTCTTTGTATCCTGTACGAAGAGGATGCCTGTAAGGGATCTTTGTCGCGAAGAGCCTTTTAAGCCCTCTTTAACTTATTTTTACCAAAGAAACGATCACGTTTCTACGCATGACGAGGTTGAGGGGGTGTTTGAATGTATGTTTAGGGCTAAATACTAATAATCAAAACCAAACATATGTTTTTTTTTCCAACTATTTAATCATATAGCATGATAAAATTATCGTCACTAACTTAACATGCGATCAACATATAACAAGAAAAATTTGTCATCACCAAATCTGTAAAGAATAACATTTTTTAAGTAATCTTGCGATAGCCTTATAGTTGATCCAATCATTACAATCTTTTGCTGCTAATGAAGCATTTGAACTTTAATAACAACCATTATTATTTCTATTTGCTTGGTGTGTAAAACCTCACATCAATGCAAACTAGTAGTAGATATTATTACACTTACGTTATTTATATTGTAATAATTAAATCAATGAGTGTTTGAAAATCAATGGGTATTTAAGCAACTGTAGATAAAGAATCGTTGGTTTCAACGGACTACGTGGGAAATACGAGATCTAGGCAAGCCGCTACATGTTCTCCCCAGGGCCGGCTCAACCATTTTGGTGGCCTAAGGCGAAGTAAAATCTTGTGGCCTTTTTCCCAAAACAAATGTATGTAATTGAAAGTTAAACTTGAAGGGCCCAAGTGTAATTATTTGCAAGATTGTGTTAAAATTTAAAAACAAGAAAAAAAAAATGCTGAACCAGGGATTCGAACCCAGGTCTCACCAACATCCATACATACATAAAACCACTACACTACCAACCATTAATCTATTGATAACTCACACCCTAAATCTTTTATAAATGGACTGTGGTTTCATCAAATTGTGAGGCCCTATAGTTTTGGTGGCCCACGGCCCAAGCCTCATTTGGCTTACCCTTGGGCCGGCCCTGTTCTCCCCTTGCCTAACCAATGGAAAAAAACAAATATTATATGTATACACACACAACATATAAAGATATGTTTAGAGTATTTAAATTTAAAATATGACATTTATTTTCTATAACTATACACACTTAATAAAAGGCGATGCTAAGGAAACACCAAGGTCACACTATCTACAAAACACTAACGTTTTATACGGAGCGTATGACAAACGAATATGGTCATACAGATCGTATGATGTGTTATAATAACACATCATACGGGCCATATGAGTTTGGTGTTTGCCAAAATCATATGGGTCGTATGATGTGTTAGACTGACACAGTTAACTAATATAATGGCTCACACCATTGATATAGATCATAAGATTACCTAGTTATACGATGCGTATAATTAATGATGTACCTATAGTAGTGAACTTGACAAACTATTAACTATTTTTTCTTTTTAAAAGATGGCTATGTCCAATAATTAACTTTTTTTTTTTTTTTTTTGCCTTGATATAATAGCTATATTGATAAAGATCGGTGATATTTCTCTAAAGTAAGGTAAAAACAAGGTAATTTAATAGTTAATATTTATCTAATTTAAGGAGCACATGTTTTTTACCTTTTGTTTTTAATATTGTTTTGATAATCATAAGACTAGAGTGCACAAAAAGTCAACTTAATATATTAAGTCAAAGTTTAGAACAAAGATAATTAAACTTGACAAAAAGGGCTCATTTTTTTAATCTTATTGCTCACGTGTAATATACTTTTACACTCATGTATACTCCTTTCAACAAATTACAAAAAGATAAAATATTCATTTTGTTTCAAAAAAATGTTTTTGTCCTGATTTATTGAATCATATAATATTTTCCGATCCTGACTTCCATGTTACGTATATTGAAGTTTTGAACACGAGAAAGAAGGTCCGAATAAAAATAAATCTATCTACTATAATAAAAGAAACCAATAAGTGACACGTGTCATTCATTGAAGACGTCTACATTTGTAATTTCCTGTCTTTTCATACTTATCTTATATCAATTAAGTAAATAATAAATAATCAATTAATATTAAATCTTATCTTACTTTGAATGTCTGATAGAATCATTCTATTTTTCCGAATAATATATTATGTTCAAATTTAAGTTATAAATTAAAGATATTTTTTAAAGAGTAAACTGCAATTTTACACCCTGAGGTTAGGGGTGATTGGCACTCCTACCCCCCCTAAGGAAATAATTGCAAAATTACACCCCACTGTTAACCCTTATGTCGCACTTCTACCCCCCGCCGTCAAATTGAGTAACAGAACTGTTAAGTCTAAGTTGAAATGACTATATTACCCTTCCATTTTACCCCCCCAACATTCCTGTTAAGTCGCACAATTACCCCCTACTGGTAAATTACTAATTTGTCCTTTTCTATTACCCCCTGTACTTTGTGATAACACACAACATTACCCCCTGAAATTTACAAAACCTTTCCCGCCTAAATCAAATAGTTGTTCTTTGATCAAAAACCTAACAAGCAAATACCTGAAACGTAACAATCATACCTGTTAAAAAATCTGAAACGTAACAATCATACCTATTTCTATAAGGTGTTCACACCAACAAGCAAATACCTGTTCAACCAGTGGGAATGCATACAATCATACCTGCAATGTCAACATAATGAGTGTATACATCCAGAATCATAGTTGCAGTACGTAAGTGTATACATCCAGAATCTGATTAAGCCACTGTTGAGTGTGCTGCACAATTTGGAGCACATAAGTGTGCTGCTAATGTGAACTGTGACCATAAGTGTATGCACATGAGTGTATGCACATGAATGTATCCAGAATCTGATTAAGCCCAAACTGTGACCATAAGTGTATGCACATGAGTGTATACATGATCATGCCCAAACTGAAGGACTCATTGCATACAACTGAAGGACCAGCATTCCTTTGAGATGCAGACTCATGATCTCATTGGATCCACCAACGAGCTCCTGTCCTATAAAAACAGCTGGGACACTTGGCTTACACCCTAAGGCTATGAGTTCCTGCTCAATTTGCTGACCATCTGGGCGTTCTTAATGCTGTGGCATATACAGCAAAACTCTTGCTGAATATAACCACTGCTCTATCTTTCACACAACAGGAGGAAAAGGTGGATACGAGTAGTATTTTATGTTAATCTTAAATGGAATGCCACAGGAGGTAGATTGCAATTTGATTGAATAATATGCTATTCAGTTACTGTGTGATCAAACATGATCAAACATAATACATGATCAAACATAATCAAACATGATTATGCCCAAACTGCAAAGGCCTCATTGCAGGCTGCAAATGCATAATCAACCTGCAAATGCATAATCAAACAGATTTCATGCCCAACTTTCAGAAAATTCAGTGTGATCAACCAAGGAAACTGTCATTTTAGAACATTCAGGTTACTAAACAAGCTGCAAATGCATAATCAACCTGAATGTATGCATTTTAACACAGAGGATATAGGAGATTGTATGCATTACCCAAAATCTTTTTTGATCAAACATAATCAAACATAATGTCAACAACCTAATTTTGATCAAACAAAATACCCAAAAGCTTTTAGACAAAAGCTAAATAAGTTACCTTAGGTTAACCTACATATTACACAAAAGCTTAGATTAAGTTAAGTTAACCTACATATTACACAAAAGCCTAATAACTACTAGACTAAACATCCGCTCAACTCTCCGGTGGTAGATGGAAGTTGAGGACAGGCCTCCCAAACACAGAGACCACCAGGTGGAACACCATAGATGAGCTTGATAAGCTCATCGTCAGGTCAACTGTAAAAAAACCAACATTAACCAAATCAGACCCTAACCCCTGTGTATAACATGATAATGACTAAATCTGACCCTGATTAACTAACATTGGCATATTATACCTTTCGTGTGGCGGATGATATAGCGGAGTAGCCAAAAGAAGACCGGCATTTCGACTGATCGCTGGTGGTTGTGATCGGAGAAGATGGTGGATCGCCTGTGGTTGTGATCGGAGAAGATGGTGGTTGTGATCGGAGAAGATGAAGTCGCCGGTGTATGGTGGATCGATGGTGGTTGTGATCGGAGAAGATGGTGGTTGTGATCGCCTGTGGTTGTGATCAGAGAAGAAGGTGAGAGCTCGATGGTGGGAAGGTGGGGGGGTAATTGTGCGTGGACATGTTACTTATAGGGTTTAGTTTATCCAAGAAGCTTTAGATAAGAGTGAAAGGACAATTATACCCTTTGACTTTTATGTTACTCAGTTGACTGTTAACTCAATTTGACGGCGGGGGGTAGAAGTGCGACATAAGGGTTAACAGTGGGGTGTAATTTTGCAATTATTTCCTTAGGGGGGGTAGGAGTGTCAATCACCCCTAACCTCAGGGTGTAAAATTGCAGTTTACTCTTTTTTAAATAATAACACAAAACAATAATCTTAAACTTAAAAAAACAATAATACGCTCATATAAAAAAATTAAAGTACAAACAAAATATACAAAATAACTTACTAGACATTAGATCAAACTTCAAAAAAAAAAAAAACACTAATTAGGAAGAGAAGCTAATAATATAATTCTGTTTTTGATTTTTCAAATTGGGGTTCTAATCAATTCGATTTAAACTTAACCAAGTTTGTGGATTGATTCGAATTAAACCGAACCAATTTATGATTTTTTAAACGAATCCAATAGCATATTATTTACTATACAAAATTATATTTATTTAACCCGTGTAATACACAGTGTTTTTAAAGGTATAATTTTTTTATTATTTAGTATATATAATTAGATTTATTCAACCCGTACAATACACGGATTTTTATTATTTGGTATATATAATTAAATTTATTCGGTATATAAAATTAAATTTATTCAGTACAATATATGAGGTTCTTAGAGATATAATTTTTTTATTATTTAATATATAAAATTACATTTGTTCAACTCGTATAATAAAAGAGATTTTTAAAGAATAACTGTTTTAATTTAGTATATAAAATTGCATTTATTCAACCCGTGTAATACACGGGGTTCTAACCTAGTTGATACAATAAAGAAACTCCAAATATGTATTTATTTGAATAAATATATTTAAAAAAATCTGATAGTCACTTTATTTAGTTTGATTAAAATTACTCCATTTGTTATCTGATAACCAGTTCAAGTAACTTTTTAACATAAACCTGAAATTATCTTAGTTCATAAGGACCATAACTAAATGTAGTAGCTTTAATTCCATAAGGACCATAACTAAATGTTACGTCTATTAACAAATTTAATACAATCACACACTATGTATAACATTATATAGAATTTAATGATTTATATCTATATATAGTTTATGTACTTATTGCTCTCTGAGTCTCTGTATTTTATATTACGCTTATTATCACAACATTCTACTATTGTCTTTTAACCATATTTGTAATTTAACTTTATCATCAACCGTAACACCAGAAAGACCTTCATAAGTTGCGACTTACTATTTACTTTTAGTAATAAAGTATGCTTTATGCATTTCATATTATGCTTATTATCACAACATTCTACTACTGTCTTTTAACCGTATATATATATATATATATATATATATATATATATATATATATATATATATATATATATATATATATATATATATATATATATAAAATTTAACTTTATCAACTGCGACACTCTTAAGGCTTTCACAAGTTGCACCCTACTATCACAATATTCTACTATTGTCTTTTAACAAATTTTTTAATTTAACTTTTTCATGAACCGTAACACTAGAGAGGCCTTCACAACTCACAAGTTGCATTTTAATATTTACTTTTAGTAATAAAGTATGCTTTCTACATTTCATATTATGCTTATTATCCCAACATTCTACTGTTGTTTGTGCATTTCATATTACGTTTATCATCACAACATTCTACTATTATCTGTTAACCATATTTGTATTTTAACTTTGTCAATCGTAACACTGAAAAAAGGCTTTCACAAGTTACGTCCTACATTTTTTTAGAAATTAAGTATTTCATAGCTTTTAATCTTTTATGACACTTGATATTGATACATCTAAACATCATAGTATAATAAATGTCATTCTCTACAAGTGTATTATTAGGAAAATCAAAGATAATTAACTATAACTAATTTCAGTAATCTTACATTTGATCTCACATGTTAATAAACTAATAGTTCTAATGTGTTTACACTAAATTATTCTAAAAAATAAAATAAATAAATAAATAAAAAAGAAAAAAATAATCTGATAAAAGGAAGAATATTGAGGAATATGCATTATATACCAAAGACAAAAAACCAAACATTGATTAATAAAACTACAAGGGACACTCCATTGAAATAGGAATGTTGAGCTCTCTCTCTCTAGATAGCCAACTCTGAGAGTGTTCTAGAGAGAGAAAACACACATGGGTTGTATATTCTGCTCTCAGAAATCCAAGAAAAAACCTAAATTTCAGCAGAACAAAAAGCCAGAAGATCAGATCTCATCAACTTCAGGTAACAAAAAATTCTAAAATATTTCACCACATAAATTGAAACTATGAGAAACCCATTATAAAAATTGTATCTTTTAATCAATTCAATTGCAAAAATTCAAACTTTTGTTATTCATTCTAAACTCCATTATCTGCTGTTAAAAACTTAACATTGATCTGTAGGCAAATTGGCTTTGTGAATGATTTGTTAAGATTTTCCCTTTATTGGGAATCATTAAAATATGTTAAATGCAGTTTTTCTTAACAAAATGTCTTCTAACTACTTGTAGTCAGTGGTTACATTGGTTATATGTGAAAATGTGGAAACCTTAAGCCATTTGTAGTTTGTTTTGGGTACAGTTGTCTAGTCTAGCGGCTATAGCGCGCTACGTAGCGTTTGTCATATGTCGCTTAATAGTATATAGTGATAAATAGCGACATTTTTTATTTATTTTTTTCTCTTCTCCACTGCTCGATATACAGGTTTGGTCTTATAAGATGTATTTTTTCTGTATTTTCCTCATCTCCACTGCTCGATAACATGTTTTTTTTTCTGTATTTCCTCTTCACTGCTCGATAACATGTATTTTCTGTTTCTCTACTTTATTGCTATCGCTACGTAGCATATAGGTAGCTTGTCGCTGTTGACCGCTATTCATTATTGACAACTATGGTTTTGACTTTATGGTTGTCAATTTTTAGTGATATCAGTAATCTACTGTCTGGTTTTGAATCATGTATATCTTATCTTTTTCTAGTTTTGTTCAAGTTCTGTACTTTATTATTCAAAATGTGATCTTTTTACAGATAAATTAAAGGTTAATTCCTCTGCTGGGGTAAATAAAAAAGCTTCTAAAGATGGGGGATCTACACAGATTGCGGCGAACATATTCACATTTCGCGAACTGGCAGCTGCAACCAAAAACTTTAGAGCAGATTGTCTTTTGGGTGAAGGAGGGTTTGGAAGAGTATATAAAGGGCGGTTAGAGTGTATTAACCAGGTTCGCCAAAACAGTTATGTTTTTAGTTATTATAGAGTAAAATGCTAAAATGGTTCATGAGTTTAGGCCACGTTTGTCACTTTAGTCCAAAAATGAAACTTTTTGTATCTGGGTCCCTCAGGTTTCATTTTTGTTGCCATTTTCATCCAATTTGCAAACTGTGTTAGAACTTTCTGCTAACTTCTCCCATTTTTTGTCGTTTTCCTCATTTAATTAAAATATATCATGGCATAAAATGATGATTATACCCTTCATTTAAATGAGGAAAACGACAGAAAGGGGAAAAGTTAACAGAAAATTCTAACCCAGTTTGCCAATTGGATGAAAATGGCAACAAAAAAGAAGCCTCATGGACCCAGATACAAAAAGTTTCATTTTTGGACTAAAATGACAAAAGTAGCCTAAACTCAGGGACCATTTTGGCATTTTACTCGTTATTATATTATTTATAGTTCCGTTTAGGGCTGCAAACGAACGAAATGTTCAGTGAACAGTTCGCGAATCATTCGGCGGGAAGTTCGTTTGTGTTCGTCCGTTTATTAATCAAACAAACATGAACAAGAAATTTCGTTCGTACGAACATGAACAGAGGCTGCATTCGTTCATTTATGTTCGTGAACATTCGGTAACATGTTCATTTATGTTCGATTGTGTTCGATAGTTCATTAGTGTTTTTAGTTTTTATATTTTTATTTAAACACTTTAGAATTATGACAAATAAAATATTTAATAAGTAATAGTGTATTACACATTCTCTTCATAAACGCTTGTTTGTGTTTCGTTTGTTTCCATTTGTGTTCATCAACATTCGTTGCCTAAAATTAACAAACGTACATGAACACGTTCATTTCCTTAACAAACGAACACTTACATAAAATCTCGTTCGGTAAGTGTTCATGGACACATATATTTCTTAACAAACAAACTTGTTCGTGTTCGTTCAGTTCGTTTGCAGCACTAGTTCCATTCCATTTGTTGAGTCAGTTATTAGGAAAAGGGGTACCTTTTGACTTTAGAGAGTCAATTGATATTGATCATGCATTTCTTGGAAATGTAAGGAACATGTATCAATGGTGCTTGAAAGTTGTTATTCTTGACCTCAAGATTCAAATATATAAGTGTATATAATATATGATATTTTCTGCAGGTTGTGGCAATCAAGCAACTTGATCGTAACGGTTTGCAAGGAAATAGGGAGTTTCTCGTTGAAGTATTGATGTTAAGCCTACTTCACCACCCTAATTTGGTGAATTTAATTGGATATTGTGCTGACGGTGATCAAAGATTATTAGTTTATGAGTACATGCCACTAGGATCATTGGATGACCATATACATGGTATGTTGCTAAACCTCATATAATGTATGTCTTCCAAGTATGGTTGTAAAAATCCCGACTAGCATCCGGTTAGTCGCTGATTAATCATTTAATTGCTAGTCAGAGGTTCATCGAGTAATATTCCTCTAATCGGCCAATTAATCACTAGACAGTGAACTGCGGCCCTAGGCAGTCCTAATCGGCCAAAAATCGGCGGTTTTAGACAAATTCCGGCAAGTTACCATCCAAATTCCATTCAAACCTTGTAAATTTCGGTGTTTAATCTTGTCTACTTAAAAAAAATAGCGGATGAGAGGTTAAAACTTATCTTGCTAAAAAAATTACACAAAAATTTTCGATGATTAATCTTGTCTACTTTAAAAAATAGCCGATGAGAGGTTAAAACTTATCTTGCTAAAAAATTACACAAAAAATTTCGGTGATTTATCTTGTCTAGCTAAAAAAACGAGCCGATTAGGGGTTAAAACTTTTCTTGTTAAAAAAAGTACACATAAAAATGTGTACGTATATATATAAAACTGAAGATTACATATAAAAATCGTAATCCGATTAATTCTAATTAATTGCTAGTCCGTACCTCACCGACCAACTAGCGCCTAACGAATCTTACAACACTGTACTTTGTATCTGAGGAACAAAAGTCCGTTACTAAATCGAAATTTAACATTAATCTTGTATTTCTGCTAATACATTCAGACCTACCTCCTGACAAACAACAACTTGACTGGAACACAAGAATGAAAATAGCTGCTGGTGCTGCAAAAGGCTTGGAATATTTACATGACAAAGCTAGTCCACCCGTAATCTACCGCGACCTAAAGTGTTCAAACATATTACTCGATGTAGACTATAATCCCAAACTTTCAGACTTCGGGTTGGCGAAATTGGGCCCCGTCGGTGACAACACTCACGTGTCAACGCGAGTAATGGGAACATACGGGTATTGTGCTCCCGAATATGCAATGACCGGTCAGCTCACACTGAAATCAGACGTTTACAGTTTTGGAGTTGTTCTTCTCGAAATCATTACCGGAAGAAAGGCGATTGACCATTCGAAAACTGGTTGTGAACACAATCTCGTTGCTTGGGTAAGAAACAACTTTGAGTAGATGTAGGCTGCAAATGAACAGAACGAACACAAACACGTTTGTTAAGGAAATATATGTGTTAACGAACTGTTCATGAACACTTACCGAAGGAGAATTTTTGTTCGTGTTCGTTTGTTAAGTTTAGGTAACAAACGTTCGTGAACATAAACGAACACAAACTAATGTTCATGAAAACAAATGAACATAAACAAGTGTTCATTAAAGTGTCTAAATAAGATATAAAAAAAAAACAGTGAACTATCGAACACAAATGAACATAAATAGATATGTTACCGAACGTTCGCGAACATAAATGAACGAACGTAGCCTCTGTTCATGTCCGTTCATTTAACTAAACGAAAAAAATTACTTGTTTGTGTTCGTTCATTTATTAACGAATGAACTCAAACCAACTTCCAATCAAACTTTTCACAAATTGTTCGCTGAACGTTCAATTCGTTCGCAGCCCTAGATGTACATTTAAGTTTGTGATATGTAAAGAGTACAGCTTTGATTGCAGGCACGTCCGTTATTCAAAGACCGTAGGAAATTCGGGCAGATGGCGGACCCCATGCTCCAAGGGCAGTACCCTGTAAGAGGTTTGCATCAGGCACTTGCAGTGGCTGCAATGTGTGTACAAGAGCAGCCCAACTCGCGACCCGTGATTGCAGATGTAGTTACAGCCCTCACATATCTTGCTTTTCAAAAGTATGACCCACGGGCCTACCCGCCGCAAACCACTAGCTCGGTCTCTTCTGCCCCTGTAACACGAAGAAATAGCGATGCTGCGACTAGATGACGTGAAAGTTCGATATTTTGCTAACAAGATACATATGAGATGCTGTTGTGTTTATATTACACTTGGAAAGTCTACAATGTTACTTTGTTTATGTCTCAAACTCTCACCATTCTTTTTTTACATTCTTGATTTTTTTTGTTTTTAATTCAAGAAATGGAGGTTTTGTGTAATTATCAAGGTCTGTATTAAAGGTGCAATTTTAGTTTGTCCAAAGTAATTGTCTACTTCCGAAATCATTTATCAAGTTTTTTCGTTCTATTCTTAATCGCTAAACTGTATTAAACGTACAATCATACAGTTATATGTACCGTACAAGGGTAGAATTGTCATTTAGCTATTATATAACGCGGAGGAGACTGTGTTTTTCCTGGTGTAAACTATTAGTCTATATTATTATGGGCTCATGAGCTCAGTTATAGTATATAGAGATTACAAGTAACCCTAGAAACCTGTTAATACCCATCAACTTTGCAAATATATCAACAGGCAGCGCGCACACCTTTTTATGATATATTGTTACAAATTACCCGTTGGTATACCCATTACCCAAAACCTGGTCTTAAAATCACCTCAAAAACCGATTTGAAAAACACTTTTATCCTTCTAACATATTCTATAATTTTAACAGTTTAGAATTTATTATATTTTTTTATTGTAAAGTTATATAATATATTCATATCCTCCAAACAAAAAATAATTTGCAAAACTTAGCAAAAATATAAATACCATAATTACCAAATTTCTTTTTACATTTTCTTTCAAACAAACTAGGGTTTTATGAATAACTAGACAAACAAATGACTAATGAGCTATATATAAGTTATAGAAACTGTATCAAAGAAAACAAAAATACTACTAATCTATGCTTCTCTCAAAACCAATATTTCCTCAACTTTTAGATACATTTTCATCTACTTACCATCATCATCCAATGACACATTCTCCATTCGATCAACATTTTCGTCATCTTTCGCATTTCGTTCATCATCGATAACCTTAACATTGGCCCGCTCTTCCGTTGGTTTCTCCGGAAGTTTTTCCACAGGTTTTGGGCTTTGTTCCTCACTTGTAACCTTTACATCCGCCTGTAATTATCGTTAAAATTTAAAATCGCTAGATGGGTTAACGGGTTGCAACCTGGAAAGAATCAAGTGGCGAGATACGTTGAGAATTAGAATTAACCTTGTTCTTGTCACGCCACCCGAGCCCAAATGGTCTAGATAACAGACTGATCTTTCTTGCGGGTATTTCAGGTGAAAGTTCTTGACTTGTTCTTATTGCTGAAGAATCTGATTTTGTAGATCTACAATATATGAAAAAAGTTAATTTACCGCCAAGCAAAGAAAAAGTGTTTGCGGTAGGTCTGTAAACGAACAGAATGTCCATGAACTGTTTTGTTTGTTCATTTTATGTTCGTGAACGTCCGTTTATGTTCGTTTCAATTTAAATACATAAGTAGTTATATTTATATGGAAGCATCCTCTCTATCCACAAGGATAGAGGTAAGGTTTGCCTACATCCCACCCTCCCCAGACCCTACCAATAGCTTTTGTTGTTCGTGGGATTTACTGGGTACGGTTGTTGTTGTAAGTAGTTATATTTATAAGGGTGAAGATCATTTCAGAACCCTAAATATTTACAGAACTCGCAGAACTCCTAATAAACAATCTTTTTATTTACATATTTTTATATTTAGAATAACTTTATCATTTATTATATGTATTTTTTATCATTACATACATCTTAAGAGTAATTTTATCTTTTTTTATATGTAATTTTATGATTACATATATGTAAACTAGTATTTTTACATATACCTAATAAGTTATTATACATATATATAAATTGACTATTACACATATGTAAACTACTCTTAACATGTATGTAATCATAAAAATACATATAATAAATGATAAAAGTGCCCTAAATATAAAAATATATTTATAAAATGATTGTTTATTAGGAGTTCTGTAGGTTCTGTAATTATTTAGAGTTCTGAAATGAACCCAACCCTATAAAAATATTAGATATAAAAGGAAATTTCTAACTACTTATTATGTAAATATAACTAATTGGTAATTGGGCTTTCTAGTAAATAAAAATGGGGTTTCCAATGGAATTTATCGTAATTAATCACTAATTTATATAAAAATTAATTTATGTTCATTTATTTTTAGTCAATTATATTCATTTGTGTTCATTTATGATTGTTCAATTCAGTTCGTTTAAGTTTGTTTATTCATGTTCAATAAGTGTTCGTTTAGGTTTTAAACGAACGAACATAAATGAACACGAACATACCCATTTTCTTAAAAAACAAACATGAACAAAAAAATGTGTTCCATTATGCGTTCATGAACGTGCTCGGTTAAAGTTAAACGAACGAACACGGTTCATTTACAGGCTTAGTTTGCGGGTTATCCTGACCCGACCCACCCATTTTATCACCTCGAAATACGTGCCATACCTTGGAGAAGGCTGTGCTTTAGTTTGGCCAGATTGGTATTGCAACGTTGCCTCCAACATTGATTCCGCCATAACCACTCTCTTCTCCATTTCAGCAAGTGAAGCTGTTGCCGTTTCGTATTTTTCCTAAATAAAGCGAAAACAAATAAATCAAGTATTCAGTTGTTTTTTAATTAGTCAATACCAACGAAACAAGCAAATAAACAAAAAAAAAAAACCTGAAGCACTTCAATGGCGTATCTCTGAGCTGCAGCATCTTGCTCAGCGTATCTGCGAGCATCTTCTGTTACCTTTTGTTCTTGCTCTACCCGCATCAAAACCTTTAGAATAATAACAATAATGTCATTACCATGAAAACGTGTATACGAATATTCATGGATCTTCACATGGAGACTTAAATTAATAACCTGAAGCATGGCGTTTTCTTGTTCCTGTTTTTCAGCAAGGGTCTGTTGTAGTTCAGCAACATCTCTTTCTAATTGCTCAACCTAATAAAGTTTGAAAATGGTTGAAACAATTCAGAATTAAATTTCTTATTTGTTTTAAGGAAAATGAGATTTAAATAATCCCAACTATTACCTATTAGCCGGCAACAGTCTCAAATAACAAAATGTTTTGTGAGAGTCTCAACTTTTCACCTATTTTCTCCCAACGGGTTTTTTGCTAACCGAGGCCTAACCCAGTTAGTTTTTGCTGACGTGGACTGCCACATAAGCGGTCCGCGTCATCAAAACTTTGCCACATAAGCGGTCCGTGCCATCAAAAGTTTGACTGTTTGCCGCATAAGTAGTCCACGTCATCAAAACTTTGACTTTTTACCACATAAGCAGTCCACGTCAGCAAAAAACTAACGGGGTTAGACCTTAGTTAGAACAGGCTCGTTGGGAGAAAATAGGTTAAAAGTTGGGACTGTCGCAAAAAAATTCGTTACTTGGGATTGTTGCCAGCCAATAGGTAATAGTTGGGATTATTTAAATCCAATTTTCCTTTATTTAAATAATTTAGGGTTCTTAATGAAAGTTCTTGTAGTGTACCTTTGCACTTAATTCCCGACGATTATCCTGCTTGACCATCTCCATTAAGGCAGTTTCCAACTCTTCAGCTCTGGAGAGAGAAAATAACATTATACAAACATTAGAAAAAGTTGTGGGGACCACTATCAAATCTCACACATATCTTGTAATGATTGTTGATGGGCAGATAGGTTAAACTAGATTAAGATCTTTTCCAGTATGGCATTCTCTTTAGGACAACCCAATGTACAAAAGTGTAGTGTAATTTCAAGGGATGGAGAGAGTACATAACACTGATATTTGTTTAAAGATAGCAATAAAACATAATCAACAATTAATATGAATAACGTAACAAGCAACAAAATTGCAAGAAAAAAAATATTCACGCCCATAGTTGTCAATAGCGAAAAGCGGACGATAGCGATACAGTCTATATGATATTATGATACGAATAAACGAAGATAAAAAAAATAAAAAAAAACATAAAAACCCTAAAATTTGCTATTTTCACGCTATTTAGTCGCTAACCAGGGAATAGCGTGAAAACCTCGCAATGCTACAACGTGCGCTATAGCGGTCGCTATCGCCGCTATTGACATCTGTGTTCACGCCTAATACACGTCATATTATGAGAGGTAATAAACATAAAAAAGTTTTATCTTATTTGCTCAACCTTTTTTTCTGGTAACCATGAGAACCCGTTACTAGAAAACTTACGGGACCGCCCGTCAATACCGTGCTAACCAACACAATTGGGTAAATCGCGGCTTGCGCCCAGGGCATATAGCCTTCAAGAGGTTATGATAGAAAACCAGTGGAAGCCTTAAAAGGTTACTTATTGCTCAATTTACGCATGCAAAAGATTGCAAATGAAAGTACAATAAGTAAAATCACCTGATTATAGCAGATCTCTTCTCCTCTAGTATTTTGCACAGCTCACTCTTCAGCCGTGCCACCTATAGATAACAATTTTGCAGTCGGGAAGTTATTAGGAACTTAAAACGATACTTAAAAGACCCTTTAATATTGAAATACTACTAATCTATACCTGTTCTTGAAGATCAGGAACAGAATTAACCTCCACGTCCCCCGACACACCCAAGCACAACTCATCCACACTAGAAGATTCGGAACTCATTCGCGATAATCCACCATTCGTTATTTTATTTTCTTTGAAGCCATGGAATTTCGATGCCAAACCTTGGGAATCCCGCCACATATTTAGTCCTTTCGATCTTTCTTCAAGAGCGGCTTCGACGGCCGGTCGATGTTTGTTTCTCAACTCTTGTAGTCTCTCCTCGTTGACGTTTTGATAACCCATGCACGCGGTCAACACAAGTTGACTACTATCGAACGTTGATCCAGCTAGTGACTGCAGCAGTGTAACCGCATCTCCGGCGTCTTTTGTTGTCACTAATGCAGGTCCTGCACAAAACTGAATAAACTTAAGTTGCGATTTCTATAACTGTTAATAAACAAATAAATTGTAATATTTAGAAACTGTCAGAAAAAATATATATAGAATAAAATATCGTTTTCGTCCCTGAGGTTTGGTTCGTTTTGCGACTTTCGTCCAAAGGTTTGTTTTCCCACATCTGGATCCAAAAGGTTTGAAATCTTGTCATTTTTATACAGCTCGTTAACTCCATCCATTTTTCTCAGTTAAGTCAGGGGTTTTTTCGTCTTTTTTGTTAACTTAAAGGGCAAGTTGGTCTTTTTCACTTTATGTACAAACATTTAGCATAATGTACAAGTATTTAAAATACCTTTAAGTTAACAAAAAGACGAAAATACCCCTGACTAAACGGAGAAAATGGATGGAGTTAACGGGATGGATGAAAATGGCAAGATTTCAAACCTTTTGGATCCAGATGTGGAAAAACAAACCTTTGGACGAAAGTCGCAAAACTGGCCAAACCTCGGGAACGAAAAATGGCATTTTACTCATAAATAAAAGTACAATCAGCAGAGAAAGAAAAGACCTACCATATAACTCCATTAGAGCAAGTGCCGTTCGAAAGAGCATGACACGATTCCCTTGAAATAGCAATACATCCCAGACACGAAGAACTGAAGTTCAAGAACAACAAAGAATTATAAGCTAAAATATATTTATACTTGTTATTAAACAATAATGTTAAATAAATTGTTGCTATTGAAACGAAGAATCTGACCACTTTCCCAAGGAAGCATATTCATAAATATCGAAAGGAACCATGGTCCGGAAACCCAGGCTATCTGGACTCCTAAATAATCAAGATGGTTAACTGCATTAAATTAACAATATGAAAAGGATATCAGTAATTAGGAAACGCGTCTCGTTAGAAAGAAGAATAATATGTATAGGCCTGTAAACGAACCGAATGTTCATGAACTTGATCGGCGGGAAGTTCGTTTATGTTCGTGAACATCCGTTTACGGTCGTTTATTACATTCGTTTATGTTGGTTTAAATTTTAATAAATACATAGTTATAGTTATATAAACATAAAATGGGCTACCTTCTTATACAGATATAACTAATTGGTAATTGGGCTTTCTAGTAATAAAAGTGGGGTTTTCAATGAAATTAGCGTATTTAGTCACTAATTTATATAAAAAACTACTTTATATTTGTTTGTGTTCGTTTATGATTGGTCAATCATGTTCATTTGTGTTTGTTTATTTTTGTTCAATTATGTGTATTTGTGTTGTTTTATGTTTGTTACATTATGTTCGTTTAAGTTTGTTTGTTTATTTATGTTCGTGAACTGTCTGTTTAGGTTTAAACGAACGAGCATAAACGAACACGAACATGCCCATCTTCTTAATGAACAAACATGAACAAAAATATGTGTTGGATTATATGTCCGTGTTCGTGTTGAGTTAAAGTTAAATGAACGAACACGAACATGCCTTTGTTTGTGTTCATTCAGTTCATTTACAGGCCTAATTATATGCAGTAAAAAATACATATGATGTATGAAAACGAACCTAATTTAGGAAATCTTTCACGCACCAACTCCTCGAAAACAAGTTGATCAACCTAACAACCACAATGCAATATATAAAACGGGGTCCACTTTTGATCGTCTTTTTCGAATTTAATTAAATGTAGGGTTAAGGGAAAGACATTATGATTTACCTGAGACTCTATCATTTCCTCTGAATAATAGCCCTCAAAGTAATCATCGAGAATACCCAATAAGGCCCTGAGATAGAAATGTAATATGAACATGTCAGAATCACAAAAACCGTTACCAACTATGAACATTGTGCATTTAAGCAAGAAATTCAAACCCACCAAAAGGCATTTTCTTCTGGCATTAGAAGCAATAATAAACCCGCGAAGAAATTCATGGCCTGCGTGCAATCCAACACGTTGGTCACAATTACATGAACAAGAGTAACCAAATCATCATATTACTTTCTCATATAGTTAATAGGAATAGAGTAAAGTGCCACCCTATGATTTACCCCTAATTGCAATTTGAAACCCTATCTTCCAATTTTTGCATAATGGCACCCTGTGGTGGAACTTTCATCACACTTTGACACCTATTGTCAGTCAATGGTTAGGTTGATGAAAGTTCCACCACAGGGGACATTATGCGAAAAACGGAAGATAGGGTCTCAAATTGCAATTTGAGGTAAACCACAGGGTGGCAAATTGCACTTTACTCGTAAGAATATTTGCAAAATACAACGGTGGCTGACAAATGAGTTAAATGCTTACCTGGCAGTAACCGACAGAGGGGTTATGGCGAGCGTATGCCGTGAGTAAACGTCTCAAAGCATTTCTACCACCCTCGTCCAGAGCAGGATGACCTGGAAAAGTCCTAGGCAAATCCTGTTAAAAAAACAATTTATACGATTAGAAAATCTAAACAAAATTAAGTAGGTTTATGCTATAGTGAAAGGTTTAGGCGATGACCTTCTCAATCTGCAATTTCCATTTTTCAGGTACATCTACAGAGTCAACCGTTGACTTGTTATTTGCTTCTTCTACTTCTGATTTTTGATGGTCATCGTTGTTATCCTTGTTACTATTAGGAAGTAGAAGATTCTGATAATAATTCTTGATGTGTCGAGCTTTCACACCCACAAAAGCTTGCCAAAGCTGCAATCACAAGCGGTGAATTATATCCAGAAGACCAGAACTCAACATTATTTATAAAAAAAAATAAAGAAGAATTGGATTTTAATAATCCCAACTTTAACATATTGGCCGACAACAGTTCCAACTAAGGAAATATTTTGTGACAGTCCCAACTTGTAACATATTTTCACTCAGCAATCCCACACTAACTAAAAGTTAAACCCAGTTTGCTGGCGTGGACTGCCACATACAGTCCACGTCATCAAAACTTTTCCACATAAGCAGTCCACGTCAGCAAAACTTTGACTTTTTTGCCACATAAACAGTCCACGCATAGTTATTGATAGCGAATAGCGGACGATAGCGACAAGCTACCTATACGCTACGTAGCGATAGCGATGAAATAGCGGGCGCTATTTTATGTTTAGCTACACAATAGCAGGAAATTTTAGAAATATTTTATGTGTATTATATCCAAATAAGTTGTTTTATACGTATGCGGTATGATTAACAAAAAACCTAAAATCCTGCTATTTAATACCTATAAAATCCCGCTATTTACATTAAAGCAGAAAGAAAAAAAACTAAAATCCCATGCCCGCTATGGAGGCGCCAAAATCAAATAGCGACACGTGAGTGCTACGCTATTCGCTATAGCGCTCGCTATGAGTGCTATGAATAACTACGAGTCCACGTCAGCAAAAACTAACTGGGTTAACTTTTAGTAAGTATGGGATCGCTGAGGGAAAATAGGTTAATAGATGGGATTGTCACGAAACATTTCTTTAGTTGGGACTGTTGCCGGCCAATATATCAAAGTTGGGATTATTAACATCCAATTTTCCATAAAAAGAAATAAAATGAAAAATAAAACGCTACAACACTAAGTCAAGAACCAGAAGTATTCAAACGACAGAGTACCTCTCCCCTGAGAGCCATTGGCACTCCCCCTTGAACAAGAAACTCCAACTCCTGTTTCCAAAGAACCGAAGATTCCAATGAGACATCGCGATTGCTATCGGCACCTGGAGTTGTAACACCGACAACAACACTTGACGGGACCTCGGGAATCGGATCTGATTCCGACCTCTCCATATCATAAAACTCATCCTCGGAATCCTCTTCGGCTCCAACATCTTGCTCTATTTTCGTCACAATAATCTTTTTCTTAACACGGGCATTCATCATATCCTCAATGGCTCGTAGTGATGGCCGAATTTGAGCCCATATTTGTGCCTGATGAGTCGTCGTTTGAGCTTCAGGTTCTTTTGAATCGTCTCCTTCCGGAACCTTCTCGGAGTCACCGTCAAGTGAAGCTGCCTTGTGTTCCTCGGAAGGCGTGCCATTTACGGGCAACTGAACGAACTCTGACGGGCGTTCTAGAAAGTCCTTCCACCTATCTGACCGTTCTTCCTCTTCCTCCTAAAACCATGAAAATGTTATAAGTTACCACATTTTGTGTTGTAACGTGTTTGAATAACTAATAAGGTAGCATGAGGGAGCAAAAACCTTGTAGATAGTTGCGTATTCACGGTATCTCTGTACATGCTGAGGTCTCACTGCAAAACCATACGTGTCTCTGTCCAACAAAATTTCGATTACTTTCTAGTCGAATAACTAATCACGCATATTCTAAGTTCAGAAGGTGTTTTACAAAGATTACATGTAAACCGTTACATGAAAATGCTGGATATCAAGCAGTTTTGAAATACGAAAAAAGAACCATATTCATATCCACATGATCCACAAATGGCTAAACATGAATCATTGTAACTGGATACAAATACGCATAGATATATGAATTTTTGGGTATCAATTTAGAAACCTAGACCAAGACTGGTCAAAAGCGACTAGTCGCTTCTGGCGAAGCTTCCAGAAGGCCGATCACTACATAGAGAGATCCATATCATTGGCGTAGCTTAGTGGGAGGGGGGGAGGGGGCGGCCGACCCCCCGAACTTTTCGCTTAGTAGTGGAGAGTATGTAGTTTTTGTATAGAAATTTTTGGGTATATACGTTTTTTACCCCCCGGTTTTATATAAATTTTTGGGTATATACGTTTTCAACCCCCCCGGTCGGAAATCTCAAGCTTCGCCACTGATCCATATACCAATCATGAGCGAGAACTACAGTACTACATTAGTACTTGACTAGTCGTCTCGTCACTCCCCGTGTCCCATGAGAACCTCGAAAGTTTCCCTTTCGCGAATCCAATGTGAATACCAACAGTTGTATTTATCTAGCCAGCATTAGCAAGATTCCCCTGTTTTGTTATTGTTAAAAGGCATTATGAACAACTGATGGATAATCAAATTATAATGACATCTGCAATTATTTTTTCTCTTTAAAGCTTTTTAGTCCAACTCATCAAAGTATATTGTTGACTAGAAAAAAAAGGCAGAGTGTGCCTTTTTCATCTGAAAAAAGGGATTCCATAATCAGATTCCAATAACACCAAACAAGATCCCAAAAAAAAAAAAAAAAAAGAAGAAGAAGATTCTACAAACAGCCCATTTACTATTAACCACAAGCTAATTAAATACAAACCCAAATCAACTTCTTAATTAAAAAACCTAATTCCAATGTCACATTACATGATCAACCTCCATCACATAAACAAAATACATAATATCCAGATCAAACACTAAACATCTAAAAAAGGGAAAAATGGGATTAAATCATTAAAAATCAAACTCCCTAAAAAACATTTCTTGAAAACAAAAAAATAAACAACAAATTACTAAAACTACCTTTTATGTTCAAAAGCGACAAGTGGGGGATTCAAGATTTGCGATTTAGCCTTCATTACCGGAAGATTCTTCGGAAAAGATTGAAACTTGATCCACACCCACCTTGAATTACTGCTGACAAGGTGAAATAATGGGGTTTGTTAAAGATTTAGCTGTTGAAAAGCAGAGATGTGAGTGTGTACTGGTGGTGTTAATTGGATCAAGTGCAGATGAGGGGTAGAGAGAGAAAGGGGGTGGAGGTATGGGGGGAGAAGATCACGTGATTAACGTATTCACGTTATGCAGCAGAGTGTGTTGCAAGTATGGAGAGTGTGATTAGATTACATGTGAGGATTTTTTGAGATCTATTCTATAGGATTATTATTATTAAGGGAATCACTATTATATCGACAATTTATGGAAATTGGAAAGTATCAAATTATGGTCTATGGATTACTCACCATTTTCAACTATGGATTACACACCATTTTCAATTGGACGATTTTATATCAACACTTTTTTATTTTTATTTTTTAATGTTTTATAAGGTTTAATAAGGCCAAGTGTAGTGGAGGGTTATATACAAGATCTGTATCGGACTATAACCCCTCATAACGTCGAGAACACCGCCTCCCAGGCGTTATGGGAGCCGTGATATATATAACGACGCTACGCATTGGTTTCTCACACACATACATACATACATACATACATACATACATACATACATACATACATACATACATACATACATAAAATTAAGGGGGTTATTAAATAACTAACAATTACACACTCGAGTTATATAATTCCTATTTTTTACACATTTGACACGTGTCGTATAACCGTATATAACTAAACACTACACATGCTCTAAATGTCCTTTTAATGTCATTGTAGACATCCTCACATTTAAGATGTGTGTTACATAGCTACACTTACAGCTTAAAAAGTTAGGGATTCAAATCCTACCGAATGTAGGTTGATGTACTTACCTTGAAAAAATTCGAGAATTTTTGTAAAAAAGGTTATTTTATCTTTAATACAAACTTATAAATATGGTATAGTTATGGTATATGAGTGTATAGTTCTTGGATACTCCTTAGTATACCTTAGGGATGAACATTGAACATTTTTTTACTGAATAGCGTTATTGAAACCGTACAAAACTGAATAACGACTTACCAACATGGCAACATCGGCAATGATACAAGTGTTGGTTTTTATGGTTTTCAGTTTCAGTACCAGTCGATTTTGGCATTTTGGTAATTCTGGACTATTGGTACCGATCTGATACCGTACCGCTATAATCGGTATGATATTCGGTTACGATATCTTCGGTACTGCCCTAATATAGTGGCGTATTTTCCTTGATATATAGTGATGAGTACTTATTAGAAATGAAGACGTGTTCATTTATCCAACACCTTTTCAGTCTCATTTACAAATTAAACAAGTTATTATTTTATTATTATTATTGTTGTTGTTTTTGTTGTTGTTGTTGTTGACAATAAGATATTTGAGATTTTTTTGAACCATCTTGGGTAATGCTTTTGCCTTTTTATGTAAAGTAGCAATGTTTTTTAGATTGCATGATGGAATAAGTTAAATACTAGCATAAAATAAGGTTTATATAATTACTTTCACTTAGTTTGCTTATTTAATACTAAAATAATGGCGTATAATAAACCATATGGTAATAAATATATCGTTAAAGAACACATTGATTTTGGTACGTTTCATGTTCCTATTATTGTCGTTTTAAATTGAAGTAAGCTAGAGAGAGAGAGAAAATGCTAAAAGGAAAAGTTAAAAATCAGTATATTATTTATGCGTTCTTTCAAAAATACTTATAGTATGTAGAGTGGTTATTTATGCATTCTTTTATAAATACTTAGACTATGTGTAGTGGTGAGTGAAACAAATGTTCTATCTTTGGGTATGAAACCACACGTGAAAGTCCAGTCAATATTGGGGCATTATGAGGCATTTGTTTAAAGTGGGTGTAGTGATATAACGCTCAATAATGTTCCATCCAATAATTACCCAATTACAAGTTTTAAAGATTAATTTGGTATGATGCGTTCTTTTGTAAACACTTACAAGCTTTGAAGATTTATTTGGTATGATATGAATATGAAACCTAAAAAAAAATATAAATGCTAATATTATAAGATTAGTGGGATGTTTAGTATAAAAACAATTTTTTAGTAAAAATTTGAAATTAGTATATTATGCTTCATGTACTGCACGTATAAGTGTTTATTCAATTTTCTTGTAGTCCTTTGTTTAAAATAAGGGGTTGTTTGTTTAGCTCTTAATGATATTCTTAATGGTTCAGACTGTTTGTTCTGTAAGCAGATGTCTGAATAGATCAGACATTTGCCTCTGAGTGGTTAAATATTATATTGAGTCTGAATGATTAAGACCTCTAATATGAATTTGTCAGACACTTGTCTCTGAACGATTAAACATTATACAGGCTCTTAATGGTTCAGACCTCTTACTGGTTCAAAATTTAATGATTTAAAACTCTTACTGGTTTAACACTTAACTATGCTGGAGTTGACAAACAGCCTCCGTGTGTTTCTCAAGAGGGTTTCTTACCCAGTTTGGGTAACAAGCTTTTTTGGCTAGGATGAGTCGGATTATCAAAACAATTTGGGTTTTACTTTACCGGTGCTAACTATTGTTCGAGATAAGGAACATTATGTTACATATTTTTTTAATAATTCGGTGATGGATACCTTATTAATACTCTATCAAATGTATCGATATCTTTACAAAAAACAATACTTTTATTTGTTTTATTTATCATAAGCTATAAAGAAAGAATATGCTAAAATGTTATGAATGATTATACTCTTGTTTAGTTTTGAGCGGATAAATATTAGATTATTTTAATTACTTCATCATGGATGACTAAAATTATTACGTACGTAATGGAGCAGGAAACAATACAAAATGAAAAGGGAATTAAGTCAATTAAAAATACAATTATTTGGATTATTATCTAGAAGTTGAAATTAGTTGAAGTTAAAATTATTTAATTACTAACTTGCTGATTATTAATTTGATTGTTTTCAGTGATTTTGAAATTACTTTTGTATTTAACGCTCATTATTATAATTATTATTATTATTATTATTATTATTATTATTATTATTATTATTATTATTGTTATTATTGGTGAAGGATCCTGTACAAAGTCCAACTTTTGTAAGAAGTGTGGGAAATAATGTGAGAATGACAAGTGTCCCTAATCTTAATTAATTCAAAAGGGTATATTAGTAATTGTCCATTCTTATCAATTAATTGATTTTCTAGATAATTGCTAAAAAAAAAAATAACCGCTGATGAGTTTTTTTAGGATGGTGATCGTAAATTCTCATCATAAAATCGCCATTAATTCTCAGATCATCTTCTCCGACCACCGTCTGCATCTCCGACACACCATGACTTGAATCATAGTCATGGTGTTTTAAAATATGGGAATGTTTTTGTATTTATAAAACACCACGCCATGAATAATGTCCCCTGATAAAACACCATGACTTGAATCATAGATGTTTAAAACACCACACTATGAACAAGGTCTCCAGGTAAAACACCATGACTTGAATCATAGTCATGGTGTTTTAAAATCTGGGAATGTTTTGTATTTGATTGCCCAGACGTTAAAACACCATGACTTGAATCATAGTCATGGTGTTTTAAAATATGGGAATGTTTTTGTATTGATAAAACACCACGCCATGAATAATGTCTCCTGATAAAACACCATGACTTGAATCATAGATGTTTAAAACACCACACTATGAACAAGGTCTCCAGATAAAACACCATGACTTGAATCCTAGTCATGGTGTTTTAAAATCTGGGAATGTTTTGTATTGATAAAACACTACGCCATGAACAATGTCTCCAGATAAAACACCACGCCATCAACAATGTCTCCAGATAAAACACCATGACTTGAATCTGCGATTACGTTTTAAAAATCTGGGAATGTTTTAAAGTTTGAAGAAATTCGCTGATTTTTTTTGGAGATTGATGGCGGTTGCCATATAATTCGCTGATTTTTAGGAGTTTGATGGGTGGTTTTGAAACGGTTACCATATTTGAAATGTTGGAAAAGTCACTATTGCCCTTCAATTTTTACATAAGGTCCTTCTAATTAAAACACAATTTACATTTTATACCCTATTGATCTCAACCATTAGATCAAATATCCAATGGTTTAAAACACTTCTTACCCTTCTTACATTTTAGACATTTTTTACCATATCCCTGCCCTGTTATTATTATTATTATTATTATTATTATTTTATTATTATTTTTTTTTGCATTACCAATAGCTTAGGCTGTTCATGCATAAAATTGTAAATAATGTAAAATTTCAATATGACATTTTTTTGAATTGTTACTCTTTTTGTCCTTTCAGATAATAACTACTCTCTATAATATCATTGTTACTCAACGTTAAAAAAACACAGTTGGCCCACTATCAATATCATTCCACAGCGACCATATATAATATAATAATACATTAAAATGTGTCGGTTACAGCTTAATTCATCTTGTTATTTTCGAATATGGTATATGGTATCTGTTTCAAGTTAAAATTTTATTCAAACTAGCAATAACACCCGCGCGCGTTGCGGCGCGTGTACATCAAAAACATCAAATAAATTAGTCCAAACATTATGTAATGCGTTAACCATATGAAAACATGCGTTTCGACATAATCGATTTAACTCAATGTAACCTATATAAACAATGTGATTGGATCAAAACATAAAGTGAATCAAATTTATACTGTACAATCATAACATATTACATGTGACCCTAGTCATACATACAAAACGTAACGGGTATAACGAAAAAGTTGACACGTATAATCAAAAGAGATTAATTAGAGCGTTAAAAAAAGGGGAAAAAAGAAACCACATTTTGACTCAACTCCGATGGAAACAAAATTTACAAAACATTCATAAAATAATTACGAAAACATATTATATGACCTGACTCGTTCTCCAAAAAAAGGTTACGTAGAAACATACACCAACTCGAATTTATACCAAAACGTACATAAAAATGTGCACGAAAAACTATTTTTTTTAAATGAAAACGTATTACATTTAACCTGAATCGTTCCAAGAAAAAGTTTACGTCGAAATGTAGAGTAAATCAAATTTATATTGACACGTACATAAAAATATGCACGTAAAAAAGTTAGTTTTTTCTTAAGTAAAGGGGGTATAGTGATAACTCGAAACAAATTATTAGTAATAACTTAATAGGTTAAATACGTTCTTAAAATCGTGACAAGTAGCACTAACGCCACACCACTGACAACGACCACCAACATTAGAAGAGCTCGTAAAAAGAAAAAAAAGTAAAAAAATAACACCGAATGAAAAACAAACTTAAAATCGTTCAACCACGCACGCCCGTTGCAAGGTGTTAATCCGAAGAAATTAGCCATAAACGTTAAACGTTGAAAATAATAACTAAGTCGATGTAGGACCCACGCGTTACGACGAATTTGTTAAACGAAGAAAAATATACGCGTTGTGACTGGTCTGTCAAACGGGAAAAAACAGACGAAAAACGGTTGAACCTCACACGCACGTTGCGGCGTGTTGACTCGTAAAATTTTGAATGAAACGTAAAACGAAAAACTTGCGAAACATGAAAACTATGGGGGGATGAAAGTTAAAAATAAAAGGTGTGGGGGTTAAATTGTAAAAGATGAGATAAAGGGGTTAAATGCAAAGAATAAGGACTTTTGGGTTAAAAGAAAAAAATAAAAAAAGTTTTTTGAAAAACTCCCAAAGCATAAGGTATATACCTTTATGCATACAAATGTTGCTTATTTATGGTATTATATAATTCAAATATTGTAACTAAAACCATATAGCTGTAGAATTTAATTCCCATAATTGATGCTACAACGACAATACGAAAAAAAAGAATTTAAATCTTAAAAATAATATTAGGGCCGAAAATAGATATCTGTAAGATACGATTAGATCTGTTTACTGAAAATGTATACAATGTGATTTTTTACTTTTTTAAAAATAAATAAAATTATGAGGTTAGGATCATTCATTTCTTTTTCTTGGTACATAAAATATAAAACTGTGTTATAAACATGAGATATCAAGTAGTTAAACGAGTTGTATTCATATTTAATATTTGTGTTATATGTGTCGTCAGAGACCTGTTAAACCCGATAAGACACGATTTGCCAGTCCTAAATAATATATTGATGTTGTCTTATAATAATATACCTTTTAGATTTATCATAATTGTGGTTTACATGAAATATGGAAACAAAGGTATGTCACGTAGTCACAAAGGCTTTTATATTTCACACCTTCAAACCTATGTTGTGGTGACCGGTGAACCACAGCCCCTCGCACCCCACACCTTGCAGCTGATCGGTCGCCAACCAACTCTCACCTTCTCTGCCCCACGCCCCACTGTTGCACCCTCGTTGTGCTGGTGTTCCACACCGATGACCTGGCATCCCCTTTGCACCTACAACACACTACTTTACCCCTAAATTTTTATTTGTAAAACAGATGGTGGTGATTGCAATTCTTTATACCAGCAGATATTAAAATTTCATTACAAAACTATCGTTTTATTATATGTTTCTCTAAATAATGTGACTGGATTTTTTTTTATTTTTTTTATAATATTTTCTATTTTTTAATGGCAACCCGGATATATTAAACATAAAACAGTAGCAACCCAGCAAGAAGCTGGGAAGCCAAAAAACACATAGTCAAGAAAACTTAAAGACAAGAACATACAATAGATCCATCATAAAACATTTATACTAAGCCTTCTCCACCCGTCCCAAGACGACACCTGGATTGTCGATCTATGATTTAACCATGAAACAATTGTTTCTTTGATCTCCTCCGTTGTTCTTCTAATCTTGCCCGTTTTGCCTCTAAATATTTTCTCCTTACGTGCTTGCCAAATACTCCATAACGTGCATAGCCATAATGCACTTGCCACTTTTCTTTTGATTCTGGAAACTTGCATGTCATTAAAGTCCTGCAACAGTCTTCTTATTGTGTTAGTGTCCCGCCCCAAAACCTTATTCATCCACCCGAAAATCTGCAGCCAAACCCCCTAGCAAATCTGCAGTTCAGCAAGACATGGGCTGCAGATTCTTCTTCATCATCACACATTTTGCAAATTTAGAAGGTATGCCAACTCCCCTCGAGGCCAGCGCAGATGCAGTAGCAATCCTTTCGTCGATTGCCCTCCAGGAAAATAAATTGCACTTCGGGGTCGCTCACTTATTCCAAATAAAGTCGCTTGCCTGGACATTCAGATCTAGTTGTCTCGATAGTTGTTGCCTCACACTTTTAACTGAAAACCCCGTACCATCTTCATCTTTCCATCCCCATTGATCAGCCTTGTATGATATACTTTGCTGCAGTAAAGTGTATTTCAGCTTTTCCATCTCTGCTTTTTCTGTGATATTACTCGGAACCCTCACACATGCCCAATTCCATATCTTCGCCCCATTATTTATCGTGTAGCATTCCGAGATCTTTGACCTTTTATTCTTAGCTAATTGGTACAAGTTTGGAAACCGATCCCTAAGGGGACCGTCCCTCGTGCAATAATCTGGCCAGAATAAGGTATTGTTACCCATCCCAACATTGCACTTCAATTGTCTCGCAACATCAATGTTATATTTCCTAAATTCCTTATCGATAATCCCAATAGTTAAGCAAGGTTTAGGTCTCTAATGCTGCCCCCAAGCTTTTTCGATGCGACTACTTTTGGAATTGCCTGAACCATTTTCCGGTTATTATGTATTGCTTGTACCACTTGGACCCACAATTGACCCGGCTCCATTTTTATACACCACCACCACTTCACAAGTTAAGCGAGGTTTAGGTCTCTAATGCTGCCCCCAAGCTTTTTCGATGAGACTACTTTTTTCCATCTCACCCACCTGCTTTTTTTGTTCATACTACATCCTCCCCATAGGAACTTTCTCATAATACCTTCAAGATCTTTTACTACCACAATTGGGCATTTGTAAAGCGAAAGATAGTAGTTGGGTAAACTACCTAATACTGCTTTAACAAGCACAATCCTACCAGAAAAGAAAAGAACCTTTGCCTTCTAATTAGGAATTCTCTTGTTGAACGTATCATTACCTCTTTCCAATTTTGCACCCTATTCATATTTGCGCCAACTTTGAGGCCCAAGTATGAGAAAGGAAATTTGCCCGCTTTACACATAAATACCGATGCCATGCCTTCCACCCCGGTCTCGTTTTTCCGACTCCAAATAATTGGCTCTTCCTTGGGTTTACTTTTAACCCGGAAATAATAAAGAATGCCCTCAAAATCCTATTGAGATTTCTTATATTATCTTCATCCCACTCACCAACAAATATTGCATCGTCTGCGAACAACATGTGTGTTAAGTATGGACCATTACTCGGTAGTTTTACCCCCGAAAACAAGCCTGTACGTTCCGCCTTTTTCATCATGACGTGTAGTGCTTCCATGGCCACAATGAAGAGAAATAGAGACAAGGGGTCCCCTTGACGCAAACCCCTTTAATATTGAACCTCGCCCGATCATAATATTTTCTGTTGAAGATAATCATATAATTTTACCACATTACTTTATATTGTTATTATTATTCCACCTCCTCCATCTCACCTTTGTTGGTAAAAAAAAAGTCTTTCGATGATGCTTTACTGCTTTTTAAGTAAAACTGAGTTTACTTATGGATTTTAGTAAAAATAAACATATATATTCTAGTAAAAACCAAATTGCTTTAAAATACAATGAACTTAGCTCAAGTTATCTATGTGACAAACTTTTGAAACTATAATTTTAATTTAATTATTTACCATATATTACCATTTTAATTAATTATCGTAATGGGTAATTTTTTCTTGTTGAAAGATTATTGTTGACTAAGCTACTAAAATGCGTAGATGGCCATTTCTTCCGTCGATCATCCCCAATGTTTAAGCTCACCTCTTATCATGATCATCACCATTACATATGACCACTTCTCTGTCAGACATTCCCATCGTCTAACCACCACCATCACCTTTGTTAAAAAAACCTTAGACCATCTTTTATGGGTGTCGGTTTGGGTGTTACCGTGTTAGGGAGCGCCAACTCAATCTCAAGGGTGTGGCACACCGCCCCATTGGGCCTGGTTGGGGCACAATGATTGAAGACGTGGCCACAATCATGAGAACTTGTTCCAAGTGCTCATAACCTCATCCAATCAGATTGTAAGAAATATAATTATATATTTAAAAACAATGGTTATCTAATTATTACAAAATGCTCCATACACACATGACCACTACATCCCTCCATCCATGTGAGTATGGCTTCCCCTTCTGCTTATGTGGCGCTCAGATGTCGCCTAGTAAGCAACATTTTTCATTTACATTGACATGATCATAACGGACGGTCTTAACAACCATTACCACCGTTAATTCTCTTCAATACACCACCTGCAATAAACACCATCACAACCGCGTTAACCACCCCGAAATTCCTAACCCTACCTTCACCTTCGTTTACTACCAATTCTAACCCAATTCCCAAGTTGGGAAGTGGAACCAATGGAAACCACAAGCATAATCAGAATAGAACCTTCATTGTCAACTAAAAAGCATAAGCCAAATAGCCAAACAATACCTAACATGTGAAAACCAAACCCAAATCTCTTGTAATTACATTAAAAATAATAAAAATCTTTCTCCTTTTCTGTTAAATAATATTTTTATACCTTTATCATTACATTTTCTCTCTCCTCTACTCACAACCACTTTTTAAAAATATTAAATTTTTTTAAAGGTGAACAATGTTTTTTCATATTTAAAACCAAACCCAAATCCCATATTCCCAAAGTGGTGGGCTTGTTGAGAAGAAGGCTAGAGGTGGTGGGCTCGTTGGGAAAGAACTAAGAAGGCCCGAGTGATACAACACATGAATATGTATTGTTAAAAGTAATTAAAGTTAATATTAAATAAGAATTAAATAATTTTTATAAAGAAATCCATGCCGTTAAAGTTTTGGATAATATGTGACACCTAAGTAAAAATATATAGAAATGGTAAAGCCATTTTATTTCATTACATTTATTTCGTTACATGTAACCATAATTATATTATTATACTAAGTTATAGACCCATATATTACCTGGGTTAATAAAAGAAATGTCTCACATAAGTAAAAGATGATGAACACCATACAAAAATTTCTAAAGCCATCCATATAAGTAAAATGTTAATTTCTTTTTCTGAAATTTGAAGAAAACAGAATAATTCTGAAAACTAATTTACACAATATAAGTCCCCCTGGAGTGGGGCGGTATGAGGGGCTATAGCGCCCAATGGCGCTGCCAAACACCACGACGCGGGGCGCCACGAAGGAAAAAGAGGGGTGGGGCGCGACCTCCATAACGGCGTTATGTGGATTGAAGTTTGAATTTTTATTTGTTTTTTTTTATTTTCTGGTTTTCCCCACTCACAAACATATATACATACATATGTTTGTAATGCTCTGTTTTGTTGCAGGTAGGTTTCGAAGAAGGAAGAAGGAAGAAAACTTATTTTGGTTTATACACATTTAGTCTCTGCATTTTCTCAAATATCTAATTTTTTTTTTAAAAACTTGGTTTTTAAAATTGGTTTTTAACATATTTGGTCCCTGCAATTATGAAAACTTATTTTATTTAATGTTTTTTATTTAACATTAAAGGGTTTTAATTTAAAAAAATTAGAAATTAATTAAAAAAAATTGAAAATTAATTAATTGAGTAATGATGACAAAGGGGCTTTATGACTACGGCCTCAAGTTGCATAACGCCCCATAAAGCCCCGTGATGACATGGCGTGCCACATGTCGCATAACGCCCACAAAGGGGCCTTATTACTACGGATGGCCTAAGACCACCCGTAGTGGGGCGTTTTTTTAAAAAAAAATTGAAAAAAAACGCCCCAAAACGCCCCCACCCCATTACACCCGGCGTTTTGGGGCGTTATTATTGGAAAAATTTGTTGTGGGCGTGTATATTAAAACGCTGAAGGAGTTGTTTGACAAAATGGCCTCTGACAAAATGGTCTTGTCCACCATTTTTCAACCAATGAATTTGAGATACCACATGCCCACTTCACTTTTCAACTGACATGCCTTTTCTTTTTTCTTTTTTTTTCATCAAAAATAATATGGGCATTATGGGGCATTATACCCACTACACCACTTTTGCTATAATGCCCCCTTGCTGACTAGGACGCCACGTGTCGTATAATGCCCCATGGTGGGGGCATTATAACCTTCTACCACTACACATGGTCTAAGAGGCAAATATATGATGATTATTGCTAATTTTAATTATATACATAAGTTAAAATTTACAAAACATGAATTATGATTATAAATAATTAGAAATAGACAGTGTGATAATATTCCACCGAAGACTTCGCAATAAGGGTTTTCTCCCCGACGGCTTCCTCCACAATGGATCGCCGCCGGAAAATCATTCCAGAAAATATTCAACGTCGTATAACAAATTTTTTTTCACTAATCTACCTGAAAGATGTAGTGGGACTGATTTGTCCGGTCATGTTCGTCAGTTTGGCCAGATTTTCGAATTATACATTGCGAGGAAAAGAGATAAAGGCGGAAATAGGTTTGGTTTTGTCTCAATGCTCGACGTGAAAGACAAAGACGAGATACTAAGGAATCTTCGCAACACTCGCATGGGGGAATATCGGCTATGGGTCAGTGTGGCCAAGTTCGTTTTAGAGGACGGGGAGATAAACAGTAAGAAAGCGGAGTCGAATATAAACAATCAAAAGCAACAAGGAGACGAGGTTCATAGGGAAGGGAAGACACCGGTTTTTGTGAAGGGTGAAAGCTCGTTTAAAGAGATGCTCGTTGGTAAGTCAGTAACTATCGATAGCGGAGTCAATGCTTTCAATGAGATGTATGGAAGGGCCCTGGTTGCGAGAATGATTGATCTGAACGCTTTGAAGAATATCAAACTGATTTTGAATGAGATTTGTCCCGCTTTAGGCAAAGTACAATATTTGGGTGGTTTAGATGTCTTGATCACGTTCGAGGACGCGGAAACAACATTAGCAGTTCGGGAAGCCGCAAGATCGATTGTTTGGTATATTTTCAAAGATTAGTATCTGGGAAGGGCATACGTTTAGTTTCGAACGCTTGGCATGGCTTAAAGTGCAAGGAATTCCTCTACATTTATTAACTAATGAAGTTATTGATGTGGTGGGATGTGTTTTTGGGAAGGTAGTGCATAAGGCTAACAGGTCGACTTCGGATCATGATTTATCATATGAATATGTTGGGGTCTTGATAGGAGATGGCAAAAGGGTGTCCGAAGAAGTAATCTTGCAATGGAAGGATTGAAAGTTCTGTGTTTGGGTCATGGAGGAGTTGGGCGAATGGCTACCGGATTTTATCGACGTAAAGGCAATTCCGGATGTTGAAAACACAGATGAGCCTGAAGAAGAGGAGCCAAACGAGACGCCGGAGAAGAACGGTGACAATGGAATGACCGGGGATGAGCAAGACATGGAAAACAATAATTTCATTAAAGACAATGATAATGATTTTGTCAATCAATCATTACCAATTAATGCCGAGCAATCCTCCCAATTAAATGATTCAGTCTCTAAATGTGGTGATAGGGAAGAAGTCTCTGTTCCAGCATTAAACTTTTCGTTTGAGCAATTTTTGAGGGATAATAATGATGGTCATAAGGGTGTGAGAAAAGTACATAAACGAAAAAAGTTTAAAAAGGGGTGTGGACTAGGCCAGCCTAGTAACTCGTATTCCAGCAGCCAGGAAAGTCTGAAAGTGGTTAAAAGGCATAAAAAATCTGACCCTTTCAGGCTTAACAAATTACTGGGCCTAAATGATGAGGAGGAGTCGAACACGGTATTGGGCCTGAATGATGAGGATGAGTCGAACACTGTGGACGAAGAGGTGGTTTTTCCAGATAAGGAGCAAGAGGTGTTTGATTTGAATTGTCATCCAAACTCAGTCTCACCCGATAATAACACTCCAGTAGATGATAGAAGAGCTGATACAGAAGTAGAGAATAATGACAGCCATACGCAAGATGTTAACAATCGTAGGGAAGAGACACATCATACGGGTGAAATTGAAGCAACAAAGGAGATGGGGGAAAAGCTTGGGGTTCATCTTCACAGGTTCGATAACTTGATACGGGATTCTATCGATCAAGAAGGGTTACAAATCGGTAAGTTATGAATTGTCTGTCCAAAAATATTCGTGGGATTGGGGTGTGTGGGAAGGCTAGATGGATTAAGGGTTTGAAAGAGGAGTTTGGTATTTCTTTTATGGGTATGCAAGAAACTATGTGCAATAATATTCAAGATGGGATGTTGGCAAATTTTTGGGGAGGGTTGGGTTTTGATTATGACTTTGTAAATGCCAATGGTCACTCGGGAGGAATTGTTAGTATGTGGGATCCAAAGGTTTACGCGAGGGATAATGTGGTCAAAGATGATAGTTTTCTGATGGTTTATGGTCTGTTGACGGATGGTTCGGTTTGATTAAACATTATCAATGTGTATGCCCCCAACAAAATGTAGAAAAAAGTAACCTTTGGGCGAGAATTCTTCAAGTTATGCAATTGGGGCAGGGCTGGTGGATTGTATTTGGGGATTTTAATGCGGTTAGAAGTTCGGAAGATCGAAATAACTCAGTTTTTGACCCGAGTGGTGCTAGGGAATTTAACGATTTTATCGATGAAGCCGGTTTACGGGAGTATAATTTGAGAGGATTGAAATACACCTATCTAAGTAACATAGGAGGCGAGTGTAAAATGAGCATAATAGACAGGATGCTCGTTTGTTCTAATGTTTTCAATAAATGGCCGGACGCTTGTGTTAGAGCTTTACATAGAGTACATTCTGATCATTCTCCTTTGATTTTGTCTATGGCTGATTTGAATTTTGGACCCAAACCCTTCCGGTGGTTTGACTCTTGGATGGATAGGCCCGGATGTCAAGATTTGGTTAAATTCACTCTAGAGGATAATAATGTTCAGGGGCCTGCGGACTTGGTTTTAACCATGAAACTGAGAAGACTTCGTAACAGGTTGAAGATATGGTTTAAAAAGTGCAAACAGAAAGAGGTTGAAGAGGAGATGAGACTTCGAGCCGAGAAGGAAGAGATTGAAACTATGATGGAACATGAAGATTTAGATGAGCCGGATTTATGGGTTTGGGCCGAGTGTAAAAAGAATCTTGAAGAGATAGAGCTCCATAGATCCTGTGATATCAAACAAAAGTCACGGGTGAAATGGGCGTCTTTTGGGGATGAGAATACGACCTTTTTTCATAATGTGGTAAATGGTAGAAAAGCGAGAAATGCTATCCCGGATCTAGAGGTTAACGGAGAATGGGCTTCAAAACCAACATTGGTCAAGAAGGAAGTTATGAGGTTTTTTAAAAATCATTTCAGAGAACATTATGCTCAGAGGCCGGTTATGGAATGTTCGGGAATGAAAAAAATTAACAATGAGGACGATAACTTTTTGATTGCTTTGTTTTCTAAACAGGAGATCAAAGAAGCCGTCTTTGGATATGGATCAAATAAGGCACCGGGACCGGACGGTTTTTACTTTCGTTTCGTGAAGCGTTTCTGGAGTTTCCTGGAGGAAGACTTTTATAGGATTATGGCAGAATTCTATGATACAGGCACGGTTACTGCTGGTTGTGGCTCGTCATTCATAACATTGATACCAAAGGTAAAAACGCCATTGGGACTCAAGGATTATAGACCAATTACACTTGTTGGGATGATTAGTAAAGTTATTTCCAAAATACTTGCTAATCGTCTCAAGAAGGTATTGGGAAGTGTCATATCCGAACATCAATCGGCTTTCTTGAAAGACCGATTTATTCTTGATGGCCCCCTAGTTGTTAATGAGTTAATGGAATGGTTAAAAAAAAGAAAGAGGAAGGTGTTTTTGTTAAAAATTGATTTTGAGAAGGCATACGACAACGTCAACTAGAACTTTTTGATGTCGATTATGTCACAAATGGGTTTTCCCTCTATGTGGTGTAGTTGGGTTCGAGGAATTCTTGTGTCGGCACGTTCGATGATTTTAGTTAACGGCTCCCCCACATTTGAATTTAGCTGTGAGAAGGGTCTTCGCCAAGGCGATCCCCTTTCGCCTTTTCTGTTCTTGATTGTCATGGAGGCTCTCTCCTGGATATTTAATAAATCCAAATCGATTGGTGAATTTACGGGTATTAATTTTACAGATAATGAAGCTGATATTACACATTTGTTCTACGCAGATGATGCACTCATTTTGGGTGAATAGTCTCGTGTACATCTGGAAAAAACGACTCGTATACTTCGGGTTTTTTATTTATGTTCGGGTCTGCGTATAAGTCTTCACAAATCTAATTTGTTTGGAGTTGGGACTGATGATATAGAAGTTGACAATATGATGGAAGTTTTGGGTTGCAAGAGATGCACATTCCCTTTTGAGTATTTGGGGATTAAAGTGGGAGCTAACATGAATCGGATTAACAATTGGAATTCGGTGATTGACGTCATAAAGGCCAGACTTGTGTCGTGGAAGGCGAAGAACTTATCGATAGGAGGGAGGTTGATTCTTATTAAATCGGTTTTTGAAAACTTACCGGTTTATTATTTTTCTCTATATAAGGCTCCTATGGCGGTGATTGATAGTATTGAAGCGATTATGAGGCGCTTTTTGTGGGCGGGGTCTTCGGTAGAGAGAAAGATTTCATGGGTGGCTTGGGATGTTGTTACTACGCCTAAAGTAGAGGGCGGTTTAGGTGTTAGTAGGCTGCAATGTACTAACGAAGCTCTCCTCCTCAAATGGGCGTGGCAATTTAAAACCGCAGGTAGTAGCTTGTGGAAAAAGGTAGTTGTGGGGTGTCACAACACGTCTAGAGCTTGGACCATGCTTCCATTGTCACAACCTCCGATCCCTAATCCCCGGGAACGGGCGGACGTGATCACAGAGTTCGGTGGTATCAGTTTGTTTAGTCTTGCAGCGGAATTTACATCAGGACCGTAGTTAGAAAATGTTTATCAGAGTAAAACCACCTCATTTTATATTAATAATCACATGGGTAAAACCCAAGTTTCTTATTACAATACATTATTAGGGACAAACCCTAATTTTATTGAATTTAAAACATCGTTTATTAGGTAACTTTTATAGCCACATTTTCCCAAGCCTTCAGTGCTCTCCAGCTGGCTTTTTACTAATTGGCTGTCACATTGGGTTACCTGAAACATGTTTTAAAAATATTTGTCAGCGGGAAATACTGGTGAGTGAATCCCAATTTAATCAAGTTTAAAGTCACAGTGAACAGTATTGAGAGTGATCACTTTGTTTATGTCTACACAATTACTCCATTTGGTATTATCAATCCTGACTTGTGGGTCATATTACCCATTGGCTAACTCATTGTCCAATGGTAACGCATTGTCATCCCGACTTACTACTCGCAAGTAGTACAAAATTTTGTATACAAAACCCCAACATACCGGCAGTAATTGAATAACTACAAAGACTCAATTACTGCTAATTTTCATAGTAAAACATTTAAGGTTTGGTAAAACATTACCAAAAACATTAACAAAAAGAGGATAAACTCACATTGCTGTCTTAGGCTTTTCGTAAGGGTTTCCTGGGTATAATCTATAATTTATACAAATGTACGTTGATTAGTACCATAACCCTTTGAAATTATTAATAATACCCTCCCCGAGACGGCATTCCAACAACTACGTCGGGCAGAACCACGACAGTTGTTACGGAACCCTAAATCAATCGGGCAGCGTAACTGTTATGAAACCAGGGTTATGATACTTACAACAGAGCAGAACCTCGCTAATTAGGGGTATAGTACCCGACTAGAATTCCTCTACTACAGAAATGGTGATTCGAGATTGAAATGTGAGCGACGAAAATTGTAATCCGATGCCATCTATTTATATGGTCTGATACCGACTCTGAGGCGGCCCGCGTAAGGTAAGGCTAGGCCTTACGCGGCCCGCGTCAACACGCGGTCAAACTATAGCTTAGCTGAGTCGTTGAGTAGGTCCGCCACGATGTCGACACGTGTCGGCTCAGGAATGTGCCACCATTTGGAACACGCGCGGCCCGCGTCAAGTTAGACGAGGTCTTACGCGGCCCGCTTGAACTAAAGGATTCAGCGGAATCCGGTCAACACTCCCATACGGCCCGCGTAAGATGTTGGGGTGGGTTTATGCGGCCCGCCTCAACTTACATTTCAGATTTTTATTTTATTTTTATAAACTATAACATAATACGGGCTCGGTTTTCGCATACGGGGTGTAATATAAGACGTATTGGGACATTCTAACATATAATAGGGTGTAATAAATATTTATAAGGGTGTTGGTTTTACCGAGGGTTGTTACATTCTCCCCACCTTGTTTTTAGAGCTCGTCCTCGAGATCTACTGAAACAAGTGCGGATATTTCCTTTTCATTTCTGATTCGAGTTCCCATGTGTACTCAGGTCCTCTTTTGGAGTCCCACTTCACTTTGACTAGAACTAATCTCTTGTGTTTGAGATTCTTGACTTTCCTATCTTCAATCTATAGAGGTCTTTCTACAAACTTGAGTTGTTCATTTACCTCTATATCCTTAAGAGGTACTATTAGTGATTCATCAGCTAAACACTTTTTAAGATTTGATACATGAAACACATCATGTATTCCTGCCATTTCCTCTGGCAGTTGTAGCTGATAGGCTACAGGTCCTATTCTTCTAATAATCTTAAAAGGTCCAACATACCTGGGACTTAGCTTTCCCCGTTTGATAAATCTTACCACTCCTTTCCAAGGAGAGACCTTTAACAATACTTTATCTCCTACTTGAAATTCTAAGGGTTTGCATCGGTTATCAGCATAACTCTTTTGTCGATCACGTGCTGCTTTCAGTCGTTCCTTGACTTGAATAATTTTGTCAGTTGTTTCCTGTACTATTTCAGGTCCAGATAGTTGCTGTTCCCCAATTTCTGCCCAACATACTGGGGTTCGACACTTTCGTCCATAAAGTGCTTCGAATGGTGCAACATTGATACTTGTGTGATAACTATTATTATAAGAAAATTCTATCAAAGGTAAGTGTTCATCCCAATTACCTCCAAAGTCAATTACACAAGCTCTAAGCATGTCCTCCATTGTCTTAATTGTTCTTGCACTTTGTCCATCTGTTTGAGGATGATAAGCCGTGCTTAGCATTATCTTGGTTCCCATTGCCTTTTGGAAACTTGACCAGAAATGAGATGTGAATAGACTATCTCTGTCAGAAACAATTGATAAAGGAATGCCATGTAAAGAAACAATTTCATTTACATACAATTTAGATAATTGTTCCATACTAATTGTTTCCTTCATTGGTAGAAAATGCGCTGACTTAGTTAATCTATCTACAATCACCCAGATTGTATCATTTCCTTTCCTAGTTTTGGGTAATTTAGTAACAAAATCCATTGTTATTAATTCCCATTTCCACACCGGCATTTCCAATTGCTGTAACAAACCTGAGGGTTTCTGGTGTTCAGCTTTGACTTGTGAACAAGTTAAACATTTAGAAACATAGACTGCTACATCCTTTTTCATTCCTATCCACCAGAAATTTTTCCTTAAATCCTGGTACATTTTATCACTTCCTGGATGTATCGTATATTTAGACTTATGGGCTTCTTCTAATATACGATTACGTAGATTTCCTAATTTAGGTATCCACATTCTCTTTTCATGGAATCTCCAAATTCCACCCGTTCCTTGTTTTAATTCTTTTAACATACCTTTTAACTTTTCAGTATCTTCCTTGATAACTGACTCTTGTGCTTCTCTTATCTGATCATTTAAATCTACTTGCAGATTTAATTTAAGAGAACGTACCCTTCTTGGCTTTTCATGTTACTTTCTACTTAAAGCATCTGCCACTACATTTGCTTTTCCTTCATGATACTGGATATCACAATCATAATCACTAAGAAATTCCATCCAGCGTCTTTGTCTCATATTCAACTCCTTTTTCCCGAAAACATACCTTAAACTCTTATGATCAGTAAATATGGTAAACTTACTACCGTAAAGGTAATGTCTCCAAATTTTAAGAGCAAAAATTATAGCTCCTAATTCTAAATCATGGGTTGAATAATTCTCTTCATGATTCTTAAGTTGCCTAGATGCGTAAGCTATAACCTTTTGGCGTTGCATCAAAACACATCCATAACCTAATCTAGAAGCATCACAATAGACTACAAAATCTTCAGTTCCTTCTGGTAATGCTAATATGGGTGTATGGGTCAATCTTTGCTTAAGAATTCTAAAGGCTTCTTCTTGTTTTATTCCCCATTCAAACTTAAGAGATTTACAGGTTAACTTAGTTAAGGGAATGGTTATTCTAGAAAAATCTTTAATAAATCTTCTATAATAACCAGCCAATCCTATGAAACTTCTAACCTCAGTTGGTGACTCAGGGGTTTTCCATTTCGTAATTGCCTCGATTTTGGTTGGATCTACATGAATTCCTTCATGATTGACTAAGTGTCCAAGGAATTGTACCTGTTCTAACCAAAATTCACACTTTGAAAACTTAGCATAAAGCTTTTCCTTTCTTAACAGACTTAAAAGTGCGTGCAAATGTCTTGCATGATCTTCTTTACTCTTAGAGTAAATTAGAATATCATCTATGAATACGATTATGAATTTATCCAAATATGGCTTACATATTCGGTTCATCATGTCTATAAATGCAGCTGGGGCATTGGTTAAACCAAATGGCATGACAGTAAATTCATAATGGCCATACCTGGTTCTAAATGCAGTTTTAGGAATATCCTCTTCCTGTACCTTTAATTGATGATATCCTGACCTTAAATCGATTTTAGAGAAAAATCGAGCTCCTTGTAGCTGATCAAACAGATCATCGATTCTCGGTAATGGGTACCGATTCTTAATCGTGAGCTTGTTTAATTCACGGTAATCAATGCACATACGCATTAATCCGTCCTTCTTTTTAACAAACAATATCGGCGCTCCCCATGGCGACGAACTTGGCTGTATGAATCCTTTTTCCAACAATTCATCTAATTGTTTCTTTAATTCTTGCATTTCTGCAGGTGCCAAATGATGTGCGTGAAAGTGTTATATATTTTAGGTGTATATTTTAAGCCCTTTTAACACTTATTTTTAGCCAAGTTTTAAATTTATAAAACACGATATTTTACTAACACTAAACACACATATGGGCAAGTGCACCCATCGTGAGCGTAGTATAGTGTTGGTAAGATACCGAGGTCGTCCAAGGACACAAGAGCTTTTAGTACCGGTTTATCCTCAACGTCTAATCAAAATAAAAAGGTTAGAAAAATGTTTTAAACTAAGAAAAATAAAAACTAACTAAAATGCTGAAAATAAAAATAAAATAAAAACAGATAGACAAGATGAATCACTTGGTTCCGACTCGTATCTAGTATAACCTTTGATTATTTCCGCACTTTTGCACATAATTAAGAGATTATCTTAGTTATTGTAGTAGGCCCCTCTTTTGAAGGTGACGTTACCCTCACCCCAGTAGTTTGAGTCAGCAAGGATACAATCCTAAAAGGGTGGATTATTGGAAGATAATGAATTAAGTTATTAATGCAAATTATGGTAGGCCCCGCTTTTGGCGGTGACGTTACCCTCGACTAAGTAGTCTGAGTCAGCAGGGATACAGTCCTAAATAGCCGGGTTATAGTATTAATAGTAGTTAACTTATGAGGGGATCAAAGAGTTTGGACCCCCGCCATCCAATACCGTGAAGCATTGAAGGAGGTCCTACTAAATTTGACCCAGGTCCATTGCAGGACCTCTAAACGATGAACAATGGCAAGACCTTTACCAAACCGTTCCCTTAACCCCCGACCAGGTAGCCAACATACCTCCATATAGACCGTGGAGATATGAATGGTGAAAATCTTTTATTTTATATAAACAGTAAAATAATGCCAAGACACCACGGACAAACGATAAGGAAAGATCACCTTCAACATAAGTAACTAGTTATTAAAGTCATTAATACAAAACCAAATAAAAAGTGCAAAAGATTAGAAATAAAAAGTATTATACTAGACACTTTGTCTTCACCAAGTGATGTAAGAGACTTAGGCAAACATGGCCTTGATTGTCAAGAACTCTTACGATCAATCTTGGATCCCGAGACGACTCACACACTCTACGATGGACAATGGATGATGGTGGTGGATGATGGTGTTGTGATGGTGGTGGGTGGTGGATGAAGTGTGAGAGAGGTGGTGTGCCAAGGGATGAGTTGAAATGAAACCAAGCACTCCTATTTATAGGCTGAACAGAAGGCTGGGCACGGCCTCGTGTCCGCTGGACACGGCCCCGTGCCTGTCTGACACTCTCTCTCTTCATTAATTGTAATTCGCAATTACAATTAATGCGCCTGCTGTACTTTCGCCACGCCCCCGTGTTCGCTGGACACGGCCCGTGGTGGGCAATAGAAGCTTCTACATCTTTGTCTTTTCTGCAGACAGTTGAGTACGCCCCGTGTCCGCTGGACACGCCCCGTGTTGGCTGGACACGCCCCGTGTTGAGCTGAGCACGCCCCGTGCTCAGCTGGGCACAGCCCCATGCTCAGCTTTCTTCTTGTTTTTGCTTTGGGAGATGCTGTCGAGGAGTTGGACATGCCACGTTTCTTCCTTTTCTTTGTATTTATGTTGGTTTTGGCTGTATATTTGTTCCTTTTGTTCGTTTAAGCTCATTTGATCCTGAAAATACAAAAGGAAGACAAAAGCACACTTTTTCCAACATTAGTACTAAAAAGGGGTTAGTTTTATGCCTCATTTGATGTAATTTATATGTTGCATTTTGCATACATCACCAAACGGTAGGGTGCTTTGGCAATCGGTGATGTTCCTGGTATTAAATGGATTCTGAATTCAACTTCTCTATCTGGAGGTAGTCCTGGCAATTCTTCTGGAAAGACATCTGAAAACTGAGATACTACTGGAATATCTTTTAGTTCTTTTCCTTTAGTGTTAATGATTATAGAAATCAAATACACTATAGAACATTTTCTTATACAACTTGCAGTTTTCATCACAGAAATAGATTTAGTAGACCTAAAAGGTTTATCTCCTTTAATTGTGATCTTTTTACATTTTTGTGAATTTACTTGAATTAACTTTTGATCACATAAAATACTGGCTTTATTGGCTATTAACCAATCCATTCCTAAAACAACATCAAATCCTACCAGATTCATAGGATACAGATTTGCAATAAATTTCTGATTTGAAATTTCTATACTTGCTCCCTGCAAGATTTCAGAAATTCTAACAGTTTCTCTGTTGGCTGTTTCTACTAAACATTCATGTGGTAGTTTAGTTAATGACTGATTTAGTAATTTGCAAAACGATGTATTAATAAAACTTTGGTTTGCACCAGAGTCAAATAATACTTTAGCAAAGACATCATTAACTAAAAACGTACCGGCTATGACATCGGGAATCATCCTGGCTTCTTCTGCAGTTAACACAAATGCTCTAGCATTTTTAGTATTCTTGTTATTTGCAGCTGGAGCTAACTTTGGACAATTTGGCCTGATATGACCTTTTTCTCCACAGTTGTAGCATAATCCATTACTGGTTTTCTTCCTGCAATTTTCTTCCTTGTGTCCTGACATCTTACAATGATTGCAGAGAACGGAGCATTTTCCCGAATGCTTTTTCTTGCAGACCTTGCAGTATGTTGCAGAGGTAGAACCTATATTCCTACGATTGTAATTCTCCGAACGGAATTCTTGAGTAAGCCTTTGAGTTAGGCTCCTTCTCTGATCTTCTTCTCTAGTACGAACTAACTCATCAGTCAAGGTACTTGTTAATTCTACAGCTTCTTCTATGGTTTGAGGTCTAGCTGCCTTGACTATGTGTCTAATCTCTCCAATTAATCCCCAAATATACCGAGAGATTAACACTGGTTCTGGTGAAGCAAGAGTTGGCACTATTCTAGCATATTCGAAAAATAACTTAGTGTACCCTTTGCTATCTACACCAGTCATTCTAAGATTTAGGAATTTGTTTGCTATCTGTTCTTTCTCATTGGGTGGGCAGAATTTCCTTTTTACCTTATTCTTAAATTCTTCCCATTCCATATTATAGGTTTGATCACTTCCTCTTGTCTGGAGGATAGTGTTCCACCATTCTAGTGCTGCATTCTTAAACAGATTAGAAGCAAACAGTATTCTATCTTCTTCAGCACATTTACTTATCCTTAAGACTGCCTCAGTCTTTTCTATCCAGCGTAAAGTTGCAATGGCCCCTTCATTGCCTGAGAATTCCATTGGTTTACAAGACCAGAATTCTTTATAAGAACAACCATAAGGCATGGTTCTTCTTCTTTTGGGAATAGGCATTTGAAGTACAGGTCCATTGTTCACGCTGTTTTCTGGTTCACTTGGTCGCTTACTACTATGCTTACTTTTATTATCAACATCTTTAACAGTTTGAAGTATAAATGGCATAGCATCTATAATTCCCTGTGCTACTATGTGTTGGATAGCACTATTATCCACTTGATTTTCATTGTTATTGTTGTTTGGGTTCCCATTATTCAGATTATCATCATTCTGAATATTATCATTCTGGATTTCCGGGTTATTATCCAAATTTACTTGATTTTCTTGGTCGGCCATCTGGATTTTAAACATTTACCCCATATTAAAATCATAATTAATATCTAGTATAATTAATCACATAACACACAATCTAACCAAAAACGTAGATCATTGCTACTTACTCTTTTCATATACTTATGCGTCTATTACACACTAGTACAGAAATAAAGATTACAATACCAACTGAAATAAAATAATAATATGCATCCATACACACATATTTTATTTTATTTTTATTATATTATTATTACTACTGCTTACTCCATTCTAACATTCATGGATATGGATTCATCCAGAAATCCATATTGCGCTCATCGTATTTCCATACGAGACGCTCTCCCACCTGACGCATCCTCTCACTGCTCTCTAAAATTTCCTCCCCGAAAGTCCTAAGTTCTTGAACGTTTTCTGCACTCATTGGGGGTGCAGGTTCTCGGACTGGGTTTGGAATCTGGGGTTCTGGTTCCTGATATGGGGGTGACAATTCCTGAAATTGGTAAGGATCCTCTAAAATTTCCCTAATGTAGTTATCTTGGTAATAGGGATCTAAAGGGTCCATACCTGGGTAAACTTCTATGTTCTGTATGGGTGGATAATCCTGAATAGGATAACGTTGCACAAAATCCCTATTGTTGTCCCACCAAGGGTCGTAATTCGGGTCTAGTGGGTTTGGTGCAGGCACTCTAGGGATTTCTTCTGGATTAAAATTATACATCTCTTCTTCCTGATTTTCCTGGTTTTCTATCTCCATAGGTTGTTCTGGGTTTTGTGGTTGTGGGGCTACTAGTTGTTCCAGACTCGGGTCAGCAGCAGTTGTAGCTAAGATATGGAAATTAGCTAGGCTTCTATTAAGTATCTCTTGAGTATGGGCATCTGTCTCTTTCTTAATAGCTGCTAAAGCCCTTTGCTGTTGCAATTTCCTCATTCTTTTTCTACGAGCAAAAGCTTCTTTACTGAACCATCCTCGTTTCTTAGTAGGAAATGGTTCTTCAGATTGCACTCTAAAAGCAAATATTCCATCCTCCTGATCAGCAACATACCCCGAGAGGGCAGGCTGTGATGATGTACTTTCACTCTTAGGTGAATCAGATAACTGACTACTCAGATCTGATGGTCCTTGATCACTCATACTGAAAACTAACAAATAGTCAAATAACACATAACACATAATTACAGTTATGCACATATTTCCTTAATTTATTTCCTAACACAAAATTTCAAAAACTTAAGTGTCAGCAGAACACTTCTTTGGCTCAGACCAGTGGCTAGGCTCTGATACCACCTTCTGTCACAACCCCCGATCCCTAATCCCCGGGAACGGGCGGACGTGATCACAGAGTTCGATGGTATCAGTTTGTTTAGTCTTGCAGCGGAATTTACATCAGGACCGTAGTTAGGAAATGTTTATCAGAGTAAAACCACCTCATTTTATATTAATAATCACATGGGTAAAACCCAAGTTTCTTATTACAATACATTATTAGGGACAAACCCTAATTTTATTGAATTTAAAACATCGTTTATTAGGTAACTTTTATAGCCACATTTTCCCAAGCCTTCAGTGCTCTCCAGCTGGCTTTTTACTAATTGGCTGTTACATTGGGTTACCTGAAACATGTTTTAAAAATATTTGTCAGCGGGAAATACTGGTGAGTGAATCCCAATTTAATCAAGTTTAAAGTCACAGTGAACAGTATTGAGAGTGATCACTTTGTTTATGTCTACACAATTACTCCATTTGGTATTATCAATCCTGACTTGTGGGTCATATTACCCATTGGCTAACTCATTGTCCAATGGTAACGCATTGTCATCCCGACTTACTACTCGCAAGTAGTACAAAATTTTGTATACAAAACCCCAACATACCGGCAGTAATTGAATAACTACAAAGACTCAATTACTGCTAATTTTCATAGTAAAACATTTAAGGTTTGGTAAAACATTACCAAAAACATTAACAAAAAGAGGATAAACTCACATTGCTGTCTTAGGCTTTTCGTAAGGGTTTCCTGGGTATAATCTATAATTTATACAAATGTACGTTGATTAGTACCATAACCCTTTGAAATTATTAATAATACCCTCCCCGAGACGGCATTCCAACAACTACGTCGGGCAGAACCACGACAGTTGTTACGGAACCCTAAATCAATCGGGCAGCGTAACTGTTATGAAACCAGGGTTATGATACTTACAACAGAGCAGAACCTCGCTAATTAGGGGTATAGTACCCGACTAGAATTCCTCTACTACAGAAATGGTGATTCGAGATTGAAATGTGAGCGACGAAAATTGTAATCCGATGCCATCTATTTATATGGTCTGATACCGACTCTGAGGCGGCCCGCGTAAGGTAAGGCTAGGCCTTACGCGGCCCGCGTCAACACGCGGTCAAACTATAGCTTAGCTGAGTCGTTGAGTAGGTCCGCCACGATGTCGACACGTGTCGGCTCAGGAATGTGCCACCATTTGGAACACGCGCGGCCCGCGTCAACTTAGACGAGGTCTTACGCGGCCCGCTTGAACTAAAGGATTCAACGGAGTCCGGTCAACACTCCCATACGGCCCGCGTAAGATGTTGGGGTGGGTTTATGCGGCCCGCCTCAACTTACATTTCATATTTTTATTTTATTTTTATAAACGATAACATAATACGGGCTCGGTTTTCGCATACGGGGTGTAATATAAGACGTATTGGGACATTCTAACATATAATAGGGTGTAATAAATATTTATAAGGGTGTTGGTTTTACCGAGGGTTGTTACATCCATGTAGCCCCTCGGCTAGTGGTTGTTGGAAACAAATTGTGAAAGTTGGCGAGAAAAGGCTCCAAAACGGTAGAGATCTTAATAGTTATTTTGTGGGTGTGGTTGGAAACGGGTCGTCAATTATTTTTTGGGAAGATAATTGGATTGGAAACGGTCCGCTGCGCAAACTATTCCCACATTTTATTCAGATTGGAAAAACATAAATGGGCCACGGTTGCTAATCGGATTCAATTTGATGATGGTGTAAAAACATTAGCTTGGGAGTGGCACAGGAACCCTTCTACTAATGAGGAAGTTAGTGAGCTTTTTGAATTGTTATCGGCCATTCATGATCATCAGTGGGAGAATGGAGATGATTGCTGGAAGTGGGAAGGCGATAAAGATGGTATATACACGGTGAATAAAGCTAAGAAGGTGATAGCCGATAGACAGAGGCCAGCCAATGTTTCTAAGCTGAAATGGGTCGGATGGACACCTCTGAAGTGCAAAATTATGGTTTGGCGGACGGATCTAAACAGGTTACCTACAAGGGTGGAATTGGTTAAACGTGGGATACAACTAGACAACGATTCGTGTCCTCTGTGTGACGATGATTAGGAAACCTCCACGCATCTGTTCACAGGATGCATGTTCTCATCCGAAATCTGGTCTAAAGTGGGAACTTGGTGCAGACTAAGTCCGGTGTTCGCGTTTGACATTAGCGATCTTTTGATGGTGGCCGATAATCAGACAAAGACTAAAAAAGGGAGCCAAGTCATTCGAGGTATCATTTACACTTCTATGTGGTCTATATGGAATGAAAGGAATTCTAGAGTCTTCAACAACAAGTCCCGGAGAGCGATCGAAGTGGTGGAAAATATTAAGCTGTCGTCATTTTTTTGGATTCGTCATAGGTCTAGACTAAAAGGTATTGATTGGAATAGATGGTGTAAATATCCTTTAGACTTGATGTAATGTCGTTTGTCCCGAGGGTCCTTGCTTTGAGGACCGGCTGTGGCGTTTTTGGTTGAATGAAATTTATCTTTTAAAAAAAAATTAGAAATAGAATGCTAAACATGAAAAATCTTCTAATACTACTAAATCTTAAACATTATCTCGTGAAAAGATTTTATTTTTGCATGATTGGTTAAAAATACATATATATTCGAAAGGTTGGTGCCTTCCACTGTTTCATTATTTCACTTATGGATATATAATCATCACATGAATTTGCATCATTTGAAAAATCAAAATTATATAAAACCAGATACTTTTTAATGAACTGAATCGTCTACTTCAATTTATAACTGAATTAAGAAAATCCGTACCATATTTATAGGTTATATGCACCAATCTTGACCATTATACCCTTTTCTAGAAGGATGTGTCATCTATCTATACTTTCTATAAAAAGACAAAACCAAGTGACATAAGAAAAGCTGAGGTGGCAGCCATAGAGGCTGTCCAACAAGGCTTTTCTTATGTCATTATCGCATCATAATCCTTAATATATAAAATCACTTTAATTTTCAAAGGTCTGACCCACATCTACAAAATCACTTTAAACATCTGCCCACATACAAAAGGTCTGATGTTCAACAGAAACGCTTCAAACCTCTGCCCATATTCAAAATTTAAAATCCTGCCTCCAAATTCAAAATTCAAACTACATATGAATCTAACTCTCTATAAATAACATATATGAATTTGGCTCCACATTCAAATTTCAATTTATCTCTCTCACTCATATTTGCGATCATATCTCTCTCACTCAAATGCATAGCTCTTATGATTGATCCGGTTAATCTTCGATTACAGTTCTTTGTTCGAACATTTGTTGACTCTGTTTACACATTATCCTTTCAATATCATTGTTCCAACATCGTTGTTTTATTGAAGCTCTGTTTCACACACCAACGTTTCACCTCAGCTTTTCTTATGTCACTTGGTTTTCTCTTTTTATAGAAAGTATAGATAGATTGTTAAAGGATGCAGGATTTGCATATTCAGTCTGTTCATCTGCGGTTACAGCTTTTTGTACTTCACGTAATTTTTCCAACATCGTTGTTGCAACATTGTTGAGGGTATGTTTTTTTTCTCTAATTTTGAATCTTAAATTTTGAACTGATCTATTCTAATTCTCGCTTTATATTTCAGCCTAATCAGAGTTGTTTAAAATTCAAAAAATCAGTTGCGGGTTATTTTAGGTTTGTGGATTCTTTTAAACTGTTGATATATGTTGATAATATTTATTTTAAGGTGTTGATATATTTCAGCTTTGTTTTTTCCGACCGAGCAGTGGGAAGTTCTTCTGCACTGTTCTTGAAGTCTGACGTGCAGAAAGTGGAGTACTTCATGAAGCGCCGATGTTGTTCCAGGTTTTCTTGTATTTATTATCACTGATGATGTCGATTTTATATATTAGTTCTTCAATCAGCCTAATCACCAGCTTAATCATCAGCCTTTTATAGTGTTTAAAATGCATCTTTATGATAAATGAAGAAGTTAATGGTAATTATGATAGTCTGTTTTTTTTATTTTTATTTTTGTTTTTAATGGTTTCTTAATATTTAACTTTTTAGTTTTCCTATGAAAACTTATTTTTGAAAGGCTTTCCATTATATCCTTCTGTTACATCAGACTTGAAGAAATATACAAGTTAAAAATGTCATCATGGCTGTAGGTTCTTATGATTTAAAGTATTGCTTTATCAATCAAGTTGAGGATCAAGTATATAAGGATAGGGCTACTCTTCAAGAGCTGAAGAGGTGTTTTGATGGACTGCTTCTTGGTCTGTTTACGAGAGACTTGGGGGCTGTTTGGTAGCCTCTGAATGGTCATTAAGAGGCTACATCTTAATGGAACCATTAAGAATTTTACCAATGAGAAGGTAGAAGAATGTGACATGTGATGATTTACCATTCAGAGGTTCCCTCTTAACCATTCAGACTTGAGGTTACCTCTTATTCATTCACAGGTTTTAAACCATTAAGAGGTAGCATCTGAATGGTCATTAAGAGGTTACCAAAGAGCCCCTTGGAGTTCATGGCGAAGTTCACATAAATACATAGAGAAGTTCAGTACTCAATGGAGTTGAAGCTAAAATTTCTTAGTTTTTGTTGTTAGATTATTAAATTTCGTTAACTACTGCTTGAAATCAATGTCTTTAGATTATTAAATTTCGTTGTTCAGTACTCGATGTAATTGTTGATTTATTGTCATATGTGATAGATAAATTTTAATTCTATTAATCTTTGTAGAGGATTTTATTATTACTAATTGAGCATCAACAGTTGTTAGAGTTGATACCTGCGATTGTAAAGGTCTGTTAAAATTAAATTTTACCAAAAGAGAAGAACTGTCTGGAATCATCGTCTGTTGATGATTAAAACATTATAATGTCTTCAGAGCATCAAAAGTCCATTCTTAAAAAATAGGTATTTTAAAAAAAATTTGACAAAAATCTTTAAAAGTCTGTTGAAAACAACTATTTTTAAAACATCTGTTTGGCAAAAGATTCATCCACTGCTTAAAGGTATTGTCTGTTCTCATAATTTCTGTTTTATGTAACGACTGTTGAGTTGCTACTGTTGCCAACATCTGTTATTCCCAACAGCAGTTTCCAAAGAATTGTCAACCATTAACACAACAGAAGTTCTGAACATCTGTTATTGCCCAACAGATTTTTGTAAAATGTCTTCAGAACATGTAAACTCCATTCTTAAAAAATAGCTATTTTTTTAAATATTGGAAAAAAACTCTTAAAAGTTTGTGGAAAACAATTATTGGCCAAACTTCTGTTTTGCTCAAAAAATTGCGGTGACATAAGAAAAGCTGATGTGGCAGGCAGAGAGACTGTCCGACAATGCTTTTTTGAGGTTATTATTGCATCATAATCATAAGTCTTAATATATAAAATCAACTTAACACTGATTATCAGTGTTTTCATAGTATTTGTTGATGTTTTGAATCAACATCTGTTTGGATAAAAATTCATCCACTACTGAAAGGTATTGTCTGTTTTAATACGTGCTGTTTATCCTAGCGACTGTTGATTTACTACTGTTTACAATATTTGTGTCCGATGAAGTGGTAGTAGCCTCTGTTTGCCATGTAGATTATTGTTGGTGTTTAAATGAAGAGGTTTTTTTTTAATTTTTTTATGGCAGAGGTTTAGACCTAAACGGTCCAGCCATTGTTCGAGGCGAATATGGCTACGTGATCGTAATTAGGTAGGTGTTAATCCCTCAAAAGGGCACCTCCTAATTATCACGTTTACTCAGTTAATTGTTGGGTCAAAGTAACTAGTAAAAAAGTCAAACTTGTTAGATTTTTATAAAATAATTAAAAACTGATGATGTAGAAGCTATGAACCATGTTTTGTCACTAAAATAACTTGGTAAATAATATTAGAACATGTCTAAGCATGTTCAACCCGACAATTCTGAGTTTAGGGTCGGTTCGTAACCGAAAGTCGCAAAAGCTTGACTTTTGCTTTGACTTTCAGTTCTGACCCGATTAAGCTTAAATCTTTTATGTTTTAAGCTTCCATTAGGACCAAATTATGTTGTAGTATAACCCTCTGAGATTAAATTACCTGGTCATTAATATTCTGAATTATATGCTAGTTTCCAATATTATGCTTGATTTTGACTGTTATGCCCTTATAGTCTAAAAATGAGATTTCAGAATATATGATCATTCAAATAGGTTAAGTACTGATATATAAACATGTCAAAATTGTTTTGACATAATTTTCTGGTCTCAAATTAAAGATATGCAAGATATCGTAAAAATTAAACTTTTTATTAATTAAATTACGCTTTTATGCATAATGCATATTTAAACATAGATTTTGACCCAAAACTCATTACCTACTGTTATAATATGATTTTTAGGAATTTTTGGAATGTTGGGTCAGATTAGATACTGACCATAACTTAGAGTTCCTGTATAAATTCCTTAATTGACGATAATGCCCTTTTGGCTAATAAAATGTGATTTACATATGATTAACGTGCCAAACCTTTTTCTACTGATTTTATATGAAAAATAAAATATTTTAAGCATTTAAGGCTGATCAAAATCTCAGAATCACATAAACATCTTAAATATCGTCAATTATCGATTTTTACGCTAATTAGGTGCATAGTATGGTTTAAAACCATAATTAGCACCCAAGAGTTATTACCTACTGAATTTATAAATAATTTTTAACATTTTTATAGTAGGTATAAGTCATGAACTCAGACTTTCAATTATGCCCTTAAAATCATATGTGAAATGACCAAAATACCCTTTCGGGGCATAGTTTGGCCATAAATGGTAAACCACACATATGAATGATATCCTACTGTCTTAACATCATAAAATAAATATTTTTACTGAATGGTTTAGACCAGAATATAAGTTTACTTTAAAACCTCTTTTATAAACATTAAAATGACCAAAATGCCCTTACGGGACTTAATTTGGTTTTGAATACTTTTTGGGCATATATGTTAACATCCTACTGATGTATTAACATATTTTGAGCATAATAACATATGAGACTTGTATATGATTCATTTAGTTACCCGTCATGCATTTATGCGTTCGGTTCGGTTTATGTGAGTAGTTTACATAAATTACGCCCCGCTTGCGGTATGCTCATATAATGTATATATGCGTGGGCGCTCGGGGGGCAAAAGTGAAAGTGCACTAATTTTAACGTTATTTTACTAATTTCGTGAAAATAACGTTAAAAGAGGGGGACGGTTAATCATGCATCATGTGGTGGCGTTGATAGCCAAAAGACAAGGGGGTGCATGCACTAATCGGCGTTTGTCTCAATTGCTGAGTGTTATGTGCCTTATGTCCAAGGCTTGATGCAAAACCACAATCGAGCCGGGGGTCTCATTGGAAGCAGCCTCTCTATTCCTACGGGGTAGAGGTAAGGCTGTCTACATCTCACCCTCCTCAGACCCTACCTTAGCTTTGCTATTGGTGGGATATACTGAGTATGATGATGATGATGATGATGATTAAATCTTCAAAATCCAGAATGTGTTTAGTTTACCCATATTATACAAGTATCCAAACTTGTCGGGTCTAAATCACATTCCATTCCGGTCTCTGCTTAATCTAGCGTTTCGAACCATATAGTATCTTTCAAACTAACCGGTCTAAGTCTTTGACTTAAATAAAGACCCGTTAGTATCCTAATAGGTTATTAAACCTTCTATACAGGTGAAGTAGCTTCGGTAGAAGGTATTTTCATAAAATCTTAGGAATTATACGGCTGAGTAGCATCTTCACACATCTAGCTCAGGTAAATACCTTTAACTTATTTTCCTTTATACGGGCTTGGGATACGGTATAATAATACCGCTTGGTCGGGTATGAAATCATTTAATCGAATTGTGATTAATAAATTGCATAACTCGTTTTAATCTGTTTTGTTTGATAACATAAACATTGGGTGTTAATACGACCGTGTCCTGGATATCCTCAGCTCATTTCATTTGAAAATGGCCACGACCTATGCAGAGGGTGTAGGCATACACCTGACAGATGCAAATGCTAAATAACCCACACGTTGGGGATAACTCATTTGTTGGTTTTATAGAGGTGAGTCGGTTAATCATGACCGGCTTCCAAACTGGCCCCATATGTATGACAAACATGTAAAACTGTATACAAGATTTTAATAAAAGTTGTCCCAAGTTATAAATGGTTTTGTGCCTTGTGCGCCTAAATCAATTTTCATAAACTCTTTTCAAATGAGTCGGTTAATTGTATTTACAAGTGAAAACTGACGTATTTTCCAAAGACTAAGTGATAGGTACCTCACGAAATTAGGCTGGAGCTACTTGGTGTCACATAAGAGGATCTTGCAAATCCTTAGATACCTGAAGTCTGTTATTTCATTTTCATATATTTGTTTTATGATCTGCCTGTGGATCTCTAGTACAACCATCCTGTATATTCTTTTATTTCGAACACTCAGACATTATGATTTGTAATAGTATTATCTACCAAGCCTTCCGCTGTGCAATAATATTGTGTTAATTGATTATGATGATATCAACTACGTCACGATACTCCCCACCGGGACCACCGGTAATATGTGGAAATATCAGGGTGTGACAGGTTGGTATCAGAGCCAACATTGAGTGAATTAAACACTAGCCTTTTGTGTTTAATCTCAATGACACAATAGCACATTCCTTAGACTTTCGAGTCTAGACTTGAACTAGGAATGATCTCATCCCTGTTAAGTAAAAATTGTTTTTGATATTTATATATTTCAGGAAATGTCACCGAGCAAAGCCGCCATTAATGGTAGCTCTCCAAACCCGAAGCCTAAGAATCTTAAGATTCGTACCACAGCTCGGATAAGCATACGACCAGTATGGAGAAAGGACCTTTTTGGACCAATTCCCAAAATTAAACCAGTTGTAATCATTAATCAAACTTCAAATTCTGTACCTGAAGTCCTTGAAACTTCAAATGAGAAGTCTACATCGGTGGAGTCCATACCAACAGTTCCTGAGGCTCCCACTCCAAAGATGATACCTATGGACGCAAATGATCCATATTTCTTACCTCCAAGTCTTGGAATCCCAAACTTGGATTATATCAGTCCTAACCCTATTCGTGATCCATATTATTCACTAACCATAGAATCCTTGGATTCCACGGTTACAAAGGTTCCTAATTTGGAGGATTTCGATTATCCACCAAAACCTTCAGTATTTGTTTCGCACACAGTGAGCCAAGGAGAAAACTTTCAGAAATATAACGAAGAAGGAATTGAAGAAACTCCTTTTGTTATATTTCATTTCCCTAGTAGTCCCTGCGTGGACATATTACCTTTATTTCAATAAGTAGTCCCTATAAGGATATATTGAACTTTTAATCCTTGTGTGGGTTTGTTTTGCTTTTTAGTTCTTGCATGGACGAATTTGTTTATTTCAAGAACCGTTTAGGGCATTTCTTGTAATCGCTTAGTATTTTAATGGAATTTCTTTTGAAATTTTATATGTGTACTTTATTACATCATCATGCAAATATCATTTCAATTTTAAATTGATTTGCCAAAGAAAATTTCAAAAGAAGTTCTTAAAGGTATAACCTAGCCAAAATAATAATGGCTATGATGGTATATGTCACGACCCCCGACCCACCCTGGACGGAATCGGGAGACGCGAACAGCCCAGTGGTACCGGTGATTATTTTGAAAACGTTGCAGCGGAAATTTCATCAGGACCGTGAGTTAGGAAAAATATCAGAGTTTAGAAACACCGGATTTTATTTATTAAATAAATTGGGATAAACCCATGTTTTACAATGGTAGCTTTAATAAAGATAAATTTAATTACATAAAACAATATATCTTAATTTAATTTAATTAATAAAATAAGCCACTTCTTGAAGCCTTTCAGTGCCGTATCCATCTTTAACTCCAATCTACTGTAATTACTTGAAACACGTTTTAAAAAGGTTTTGTCAGCGGGAAATACTGAGTGAATCATTCTATTTAATAAAACGACGTGTTTGTTATAATTTACAGTATTAAGAGCGATTACAATGTCTCTATCTATTGAATTAACTGACCCAGTTGTCACTTGACCGGACTTGTGACTGTGGACATATCACTTGCTGGGTCCGTTCACCCACAAGTGATAAATAATTAGTAGCTATGTGCACATCCCCCCACATACTGGCAGTAATTTCAGATTACATAGACTTAATCCCTGTAATTATAACCTTTGAAAATAACATGCTTTTGTAAATAGATTTGATAAAAAGAGAATGACTCACATTATAAATATGCAGATTCATACGGCCAAAGTTTAGTCTACGGATAAGCCTTGATATATTGCAGATTTATACAGGCAGAACTTAGCCTATTGATTTAGCCTTGTAACCTAGTGCACACGAACTAGGTAGATAACTTAATACAAGATTTATGATAACTCACGAGATTAAAACCCTCACAACGAATGACAAAGTGCAATCACTTAAACATCCATCGGATTCACAACAAATGACAGAGTATTCCCCGAATTCGGGTGGTACTCAAACATCCTGTCGGAATCACGACTAATGACAAAGGATAACGCTTAAACATCCATCGGATAGTTTCCATCGATCGGACATTGAATCGTAGCAGCGATCGAGTTAATACCCTGTATCGTAGCAGCACCCCGCTATACTAATTAGTGATTTGGAGACTGTTTCGGCTATAACTCGGAGTATAATTTGAATTTGATTGTCGAACGAACGCACAATTGCAAGTCCCACTGCCCTCTATTTATATCTGAAAATGGTCCCTCCCGCGTGTCGCGACAGCGACACATGCACCTGTCGTGTGGCGCGACGGGTCACATATTCTCAGATGGTTGCCACGTGTGTTTGTAGGTTGGCTGAGTCGACGGAATTATAAAATTCGAATTTGACAGCAAATTATGTGGATAAGCGTAAAATAGGAAATACCCCCCCCCCCCCTGAGTTTTAGGGGTCCTGATCCTGATTCTGATTGTTCTGAAATTTGTAGGGTTTATGCAGGATTACTTAGGGGTCTTAACTAAGGTTTCCTAGTGAACAAAATATAAAAATAAATAATAGTTTTGGTGAGAGTTATTATGGTTTGGGACAAAAAGGGAATAAAACGGTGAGAAAATAAAATAGACCCACTTTGTAACTTTAGGGTTTAACTAGAAAATCTTTTGGTAGAAATTTTGGGTATAACTTCTGAGCTATTAAAAATATCTAATGCACTCATTTTAAGTATAGTACCCCTAATTCAACCTTGTCCCGATGTCCCGAGACCGAATCCCAATAACTTAGTCGAGCAGGGCCCTGACATGAGTTATGGGTTCCAGATCAATCGGAAAGGGAAGCGGTGATCGGGAGTAAAAATAATTAAAATGGGCATGGCTTTATTATTATTATAGTATAAATAATATATATATATATATAGGGGATCGCTAGACTGAGAACCACCTCCAGTTATGAGAACCATGAGAACCACTTTCTAGCCCTTTGATCAACTTGATGGATGGATGAGATTAAAAGTTACCAAAAATAATATTAAAAGCTTTTTGTCTTATTGTGTCTTTTATATTTTAATCAAAAAGGGTAGTTTAGTAAAATAACATTTTTTTGTCTTTTTCTCTTTATTAATTTTTAATTACTTTTTTGATTTATTATATTACTTTTTATTTTTATTATATTACTTTTTATTTTCTAAAAAGATATTTTTATTAAAAACGTTTTTAAATTCAGATTTTTTTAACAAAAGACAATTTTTTTTTGCGCGCCGGTTTTTGCACGCGTCGTTTTTTCGACGCGTCGTTTTTTAACGCGCCGCGTCCCGTTTTTACGCGCCGTTTATACGGCCCGTTTTTATGCGTCGCGCCCCATTTTTTAGGTCCCGTTTTTTACGAGCCGTTTATACGGCCCGTTTTACGCGCCGTTTATACGGCCCGTTTTAACGCGCCGCGTCCCATTTTTTACGTCCCGTTTTTGCGCCCCAGTTTTTTACGTCCCGTTTTAACGCGCCGCGTCCCGTTTTTATGTCCCGTTTTTTACCCGCCGTTTATACGGCCCGTTTTACGCGCCGTTTATACGGCCCGTTTTTACGGGCCGTTTATACGGCCCGTTTTAACGCGCCGCGTCCCATTTTTTACGTCCCGTTTTTTGCGCCACAGTTTTTACGTCCCGTTTTAACGCGCCGCGTCCCGTTTTAACGCGTCGCGTCCCGTTTTTATGTCCCGTTTTTTACGCGCCGTTTATACGGCCCGTTTTACGCGCCGTTTATATGTCCCGTTTTAACGCGCCGCGTCCCGTTTTTATGTCCCGTTTTTTTTAACGCCGTTTTTTACGTCCCGTTTTAACGCGGCGTTTTTTACGTCCCGTTTTTTTTCGCGACGTTTTTTAAGTCTCGTTTTATTTACGTTTTACGAAAAAAAATTTACGTTTTATGTTTTACGTAAAACTTTTTACGTTTTACGTTTTTCGAAAAACTTTTTACCTTTTACGTTTTTACGCGTCGCTTTTTAACGCGTCGCTTTTTAACGCGTCGTTTTACGTTAAAAAAGTTTACCTTTTACGTTAAAAAGTTTACGTTTTACGTTAAAAAGTTTACGTTTTATGTTTTTACGTTTTACGTTAAAATATTTACGTTTTACTTTAAAAACTTTACATTTTTACATTAAAAAGTTTACGTTTTACGTTAAAAGTTTACGTTTTACGTTAAAAGTTTACGTTTGACGTTAAAAAATTTATGTTTTACGTATTACGTTAATTTTTTTAATCTTTTTTACGTTTTACGTTAAACTTTATTACGTTTTACGTTAAAAAGGTTAACGTTTTACGTTAAAAAAGGTTTACGTTTTACGTTAAAAAATTTACGTTTTACGTTAAAAAGTTTACGTTTTATGTTTTTACGTTTTACGTTAAAATATTTACGTTTTACTTTAAAAACTTTACATTTTTACATTAAAAAGTTTACGTTTTACGTTAAAAGTTTACGTTTGACGTTAAAAAATGTATGTTTTACGTATTGCGTTAATTTTTTTAATCTTTTTACGTTTTACATTAAACTTTATTACGTTTTACGAAAAACTTTTTACGTTTTTACGTTAAAAAGTTTACGTTAAACTTTTTACGTTTTACGTTAAAAACTTTACGTCTTACGTTAAAAAGTTTACGTTTTACGTTTTTACGTTAAAATATTTACGTTAAAAACTTTACGTTTTTACATTAAAAAGTTTAAGTTTTTACGTTAAAAGTTTACGTTTGACGTTAAAAAATTTATGTTTTACGTTTTACGTTAATTTTTTTAATCTTTTTACGTTTTACGTCAAAATTTTTACGTTTTACGTAAAACTTTTTACGTTTTACGTTAAACTTTTTTACGTTTTACTTTTTAAACTTTTTACGTAAAACTTTAACGTTTTACGTTAAACTTTTTACGTTTGACGTAAAAGTTTACGGTTGAACTTTTTTTCACATAAACTTTTTTACCACAAAAACTTGTTTACGCAAGACGAACGCACCCAAAAATCGCAAAGTCGGTATGTGTCTCGGATAGATTTTTATCATCATCGACTGGGGAAAAGAATATAAAAAACCAACAACAACAAAACAAAAGTGTATCTCGAAAAAAAAACGGGGTTTGGCTCAGATTTTTTCCGCTAATTAAAAGGCTGCAAAGTGGGGTTGCGGGTTCAAAAACCTACCCTCCACCACCGTTGCCGCGCCATCGTCATCAAAAATCTAGTTTTTTTTTTTTTTTTTTTTTTTTTTTTTTGCATCATCGCCGCCCAAATCAAGCATATCAAAACCAACAGATTCAACAATTTCAAACAAGAAGTGTTGGTTCCAAAAATTCAACTTTTGAATACATTTGTTCTATCAAATTCCAAACTTCAATCTTCATTTAAATCATAGATCAAAATAAACAGGGGCATTCAAAAATCACTATCCAAAAACATTCCAAATTACTGTTGTGATTCGAAATCACTATCCAAAAAATCAGTGTTCGAATCTAGCAAAAAGCACCAACAAAACCCAGCAAAAACCCACAAACAGATCAAAAAGCACCAACAGATCAAAACCAACAACAAGAAAATACCAACAGATCAAATAACAACAGATCTAAACCCACAAAATTCAAACCCACATTTTTTAACAGATCAAACCAAAAATTCAAACTCACAAAATTCAAACATGCATCTGGCTTCACCGGCTCAGCCACCGCCTCCCCCCCGGCCTCAACCACCATCCCCAACGCCACTGCCACCAACCCCAACGCCACCACCACCAAACACCAGTCACAAAGGGGGCGGCGGAGAGGAAAGGGAGGTAGAAGATGCCGCCGGAGAGCAGCCACCACCACCGCCTGTCGCCGCTGCAGACGGCCGCCGGAACAACGGCGCCTCCACCGTCGTTTCTCCCTCTCTGCCCTCCGATCTCTTTCCGCCGACGGTGAGGAACCCGGTTGTGTCCGCCGGTTAATAAACAGGGGGATGGGCTAAGGTGTTTGGGGGTGTCTCACCGGTTAACCGGCGCCGGTGAGGAACCCGGTTGCTGGCCGGAAATCATTGAGAAAGAGGGGCCAACCGGCATCACGTACGCCACCACCAAACGGTGGTGGCCAACCGTTTTACCCTAGAAATGGGAGTTTGATTTTGGGATTTAAAGAAAATGATCCAAGAGAGAGAAATGTTGGTTTGAGTTTTACCAGAGAAATGGTTTGTTTGAGTTTTGATTTTGGGATTTAAAAGAAAATGATTCAAGAGAGAGAAAGTCTCTGCAACTTTAAACACAGACAAATGACATAGGAGAGAGGAGAGAGGACAGAGACAATAAATGGATTTGATATTTGGGGTAAATGACCATAGTACCCTTTGAGTTGTCATATTGTGATTGGTTGAAAGTGGTTCTCATGGTTCTCATAACTGGGAGTGGTTCTCATTCTAGCGGCTCCCTATATATATATATATATATATATATAAATAGATGAACAGGGGAAGGCGAAAGAAAGCTATAAAGTAGCCAACTTTCAGTATTACATGAATCTTATTTATACTACCATCAAGAAGTTTTGGAGGTTACATATAGCCATAAATTTCTGACACGTCTATTATTTTAATTGGTAGAAATATTATGTTGTTTCTTTTGATGACATAGAGATAGTGGATGGATAGAATTCAACATTCTTTGAACACGTATATAACTTTATTTAACTATTATATATACATATTATAAAAATGAGACACGTAGAAACTTTATATGCACACAATTTCGAAATTTATGATTTTATGTTTTAATTTATTTTATTTAACATATATTATAATTAATTTAATTGCTTCACTTATTTGGCCTTTATAATTTTCAAAATATAACGTTCTAGAAAATAATAAATATGTCTTTAGAATAAGAATATTTTTGCCTACATTTGGGTCTAAGTTTCATTAAAAATAGAGTAGGTTCAAAATACAATGTATTAATTATTATATGGTTCCTAGGCCCGTCTAGGAACTTTATATTTCTAACAGTCTACTTACCCGTAAACTACCCGTCTAATAATATAAGTTCTTTAGATACTTTTATTTTATTTAGAAAGGTCACCTATATATAAGCCAATTAATTAGTATAATATTTTAACCAACTATATATATAAAATAGTTTTTAAAACTATTTAGGTTGAAATATTATATTAAAAATAAAACTAGTTACTAGTGGCAAATAAATTTAAACAGACCTATAATTCTTATATGATAAAAATAGGAATGTTACAGTATAATCCTCTTAAGACAATAATTTCTTGTTAACATCTAAGAACATGTTAACACTCCTGGGAGTGTGGCTTGAGAAACCACACCAGCCGTCAAGGTATTAGAATACGTCCAAGCCCTAAAGCCTATATGATCCAATAAGATCATGGCAAGTATCGTCAATATGATGATCATCATATAAACATCCGTTAGTGATGAAGTGCTTACATGCTAAACATGTTGTCCAATAAGACAACGACAGTTGTGGTCTACGATCCCCTATTTAAAGGTATTGGAGTTATGCTCAAACCTAATAGTCTATATGATCAATGTGATCATGACTAATATCATCAAATATGATGATTATATATAAACGTCCATTAGTGATGTCAATTGGTTTACCTTGGTGCCAAAATAAATCGTCTTTCAAGACGATGACAATTGTAGTCTATGACTCCTTGTCCAAAAGGCGATGAACTATGTTCGACCCTTAAAAAAAAATTCTCATCCAAGAGATCTTTGATTATGTTTTAATTGTCCTAGTGACAAGACCTGTTGTGCCTTCTAAATGTCCTTCTAGACGAGCCTTTATGCTATATGAAAATGTCTATGTGACATTGACAGTTGTGACTATGTCCCCTATCAGATAAATATAAAGAATTACATCCTACTTGATTGCCAATCATGGTTCATTTGTAGCCTAGGAAAATCATAATCAAATAAATTTTGGCCTATTATCCAAAATGGTCTACATGGTTTATTAATACCATGGCCATCTATCATCAAATACGATGATTCATTATGTAATCTAAATAAATCATTATTGTTTGATTTTAGTACTCAAATCATGGCTGGCTCCGATGAAGTTAATAGTCATCTAGTGGAAGGAAACAATAATGATACCAGGATAAATGTTACTGGTGCTGAATTACAAGCTATGATAAACACATCAGCTGCTCAAGCTGTGAACAATATGTTTAAAGAACCGAGTAATGTTTAATCTAAAACTCATACAAAGTCGCTCTCGAAATCGCATACATTGAAAAAAGATGAATCTCAACATTCATCCAATCAGAAGAGTGAACCTCGGAAGCCAACTGTTTTTGATCATGCTCCCAGGTACAACAAGGGTTGTACTTACAAATATTTCATCTCTTGTAAACCAAGAGATTTCACGGGTGAAAAGGGAGCTATCGATTGTATGAAGTGGTTGGACGAGATGGAAACTGTTATTGATATCAGTGGGTGTGCCAAGGAAGACATTGTGAAATTTGTATCTCAGTCCTTCAAAGGCGACGCCCTGACACGGTGGAAAGCCTTGGTGCAATCCACAGGAAAGGTCCCTCTGTATAACCTTTCTTGGAATAAATTTGTTGAACTTATGAAAGACACATACTGTCCACAGCATGAAGTGGAAAGGGTGGAGACTGACTTCCTCACTCTGGTTATGAAAGATTTGGATTGCAGGTCTTATGTGACCAATTTTAATTCCATATCTCGACTCGTCCTGTATCTGGTCGCCCCAGAACCTAAACGAATTGCGTGTTTTATAGGTGGTTTAGCCCCTGAGATTAAGGGAAATGTCAAGGCCTCTAAGCCTGCTACATATAGATCGGCTGTAGATCTATTATTGTCACTTACTCTCGATATCATAAGGAGTAAGTCAAAGAAAACCACCGAGGAAGGGAAAAGGAAGAGGGAGGATGACCAGTCCCACCAGTCGAATAAAAAGAAGAAAGGAAACTCTGGTTTCAAGAAAGGGCAGTCTGGTGACAAGCCCAGGTGCAAGATTTGTGATAGGAGATACTTTGGAAAGTGCAATCAGGATCCACAAGCTAAGCCTTGTGGAATCTGGAAATAGAAAGGGCACAAAACTGTGGAGTGCCGAAACATAAAGGATGCAACCTGCCATGATTGCAATGAAAAAGGGCACATCAAGACTAATTGCCCTAAAAATGCTAAGAAGCCTGATGAGGCAAAGTAAACCAATGCTAGGGTTTTTCAGATGAACGCCAGGGAGGCGGTGAATGATGATAATGTTATAACATGTACTTTCCTCATTAATGATATTTATGCTAGAGTTTTATGTGATTCAGGTGCTGATAAGTCATTTGTAGACCATAAGTTTAGTAAGTTCCTGAATCTGCCTATTAAAACTCTAGACATTAAATATGAGGTAGAACTCGCAGATGGTACCTTAGAAACCGCTTCAACTCTTCTCTATGGATGCTTTATATCCATTAAGAATCATTCTATCCCGCTATCTCTTTTGCCAATGAAATTGGCTGGGTTTGATGTAGTTTTAGGCATGGATTGGTTATCGCATAACCAAGCCCAAATTACCTGCGATAAGAAACAAGTTAACATCAAAACCCCATCAGGTGAAATAGTCACCATTCATGGAGATACACAATATGGTTTGCCTGACAATGTGTCTATACTCAAGGCATCGAAGTGTCTGAAGAACGGATGTGTCATCTACATGGCACAAGTGACAGTAGATGATTCGAAACCCAGGATTGAAGACATCCCAATTATCTCTGAATACCCTGATGTCTTTCCTGATGAGCTACCTGGATTACCTCCTGAGAGGCAAGTCGAATTCAGGATAGACATTCTACCAGGAGCAGTACCGATTGCACGAGCTCCTTACCATCTAGCACCTACGTAGATGAAAGAGCTAAGGACCCAATTGGATGACTTATTGGAAAAGGGTTTCATACAACCCAGCTCATCGCCTTGGGGAGCACCCATACTATTTGTAAAGAAGAAGGATGGTTCAATGCGCCTATGCATTGATTATTGTGAGTTAAATAAGGTAACGATCAAGAATTGTTATCCATTGCCCAGGATCGACGACTTGTTCGACCAACTCCAAGGGGCAAGCTTCTTCTCGAAGATCGATTTAAGATCTGGGTATCATCAACTTAAGGTTAGAACTGAAGATGTACCAAAAACAACGTTTAGAACGAGGTATGGCCACTACAAGTTCTTAGTGATGCCTTTCGGGCTCACTAACGCACCTGCAGCATTCATGGACCTCATGAATCGAGTATGCAAGCCGTACCTAGATAAGTTTGTCATTGTCTTTATAGACGACATACTTATCTATTCTCGTAATCAAGTTGATCATGAGAAACACCTTCGATGTATCTTAGGATTACTACGACAGGAGAAGCTATATGCTAAATTCTCCAAGTGCGAGTTCTGGCTTCGCGAAGTACAATTCCTTGGGCATGTTGTGAGCGAGCGTGGTATCCAAGTGGATCTCGCTAAAATCGAAGCAATCATGAACTGGGAAGCACCTAAGATACCTACAGAGATTCGCAGCTTTCTGGGATTAGCTGGTTATTACTGAAGATTCATTGAGAACTTCTCAAGGATAGCTGCACCACTAACTACTTTGACTCGCAAGAATGTGAAGTTTGATTGGGGTCCAAAACAACAAGAGTCTTTTAAGATCCTTAAACAGAAGTTAAGCAATGCTCCAGTGTTGACATTGCCAGAAGGAATAGAAGAATTGGTTGTTTACTGTGATGCTTCGCACACTGGCATGGGCTGTGTGCTAATGCAGAGAGGCAAAGTGATTGCCTATGCATCACGACAACTAAAGGTGCACGAAAAGAATTACACCACCCACGATTTGGAGTTGGGTGCCGTTGTATTTGCACTTAAATTATGGAGACATTACTTATATGGAACCAAATGCGTGATATATTCAGATCACAAAAGTCTCCAACACTTGTTCAATAAAAAAGATCTCAATATGAGACAACGTCGTTGGATGGAAACTCTAAATGATTATGATTGCGAAATTCGCTACCATCCTGGCAAAGCAAATGTAGTCGCTGATGCTCTAAGTCGAAAGGAAAGAGTCAAACCTATAAGGATTAATGCCAAGAGCATTGAACTTAAGAACAACTTGAATGAAAGGCTGTTAGCTGCTCAAAAGGAAGCTATATTGGAAACTAACTTTCCAAGTGAAAAGTTAGGTGTAACAGTTGATCAGTTGTTACCTAGCAAGGATGGAATCCTCAGATTAAATGGTAGAATCTGGGTTCCTATTCGTGGAGGACTTAGAGATATAATCCTCCAGGAAGCTCACAATTCTAGATACTCAGTTCACCCTGGAGGTGACAAAATGTATCAAGATTTGAAAGCCAAATATTGGTGGTTAGGTTTGAAGAAATCTATAGCCACACATGTAGCTAAATGTCTGACTTGTGCCCAGATTAAAGCTGAACATAAAAAACCATTAGGTTTGCTACAACAGCCAGAACTTCCCACATGGAAGTGGGAGATGGTAACTATGAATTTTATAACCAACCAAGTTACCTATGGTTGACAGACTGACTAAGTCAGCACATTTCTTACCTATCAAGGAGACTCATAGCTCCGACAAGCTAGCTCAGTTGTATGTGGATGAGATTGTATCTCTCCATGGAGTGCCAATATCTATTATATCCGATAGAGATACTAGATACACATCTCATTTTTGGAAAAGCTTCCAACAATCATTAGGCACTCGTTTGAATTTTAGTACTGCTTACCATCCCTAAACGGATGGACAAAGTGAGAGTACAATTCAGACTTTGGAAGACATGCTTCATGCATGTGTTATTGATTTGGGTGGTAGATGGGATGACCACCTACCTTTGATCGAGTTCTCTTATAATAATAGTTACCATACTAGCATACAGGTTGCGCCTTTTGAGGCATTATATGGGAGGAAATGCAGAACGCCTGTTTGTTGGGCGGAAGTTGGAGAAACTCAGTTATCAGGACCTGATATAGTCCTTGAAACGACGGACAAGATTGTCCAAATTCGTGATCGCCTAGAAGCTGCCAGAGATAGGCAGAAAAGTTATGCAGATAAGAGGCGAAAACCTCTAAAGTTTGAGGTAGGCGACAAAGTCTTATTAAAAGTATCACCCTGGAAAGGAGTGATGCGTTTTGGTAAGAAAGGCAAGCTAAGCCTAGGTATATTGGACCATTCGAGATCATGAAATGTGTCGGCAGTGTAGCTTATAAGCTAAACTTACCGGATGAGCTTAGTGGAATTCACAATGTGTTCCACATCTGTAACTTAAAGAAATGTCTAGCTGATGAATCGCTAGCAATGTCTCATAAAGACGTACAGATTGATGAAAGCCTGAGGTTTGTTGAAAGACCTATATCGATCGAGGATCGACAGGTTAAAAAGCTCCGAAGGAAGCACGTGCCTATAGTAAAAGTTAAATGGGATGCCCGTAGAGGCCCTGAATATACGTGGGAGGTGGAGTCCACTATGCGATAAAAGTACCCTCACTTATTTCGGTAAATCTCAGGGTCGAGATTTCTTTTAAGGGGGTGAGGATGTAACACCTCGTAAAAACATGTCCAATTACGTGAAGACACGTGTCCTAAACCCTAAACATGCAAAAGTTTGAGTTTGAAGGACTAAAGTTGTCAAGCAATGAAAGTATGTATGCGAAGGGACTAAAGTGTCAACATGCCAAACTTGTGCCTCTGATTGACCACACATGACGAATATATTCTTAAACGAGTAATTATTCAGATATAAGAAGCCGTTTGTGAAAGTGAACGAAAGTTTACAAGATGCAGGGGTTAAACGTGTCAACATGTTAATTCTTATCTCTGAGTGACCTTTTAACGTACTCGAGGCTTCATAATGTTCGATTATACTCCCAAGAATAAGTGATAACAAATTCACGAGGTTTCGATATCGTTATGTGTTATTTACGCAAATTCCCAAGAATAAGGGTTAAAAGCGACAACGTGATGAAACTAGTGTTTTCGGTGATTGTTTAACGAAACCGGACCTAACGATGTTTGGTTATACTCCCAAGATCCTCTACAAGTTAACTACAAAGGTTAAAGGTGCTGGAAATGAAAGATATACACGTTACAAAAGTGCAGGGACTGAACTTGTAAATAACAAAACAAGATTTGGTTTTGGGTTCCCCCGTGTGGCGCGCCAGGGTTACCCTTACCCTGCGCGTGGCGCGACAGAGGCTGTTTTACAGCCAGAACTAGCAGCTGCCAGCATGCATTCTTCCTCCCCAAACAAACCATCTCTGCAACCAGAATTCGATACCAGCAAACTGTTGACGGTTTTTATAAACCTCTAGGACACATGGAGACATCTTGGAGCCTCCTACAACACATGGAATGATCTAAATCAACCTCCTTCAACTATAAATAGGCCCTTTGGGCAGCCACATTCTTTGCTCATTCAAAATATTTCCATCTTCTCACTAGTTCAAGCTTTCTTGAGATTTCTTTGGAGATTCCTGATCAAAGGAGACTCCCCCTAGCCTGAAAGATTAAAGCTAGGACCCTTTGTAAGTGTCCCTAGCCACTCTAGTTTAGTTTTTAAGACCAAAGGTCAAAGTTGTCGTAATAACGCTTTGACTTTTGGTTTAGACATAAACGGTCCAGCCATTGTTCGAGGCGAATATGGCTACGTGATCGTAATTAGGTAGGTGTTAATTCCTCAAAAGGGCACCTCCTAATTATCACGTTTACTTAGTTAATTGTCGGGTCAAAGTAACTAGTCAAAAAGTCAAACTAGTCAGATTTTTACAAAATAATTAAAAATTGATGATGTAGAAGCTATGAACCATGTTTTGTCACTAAAACAACTTGGTAAATAATATTAGAACATGTCTAAGCATGTTCAACCCGACAATTCTGAGTTTAGGGTTGGTTCGTAACCGAAAGTCGCAAAAGCTTGACTTTTGCTTTGACTTTCAGTTCTGACCCGATTAAGCTTAAATCTTTTATGTTTTAAGCTTCCATTAGGACCATATTATGTTGTAGTATAACCTTCTGAGTTTATATTACCTGGTCATTATTATTCTGAATTATATGCTAGTTTCCGTTATTATGCTTAATTTTGACCGTTATGCCCTTATAGTCTAAAAATGAGATTTCAGAATATATGATCATACAAATAGGTTAAGTACTGATATATAAACATGTCAAAATTGTTTTGACATAATTTTCTGGTCTCAAATTAAAGATATGCAAGATATCGTAAAAATTAAACTTTTTATTAATTAAATTACGCTTTTATGCATAATGCATGTTTAAACATAGATTTTGACCCAAAACTCATTACCTACTGTTATAATATGATTTTTAGGAATTTTTGGAATGTTGGGTCAGATTAGATACTGACCATAACTTAGAGTTCTTGTATAAATTCCTTAATTAACGATAATGCCCTTTTGGCTAATAAAATATGATTTACATATGATTAACGTGCCAAACCTTTTTCTACTGATTTAATATGAAAAATAAAATATTTTAAGCATTCAAGGCTGATCAAAATCTCAGAATCACATAAACATCTTAAATATCGTCAATTATCGATTTTTACGCTAATTAGGTGCATAGTATGGTTTAAAACCATAATTAGCACCCAAGACTTATTACCTACTGAATTTATAAATAATTTTTAACATTTTTATAGTAGGTATAAGTCATGAACTCAGACTTCCAATTATGTCCTTAAAATCATATGTGAAATGACCAAAATACCCTTTCGGGGCATAGTTTGGCCATAAATGGTAAACCACGCATATGAATGATATCCTACTGTCTTAACATCATAAAATAAATATTTTTACTGAATGTTTTAGACCATAATATAAGTTTATTTTAAAACCTCTTTTATAAACATTAAAATGACCAAAATACCCTTACGGGACTTAATTTGGTTTTGAATACTTCCTGGGCATATATGTTAACATCCTACTGACGTATTTTCGAAAGACTAAGTGACAGGTACCTCACGAAATTAGGCTGGAGCTACTTGGTGTCACATAAGAGGATCTCGCAAATCCTTAGATACCTGAAGTCTGTTATTTTAGTTTCATATATTTGTTTTATGATCCGCCTGTGGATCTCTAGTACAACCAGCCTGTATATTCTTTTATTTCAAACACTCAGACATTATGGTTTGTAATAGTATTATCTACCAAACCTTCTGCTGTGCAATAATATTGTGTTAATTGACTATGATGATATCAACTACGTCACGATACTCCCCACTGGGCCCACCTGTAATATGTGGAAATATCGGGGTGTGACAGGTTGGTATCAGAGCCAACATTGAGTGAATTAAACACTACCCTTTTGTGTTTAATCTCAATGACACAATAGCACATTCCTTAGACTTCCGAGTCTAGACTTGAACTAGGAATGATCTCATCCCTGTTAAGTAAACATTGTTTTCGATATTTATATATTTCAGGAAATGTCACCGAGCAAAGCCGCCATTAATGGAAGCTCTCCAAACCCGAAGCCTAAGAATGTTAAGCTTCGTACCACAGCAGCCCGGATAAGCGTACTATGTGGAAATATCGGGGTGTGACAATTTACCAAGAGACGCTCCGCGATTTTTGGGCAAATGCGAATATTGAAGAACAAACAATGTGGCCGTAAGTATAACTTCAAAAGTCGGAGGTGAATCTATTGCTATTACCCCCACTACTATATCAACAACATTTGAGGTAAACGACTCTTCAGGTAAGATATCTTTCCCGAAAAATGAGATTCAAACATACTTGATTGGGAGGGGATATGATGGACATTTGAATTAGGCAACTATGTTTAAAGGTAATTTTCCACCACCAATGAAATTCCTGTTCCATACTCTCTTAATCTGTCTCTCAAATAAAACTATTTCTTTTAATGAAATACCTTTGAAAATTCAGTCATTGGGGTATGCAATTTTGACAAATAATGATTTTAACTACTCCCAGACACTGTTTACTGATTTGGTTGCAAATTTAAAAAAACATTAAAAAGGGGAAAACTGCTGCTATTAAAAAGGGGAAAACTGCTGGTTTTCTTATATTTCCTAGACTATTAAGCTACTACCTACAAAAACATGTTTCTCAAAAAGCTTTTGAAAAAAGGTAAAGCTATTAAAATGAATAGTCTAACATCTGAAACTTTTACTCGCCTTATGGCTAAAGAGTCAGATGTTTCCAAAACTGAAGCAGAGGGGAATGAGGAAATTTTAGATGAGTCTACAACTGCTCCTCAAACCTCTGTTGCTGAGCCCACTGCTCTTGGTGATCACAACACTACAACAACTGCTGTGAAACCCCCACCAACTGCTGTGAAACCCCCACCAACAAAACTCAAAAAGACCAAAACAAAATCCAAAAAGCCTACCGAAACCAGCAAAACGGGTCCTCGGGAAGATGAGATCCCAGAGGTTAACCCTGTGACAACATAGATGTCACTACAAACCACTGTTGCTACTTCCTCACAACATGTGGAAAGATCTCAAACCATAAACCAAACTCCTCATGATTCCTCACAAAAGGAACATGTTGTATTCACAGGGACACCACAATATGATGTCATACCCTCATATAAGAGTATACTTAAAGGCCCTTCTCCCGGGGCAATGTCTCTTTCGACAGCAATCCCTTCATCTTCTATTCCACCAAAGTTTATAACACTGCTTCAAGCTATTGACATTCAGACTGATATCAATCCCTCCCACGAACACTTTACTGAGAGTTTAACTTCAACAATAGCTATGTGTGAACCTTTTATAACAACCCTCCAAAATAATTTCTGACGCCCCTAATTTAATTAAAATGTCCTAAAACGTCCTAAAATACACTCCATATACAAAAACGGGCCCCGAATACCTTTATTTTTACAAAAAATTAAATAAAAACAATAAAAATAAGTCTGTCGCAGGCCGCAGCAGACTACACCTGATCTTCGCGGGGCGCGACCGCTTGGACAAGCGGCGACACCCGGAGCTGCCACGTGTCGTGTGCGTGGCGAAGCTAGCCGCTGACTCGTCAAGGCTACGGCCTAGGTAGCCTAGCTCGCGGGGCACGACCGCCCCTCCTATATCTGTCGCGGGGCGCGAGGGACCGCCGAAGCTGCCCTATAAATAGCCGTGAACGGCATTTCATTTTCGATCGTTCAATCTCGTGCTTTCTCTCTCAAATTCTATAGTGTAGGCACTATACCCGGCCATTACACCCCCCTAATTAACGAAGTTCTGCCTCGTTGTAAGTATCATAACCCCGGTTACGTATTAGATACGCTGCCCGATTGATCCAGGGTTCCGTAACGGCTGTCGTGGTTCTGCCCGACGTAGTCGTTGGAATGTCGTCTCGGGGAGGGTATTACTAATGTAAATGTTAAGGGTTATTATACTAACGCGTGTGCATTTGTGTAATTTATAGATAATCACCAGGAAACCCTTAAAGAAAAGCTAAGACAACAATGTGAGTAATCTCCTTTTTGCAAACTGTTTTTACAAAATCTCACTTAATTAATAATATATTAAACAGTGATTGAGTATTTGTATTCTACAATTATCGTCGGTATGTTGGGGTTTTGTATACAAAATTTTGTTACTACCTTGCGAGGAGTAACATGACCACAAGTCGGGTTGACAATACCGTGGGTGGTAATTAAGTAGATGGAAACAAATGTAATTGAGCGACCGCCCTCAATACTGTACAATGGTTTTTACTAAACTTGATTGAACTGGGATTCACTCACCAGTATTTCCCACTGACAAAATGTTCTTAAACGCGTTTCAGGTAACAAAATGTGAAAGCCAAATAGAAGCCAGCTGGACAGCACTGAAGGCTTGGAAAAGTGGCTATAAAGTTGCCTAAAATAAAGAGATGTTTTATTTAAATAAAATAGGGTTTATCCCTATAAAATTGTGTGTACTTGAAACTTGAGATTTTCCCATGTGTTTAATATTATAAAAGCGTGGTATTTTACTCTGATAAAATATTTCCTAACTACGGTCCTGATGTAATTTCCGCTGCCAAAATGACAAACCCAGATACCACCAAAACTGGCCGCGGCCGCCCGTTCCCGGGGTTGCTAAGGGGACTGGGGTTGCGACAGAAGGTGGTATCAGAGCTAAGCCACTTATTCAGCCACAGAAGTGTTCTGCTGACACCAAAATATCATATGTTAGGAAATAAATTACGGAAATACGTGCATAATTGTATATTATTGTTGTGTGTTATTTGATTATTTGTTAGTTTACAGTATGAGCGACCAAGGACCTTCCGACGCCTACCGTCAGTTGTCCAGCTCACCTAGAATCGAAGGCACCTCTTCACAGCCTGCCCTCTCAGGGTATTCAGCTGATAATGAAGATGGGATATTCGTGTTTAAGGCTCAGTCTGAAGAGCCATCCCCTCCTAAAAAGAGAGGATGGTTCAGTAGAGGAGTGCATGAACGTAGGAAAAGAATGAAAAAGTTACAACAGCAGCGAGCCCTAGCAGCCGCTAAAAGAGAGACAGATGCCCACACACAGGATATGCTTAATAGAAGTTTAGCAAACTTTCATATCCTAGCAACCACAGCTGCCGACCCTAACCTGGAACAACTAATAGCACCCCAACCATTACCACTATTCCCCGCTCAGCCAATGGAAATAGAAAACAACCCAGAAAATCAAATCCAAATGCATGATTTCAACCTAGAAGAGATACCTAGGGTACCAGCACCCAATCCCTTAGACCCAGACTACGACCCGTGGTTAGACGACAATAGGGACTATGTGCAACGCTACCCAATACCCGAAGACGAACCCATGCCGAATTTAGCAGCCTACCCAGGTTTGGACCCTCTAGATCCCTTCTACGATAGTGACCAATATATCAGGGAAATCTTAAAGAATCTATACCCATACCAGGAACCCATGCCCCAGTTCCCAAACCCAGTCACAGCACCTGCACCCCCAATGAGTGCAGAAAATGTGCAAGAGCTCCGAACCTTCGGAGAGGAAATTTTAGAAAGTAACGAGAGAATGAGGCAGGTAGGAGAACGACTCGTCTGGAAGTATGACGAGCGTAATATGGATTTCTGGATGAATCCATATCAGTTAAGGTGATGGTGGAGGTAGTAATAATAATAATATAATAATATCTGTATATGTTTGAAAAAAAATCATAGCTATGGATGCCTAGTAGTAGTGTAATTTTTATTTCAGTGGTATTGTAATTTTAAATTCCAGTATCAGTTTGTACTAGATGCATACTATATAAAAAAGAGTAAGTCGCAACGTTCGACGTTTTTTATCAATATGCGTGTTGTGTGATTGGTTGTATTAAATATTCTCTTGTGTTATTAATACGTGGTAAATGTTTAAAATTCAGATGGACAACGAAGTGAACCAGGAAAACCAGAACAATGAAAACCAGAATGACAATAACCCGAATAACGATAACCCGAACAACAATAACAATGGAAATCAAGTGGATAATAGTGCCATCCAACACATAGTGGCACAAGGAATAATAGATGCGATGCCATTTATCATTAAAACGGTTAGGGAAGCAGATAATAAAAGTAACCATAGCAGTAAACGACCAACTGAACCTGAACACAGCGTAAACAATGGACCCATACTTCAAACGCCCATTCCCAAAAGAAGAAGGACCATGTCTTATGGTTGTTCTTATAAAGAATTATGGTCCTGTAAACCAATGGAATTCTCGGGCAATGAAGGGGCCGTTGCTGCCTTACAATGGATAGAAAAGACTGAGGCAATCTTAAAAATAAGCAAGTGCGCGGAAGAAGATAAAATAATGTTTGCTTCAAATCTGTTTAAGAACTCAGCCTTAGAATGGTGGAACACTATCCTCCAGTCTAGGGGAAGTGATAGGGTTTACAATATGGAATGGGAGGAATTTAAGAACATGGTGGAAAGGAAATTCTGCCCTCCCAATGAAAAGGAACATATAGCAAATAAGTTTTTAAACCTTAGGATGATTGGAGTAGATAGTAAGGGGTACACTACGTTATTCTTTGAATATGCTAGAATAGTACCAACCCTTGCATCACCTGAACCAGTATTAATCTCTCGTTACATCTGGGGATTAATCAGTAAGATAAGGCATGTAGTCAAGGCAGCTAGACCTAAAACCATAGAAGAAGCTGTAGAACTAGCAAACACCTTGACTGATGAGTTAGTGCGTACACGAGAAGATGACCAAAGGAGAAACCTAGCTCAAAGGCTTACCCAGGAATTTCGCTACGGTAATTCCAACCGTGGGAAAAATGTAGGTTCTACCTCTGCACCCTACTGCAAGGCCTGCAAGAAAAAAACATTTAGCAAAATGCTCCACTTACTGCAATTTCTGCAAAATACCAGGGCACAAGGAAGAAGATTGCAGGAGGAAACCCAATAATGGAATGTGCTTCAACTGTGGAGAAAAAGGTCACATCAAGCCAAACTGTCCGAAACTAGTTCCAGCCATGGGTAACAAGAACACTAAAAATTCTAGAGCATTTGTTCTGACTGCAGACAAAGCCAAGATGATTTCGGACGTGATAGCCGGTACGTTTTTAGTTAACGATGTTTTTGCTAAAGTATTATTTGACTCTGGTGAGAAAAAAAGTTTTATTAATACTTCATTTTGTAAACTTCTTAATCAACCATTAACTAAACTCCCAAAAGAATGTTTAGTAGAAACAGCGAATGGGGAAACCATAGGATTTCTGAAAGTTTGCAGGGAGCAAAAATAAAATTTTTAAATCAAGAGTTTATTTCAGACCTTTACCCAATGAATCTGGCAGGATTTGATGTTGTATTAGTAATGGATTGGTTAATAGCTAATAAAGCCAGTATTTTATGTGATCAAAAGTCAATCCAAGTGAATTCACCAAGGGGTGAAAAGATCACAATTAAAGGATATAAACCATCTAGATCCATAAAGTTCATATCTGTGATGAAAACCACTAGTTGTATAAGAAAAGGGTCTATAGTGTATTTGATTTCTATAATTATCGTCGGTATGTTGGGGTTTTGTATACAAAATTTTGTTACTACCTTGCGAGGAGTAACATGACCACAAGTCGGGTTGACAGTACCGTGGGTGGTAATTAAGTAGATGGAAACAAATGTAATTGCGCGACCGCCCTCAATACTGTACAATGGTTTTTACTAAACTTGATTGAACTGGGATTCACTCACCAGTATTTCCCACTGACAAAATGTTTTTAAACGCGTTTCAGGTAACAAAATGTGAAAGCCAAATAGAAGCCAGCTGGACAGCACTGAAGGCTTGGAAAAGTGGCTATAAAGTTGCCTAAAATAAAAAGATGTTTTATTTAAATAAAATAGGGTTTATCCCTATAAAATTGTGTGTACTTGAAACTTGGGATTTTCCCATGTGTTTAATATTATAAAAGCGTGGTATTTTACTCTGATAAAATATTTCCTAACTACGGTCCTGATGTAATTTCCGCTGCCAAAATGACAAACCCAGATACCACCAAAACTGGTCGCGGCCGCCCATTCCCGGGGTTGCTAAGGGGACGGGGGTTGCGACACCTTTTCAATTAGCTAACCCAGAAATAGTTGAGGAGGCTACACCTCTTGAATATCAGCAAAATCTTGATGGTATTTCAAGTGGAGCAGCTACTACAAATGTCAAATCCACTCATTTACATTTGGACAGTAGTTTCATCAGTCAGACTCCCTTGAAGGCAACCATTGCTGATGTGTGCAAAATGCAACATATAAATTACATCAATTGTGGCATAAAACTAACCTTTTTTTTAGTACTAATGTTGGAAAAAGTGTGTTTTTGTCTTCCTTTTGTATTTTCAGGGTTAAAAGAGCTTAAATGAACAAAAGAAGCAAAAATGTCGCTAAATCTAACAATAATACAAGAAAAGGAATAAACTTGGCATGCCCGACCCCTCGACAACATCTCCCCAAGCAAAAACAAGAGAACAGAAGGCTGAACACGCCCCGTGCTCATTGAGCACGGGGGCGTGCCCAAGTGTCTGCAGAAAAGACAAAGTTGTAGAAGCTTCTATCACCCAACACGGGGGCATGTCCAGCGGACACGGGGCCGTGGTCAACGCTAAGATTCGCAGAATCCAAGCAAATCTTGATAGTACAGATACGATTCTACACACGGGGCCTTGCCCAGTAGACACGGGGGCGTGGTCAACTAATGCAGACAAACTGCATTTAATGAAGAAAGAGAATATGGATGGACACGGGGCCGTGTCCGGGCTTCTGTGCAGGCTATAAATAGGGGTGCTTGGCTCACTTGTAACTCATCCCTTGGCAAACCACCCATCTCACACTTCACCCACCCACCACCACCATCACAACCCACATCCACCACCATCATCCATCATCCATCATAGAGTGTGTGTAGTAGTCTCGGGATCCAAGATTGATCGTAAGAGTTCTTGACAATCAAAGGCCATTTTCCCTAAGTCTCTTACATCACTTGGTGAAGACAAGCATTTAGTGTAATACTTTTTATTTTTAATCTTTTCGCACTTTTTATTTGGTTATGTATTAATGACTTTAATAACTAGTTTCTTATGTTGAAGGTGAATCTTCCTTATCATTTGTCCGTGGTGTCTTGGCGCTTTTTTACTGTCTATATAAAATAAAAGATTTTCACCATTCATATCTCCACGGTTTATATGGAGATATGTTGGCTACCTGGTCGGGGGGGGGGGGGTTAAGGGAATGGTTTGGTAAGAGTCTTGCCTTGTTCAGTGTATAGATCCTGCAAGGACCTGGGTCAAGCTTAGTAGGACCTCCTTCAATACCCACTGGTATTGGATGGCGGGGGTTCGAATTTCTTGATCCCCTCATATGTAAACTACTATTAAAACATTAACCCGGCTATTTAGGATTGTATCCCTGCTGACTCAAACTACTTAGCCGAGGGTAACGTCACCTTCAAAAGAGGGGCCTACCACATTACGCATTAATAACTTAATTAATTATCTTTCAATAATCCAACCCTTTAGGATTGTATACTTGCTGACTCAAACTACTGGGTTGAAGGTAACGTCACCTTCAAAAGAGGGGCCTACTACTATAACTAAGATAATCTCTTAAAAAGTGCAAAAGTGCGGAAATAATCAAAGGTTACACTAAAGGCGAGTCGGATCCAAGTGATTCATCTTGTCTATCTGTTTTTCTTTTTATTTTTTTTCAGCATTTTTAGTTTTTATTTTCTAGTTTAAAACCTTTTTCTAAATTTTTGATTTGATTAGACGTTGAGGATAAACCGGTACTAAAAGCTCTTGTGTCCTTGGACGACCTCAATATCTTACCAACACAATACTACGCTCACGATGGGTGCACTTGCCCATATGTGTGTTTGGTGTTAGTAAAATATTGTGTTTTATAAATTTAAAACTTGAATAAAGTGTTAAAAAGGGCTAAAAATATATCACACCGCACGCACATCAAGTTTTTGGCGCCGTTGCCGGGGACACATGGATTTTAAGAAAATTAGGAATCAACGGCCTAATCGTTTTTCTTATTTTTCTGTTTTTTTAGGATTTTTCTTAAATTTTCAATTTCTGCAGAAGCTCAGTACGGGCCGTGCCCAACCAACACGCCCCGTGCCCAAGTATCAGATACTGAAAACAGAACCGTAAGATCCCGACGGTTGGTAATTTCTGACACAAACATGAGCGATACTGATTTTTTTTACTATCGGCCCTCTTATGGTATGTGGTGTCAAATATGTGGCGGCGCTCATTGACGTGAGGTCGAAGTCTCAATCAAATTTAATCCAAATACAACTAATTAGCTAGTGGTAAGTGGGTATCGAACACAGGGAGTTTGTGGAATATGTGTTATTTAAAAGACTATCTAACATGACTAAATTAATCTAATTGCAAAAAAAAAAAAAAAAAAAAGAAAAATTCAAGAGTTGATTTGATTGGATTGGTTTTAAAACTAAATTAACTAATGAGATTGCAAGAGAAAAACTTTGGATGTAAACAAATTAGAGACAAATGACCATCCTAGATTTCCGGTTTCAATTGACATTCATGTTATCATTCCACTAGAAAGAACTACATAGACATAGCTCATGTGTGACTACCTGCAGTGATGAAAGGGAACTAAGTACTCAGATTCCTAGAACGTGAGGTTGTTACCCGATGATCAGTCAACCCTTACCCAAGCCTAACTATACCCATGATATCTCGATTGCCGACGGCACCAAGAACGTATGGTTTCTAATTAGTTCAATGTAAGAATTAACAAGTTACTAACAAGCAATCACACACCATAACAAACAAACCATAAAGATAAAGATTGTTATTCTAGAAATTAGGAATTCAAACATGAAATGTCTCAAACAACCTTCAATCCAGGACAATCACAAAGTGTTTAGCCACTCATGGCTCGAATCAACATCATCACAAAAGTCTTATCGTTCCTAGAAATCAAAGGCAATAAAAACTAATGATTAAGAGATGTTCTTCAAGCCTAAGGTCTCCAAAAGATGCTCCCAAGTCGTTCACAAGCAAGTGGTAACCGAAATGGTAATGATAAGACACCTTAAAACACCATCAAATGACCAATAAATGCACAAGTTACAAAATGGGATCAGTCGGTGCCGTAAGCTACGGCGCAGGGCCGTAGCTTACGGTGGTCAGCATATCCAAAAAGTCAGCAGGCGCCGTAAGCTACGCCACAGGGCCATAGCTTACGGCGAGCAGAAGTCCCTTACGGCAGTTACACTCTGTCTTACGGCAGGGAGATGTTTGAAAGATTTGGGGCCGTAACCTACGGCCGACCGCCGTAGGCTACGGAGCTGAGTCTTGTTTCCTTTCATTTCTTCACCGAATCTTCACTTCTTACACTCCTTGACTCCGCCAACTTCTAGCATCCATCCAAACCACCTAAAACCCGCATTTTTAGCATTTTAGCACCTGCATAATCAAACATAGAGTGGTTACCAAATTCAAACAATTAACCGTGTATAGCATGGGATTTTAATCGTTTTAAGGCTCTTAAGGGTTGTCCTACGAACCACCCGTCACATCCCCACACTTACCTGTTGCTTGTCCCAAGCAACCTATTCAAAAACTATTTTCACACATACGCGATCAACATAAACCAAGCAAAAACATGTTGTCCTTTTACCAACCCTTATTAACACCCAAACAACACACCCCTCGCTATATCTCTCCTCTTGGCAACAAGTAAGCACTAGCATTTGTAAGCTAGACACACAAAGGCAAACGGGTGATTGCACAACTATAGGCTTGTACCTAAATCGCTCCTCCTCCTACAAGTGCCAAACATGAATGCAAATCAAAGGGGCTTTTAAGGTTGTAACGAGGCTAGGCGCATGGGTAGGAAATGGAATATATATGAAGTAGCGAAAACTTAACCCGATCTTTTATTACACAATGAAACAAACTAACAAATACCAAACTTAAACTACTATGTACAAGACAACTAAACATCATTTTTTTTTCATTGTTTTTTTCTTTTCTTTTTTTTTCTTTTTTTTAGACTAGAAAACATTCAACATAACATCAAACAAGATTACATACTACTTAACAACCACTAACACTATAAGACCGGGTCAAGTCGAATAAATTTTTAGGTAACTAGCTAAGGGGTAACAAACGATAGGCTTTTAGGCACAAAATTGGGCAACTAAATGTCCAAACCCCCGCCCCTCTCGCAACCATGCTAATATATATAATTAATGAGGTCCAACCCCCCAAATCCCACACTCGCACTCAACAAGACGAGGCTACCTAATTGCCCTTATCCTTTTTATATTCACATTCAACTAAGGACTCAAACCATATTAAGGCACAAGTTCTAATGCACCCCCACCCGTTGCCACTCTCATCAAAGACAAGTATTATTTATTTACATGTGTGGCTTCAACTCTCACCAAGAACATAAAGGTATTAAGGGTTGCCGGTGCATCATTTGGGGTTAGTCCAAGGTGTTCAAATTCTCACAATGTTTTGCTTGATTTAAAAATTTTCAAAATTTCCCCCATCCCCACACTTGGGATACATTGACCCCAATGTATGGTTTTAGGAGGATTTGATCGCTTAAACTCTTAAACACCAACTAAAAGCTTATACACTCAAACCACAAATTTCTTTTTGGTATTTTTCATTTTCTATTTTTTTATATTTTTCTTATATTCTTAAAAACATCAACACCACCAACTAGCACAACCCAACACAAAACATCAAACTAATACACCCCCAAACCTCCCAACCATAAACAAAGGCAAACAACTAACTACCAACATTTCAAAGCTAAAGAACACAACAATACTAAGGAAAGAGTACATTGACCTGGCGAAGTTTGCCACAACAGATGTTGTAGATAATCCGACTTCCTATCACCACCTTCACCCAAATATCCGTACATCTTCGCCACACTTGAATGTCGCCATGGCCCTGAAACATAGAAAGATAAAAACAACAAGATCAATATAAAACCCCGGGTTGCCTCCCGAGCAGCGCTAAGTTTCAAGTCTTCAGCCAGACCAAGCCACCCCCATTTATGGTGGCTCAAAGAATCGGTTCCTGCCACTTCCATCACTACATCGTGCCATTGCGTAGAATGCATCCGTCCCATTTCGACTCGATGGGTAATCAAGTACACTCCTGCTTGAACCCATATGTTTTTCTTCACGGTCAGGTGGGTGCTTTTTTCTCATTCTTTGAAACACATTTTTCATACAATCACTAGACTCACCACCCTTCCCCTCAATGGACTCATAACTAATCACTCTAGTTTGAACATCAAAGGACAACTTACGCTTCTTTTCGGTCATGGTAATAATCCCGTCTCTACAATTAATTTGAGCATTTGCTGTGTATAGAAACGGTCTACCTAAAATTACCCTTTGTTGTGCTGCCATTTTGGTAAAAGCATAGTCTTGAACTAGAAAATCCACCAGGTATTCAAACTCTCCCAATTGAATCTTAACATTCCTAACCATTCCCCGTGGACACCTCCAACTTTCATCCGCCAAGCTCACCATGGTGTCTATATCTTCAAGCGGACCAAAGTCATACATATCGTATAGATCGCTTGGTAGCACACTCATACTCGCCCCATAATCCAATAATGCATGGGGAATTTTTAATTTTCCCACTCGGATCGACACAAGTGGTGCTCCATGCTCTTTGTCCGTTTCAAACTTGGCATCCCTTCCTATACCTGCACTCACTTGACAAAAAGATGTTAAAAATGTTTCATGAATTCACTATTAGGAACGGTGCTTACCACATTGATATTAACACTTTTAATGTTTTTGGGATTTATCACCGTGTCACTTGGTAGCTGGCCTTTTGCTTTCTTCAATATCGCCACTTCACTTGCAAGTTGACCCGTTTGATATTGCCTTTGAAATCCTTGGTTTCCTTGGAAATTCGGGTTAGCTTGATTTGAAGGGTTCCCATACCGAAAGTTTGGGTGGTTTCTTAAACCGGGGTGGTAAGTATTAAAATTCATATTGTTATAATTTCTACCACCCCCTCCTTGACCTTGTACTGCATGAACTTCGTCATATTGCCCTTCCACCATTCCTTGGCAATTTTCAGCCGCATGACCTATTTCATTGCAAATAGCACAAACATCATAAATTTGATTAGAGGTTTGAACATTACCATCGTCAACCGCATGCACTTGTGTTCGGGTAATGGCCGGTCGTGCTCTCCTTGATGCTTGAGCTTTCCTCTTTGATGTAATTGCCATTTGCTCCAAAGACTCCCAATCGTCTTGCTCATAGTTCATACCAAAAGTGCCACCAGTAATAGACATTAAGTCGCGAGCGTCTTCGGCACTCAACCCCTCATGAAAAGCGTTCATCAATTCCCAAAGTTCAATCCCATGGTGAGGACAATTCTTAATCATCATGTTGAAATGCTCAAAGGCCCCATGGAACATCTCACCTTGTTGTTGTTGAAAACTCCTCAACCCCTTTCTAGCATCATTGGTCTTTTGAGCGGTGTAAAATTCATCCAAAAATATTTGTTGCATTTCCGCGCAAGTGTAATTGGATGCTGAAGGCAAAGTATAGAACCACTTCTTTGCCTTATCCTCTAGAGAAAATTGAAACAATACCAACTTGACATCATCAGCCGAAAAACCTTGACTCCCAGGAGTATTGCAAATTGAGTCATAGGCCTCCAAATGAAAGTAGGGTTCCTCCGTTGCTAAACCCTTATATTTCGGCAAACTTTGTAAGGAATTGGTTCTCACTTCAAAAGTTCTTCCTTGATTGTTGTGAGGAATAACTACCGGTGAAGGATTGTGAGTAATCACCGGCCTAAAATGCGCTTCAATACCCCTCGCATGTTCCCTAAGATGCCTTCTTGGTACGCCCAACCGACCCCTTGGACGAATAGGACCCATTGGTCTTGGTATATGCCCTTGTGGTGCGAATGGTTGTTGAAATTGTTGTTGTGGCATCGGTGGGTGTTGAATTGGCCTTTGGAATTGTGGTTGTGCATGTTGTGGTCGAACTTGTTGCAATGGTATAGGGCGTTGCATTGGTGGCCCTTGTGGCCTTGGTCTAATGTGTTGTGGTATGAGTTGTTGTTGTTGTGGCATTCCACCAACACTTGCCATTCCTTGAGATTGGCCATGCACATAAGCAAACTCCCCTTGATCACCATCACCCCCATAAGCATAACCGTCCTCATCATAACCCTCACAATCCTCATATCCCTCATCATATCCATCTCCCCTATACCCGAAGATAGCCCAAATGGAAGAGTCGAGTATTGAAAACCCGACTGGTTCGATGGTCTGAAAGTAGAAGTAGCATGGACAATGGTTGAGTTAGGTGCTATTGTGTAGTTTGAATATGACTGACCCGTACATGGAAAGAAATGGGTGAGAGGTGGAATTGTAGTAGAAGGGTTAAAAGTAATGGTTGGTTCTTCTTGAGTGGTAATGGGTTGTGTGGTATTGGTTGGTGTAGCATTATGAAGTAAAGAAGGTTCAGTGGTAGTGTTTGGGATGGTGGTATTTGGTGACGGTTGAGTGGATGTTGGTATAAAAGGTGGTACAAGTTCACCCGTGGTGGGTGGTAGTGGTGGTGGATCCATGTATCGAAGTGGTGTAATCGGTGTAGTTGGTGTTGTTGGTGAACCACTGATTCTATTCTCTCTTAGCAAAATTCTGTTTCCTCTTAATGTTCGCTCAATTTCCGGATCAAATGCCAATGGTGAAAGCTTGTGAGAGCTTCTAGTACGCATGCACCTGTAAATACCTACACACTAACACACCCAGCGTAAACCAGAAAAATAACAAACCTAAGAATCAAAAATAACACACGTTGCACACTACTCCCCGGCAACGGCGCCAAAATTTGACGTGAGGTCGAAGTCTCAATCAAATTTAATCCAAATACAACTAATTAGCTAGTGGTAAGTGGGCATCGAACACAGGGAGTTTGTGGAATATGTGTTATTTAAAAGACTATCTAACTTGACTAAATTAATCTAATTGCAAAAAAAAAAAAAAAAAAAAATTCAAGAGTTGATTTGATTGGATTGGTTTTAAAACTAAATTAACTAATGAGATTGCAAGAGAAAAACTTTGGATGTAAACAAATTAGAGACAAATGACCATCCTAGATTTCCGGTTTCAATTGACATTCATGTTATCATTCCACTAGAAAGAACTACATAGACATAGCTCATGTGTGACTACCTGCAGTGATGAAAGGGAACTAAATACTCAGATTCCTAGAACGTGAGGTTGTTACCCGATGATCAATCAACCCTTACCCAAGCCTAACTATACCCATGATATCTCGATTGCCGACAACACCAAGAACGTATGGTTTCTAATTAGTTCAATGTAAGAATTAACAAGTTACTAACAAGCAATCACACACCATAACAAACAAACCATAAAGATAAAGATTGTTATTCTAGAAATTAGGAATTCAAACATGAAATGTCTCAAACAAACCTTCAATCCAGGACAATCACAAAGTGTTTAGCCACTCATGGCTCGAATCAACATCATCACAAAAGTCTTATCATTCATAGAAATCAAAGACAATAAAAACTAATGATTAAGAGATGTTCTTCAAGCCTAAGGTCTCCAAAAGATGCTCCCAAGTCGTTCACAAGCAAGTGGTAACCGAAATGGTAATGATAAGACACCTTAAAACACCATCAAATGACCAATAAATGCACAAGTTACAAAATGGGATCAGTCGGTGCCGTAAGCTACGGCGCAGGGCCGTAGCTTACGGCGGTCAGCATATCCAAAAAGTCAGCAGGCGCCGTAAGCTACGCCACAGGGCCATAGCTTACGGCGAGTAGAAGTCCCTTACGGAAGTTACACTCTGTCTTACGGCAGGGAGATGTTTGAAAGATTTGGGGCCGTAACCTACGGCCGACCGACGTAGGCTACGGCGCTGAGTCTTGTTTCCTTTCATTTCTACACCGAATCTTCACTTCTTACACTCCTTGACTCCGCCAACTTCTAGCATCCATCCAAACCACCTAAAACCCGCATTTTTAGCACTTTAGCACCTGCATAATCAAACATGGAGTGGTTACCAAATTCAAACAATTAACCGTGTATAGCATGGGATTTTAATCGTTTTAAGGCTCTTAAGGGTTGTCCTACGGACCACCCGTCACTCATGAAGATTTAAAATGTCATTTTTTAAACTACAAGCCCCGCTATATAGACCCATTGTTTTCCTGTAGCCTTAAGAGGGGCGAAAGTAAAAATAATCTTTATCTCTCCCTCGAATGCTCTCAATCGACCCTTCTAGGAGAAATGCTTCTTGACGAATTATTTCAAATGGAAGATCTAATTCTGAATTGGGTAAAAGAACTTGAGATGGATATCATTAATTCATCTCAAGACGATACCCAAGAAGAATTATTGAGATCGCATTCGGATAAAAACAACTTCGTTGTTTCCGATATCACCTCTAACTCTGGCAAAGACTTGAGCAATAGTCGTCCCTGTGTCGATTGTGGCGTGAAGGACTCCCCATCGACTTCCTTCGATGCATACATAGACCTGAGCGATTCGGCATACACCTTCTTTAACGAGAGCCCGGGAAAGGGTTAGACTTGTCCACCTACATTTAGCATAGGAATCACCCTTACCGATAACCTCTTGCGTTCTCGTCTAAATCTAGAGCAACTAAGGTATCTCATGCACTTCGGTGTTGTTCCATCCAGTAAGGAACCGCCCGATCCGAATATTTTCCTTAAAAATAGACGAAACTTCATAATCAGCCTCTAGACACAGGGTCGTGTCCAGATCAGCATGCCCCCGTGTCAACCAAAAGATTCCCGTCTGACCTGTGGTCAGAATACGGACAAAATGTGTCAGGATCTTGCCTGCACACGGGGCCGTGTCCAGCTGACACATGGCCGTGTGCAGCTTCCTGTCATTTTCTATAAATGCAGCCAAGATTCCTGCACATTTGGACCACTCCAAAAGACAGAGATTTTGTGTATCTTCACACATACCATCCTAGGTATATTCTAAAGAAGGTTCCCAACAACCATCTTGTCTTTTCTAGTTTTGTCTATTGCCTTCTTCTTCATTTTTTTACCTAAAAACACCTCCATTAAAGCATGAAATCAACATGGTTTCAAGCTTTATTGAGATGTTTGTTAGGTTTTTATTCAAGGAATCTTGTTAAAAATAAGTGTTACAACATTGTTTTAAGTTATTTCTGCTTAAAAATGCTTTAAAAGTTATAAAAATAATTTAAAACTCCAAGATTCCTTATTTCAAAAATTTGCAGACAGGTGAACACGGGGCCATGTCCAAGGTTACTGTTTCATTAAAATGAACTCTTTTCAGTTTATTTTCATAGAATGTCGAGCCAAAACAGTGGAACTTAATCAGCACATTCCAGAAACAGTCGAAGAGAACGGAGGTCTTCAATCGAAGTAACTCTCGTACGCTACGTGATGGCATTACGTGAAGCTCTTGATGAGATGACATCGGTAGAGGAGGTCCTGATAGACCGTACAAATTATCTTACAGTGGGGTTGGAAAACAGTTTCCAAGAAATCAACCTCTTGCACCAGAGGTTGAACATTCTTGTAACACCTCCCATGGAACCAATCCTCCCTCAAGAGGATTGGAACCTAGCACTTGGAGTCAATAATCCCACCGGGTGGGATGACATCCCCGTGGAACCTCCTCTTGACGGTTTGCAAGAAGTCCCGGTGGAAGTTACACCCCCTCAAAATGATGATGCCAATGAGCCCGCCTTTCTTCTCCCTAGGGAGATTGAAGAATGGCTCGCCGACGTGTGAGGGACCCATATCCGGAGGAAGAGGTTCTTTAAGCCACATCCAACCGAGAGAATTATCTTTTCGGAAATTTTGCTAATAGAATAAACTTTAGGCTAGAACTTCTTTCCGGGTTTAGACTTCTTGTGTTTTCTGACCTATTTATCTAAAGTTTTAAGTTATTAGGAACTTTATGTAACTCTCTCTATTTAATGAATGATGGTTTTCATTAAATTGGTGTTTGGATGATGTTGTAATGGGTAAGACACACTCGGGATGGTGAAGGATACTAAGGGAAACTTGAACCAACACCCCATGCACAAAAACAGAGCCTCCCGTAAATTTTTCTTCATTACAGCAAGTTCGGCACGGGCCGTGTCCAGCCAACACGGGCCCGTTCTGAAAGGTCTGCTGAAAATCGCCCAGTTCAGGTAACTTGACACGGGGCGTGTTCAGCGAACACGCCCCCGTGCGCAGCCTTCTATTACTTTCTGATGATTTTTGTTACTGGCAACCTGAACATGGGGCCGTGCCCGGACACCACGGGCCCGTGTCCAGATGCCCAGTAACATAAAATATTGTTTTTAACGCGCTTTTTACACATTCAATCAACCTAAAAACTTATTTTTGGGACACATTGAGGACAATGTGTAATTTAAGTGTGGGGGGATGCTAAAACCTTGAATTTTGCAAGTCCTAATTACAAGCCTTACACAAAACTCTATTGGAACCGCTAAACACCCCAAATTTTTTCAAAAACTTTTCATTTTTTTTACTTCTCTTGGTTTAATTTGGGAATTACAAGTTTTAAAAAAGGTTATATTTTTACAAATTTACAACCGATAACGTCGTGATAAAAAGAACCAACATAAGAAAATTATGAAACGGCATGACAAATCTAGTTAAAATTTGATTATATATACTTGATCACGTAAAAACCCATTCCCACAAAAAGTGAGTTTTGAGCCTTTATTGAGCATACAAATACACATCTTTAAACTAAATGCTCATCTTTCGTTTCTTGTGTGAATAGCCATTTGGTTTCTTACGACTCTAGAACTTGCCATGACGATATATTCCCGGTCCTTACCAACTTAAACCCAAGTAAGTAAATGATGGAGGCATTAGGACTAACCCTTTTTCTTTCAACACCATTATTTTTCTTTTTTTACCACCTACCCAAAATCCCCCTAGTTAACCCCTTTGAACCTAAACCTTTTCATTTCCTAACCCACAAAACAAACACCCTTTACCCACCAAAACCCTTTTTATTTTAAACCCTTTATTTTAGTAAAATGCTCGGTTTTTCATATGACATTCCTTATCAAAAAAAAAAAAAAAATTGAATGATGAAGCCAAGAAATAGACAAACAAGTTCATCAAAAAGTACTTTGTTTGAAGAAATGCTTCATTAGAATAGAAATGGTCATAAAAATAAAAAGTCTTACGAAAACCGATGCTTTTTACGCCTTTCGCCCTTTTCTACTAACCACTAACCCAACCACCTACCTTTAACGCAAGCCTAACCCTTCCCCCAAAGTCTTCTTGATATTTACAAAGGTGTATAGTTAAAAAGGAGGAGGATTGATTGCTTGGCAAGCATATGGTAGAAGTAAGTTCCATGCCGCTCTCGAGTGTTTCACAAAAATACATTTTCGGCCGAGTGTTGAGTGATCTCCCGTGAGGTATGTGAACTTGTATATAAATGGAATTTTAAAGAGGCATGTTATGCCAAAATAAGTAATTTATCTTATGTAATGTTCTAAATAAATCATAACGAATAGGATTGTAAATAAAATAAAAATAAAACCTAATAAAAATCTTGGAATCCCTACACTCAAGACAAGCCCAAAACCTTCTCTTCTACCCGTTCCATTTGGGAGTGTAAGCCACATTATAAAGAGTTTTGCTTGAGGACAAGCAAAGATTAAAGTGTGGGGGTGTTTGATGTGTGCAAAATGCAACATATAAATTACATCAATTGTGGCATAAAACTAACCATTTTTTAGTACTAATGTTGGAAAAAGTGTGTTTTTGTCTTCCTTTTGTATTTTTAGGGTTAAAAGATCTTAAATGAACAAAAGAAGCAAAAATGCCGCTAAATCTAACAATAATACAAGAAAAGGAATAAACGTGGCATGCCCGACCCCTCGACAGCATCTCCCCAAGCAAAAACAAGATAACAGAAGGCTGAACACCTCCCGTGCTCATTGAGCACGGGGGCGTGCCCAAGTGTCTGCAGAAAAGACAAAGTTGTAGAAGCTTCTATCACCCAACACGGGGGCGTGTCCAGCGGACACGGGGCCGTGGTCAACGCTAAAATTCACAGAATCCAAGCAAATCTTGATAGTACAGATACGCTTCTGCACACGGGGCCGTGCCCAGCAGACACGGGGGCGTGGTCAACTAATGCAGACAAACTGCATTTAATGAAGAAAGAGAAGATGGATGGACATGGTCTATATGGAGATATGTTGGCTACCTGGTCGGGGGTTAAGGGAATTGTTTGGGAAGAGTCTTGCCTTGTTCAGTGTATAGATCCTGCAAGGACCTGGGTCAAGCTTAGTAGGACCTCCTTCAATACCCACTGGTATTGGATGGCGGGGGTTCGAAGTTCTTGATCCCCTCATATGTAAACTACTATTAAAACATTAACCCGACTATTTAGGATTGTATCCCTGCTGACTCAAACTACTTAGCCGAGGGTAACGCCACCTTCAAAAGAGTGGCCTACCACATTACGCATTAATAACTTAATTAATTATCTTTCAATAATCCAACCCTTTAGGATTGTATCCATGCTGACTCAAACTACTGGGTTGAGGGTAATGTCACCTTCAAAAGAGGGGCCTACTACTATAACTAAGATAATCTCTTAAAAAGTGCAAAAGTGCGGAAATAATCAAAGGTTACACTAAAGGCGAGTCGGATCCAAGTGATTCATCTTGTCTATCTGTTTTTCTTTTTTTTTCAGCATTTTTAGTTTTTATTTTCTAGTTTAAAACCTTTTTTCTAAATTTTTGATTTGATTAGACGTTGAGTATAAACCGGTACTAAAAGCTCTTGTGTCCTTGGACGACCTTGGTATCTTACCAACACTATACTACGCTCACGATGGGTGCACTTGCCCATATGTGTGTTTGGTGTTAGTAAAATATTGTGTTTTATAAATTTAAAACTTGAGTAAAGTGTTAAAAATGGCTAAAAATATACATAAAAATATATCACACCGCACACACATCAACTGTTGTGTCTATCCAGGTATCCACTGGTGAGTTCAAGTTAACCATAGGTTAGATCACTAAGGTAACCACTGATGCAGAGGGAATTCCCCAGAATCAAGAACAATGGGCATCTACTAATGAAAATTTGGAGATACCTCCTCTTTCAAAAGCAGATATAAGCACCTCTGGTGGGAATTCAGATGATCCTATTAAGTTAGGTGATGGATTAAAATTCCAGGATTTGACGGAGAGGATATCTAACTTGGAAATAATTGTTGCTGATATGAAAGATCAATTGAAGCAGTTGGTGGATACTTTCAAAAGTCTACCTTCTCATCAGCAGTTATGGCAAGAGCTTTGGAATTCGGTACAACCCATTCTTGCAGCTCAAAGGGAACTGGCTGAGATTCAACTTAATTCCCACATGAAGCTAATTAGAGTTATGGTTGAAGCAAGATACAAAGACACACAGGCTGACATCAAGGGCATAAAAGAATGCATTGCAAAGTTAACTGGTACTACACCTGCACCTGTGTTTGAAAAAGACGATGAAGATGATGCTGAAAAGAGGGAAAAGGATTCCATGAAAAACTTTGGCAAACCAACACCAAGGAATCAGCCAAAACAAAATCCAAAGCCTGCCAAGCAAACTTCTGCAAAATCTCCTGGAAAATCTGATACTGGTAAGAAAAAGGGAATTGATGATACCGTTAACAAACAGACAGATAAGGAGATTGAACGAAAGCAGAAGAGGAAGCATACAAAAGAGGAAGATGAAGTGCTCAACATTGGAACCTCAAATAGAAGAAAATCACACAAACACAACAAATCTCCTATTGTCATATTTCCTAAACCAATATCACCACCAGAAAAACCAACCACTGTTGCGAAACTTAAAACCACTACTAAACCTAAGAAGCCAGATTCTGATACACCTAAAACAAAACTCTCACCAGAAAAACCACCTGTCAAAAAGCAGAATACAAAATCCTCATCACCACTGCCAACTTACACTGAAACAATTGTTGATGCAACAAATGTTTCAACACATGTTAAGACAACAGTGGTTGAGACACCAGTTGTGTCAACAGTTGTTAGTCAATCCACTGATTCTACCCAATTTCAATTCCCATCACAATCAACCCTTATACTCATACCTTGTTTTTCTTCCCTAACTCCTCCTTATCCAAAATCCGTTTACACAAGAAATAGAAAATTCATGGTACATGAAGAAGAGAAGGAAGAAAAAGATATACCCGCACCAATTCCGTTATCAGCTACCCCATTTATTCAAACTTCACCCAAACCATTCGTCCCACCTCCATCAACAAAAATGAACCCATTGGCAGTAAGTTTCCCTCTGGAACTGCTTGCAGATCAAGATGAAATGACTCAATTTTACACAGAGGATGATCCATCCAAAAGAACCTTCCCATCTCCTCATGGATTCGAAACTCCAAAGAATATTTATGAATATCTAAAGCTAAAGGGCAAGCAAGCAGAATATATAGCAAAAGAAGAGTGTAAAGGGCTAGGAGACATTAAGTTATCAGGTAGCATGCAACATTGGCTTGGTCAAGTCAAGAAGTTGGAAGATTTTGCTAGAGACCTGAGTAAGAATATGTCAAATTTGTCACCAAATGCTGAGCTACAAAAGACATTAAGGAATGATTTCTTGAACATTATCATGGATACCAAGCCCTACGAAGCCTACAGGTCTGATTTCAACGACTGGCCCCTTGAAGCTGTTAATGAGGAAGTTAATAGAATTGAAAATATGAATAAAGATCCTAAAATGCAAAAATCTGCTCCCAACTGGAAACAATACAAAAAGGTTGAAGTGGATGAAGTGTTGAAGTACAAGAGAATGATGGCAGAACTTGTAGCAGCTAAGTTTGGGACTGCTAGATAAATTGGAAAATGGTCTAGGCAGTATATTGATCGAGCTTACAATAAGCTAGAAGAGTGAAGAAAGACAGATCCATCCCTTCCTAAAAAGCCAGTATACAAAGATGAAACCACTGTTAGACGTCGGCAGACCATTACATCTAAAAAGCTGTTCTCATCAGCAGATGTATCCATCGCTGCCTTGAACCAAAGAAAAAGACAACAACTGATGGATGAAGAAGATGAAAAGAGAGAAGCTGAGTACAAAAAAGAGTCTATCAGAAATCAGTTACGATATGGATTGGATGATGCTTCATTGCAATTACAAGCTCAAGTTGCTCAAACACTTCAGAAGTTGGCAAGCAGGCCTCAATCGCCAAACTCCTCTCAAATAAAACTTCTCCCAAGAAACCCATTAGACCTAAAAATAATAAAGTGGAAGCCTGACAAACAGACCCATGAATTGACTTTGATCAAGTCTGATGGTAGTGTTGGAAAGATATCAAGGGAGAATGCACTTGGTCTGAATCCAGTTGACCTCCAAGATCTTCTTAACCTTCAGCTTGATATGGATGAAGATGATACTGATTCCTTAATTTAGTTTTGCTGAAAGTTGTTGAGGCAGGTGATTGTGTTTTTGTAGTTAATGTTTGTTAAAGCTTAAGTTGTATTCAAATTCTATTAAGTTTTGTTAGACATCTTTTATATGTACCTATGTCTATAAACAATTTATATTGTCTTTTTGGGTAAACAGTTAAATTGTCAATGGGTGGATATGCGCTTTTTTGGATAAGAGAATGGAAATAATTGTATGTAACTGATATATTAACTGATAATCTATGTTTATAGTTGTCTTTTAGCTATAATAGATAACACGTTTTGGTACAATATCTATACATGTATCTATATGTTCTATCAATATGTGTTATGCATGGTTTTCTAAGAAACGACCCGTGTTTGCACACAGGTCTTACCGCTAGTACTATATAATAAAAGAAACCAATAAAAGGACACTTGTCATTATTCTAGATCATCATTAATTGAGATAATTAATATTTAATTTAAATTATTAAATTTAATATATGTTTCAAACATTTAAGAAATTACGAATAAAGTTTCATAAAATATTAAATTTAAAGTTGTATAATTTAATAATTACCGATAATTTATACTTATCCGATTAATTTAAATTTAAATATTATTTTGTAGCTATAAGTTTAACTATTTGGCTAATTGCTATACGTCTAATCTGGACATTTCAACATTTTTCTAGAACTAATAAATTAAGACCACTATTATTTAAATAAAACTTGGGTTATTAAATGTATGTTCACATGACTGTTAAAACTCGTGAGAAAGTCGATGATAAAGGTGGTCTTCTAATCGATGGTTCAAATGCTTTCATATTTGTAAACTTGACAAACATCACACGTTTTCATAGTACATGACACAAAATTTTGTTTAGATATCAGAAACGTGTCTTAAAAATATAATTTTCTAATTGTTAAATCTTCTTTATTAACTATTTGATTTTTTATTTACTTAACCGGTGTAATACACGGGGTTATAACATAGTTTTCTTATATTTGAGCGATATATTAAAGGGCGTGCCATTAATATATTAAAGTGATATATTAAACTTAAGAATTTTTGCATCTAATATGATGATTCTAAAAAATCATAATCAACATCGCACCACATAGCGCGAGCTAACGTAAACTCTTTGGTAATAAATTATAACTTAATTATATTACTAACGCCAACTAATTTATTTCCAGGTTCCGTTTAAATGCACAGACCCCACCAGCAAAGTTAATAACTTAATAATAAAATCTCGATGGGTCGTGGGGGAAAGAGGGGGCATTTCCGAAGTCATGATGGCTGGAATACGGTTCTGAGTAGACAAGAGGTCAGACAGGAGAAAAGTTTTGTGAACAGGGAAGTCCGGCTTCGTAATGCAACAACGTTCTTCATTTTGAATTTTCCGGATGGATGCAATCGGGATAGGCTGTGGAAGGCTTTTAGCTTTTTGGATAACCTTGAAGATGTCTTTATCCCATGGAAAAGGGATAGGGCTGGTACCACTTTTGGCTTCATCAAACTAACTAATGTTAAGGAGGTGGAGTTTTGGATTAATAGATTTAAGGAGGTCAAGATAGAAGGTGCGGTGATTGGGGTAAATCTGGCAAAGTTTAATAGGGATGGATCAAAGATTGACATACCTAAAGCCGGGGAGAGGGTATCAGTTTTTTCCAGATTGAACTATGAGAAGCCAGTTCGTAATGTACATCCGCCAAAGAAAACTGTTCAGAACTTAAAACCGAGCAGCACAGATGGTAGATCCTATTGTGACGTGGTGCATCAACATAATGAGATTAATCCGGGCATTACTATTGAGCTTCCTCATTTGAATACGGAAACTAAGAAGTAGTGGGAATTCAAATCCCTAGTCGGGGAAGCAAAAGACATCGAGATTCTTAATAACTTGAAACTACATCTTGCGGGGGCTTGTGGTAGAAGGACCGATGCTAAGGTATTTGGGAGGTTTAAAAGTGTTGGTAACCTTCTCCAATATTGAAGAGGCCGATGACTTCTTGAGGAATAAAAGTGAGGTATGGGCTAACTGGTTCTCTAGACTTTACGTCTTGGATGGGATCCCACCATTGTTTGAACAGGTTGCATGGATTAAGGTTATCGGTGTCCCGGTCACACTATGGGATCGTCATGTGCTCAATCGAATTGGTGAAAGGTGTGGTAGGCTCCTTGTCAAATCGGAAGCTTCTGCAGAAGATGACAACATGGCGAAAGACAGAATGGTCGTTCTGGTTCAGGCGGGCAAACGTATCTCGTTGGAAATCAACATTACCTGGAAAGATTACTCGTTTAAAGTTTGGGTGGAAGATATCGCAGGTCAGTGGTGTCCGGCCTTCCTCTCGGATGACTCGTCAGAGGTCTCGGAAGCTGGGGGATCGCCGGAATTTGAAGAGTCGAGTAAATATGGGGGAAAGAAACTGAAAAGTTGCATGTTGGATAGTGAACCTTCATGCATGGGAAACTAAACAGACGGTTCATCTCCCAAGTCAACGGCACATGAGCAGGATTTTGATTTCCCAAGCACATCATGTGTGGCGGCTGGTGCAGACCAGGAGGAGAGAGAAGGAGTGGGCCATGATGTTAATGACTTTAATTCTCCTCAAACTGGGCCAAACTTGGACCCAAACAGGCCTAGTTATATTACTACTAGATAAAAAATAAATAGGCTTAATAAAATGGAGGCCCAGAATGTTGTAATCCCTGATTTGAACGATGATGTAGAGATTGAGGACATTTCGGATCCCTTCAACCTAAAGGAAATTTTCAGAATTGAGGAAGAAGAGAGAAGAGCGGCAATTGGGGCTGTGTTGAGACATGAAAGACCGGACACGAAGGATGGTAGTGCGGGAGAGAAGGAGAATCGGCCGATCTTTGAAAGAGAAGTGACAGAAACCCTTCACTTCGGCTCCTGTCTGGGCATTGAAGTTGAAGATTTCGAGAACCATATAAAGAAATTGGTTAGTGGGGAGGCGGAAGTGAATCGTGACCAATGAATTTTTTATCCTTAAATCTTAATGGGGTTACCGATCCAAACAAAGCGGGTTGGGTGCTTAGTCTTAAAAGAAATCTGAAGTGTAACTTCATTGGGCTCCAGGAGACTCACCAGGAGGGCCTGGTCGACTCGGTCCTTCGGCGATTCTGGGGCAGATCTAATATGAAGGCGATTTCGGTGGATTCGATGGGCAGATCAGGTGGTTTAGTGTCCATATGGAACCCGGATATCTTTACACATGACTTGGTCGTTCAGAATCAGAGATTTCTGCTGATCTGTGGGAAGTTAATTGGGGTGGATGATAGAATAAATATTATAAATCTCCACGCTCCAAATGACCCTGGAAGGAGGCGCTTGCTATGGGATGAAATCACTGAATTAAAATCCCAATTCTCTGGGTTGTGGGTCATTTTCGATGACTTCAACGAGGTTCGAAGTCATGAAGAACGGGTCCACTCCCGGTTTGACCGTGGAGCGACGGATGCTTTCAATGGTTTTGCTACCAGAACTGGCCTATTAGAATACCCTATGATGGGAGGTAATTTCACTTTTATTTCTGATAATATTGAAGTTAAAATGAGCAAAATTGATAGGTTCTTGGTATGCGCTGAATTCATGAATAATTTCCCCCTTGCTAAACTTGAAGTGCAAAAGAAAGGTTTCTCGGACCACTGCCCTTTAGTGCTCTCTTGTTTCTCCTTTGATTTTGGCCCCATTCCTTTCAAGTTTTTTAACTCTTGGGTTGGTGGACAAAGGCTGGTGGAAATTATGGAAAGGAACCTGGCTGCCCCTATTGCCGGTGAAAAAAGTGATGTCTTTCTAGCTCATACGCTGAGAAAGATTAAACATATATAAAAAATGGAGAAAGGAGGTCAATGAGGCAGAGAATAAAGAGGTGCAGGAAATGCAATAAAAAATTAAAGAAATCGAGAAAAAAGCGGAGGCCATGCCGCTTTCTCAGTACAAAAAATGTACCAGAGTTGAATTAAGCGTTCGGTTAAGAAGATTGGAGACGATAAAAGCGAAGAACGTCCAACAAAAAGCTCGTGTTAATTGGATTAGATTCGGAAATGAAAATTCTTCTTTTTTTCATAATCTGGTTAATGTGAATATTGTGTAGAACAGGATTAACGGGCTGAGATTTCGTGATACTGGGATATCTGATCCAATAGAGCTGAAAACGAAAGTAAGAAACTGGTTTTAAAAACAGTTTTCTTAGCCTATTCGTCGCAGGCCGAAATTCCCAAATGACAGGCTGCCAAGGTTAGCCGATAATCTAGGAGGTACTCTAGTTTCTGTTTTTTCAGTAGCGGAAGTCAAAGAAGCTATTAGAGGATGTGATGGCGGTAAAGCTCCGGGTCCTGACGGGTTCACTATGAAATTCCAAAAGGTGTTTTGGGAAAAGTTAAAACCGTACATTATGGCCATGATGATGGATTTCTATGACAGTGGGGTTATTAGCAAAGGATGTAATCCCTCTTTTGTGGCCCTGATTCCTAAAATTAACGACCCTCAGGAGATTTCTAACTTTCGGCCTATTTCGTTGGTTGGCTCGACTTATAAGATTATTTCCAAGGTGCTGGCGAACAGATTGAAAACAGTCATTGCTGAAGTGATCTCCTCAACACAATCGGCGTTTGTGGGAGGAAGAAACATTTTAGATAGGCCGTTGATTGTGAGCGAAATTGTGGCATGGGCAAAAAAAAGTAAGTCAAAGTTGTTAATATTTAAGGTTGATTTCGAAGAGTCTTACGATTCTATTAATTGGAAATTCCTCCTCCAAATTATGGAGAGTATGAATTTCCCTGATAGATGGATTATGTGGATCAAGGGATGTTTGGCGTCTGGGATGGGCTCGGTCCTTATAAATGGGTCCCCGACGAAAGAGTTTAAATTTAAGCGGGGTTTGAGACAAGGCGATCCTCTCTCGCCGTTCCTTTTCATAATCGCCATGGAAGTCATAACCTTGTTTATGAAGAGAGAGAAATAGTCGGGTTTGTTCAAAGGATTTCAACTTCCAAATGATGGTCCCAATATTTCCCATCTTTGTTAAGCAGATGACTTATTGTTTATAGGGGAATGGTCGGAACAAAACGTGGTGAGCCTTAATCGTCTTTTGGGATGGCTATATCTCGTCACAGGATTAAAAGTTAACCACCATAAATGTAAGCTCTTTGGTGTTGGGGCGGATGAAAATGAAGTGTCTCGGTTAGCTCGTGTTCTTAACTGTGACGGGGGATGCTTCCTTTCATGCACTTGGGAATTCCTATAGGTGTCAATATGAAGAGAGCTCGGTATTGGCAACCCATCGTTGATAGGTTCAACCAAAAACTTTCAAAATGGAAAGCTAGACATCTATCGTTTGCGGGAAGGATGACGTTAGCTAAGTCGGTTTTGGGGAGCCTCCCTTCATATTTTCTCTCGCTATTTTCAGCCCCTAAGGTTATCATTAATAAACTCGAAAAGATTCGTAGGGATTTTATTTGGGGTAAGACCGGTTCAGGTCATAAAAGTAGATGGGTTCGATGGGATATTTTGATGCAACCTAAGAGAAGAGGAGGAATGGGAATTGGGGGGGGGGGGAGGGTTAAGGATTTTAATCAAGCTATGTTGACTAAGTGGTGGTGGTGGGTCAAAATGGATCCTAACCAAGTTTGGGCTAGGGTCGTCACGACTATTCACAAGACCAAGAAAGATGACACTTTAATCCCCCTTAAAAAAGTATCCCGGGAGTATGGAAAGATATTGGAAAAATGCAAGTGGACCTTATGAAGATTGGTATCAATATTGAAAATAAGTTGGTCGCAAAGCTTGGTGACGGGGCTAACATCAAGTTCTGGAAAGAATCTTGGCCGTTGTCTCAGCCCTTAAAAGAGGTTTACCCGGACATATTTAGACTAGCCAAAAATAAGAATGCTTATGTTTCGGAAAATGGGAAAAAGTTTGGTGATAGTATGCAATGGAGATGGGATTGGGATAAGGACCCGAGCTCGGTCGAAGAATGGTTGCAGATCGGGAATCTTATGAGCAAGTTGGGACAGGTTACTTTAACCGATTCTAAAGATGAGTGGAGATGGAGCAGCGATTCGGGCGATCCCTTTTCAACAAAACAGGTCCGAGGCGAGATCCTTAAAGCTGGTTCGGGGGAGGTGGTCGAGAACAGGGATTTTCTATGGAACTACTGGTCTCTGCCGAAGTGCAATTATCTTGTTTGGAGAGCCATCTGGGCATATAGAGCGTCAAAGGATGGTCTGGTTCGCCAGGGAGTGCCGTTACCGGACACTTTGTGTCCTCGATGCGGGATTGATGCCGAAACTCAGGACCATATTTTCTTTAACTTCTTGTGGGCTAAAAGAATTTGGTGGAATATGTTAACGTGGATGCGAATTACTTTCCCTATCAGCTGCAACAATCTTAAGGATCTCATTGAGATGATAAAGGTGTGCCCGGGAAGCAAAGTTTGGAAACGCATTGTGTATACGGTTAGTATGGCGACCGTTTGGAAAATACGGAGTGCGAGGAATTTAAAAACGTTTGAAGACAATTTTATTCCAATAAGAAAGACGGTGGACCTAATCAAAGAGGATATGTTCTTTTGGATCTCTAACCGAGCAAGACTGAAGGCTCCTTCGTGGGAGAACTGGAAAGACTTTTATATTGTCAATCTCTTGTAATGTTTGTTTTGCATTTTCTTTTATGACGTTGTAGTTTCGCTCCAGTCTCTAGTCTCTTGCTGGCTCTTTATATTTATATATAAAGTGTTTTTGCCGTTAAAAAAATAATTAAAAAAACATACTCAATAAATGCATGAGAAGTTAATCAATAGTTATTTTTGAACGGCAAGGAACGACGTGTTAACCACCGTGACACCGGGTGCTGTGGTCAAGGTCGACTACTCGACTGCCGCCAGCCCTTTGGCTCTCCCAGATGCGCGAAAACCCGACCTCCACCCGCCCGAAGGCACGACAATGGAATAATCGGTAAAACCTCGCCTCCCATCCTAGACGAACCGACACCACCCGTATTCGCCCTTCACCTGGATGCCGCAGAAAATAATAGGGAGAGTGGGAGTCGAACTTGGGTCACAAGGAAAGACTGCCATCGACGAAAAGCGATCATCTTATGGGAATTTTGTAAGAAATTGATTTATTATTGAATGGTGTAACCTCAAATATGATGTTCTATTCTATAGTAGCTTTTCTAAACATTTGAAAATGAGGAAAAGTGACGAGGAACATGATATAGGGGAAAAATACAAGACTGTTTGATTTTTATTTTTTGGATTTTAAGTGTTGGAGGAGATATAGAACTTAGAAGTGTGTATATTATAATATATATGGTCAGTTGATAAATCTATCTATACTTTCTATAAAAGGATAAAACCAAGTGACATAAGAAAAGCTGAGGTGGCAACCATAGAGGTTGTCCAACAAGGCTTTTCTTATGTCATTATCGCATCATAATCCTTAATATATAAAATCACTTTAATTTTCAAAGGTCTGGCCCACATCTAGAAAATCACTTTAAACATCTGTCCACATCTACAAATGGTCTGCTGTTTATAAAAACGCTTCAAACCTCTGCCCATATTCAAAATTTAAAATCCTGGCGCTAAATTCAAAATTCAAACTACATATGAATCTGGCCCCCTATAAATAACATATATGAATATATGAGTTTGGCTCCACATTCAAATTTCAATTTATCTCTCTCTTTTATATTTGCGATCATATCTCTCTCACTCAAATGCATAGCTCTCATGATTGAGCCGGTTAATCTTTGGTTACAGTTCTTTGTTCGAACATTTATAGACTCTGTTTACACATTATCCTTTTAATATCATTGTTGCAACATCGTTGTTTCATTGAAGCTCTGTTTCACACACCAACGTTTCACCTCGGCTTTTCTTATGTCACTTGGTTTTCTCTTTTTATAGAAAGTATAGATAGATTGTTACAGGATGCAGAATGTGCATATTCAGTCTGTTCATCTGCGATTACAGCTTTTTGTACTTCACATAATTTTTCCAACATCATTGTTGCAACATCGTTGAGGGTATGTTTTTTTCTCTGATTTTGAATCTTAAAATTTGAACTGATCTATTCTAATTCTCGCTTTATATTTCAGCCTAATCAGAGTTGTTTAAAATTCAAATAATCAGTTGCGGGTTATTTTAGGTTTGTGGATTCTTTTAAACTGTTGATATGTGTTGATAATATTTATTTTAAGGTGTTGATATATTTCAGCTTTGTTTTTTCCGAGCGAGCAGTGGGAAGTTCTTCTACACTGTTCTTGAAATCTGAAGTGTAGAAAGTGGAGTAGTTCATGAAGTGCCGATGCTGTTTCAGGTTTTCTTGTATTTATTATCACTGATGATGTCGATTATATATATTACTTCTTCAATCAGCCTAATCATCAGCCTTTTATAGTGTTTAAGATGCATCTTTATGATAAATGAAGAAGTTAATGGTAATAATGATAGCCTGTTTTTTTTTTTATTTTAAGGTGTTAAATGGCTGTTGTTTTGTGTTAAATGTACACGTTTTTGCCTCCTAGATTAGTTTAATGGTGAGGTGAAATTAAGTCTGACCTTTGTTCTGTTAGCTATTTCACTATATAGTATGATTGTCAGTTCAGAAGCTTTTCATCACGTTTTACTACCATTATATCCTTCTTTTACATCAGACTTGAAGAAATATACAAGTTAAAAATGTTATCACACCCTTCTGTAGGTTCTTATGATTTAAAGTATCGCTTTATCAAGCAAGTTGAGGATCAAGTATATGAGGATAGGGCTACTCTTCAAGACTTGGAGTTCATTGCGAAGCTCACAGATATATATAGAGAAGTTCAGTACTCATTGGAGTTGAAGCTAAAATTTTTTAGTTTTTGCTGTTAGATTATTAAATTTCGTTGACTACTGCTTGAAATCAGTGTCTTTAGATTATTAAATTTCGTTGTTCAGTACTCGATGTAATTGTTGATCTATCGTCATATGTGATATGTAAATTTTAATTCTATTAATCTTTGTAGAGCATTTTATTTTTACTAATTTGAGCATCAACAGTTGTTAGAGTTGATACATGCTATTATAAATGTCTGTTAAAATTAAAATTTGCCAAAAGAGAAGAACTGTTTAGAATCATCGTCTATTGATGATTAAAACATTATAATGTCTTCAGCACATCAAAAGTCCATTCTTAAAAAATAGGTATTTTTAACAAATTTGACAAAAATCTTTAAAAGTCTGTTGAAAACAACTGTTTTTAAAACATCTGTTTGGCAAAAGATTCATTTACTGCTTAAAGGTATTGTCTGTTCTCATCATTTTTTTTGTAACGACTGTTGAGTTGCTACTGTTGCCAACATCTGTTATTCCCAACAGCAGTTTCCAAAGAATTGTCAACCATTAACACAACAGAAGTTCTGAACATCTGTTGTTGCCCAACAGATCTTTGTAAAATTTTTTCATAACATGATAACTCCATTCTTAAAAAATAGCTATTTTTTTAAATATTGGAAAAAACTCTTAAAAGTTTGTGGAAAACAATTGTTGGGCAAACTTCTGTTTTGCTCAAAAAATTGCGGTGACATAAGAAAAGCTGAGGTGGCAGCCATAGAGGCTGTCCAACAAGGTTTTTCTTATGTCATTATCTCATTATAATCATAAGTCTTAATATATAAAATTAATTTAAAACTGATTATCAGTGTTTTCATAGTATTTGTTGATGTTTTGAATCAACTTCTGTTTGGATAAAAATTCATCCACTGCTGAAAGGTATTGTCTGTTTTAATACGTGATGTTTATCCTAGCGACTGTTGATTTATCACTGTTTACAACATCTGTGTTCGATGAAGTGGTAGTAGCCTCTGTTTGCGATGTAGATTATTGTTGGTGTTTAAATGAAGAGGTTTTTTTTTAATTTTTTTATGGAAGAGGTTTAAAATTTGTCCTTTTAGTTTCTTAATATTTAATTTTATAGTTTTCCTATGAAAATTTATTTTTTAAATGTTTTGCATTAAATGGCTGCTGACTTACTATTGTTGCATAAGATCTGTTGTTGCCCAACAGTGGTTTCCAAACACTGCTGAAGGGTATTGTCTGTTCTCATAGGTTCTGTTTAATATAAGGACTGCTGAGTTACTATTGTTGCCTAACATCTGTTGTTGGTCAACAGTGGTTTTCAAACAACTGCCATCCATTATCAGAGCATAGGTTCTGACGTTGACAGATATTAGGCATCAGATCTTTGAAATTTCTGGCACGTCAGCATTCCCTTTTTCACTTTATAAACCCCTGTTTCATCCCCAAACAGAGGTTTTACTTTCGTCTCGAGTTTAAAATTCATCAGAGCGGTTTCCACCTTCTTCTTCAACACTTCTTCGTCAATCTCTCGCAACTTTCAATTCCGGTCATGGCTCTGATGATGAAAAATCCGCATAACTATCTGGCTATTTTTCAGAAAACCGAGAATAATACTCTCTATCATTCAATGATTGATGTTCTTACATCATCAAAATATAAGGCCATTTACCAAGAGACGCTACGCGATTTCTGGGCAAATGCGAATATTGAAGAACAAAACAATGTGGCGGTAAGTACAACTTCAAAAGTCGGAGGTGAATCGGTTGCTATTACCCCCACTACCATATCAACAACATTTGAGGTAAACGACTTGGCAGGTAAGACATCTTTCCCGAAAAATGAAATTCAAACAGACTTGATTGGGAGGGGATATGATGGACAGTTGATTAAGGCAACTATGTTTAAAGGTAATTTTCCACCACCAATGAAATTCCTGTTCCATACTCTCTTAATCTGTCTCTCAAATAAAACTAATTCTTTTAATGAAATACCTTTAAAAATTCAGTCATTAGGGTATGCAATTTTGATAAATACTGATTTTAACTACTCCTAGGCACTGTTTGCTGATTTGGTTGCAAATTTAAAAAACATTAAAAAGGGGAAAACTACTGCTATTAAAAAGGGGAAACTGTTGTTATTAAAAAGGGGAAAACTGCTGGTTTTCTTATGTTTCCTAGACTATTAAGCTACTACCTGCAAAAACATGTTTCTCAACAAGCTTTTGAAAAAGGTAAAGCTATTAAAATGAATAGTCTAACATCTGAAACTTTTACTCGCCTTATGGCTAAAGAGTCAGATGTTTCCAAAACTGAAGCAGAGGGGAATGAGGAAATTTTAGTTGAGTCCACAACTGCTCCTCAAACCTCTGTTGCTGAGCCCACTGCTCTTGGTGATCACAGCACTACAACCACTGCTGTGAAACCCCCACCAACAAAACCCAAAAAGACCAAAACAAAATCCAAAAAGCCCACCGAAACTAGCAAAACGGGTCCTCTGGAAGATGAGATCCCAGAGGTTATCCCTGTGACAACACAGATGTCACTACAAACCACTGTTGCTACTTCCTCACAACATGTGGAAAGATCTCAACCCATAAACCAAACTCTTCATGATTCCTCACAAAAGGAACATGTTGTATTCACAGGGACACCACAATATGATGTCATACCCTCATATGAGAATATGCTTAAAAGCCCTTCTCCCGGGGCAATGTCTCTTTCGACAGAAATCCCTTCATCTTCTATTCCACCAAAGTTTGTAACACTGCTTCAAGCTATTGACATTCAGACTGATAGCAGTCCCTCCCACTAACACTTTATTGAGAGTTTAACTTCAACAATAGCTATGTCTGAAACTGTTCAATTAGCTAACCCAGAAATAGTTGAGGAGGCTACACCTCTTGAATTTTAGCAAATTCTTTATTTCAAGTGAAGCAGCTACTACAAATGTCAAATCCACTGATTTACATTTGGACAATAGTTTCATCAGTCAGACTCCCTTGAAGGCAACCACTGCTGTGTCTATCAAGGTATCTACTGGTGAGTTCAAGTTAACCATGGGTGAGATCACTAAGGTAAGCACAGATGCAGAGGGAAGTCCCCAGAACCAAGAACAAGGGGCATCTGCTAATGAAAATTTGGAGATACCTCCTCTTTCAAAAGCAGATACAACCACCTCTGGTGGGAATTCAGATGATCCTATTAAGTTAGGTGATGGATTAAAATACCAGGATTTGACGGAGAGGATATCTAACTTGGAAACAACTGTTGCTGATATGAAAGATCAATTGAAGCAGTTGGTGGATGCTTTCAAAAGTCGACCTTGTCATCAGCAGTTATGCCAAGAGCTTTGGAATTCGGTACAACCCATTCTTGCAGCTCAAAGGGATCTGGCTGAGATTCAACAAAATTCCCACATGAAGCTAATTAGAGTTTTGGTTGAAGCAAAATACAAAGACACACAGGCTGACATCAAGGGCATAAAAGAAGGCATTGCAAAGTTAACTGGTACTACCCCTGCACATGTGTTTGAAAAAGACGATGAAGATGATGCTGAAAAGAGGGAAAAGGATTCCATGAAAAACTTTGGCAAACCAACACCAAGGAATCATCCAAAACAAAATCCAAAGCCTGCCAAGCAAACTTCTGCAAAATGTCCTGGAAAATCTGATACTGGTAAGAAAAAGGGAATTGATGATATTGTTAACAAACAGACAGATAAGGAGATTGAACGAAAGCAGAAGAGGAAGCATACAAAAGAGGAAGATGAAGTGCTCAACATTGGAACCTCAAATAGAAGAAAATCACCACCAGAAAACCATCCACTACTGCGAAACTTAAAACCACTGCCGAACCTAAGAAGCCAGATTCTGATACACCTAAAATAAAACTTTCACCAGAAAAACCACCTGTCAAAAAGCAGAATACAAAATCCTCATCACCACTGCCAATCTCCACTGAAACAATTGTTGATGCAACAAATGCTTCAACACATGTTCAGACAACAGCAGTTGAGACACCAGTTGTTTCAACAGTTGTTAGTCAATCCACTGATTCTACCCAATTTAATTTCCCATCACAATCAACCCTTACACTCATAACACGTTTTTCTTCCCAAACTCCTCCTTCTCCAAAATCTGTTTACACAAGAAAGAGAAAATTCATGGTGCATGAAGAAGAGAAGGAAGAAAAAGATATACCCGCACCAATTCTGTTATCAGCTACTCCATTCATTCAAACTTCACCCAAACCATTCGTCCCACCTCCATCAACAAAAATCAACCCATTGGCAGTACATTTCCCTCTAGAACTGCTTGCAGTTCAAGATGAAATGACTGAATTTTACACAGAGGATGATCCATCCAAAAGAACCTTCCTCTCTCTTCATGGATTCGAAACTCCAAAGAATATTTATGAATATCTGAAGCTAAAGGCCAAGCAAGCAAAAGATAAGGCAAAAGAAGAGTGTAAAGGGCTAGGAGACAGTAAGTTATCTGGTCGCATGCAACATTGGCTTGGTCAAGTCAAGAAGTTGGAAGATTTTGCTAGAGACCTGAGTAAGAATATGTCAAATCTGTCACCAAATGCTGAGCTACAAAAGACATTAAGGAATGATTTCTTGAACATTATCATGGATACCAAACCCTACAAAGCATACATGTCTGATTTCAACGACTGGCCCCTTGAAGCTCTTAATGAGGAAGTTAATAGAATTGAAAAGATGAATAAAGATCCTCAAATGCAAAAATCCGCTCCCAATTGGAACAATACAAAAAGGTTGAAGTGGATGAAGTGTTGAAGTACAAGAGAATGAAGGCAGAACTTGTAGCAGCTAAGTTTGGGACTGCTAGACAAATTGGAAAATGGTCTAGGCAGTATATTGATCGAGCTTACAATAAGCTAGAAGAGTGAAGAAAGACAGATACATCCCTTCCTAAAAAGCCAGTATACAAAGATGAAACCACTGTTAGACGTCGGCAGACCATTACATCTAAAAAGTTGTTCTCATCAGCAGATGTATCCATCGCTGCCTTGAACCAAAGAAAAAGACAACAACTGATGGATGAAGAAGATGAAAAGGGAGAAGCTGAGTACAGAAAAGAGTCTATCTGAAATCAGTTACGATATGGATTGGATGATGCTTCGTTGCAATTACAAGCTCAAGTTGCTCAAACACTTCAGAAGTTGGCAAGCAGGCCTCAATCGCCAAACTCCTCTCAAATAAAACTTCTCCCAAGAAACCCATCAGACCCAAAAATACTAAAGTGGAAGTCTGATGTCACACCCCGATTTCCACGTGTCACCGGTGGGCCCGGTGGGGGAGTATCGTGACGTAATTGATATCATCATAGTCAAACAACACAATATATAAATGCACAGCGGAAGCAAAAGATAAATATTTTACAATCCGAATATAAAGTAATATCAGAGTATTACAACGGAAAGTAAAAAGATCCACAGGCGGATCGAATAATCATAATCATTGTTCAGCAGACTTTAGACGCCTAGGACTTTCAAGATTCCTTATAATCGCCCTGAGCTTCCAGCCAATTACGTTCAGTACCTGTAACTTAACCTTTTTGGAAAAATACGTCAGTTTTCACTGGTAAATACAATTTAACTGACTCATTTTGAAAAGAGTTTAAAAATTGATTTGAGTGCAAACGGCACAAAATCTTTTGACACATTGATTAAAATGCACAGAGGCAAGATTAATCTTTTATAACTTGGGACAATTTTATTAATAAAAATCTTGTATCCGATTTACATGTTTGTCCAACATTTAGGGCCGGTGATCATACAATACAATACGATACGAGCCGGACAAGATTAATCGACACACCACAAATATAATCTCACAAGAAGTTACCCTTACGAATGAGTATACGTTTTACATATGCAACAGGAGGTGTTTTGTCTACACCTTGTGCTTACGTCGTGGCCATTCACTTTTTAAAATGAGCCAAGGATATCCAGGACACGGTCATTAACCCCCAATGTTATTTGTTATCAAGCAATACGAATTAAAACGGGATTATGCAATTCAATCATCTCCGATCAAAAGGTTTCTACACCCGACCAAGCGGTATTTTTATAATACCGTATCCCAAGCCCGTATAAGGGAAAATAAGTTAAAAGTATTTACCTGAGCTAGCTCCTGTCTTAATTAATAAGAATTTAATAACTCAGCCGTGTTCGCTTAAGTAAGCGTAGGTACCATTTACCGGAAGGCTCTAGTCTGGAATGATGACATAAATAATCAATTAGAATGCTAACGGGTCTTTGATTAAGCCAAAGCTTAGACCGGTTAGTCTTAAGGAATATACGGTTCAAACGCACGGTTAAGCGAAGACCGGATAGAAATGTGATTTAGACCCGACAAGCTTGAAGACTTGTATAATATGGGTATACTAAACACATTCTGGATTTGGAGACAAAATGATAAAGTTTGACTCGCTTCGGCTAATATAAATGAACTAGTCACATAAGCCGATCCGAACGCGACAAGTGCGTAACGAGTAACCAAAAGAGTCGTATACATGTTTCCTAAGTTATTATGCCTTTAATATGTTGTGATATCAATAAGATATCTTCTATTATGCCCGAAACGAGTTACATCTCAAAATAAGCCCCGTAGGGGCATTTTGGTCATTTTAACGATTATAAAAGAGTTTAAATATCATTCTGAATTACAGGTCTGATTAAATCAGTAATTACACTTAATTTAATAAGTCATAACAGTAGGGTATGACCTATACGTAAAATTTATCATTTAAAACCAAACTATGCACCTTAGGGGTATTTTGGTAATTTCATTTAGGCTTAAAAGGTTAAAACTGGAAACCTGGGTTTATAAACTTGTACTCACTGTTATTTTATAAAAATATGTTACGAACATCAGTAGGTACCAATCTTACATGTTTAATATGGTTATGGTACATACTATGCGATGAAAACGCTTAAAAAGGCGATTTGGAGCTGTTTCCGGGTTTGTAAAAGAAAGCTGGGATTTTTATAATTCCAGAAAGCTCAACATACTTTATTTAACAAATAAAATCAGTAGAAAAAGGTTTGGGGTCAAAAGGATTTGTAGAACTCGTTTTATAGCCCAAAAGGGCAAAACCGACAATAACCGATTTAAGGCTAAAACTCTATGATTCAATCAGTTTAAAAATTATTAAAAATCCTTATAATTCCCAAAATATTTTATAACAACAGTAGGTATACACTTTGATGTCAAAAATTAGGTTTTGATAGGTGTTATGCTCATAACGCCGTTTAATTAATAAAAACCGTTCTATTTGCGATATTGAGCATAACTCACGATCCAGACCTCGGATTGCTGTCAAATTTTTGGTGCAAGTTTATAAATCAGTAACAAATGATTCTACTCTTTCACTTTTTCAAAAATCGCGTTTTATATCAAAAAGGGCAAAATAGTCATATTTAAACATAAACCGGTAACATGCATATGAATCGGTTAAACATGGAATCAAGGTGTAAAATTCCAGAGGGTTAATCTTATATAAAAGTTGGTCCAAAATATGCTCTAATGCAGATCTCAAACATGCATGCACGGATCAGAACTGAAAGTCAAAGGAAAAGTCAATTTATGAGACTTTCGGTTCCGATTCGGGTTTAAACAGAAAATTGTCAAGTTGATCATGTTGAAACACATTCTAACATTTATTATAAAGTTATTTTGATGATCAAACAGGTTGCATGTAACCTACATTGTTAATCAAGCTTATTTTTGCAAATAACAATTCTGTTGACTTTTTGAAACGATCTTTGACTCGACAATTAGCATGTTTAGAGTGTGAATTTGATAATACCCTTTTAGGGGTTTGTTACACTCATAAATACCAACTTGTTGGTACCTTCCATTCGAGATATGACTGAGCACATTTCGTTTAATCATAAAGTCAAACTATATTTACGATATATTTGACTTTTAGTAATTACACTAAGCTAGAACGAATTTGCAAAGGATTGGAACACTTACAATAGTCCTAAAAGAGCTTAGATATCACTAGGAAGTAGCCTTGATGCTCAGAAAGCTCCAGAAGTTGTCTTGAAATTTTAGAGAATGCGAGTGTTCTTGAATGTTGCAACTATGGTGTTCTTTTAAAGGAGTTTTGATCTGATTAAGGCTGTTGCAGGGGTTATAAGAGGTGAACAAAGGTCCCCAAATTGCATGTAAGCTGATTGGTGAGTCCTATAATCGATCACAGCTGGAACCAACTCGCAAAACAGACTGACTGACACCTGTGCATACATTTCTGTCGCTGGCAGGTGCTCGCGTAGCGCGAGGCACCGTCGCGCAGCGCGAGGGCATGGGCGACCAGCTTTAAATGTTTTCAAATGTTGCACTTTAGTCCCTGAACTTATGATACGTGTTTAAGCTATTTATCTAGCACTCTTGGCCCTTAAATCAGACTTTTATAAACCTTGGGACTTTTATAAACTTGGGTATGTCCTCGTTTCGCTTTGCGCTTACCCGAAAAGTCACGAAATTCACGATAACGTAATTAACCTTTCGTGTACGGTTTTGATCATAACTTTCTCATACGTTAACGAAACTTCATGAAATTTTTATCACACAATCTAGTGAGTATATTTTATTATTACAAAGCTTCGGGTTTGCCAAAAGATCACTCAGAGGTATACTTTCAACATGTTGACACATTTAGCCCCTGTAGTTTGTAATTCCTCACTTTCTTTCACTTTTCGCTTCGTATGATCCATGACCTATCCGTTTAAGGTTATAAACACCATGTAGGGTCATTGTGGGGCTTATTTATCCATTGTTGACACTTTGAACCCTTATAATCACATAGTTTCACTAAAGGTCAACTTTAGTCCCTCTAAAGTATGTTTTCACACCCTTAAAGCCCATGACACGTGTCACTACTTTATTGGACGTAAATTTTCGAGGTGTTACATCCTCACCCCCTTAAAAGAAATCTCGACCTCGAGATTTGCTTAAAGTAAAGGGAGTACTTTCTGTCCTATACTGAACTTAACCTTCCTCAGTTCATTTGTACCCCTATGGCACTCCAGCTGACCTCTATAATAGGTCATGTATCCTTTTGGAGTTTCTTAACCTGCCAATCCTAAATTGATACGGTTTGCTCAACATATTATAAATACGCATATCATTTTGTGATAATGCTTCTCAACTTATTGGTGAAACACATCCTTAAATCATTAGTGTGTTATTGTGTTGCATGCTCCGCCAAGCTCCTTAAACAGGTTTTAGCTTGTAAGCTATTTGATCTTGATACATTCGATTTCCCTTCGAATGAGTCTACGTATTCAGAGCTTAACTAGCCTGATAATTTAACAAATTTGCACACCCTTCCTGGTGATCACTTTTGTTAAACTTTATTCCATTCAAGAACTTAGGAGGGTTACTACTCTTATTAATTCTTGATATTCTGTCGAATATTGGCATCTTATAGATGACTAGGGATTTGTATGATCTTATTCGCTGTTTCCAATATAACTTCCAGACCCTGATAAGTGGACTTCCCAAAGTCTCGTCCATCAAGCGGATGTTTTGATATTTCATCTATACAAGGTCTCCAAAAGAGCCACCTTGATACTTATATAACGACTATTATAAAAACTTATCTTAAGGTGAAATGGCTATTCCAATCACTTGATTAGAACTAATCCCAAGGAATAGTTAATCCTTGCGTTAGTCGATCAATCGACGATCCTGGGCAGCTAATAACAATTCTTAATTGTTGCCTAATTCGGGTTGCGGTAATCAATGCATAAGCAAAATGAACCGTCTTCCTTAATTAATCATACCGAATTTTCCGGATATTGAATCAGGCTATATGAATCTATATCTAAAAATTTACTTAATCAGGGTTTCGATTATTCCATGATCAACATGGAGTTCCTACCACACTCTAATCCTTAAGCGGGATGTTAATCTTAACTCTACTTGCCTCTCAGAAGGTAAACAGGATAGTCTTAGGAGAAGGTAATCATGTCCCACACAGAGATGTCAGAGGTGTCTGTATTTTCAGGCTTGGGTTTATCTATCGATGTCGGTGTCAGATAAATGACACATTCTCTTATATTGCAAGGATGTCCTAAGTAGAGATACTTATAGGACACTTTTATATTGGATATCTTCCTTGAATTCTACTAGTCGACTTTAGTACAATATGACCATCGGGATATCTCAGGGGTTCCATGTATTAAACCTCCATGTTGATCAGACATGGAAATAATCTATGGGACACACTAGGATACGCCAATCCTCATATGACACCTTTATCAAACATAGTTTGGCATTCGCAGGCGATAGAAAAACAATGAGAAAAATAATTAAAATAACATATGTTGTCGTACTCTATTCGAAGAAAGAGTGCTCTTAGATTTTCGGAAGGATTCCTTGCAATATTTGTTACTCTTTGATCACCTACAAGGGTTAAAGTAAAATCATGAAAAGTAATAATTTTTTAACTAGAGTAAATTATAACGGTGTCCTTTACGTTTGTATCAAATTACGACCGATGTCATTTAACTAAAGAAATTACAGGCTTTGTCCTTTATGTTATCAGTTTTTAGCATGTTACGTCCTTTAGCCCTACCTTGTTAAGTTTTTTGGTTAAGTCTTACCATGTGTCTCTCACATAAGGGCAACATTGTCTTTTCTTCTCAATTTAACGTGAATTTGATCTCCCCCTTGCATCTTATAACATCTTATTGTTCATATTCATCTCAAAAACCATCACTACTGTCTATGTCTATCAAAACTTCGATAAAAAAAAACCCTACAGAAAAAAGGAATGGAATCAAACCTTGCAGTGGGTGCTTTCTACATACGACAAACACTAGAACAAAACGACATCAATGAAATTTATGGTAAGCTTCCAACATCATTGTAGCTTTATCTATTAATCCCATCATAGTTTTCATAAGAAGTTGTTTGCATATGAGCCGACGGTCAGTTCTTTTGATTGGTTTGATAAGAAAACAAAGTTTAATTCCAAAATATTATTCCATTTTCATTAGGTAATGAAGAGATAAGACTACTCATTATTTAAATATTTTACTTTGATTATAATTCCAATTCCAAACCATGCATTATATTTTTGTTTGGATCAACGGAAAAAGGAGCTGGACTGGAAAAATAAAGGGGGTAAAAGAGATTTATTTATTTCATTTTCTAATATAAAATTAAGATGAAAAGACCATGTTGTCCTCATGTGAGATGCACATAGTATAATTTAACCAAAAAAAGTTAACTATGTTAGGTCTAAAGGACCTAACGTGTTAAAAATCAGTAACATAAAGGACAACCTATAATTTCTTTAGTTAAAGGACACCGGTTGTAATTTGATGTAAACGTAAAGGACAACGGTTGTAATTTACTCTTTTAACTATAAAAATTGTTGATAAATGTATATACATTTAGCCGGCAACCGTTTATTACACTCTGTGACATAGTTACAACTATAATCCTTTGAGTTGTTAATAATCATTTTTCACTGAACCCATAGAAAACACACCAGACTCATCACCCAACCAGCTCCAAGAATCTTTAACATTAGACACCGAGACCTGAGTTAAACTATTGCTATAGGCCTGTCATTCCAATAGCTCTTGGGTTGAACAAAAATCCATTTTCTACCTCCATTTCTAGGCACTCAAAATCCCATATAGGTCCATACAATCAGCTATGTAGCTACATTTTTCTGTTTCCAGAGCAAAGAGGTTTGGCCAAACATCCTTTAGGGGCTAGATAAATAACCATGCATCTATCCAGAACCGGATATTTTCCCGTTACCCACCTTGCTAGATAAATAATCAATGTAACCCTACCCCCAATAGAAAGGATACGGGCTTTCCAAGCGGAAAGGCGAGTTTCAAACACCTCAACCACCTGGCTCCAATTATTGACCGTATTCATGTTCGCCCCCACTGTGATTCCCGAATAGAAGAAAAGGATGTTACCGGTCTTACAACCCACAACCTCGGCCAAGGTGTTCACCTCCTCTATACCCACACTGACTCCAAAAAGATTGGACTTATGGAAGTTAATTTTAAGACCCAAACATATATAAAAACAACGAAGGATTCTAGCAACGTTCCTCATGTTACCATGCGCCCAATCCCTAAACAATAATGTGCATCCGCCTAGAGGAGATGCGAAACCACCGTCCCCCCCCCCCCCCCCCCCATTTGGAAGTTTGATCCCATCCAATGTTAGACTAATCTTGCATATTATGCGTAAGTTCGGGTTAAAAGTGACCGACTTACAAAGTTCGGGTAAAAAGTGACCGGGTTATAAACTTGGGGTTTTTTTTAGATAGTTTTTTTAATCCTAGTTTGAGTCAAATAGGTTTACTTGTTGAACAAGTTGCTAGGCTTATAAATAGAAGGATTTATTTGTAACCCTAATAGTACCAAATTATCAATAAACAAGTTTTGATTCAATAAGTTTTTTGGTATCCAATTCTAACAAATTGGTATCAGAGCTCTAAGGAGTTCGATCCACGTTCAAGACTGTCGATCTTGAAGTCCGGCAAGAGAGAAGCAATCGTTGAAGGGCTGCGGTTGAGAAGATCTTGCAACGGGTTCTTGTGATCACATAAGGCGGCGGCAGACGAGACTTGTCGTGCAAGTCTGTGAAGAAATCGATAAGGTCAGAATCGGTTTCTTTAGATTGGTTCGTTTTTAAGGTTGCTTTCAAAAAAGGAGTAGAAGGATCATCCTCTTTGAGCAGCAAATTAATAAAAGGCGATAAAAGTTTTTTTTTTTTGAAGAAATTGGAATAGTAACCAATACGATCGAAGAATAAAGGAAGATAAGAACCTGCAATCAATTTTCTTTGAGAAAGGTTGTACGTTGACTTTTGGGTTATCTAAAATTCAAAGTGGTGGTTGTTTTTTTAAGCAATCAGGAAGAGTCAAGAATTAGTTGGTTGTTTTTTTTTTTGGGTTTACTTCCTACTTAACCAATCGAAAAAAAAAACAACATAATAAGCAAACATTGTTTTAACAAAAAAAAAGGAAGGAATAAGAGTTTTTTTTTGTTAGAAAATTGATTCAAGTCCGAGCACTCCGTTAACATACAATAGAAGAAACCGAAGGATGAGTGATAACGCGAACCGGGTACCTCCAACGAAGGAACCGATGCCTAGTCTTCCATGTCCAATTCTTACGGATACAAACTACACCGTTTGGGCTATGAAGATGAAGGTAATCTTCAAGGTTTACAAGGTATGGGATGTGATTGACCCAGGAACGACAATCAATACTCACAAAGATTCTATAGCAATCGCTTTGCTATTCCAAGGGTTACCCGAAGAGCTAGTGTTGCAGATTGGGAACAATGATTCAGCAAAAGAGATGTGGGAAGCGGTGAAATCTCGCAATCAAGGTGCTGAACGTGTGAAAGAAGCAAGACTTCAAACCTTAATGTCGGAATTTGAGGGTTTGAAGATGAAGGAACCAAGTACGATCGCTGAGTTCGCTGGAAAGATTTCAGGGATTGCTTCTAGATCCGCTTCTCTTGGAACAGTGATTAAAGAAGAGAAACTGGTTAAAAGGTTTCTACATGGTTTGCCGAAAAGGTTTATTCACATGGTTGCTTCTCTTGAGCAATCCATTGACCTTAAGACAGTTGGATTTGATGATGTCGTAGGTCGTCTTATAGCCTATGAGGAACGTGTCAACCATGAAGATAAGGAGCAACCAGTTAGAAGTGATCAGTTACTGTTGACTTATGAGGAGTGGGAAGCTAGAAAAAAGGAAGGGTACGATCGAGGCAAAGGAACGGCCGAGTCTAGTCACAGAGGTCGGGGTCGCGTTCGAGGAAAAACCGGGGGTCAAGATAAAGACAAGGAACCGGATCAAAAACTAAAGAAGGACCGTTCAAAGATAAGGTGTTTTCGATGTGATGAATTAGGACATTTTTCTTCGGATTGTCCTACACGTAAAAAGGACGAGGACGAGGAAAACAATCTTATTCAAAGGGTTGAACCGGTTCTTTACTTGCAAACACACGTTGAAGAGGCTAATGATGTGTTTCTAGACGAGGAAAGGATTATTCCAAGGATGTATGCTTCGAGCCCAAGTGAACTCAATACATGGTTTCTTGACAACGGGGAGAGTAACCACATGACGGGTAAAAAAGAGTGGTTCACTAACCTCGATCACAACATCAAGGGAAAAGTGAAGTTTGGAGACGGGTCATGCGTAGAGATTAAAGGACAAGGGATGGTCGTCTTGGAAGGAAAATCTGGGGAACAAAGAGTGTTGCGTGATGTTTACTATATTCCAGCACTTGAAAGTAATATAATAAGCATTGGTCAGTTGGACGAGAGAGGGTACAAGATCGCAATCCAAGACGGTATACTTTGGATGTTTGAGCAAGACGGAACTTTGCTAATGAAGGTACCTCGTTCACCTAATCACATTTACAAGATTAATCTTGAGGTTGTATCTCCAGTTTGCATACAGACTAAAGATGACAAGGCTGAAAATAGCGACCAATCAGTCTCTATTGTGACAGAAGTTAGCGACCAAACAGATCAGTCAGCAACAGGAATTAGCGACCAATCTGGGCAGTCAGCGACACATCAGACATATAGCGACCAGACTGACCAGTTAGCGACAGAATCTGACCAGTCAGTGACAGAATCTGATCAGCCAGTGACAGCTTTCAGCGACGAGTCTGCGACAGATCAGTTTTTCAGCGCTTCAATAGTTAAATGGATGCTCGGTTTATCAAATGAAGAGATAAGTTTGAAAGTCGAGAACTTATTTCAAGAGCAAGTTAAAGTGGAAGGTGTTAGCAGGGATTTGCAGCGGACCGACATCCTTACAAAAGCCATGCCACGACTGAAGATTATCGAGATGAGATATCTTCCCGGTATTGCAAGATTAGGGGGGTGATTGTTAGACTAATCTTGCATATTATGCGTAAGTTCGGGTTAAAAGTGACCGACTTACAAAGTTCGGGTAAAAAGTGACCGGGTTATAAACTTGGGGTTTTTTTTTTAGATAGTTTTTTTAATCCTAGTTTGAGTCAAATCGGTTTACTTGTTGAACAAGTTGCTAGGCTTATAAATAGAAGGATTTATTTGTAACCCTAATAGTACCAAATTATCAATAAACAAGTTTTGATTCAATAAGTTTTTTGGTATCCAATTCTAACATCCAACACACCCACATCACAAGCCCTCAAAAGCATACAAGCAAGAGCTTCCATCACCAAAAGAGATAGGAATGGAGATAGCGGGTCCCCTTGCCTTATACCCTTTTGGCATTGAAACTCATAAGTCGGGGCACCATTCAGCAACACCGAGGACCTAGCCAAGACTAGAATACCTCTGACCCACATACACCATCTTCTAGAAAATCCCATTTAAGACATAATCGAGATAAGGAACTCCCAGTTAACATTATCATATATGCCTTCTTAAAATCCAACTTTAACAGAAACGCCTTCTTTTAACCACCCTTCTTTAACCAAGCCAAAATCTCATTGAGCATCAACGGGAATTAGATTTGCTTACTTTATGTTTAAAATATCTATTAGATTATTTATTATTTTCATATTGTTATAATGAAAATAATAAAGAATGCTTAAAAACCGGTTTAATATATTTAATGTTATTGGTTGAGCAAATAGTTTTTTTTTTCCTTTTCTTATCTTATATTGAAACCATAATTCCTTTGATTTAGTTAGTTTTAATTTATACTCGTAAGCAAACGACCAGTTTACTTTTTAAAGGATATCCTCATTAGTGACCCATTGATCTTATTTATTCTCGTATTGACTTTGTACATCCTAATATTATATTACTACCTCCGTCCCATTAAAAGTGTCATATTTTGAATATTCAAAGTCTTTATTTATAAACTTTGACTTTAATTATATATTTTTTGTGTTATATAAAACTTGATGAAAATTAACCCGATAAAAACACTTGTAAAACACACTAAAATCATATAACTTTCATCAAGTATTATCTAACACAAACAAAATTATTTAAGGTCAAAGTTTATAAACAAAGACTTTGAAAATTCAAAATATGACACTTTTAATGGGACGGAGGGAGTATATTTTATGAATTTGTAACATGCTTAGGCTTGAGAGGGTTATACACTTTGCATTAGTTGTTTATTGTGCTATTGTTATTCGTACTTTATGTTTACTTAGTAGTACACTTACATTTGCTATGCCACGTTCCAGTCCTTGCTACGTGTTAAACCCTAAGGCTTTGTTTCCACCGCAGAGAGAGAAAGCGATCTAGGAGAGAGAAAGCCTGGCTAGATTCCGACGTGTGGTTAAACATTTCTTATCCGGGTTCTTATTTCTTGCGCTCTTTTGTCTTCTCCGGTACATAGGCTTTGTCTGCGATGGCGTGATTTATAGCGAATATAAGTGGTGTTTCATTCTTCGGGTTTGATTTTTGTTTTTTTTATAACAAGTTGTAACTCTTGCATTGTTCCTTTTGTGTGCATACGAAAGTTGTACAATTTGTATTGTTTGTTATAAGTTGTTGAATCGCTTCCAGATGTTTTGTACGACCCTCCTCCACCTCAGTTACTGTTTAATTTAATAGCAGGTAACTTCTATGGCTTATGTTATATCTTCTTCAAATGCAGAATGTTTAGGTGTTTTGTATATCCTATGTCTTACGATTTTAGTTCTTAATCATAATTTTTTAGCATATAATGTTAATGGTTTCAAGATTTTGAAGAACAATTGCCGTGTTTCGTTTACTAAAACTGAATGACATCTTAAAGATCAGTGGTGCGAGCTTAAATTGCGAATTGGAGTTTTCATTTCCCTTTGCTTCAGGTGATTTATAAATATTGGGCGTTTTGTATGTGCTTATTGTGTTCTTGTTTGGTCAATTCATCCACCGATTTGAATGCTATTGTTACTTTGAGTTGGTTTATATGGGAATTTGTGGTTACAGTTTGGTTTATATGCATTAGGTTTTTTTATTAGGTTTAGCTACTGTAGTTGTTGAGACACATATGGCTTTGTTTCAAATTATGTATGTTTTTAAGTTTTCTTGTAATTTAGAGTGATATTTGAATGCTATTGTTACTTTGATTTGGTTTATAATGAATTTGTAGTTATAATTTGTTTTATATGCATTAGTTTTTCGTTTATTAGGTTTAGTTATGTTAATTAATATTTTTTCTTGATTTGAGTTTAGCTGCTTGCTAAACGTTAACATTTACTATATATAAAAGTTTTTAGTCTACTTTTAATAGTGAAATGGGTCAACTAAAACAGAATGGTTAGTACCATAAAAACAAGTCATTTTCAGGTTAAATACTTAGACGATCGTCTTAGCGAGAGTTTGAAGCTGATCCTTGCTTAGCCAGCCCATTAGTTTGTATAACACGTTAGCGTACATTGCACAAAAAATATACAAACACAACCCATCAAAGCTATAACTTTGGTATGGTTAGTTAACTTGACATGTATAAGTTGCGTGTTACTTTTTTCTATCATTTGTTGATTATATTGATCATGCTTATGTGCTAACAATAATATGTTACAGGTTACGTATTTGCTTTAATTCAGCATTCTGTACACCCCTTCAAGTTAAGAGTAACAGGCAATGAAAGAAGAAAGAGCACTAGATATACAACAAAAAAAGACAGTAGCAGGTCAAAATGGATGAAACCTGCTGTGGCATCCCTTTTTTTATCATAACAAAGCCAAAGGATATTGCAACTTAGTCGAGTAAACAAGGTTGTGCTGATCAATTTGAGGAGCAGTTGTGGTTAAGAACAAGAACCGAATCAGAACCAGTGGGGTGTGAAAAAAAACATGTGTGGAGGGTGTGAAAAAACATGTATGGAAATCGAGTGTCATGTTTTGCTTTGGTGGTATGTGCAGTCGTGTAATTCCGATTTGTGATATATGTATGATCCCTGCCGCATTGCGGCGGGTAGTAATTTTAGTTCTTTAAAAATTCAAACAATTTGAATATTTAAAAGATATACCTATACTTGCACCTACAATGATGTTGTATAAGAAGTTAATGAGATCGGTTGCTTATACTATTTCCTAGCAAAGAAAAAGAATATCTAAGTATTGATAGTTTATTAAAGTCAGAGTATCTTTACAATAATTTCGATGCAAATCTATACTCATCGGATGTCCATAATGGACATAAACTTTTAGGCTTGCCAAACCATAGATCATTAGTAAAGGTCAATGTTTCAATATTGTTATTAATAAATATTGATCAAAAGATATGGTTTATGCAATGGAACTTGGCTACATGTCCTAACACACAAATCTTACTTGGAAGTAAAATTGGCGCTCGAAGGTTTGTTTATCCCCATGTTTTGATTAATATGTCAGACAAAATGACTTGTTTAAGTTGAAAAGAAGACAGTTTCCTCTCCCTGTATGTTTTGCCATTGCGATAAATAAAAATAAAAGACATTCACTGTGTAAGGTTGGTTTGTTTATAAAATGATTAGTTTTTACACATGACCAACTATATGTGGCATTGTATAAAGTAAAAAAATTCAGTTATGTAAACTTGTGCAGACATTATAAAATTATATAACGTATTTCCTTAAACTCGTGTAATACTCGGGTCTAATAACATAGGAATAATAATGAACTTGATTATTAGAAGACGTTTTGTTGAACATTATATAATAACAAAGTTTCAGACAGTAACATGCATCATCGTTACTAGGTTTGGTGTCGTTTTGGCAAACTCCATTAACATATCCGCTTCTTATGCATGCATCTGAACATTTGCTTTTCAAGCATGGCCCTGACCACTTCAAGAACCTACACATTCATCAATCGTCTCTTCTTTTGCAACGTCTATATACATACATATAAGATAATAAATATATATACATATAATTATAATCAACACATACTTATAGCCATTGGCGCAGGTTAGAAGGGTCCCCGGGGGGGGGGGGGGGGGGGGGGGGGGGGGGTTGGCAAACCTTTCGCTCAGTAGTGTTATATATGTAGCTTTCGTATAGAAATTTTTGGGTATATACGTTTTGACCTCCGGTTCTATAGAAATTTTTGGGTATATACGTTTTCGACCCCCATCGGAAATCTCAACCTTCGCCACTGCTTATAACAGATAAAGAGCCGTACCTGTAGCCCTGATCATCAAATGGTAAGACAACACAAGAACTATAAATAATAACTTCATTTTTCTTTCCTTTATATTGGCTTTAATGCATTATTATACAATCACATATATATTGGGACTTAAAGTGTGAACACTATATGCGTTTTGTTTTGTTTTATATTGTTCATTTATGGCATACTGTCTTAATTTTTTTCATTTATGAATTGTAAAATAAAACGTCTTAGATCTCATCCTTAATTTGTAGAGGGGATAAATAAAGCCTACATTGCTTTAAACTTGGTAAGTTGGTTAAAAAAGAGCCTAATTTATTGTACCTTGTTTTGTTTCTCACTGTTCCTGACTTCTACGTGTGTGTTTACTTGTCTCGGTATCAGTTAGTTTTTACTCGACCACATGGATACAATTAGGGGTGTTCAGAAAAAACCGAAATCAAATAAAAACCGAAAACCAAACCGTAACCGTAATCGAAAAAACCAATCCGGATAATGAATTTGGTTTTTGGTTTGGTTTTTAACCGAAACTGAATTGTGAATTTGGTTTGGTTTTGGTTCCATATATTTTTTTTTAATTTGGTTTATTTGGATAACCGAATAAACCAATAATTTAATTAATTATTAAATAAAAATAAAAATATTGAACAAACCATATAAATTTTATTGGCCCACATGATAAACATAAAATCCAACTCACAAATTAAGCTCACCTATTTATATAGTTTTACTCTTCAAAATATATTAGGGTTTCTAAGTTTTCACATATAAGGGTAAAAGATGATCAATGTTGACTATTTCTAATTTCTATGTTTTATGTTTTGAATTTTAAACTTTGTAGTTACGACTATTTTCTGGATGTGATTGTTTTATTTTGCATTGAAACTTTCTTTTATTTACATAGTGTTCGGTTTAAATTAGTTGCTGACTTGATGTTCGGAAGTTGGAACACAAACATGAATTATAAATATAAATTACGAAAAAAGTACTTAGGAACAATTTGGTTGAAATTGGTTTGTTTGGTTTTTAACCGAATCCAAACCTAATTGAATTTGGTTTGGTTTTGATTGGATTTGGTTTGCGAATTCCTAATTTGGTTTGGTTTGGATTTGGTTTGGGCTACAAAATTTTGAAAAACCGAATAAACCGAACCGTATAAACCAAATAAACCGTAAACCAAACCAATAAACACCCCTAGATACAACAACAACAACAAAAATATATATTGTTACGTGCCCACCCCCTTGATACCCACGTAGACCATGCATGACTCCCATGACTTCTTAATCTTTCATTATTCATCGTTTGTTTTACAGTTATTAGAGTAGTGGGTTTAGGTAGTTATCTTTGTGGTTAAGCTTATAAAATGGCATGTATGTTTATTGTTTTATTATGAATGAAAATTATGAAAGTCTAATATTCTCTCTAAATTGCTACTCTTGCTTCTTGCTAATTTCTTTTGAGTTTGATCCACTCAACGGATTATCTATCAACCGATTGGTACATATCATATATATATATATATATTAATCATAATATTTATTGAAATAAAGTTGATTATAAGAAGTTGTTTGCATTTAGTTTTGGCAAGGTCCTATACAATAACATGCATCAGATTCAACACTTTGCATGTGGCTCCTACAAATCCCATTGGAGTATCCGCTTCGAATGCAGTCATTTTCGCAGTTGTCTTCCGGGCATGGCCCTTCCCAATGATGGATATAGCACATCGCACTCTTTTCGTCTTCTGCACCTATACATACATACATACATATAAGATTTTATATACACTCACAAATAACATTTGTAGACACTTATTGAGTTACATACCTGTAAGTGTAGCTGCCATGATAATCAAAAGGTTGCAAAACACAAAAATTGCAACTGAAAACTTCATTTTTCTTTGATTTGAAGGACTAGCTAGATGTAATTTTTGATATATATTGTGCTTTTTGTAGACAAACAACGGCTCATATATATACTAATAGTAAAGAGCAACATAGAGTGTTAACGCGATCGGTGTTTCTTTGTATTAATTTACGTAGTATTAAATATCCTTATATTGTGAATTAATTGTGATATTGTTTTCCTTTAATACTAATGAATATTAAAACTTTAATGATTTATAATTTTTAAAGTGATAAAACTTTAAAATCTATCCGGTTTACCTACTTTATAAAATGTGTTTTCCACTCATTTTTTATTTACCGGTCGAAAAATAAAATCTGATTATTTGTTAATCAGAATTCTAGTACCATAGAACCAAACAATGTAGGTGTTATGTAATGATGAAACGTGTATTAGATTGGTGAAATACATTGTACATTTGGGGTGTAGCATCTTGCTACTATGAATAAAATTTTTGTCGGCCGTTCAAAAAAAAAAAGAACCAAACAATGTTGTTTATTGACTTTTTAAAAAAGCTAAAAGGTGTTTGCCATGAGATTATTATGTGAGAGCAAAAGTCAATAAAGTCACTTCATTGTGACTTATTAACTTTTTCAAAAAACAGTGTTTTTAGTCCTAGACCGGCCGGCCAGACCGGGAACCGGAGGTTGAGCCGGTCCGGGTCATGGTATCGGCCCGGAAATGCGTTGAACCGGAGTTGAACCGGCGACCCGGCGGTTGGACCAGGAAACCGGCCTGTGGGAAAAGTTTTTGGAAGGGTTGGAAAAGGTTTTTATATATTTTTAGATTTAACTCTATTAATTTTTATAATATTTATGATACCTTCCGCTTCTTACGTCCGGTCCGACCGGTCAGACCATTGAACTGGTAAGAAGACCGGTTCGACGTTTGTTCCGGTTCTGAAAACCTTGCCAAAAAGTCATAACTAAGCCAAACATGTCCTAACATTTTAGCGAGAAAGTTTTTAAATTCACAACACCCACAGGTAAAGTTAATAACTTTACGTCATCGGTAATTGCATAAGTTAATCAATAGTTATCTAAAATGCATTTCACATGTTCTCTTCATGAACTTTTAGTATATATTTTATACTGTCTTAGGACAGTGGGGGTGGTTACGTTATAGTACGTGATGAAGATGATACCACGCGTGGAGAATTGTCAAGACCACCGTCAGCATAAAGTTCAACGCGTGGACAATTTTGTTCCGTGAAAAACTTCACGCGTGACAAAGGTTTGAGTGATGGAACATGTGAAGGGGTGTGGGGGTTTATTGTTGGGTGTTGTGAGTGATGACCATTGCTATTAAAAATGGTTGATGACATGGCGGAACTTGATTGGGTGTTGTGAGTGATGAGTGATGACCACCCCCACCACCTTAGTAATAATACTGTATACCAATATTTTCCATGGAAAATATGCACGTGTGTATATATGTATATATCATTGATTGTTCAACTATTATAAAGAGTATAAACACAATTTAAGGACAATCTTATATGGTGAAGATAACACAATTTAAGGACAATCTTATATGGTGAAGATATCGGGGTTTGCTTTGCAGTATTTATTTCTACTCTTTGATCACCTACAAGGTTTAAAGTAAAATCATGGATAATGATTATGTTTTTAATTATAAATACTATTGATAAATAGTATATACTTCTTTATAAATTGCAAAACAAGACCATATTATAAGGCTTGGGGTGTGGTTGGAGCCCCATAGGGGCTTTACCAGGCCACGTAAGCGACATGTAGGATCCACGTTAGACAGGGGGCTTTATCACGCCCCCCTTTAATTTGCAGGGTGTGGATGGAGCCCCGGTCATCATTACCTAATTATTTATTTATTTATATATTTATTTTTTTTAATTAAATGGCAATTTTAATAACTATAAAATTAAAAAAAATATAATTTCATTAAAAAAAAATAAAAACACTACAAAGTCATTTAAAAAAAATCACTACAAACATAATTTATAACTAATAATTTATAACTCGTCGTCTTCGTCGACTCCTCCTTGTTCACGATAAAACCATAGGTGCTCGGTCAGATCGGCTCGAAGGTTATGGTGTGTGTTCTTGGCTCGTACCTTCGCTCGGATAGCTTCTTTCTCAACGTATGTTAGTATTGGGTTCATCGGTTGGTTACTTTCATCATAGCTTTCTCCACAAAACGCTCTACCCGAGTCCTCCAATATCATGTTATGCAAAATGATACACATATACATGATGTTTCTCATTTTACTTTTTTCAAGTATCCTCGACGGCTAGGTGATGATAGACCATTTCTTTTTTAACACACCGAAAGCCCGCTCGATATCTTTTCTTGCTGACTCTTGTTTTTTTCTTGAAATACAGTCTTTTTTCGTCATCTGGACACGAAAGAGTTTTTACCAACGTCGCCCACTCGTGATAAATACCGTCTGTGAGATAGTAGTGATGCTTATACTCCACGTCGTTTGCATAGAATAAAGTATCTGGTGCAACCCCGTCTATGACATCGTCGAAAAGATTCGAGGACATTAAAACTGCAATGTCATTGTTCGCACCGGCCATGCCAAAGTACGCATGCCAAATCCATAAATCTTGAGAAGCGTCCGCTTGTAATATTAGGGTAGGACCATCGTGGTCACCATGATGATGTTGCCCTTTCCAAGCGGTTGGACATGCCGCCCAATCCCAGTGCATGCAATCAAGACTACCCAACATCCCAGGAAACCCGTGTATGCGCTGATGGGCCTCGTATAGAAGTGGAACGTCGGCGGCGGTTGGCATCCTTAAATATCGTCTCCCGTACAGAGAGATAACACCAAATAAAATAGTGTCAATAAAAAAATAATAACGATGTAAATAAAAATAACAAAATAGGAATAAATAATAGTGTTAATAAAAATTACCTTCACAAAAATTTTCAAGAGAATCACGACACATTCTTGACGACATCCTTAAATATTCATCCCACACATCACTCGCTGTGCCTTACGCTAGTTGCCTAATTGCTGTTGTACACTTTTGTAGTCCAGAGAACCCCACTTTGCGACTTGCACTTACTCTTTGCGTGAAAAAAGGGAATTCGCCCGCAAGATAATTAGAAATTTTAACGAATAGACGTCGGCTCATACGTAACCTACGCTTATACTGACCATCATCGTACAACGGATTTTCACAAAAATAATCTTGCACTAGACGTTCATGAGCACCTAACCGATCCCGTTTAAGAGGCGGTTGTCTAGTACGCGATGTAGAGGATTCGGCTTCTTCTCGTAAATAATTAATCGCCTCCTGCGTAATTGCGATAACTATATCGTCAAGAACACCGTCAGATGAGGAGCTCGAAGAATCGGATGCCATTTTTTAGTTATGATTGGTGTGTGTTTTAGTTGTGATTGGTGTGAATTTTAGTTTGTGAATTTAGTTTGGGAAAGGTTTGTATTTATATTTGAACAAAAAAAAAAATTTATTCGAACGTTGCCAAACGGTCACATTTGACCAACCTCCCTCGATCCACGCAATTTCATCTCGTTACCACGATGGAGCCCCTTGTATGGCTCCCACCTTTAAATGTCTCGGTGTGGAGGTATAGCGCCTAGGGGCGCTATAGTTGACGACTTGTCCTGGGTGGCGTCCCCACACCCTCCGGCCTAAATAACGAAAAAAGATTACAATCATGCACATCCAGTGGCGGACCTAGGAAGTTTTTCATGGGGGTGCGAAATATTTTAAAAATTTTAGGCCCCTAGGTATATAAAAAGCATTCGGTTCATATCGGGACGGATCATGTAAAACAAAAATACATCATGCTAAAATTTATATTATCATCAAAAATACGTCAAACGTCATTATAAAAATATTTAAAATGTCGCCCTACGAGTTTTTTTTTTTTTTTTTTGAAATCTATCTAAAACATTATCTAGAGCTACTTTTTTAAGCAAGTATTTCTCTATATGACATATACAACCAGTGGCGGACGCAAGATTTTTTTCCATTGAGGTCCATTTTTCGGGCTTCAAAATTTTCATAACAAAACGTTAAAATTTTCGGGTCGGTCCTCGTTTGTCACACCCTGACTTTTGCGGAAGCGTGATTGTTGGTGTGACTTCTTAATACCATTGCATACGATCATAACAACACTATATGATAAAACCAGTAGATGTACATCCATTAATTTAAGTTTAAAAGTAGTACAACATAATTGTCTGAAATGTCGATACCAAATTCAAGTTACAAACCATAACATATTTTAAGGAGTTCAAAAAGACTCAACAAAAGATTTTAAAACAACCCAGAGTTTAGGACCACGTATCTCCTCCAGGATTAAGATACGTCTCCTAAGCCCTAATGATTTGGATGACATCTTTATTTACAACGCAGCTTAAAAACTCCAACGCCTGCCAGATCCATTTACTAATTCCCTGAAATACATGTAGTTTGAAAAATCAACAAAAGTTGAGCGAGTTCATGTGTAAGTGAGTATGTATAAGCCTTTGTAATGTATCTGTATGTATGAAAATCTCTGGTATGTAGCAATTAAGGAAAAAGAGATCACCATTGGGTTGCAAAGCCAATGATATGTGTGAAGTGATGCAGGAAAACTCAAACCTAGCAAATTTGTGCGTCGGGCACATAGTCACCACATGGCCCATTCTGCGGACTCATGGATGGGGCTCGCTACACCCAAATAGATCTATCACTCATGTCCCTCGGTCCTACAAAGAGGATTAATGGCCCCAAGTACCACCTACCCACTCACATGATCTAAGTAGTATACCCTCCTTAAGCTAACCATACCATGTATAAAAGTGTCTGTAATTACTGTAACATGTATTCCACCCCCGAAGTATAAAAACTGAAAACAGTTAAGAGAAAAGGGGGACATGAACTCACTGTATTGCGTCTTCGTACTTGTAACCCAAATCTCCGCGGCAAACACGACTACCTACAATGGTCTAACGTCTATTAGACGAACGGGTCGTGCCTTATCTTAGTATTTATGTTTTTGAGTTACGATTTCTTGACATTATTTCAATTTATAATCACTGGTTAATGTTTGGATTAATTGCTAAACAATATTTCATATTCCTACTTCCCAAGTATTTTAACTTCGTATTTTCCTTCCCAAGGATGGGGGTATCTCATACATGTATTTTCGTATTTGTATTTGCATAGCTTGCCAAGTAATGGCGTCGTATTTCGGTGTAGTATTCCAAATAATAATATGCCAATATATTACTTCAAAACAATATATTTTCGAGTCTCACTTGGAAAATACTTATAAACTTATCTTGTCCAAATTAATGCATTTCAAGAAATTACATATTTTTCCCAAAAATATTATACTTCTTAATAAACCCAAGAAAATATATTTTTAAGTCCTACTTAGAAAATATATACGTCTAATCCACAAAACAACAATTACCCACACGTGTGTCTTAATACAAAATATATATTTAACCATTTTCATGTATAAAACCAACTTTCGATACTTTGTATTTTGCTACAAAATTATGGCGAGTTTTACGTTCGAAAAACATAGTCTAAAATATACTAGTAAACACTTGTCTATAAAATATTTACCAAGTGTTAGGATTTTCAGAAAATTTCGCCACAGTCTCCTTTGTAAATGGAGGTGCCCATGCTAAATAGCATATCATTTTTTTAATATATATCACGTTAGATCGTTCTCAAATAACCAATCTGACATTTAGACATGCAAAATACTATTTATATCCTTTCAGTTTTGATATGCAAAACCGGGCTGTTTTCGGGCATTTTAATAAAATAGTTATATTATTCCAAAAATTCCCAAATTCTTACAGAATGTCTTTACGATCCAAATATTATTGTGTAAAAATATCGGGGTCCAGTTCATTACCAATATTTTATAAAAATTTATTTACCGGACTGCAATCAAATTTGTAACTTTCTGACTGCAGTCTACGAGATAATTCATCTAAAATTTATCGTAAGTCTGATTGACGAAATTCTAGTGGGAGAATTACTACGACATCAGTGGTCATCTACAGTACAAATTTCAGGAGCTGATTCAACACAGATTTAAAGTTATGACTAAAAATACAACACATATTTTCAGCAGAAAAATGCAGCTTGAGCTGCTGCTACAAAATGACACTTTAAAAATAGTAAACGAAATCCAAAAATTATGATTCCAGTGCCATTAGAACCGTATTTCATAATAACACGTTATAGACTCAAGAAAATCATTTTTTCGCAAAATATTGATCTGTTTACAGCCAGTTGAAGGTGGCTAAAAAATGCTAATCAGCATGCTTTTTATAGGTTAAATGTTACTAAAACGCACACATACGATCGCCATACTTTCTAATACGATTAACATCAGACCATAAGTCATTTACAGCAGGTCATGGTTTGTTTATTTCATATTTATCATGATTTCATCATCATTTTAACACTACTTCATCATATGTTAGTTGATGTTCAAGACTTTGTTTAAGGTTCTTTAGAGTTCTTATGTTTTGATCTTTAAACATCATTAACCACTTAAATAACAAGTAAAATACAAGGATCTAAGTGCTTACCACTAGCACAAAGCTAGGGGAGTTCAAGAGTGTAAAAGTAGTGGATAAAAGAATATGAGAGCGGTCCTTGAGCTTCCGAGCACTCCAAGCTTGCTTGTATGATCTCTTGCACCTCTAGATGTATGTGGATTGTATGTAAGAGACTTGAAGGTGGTGATATGGTGGTGTAGTGGTGGCGGCCGAACCCAAAGAGAAGAGAAGGAGAGAATGGTGGTGTTGATGGTGTGAAGATGATAGAATGAATGGTCTTGTGGTTAAATAGAGATTACGTCCAACATCTTAATACATGAAGGATATTGTATCTCCCATGTACATGGCAAAAATACTAGAAATCTTTACAAGATCATGCAAGATCCAAAAGAATCCCCAAATAGGCCATGAGACCGGTTATTGCATGAGGGGGGGAGGGGGTCAAATTGTAAATTTTAACCAAATTAGTTATCTTGTAATTAAATTTCAAGTATATAGTTTGTGTAATTAATTTACTAGATACTTTTGTGGGTGTTAAGGTGTTCGGTGATCATGACTAGCTCAAAAATAAGAAAACAATGCTTCTAATAATATTTTGGTGTTCCGGGTAATGTCCGGTTGTTCGGTTATATACAGTTCCGTTAAAGTGTTTAATTAATCCGTAAAGTATCTTTTATATTACTTTTAGTGACACATTCAATTCCCAACACTTTGGAAAGTATCTAGGACTATTTTGTCAAGTTTTTGCACATTACTAGCATATCTAAATGCTGAATTTTATTTAAAAGTGCAGAATTTTGCAGTTAAAGTATGTTTTAGGCACTTCCCGGCACTATATCTATCACCTAGTGACGCAGTTTTATGGTCCTCACTTCCCTACACTCCCTACTAGTGTAGTGTCCTGTCTCTGGCTCATACTGGCCTCATAAACATTGTCTGTCTTTGTGCTGGCATTGTCAGCATGTTTTCTGGGTTATCCGCTCACTGTGCTAACTGTGCTTTGTGCATCAAGTTTGTCACTAAAGTTTGTGTGTAATAAATGGAGTGACAGTATGAATGTGATGCATGTGTATGTATGTATCAGAAATCAGAAAGCAGTTTAATCAATAGTTGTAATTAAGCACAGTCATTAAGCATAAATCAATATTAATTAAGCGTACGGATGCATGCAAATTTGACAGTTGTTACATTCTCCCCCCGTTAAGAAAATTTCGTCCTCGAAATTTGTACTACCTTAACTCCTTATGGTCTCGTCACACGTGTATGTATATGAATAATACTGAGGTAAGTAACCCAAAACAGAATCAAAACTTATTCAAGTCAGGCGAATCCAAGGATATCTATAATCAGAACCCAACAGTTAAATAGTGTGTGTTTCAGGATTTGCTGTCAAAGATACAAGACGTATCGACGTATAGTCTAGTGTAATCTAGTTACAGGGGTTCCACAAAAGTGGAGTTTTGACCAATAGGATCCTCAGACGATCGATCGCAATAAGTAAATGAGTTCTCCCAAACCATAGCATCCGCTATATGAATTCAAAATCAACAACCCACATGTAATAGTAAAATGATCTGTCAACCTTCCAAATAAATGAATGGTAAGGTTTAGTGTGTTGACATTCTTAAGTTTCGAAAGTACATCGAATGGAATATAAGTGAATCTGGTGTATCATTATCTTGATTCGTAGTTGCATCAGAAATGTTTAAATGATAAGTCAAGCGAAAGTATATGCAGTTTTTGTATGAACGGTTGACCTTGATTAGCACAAGTTACAAGTTTGTAATGACACCACAAGGTGTCATAATGACATAATTCAAGTATAGTGGTGACTGAACAAGTTCACCGTGTTGGAAATCAAATGAATATGTACCGAACAAGCCTGATGATTTGATTTACACAATGTCATAGAGTTTTCAGTTGAGTATGGAACCTCAAAGAGCCACTGTTTTTATCGCATTTGAGAAAGCAATAAATATCGCAGGGTATTCAATTTATAATGAAAGGACCGTTCGGAGGTACACCGTGGTATGAAATGAATCTATGTACCGTTGTCTAACACACGACTGTGTTGAGTCTGCTTTAATTGTGAATATCAAATGGATTTTTAAATGAATAGACTATTAAATCCGTGTATGAAGTGAGTAACCAAATAAGCGCAAGCTTCAATTTTGTGAAAGTATCCCCACAAAGTGTCGTAACCAACAAATGATCTAGTGAAGTCGTAGACCAAGCAAGTCTACTACGATTCGAAAAAAAAAGAATCTTTGCCAATGATTTGAATATGATGCTCTCAATACATCATATGACGTCTTAAACTGAATATGCGAAATGAATAAGTTCAAGCAATTGAACTTGGTTCTGGCGTAATCCGATAATAAACGTATGCATCAACCAGGGAATCCCAGCATGGTTGCGATGATGAACTATGAACGTAACTTGAAAGAAAGCAGTTTCAAGAAAGTGTGTTGACTTGGTAACAAAAGAGCCAACAATAACAATAATGTAGGTCATTCGAATCATGAATCAGTAATTAGGTTTAGCAAAATAATATTTGAATTTCAATGAAGTGTTTGTTCGAGACGAAACCACATGCGTAGCAAATGGTGCATGTATGTCAGATAAGTTTCCAAGAAAAGGAATAATGAGTATCTGCTAAAATAAAGAAATAACCAGATATCAAAACAAATGTGTGTTCGCTCTCAGCGAAAAAGATTATTGTGATGCAACTACCATTAAGGGGAGTAGAGATGCAAACATCTACTCGCTAGAAGTAAAAGAAATTCAAGTACTCTCTGTTTGGTCAACGGAACTGGCATATATGCCAGGTTAATGGTGTCTGCTTGAGTTAACAGATGTGGTTCCTAAGTAACAACCCTTGGTGAATTTGGACCTGGTTTCCCGATGGTCCTAAGTACATGTTTCCTAGATTCTCAGAGTTTAGTATTTGGTGTAGAATCGTTTTGTGCATCGTGTAGGAAACACCATTCTTGCGTACGTTTAAAACAAATTATTGTCCCACAATTTCCCCGGTACACTTTCTTCCTGAATTTACCGCCAATGACACTCGATCGTCGATCAGTCGTGTAATAGTAGTCGGATCCTCACAGTTAGTCAAATAAGTAACTCGTCAATCCTTAGCAAGAGTCACCGACTCTGGTTGGTTAGCTTGTTCGGCTCCTGGTAGTCTGATATTCGCACGGAAGCTATCGTATTTTCTATTGACGAGCAGAAATGGGGTTACTCAAAGCAGAAATTTTGGCCTGTTATCTTCCTTCTCTGTCCACTACTGAAACTACACTGTCAATCCTTTCATTTCCGAAGGTGTAAGTCGCTACGGTGCATTGACTGCAGGCGCGACACCTGGAATCAAATCTATGTAAAATTCGACTTGTCGTTGAGGATATAATTCTGGTAAGTCTTCGGGAAGGGCTTCGGGATATTTCCCTATCACAGGAATATCTTCGAGTTTTGGTTCTTCGGCTCCCTTGTCCCCGACATGAGCCAGAAAACAACACATCCTTTCCGCAACAATTTTCACGCCCTCAAGCAATTCGTGATCTCTAGAGGCGTATCCTGCTTCGTGAGTCACGATCGTTCCTTCATTTGTCATCGGGGTGCGGATATCAATCTCTGCTCGATCGTTTGGCAACTAATCCATCCCAATTACCTTGTCAAAGCTTCCCAACTCAACTGGCAGTAGATCTAGCGTAAACTTACGCTCTCCGGGTTCTATCTTGCCGATTCCAAATACTTCGTTGGCTTACACTAGCTTCCCGTTAGCTAGTACTATCGTGTGCGGATTTTCTAACTTACTTGCTACTAAACCAAGTATGCTCTCAACTCTAGAGACGCGAATTTTAAAATTTGCAACAGTATTTGGCAATACACATGCATAACATTGAGTAATATGGGACGTACTGATATCCTCGCTTGTATTTATGGCGTGCCTCCCTAGCTCCGGTGTTGAGCTTTCATTCCTGTGCTTGAATATTTCTAGGGCAATATTTTCTGAAATGCTTTTTGCTCCCACAGTTAAAACAACCTTGTGCACGTTTCTGTTTGTCACTCGTTCTGCCTTAATATTCGTCATTGTCGTTGTTGTTGTTTCCTCCGTGATTCTCGCTGCTATCTTGGTCTCCACTTCTACGTTCAGTATCTTGCCTACAAGTTTCCTTAGGGTTCCCTCTCTTGCCACATTTATTACATTTTCCATATTTACATCGCCCGACATGATAACGCAAACAATTGTCGCACTTAGGTAGGATACCCTTGTAATCTTTTCCCTTCTTGGCCTTCTCCTCGTTACTTACCCGAGTAACCTTCTTGAAATTTACGAGTTTTCTATTGTTATCCCCAGATGACTCTACAGGAGTCTCCTTTTTCTCCTCCGCAGTGGAAAATTCTCCTCGTCTAACTGTTTCTTTCATGAGCGCCACGCTTATGTCGATAGCCTCGGTGATCGTTGAAGGTTTAGATGTTGTTACCAGGCTTAGAATCTGAGGTGCCAGTCCCCCTATGAAACGTTCGATCTTCCTAGATTCTGGTTCCACCAAACGCGAAGCAACTTGTGATAATTCGCCAAATCTCTGCACATAGTCGGCTATCTTTGGACCTTCCATTTTCAAGTTCCACAATTCAGTCTCCAACTTCTGGACTTCTGCCCTAGAGCAATATCTTTTATGCATTAGTTCCTTCAGTTCGTCCCACATCAAAGCATTCGCAGCAGTCTCGCCCATTGTTTGAACCTGAAGGTTCCACCATGACAGAGCCCCATCTACTAATAGCCCAGCTACGTACGTGACCTGATGTTCTGGGGCACATTTGCTCAACCGTAAGACATAATTCATCTTCTCCACCCAACGCCCAAAAGCTAAGGCACCCCCAGTGCCGTCAAATTTTCGAGGTTTGTGGTTCAAGAACTGCTCGTATGTGCAGCCGCTGGGTGGGTTATTTCCTGAGGTACCTCCGCCGTGTTCAGAGCGAAGGGCCTCGAGTTGTGCGATGGCTTACGAGATGCGTTCTTGTAGTCGTGCCGTCGATGTGGGCGGAGGGTTGTTGGCATTGACGTTCCCTTGTGTCGACATCTTCTGAGAAGAAGATTGGTTAGGTCAGGTCTTACTCGTTCGGGGAGTGCATATAGTTGTTTAAAGATCATATGAACATACACATATTAGTGTTATTATACCAACCAATCAAGCAGTAGTATAATCATAGTATAACCAAGTAATTTGGTAATTATGTTTAATGAGAGCATAGCAAGTAAGCACGTAGCATTATAATTATTGCACACACAAATAGATTAATAACGTGCTTGACGAAGACATAGTGACTGAGCTCTCGTTTGTCATTGGTCACAAAGTATTGTCGCATGTTTAGTGATGATTGGCTTCCCCTTATTCCCTGGCCACAATTGTATTGTCTTCCAAAATGTATCATATCAGCAGTTACACAGGGTCACCCTACCCTTGTCCATTAAATATATTGGTGTATCAAAATTATATAGTCAGATGTGGTCTTCAAAAGTCTCCACAATCCCAGTTTATCATTGGTGTCTTTACCCAAATGTAATGCAATCCGCATAATCCAAAAAGCGCTATTCCGGTGTCTGAGATGGGGGAGGGAAGAGGAGTAAACTATTAACGTGCGTGGACTTCCTCTTCGGGTTTGTGTACACGTTGAAGTAATTATTTGTTCTGCCGCTCGATAGTAAAGAAATGAGCATCAGAATCCTAGGAACGGTGCAATAGCAACGGTCAAGAGCGCAAAAGGAACCTTGATGCATGTGGTGGATCCAAGTATGCTGGTAATAGACAGGGTGGAGGATGGGGTGTCTTCCATAAAATTTTCAGACAATATGCTGTCTTGTGATGTAGACACTTAAATCATGTTTTCGGTTATGTGATGTTTTGCATTTGAAGTTACCAAATGTGGTGTCAGCTCAAGCTCCAACATTCTGCGACTCATATCCTCAAACTGCGGTTGATGTTACAGGAGCAACTCATATCGTGTGTGGCCTCCATAATGTGAGGGATGGTAAGGGTCTAATATCAGCATAGTGTACGATAGGAATCACCGAAATGGCTCGTCCAGTGTTGTAGAGGTGAATGTAGCAAACGGTGCGACCTGTGAAGTTGGGAAAAGGCTGCTGTAGCAAATGAATCGTCATGCGAGTGCCGACCTGGAGTACCTTTTCAGGGTGCGGGTATGTCTTGAAAGAAAGCGATAGGCACGTTGGCGCAATGGATGTCGGTCTTCACAAGAGCAACATCAGCGAGTGAAGGTGCAGGAATAAACGTCTCAACTGATAGGAAGATCATTAGGTGTAGGTACTGGGTCGGGTATAAGGGGTGCAATGTCTGGTAATCCAAGGAAACAAGGTCATGATCGAGTAAGGGTGTAGGTTCAGCAGGTGCGACATTAAGCTGCCCCAAAAGGTGTAGAAACTAGCTCAGGAGCAGGCTCTAGGTCGTGTAACGGTGTGGTGCCTTGAGCAGGTGTTAGTGCAGCAGTCATAACGGCGTCGTCGTCTGTGTCAGTAGTAGAAAGATGTAATCTGGCCGTCTGTAAGGCTGCAGATGTCGTAGACTCAAAGGAGTCTGAAATCGAGCGTATACCGAAATCAGAGGATAGCTTGATAACAGGGGTCTCGAGAAATGAAATTAGTAACACGTTCTCGTCTAACTTTCCATCATCATGGGTGTCAGCAGGAGGACCATCAATAAACATGTCTACGTTATCATCAATTGCTCGTCGAGTAGCCAACCTTCAGAAGGAGTGTCCACAGGAGGCGCATCATCGAGGATCGGAGCCATAGTGGGCTCACCATCGGGATGACCAGCGATAAAGTGGTCATGGACCGAAACAAGAGTGATAGAAGGATTCTTGTCAGAGAAGCCATCAGCAAGGGTAAGATATCACCAGAATCTGGTAGCGCGGACTGTTGGAAGTCGTCCTCGTCCTTGGTCAGCATACCAGGATCACTCTCAGTGTCTGCCGTAAATATCTCTGGCGCAGATGCAGTCTCCTTATCCGTGGTGGTGGCCGTAGGGTTATCAATGTCTGATAACCCGCTTTCTAAATAGGGTGACATGTGTGCCGGTACATAATAGTCATAGCATGTATATCTATAGTAAGTACTAACAATTTGTGTATGCGAACAAGATAATTTGTCATGTAGTCATGTATTCACATTATTCTTCATGAAACCTACTATCCTTCCTAGTCTCTTAGACTCAATTTCCCTAGTCTCTCAGACTCAATTTTTCCCACTCTCTAAGTCTAATTCCCTAGTCTCTAAGACTAATCCTCCCTCAGTCTCTAAGACTGATCCTCCCCCAGTCTTTAAGACTGAATTATAATCATAAATGTTGAAATGTGTATTTGTGCCTTTTTGTTTGTAAAAATGTTTGTTCCCTGGATCTGGACGTTTTGTGTATGCAATGAAAACATGTTGTGAAAACATGTTGTGAAAACATTTTCGTGAGAGCCCTAATGATCGTAGTCTAGACTCAAGAAAGAATCCTAGTTCGCTACGACCGAAGCTCTGATACCAAGCTGTCACACCCTGACTTTTGCGGAAGCGTGATTGTTGGTGTGACTTCTTAATACCATTGCATACGATCATAACAACACTATATGATAAAAACAGTAGATGTACATCCATTAATTTAAGTTTAAAAGTAGTACAACATAATTGTCTGAAATGTCGATACCAAATTCAAGTTACAAACCATAACATATTTTAAGGAGTTCAAAAAGACTCAACAAAAGATTTTAAAACAAACCCGAGTTTAGGACCACGTATCTCGTCGAGGATTAAGATACGTCTCCTAAGCCCTAATGATTTGGATGACATCTTTATTCACAACGCAGCTTAAAAACTCCAACGCCTGCCAGATCCATTTACTAATTCCCTGAAATACATGTAGTTTGAAAAATCAACAAAAGTTGAGCGAGTTCATGTGTAAGTGAGTATGTATAAGCCTTTGTAATGTATCTGTATGTATGAAAATCCCTGGTATGTAGCAATTAAGGAAAAAGAGATCACCATTGGGTTGCAAAGCCAATGATATGTGTGAAGTGATGCAGGAAGACTCAAACCTAGCAAATTTGTGCGTCGGGCACATAGTCACCACATGGCCCATTCTGCGGACTCATGGATGGGGCTCGCTACACCCAAATAGATCTATCACTCATGTCCCTCGGTCCTACAAAGAGGATTAATGGCCCCAAGTACCACCTACCCACTCACATGATCTAAGTAGTATACCCTCCTTAAGCTAACCATACCATGTATAAAAGTGTCTGTAATTACTGTAACATGTATTCCACCCCCAAAGTATAAAAACTGAAAACAGTTAAGAGAAAAGGGGGACATGAACTCACTGTATTGCGTCTTCGTACTTGTAACCCAAATCTCCGCGGCAAACACGACTACCTACAATGGTCTAACGTCTATTAGACGAACGGGTCGTGCCTTGTCTTAGTATTTATGTTTTTGAGTTACGATTTCTTGACATTATTTCAAGTTATAATCACTGGTTAACGTTTGGATTAATTGCTAAACAATATTTCATATTCCTACTTCCCAAGTATTTTAACTTCGTATTTTCCTTCCCAAGGATGGGGGTATCTCATACATGTATTTTCGTATTTGTATTTGCATAGCTTGCCAAGTAATGGCGTCGTATTTCGGTGTAGTATTCCAAATAATAATATGCCAATATATTCTCAATATATTACTTCAAAACAATATATTTTCGAGTCTTGACGTGATGTCGTGGTCACAATCAAATTTAATCCAATTACAACTAATTAGCTAGTGGTAAGTGGGTATCGAACACAGGGAGTTTGTGGAACATGTGTTATCTAAATGTATGTCTAACTAACTAGATTAATCTAAATTGCAAAAGAAATAAGATTCGAGAGTTTATGTGAGTGAATTGGTTTTAGACTAAATTAAACTAAATAAATTGCAAGAGAAAAGTTTGGTTGTAAGCAAATTAGAGACAAATGACCATCCTAGATTTCCAGTTTGTTTCGACATTCATATTATCATTCCACTAGAAATAACTACATAAACATAGCTCATGTGTGCTTACTTGCAGTGATGAAAGGGAACTAAGTACTCAGATTCCTAGAACGTGAGGTTGTTACCCGATGATCAATCAACCCTTACCCAATCCTAATTCTACCCATGATATCTCGATTGCCAACGGCACCAAGAACGTATGGTTTCAAACTAGATTAATATAAGAATTAACAAGTTACTAACAAACAATCACACACCATAACAAACCAACCATAAAGATAAGGATTGCTATTCTAGAAATGAGGAAATCAAATACAAAATGTCTCAAACAAACCTTCAATCTAGGACGATCATAAAGTGTTTAGCCACACATGGCTCGAATCAACATCATAACAAAAGTTTCCATGTTCATCCAAATCGAAAACACCAAACAAATGTTAGGAATTGTCCAAAACCAAGCAAGAACAAGCCAAATCGCCCCTAGGATGCTCTCCAAACCGACAATGATCAGAATACTTGAAAAGACACAATAAAACCGACTTTAATGAGGCAGTTACAAGTTGTTTCGCAGACGCCACCGTAATTTACGGCTCCACCGTAAATTACGGTGTACATGAAATGTTTTACGGCCCAAGAAGACTGCTTTACGGTGGCAACCTGATTGTTATTCCTTATTCACGTGATAATGTCTGCCTTCAATAAAGAATGATGATGTCTTTGACTTTGTTTCCAATAGGCCCAATCCAAAACAATTGATCTTCGTGTGCCTCTTCACATGTGCCGCCCACTATCATGAGGTGTTGATGATGTCTCTGTGATCACATGATGTTGATGATGACGATTGATTATCCTCAAACCCTCATGTGCATCTGACAACATGTGCCGCCCACCTCCTTAAAACAATTATGTGTTGTTGCTTCCTTGTTAGCGGCCCAATCCAAAAGCTCCAAGTCAAGATGGCGGCCCAATTAAACAAAAGCCCAGCCGCCCACTGATGTTTGTCGCCCACTATTGATGATGATGATGATCATGTGAAGTTCAATATTCGGCCCAAAGAAGAAAGTCCACGTGCAGCCTTTATTAGTGTCAGCCCACATGTGCCTCAAGCCCACTCACCTTTTTAATGTTGCTGCGATGATGATTCTTTTAATCTCAAAAACCCAGCTCTGATGATGTCATCCGAACATGTCTCCACATGATGTTGCCTCTTGATGTGATGATGCTTTGAGATTGTTGACTTCTTATACAAAGCCTCACCAAACCCTATGCTGCTTGTCCCTTTAATTCTTTGAACCACAAAGTCACAATGCCATTTAATTTCCAACCGTAGCCTCCGCGTTCCAATTTAACCGAATTAAGCGATTTACCTGCAAAACACACGAACACTCATAGTTATCACATTCACAATACATTACCGTGTAAAATATGGGATATGCACGTATTTAGCTCAATTAAGGGTTGTCCTACGGACCACCCGTCAAGTCTCACTTGGAAAATATTTATAAATTTATCTTGTCCAAATTAATGCATTTCAAGAAATTACATATTTTTCCCAAAAATATTATACTTCTTAATAAACCCAAGAAAATATAGTTTTAAGTCCTACTTAGAAAATATATACGTCTAATCCACAAAACAACAATTACCCACACGTGTGTCTTAATACAAAATATATATTTAACCATTTTCATGTATAAAACCAACCTTCGATACTTTGTATTTTGCTACAAAATTATGGCGAGTTTTACGTTCGAAAAACATAGTCTAAAATATACTAGTAAACACTTGTCTAGAAAATATTTTCCAAGTGTTAGGATTTTCAGAAAATTTCGCCATAGTCTCCTTTGTAAATGGAGGTGCCCATGCTAAATAGCATATCATTTTCTTTAGTATATATCACGTTAGATCGTTCTCAAATAACCAATCCGACATTTAGACATGCAAAATACTATTTATATCCTTTCAGTTTTGATATGCAAAACCAGGTTGTTTTCGGGCATTTTAATAAAATAGTTATATTATTCCAAAAATTCCCAAATTCTTACAAAATGTCTTTACGATCCAAATATTATTGTGTAAAAATATCGGGGTCCAGTTCATTACCAATATTTTATAAAAATTTATTTACCGGACTGCAATCAGATTTGTAACTTTCTGACTGCAGTCTACGAGATAATTCATCTAAAATTTATCGTAAGTCCGATTGACGAAATTCTAGTGGGAGAATTACTACGACATCAGTGGTCATCTACAGTACAAATTTCAGGAGCTGATTCAACACAGATTTAAAGTTATGACTAAAAATACAACACATATTTTCAGCAGAAAAATGCAGCTTGAGCTGCTGCTACAAAACGACACTTTAAAAATAGTAAAAGAAATCCAAAAATTATGATTCCAGTGCCATTAGAACCGTATTTCATAATAACACGTTATAGACTCAAGAAAATCTGTTTTTCGCTAAATATTGACCTGTTTACAGCCAGTTGAAGGTGGCTGAAAATGCTAATCAGCATGCTTTTTATAGGTTAAATGTTACTAAAACGCACACATACGATCGCCATACTTTCTAATACGATTAACATCAGACCATAAGTCATTTACAGCAGGTCATGGTTTGCTTATTTCATATTTATCATGATTTCATCATCATTTTAACACTACTTCATCATATGTTAGTTGATGTTCAAGACTTTGTTTAAGGTTCTTTAGAGTTCTTATGTTTTGATCTTTAAACATCATTAACCACTTAAATAACAAGTAAAATACAAGGATCTAAGTGCTTACCACTAGCACAAAGCTAGAGGAGTTCAAGAGTGTAAAAGTGGTGGATAAAAGAATATGAGAGCGGTCCTTGAGCTTCCGAGCACTCCAAGCTTGCTTGTATGATCTCTTGCACCTCTAGATGTATGTGGATTGTATGTAAGAGACTTGAAGGTGGTGATATGGTGGTGTAGTGGTGGCGGCCGAACTCAAAGAGAAGAGAAGGAGAGAATGGTGGTGTTGATGGTGTGAAGATGATAGAATGAATGGTCTTGTGGTTAAATAGAGATTACTTCCAACATCTTAATACATGAAGGATATTGTGTCTCCCATGTACATGGCAAAAATACTAGAAATCTTTACAAGATCATGCAAGATCAAAAAGAATCCCCAAATAGGCCATGAGGCCGGTTATAGCATGAGGGGGGAGGGGGTCAAATTGTAAATTTTAACCAAATTAGTTATCTTGTAATTAATTTTCAAGTATATAGTTTGTGTAATTAATTTACTAGATACTTTAGTGGGTGTTAAGGTGTTCGGTGATCATGACTAGCTGAAAAATAAGAAAATAATGCTTCTAATAATATTTTGGTGTTCCGGGTAATGTCCGGTTGTTCGGTTATATACAGTTCCGTTAAAGTGTTTAATTTTTTTTTTGAACAGTGAACTTCATTAAACACAAAAACGGGCCGGCCTCAAACCGAGAACCGCCACCAAAAACTACATCATATACAGAGGGTTAGAGGACCAGTGTTTCCAGACAAGACTATCAAACCTGGATCTATTTTTAAGCCATAAGAACGAACGAGACTTTATCAAGGCCACCGCCTCAACAACCTTAGGAGAGACATCGTTAAAAACCTTAGCATTCAATTCCTTTATAAAGTGTTTAATTAATCCGTAAAGTATCTTTTATATTACTTTTAGTGACACATTCAATTCCTAACACTTTGGAAAGTATCTAGGACTATTTTGTCAAGTTTTTGCACATTACTAGCATATCTAAATGCTGAATTTTATTTAAAAGTGCAGAATTTTGCAGTTAAAGTATGTTTTCGGCACTTCCCGGCACTATATCTATCACATAGTGACGCAGTTTTATGGTTCTCACTTTCCTACACTCCCTACTAGTGTAGTGTCCTGTCTCTGGCTCATACTGGCCTCATAAACATTGTCTGTCTTTGTGCTGGCATTGTCAGCATGTTTTCTGGGTTATCCGCTCACTGTGCTAACTGTGCTTTGTGCATCAAGTTTGTCACTAAAGTTTGTGTGTAATAAATGGAATGACAGTATGAATGTGATGCATGTGTATGTATGTATCAGAAATCAGAAAGCAGTTTAATCAACAGTTGTAATTAAGCACAGCCATTAAGCATAAATCAATATTAATTAAACGTACGGATGCATGCAAATTTGACAGTTGTCACATCATTCTGGTCGGATCAGAGCGAGGTTTGAACTAGATTAAAAAAAACAGGAAAAACGGGCTATACAACGATTGAACCCATGACCTCTTGTTGGTAAAAAGAAGCATTTACCACTACACCAGCTTTCTTTTTCTTTTTATGGTGTCCACCTAATTGTGTTTATGTGGTCCTTATACAATTTAATATACCGGATCTATTATTTTTTTTTTTAAACATTGGGGTTCGGGGACCCTGACCCACTCTATGTGGGTCCGCCCCCGTATACAACTAATTTTCAACACTAAACACTTAAACATTCATCATCAAACTTCATAATTTTCAACTTTAAGATCTAACCTTAGTTTTAATTGTTGATTCCTTATAACTAACCATTTAAAAACACTAACCTTTAACTAAAATAACATCAGCCCATTAAAGTTATAAAAAACAACAAAACAACTAAAATTTCAAACTTTTTTAACAATTTTATTTCTCCTAAAAAATCAAATAAAACAAGAAAACAACAAAATAATCGAACCATACCCGGAAAGAGTGTTGAAGATGCTGATTTCGTGAGTTTGATGGCCAGAATTTACTATTCTCTGGCGAAATCCAAAGTTGGTGCTGCCTGATGAAGACCTACTGTGTGTTGTTGTTGGTGTCGTTGCGTTTCTATTAGTGTCGTGGGTCTGGGATCACAAAACAAATAGTGGGACGAGAGAAGGGGAAAGGGCGGTGGGTTGAGTTATTATATTTTAGTTCAAATTAGATTATTAGATTGGGTTGGGCTTGGATTATGGAGTGTTTATTGGGCCAAAGGTTAAGAAAGTTAATTCGGTTAAGTGAAAGTTAATTAGTTAAGTGGAAAGTTAATTAGATTATATTCATAAAAAAAAAATCAGTGTTTACATAAAAAAAATTATAAACTAGTAAGATTTTTTCTCCTAAGGGGGCGATCGAAAATTTCCAAAGGATGTGAACGCAAATTTTCTAGGAGTGTGGTCGAGATTTTACCGGGAATATTTAGCACTAAATTTTTTTTTCAAGGGGTACACCCATCCACCTTGGGGTAGGTGGATACGCCCCTGTGCACACCTCACCCTTAAAATATTTTAGAAGAGGCAAATGAAGCAACCAAAACAAGAAAACAAACAATATCACTACTCACTAGCAATCAACACATATAATAAAAACAACCAGTGTGGCTAAACATTGCCATCAAAATACTCAATAAAACATAAGGAAAACCCCGTGTATCTTGTGGCCTGTGGCGAACTTAAAATTATGTCATAACGGTTGGATTTTTTAAGCGATCGGATGTTGGCTTGGTTTGGGTCGGTTCACATAAATAACAATAATTTGCCATGCAAACGGTAAAACTAAGGACTATAACGAGGTTTTTTAGATAATAATGACCATGAAAAAGTACCACACCGTTTAGTAAACAGTGAATCAATGAGAATAACAACTTTTCCCCGAATTCGTTTCTCTCTAAATAACATGCTACTCTTATCTTCAATCATCATCGTTCTCGATTAATTTTTCAATCAATCTGTTCGTTCTCGCTCTATTATGCAGTCATTTTGTTCGTTTTTCTCTTTGATTTATAGCTCACTTTCCTTCTTTTTCAAATCTTTTATTTCAAATATTCCAATTTAGAAAGAAGAACTTAAATCACTCAATAGAATTTGACTTAGTTTATTTGGTTTTCACTTTATTGTTCAAATGCAACATGTATAGACTAATCTTTTCTAACTAGTTTAAAAAACCTTAGTAGCCCATCAAAAAACCATAATACACGTTACATATAAAAATGAAAAGTTAGGGATTGGAGGAGAAGAACCAGATTCGCGTCAGGGGCCGGTTTAAGACGAAGATGTGGTGGTAATACACTGTGATTTTGACTTTCTTTTGTGTAAACGGTTTGAGGGAGGCGATATTAAGGGGCAATTTTGACTTTCAAAGTCGAAGCAATTCGATTTTTTATAATAGGGACGCAACTTGTTATAATAATATACATCTCTGAGGGTAAAGTGGACGTTTCACCACAATTCTAACGGATGTCTGACGACATTTAGCCTTATGGACGCAAAGTGCAACAAAATGAAACCACATGGGCTCAAGGAGTGTATTTTAGCAATTAGGGGCAAAACATGTGTATTGCGAACAACCACAGGGATGCAAATTGTGCTTTACTCTGTTTAGTAACTTACATGATTAGCCCCTATTTGTATTAAAAAAATGATTGTATTAAAAAAAATGAAAATGCGCTTAGACGTCTGGACCTTAATTGAGAAGAAAATAAAACCAGAGTGATTGAAAAGGTTAAATTATAACCAATAGACTAAGGGGGGGGGGGGGGGGGGGGGGGGGGGGGATATTCCACGGTCCTCCCAACCGCTGGAGTGATCACACTCCACAAGCTAGCTTAGCCCCATAGCTGCCTGGGGGTGACTACCCAACCGAGAGCGAAGAACTTGGCCGTGGGATGCGGACACCAAGATTCGAACCCGGGACCTCTAGGGAGAGGGTGGGTGAGGCTGGCCAACTGGGCTACCCAGTTATTTGGACCAAACCACATCATAAAGCCATAATTTACTCTTACCATATAAATAAAATAAACTTGATTATTATAAGTTGATATATAACAACATTACATATAATCCTGATCAACAAGACAAGGTTACAGATACTTGTATATAACCTAACCTTAACAATGTTTCAAACAATAACATGCATCAGCATTTTCGATAGTATCGTTTTGGCAAACCCCGTCGACGTATCCACTTCTAGCGCATGCATCGGAACATTTGCTTTTGAGGCATGGTCCTGACCACTTCAAAAATGTGCACATATCGACAGGCATCGTCTCTTCGTATGCAACTATTATCCGTACATATATACATACATACATATCAGATTCTACATATTGAAATATCTGGTTTGTACATATCACATAAAGTCACTTACCTGTACCCATAATCATCAAAAGGTTATATAACACAAAAACAGCAAATAACAACTTCATTTTTCTTTGTTTTAAAGAACTAGAAGTTTGTGTCATATCTTGTGCTTTCTGCAAAGAAACAATAGCTTTTACACAACCATGTATATAATAAATTGCACGACTTAATTACTGTTTTTGTCCTTGTGGTTTGTCAAAAATCACTATTTCAGTCCATTAGTTTAAAAATTGCGATTTCAGTCCCTGTGGTTTCACTTTCGTAACCATTTCAATCCATTATTCTGTTAAGTACAGGGACTGAAATGGTTACGACGTGGACTGAAATGCTTACGAAAGTGAAACCACAGGGACTGAAATCACAATTTTTAAACTAATGGACTGAAATAGTGATTTTTGACAAACCACATGGACGAAAACAGTAATTAACTCTAAATTGCACATAGTATAAAGCAACTTAAAGGGTGAACATGATAGGTATTTCTTTGTCTTAAACTTATTCATTTATGGAATATGGGGGTCTTAGAGGTATGCAAGGTGGACGACCACGCAGGGCCCATGTTCTACAGGAGGTCGAAGTTATTTTTTTCTCGTTTTGGTACCTAGGTTGATTAATATATAAAAATTACCTTTTTATAAAGTTAGTAGTAATTTTATGTTCTAAATGGGGCTCAATAAGTAAATAACTATGTAGAGTTAATTACATAGTTAGTCCCTGTGGTTTGAACAAAATAACATACTTAGGTACTAATAGTTTAAAATCACCTTCTAGGGTATTAACTTTTCATTTTGTAACATTTGGAGGTATTAACTTCCATGGTATTAACATAGTTAGTCCTTATGGTTTGTACAAAATAACATACTTAGATACTAATAGTTTAACAAACAATTAACGTTAATACCTCCAAACGTTACAAAAAGAAAAGTTAATACTCTAGAAGGTGATTTTAAACTATTAGTACCTAAGTATGTTACTTTGTGCAAACCACAGGGACTAACTATGTAATTAACTAACCATGTACCGTTAGCCCATTAATCAAGTAATCATATTACTCAAATACCTAATACCATGTGGTAAAAAAATCAGATATTGGTCAAGGACCGATATTTGAGATATTGGTAATCGCAGTGGCATATCCATAATTTTAATATCATGCTGAATTTATATATCTAGCAATTTAACACTAACAACTCAGTATACTCTCCTACCATTAACAAATTAACCTTTTGCAACTTGCAAAACATTAAGACTTGAAACACTAAAAATTTGAAGACGAATGCTAGAACTGAAAAGAAAGGTACTGATATCGCGAAAACGGTGATATATTGGTCAATATCACCGACGGATATTTTGCATCGATATCTCATCAGGGACCGATAACCGATATATCACCAATATATCACGATATTAACTACGTAGCTAATGCCCCTTTGTTCCTTCTAAACACGTAAATAATAACATAATTAACAATTTATCATTTTTATAGTGATATTATTTTCTTAATCCAGTTTGGATCATGGGTTTTTAACTAAAATTAGAATTGGAATTAGAAAACATTTCATATAAATTTGTGTTTGGTTTATAATGAATTGGAAATTGAAAAATATTCATTGATTAAATGGAATTCATTCTGAATGCAAATTACGAAAACACCCTCAACATCCTGGAACAGAAGATCGGTGAAATCAAAACACATGTCATAAACAGAAATTTGAGAAGGTTATAATAAAATCGAAGAAAACAGAAACTTACAAAACTGGAAGCTGGTGGCGTTGAAGCTTTTCGAAAACGGAACAAAAAGTTTACAAATAATTAGCGTTGAAGAAAACAGGGATTGGTTGAAGAAAAGGAGAGGGTGTTTTATTAAAGTGCAAAGTAGTAGTATTTTTAAAGAGATAAATGTCATTTTGGTTCATGTGGTTTACGTCATTTTGTCTGTTTAGTTTAAAGGTTTTATTTTTCGTCTGTGGGTAAAAAGGTTTTTTTCATTGTCCTTTTAGTCCATTGGGTTAACTTTATCTATTTTTTCTGTTAACAAGAAGGGCAATTCGGTCATTTTATATGTAATTCTGTTAACTAGAACGGCAATTAGGTCATATAAAATGACCAAATTGCCCTTCTTATTAACAGAAAAAATGGATGAAGTTAACCCAGTGGACTAAAATAGCAACGAAAAAACCTTTTTGGACCCACAAACGAAAAATAAAACCTTTGAACTAAACTGGAAAAATGACCCAAAGCGTAGGGACTAAAATGGCATTTAACTCATTTTTAAATTTTCTTTTATTTTCTTTTTAATTTGTAATTTCTTTTGACATATTTCCATAATATAACTTTGGAACACTTTCTTGCATTGTGTTGTTGTAATCTAAGCTTAGGGGGATTTTTCAAAAAAAAATTGTTATTTTTCACTTTTAACCCAAAAGTTTACATCTTTTGTATTTTAACACTTTTAATTTGTTTACTTTTAACCCAAAACTTTTCATCTTTTATAATTTAACCCAAAAGTTTTTTATTTACATCTTTGGTCCCCATACTTTTTATCTTTTGCAAGTTTTTCGTTTTACGTTTTGTTCTAAATTTTGCGAGTTAATATGTCGCAACGTGCGTGTGTGGTTCAACGTTTTTCGCCTATTCTTTCACATTTGACAGGTATGTCGCAACGTGTCTATTTTCCCCCTTTGGCAAGTTCGCCGCAACGGGCGGATCCTACATTGACTTAGTTATTCTTTTCTACGTTATTTTGCGAGTTAACACGACGCAACGTGCGTGTGCGGTTCAACGTTTTTACGTTTATTTTTTCCATTTAACAAGTTCGTTGCAACGTGTGTGTCCTAAATCGACATAGTTATCTTTTTCATGTTATATGTCCCAGTCTTATTTCTTCGCATTAACACGCCGCAACTTCAGTGTTGGTGGTCGCTACCAATGGTGTGGCATTGATGTTATTTGGCATAGTTTTAGGCCCCTGCCGCAACGCGGGGGTGCTTAATTCTAGTTTAGATTAATTTTAAACTATCTATTTGTTTATATGGATAACTGTGTATTATGTGGATTGAATAATTATAGTTTTATATATAAAGTAATAAAAAAAAAGTTGTATCTTAAAAAAACGTATATTGCACTACACGAGTTGAATAAACCCATGTATTACATATGTTGAATAAATATAATGTAATTGATTAACACATATATTCGTTAAGATATGTTTAAAAAAATAAAGTTTGATATATTAACAAGGTCTCTGTTCATGGTCATTCATTTAACTAAACAAACAAAATTTCTTGTTCATGTTCGTTTGTTTAATAAACGAACGAATACAAACGAACTTTCCGCCGAACGGTTCACGAACTGTACATTGATCGTTTGGTTCGTTTGGAGAACATCCATATCTACATACATACGATCAATTTCAACCACTAATTTTAACTAGAGTAAACTGCCATTTTGTTGTTATTTAACATGAAACGTTTAAAATAACTAACAAGCAACTAATGGCTATCATTACTATTATTATTATAATATCTTGAAATCAAATACCGATGAAACTCAGTCGAGGCATTTTAAACACAGAAATTGTTGATATTTTACGAAACAAAATTATAATAATGTTGCAGCATGTGTAATGGGTCCATAGTAGAATGAATATAAAGAAACAAAACACATAATAAAAGCAGGAATGGCCCATGGCCCCCATGAACTCGCTTTGGCATATATATGGACTATGGTTAAGTAGAGGTGTACAAAAAAGACCTGAACCTGAAAGAAAACCAGAACCCGGGTATTAGAAAAACCGGGTTTTGAAACCCGAACCCGAACCCAACCCTACCTGTAGGGTAGGGACCGGGTATACATATTCTGTTCAATACCCGAACCCGGGTTTTTTCGTACCCGGTTTGTACCCGGGTTTTCAGCAAACTCGGTTTTTCATAAAACCCGTACCTTAGTTTTCGTAATACCCGGATCCGTTGTGTACAACTTTTTTTGAACATTTAGAGCTTGTGTGAGACTTTTTGGGCAAATTTCAAGAGATACAATACGTAAATATAACGGTTTCCATTATATTTCTATGTTTTATGCCAAAAAAAATGAATCGAAAAACCCAATCTATACCCGAACCCGACCATACCCGACCAATATCCGAACCCTACTCGGATCCGGAAATAGGGTATTCCGGGTATTGAAAACCAACTCGAACCCTACCCGAACCCGGGTACACAAGGTATAGATTTTCTGGCCAAAACCCGGACCCGAACCTGACCCGAGTATGACCAATACCCGAAAAGTCAAAACCTGGTCATACTCGTACCCGGGTATATACCCAAACCCGGGTATTAGAAAAAAACCCTGTTTGTGCACCTCTATGGTTAAGTTCTTTTAACGGACAATAAAAACTAGAAAATAACACTATTCGTAATGGAATAACTAAAAAACGTAAAAGTCGTTTTTACGTAAGAATGCAGTGTTATTTTATTTATAAAAAGGCGAGTTAGGTGGTTTAATTGGTTGGGGAAAAGAGTGACCCCACACCCCAAGCCCCCGTGCCCATTAACATGGTAGCGCCCAAAGAGGCTCACTACTCTCGGCGCCCATGTCGTTTTGGCTTGGCGAGGTTAAAACGGTGAGGTTGATTGGCGGGCCACCCTCTACGGACGGTCTAAGAAAATATGTCCATCGACCCTTCACTAATTATGATCTTACAAGTTAAATGAGTTTTAAAGTAATTTGTTAATTTGTAGTTGAATAATTTATCTCTCTAGTTTAATAATTAATAAAAGTAAGACCTAGCAAGATTCTAGTAGGTAGGCGTGTACGTGAGTTGGTTTGGGTTAGTTTTGACCTAAAAGTAAAACCATAACCGAGATGTCGGTTATTGAAAAACCACAACCATAACCGATCGGTTATGGTTTGTTAATCGGAATTTACGCTTAGCTAAACATAACTAAAAAATATAATTGTGTATTATTTGGATCTAAAAGTCTGGGCTTGAATTTGTTAACCATGGCATTAAAAAATACATATAATCTATAATATCAATACCAAATATATATGCTACAGTCCACAAGTTTAAACAAACTTGCAACCTAAATGGTATGATAAAATCCGTATCTGTAGGTCGGTTCGATTATGGTGGTCATGAAACAATGGAAAACCATAACCGACTCATGAATATCGGTTTTTAGAAAATAATCAACCGACCCAACGGTTTTCTCTTCAGCTCGGTTTTTTCGATTAATTCAGTTGTGGGTCAGTTAATGTTTTTTTTTTTTTTTTGCACACCCCTACTAGTAGGGTTGTCTAAATTGATCAACACTCGAGCGAAAAAAGCTCGGAATACACTCGTTCAATTTCAGCGCGATTGAAAACGAGCTGATCGGCTCGGTTCGGTTTGTAAATGAGCCACGGACGAGCAAAGGTACACTTACTCGTTGCTGGCTTGTGAACAGCCAGCCCTAATTGCTAGATTGAAACATACATGAAAAAAACAGGAAACCAAAAGTAAGTTGCATAATGTTGAATTGCAACACCAAATTTCCACAAACCAATCTAACTTGTGTCATTTCACAATTTACAAAGTTAACTCAATTTTGATCTTTACTTTGTGTTAGATGGAGAATCATAGACTCTAGTTCTTAATAGTGTGTATTTATGATAATTTAAACCAATAAACACACTAACACATAATCATGTGTACTTATTATAATTTAAAACAAAACATGAACCAAGTTTCAAGCCAATTAACATTGGCAACAACTTTTACAAAATTTAAAAACATTTGTTCACAAACTATCATCATTTACCACCTTACTTACAAAAGATACCAAAATCTAAGAAGTATGAACATTGATCAACTGTCACACCAAGAACCCTTTACTAGAAACCGGGCTCGAAAGAAGATCAAAGGGCTTCCCGAGCGCATCTTTCAGGATCGTGATCTGGCCTTCTTTTAACAACACGTCTTCATCAAGAGCTTCTACCTTCTTTTTAAGCATTCCAATTTCGGAAGTCAACAACATGTTGTTCTCGCTGTATTGCTTTACCTCGTCCCACATCATGTCGCGTTCTTCGGATACTTTTGGTAGGATCCCGTTAACGATTGACAGTTCTTTTCTGCATTCTTGGAGACTATTTTGTAGATGATAAATGTTTTCGTCTTTCTTGAACACCTACTCAAAAACAAACCAAGAATCACACAACAGCTTAACCCGTATGTTATACGATATTATCACTAGGGGTGTTCTTCGGGTTTTTTTGTTGTATGTATAAATATAATTCACATTTTTTATGTAATTCGGGTTAATCGGGTCAAGCCAATTACCGACCCGAATACTACTTTCAGGTTCATCGGGTAACACCATCTTCGGGTTCAGGTTGGTTTTTATTCGGGTCGGTTTTCGGGTTTCAGTTAAAAAAAACACCCCTAATTACTACATATTAGTTATTATGGTCTTTACCTGCATTTCAAGATCTTTCATCTTGTGAGTAATGCAAGAAAGATTATCCATAGCGTTTTGCACTTCGCATCTCAAAACATCGTTTCCTCTAACAGCCGTTGCCAGCTCAGCCTCGAGTCGTTCTACATCCACCTCTTTCGAATACAGTTTCTCCCTCAGCAAACTCGTCATTAACGCTTCAGCTTTCAAATCCGATTTCACAACATCCTACACAAGTTAAATAAAAGTTAAATAAAATATTCAAAACTCGAAAAAATACCAAATAAGTTTTGACCACAAGAGCATAAACTCAACTCTACCTCCGAACACTCGTTATCTAAAGTTCCCGTGCTAGACTTCTCACGCTGCACATTAGATACAGTCTGCAAACCTCTCGTTAAACTTTTAGCGCCCCGTTTAAACCCTTGAAGTTTCATATCAGATTCCATGATAAACTGGCTATCTAAGCCGTTTTGTAACGCTCTTTCTTTAATATTTTCGATTAACTTTTCGCATAGGTGCACGCTATCATTAATCAAGCCCGTTCCTTGATTTTGCAAGCAATGAATACTGTCCCACACTTGTTGATCAAGCTTGAGTGTCGAGAAGCCATTGTCGTTAGGATTTCCTTTTAAACGGTTCAAAAGGTTAATATTTTCAAGTCTAAGAGATTCAGCCTCGAGCCTATATGATTCTACCTCCTTTCTTAAAGCTTGTTCAACTCCGGATAATCTAAAAAGCTCGGTTTGCATCTTTGACTGTTGGTTTTGGTCACTAAATCCCTCGCGCAACCCTTGGATAGTTTTCTCTTGTTCGTTGGTAGTTCGAACGAGTCTTGTGACAGATTTGCGCAATTCGTAGCATTCTTTATCTTTCGATTCCAAGTTTCGTTTAAACAAATCTCTATCTTCTTCCGTTGCTACGTATCTATCTTTTAATTCCGAAACATCTTGTTGAAGCTTCTGATTCTCTTTGACTAACTCATCCATCTTTACTGTCAAATCCTTAACTTGTTGTCCTGAAAGCTTAACTATGCTTTGATTATCTAATTCTTTTTCTCCAAGCAATGACACTTCCCGTTGAAGCGACACATTTTGTTCCGCGAGTTCACGAACTCTTTCGCGAAGCCGGTGTTCTTCTGTTTTACATTTCTCCAGCTTCGTTGACCACTCGGTTGACCTCCGATCCAACTCTTTCTCCAAAGACAACTGCAATTCGTTTCGCTCTTTTTCAAGTTTTCGCGTACGGGATTCCAATTCAGCCTTCAGTAATGTCATCTCATCAGCATCTTCTGATTCTTCATAATCCAAAACCCTACTGCAATCATCATCAAACCTACAAGGTTTTAAAAAACGGTTTAAACCATCCGGTTGAACCAGTTGCCGAAAGCGTCACCGGCACGAATCATACCACTAAACTGAGGAAACTACAAAGTATTGGGTTATACCGGTTTGAACCGGTACCAGGCCAAAGGTATCTTTTGTGTGCCAAAAAGGTGAAGATTTACCTAGCGCCCAAAAAGGTACCAACAGTGAATTTTTGGATTATTTTTTTATTATGAATTAACTGTTGGAATATTTTTATTATGAATCATACCACTAAACTGAGGAAACTACAAAGAAGTATTGGGTTATACCGATTTGAACCGGTACCAGGCCAAAGGTATCTTTTGTGCGCCAAAAAGGTGAAGATTTACCTAGCGCCCAAAAAGGTACCAATAGTGAATTTTTGGATTATTTTTTTATTATGAATTAACTTTTGGAATATTTTTATTATCGAATGATATAGTTTTAGATTATTTGTTGAGTTGAAATTGTATTTTATGGATTTGTAAGGTTAATTAGTCAACCTAGTTGAACCGCCTGGTACAACCTGGTTCGACCAGTTGAATCTTTTTCTAACCCTAACCCGGTACGATTTAAAAACCGGTTTTTAAAACATTGTCAAACCTGTAATTTATTTCTTCAGGTCCGTCTCGAGGTAAACAATTTTGGGACCCACCGTAGATATCGGAAAGTGTGATGGGAATATCAAGGTCAAACTCCTTCGAGTTCGAGTCAACTCGTGGCAACACACGAGACTGTGAAAGTCTTTCAACAACTTGTTTGGCGAGTTTTCGTGGGGATTCATGAGCTACCGAATTCTCAACCCAGTCGCGCGTAGACATGTAGAGTTTAGATTCTCGATTCGGGTCTCTAAAAGAATGTGACTTTGGTCTATGATTGACTCCACTACCGGTAGGTGAATGCGCCGCTGGTGCGGCGTATTGGACACGTGGCGGCTTTTGTACACCGCCATTTGGTTGAGAAACATGACTCTTTGTGTTGGAGTTGATGTGTCTAGATGTCCATTCTTGGTGTGGTTCACCGTCAATGTATCGGTCTAAAACCTTACTTGAGCAATACGATGAGCTTTCGGATGAAGGATTATCGACCCCAGCAAAAGCTAACTTTTCGGTTTTATGTGCAGCGTCGATTGCGGCATCTTGAAACCATTTTGACCTTGATGGCCTCTCGGGTGTAAGTGCTCGCCTGAACAACAAAATAAACATGGCTTTACCAAACATATACTATTTGAAATGTCACAAAATATGGTACATGCAATGTTTTAAATACCAATATAAACCGGTCTAATACCGGACATGGCCCTAGTACGTTTAAGGCCGGTAAAACGTGGAGACGGCATCAGGTTTAAACCGCCGATAAATCCTGTTATACAGGTTTAAACCGTTAAACCGGATTTCAAAATCTTCAAAACTGATATTTAAATTAAAAAAAAAATCCAATATTTTGGTACACTCCAATTACATAAACCTATTGTACATTTTTATTTAGAAAACTTTGTTGGAAAATCAAGTACTTTTAGAATTTTTTTTTTTTTGGATTAACGTTTAGATTATTTTTTTTATTATGGAATCATGTACCATTGGATTATTTTTTGAGTTGCAGTTGAATTTTATGGAATTATATGGTTAACTAATCAACCCGGTTGAACCGCCCGGTACAACCCGTTTGAACCGGTTAGTATAGTTTAAAAACCGGTTTTTAAAACTTTGGGTACATGTTAACCAGTTAAAATGGTCTATCTTTTTACTACAATACTAAATATAACAAGTAGTGTTGTAAAGTGTTGTAAGAATCAGTAGGCGCTAGTCAGTGAGTGAGGTACCGACTAGCGATTAATCGGGATTTATCAGATTGAGATTTTTGTATGTAATTTTCACTTTTATATATACAACACATTTTTATATGTAATTTTTTTTAAGTATACATGTTTCATCCCCTCGTTGACCCATTTTTTAAGTAATTGGAGGGAATTATAAGGTTTGGTCGGAATCTGGCCAAAACAGGACCACCGTTGACCACCTAGCAATTAATCGGCCATTACTCGGTGAACCTCTGATTAGTCTAGGCGGGATTTTTACAATCATAATAACAAGAAACACGATAAAGCTAATGAACGATTGAACGGTTTACCGTGAAGAACGAGAAGCAGACTGCTTTTGAGGAATATTACCACTGCTGCTGCAAGGAGAGTCATTTTGAGTTCTTAGCAGCCTGCTATCAAGAAAAGCAGCAGAAGAATACGATCGGCTCCTTCTAAGAAACGGGCCGGTTTGATCTTGATTATGATCCTCATATGCAGCCTTTTTGGATCCGGATTTGCTGGTCCTAAGAAGTCCATCCCCTATTGAATTATGTGTTTGCAATTGTTTATCTTTGTTTGTTCCATTGCTAGATGTAGATGACTTGAAAAAGAATAGTTTTTTCATCTTTATTCTCCTTCAAGATTCTCAATCATAAGACTAACAATATAGCTATCTGAAATTACATAAAAATTGATAAATTTACAAAGATCACTGTATAAAATATAACTGTCTTCTCAACAATCAAAATTAAAAAAAAAAAAAAAAAAAAAAACTGAAGATCTGTAAATAACATAGTGATTCTTGAAAATTGATCCAAAAAGATACAAAAAATCAGAAATTTCAAGACTTTAAACCCAAAATCCTCAAAAGAAACTGCAACTATAAATATTACCCTAAAACCCTAATCTTGAAATTCAAACAAGAAGCCCCTAAAACCCTTATAATTAAGATATCAATTATAAAAATTACACAAACCCTTTTTGTCTATTTTCTAATTAAACTCATACAACAAAGAATTAACGCAAAATTACAAGAGAAAAACTCACTAAATCAAAATGCAGTACTCCTCTGTATAATGTTAACAAGATGCACTAAATAACCGTTGTACTTATATTGAAAAGAAAAAAGAAAAAAAAAACCATCAAGAATTCAAAAGAGTTCAATCATAAATACGCAATAAACAATCACCATTAAAACAATTAATTTTTTTACATAAATAATCAAGAGTTCAAAATAAACATAATAATTATATAAATGGGCAATCATAATAAATTCATAACCTTTCCTTTTCAGAATTCAAAAGGGGGATTTAACTGATAATAATTTAGAAAATCATCTAACAAAAATACAAAATTAGTAAATTACGAAATTGAATTGAATAAACATAAACAATAAATAATAAACTTATAAACATAAACCCCATAGAATTACACCCACAAAATGCAGTAGTGAAGGAAACAGAGTTACCGAGCAGGTGGGTAGAGAGAGAAAAGGTGATGGACTGATGGGTCAAGTTTTCTGCTTTTAGTGTTTGTGGACATTTTTTTTTTGAGTGAAAAAGAGATGAAATGAGGGGTTGTTTGTTAATGGTTTTTTTTATCGGAAAATTTGAAAGTTCTGATTCGGCGGGGACGGCGGAGGGGTTGTTGTTATTGGTTCTTTTTTTTTTTTTTTTTTGGATTGTTGAAAGAAAAGGGACAACATGATTCAATAAATGATTTTTTTTTATTATCCAATCTAGAGAGTTATTGTGTGGGTAATTACTTTTATTATGCTTTTTTAATCATAAGATATGGATGAATATCTATTTTCTAAATGGAGATATTATGTTACACAATTGTTTATGATAATTTAGGGCGGATTAATTTTTTTTAACGACGAAAACTTTTATAAAAATATAGAAGGCTGGCTAGCAAGAAGCAGTAAAACCCAAGCAAAATCAAGGAAATACCTCACGAATGTTAAAATCACACAACCTATCCGAGTTTAACACATTGAATTTAGACCTACACCGCACCTATAAGATTATGTTTTCTACTATGGGGATGAAACAAAGAGCATTGGTCCCTTACTTTCTTAGGCTCCAAATTTTAAAGAAAAAAAAAGGTTATATGTAGATAATTTGGGTTTTGGGATTAATGGGATGAGGTTTGTGGTTATAATTATACATACACACGGATGATATAGAATCATATGGTTTAAAACAACTTCTTCTTTGACGAAATGGTTTTCAATTTTATCATTCGATTTAGGCCCTCAAATGCTTCAAACGACCGTGCAGTAAACTTAAAATTATGGACTCCAAACTTACGTAATGAGCAATTTGTAACTAGTTTATGTAACTGATGTATTGAAGAGCTTAAGTTATTCATCAATATTTCATAAAAAGTTACTTAGAAAACTGGTATTTTCATTAAAGGAAATTAATATATGTGTTTGTGTTAATCTATTTGTTGTGTAAGAAAACAAACTAGGATATCTAGTAAGTTTTCTGTCAAAACACAATTTAAAAAAAAACCGTAATGTTAGCACAAAACTTATCGCTTGTAAGTTTTTCGAGTAACCAGTGTGGGTCTACATTATAACGATCACAATCTATGCTATCAAAAGATTGTTTTTACATCAAAACAAATCCACCTAAAAGAACCTAACCCGCTCTCACCCGATTATTGATTTTTATGTCTTTCTTAATCTTGGGTTAGTTTTTTTAAGTCATTACAACCTTTTATGGCACATCATGTTTGTTTAATAAAAATAAATAGACACCAAGCGCATGATATACCGTACCATTATGGCATTATGTTTATCTTTGGTCATACATCATGATGCACCATTGCATGATTCCATCATCCAAAATTCCATATGGGGTCCATGAATGAGTTACATTCCAACTTTCCACCTTACCTTACACATGAAGCTCTTATTAAATGCATATGATCCTCCCCTAATCATGGGTTAAAGTTGTCTACTTTTCATACTTACAAATCTAGTACCTCAACTATAAACTTAAGACCAAACGGCCCTTCGATTTCGATAACACCGTACTTAAATATAAATTTCTTTAAGTGTAGCCATTTGGCATGTGTGCAAGTCATCATCAAACATTCATATAGATCTCCATTCAAAAATTTAAAAAAAAAAATTATGTGGAAAAGGATGTTTTTATGATAGTTACATGATAGTAAGACAATAGCAAAATTGTTTTGGGTCCAATTTATTTTTACAACAAATGGTCTTGAATGGATCTAGACCCATGACAAATGTCGAGTTTGTCTAAACATTTGTTATGTGACAATGAATATCTTGTGAATTTGAATTTGTCAAACATGGAATATGAAAATTTTAAAATGATATTTTAACCTCATGGATATTGGATACTTCCATTTAAGGCAAATTTTCAACATATTTACCTTCAATGGGACAACTAGAAAGTGGCAAAGTCAATGACAAATATCATATTGTAAGGATGTGTCAAGTGTCAAGAGACCCACCACTTCACTTTTATAATAAAGAAAAGTGTATGTTGTCAATTTATATACAGTTTAATTAAAGTTATAGGTGTTACTTTATATGTGTTGATTATATGTATAAGTTACAAATTAAAAGCATGAAAAAGCACTAACGAAAATTTCCAATGACATTTCTCTTCTTATGTTGAAAAAAAGGAGAAAAAATCATTACACACAAAAAAAAATAAAGATATTTTAAATATTTCTTCATAATCTGACTCTTTTATGGCTTGACAAATAAGTCATGGCTTGTAACTAATTGTCTAGTTCACAGGGCCGGGTCAACCGTTTTAGAGGACCAAAACGAACTAGAGATCTAGGGCCTACTAAATAAGGTTCTTTTTGTTGGGTTTGTAACAATTGGATTTTGGGCTTTGTATTAAAAAATAACAAACGAAAAAAGCCTTACTTGTAAATAGAGAGGAAGTTTACCACAAAATCAACATATCATTTTTTGTTTAACCGCCCTAATTTAAATATATATACAAAAGCTAGCGGTCTTTTTTTTTTTAAATTTGAGGCCTTTCTTAAATGGTGGCCCAAAGCCCTTGCTTGGGTAGTTGGATTTAGTGGTGCACAAAAAACCCGAACCCGAACCCGGACCCGGGCCCGAAAAAAAACCCCGGAACCGGGTATTATAAAACCCGGGTTTTTTATACCCGAACCCGACCCAACCCGTAGGGTAGGGACCGGGTATGCATATTTGATCTAAAACCCGAACCCGGAACCGGTTTTTTTTATACCCGGTTTATACCCGAAACCCGGTTTTATAAATACCCGAACCCGAACCCGCAACCGGGTTTTATAAATACCCGGAACCGGGTTTTATAAATACCCGGAACCGGGTTTTATAAATACCCGGAACCGGTTTTTTAAAAAAACCCGATTTTGATGTAATCTTGTTTAATTATGTATGCATTAAGACTTCTAGTTCTTATGATTTAACAAAATTATGTATGCACTTTGATGTAATCTTGTTTAATTATTAGGTTTCTAATGATATTTGTCACCGCTACTTAATTATTTAGTATATTTCATTACAAGTGGAAACAAATATGCTAATATATGTTGGCCCTTCTATTTTGTTTGTTTGTTTAATATCATTATTAGTTTTTGTATTTAATAAATTGTGCCTCTGTTTATAAAGTTCAAGAATAACCACATGAAGAACTATAAATTGTGCCTCTGTTTATCAATAGATTTGATGTCTATGTGTGAGAGTTATGTTTGATACATTTTATAAGCATAGTTCTGGTCGGGTTTTTTTAATACCCGGTGCGGGTTTTTTCCCAACCCGATGAATACCCGAACCGGACCCGAACCCGGAAATAGGGTATTATAATACCCGGGTTTTATAAAACCCGACCCGAACCCGGGTATATGTAACACCCGTTGTTATAAATCTAGGTTTAACGTATATTTTGCGAAAATAATCATGTGATTAATGATTACATATACATCAAAAATGCGGGTTTGTTAAAACTTTTACAAATTATAAGTTATTCAACAAAACGTGATCGAATTCGTTGTTTAAAATTTACAACGTTACAAAGTGCGGAAGCGTATATCTTTATCGTGTTCGGTTCTTCGCTGAGCTTGATCGTCTGCCGGCATCCAAAAGTACCTACATTTCATAAAAACATGAAATGTTTTAGTCATACGGGATTTAATATGTATCTAAACGAGTCCGGGAAACAAAACTAATCAAAATACATTTTTGATCAGGGTCCACCGTAAATTACGGTGGACACCGTAATTTACGGTAGCCCTGATTTGAAAACACTCCACCGTAAAGCAGGAGCTAACCGCCGTAACATTTTTAATCCCCACCGTAACTTACGGTACCACCGTAAGTTACGGTGGACTCTGCATCAGCTTCTTCCATTTTGCCGTTTTTGACACGAGGACTTTCGTATCTTTCAATCCGTTTATCCGTTTGACCTACCGTTTCTTCCTACGTGTTTGTAATTTAATTCTCCATCATATGGAGTTAAAATCTCACATCCGGTTAAATAAAATTTCAGACTTCTAAGTCTTCGGCTTATTACCCTTTTTACTAAATTTGACCCATTCGTGTATTTATCAAACAAACATGTTTGTTTGACTCCAAAATCCTATCTTTTAACTATAAATCTGTTTAGAAACCATTATATTTCTAAAACATTACGATTATAACTTAACTTATTCGGTTTACCTTTTAGATAACCGAATATCAAATTTTGACCTTGTTTAACTCTTCGAGAACCTCAAGTTCTAAAAGATGAATTAAACCCTTTTACATACCTGACTCGGATCAATGCATTAACCCGTTTTAATACCTTGATTTAGAAATCACTAATTAATAGTGAAGGAAATATCCATTCTATATAGGCTCCTGAAATCATACAACTCAACGGTAATCGTTAGTCAATTTTGTCAAAAGATGATATTTTCACCTTTTGACCCGTTTGGTCTAAATATCCGTTTATCTTTGCAAGATGATATTTATTACCGTCTCATCCAATTGACGCACTACGGTTTACACCGTATGGTTGTCCACCTATAACCCATTTCTCAACTCCTTTGACCTATTATGGCTTATGCCAAATGTGTCTTTCAAAAACAAATGTTTATTGTTAACGCATCCCCAAATTACTGTTTTCCTTATTTTTCGTTTGGCTTACCTTATGAGGTAACCATAAAATTTCATCTTTCTAATCGTTATGGTATAAACGATTAATCAATTTAAATCCTTTTTAACCATCAATGTGGTTTCCTATCATTTTCACTTATATTGTTCCATACAACTATATGTCGGAACATCACTTTTCTAGTGTTTGTCTATCTTACCCGAAATCAATACAATAAGATATTTTCCAGGAATTGACAAATGTGTAAGCTTTACTTACCTCGTATCCGAATATGCTTTTCTTCTCGTGCTTGATTCGTTTGACCGCTTCTTTCCCAAGCCTCCACCTAGCTCGTTAGGCGACAAACTATCATCATTCACAAGGTGGTTAGATTAGTCATTTCAATTCACGACTATTCCACCTCACGTATTTTCTATGTCGAAACTACTATTTGACTTTATCATTGGTTAGTTTGACTTTTAAAAGTCAATTGACTTACCAATATATTCATATGCACATTTGGTTCTTTGTACTCACTTAGGCATATTTCATCCGAACTCTTAACAAAAAATCAATTTTTACATACTAACTAGTAAGCCGCAATTTCATTTAGGCATTTCATATCAATGAAAATTGGCTGTTTTTGGTGACTTGTTTAACCTGTTTACAAGTCTTCAAAAATTAAGATTTTTTTATGTGGCGTACCTCTCGGAGGGTTAGCCCTAGAGTTAAAATTTCAAGATCTAACTCTTTACCAAAAATTCGTGAAAATTCATTTACTAAGCTGCAATCAGATTCGTCACTTCTGACTGCAGCTTACGGAAAAATTCATTTAAAATTCCTCGTTTATCCGATTGACGAAATTCCAATTAGCGATTTTTCTAATCACTTAGCACTTTCTACAGTACAAATTTGAGATCATAACTCAATTCCTAAATTGAGTTATGACATTCGTAATGGGCTGCAAATTCTGCCAGAAAACGCAGCTTGAACCTTTGATACGGAAAAATTCATAAAACGCTCAATTTTCGTCGAAAAAATGCGATTCCAGTGGGGTTTTAAAGATATTTCCTGGAATTACATTTTAAACTCAAGAAACACATGATTTTATCAGGTTTTGTTCAGGTTACAGCCAATACAAATCGGCTGTAAATTCTGATCAAGAATCGTTTGAATTCAGCTTTGAGTTTAAGCTTGTTCTTGACATCATAACACTATTCTTTTGAAATCAAAACCCTAAAAACATCTCATACATGAATTTGGTATCAACAAAGACTTGAGCTAAGCATGATTTCAACATATACTTGTCTAGGGTTTACTCCTAGACACTACTATGTTCCTATTCTATCCATATAACAAACATGCAACTAGAATCTCAGATTATTCAAAATTCATGAGAATTTCAAGTTGAAAGATTTCTCAAAATTTTACATACCTTGTAATCCCCTTGTGATGAGGATCAGGAATCTATGTTTAGAATTCGATTTGGACTTGAATTGAACCTTCAATTTGCAAGATTTGTTGAGTTCTAGGGTTTTCACCCTCCTGGTCGCTCCTGGAGATCGATCCACACACACTTAGTGTGTGTGGTGTGTTATTTTTTTTTTATTAAATAAAACTTGTTTCCTTTTTCACGATTTTGGTCCCTCAAGTTTAGATATTCATAAATGAAACTATAACTCATAGTTTATTATTTAATTACCCATTACTAACTAGGTTAATCTTACCTAGTTAACTTAGTGGGTTCCGGGAGTTAAAAACCCGTTGTATTTTAAGTCCCGTTGACTCGGGCTCTTATAAACTAAATTCTTTGATTCGCTTGTATTTAATTATTAGGATTTCTTATTTAAATCCAAATAGTTAACGGGTTATTTTTACTGCTAACGGTACTTTACCCGTCTTTTAGTATGAACAGAGATTGATTACCAAACCCGTTTTCGGGGTGTTACAGTATATAGGGTATACATTTTTGGTAGAGAACCCGGACCCGGACCCGACCCGGTTTTTAAAAAAACCCGATTTTGTAAAACCCGATCCTACCCGAACCCGATCCTACCCGAAACCCGGTTTTTAAAAAAACCAGATTTGTGCACCACTAGTTGGATTTACTTACCCTTGGGCCGGCCCTGCTAGTGCATATTTTTAAACCGGGTTCAAGCTAAAGTGCCTCACTTGTTGGCTGGTTTAGATTTCTAAGCCTATTTATTATTTCTTATTTTAGTTTCGTGTAACTATTGATAATTTAGTATTGTGTACCCAGACTTGTATAATTTGATATTCTTTTATCTTTTGAGATGTGCATGAAGAAAACATACAAAATCATCAAAAATAAAACAAGTCAAGTCATGGAGCCACGAGTTGAGCTTTAGCTTATTGGACGGGACATTATGAGTTGAGCTTCCAACTCACGCTCGACATAATGAGTCAAGTCGGCTTTGCTTGGGTTGTTATTATTAGCTTGAGTCTAAGTTATATTGACTCGACCCAAACTCACTCGTTAAAAGAAAAATACAGTCCCTTCTCTCTAACTCCCTCTTCGTGTGGTTCTGGGCAAGGGCGGACCCAAGGCATGCCTTGGGTGGGCGGACGCCCCCCTTAAAATTAATTTTTTGTGTGTATTTTATAGATAAAAATCCCGACCGCACCACCTTGAAAGTTTGGTGGAACCCTTCATTCGCACCCCCAGAAAATAATTCCTGGGTCCGCCATTGGTTCTGGGTCTTTTTTTTTGTGATTATAGTGTTATTAAGTCATTTTAGTTTACTTATATTTTACCTAAGATCAAAGTAGAATCAGTGGCGGACCCAGGAATTTTTCCAAGGGGGTGCAGAACATTTTTAAAAAATTTAGGCCCCAAGGAATATAAGTAAAAACATCGGTTTGTATCGGGTCTGTTCGAGTCGGGTCGGGTCATGTAAAACAAAAGAACATCAAACTAAATTTATATAATCATCAAAACATGTCAAACCTTGTTACAAACATAATTAAAACGTCGTATTACGGGTTTTCATTTTTTGAAATCTATCCAAAACACCATCTAAACCTACTTTTTTAAGCAACTATTTCTCTATATAACACAGCGGCGGAACTAGCCAAAAAATTTAGGGGTATTCCAATTTTTTATTTTTTAGACCAGGGGTATCCTTTGTTTAACAGAGACGAAGTTGCGGGGTATTTTACACTACGGAAACGGAGTTAAGGGGTATTTTACACTACGGAAACGGAGTTAAGTGGTATTTTTACATTACCAGGTCTGATCGTTGTGGTGTATGCAGCTATAAAAAAAAGAAAAAAATATCATCACAAACAAAATCATCAAAACGAAGCACATGTCTCCTGTCATCAAAAAATCACTTCCGGTGGGCTACCGGTTTCGTCCCACCAAAAATCAACCAAAAATCATCAAAAATAACAAAGAAACTTACTCGTGTTCGATCGGCGGTGGTATGGTGGCTGGCTGATTACGGTGGTATGCGGCTGCTGACTGTTCACTGTTGTCACTGATGTTCTGATCGTTGGCGTGCGTGCAAGGACGATAGAGAGAGCGGAGAGAATATGTAAGGATTTTGGGCTTGTTTATTTTATTTTAGTTTGAAATATTGTTGATTTGTTAGGTTTGTTTATTGGGCTAACACTTAGTAGTGGGTTAGTTAAAGGTATTGGGTATTTGGGTTTAGTTATTTAGTTATTTGGGTATTAAAAATTATATAATTTAGGTAGTATTTTTAAAAAAAATAAGAGTTTACTAAAAAAAATTTAAAATATAAATTGATAACATTTTTTACATAAGGGGTGCGGACGGAAAATTCCAAGGGGTGCGAACGAAAAATTTCATGGGGTGCGGACGGGATTTTCGACGGAACTTAGCACTAAAAATTTTTTTTCCCGGGGGTGCGCCCGCCCACCTTGAGCCACCCTTATGTCCGCCCCTGAGTAGAATCATAGAAAACATCCATATATAAGTTAGGAGGTGTGGAGTACACACGTGCTCTGTCTTACAATGATTTATGGCACCAAAGAACCATGTGTTACAAGGTGGCGAAGTCCATAGTGACTAGAGGTTTCAAGGGGGCGTCGTCCTGGTGGGTCCAAGGGCAACGCTCATGGTGAGGGCATTAGACAATGGGTCCAAGGGTAACGCTCATGGCCCTGGTGGATCAACAGCTTGGTACACATGTTGTGACTACAAGCAGTAGGAACTGAGAGCATTAGACATGTACCACCACCAATTAGTACTATCCAAAACCATTGATTGGATGAAATCAACTTAACAAACTCACTATAAAAATGCTTCATCAAATCATGTTTTTAATGAAGAGCTTTCATGTTGACAAGGTTACTACTAGTGCAAGTGGATAACTTCCAATCGTTTTTACCATCAATTAATTTACATTTCATGAAGAACTGTGTTGTTTCAAATAACGATGTGATAGTTCCTCGACTCAAGTCTTTGGTCACTTTACGGTACATTTTTTTTCAGATCCGAAAAAACATATATGTTCTTATTTTCTCTTTCATTTATCCGATTTAAGGTTTTGAGCGAACCAATTAATTACTTTATTGTAAAAATTGAAAACATTAACGTGATCTGTATAAAATGTTGAACTACATATAAGAATGAGAATTTGATTTTTTTTTCCTCTTTTCTTTTGTTAAATTTTATAAATAAGAATCCAAGTGGCTACCCATGTGCACAACCCCAAATATTCTAAAATGAAGCTTAAGTAGTTGAGTGCCATGAAAACCAGTAAACACATCTGGATAGATTTTATCTTTTATTTATTTAACCCTCAACATAAGAGAATAACATCGTTTCAACACCTTAATACCATTAGATTACATGTCCTTTGGTAAGACCAATCTTGATAACAAAACAAAAGAGTTATAACCAGGGCTGGCTGAAGGGATTCAACTAAAGTATGTGCTTAGGGCCACCATCTTTTTGGGGCCCCAATTTCAATATTGGGTCATTGCTAATAGATGTAATAAAAATTGTATCTTTTGGTGAATTCTGCATGATATTCCTGTAAATTTGTTTCAATAGGTGCTACAAAATAAATGTTCTTTATTACCTTATATAAGTTTGTTCAAATTAACTTTTATGTCAAACATGATTCGAAATTATGATTCAACATGTTTAAAATGGTTTGAGCTAGATTCTATAACAATTACTATATTTAAAAAAGGGCCTCAGATTTCTATTTTGCTTAGGGTCCCTAAAATGGTTGATCCGCCCCCTCAAAATGTAACTTTCACAAAAACAACCCCTGTAATCAGCCCATGAACTGTAAAATTTCTAAAGGTGACTTGGCCTCCTTTGGTTTAAGCACCTATTGAGATAATTGGTGTATAACAGCATCAACAAGAAACAATCATCTTGTTTCTAGACTTCTAGTCATCTTTGTTTCCAAAATTTTGTTGGCTTCTCCGGGTTATTTTATCTCAAATGCAGATTAATCTATCAACATGTCATCTACATAGAGAAGTAAGTAGATATAGCTAGCCACATAACATTCTTGCCTTAAACACAATTATCATGGCTACACCTCATGAACATTTATCTGACCCGTGACACCTATCAAGGTCTAATGAAAGGATTATGTGAAGATGGAAGAATTAACAAAGCAATTCATTTATTATATTCAATGTTGTGGAAAATTTCATGAAGAGCTGGCGGTGAAGATGTTTTGTTTTGGTATATAAAATCCTCTTTGTGCATATATATGAGGTTGATGAAGCAGCTGAGAAAAGGTCTCAAAGCCCCTAAGAAGAAACGGATGCAGTTTGATTTTTAGTTAATCATGCGCGGTGTGTGTGATTCCCAGCTATGAAAGTTGTAACTTGATGGCGGTTCAACTGTATGCAGGGATATAAATGATACTTTTAGTAGAGTTATTAGGGGTCAGGTCTTTGCATGATGGGAAGACCATAATATAACTGGAAGAGATGGTTAGCCAAGAAAAGATCCCCCAGCATTCTACATGGGCTTCACTGGTTGGTTCTGTTATTTATTTACGATACAGTTGGTATCGAGGTTTTGTCTAAATATTGGATTCATAAGAGAATAGTGCTTATAAAAGAAATTCTTGCTTATTTTGCTCTTTGAAAGAGGATTTGTGGTTTGAATCTTATAACCCATCATTCCTTTTTTGTTATAGCCGTGTCTAGAGGTGGTAGTTTCAACCCTCTTAAGATATAGGTTGATTCGGGGGATAATCGAATCAGGCAGGATACACTTTATCTCTAGTGTGAAGCGGGTCAAAAATCTCTCAAAAATGTATTTTTAGCGCATTATTCAGAAATTAGATTATTATTATTATTATTATTATTCAAATAACATGGTTTTGTAAACATAACCAGACTAAAACTGAAAATAACAACTTAGGTATTTTGGAGAAAAATGTGTGTTAAGAGTGAAGACTTTAGTCAATGCAATACGAGGTGACCCTTTTGACCCGATCCATGTTTTGATGGACCAACCAAGTTGGTCAAGAGGCTTAAACTGAGGTCTCTAAACCTGGACTTGCTAGATGATGAGCTGACCCATGATATTAAATGATATTAAATCAAGGGAAAAAGGAGGAAATTCAAAAAAACTGAAACTAATATACCTCTATGAATAATAATCTTGAATCAAAATCAGTTATAAGCAATCCAGCACTCAACATAAAACCATCTTAAACAAACTTATTAGTAGGGGCGGCAATTCTTGGCACAACCCAAAACCCGACCCGAGCCTGACACAATAAAAATAGGTTTTGGGACAACTAACATGACCCGTTTAAGGTTCTGGTTGACTCATAATAAAAACAGTTTGACCAGTCAAACCATTTAAGTATTTAAGAAAAAAAAAAGACTTTTACATTTTCGTTTTTGTTTTTCCGTTTTCCATTTTACATGGTTATTCATAATAATGTTAGTTTTGTCAAACGCATTACCGATAACCCGCTTATAACTAGTCAACATGTATGACTCATTTAAAAAAAATAGGTTAAACAGGTCATGTTCGGATTGACCCGAATTTATGTATGTGCCTGCCATGGTTGAAATCGTTGATATGAAAATAACATGTGCGTCTCTCCAATCTGAATTCCCCAATCTTATATCTGGCTAGGTTTCCTTCATGCTTCCAAAGTCTCACGGGCTCGGTTCTTCTTGTTGGGCTACAGGCTGCTGGGTTGGGCCCATAAGATCCATAACATGGGCTATGAGTGAAGTTACACAGTTCGAGCCCATAACCAGCTAGGACCGAGCCCGTGAAACAGGGCAGGATGGGCCCAAACTTCAAACCAGGGTAAATTGGGCTAGTGTGTAACCTGTTCTTCTTGTTGAGCTACGGGCTGCTGGGTTGGGTCCATAAGATCCATAACATGGGCTATGAGGGAAGTTACACAGTCCGAGCCCATAACCAGCTCGGACCCAGAAAGGTCGGCGTGTTATTTGTTCCAATTGGACGAGTGAAACAGGGCAGGATGGGCCCAAACTTCAAACCATGGTAAATTGGACTAGGAGTGGTGTTACACACTCCATACTCCATTAACCAACGGACGAAAAATGTCTCCACGAGTCGGATCATTTGGAAACACCTTTGGCGGTTTGGCCCAATGACCAGACTCATTTTTTCCCAATTTGACAAACCTTTAGTTCTTTCCTATTTTTTATTCTGGAAACACGTAAAGGATTCGTTGAAATAGTTTACACGTCTATTTATGGTCTTAACTTCAATAATTTGAAGTCAACTTATAATTTTGAAAATTTGGCAGTGTCATGTAGAATCAACACTCACTCATTCACAAAAGAGGTGCCAAGTGAATTTTTATTTAGATTGTATTATACAATATTAATTATTTTTAAACAATAAGTATTTAGTATTTGTTATTCTTATTATAAATAAAAATAAAATATAAAGATGACATTAGTTGAAACTTTTTATTAATAATGGTGTAAAAACGGTTTACTAGACTAGAAAATACATTATTTTGAAATAAATTCAGTTTTTGTTAAAATTCATGGCGGAATTTATAGAAAAAAAAAGTTGTTTATTTAGTTTTTTTAAAAGCTAATGAGTACAAGTAACTTGAGAAAAATCAGATTAAATGTTAAATGAAATATTATAATAATAAAAAAATTGGTTATGTGCCTTCATTTCATTGGATGGGTTCAAGACCTCAAGTCGTTGATTTCGCCATCACGAGCGTGAGTGTGCTTACGGATTCACCATTCACGCAGCATCACACGTGGGTGGTGCAGTGTTCGCATAAGCTGACATGGCACACTCCCCTCTCCACTCACAACGTATAAAACATGGCCAAGTGTAGTGAATGCAGGGCCGATCTAAGGGCAATTTAATGGCCGCCATTAAACTAAAGCAGGGGCTTTGTGCCTCCAATTGGAATGGGCCTCCATCTTGAGAAAGTGATAAATTCACTTGTGAAATGTAAATTTTTTTTTTTTTTTTTTTTTTGGATACTATTTTATTATTACAAGCCCACAAAGTTGCTTGATACTTGCTCGCTGTTTGTTTTTTTTTTTTTTTTTGTCATTTTCTTTTCTTTTTTTCATGGTCGGAATCACACATGTTTAACAAACTTCAGCTCTATTTTCATTAATGCTGAAATTCCCCATCTTCGATCACATCAAATAAGAACCTTACTATTCTTATTTGAGACATAGAGACCTCAAATTTTTTGAGACATAGCTATTCCCCATCTTTAACGAATGAATAATTATTTATAATATTCATTCGTTAAAGACATAGAGACCTCAAATTTTTATTTTGCTTTGAGCCACCAAAACGATTAAGCCGACCCTGACTGAATGCCACTTGGGTTGTGGCCCAGTAGTAACTGGTAAGTGGTAAGTAGCAAATAGCTACTTTGGGGATACCCAATTACCCAGGTTCAATCCTGGTGGTGATGTAGAATTAGTTTGGTGTAATTTAGTTTGGAAAGATTCATTGTTAAAAAAAAGTGTATTGAATAATTTTCAATTCATATACGTATATAAATAAGTATACAACCGTTGTGTATCAAATATTTTGTTCAGTTTAATTGGCATTTGTTGAAATTTGTGGGCTTTCAAACGTTGCATAATTAATTTTCTACAAATAAAAATCTGTCGATCATCATCATACTCAGTAAATTTTACCAATAGCAAAGTTAAGGTAGGGTCTGAGGAAGGTAAGATGTAGACAGTCATACTGATGAAACAATGGTTAACCGGGTAGGGTTAACTCACTGATCTCGTCAAGAGGGTTAATCCCTTCTTTCCGAGGATCGCTGGCTGGATCGTCTGGTGGTGGGTTTCCTGCACAAGGAAACAAACCGTGACTCGTAACAAGGAGGATGGGGTGGGGGGTGCTCCTTGTTACCACTTTCCGGCGTGAGAATCAGTAATTTGCTTGGGAAGCAAAGTATGATAGTAGTAGTATTGAGAGAGTTGAGAAGTGATACCTCAAACCTGGTTTGGGGTGAGTATTTATAGCCGAGGAGTGAAGGAGGGTAGTTGAGTAGCTAGTCTGACATCGCACAGCTATTTGCAGGTGTGTCAGACCTGTCGGATATTGTGGTGATGCCACGTCCTGCTGTGGTGTCAGACTGTTGTACATACGTGGGCCAGTAGGCGACTGTTCCCAGTGCCACTTGCACTGTGGTGTCAGACCCACTTGCCTTGTAGGCAGGATGCGGTGCCAAGCCGCATCGCTGCTTGCGGTCATTGATGTTGTTCCCGCATTGGTTGTTCCATCCATGATTTGCGCGGGATGCGGTGTTGTGCCGCATCGTCTGTTGAGTGACTGTTACTGTTGTCCAGATCCCTTGTCGTGACGAAAATGTTCATAGGATGCGGTGCGAGGCCGCATCGCTATGCGTAACATTAGTTTCCGTCCCTAAGGTAAGTCTTCTCATCAATGGATAGATTGGACCGCAGTGTTCGCTTGTGTCTACGCGGACACTGGAGAGTTAATTGCTGTTGGGGGTTTTTAATGAGGGTAATGGTCATTCGCGGTCGAGCTGACGCGATATTTGGGACCATACCCCTTCACTTACCTGTCCCCCGCAGGAATAGAGAGGCTGCTTCTAGTGAGACCCCCGGCTCGATTGTAGTTATGCATCAAGCCTTAGACATAAGGCACATAACACTCGGCAATTGAGACAAATGCCGATTAGTGCATATACCCCCTTTTCTTTCGTCTATCAACGCCACCACATGATGCATGATTAACCATCCGCCTCTTTTAACGTTATTTTCACGAAATTAGTAAAATAACGCTAGAATTATTGCACTTTCACTTTTATCCCCCGAACGTCCACACATATATACATTATATGCGCGTACCGTAAGCGGGGCCAAATCAAAATCTGCCGATAAGATATTTTAATGTAAATGTTATATACAAAATTTATACGTGGAGGAGTGTATTTTCAATTTTGTGTTTTTTAAGATTGAATGTTTGGTGGTGACATTCTTCTGAAGGCGATGTCATGTAATGGGCAGCGACATCACGCGAGATGCACGTGACAGACACGTTAAGTGCACGTGCGTGGGTGATCATGGTCACTAAAAAGTAGTTTATTCAACTCTCATGCGGCTGTCACAACTTACATTTTTTTTAAGGTGATTTTCTATGTACTGGACCTATTGGTCATCGGGTTCATATCGAAGACAATCCCCCGTCAGCTCCGCACTCTCGGACGCGATGTTCGATCGGGCCCCGGCCGCCGCGCAAGCTGACTTCCGGCCGGAAACCATACTGCCCCCACACGAGAGACTCGCTGGGGTAACAGCTGGGTAAAACCGGGTTGCCCTCAAGACCGCACCATGCCTCGGTAGGATACGATCCATCATTGGGACGTCCCACCCCCCGTATGCAACACCCGGGAGTCGAACCGGCGACCTCCAAGGAGGAAGCCGGCCCAACCCAAACCACATGGGGATGCCGGTTGAGCTAGTAAGTGTCACAACTTACATTAGTCACTTGTTTTTTAATATATGATTTTGTTAAGAGTAAACTGTAAAAACTAAAAAACCACCCATCCTTTTTTAACTTCACTTACTTTTACTTTTTTAAAGAATTGAATCAAAGATGATTAATAATATTTATGTGTGCCAATGAGCTAGTGTTGATGGTAAGTGAGTTAGTGAGAGACCCATCATTTAGTTTCGGCGATACCTGATGATGATGAGAGACTAGAGGAGTAGGCGGCGATCACTAGTTTGATTTTTGAACTGAGCGGGTTTTACCACATCGCACTGTCATGCCTCCGGACGAGTGTTCACGGGCTTCGGCCCTGTGTGAGGGTTTTCTCCGGTTCGGAGGCAAGTGTATCCCGATTTGGTGAAGTTCGCTAGTCGTTCATTTGAAGGATTCGTTGCCGTTAAAAAAATAATATTTTTGAGTGTTAATAAATAACAATCAGGTTTCTTTAATGAGACATAGGTGTTAATCCTAGTTGGCATCCGTTAACATCTGTTAAACCACTCCTGAAGGGTGTTAAAAGGCATTAAAAACTTCACATGTTAAGAAGTTAACTAGGAGAGAGAGGGAGGGAATCAAACATTCCAAAATTTGCACACACACACAACATGCTATATATATGTATCTTAATTAATTTTAAGGGGCGTTAATGGTGTTAAACCATTTCCTTGGTGTGAGATGAAGTGAAAGAGGGTCAAGTAGGTGATGTGGTGCCTACGTGTAGTTAAGGGGCGTGAAAGTATACCCCATAGCCTAAGTGACACATCAATTTTTTTCCCTCATTTCACTTTGTCTCACTCTAAGGAAATGGTTTAACATGTTAACACATAACTCATTTAATGCACTTTAACATTGAGTTTTTGTCTAAAAAAGAAAATAATAATTAATTCAATCTCTTAACATTTGGTTAACATGTTAACACATAACTCATTTAATGCACTTTAACACAAGGAGAGAGTGGTTTGCAATGTTAGTTAACATGTCATGTCATTGTTAACACTCTAGATGTTAGAGTACACCTCATGGCCTTACAATAAAAAAAAGTCTAGTAATAAAAGTATATGTCCTTAAGAGGACATCACGGTAGTTTTTTTCTAACGACAACAGTGATAAATTGTATCAAAAAAAGCTAACGGGAAACTAGCCAAAACCCCTTACAATCTAGAGAAGAAAAACCAAACTAGAAAAGCCGAACAAAGAGCCACAACATCTAAACTTTAAAGACAGCAACGAAGGGGCATATTTGCCATTTTTCCCGGATTACCTCAACCTTCATGGTAGTTAACTGCGTGATTTACAATCAAAAGATTAGAAAATCCTAGACATTGGTGTATTTATTCTAGAAAATCTTAATGGTTCAGACCTCTTACTGGTTCAGCACTTAACGGTTCAGATTGTTTGTTTACCAGGGAGATGTTTGAATGGTTCAAACATTTGCCTCTGAATGACTAAGCATTATACTGTGTCTGAATGGTTAAGACCTATTATCTGAATTGGTTAGACATTTGTCTTTGAATGGTTTAGCATTATATTGGCTCTTAATGGTTCAGACATCTTACTAGTTCAGCACTTATTAATTCAGACTCTTACTGGTTAAGCACTTACCCATTCAGAAGTTGCCAAACAGCCCCTAAGGCTACACGGTATGGGGCATTATTGCCCTCCACTCAGCAACTTTTTCTATCAATACCCCCCCCCCCCCCCACCTTACCATGGGCGCTATTGTGAGCTTCTATTGAGTGCTCATGAATGCAATAGCGAGGGATAACGGAGGTTATGTGGAAACAAATCAATTTATAATTAGTAAAAGGGGGCTATACTCGTGGACGGGGGGGGGGGGGGGGGGGGGGGGGTTTCCCTTTTCTTGTTTGTTAATAGGGGGCGCTATTGGTTGATGTTGGATAAGGTGACGCATACGTGACGCTAAGATGACACAATGGAGCCCCTTAGGGTCCATTCCATTCATTGTAGCAGTATAGCCTAATAATAAATGTAATAAACCTCAATGACTATTTTAATATTCAAAATGGGGATAAAATAATGACCAACAATGGTAAATCAAATTCTAATACTAATTAGGATAAATGATAAACTCGATTAATACTCTTGCTCAGTTACTACATGTATTTGATTAAACTTGAAATTCATATAAGCTAAGTAGCCTAATTTGTGTTCGACCATCCTCCAAGATCTCTAAAGTGGATTTGAGAATCCACGAACGATGAATCAAGGTTTGCTCAACATGATTGCAAGGTGAGAATATGGCGCAACCAACACCAAATTCTCTCTTTGCGCAGGCTAGGAGCATTGACAGTGGCGAAGCTTGGATTTTTCGGCCGGGGGGGTGAAAACATATATACCCAAAAATTTCTATAGAACCGGGGGGGTGAAAACGTATATACCCACAAATTTCTATACGAAAACTACATATATAACACTACTGAGCGAAAAATCCCGTGGGGCGGACGCCCCCCCCCCCCCCCATTAAGCTTCGCCCCTGAGCATTGGAAATCAAACCATCATAGCATGCTAATTGCTAACTTAACACATTAACCTTGATAGAAACCCGTTAGATCTTTGATCTAGAATTCGTTACTCCATGAATACATTGTTACGAGAGTACGACGAAAATGAGGGGCTAACTAGTTCCATCTTCGATTCTTGAAACCAAAAACATTTTTTTCTCCAATGTATGATTAACTTGTCTTGCTTTGTGTATGAATAAATTTGAGTCCCTAATGATAAAGAAATGTATATCAAATTCTTACATAAAAGGGAAAAAAGAAATGAATATCAAGCACTGAAGCACAAGTAAAAGCTACTTCAGATTTTCATTTTTTAAGTACATATTATACCAACACTTTTCTATATAAAAGAAAAAGACATTGACAAAGGTTTAAATTCTACCCATCCGTTTTGGTCTATCTAGCTCATCCCACCAAACATTTCTGTTTATTTATTGACATTTGACATATATATTAAAATTGTGGTTATAGCTTATAAGCGTTAATAGATCAATGAAACTACTAACTCCGTTAGCTATATTCTAACTGTACACCGTTCAAAAAAAAGAGACCATTTAAAATTCAAGAACTAAAAACAAATCTTAAAATTATATATTTATTGAAACATTTCTAACACCTCCCAAAAAAATACGTACAACACCTTTCGGTACAGTAGTATTATTTCTAAGAGATTCGAGGACTTGGTCTAACATAAAAAATCAAGTTTTCTTGTAGTTTCGCTTCTTGCTTTAAAAGTGAGGAAAGACTTGTTGGAAATAATTGGCTTGGTCCGACCAAGTAAGACATAGGAGTTGTTGGGATTGAACTCGATTTAGTCACTTTAGAATTTAAAATATCTCTGAAAAAACAGCATTCGACATGCATGTGTTAAACAAATAGCTAGCGTTCTTTTTGAGCCATGATCAAACTATATATACACAAAACTCTCTGCAATTTGCGCACCAAAAATTTGCTATTATTAAATATTTGTTATTTACAATTTAATACTAGTGCTTTAAGCCTTAAAACATCACTTGAAATCTATAAAAAAAGTTAAATGTCATTTTAGGCCCTGTAGTTTGGGTCATTTTACCAGTTTAGTCCAAATGTTTCATTTTTCTCCTGTGTGTTAAAAAGGTTTCACCGTTGCCATTTTAGTCCACTGAGTTAACTTCATCTATTTTTTTTGTTAACCAGAAGAGCAATTCGGTCATTTTATATGTATTTCTGTTAACTAGAAAGGCAATTCAGCCATACAAAATGACCGAATCGCCCTTCTCGTTAACAGAAATCATGGATGAAGTTATCCCAGTGGACTAAAATGGCAATAGTGAAACCTTTTTGGACCCACAGGTGAAAAATGAAACATTTGGACTAAAATTTCAAAATAACCCAATTCACATGGATTAAAATGGCATTTAACTCAAAAAAAAAAAAAAAACGTACCACCCTTGAAGAAGTTGTACCATGAATTAAGAAAGTGGTTATTTTTTAATCCATTAAGAAATAAATTAACTTATTGTTATACACGACGTGACCATCATTTCATCCTACACATTATCTCTCTCTCTATATATATAATTATAGATGCAATATGTATGCATGTATGTATGTAAGTGTGTGTGATTGGGTGGGGGTGGTTTTAGTTTGCCAACTAAGAGGCAGAAAAGCACCAGCTAAGACACATAAAATCACCAACGACCACTTCTTTCTAACCATACTTTGTGTCATGAGTTGTCCCCAAATGATTTGCCTCTCCATTTGCCCCTTTTTTAGCTATAACTTATGTAATATATATTACATGCACAATTGCACATAATAATTTATATGTTCCTTTAACTAGTAATAATATTAACAAATGAACACATGCAAACAATCCTTGCATAGCTAAAACTTAAGTTTCTTTTCTTACACTTAGATATTGATTAGCTCTTAAAAAGTCTTTGAAAACTAAAATGCTAATTAGGGGTGACCAATAACCTAACCGTTAACCAAAACGAACCGAAAATCGACAAAACAGAAACGAAATTAACCGAAACCGAATTAACTGAAAATCGATTTTTTGTATCACCGGTTAACCGAAATTAACCGAAACGAACCGAATCATTTAAATCTACCTATATTTCTAGCTTTTATACATCTATGTCATGTTTTATACTTCCATCTCATGTGTTTATACCTACATTTTATTTATTTATACATCAAATTCATGTATTTATATATATATATATATATATTATGTATTTATACCTCCATAACATGTATTTCTGTAACACCACGTAAAAACGTGTCCAATTATGTATAGACACGTGTCCTAAACTCTAAACATGTGAAAGATTTAGTTTGAAGGACCAAAGTTGTCGAACAGTGAAACTATGAAACCACAGGGACTAAAAGTGTCAACATGCCAAACTTGTGCCTCTGAATGACCATACACGATGAATATATTCTTAAACGAGTGATTGATTTGATATAAGAAGCCGTTTATAAAAATAATCGGAGGATTATTAAATTACAAGGGTTAAACGTGTCAACATGTCGATTCTGACCTCTGAGTGACCTTTTAACGAAACCGAGGCTTCGAAATATTCAAATATACTCTTAAGAATAAGTGGTATAAATTTCACATGGTTTCGATATCGTTAAGCATGTTTTCAAGACTTTGGGCCAAAAGTGTCAACTTGATGAAACTTGCTTTCATAGAGGTATTTAACCAACCGGAGCCTAACGAAGTTAGTTTATTCATCCTAGAGCCTCAACATACTAACTACAAGGGCCCTACATGTCAATAACGAGGTTAAAAAGGGTTAAAACGTCAAGGGACTGAATCTGCCAACTTAGAAACTTGTTTTACCAGTTAACCCGGTCCACGAGGCCCGCGTAAGACATCCCTTAAGTCTTACGCGGCCCGCCTGAGAGTGCCAGTATCAGAAAAAGCTTGCCAGGTGCGGGTTTGGCTGTTCCACCGCCTTAGCCTAGTTTGTAACGACCTATTGAGCTGTAAGTCGGTTTATTACACTAGCTAGGACACCTGGGGTGATCCCAGGGCCTCCAATAACACCTGGAGATGATCTAGATTCATGGATTTTGTTATATAAAGGAGTTCACTCTTGTGTTCATAAACACATTTGCAAACAATTCACTTGAGGGACTTGTTCTGGAGCTTCCATCAGTAAGAAGAGGATTATCAAGTGTAGAAAAAGTTTGCTAGGACCTGTAGTAAGTCTCTAATTTCTTGTTTAATTGTTTTAATTAGCTTAATTACTCTAAAGTCAAACTTATCGTAAAATTAGTTTGACTTTCGTTTTAATTACACGTGGTTTAACCACTGATTAAATTGAAAGTGGTTATAGAACCACATTAGTGTAGGTGATTAACCCTTAAAATGGCACCTCCTAATTATCTCGTTTGACTGGTCAATTGTCGGGTCAAAGTAGTTTGACAAAAAGTCAAACTTGACAGAAATTACAAAAATATTTCTAATTAATAAAACAGAGGTTCTAAATTATATTTTAACATTCTAATGACTTGGTAATCAATATTAAAACATGTTTTATCAGTCCTAACCCGGCAATTAATAGTCTAAGGTCAGTTTATAACCGAAAGTCGCAAAAGCTTGACTTTTGCTTTGACTTTCAGTTCTGACCCGTTCAAGCTTAATTCTCCCATGTTTTAAGCTTCCAATAGGACCACATTACTTAGTAGTATAACCCCCTGGAGTTATATTGCATGGTGCCTAGTGGTTTGAATTATATGCACTTGATCATAATTACGCTTAATAATGCCATAAACGCCCTTTTTACGTACAACTGAGATTTTTAACAATGTGATTGGACTAACACCTTTGCTACTGATATTTAGACATGTCCTAAAAATTTGACATCAATTTGAGGTCTAGAATTGAAGTTATGCTCAATAGTGTAATTAAGGAGCTTTTTATTATTTAAATGGCATAATTAACATAAAGCCTATCTAAACCCAAATTTTGACACCAAACTTTATACCTACTGATGTAAAATAATATTTTGGCATTTTTAAAGATTTTTAATTATTTTTAGGCTGAGCATAACATAGGATTATAGCTTGATTTCGGTAATTGTCGGTTTTACCCTTTTCATGTATAAAATGAGTTTTACATAACTTTTTAATACCAAACCTTTTGTTACTGATTTTATATAATAAATAAAGTATTTTGAACTTTATAAACTGATCAAAAACTCAGATTTCCTATTTTAACCCGAATACCCCTTTAAACCGACTTTTAAGCGTTTTAAGCACCTAATATGGGTTAAAACTATATTTGGCATATAAAACTTATTACCCACTAATGTTTTAATTTATTTCATATAATTAAACAGTAAGTCAAAGTTTTTTAAACTCAGAAGTCTATTTTTACCTTTAAAGCCTATGTAAAATTACCAAAACGCCCTACGGGACATAGTTTGGCTATATAAGATAATTTTCACATATATGAAGTATCCTACTGTTATAACTTATAAAAATACATATTTTTACTGATTAGATCAGACCTGAAACTCAGTTAAATATTTAAACTCTTTTATGGGCATTAAAATTACTAAAATACCCTTATGGGACTTATGTTGGTTTAAATTACTTTTTGGGAATATATGTTAACATCTTACTGATGTATTAACATATTTTGAGCATAATAATGATTAAGACCTGTATATAATTTATTTGGTTACCCGTTACGCGTTTACGCGTTCGGATCGGCTTATGTGACTAGCTTACATAAAATAGCCGAAACGGGTCAAACCTTATCATTAAATCCTCAATTTCTAGAATGTGTTTAGTTTACCCATATTATACAAGTATCCAAGCTTGTCGGGTCTAAACCACATTCTATTCCGGTCTCCGCTTAATCTAGCGTTTAGAACCATAAGGTTTCTTTCTAGCTAGCCGGTCTAAGTCCTTGACTAAATTAAAGACCCGTTAACATCCTAATAGGTTAATAAACCTTCTATACATATTAAATAGCTTCCGGTAGAAGGTGCATTCAAAAAGCTTTAGGATTTTACTGCTAGCATCAGGTAAATATTTTTAACTTATTTTCCCTTATACGGGCTTGGGATATGGTATTATAATAATACCACTTGGTCGGGTATGAAATCATTTAATCGGATTGTGATTAATAAATTTGCATAACCCGTTTTAATATGTCTTGTTTGATAACATAAACATTGGGGGTTAATCTGACCATGTCCTGGATATCATCGGCTCATTTCATTTAAAATGGCCACGACCTATGCACGGGGTGTAGGCATACACCTGACAGATGCAAATGCTAAAATAATATATAAACCCACATGTTGGGGATAACTCATTTGTGGGTTCTATAAGTGGTGAGTCGGTTAATCACGACCGGCTTCCAACCGCCCCCAATTGTAAGACAAACATGTAAATCTGTATACAAGATTATATTTAAATAATTGTCCCATGTTATAAAAAATTTGTGCCATGTGCACTTAAATTAATTTTCTTAAATATTTTCAAAATAGTCAGTTAATTGTATTTACCAGTGTAAACTGACGTATTTTCTTAAAGACTGATTTGACAGGTACCTCTCGTAATATGCTGGAGCTATAGGGTGTCATTAGAGGATCTTGCAAATCCATTAGATACCTGAAGTCTGTTGTTTTTGTTTCTTGTTACATTTATGATCCGCCTGTGGATCTTATTACATTCCAGTCTGTATATTCATAAACTCGAACACTCAGACAGTATGGTTTGTAATAGTTTATTCACCAAGCCTTCCGCTGTGCTATAATATTGTGTGTATTGACTATGATGATATCAACTACGTCACGATACTTCCCGCCGGGCCCACCGGTCATATGTGGGAATATCGGGGTGTGACAATTTCTAAACAAAAATTTTAGCCAATGTTTGGTTTGGTTATTAACCGAACCGAAAACCGATAAATTAACCGAATAGTCAATTCGGTTACAGTTACGGATAATGCTAATAACCAAACCAACACGAACCGTACAAGTGAATGAAAAATAATCAAATCTACAATATGGCAGGGGCGGACCTAGTGTATACCGGGGGGTAGCCTCCGCTACGGCTTGGCTCGGAAAAATTTGACGTTTTTAGTGTAAATTTTGGAAAAATTTGATGTTTTTTCGATTTCGTTACGGCTTATTTATAAAACGTTACGGTTTGGCGTGAATCCTAGATCCGCCACTGCGATATGGATACATACTTGTGTATGGAAGATAATGACATATATTGGAACCGGAAAAGAAAGATGCTTAATAACCGTCTCTCTAATATGTCTTCACATTTGAAACAAACGGTACAAGCGTATATGAGATTCTTACTTTTTTTTTTAACGGTAAATTTGGATCACTGACGGACCACTGGAGTATCATCGTGCCACCAGCGGAACCACCCGATCATATCCATCTCCACTAGGCATAAGGCCTATACACCAATTCAGGAGGAAACCCAATAAATATGAGAAAAAACCCCTTGTGAGAATCGAACCCAAGACCTATTGATCCAAAGTCTTATCTCACCCCCCAAGATACCCCCAAGATTCTTACATTTATTTCCGTAAAATCGCCTTTGTTTAAATCATCCCTCTAATCCTCTATACATTATTTATGTGTTTTTCTACACATATTAAACCGATTTCAAGTACATGTTGGTTAAACTTTTATGTTAATTTACATTATAATCTATAAAAGTGTAATCATTTATCCTTGTTTAAAGTTCACTTTAAACTTTAAAGTCATATTTAGAGGGTAAGTAAATTAAAAAACTAACTAAATAACTACTTTTGAGGGTAAATTAAAAAACTAACTAAATAACTACTTTTTATAAAGAGTTAACTGCCATTTTCGTCCCTGTGGTTTGGTCACTTTGGCCATTTCAGTCCATTTTTCAAAAATGCGCCATTTTCGTCCCCCGCGTTCTGGAAAGGTGCCATTTCAGTCCAAAAATCATAACCCAGTTAAGTCAGTTTGTAAATAAGGACTGATTGTGTAAATTTGTAACATAAAGGACTGATTGTGTAAATTTGAAAAATGGACTGAAATGGCAGTTAACACCACCACCACTAGCCCTGCCACCACCACCACTCCGCTGCCACCACCACCACCACCACCGCCGCCGCCACCACAGCCACCACCGCCACCACCGCCACCACAGCCACTGCCACCACCACCGCCACCACCGCCGCCGCCGGAACCACCACCATCAACGTCATGGCAAGACCCATATTTTCAGACGTTTGTATGTAATATAAAGTCAGAATTTATTGTATTTAATCCGAAAAGTAAACGAGCAAAACAAAGGAACGAGAACGGTATACCGAAACGAAAAGCTTGCGGGTTACGGGGACGTCTTCGTCTTCTCCGGTCGTCTTCTCCGATGAACTCCGAACTCCGGCGAGTTGCAGAAATGAGCAGGGGTGGAACTAGATGTTTGTGGGGATCTGCGGAACTTCTATAATCCATCGGAGAAGACGACCGGAGAAGACTAAGCGTCTCAGACAAAGTCGAAATCGTTTCAAGCCACGTGGCAGGCGCCTACGCCGGTCTCCTCTGCACGATCTTCCTCTTCGATTTACTCGATTTCATATACTCACGTCCTTCATCATCCTCCAAATTTAGGACATATTACTACAAACAAGTCAGCCTAATTATATAAAAAAAACCACGTTTAATGTTTGATTAATTGCAGGGGCTTGCATTACTCACAGCTCAAGCTCACTACCCTGAGCTGAAACCACCTGCTTGTAACATCTTTCTACCAACAGCAAATTGCGAGAAAGTAAGCGGAGAAAAAGCTGTGTTGATGTTCTCTGCGATCTACCTACTAGCTGTTGGCGGTGGAGGTGTAAAAGCCGCATTACCATCACATGGAGCACACCAATTCGATGAAAAAGATCCCAAAGAAGCTAGACAAATGTCGACCTTTTTCAATGGTTTGCTACTTGCCCTTGCAATGGGGGGCGCGGTTAGCTTAACTTGCTTTGTGTGGGTGCAAGACAACAAAGGTTTCGACCGGGGATTTGGGCTTTCGTTCATCGCCATGTTTTTGGGTGCAACTACATTTAGTTTGATTGTTTTTGTTAGTACAATTTTTTTTTAAAAATATGAACTATTGATTAAGAAATTAAATGATTTAGTCATTCTTGTGGTGGCGTATGAAGATGGTTGTCGGAGTGAGGTACTACGGTGTCTAATGGTGGTTCGCATGATAGTTGCAGGTGACGAAGATGGTTGATGTAGTCGCCGGCGATGGTGATGATGCAGTCGCCGGTAACGATGAAGTAGCAGCAGGTTTACTCGATACAGATCAGACGAAGATCAATCATGAAAATCTGATAAAAGCAAACCGATGCATCAGACTTGATTCCATCACTCGGCTCGAGATAATTGCTCGCCGGTGATTATCGTTCAACTCGTTTGGATTGGTTGTCTGGTTAGATCGATGAGGTGATTAGATGGTGATGATATGGTAGACGCAGGTCATCGGAGAAGAAAGGTTGTTGGCCGGAAGTGGAGAAGAGTGGCGGCAGATGGTTGTTTACAATGGCTGCCATGGTTGTTTGTGGTGGCGGTGGTGGCGGCGGTGGCGGTGGCGGCGGTGGCAGTGGCTGTGGTGGCGGTGGTGGCGGTGGTGGCGGTGGTGGCAGCGGAGTGGTGGTGGTGGCAGGGCTAGTGGTGGTGGTGTTACAAATTTACACAATCAGTCATTTATGTTACAAATTTACACAATTAGTCCTTATTTACAAACTGACTTAACTGGGTTATGATTTTTGGACTGAAATGACACCTTTCCAGAACGTGGGGGACGAAAATGGCGCATTTTTGAAAAATGAACTGAAATGGCCAAAGTGACCAAACCACAGGGACGAAAATGGCAGTTAACTCTTTTATAAAAATACGAAGGCAAAAGGATACGTGTATTCCATGTCATATTTTATATGATATAAAATTATTAAAAGCGCAAAAACGCGTTTTCCAAAAAGATAACAAATGTCAAATATTAAAGGACTTTGTTTGTTTTTTTTAATTTTTGGAACAACTTTTTTGTGCTTTTTTCCATCGTATTTTTTAAATTGGAGAGTACTCCAGTTAGATTATGTTGTTTTAACGGGGTCTACACTGACTATAGTGTTTAGCTTAGGCATTCCCCCAGGAAACCTATACGCTGGATGCCACTTGACAGTCGTTATGCCAGCACAAGAGCGGAACTCTCTAGCGTAACACACGGTGTGACGAAAACCAGGGTGGACTCGTGATTCGAGCTGACAATCTAGCACAAAGCCTAGCTTAAATCCTTCATTGCCTTAATCCACCAAAAGTGACAAGTGAGGATCAAACTTAGATCTCAACCGGAAAAACTAAGCCTTCTACCACTAGCCTATTAGTGGGGATTGCTAGGGTTTTGTTATTGGGTGATTATATACACACACATCTATAATCTTATTTTCACATCTCTAGTGTATACGGGCCGTATAACCTTATACGGCCCGTATAGAATGCTTTTGCACAGAAATAAATACAGTGGAATCTTTTTTTACATGTATACGGGCAGTATAACCTTATACGAGCCGTATACAACTGTAGACGAGCAATATAATGTTATATGGCCAAATGTATACGGGCAAGAGAAATTGGTGGACCTTAATGTATACGGGCAAGAGAAATTGGTGGACCCTGATGTATACGGGCAGTATAACATTATACGGCCCGTATAAAAATATCGTATACATTGCATACGACCAAAATTTTTTCACATGGTGTATACGAGCCGTATAAAGTTATACGACCCGTATATATTAAAGTTAACTGACAAAGGTTATTGGCACAGTCTTTATTAGTTAACTTTATTCTATACAGGTCGTATAAGGTTATACGGCCCGTATACACTTTATAAGAATGAGATTTTATCATGTGAGATTATTAACTCCGTTGTTATTTTTTATTCTTTCTAGCTCAAGAGGGTGCATGGTCAAGATGGTCATGGTCAAAGTCAAACTGATGGCTCCCATCTTTTGATTTTGTTGTTTACCAAAAGTGCCCCTGTCACATACAGCTGGCCACGTCTTTGTTTGGGGTGCTATTGTACTTTGTGTACATGGTCTTGTGATCCTCACGTGGTTTCATAATCCCTGTGTTCCACTCTGATTGCCCCATTATGTACCTGTTCACGTCACTTTCATCTTCTTTTTCTTGTCTACTTTAATATGTTATATTGTTTTGAGGTAAATTTCATTTTATTCCCTGTGGTTTGGGTCATTTTGTCAGTTTAGTCTAAATGTTTCATTTTTAACCTGTGGGTCCAAAAAGGTTTCACAGTTACCATTTTAGTCCACTGGATTAACTTCATCCATTTTTTATGTTAACGAGAAAGCCAATTCGGTCATTTTATATGGCTGAATTGCCCTTTTAGTTAACAGAATTACTTACAAAATGACCGAATTGACCTTCTCGTTAACAGAAAAAATGAATGAAGTTAACCAAGTGGACTAAAATGGCAACTGTGAAACCTTTTTGGACCCACAGGTTAAAAATGAAACATTTGGACTAAACTGGCAAAATGATCCAAACCACAGGGACTAAAATGACATTTAACTCTATTGTTTTTTAACGGCAAAACTTCTATAACAATTATGGAAAAGAGGCTAGCAAGAAACCAGGATTCAGAATTACAAAATTATATCACGAATTTTAAAATCGACTCATCAGGTTACATAATTTATATCTTCCCGTAACAATAAAGAAAAAGTTTCTTTAATATGTTATATTTGTACTTTTGGGCGAGTGTCGTTACCACATTCATCGTAAAAGACTTTCCAGATTTATCCTCTAAAAAAAATACTCGCATGTAGTTGAAATTAGCCAAAATGTATCTAAAATTAAACCCTTCCCCTATAAAATTTCTATAAATCAAGTGAATATTCTTTCTTAGAGATTTTTCGTCTGTCAACTAAATCAAGAAAATTAGTCAACACAATCTTTTTTTAAAATGTTTACTTACTATTCATACTCCAAACATGCCCGTGAGCAGCTAAACATCTCATGATTACAATCGGGCATAGCATTTGATTTCAACGGTTATACAAACTTTTATGTGTTAACACTTGCTAGACATTGCATTTTTCTGTTACGTTTTATATGGAAGACGAATCATAGTCAATCACACGATTGTATCAATTACACAGTTAGTTAATGCAGTTGAGAAAAGGGCCCCTGGTGTTGTTTTGCATGAATCGTGCCTACGATTAATATGTTATGTCTATATAGCTGGCTAACATTGTACTTATACATTGATCAAACCCAAACCTAGGAGCGATTGTATTTTACCCATCTACATTTCAAGTAATTGAAGCAAAGATCACACGTATAAAGCAAACACGACAACTTGATCATCATCACAAATATACAACAAAATATATCTACATGTGTAACCATCGTCATAAGTCATCACACAATGCTAAGATTGCTTGTTATTAAAAAAAAAAAAACCTAAATAAATTCACACGCAAAACCTATAAATGTGTCTTCAAGTTGGTGAGGGATAATTACTTGAAGTAAAGTTGTTTTAATTTCATGTTATTAAATGGATAACTACTACCTAGTTATCACATATGTGTCAGACCACATGAACAATTTAAAAACCGACCGTCGAAATTTCAAGTTTGCTACATTTTTTATTTACAAACATGTGTTCTCATACACCAAATTAATAAATTTCTAAGTTATAAATAAAATATCATGGCATGGAGGGCAAACATGGATAGACTAGCTACAGGGGAGAATCTGCGTAAAAGAAATATGCATAGTGATTCGACAACTTGCGTATTTTGTGAAGAGGAAGTAGAGACGTGTGAGCATCTGTTTACGGCTTGTCTTTTTGCGAATAGTATTTGGATGACCCTACGTGCTTGTTGCAACATTCCCCCGCTATATGTTGTTACATTTAGAGATCTAATGGAAGCGCATAGTTTTCTTAAGTTCAACTCAAAAGGAAAAAAGATCATCCACGACCTCATCATGGTAACATGTTGGTGCATCTGGAAAGGTAGGAATGAGATGTTATTCAAAATCTAGAAAGGTAGGAATGAGATGTTATTCAAAAGTAAAAGGGTTTCGTCTCAAGACATTATGGGGGAAGTCAAATCGAGAAGCTATGTGTAGTTGAAGGATAGATCTACATTTAGATTCATACAATGGGATGACCGGTGTAAATATCCATTGTACATGTTGTAATTGTTTGATTCCTTGCCCGTTTGGATCGGGGGCGTGTCTTGTATTGGCCTATTGCCCTTTAGGGTCGGTGACGTTTGTTTTAATGAAGTTAATTTTCAAAAAAAGAAAAAACATATTGTAATTATTAGATTATTTGTTAACCTTAATATATTTCAGTTTCGTTATTCTTTTTACAAGATTTGTGTACTTTATCCGACCTTATAAGGCTATGCGGTATGGGGGACGTCCTCATACCGTCGTGGATCGTCGCCGGGTGCTACACCATCCCCCCCTCCCGGTCCTCTCCAGCACCAACTAGACGTTTGCGACGAGCACAAAATGACAAAAAAAAGTGGGGACCGTTTGAAAATGTCCGTTTAAAAAAAATTCAAATTCAGAATTTATATTTATTAATAACGGCTATAATTCAAATATTTACCCAATTCACTCTCATTTTTATAAATACTCACCTCTTTTACATATTTTTTCACAACTTTTCACCCACTACAATCTCATATCTCTTACATTTTATAACCCCTCTTCCCTTTTTATAAAAACTCATCAATTTTTATACCATTTTTACCCGCTACCACCCCATCTCTCTCTCAAAAATTATCATGGCTTCACCTTCTTCCATTTCTTCAATTTCTTCCATCTCTTCATCGTCTTCGTCTACATGGTATTCATCATCTTCGGAATAGGATGCTATTATGCACAACATGATTATGAACGCAGCTCAGGTCTTCATGGCGGGTGATGAAGCGTCCTCCCAGCGGCTAACTAGACGAGCAAAATTAAACCGAGACCAAGAATGTACTTTACTATTTTTTCCTTATGTTTTATATAGATTTGAAAATGTTTTTTTATAATCAATTTCATTTATGTTTCGTTTTAAATTTATAGTCGCCCACGTTAAACTAGTAGCCGATTATTTTGCCGACGAACCCGTGTACCCAGCCGAGATTTTTCAACGTCGGTTCCGCATGAGTCGTCCACTGTTTTTACGTATTGCAGGCGACATGGCCCAGTCTGATCCGTTTTTTACACTGCGAAACGACGCTATGGGGCAAAGGGGTTTCAGTAATTTACAAAAATGTACGTCGGCCATTCGCCAACTGGCATACGGTTACGCACCCGATGCATTAGACGAGTATATAAGAATGTCTGAAAGAACCGCACGTCTATGTTTGCACAAGTTTTGCGAATGGGTTGTTAAATTGTATAGCAAGAGATACCTGCGGAAACCGAACGCAAACGACGTTCAAAAATTATATCAAGCACACGAATAGAGACATGGTTTCCCAGGAATGCTCGGGAGCATTGATTGCATGCACTGACCGTGACAGAACTGCCCAGTTGCCTGGCAAGGTCAGTATACTAGGGGAGAGCAATGATTTTTAAGTTTTTGTTTTTTTTTTAAGTTTATTTTTTTTAAGTTTATGTTTTTTTTTTAGTTTATGTAATGTTTTTTAATATTAATGAAAATATTTTGTTAGTTTATTTGTTAAATATTAAAAAAAAAGTCGAAGATTAAAAAAAAACATAAAAGTGGTGGGGTAGGATCATCTAGGACCATCCTCCATACCCTCTAGTTTTGTGGGATGGACCATCCTTGTGAGGACTATGACGTGACGCCTACGTGGCGGATCATCCTCCCTTGGAGGACCATCACCATACCCTCTAGCCTAATATTTTATATTAAGACCACATGTTGCGGCTCATTTGACAACCCGGATTCATCCTTTAATATTGCGACATATGACGCTGACTAGACACCTACTCATCACCTTGCCCACTCGCGCCTCCCCTCACTTGACCCTGTTGTGGTTAACCTCTGCTCGCCCAAGCTACCACACCCCAAAATAGTCACTCGCGACCCCGCTTGCAGCACCCCGTTGGGGGGCTCGCGAGCCACATAGACGACGACGTGGCTCACGCCACCTTGCTCGCGGTCCACAACATGCCTTCTATTATATAGCTTTTAGTTAATAACTATTTAAAAAGGCTATTAGGGTGGAGGGAACGGATAACGTGAACCTACTCTCCCCATTTCTGGTCCCGGTAGATGGGGTGGTGCTCTCATTCTCTCGCATCTTGTTTCCATCCTGCATCCTCTCCTACTCTTTATTTATCTTTAGTTAAGGATGGATTTAATAGGGCAGTAAACGAACCGATCGTCCAGTGAACAGTTCGTGAACCATTCGACGGGAAGTTCATCTACGTTCGTTCGTTTAATAAATGAACGAATGTGAACAAGAAATTTCGTTCGATTAGTTATATGAACGAACATGAACACAAGTCTTCTTTCGCTCTATTGTGTTTGTGAACATTCGTTCATGTTTGCTTGTTTTTTGTTGTTCTTGAAAGATTTGTTTACTTTTATTTTATCTAAACTTTATATACTTTTTATTATTTTTTTATTTTATTACCCTAACAAGTAAAATAAGAAACCATAATGCCACTATGTTATGCATCATTCTCCTTTCCTTGCTTAATGTTCACATCGACCTCCATTCTACGATTATGGCTTCAATCGCTTTCACCGATTTTATGTATGTTCGTATGTGTGCGTGAACCATTCGTGAAAACGTTCATTTCCTTAATGAATGAACACAAACATATAATCTCGTTCAGTAACTGTTCATGAACCGTTCGTAAATACATTTATTCCTTAATGAACGAATATGATGAAAGAAATATTCACCTCTACCACCACTCCCTTTCACGCATCATCTTGGACTATCCCCCACCTTTGAAAAATATATACCTGTGAATTTTTTGAGCCCAAACAGCTGCCATAATTTTTAATCTACGTGCTAACAAGTAATAATGTGAATCAGAATATTCTAGATAGGAATATTTTCCTTTTTACCTATTAATTTTCACGCGATAATCAAGGCGGAGACGGACAAAGTAGCTAAGTACGAAAAAGCTTGCATCGAGAATCAGCACGTGTTCGTCCCGTTCGCTTTCGATACCTTTGGCGCTCTCGCCCCTGACGCGCTGCGGTTCCTCAAGCAGGTTCAACAGGTGGTAAGCAGTAACACCGCGCATGTTAAGAGACAAAATTTTGTGTTTAGCAGGGTAGGGTTTGTTATTCATAACAATATACAACACTAAAATTTGACCCCGTAACATTTTTTTATCCTTCTCAAGTTCCAATTCAAATATGAGTACTATTACAATCTATTACATATTTGATTATCTTTGACATGTTTATTAAAAAGTTATAATAATAAGATGAAATACGGTCTATGGTGAATGGTCTATATGCTATAGATTCATTAAATCTAATGGTGAATTAATAAAAATAAATAAATATATTATAATGTCCAAGGATAAATTTTGATAGCAAAATAGGTGTCATGTGATATAGGCTCATTTTTTTAGTTGTCATGTGGTATTTTAGTATGATATACCAAATAATTTTCGGCTCAGGGTATTTCATGTGTTAATTTAATCATGATTAATGATTTTTTAGTTCTCACTAGGAATATTTACCAATTTAAATGATTTTAGTATTTTACAAAGAAACTAGGGTGGAGATACAATAGGAAGTTTATTTCGCTAGGAAGGATAGGAAGTAATCATAACCGTCCAATTGCACAATCTACGGTCAAGATCAAAATCAAATTAAAAACTGTCATTTAAACACGCTCTCCGGAGTTTCAGGGGTATTATCGTCAAATTTCAAAATAACCGCCGTTGATTATACACAGAAACGCTTCGAAACAAAGTGCATTACGTTTTACACCTCCATTGAACGATCAAACACATACAGAAATTTGAGAAAATCATACTCCATTGAAGTTCATGGCGTCGTCGAGAGATAATTTGAAGGTTTACATTCGAGTTACTCAAAACAAATCAGTCTCTGAAAACCCTAAATCATCAAAGAAGCGAAAAACATCAACAGCTGAAGAGAACATTGATGAACAAGAAAATATTAGCCGAAAATCAACAATCAAACAACAAAGAACTAGAAAACGCAAAGATATTTCAGACAATGGTATATTTATCTATTTTTTGCTCTTTAACTGAATTCAAGTTACGTTTTATGAAGTACAATAGACCTAATATATCATATCCGTTCCGAAAAATAGTTAATGAGTTATATCATCCCCTATCTTAACATTTTTGTTACTAGAGACTATATTGCGTTTTATGTTAAAACTATGATCTAAGATACTAATGCTTCTTACGGGATTTATATATTGTGAATTGATGCGTTTTACCTTAATAAATTTGCAGAAACAATGAGATTATTATTATGATAATTGTAATCGAATTTTACTACATTGCGTTTTATCTTTGAATTTGCTGAGATACATGTGTTGTTAACTATTGCGTTTTATATTAATATATAATAAAAAAACAAAATGAGATTATGTAATGTTAATTTGGTGTGTTAAATAATATGATGTAAAGTATTGCGTTTTATCTTAAACCTGTGAATCACTGCTTTTTATCTTTATAGTGTTAGCTAATGCGTTTTATCATTAATTTCTTAATTGACATTGTTGAATAATGCGTTTTATATTAATATATAATAAAAAAACAAAATGAGATTATGTAATGTTAATTTGGTGTGTTAAATAATATGATGTAAAGTATTGCGTTTTATCTTAAACCTGTGAATCACTGCTTTTTATCTTTATAGTGTTAGCTAATGCGTTTTATCATTAATTTCTTAATTGACATTGTTGAATAATGCGTTTTACATTAATAAATCATAAAAAAAACAAAATGAGATTATGTAATGTTAATTTGGTGTGTTAAATAATATGATGTAAAGTATTGCGTTTTATCTTAAACCTGTGAATCACTGCTTTTTATCTTTATGGTGTTAGCTAATGCGTTTTATCATAAATTTGTTAATTGACATTGTTTCATTATTCTATTTAAAGTTAAAAAACAAGAGGAAAAACAACAACAGGAAAAACAAAAAAGGCGAAGAAAGAAAGTGGTGATAGAATCATCAGAAGAAACAGTTTCTGATTCAATGGATGAAAAATCTAGTCGAGCTATTGTTCTGCATACTTCCGAACAACAACAAGTAAATTCAGGTAACATAAAACGCATTTAACAAATTTCATGAAAAAAATATATGTTTTTAACACAATTCAATGTATCAGATGATGATTTTGTTGATCCACAACCAAGAGTTAACCCGACAAAAAATCAAAAGAAGGAAAAGGCAGAATCAAAACCAAAGAGATCACTGAGGAAAAATAAAACAAAAGAACAACCAGAACAACAACCATATTATGATTACGACGGAAAAAAAAATTAACATAAGATGTGCAGTCAATAATCTAAAAGATTATATTGAAGGTTTGTCAAAAGAGCAAAGGAATGTTGTTAGAGAAATGGGGTTTGAGAGCATACTAAAATTCAAGCTGCATTCAGTTCCACGCAAATTCGGATATTGGCTGGTAAAAAACTTTGATGCTGAAAATGATGAGATAAATATTGGAGATGAAAAGATTAAGATCACAGCTGAATTCATCAGAAAGGTATTTCAAATACCAAATGGAAAAACAGAGATTGTGGAAAAACTGAGACCAAAAGACACTGATCTTATAATTAAATTCTGGCGCGGTCAGTTCACCAAAGATATTTTGCAAAGAATGTATGCGCACAACTTGATTACTTATTTAAAATCAAAAAATGAGCTTGGAAGATTGTTCAAACTGAATTTCTTGGTTATATTTTTTACGATCATGGCGGAGGCAATGCAGAGTAGTAATGTTAATCAAAGATTCCTGCCATCAATGAAAAGTGACAAAAAACCCCAGGATTTTAATTGGTGTGAATATATGCTGACAGTTTTAAAGCGTACAAGAAGACAATGGCCTGGAAATGAGAAGCTCTTCAATGGACCTATTGCATTGTTAGCGGTATGAAATCTGATCTTTCATTATTGCTACATATTTGCTGAATGCTTGTTTAGGCTGCTTGTTTATATTATTTGTTTGTTTAAAACTAGACTTTATAAAACGCAATGTATATTTTAAAACGCAAATATCTTTGTTTGTTTAAAACTATTCTTTGCTTGAGTAAAACGCAATGTTTTTGTAAAACGCTATATATTTAAAGTTACAAAACAATAGTTTTGTAATTTGTTTACAATGATCTATATTTTAAAACGCAACAAATTATGAATTGATTATTTATCTAAAACGCAATGAATCATACAGATACTATATGCATACAAAAAACAAGGATTTGACGATACTGAAAACACTGAAGAGTTCTCACTTGATAAAATTGATTCTACAACATTACAAGAATTTGAAGATGAATTGGAAATTGCTGCACAAAATGAGGGCAGATGTCTTATAAAGGATAAAGTGAAAAAAGTCAGAAAGACTAAACAAAAAAAGAAAGATGAAAAGAATGAATTTTATGTTTATCCAAGTGAATCCAAGAATGAAAACGAAGAAATTTTTGAAGATGAATCTGAAGAAAAACATGAAGACGATGCTGAAGAACAACCAATCACCTTACTTAAAGCTGCAACAGACTGGATTGATCAAGAGAATCAAGAGAATGTTCAAAACAGCGAAATTATAACAAATGAAACTGAGAAAACACATACAGAAAGTGGAGGATCATAGGGGCAATTCTTCATTAAACCATCAATAGGAAATAAAGATAAAATGTGGGTAGACAGTCAATGCCGACTGCGTAATTTCATGCCATCACAAAATCAAAGTGAAGGTCTTTCTGACATTCATTCAACAAAAAGTGGCGATGAAAATATGAAGAACATTAAAGATAAAAAATCACATGAAGAATATCTTGTGACTGCTTTGGATCATCATTTTAAAGGAATTGAAGATATTTTCGAAAACATCCAATCACGCATAGATGAGATTGTGGAGGAATATCCAACGAGTGAAGCTCTTCATAACAAAGTTAACGAATGGGTGTCATTGATTGAAAAATTCCACCATCAAGCAAAAAAGCACATGAAAGTTAATATTGATTCAACTATGATTGAAACACCATCAAGATTTCTAAATTTGAGCCAAAATGAAGACACTGAAAATCAAATCATTTCAACACCATTGATTGTAAAACGCAATGATGATGATACAAAACGCAATGAGGATAGCTCACCTCTAGTTCAATCATCCAATCCAGAAAAAATCAGTGAGAATGAACCTGCATCTGTTCTGCAAACACACATTGAAAAACCTTCAATGGTACAATCATCATTTAGCGAATAAACTCCATCATTAATGTTGGAGATTATCAAAAAGACTGATGAAGAAGAAAAAAAATCAAATCAAAAGAAAATTCATGATGATGAGGTACCATCCTTTGATTTGAAAATTTCTCAGTTGTCTTCAAATGTTGATGAAAATGAAGTTGAAGTTGATGCTACTCAACACGGTGCACAAACCGAAATTCAAGCGGAATCTGAAAAAAAAACAATCGAACAAGATGTTCAAATTACTGGAATACAAACAATGTTTGATAGAATTGAAGAACAGGATACTGAAAAGGAAATCAGTGATCTACTTCAAAACACATCATTCCTACACCCACAAGAAGATCAGTATAAAACACCTGCAAAATCAGTTCATCAAGAACAACCAACAAGTGATATAAGCAAAACAGAAGAAATAATCAAAAAGATGGTACGACCAGATCGAGAGAAAAATGTTCCTGAAGTATTTTGTTCACCATATTATCTAAGACAAGTAGCAATGAAGGAATCAAGAACAGCACACGAAAACAACATATCGGGATATGCATTCCATGCAAAAGGAGAAATGATGTAAAAATTCATTCATATACACTAAAACAAAAAAAAAACAAAAATCTAAATATTATAATTTAATTATTATTATTATTTTTTTTTTTGCAGGGATACTCTCTTTGAAATTAAAGAACATGCATTTCTATATAGATATGCTGCTGAAACAATGAGGCCAGGATTGGAAATCACCGGAGAAGTAATCAATTGTTGGTCATATATTTTGAATGAAGAAGAAAAAAGAAGATCAAAAGACAACAAATCTCCAAGATTTTTCTGTACTATTCGAATGCTGGTATGATATTTAAAACGCAATTTTTCTGTATTCGTATAATGAAGTATTTTGAAGTTTGATTGAATGATGTTTTATAAAACGCAATTGAATTTTTATTTCTTTAATAAAACGCAATGCTTTCTTTGTTTGAATGAAGTTTTATAAAACGCAGCTGTATGTTTTATTAACTTCATAAAACGCAGCTCTATGTTTATTTACCTTCATAAAACGCAATAATATGATAATTTGTTTAATTTTATGCAGGCTTTACCAAATTGTAACAAGGAAGAAAATGAAAATAAAGAAAAGATGATAAAAGCATTCACAATGAACATAGAAAAAATTCTTAAAGGTGCAAAGCTAAAAAGCATAAAGGATTTTAAAATTATCCTTGTCCCGATTCTCCATATACAGCATTTCTTTGTTATATCCTTCAATCTTGAAGAGAAACAAATATTCATCATTGACAACAGTGCGAAGGAAGAAACAAATGAATCTAAATATGGAAATGTCCCTGAAAATACAGTAAGTATTCTTAATTATGCTATTAAAACACAAATATAAACCACCTAATCTTTTTGTTTTGTTTTTTGTTTTTTTTTTCTATAGAGGGATGCTTTGGCAGCTTACCTTAAATCTGTTGGACATGAAAAAGCAGATGATATAAAGGGAATAATCCCTGTTAGAATGCAGATGAAATGGAGGACACAACATAATGGCATTGATTGTGGTATATTCACAATGCGTCATATGGAATGTTATAATGGAGAACCGGTCGAAAAATGGGATTGTGGGTTTAACGTGGAATATGAAGAACCTGCAAATATCAAGAAGGTTGAAAACAAAAAACCAGTCAACAAGCAGACCGCACAACTTGAAGATTTAAGAAGAAAGTTCATCGCGAAGATATTATTGCACGAAATCAACGAACAAAGAGATTATGTTATTGAGGACTCAAAGAAGTTTCGAGACCTCAGTGCGAAACTTAAAAAACAATCTTATGACACTAGTTTAGATAGGATTAAAGACAGGCTTGCTCTTGCTGGTTTACTTTGATTTTGAAATGATACTTATTATAAAACGCAATGTTTTTCATTTATCTTGGTTTTTATATAAATCATTATTTTCTTGATCTTGCTAGTTACTTTGAGTTAAAAATGCTACTTACTATAAAACGCAATGTTTTTTATTTTAAAAAACCAGTTATTTTTTTGTTATCTTAAAACGCAATATGTATCATTTAAAATTATTTAATCATTATTTTGAAAAACATTTATACAATTTATATAAAATTTATAAAACGCAACATTTTAATATATGCTATTGTCTATTTAAATTATTACAATGTATTAAAATGCTAAAATCTATAAAACGCAATATTTTTTTAATTATTCATTTCCAAACATATAACGCAATATATTTATAACGCATTGATTTTTTTTTACAATTTTATAACACAAAAAACAAAAAAAAATAAACTGATATCTTATTGACAAGAAATGATTAGACCAAAAGCCTTAAAAAGCCTTTTAGATTCCTGATATAAAATACTGTATGTATGATGGAAATATCAATTCAAAGAAAAAAATAAAAAATAATCATTATTATTATTAAGACAATTGATTCAAATTCCTCTACCAGTAGATTATATAAGAACAGAAACCCTAAACTATTTTCACATTGCTCTCATCATACACAAAAAAACACCAAATACCCAACACACACAAACCCTAAAATGGATAATCAACAACTATCAGTTTGGTGGGTTAAAAGAGGCAATTTCTTTCTTCAATTCCTTAATGGAAAAAAAATAAAATACCATTCCGTTGCTTCTGTTCTTAAAAAATGCAATGAAAATGTTTTGAAAAGGATGAACGAAATAGGTATACCACCTTCTTGTTACACAGATCAAACAGCCGCACTGTTCAGCATTCTACACAAAAGATATGGTAATCCGAATCAAACAGCAACTGAAGATGCCCAGGTTACATCTTGGGAGTTCATTGAGGAAACTTTCAAAGTTTCAGTGACTTGGGACGATGGTAATGTGGAGATGTATGACCCAAAGGACATATCTACCAGTGAGGATCTAAGTTTTTTGAAGCAGTTGTCTGAAATACCAATCATCAACAACTCTGCTAGCAAATTTGCAGAGAAGCTTCAAAACGCAGTACTCTCACAGGTTGAACTTTGGGTTGAATCTGAAAGTGATGAAGAAATCCCTGATGGAAGCTTAGGGTTTTCATCCGATGAAGAAACAAACTTTGATCCATGAAGCTGATCATGCTAGTAATTTTTGTTTAATTTTCTTGTTTGAAAACATCATCTTTGTTTAGAACTATCATTATCTATATAACGCAATGTTTATTATATCCACTTGAATTTCTTGTTTAATTTTATGTTTAATATGTGTTACAATAAAACGCAATAATCAAAAAATACATATTAAAGTATATTGTTCTATCTATAAAACGGAATAACAATATACTGCTATCATAAAACGCAACTTTCCAAAAAAAGCTGATAAGTGATTTGGAAATCCCTTATGGAAGCTTAGTGTTGTCATCATTTCTTGTTTAATTTGATCTATGATCTGTGTTACAATAAAACGCAATAATCAAAAAATACAATTTAAAGTATATTGTTCTATGTATAAAACGCAATAACAATATATTGTTGGTATGATAAAACGCAATTAACCAAAACATACTGATAACTATGAAGGATATTATAAAACTCAGTAACAAAATGAGATGAAACATATACATCATAAAACGCAATGACAAATTTTTTTTTTTACTTATTGATATCTGATTTTGTCAGAATTTCTATACATAATTACATTGCATTGCTAGAACCTATAGCATTAGAAGAAACCTTATCTTTACATGTGCGACTGTTATGTCCTTTTTCACCACATACACGGCACGATTTCTGGATCTTTGATGATTTCTGAATTGCAATCTCTCGATTTGACTTGATCCTTTTTTGTACACCGCATCCTTTGGTCCTTATTTTGATCGGCACACGAATAATAGAATCTGATTTTTCTATGTTCCCTCCAATTTCAGCAAATCTTTCTTTGCGACTAGGAGGCGGCGCAGCAACCATAACCTCATCCGCTTTATCAATATAACTTTTAATATGATCCCTGTAACGACACAACTCATCTATATCGCCAACCAGCCTATTAACCACATACTCATTTGCAACAACGATTTCTCTATAAACTTTATCAATTTCACTATTCCTACCAATTTCATCAAACCGAATATTTGAATGATTTGATCCAACAGAAACAACATCTCTCATCCATCTTCTATGAACATATCTTCTAGGAAACTCATTTATATCATCATACCGTAATACGTAAAATATATGCCGGCATAATATACCAAATTGTTCAAACCGTTTGCAAGAACAACTTATTGTTAAACCATCTTCTTGTTTGTTGTATTGCACCTGTAAATAAGATTAAAAAACTATATAAAATTAGTGAAATGAAATATAAAACGCAATGAATCTTAATTATAATACAGATAAAACTATATTTTCATATAATGATAAAACGCAATGAAAGATGGAATAATAAAACGCAATAGATATTAAAAAATCTATAAATTTAAAAAATACCTTCAAAAAAGATGTGCATGGCTGTCTGAAATCCTTTATTTCAAAATATTGAACATCACCCACAATATCAAGAGACTTTGACATACACTTTGTAATGGCAGCATCAATTTCAATCTGAATATCCTTAAAAATTGTTTTGGTATATATTTCTGATGCTTGTTTCTCCAATACAAAGTCACTCCAGGGCTTAGACTCAATATACCTTGTATCATGATCATTCCTCCTATGCTCATGCCTTTGAATATCCATTGCAGTCTCAAAATGAGTGAAAAATTCAACAAGTGTACATCTTGGATTACAAATCTGACCAAAGAAGTAATTCTCGCTTTCACATCTCGACGTAGTACGCATAAGACCAGCCAAATCCTCTCCATGGTAATAAGCAGGAATCCAGTCAAATCGAAGATCGTACATATCTTTTAACCACTCATGATTTTCCAATCCAAAAGTAGACATTATTGAATGCCACTCAGTTTCAAAATCTTCTGGACTAATAGTATCATTCCAAACAACATGAGTCATTCTTGTATTAAAATCTGTGTTTGCTGACAAAACAGGACCAACCTGAATAAAAAAGTAATTATATTATTAAACATAAAACGCAATAATTTAAAAACAATATATTGAAAATGATAAACATATTGAATTGATGGTAAAACGCAATTCTTTTGTAATTCTATTAATAAAAATATTTGGTGATCTTATTGTATAATACATAAAACGCAATAATAAAACAATTAAAATTGCAGTTTGTTATATCATAAAACGCAGTTAATACCTTTGTCTTCAATTTCTCCCATATATGCCACATACATAACCTATGCCTACTTCTTGAAAGTACATCCTTAATAGCTCTCTTCATTGCAGCATCTTGATCAGTAACAACAACTTTAGGCTCACTTCCAAAAGCATTAACAAAACACCTTAAAAGCCATCTATAAGAATCTGCAGTCTCCGAACCAAGTAATGCACCACCAAATGTGACATTCATATAATGATTATCAATACCAGTAAATGGTACAAAAACCAAATCATACCTGCATAAAAAACAAATTAAAAAAGCATTAGAAAATTAGAACAGCATATATAACGCAATAAATGAAAAAAAACTTACTTGTTTGATTTATAAGTAGCATCAAAACCAAATATGTCACCAAACACTGTATAATTTTTTTTGATTGCTCATCAGCCCAGAAAAGCCCTTTCAATCTTCTATCTTCACCAATAACATAATCACATGTGAAACCAGGACAACATTCTTTCTTCCTAATAAGACGCCTAACTACCATTTCTGCATCATACTCTCCGATATAAAGATTCAAATCCCTTCTATAATTCTTACAATCAACTTTACTAGCACCAACTTCACCAAAACCACCATACATTGTTTTCATAATATTGAATGCTTTAACAGGTCCAATATTGATTGCAGACAATCCAGATATAAAACTTTCTTTCACATAATCGATACTTCGTGCAGCCGGCAAGAAATGAATATCTTCATCTTCCACAAAGATATGATTATGTTCTTCTTCAAAGTAGTAGATTTTATACATATTATTGTTCTCTAATATTAATTTCACATGAGCATTGCATCCAACTCTTTTTGAACCTCTATTACGTCTAACAATCTTTTTACTATTCTCAACTGAACCAGAATCTATTTCTTTGCTAACATGAAATCCTTCTTTTGAACAGACAATATATCTTATTTTCACTAAACCATCACCATTTTTCCAAGAGGTATTTTTTCTTGCAGAAAAACCTGCAGCAAGTGCATATCTCTGATAAAACGCAAAAGCCTCATCAAATGACTTAAAAAACATTCCAACAGCAGGTGTAATGGATCCACTGACTTTAGGTTTGAAAAACTTTCTTCCACTGTTTATGCATACACGTTCCTCCCACTTGGAAATGTTATCTGAAACAATTAAAAAAAACTTTAAAACGCAATTCATCTTACATAATAATGTTTTTATTGTTAAACCAAAAAATATGTTAATAAAAATTTAAAATTCAAACATTTAAAGTTTATATATACATTAATATGGATAAAAAGAATAAAAAGCAATACTTTCAGTAAAACGCATCATATGATCTGAAACACTTAACAAATAATCATAAAACGCAATACATCCTATATAATAATGTGTTTAGTATTAAATCACAATATAAGTTAAGAATAATATAAGAAATACAAACCTTTAAGGTTTGTATATGAACTATTACCTAAAAAATAATAAAACGCAATACATTCAGCAAAACGCATCAAATGATGAATAAACAAAACATTGTACAACAATAACAGTTATAGACAGTTAAAGCTTTATATTACATAAAAATAAAAGTTTTATATGCATATAATTTAATTAATATCATAAAACGCAACTCTTCACTAAAACGCAATAAATGATGAAGAAAAAAAACAAACATATTATGTTTAATTATACAACAATAACTATTAAACTTATGAAAAATCAAATATTACTTACAGAACCACGAATTATAAAACGTAAAACAATGAAATTCGGAAAAAATAACAAAAATTTACTCCGAATTGAAGCTAAACATACCAGCAGAGTCTGAAGAAGACATTGAAGTTATCGAATTGACGAACGATAGAAGATTAATGTTTGAAAAGAGTTGAATTTGCGATCGACGGCGATTTAGGGTTACAGAAACTTCAATTATGTTATGAGAGTGATGAACTAAGAAAAGAAGTAACAGAATCTGTAATTGAATTAGAACGAAGATATGATAATGTAAAAAGACGAAAATGCCACCGCGTACAAAAATTTAAAAAAAGATGATGAACGGCTAAGATTGCTTCCTATACTTCCTAGCCAAAATAAACTTCCTATTTGATCTTTACCCAAGAAACTAAATATAAAGTCTAAAGATGTGGTTACATTTTACACGTCGCTACCTTAATATCATATTAGATTTCATTCTATTTTCACCTTCTTTTACTGTAGAAGGGCTTGTGGTTCCATTTTCCACTGTCATTGTAATTTTGTTTTATTAATACAAAATAGAGTTTTATTTCTAATAATTTAAAAAATAAAAACATTACACTCAAATTTAAAAAAAAAAAAACAGATAAAGTAAATCTAAAACTAGAGTTATTTTTTCTGTTGTTTTTTAATACTTATGTGTAATGTGTAATAAGGCTATAGGGTGTGGTTGGAGCCCCATGTCGTTTTATCAAGTCCACTTAGGATCCACCTCACATATGAAACCCCCTTTTAATTTACATGGTGTGGATGGAGCCCCTATTAAACAAAATAAAATAAAAAAACATTTGATTGGTTTAAAACTAGTGGGCCCCACCTGAATTCAACTATGGCGTTACCACAAGTTACCACCATGGAGCCCAAGCCATGGCGCCCCCTCTTCACTTGGAGGGTGTGGTGATGGAGCCTATATGGGCGCTATACATGGTGAGGTGGCGGTGATGGAGCCCCCACACCCTCCAGCCTAACCGACACCAAATTGGGGTTGTTTGTTGACCTTTTAATGAGATTCTTAATGGTTCAAACCACTGATTCAACATTTAATGGTTCATACTGTTTTTTTTTGCGAGCAGATTTCTGAATAATTCAGACATTTGACTTTGAATGATTAAAAACTTTAATATGAATTGGTCAGACATTTGTCTCTGAACAATTAAGCATTATACTGGCTCTTAATGGTTCAGATCTCTTACTGGTTTAACACTTAACCATTCAAATATTGCCAAACAGCCGTAACTAACAAAATTGTAATAAATAGTAAATTAAAAGAAAAAAACATAAAACAATTAGCACCATCTTCGTCTAGCTGTCTTCTCCCACACACACATTAAATACACACCAAAATCCTTCTTCCTCAAATCCCGATTCATTATTATCATCTCTTTCACATCAACAATCACCTGCACACCTATACGTACATTAACATACATACATACATACATACATACATACCACCAGTCATCATCATCGCCGGCGATCTTCTCAATGACTATGACGACCAATGCCGGAGCAGTAGGTCCCTTCGGCGACACTACGTTGACCAAAGTCTTCGTAGGCGGCTTAGCCTGGGAGACTCAAAAGGAAGCCATGCGAGATCACTTCGAGAAGTTCGGCGACATTCTCGAAGCCGTCATCATCTCCGATAAAACCACCGGCCGATCCAAAGGCTACGGATTCGTATGCATCGATCTCGTTTTATCGTTTTTATAATGCATTACTCTTCGATTAGATGTTTTTGAGTTTTGACCTAATTTTTGTTTTCTGTTTCTGCTATCGTGCGCATTAGGTTACGTTTAAGCAACCGGAATCGGCGAAAAAAGCGTGTGAAGATCCGACGCCGGTGATTAACGGCCGTCGTGCGAATTGTAACCTAGCGTCACTCGGTGCTCGCCGTCAGAGAACGTTAACCGTTGTTCCGCCGTCGCCTCCACCGCCACCGCACCACCAATCCGGTAGGTTTTTCGTTTTTCAAACGAATGCGTTTGAGTTTCTGATCTGATTGATTCGAATTGTGTATCGATTTGATGAATGTAAAACCTAATGTGATTGTAGTTCAATCGTACAGTAGATTAACGATTTATGTTACACGATAACATGAGTTTCTGATCTGATTCAAATTGTGTATCTATCGATCTGATAATTGTATAACCTAATGTGATTGAAGTTCAATCGTACATTAAATTTATGATTTATATGCATGTTACATAAACTATAGCTATAAAAACAAATCAAATTGTTGATCGATTTGATGATTGTAAAACCTAATGTGATTCTAGTTCAATCGTTCAGTAAACTTATGCTTCATGTGAATTGATAGTTTGATTTGATGATTGTAGGAGCTAATGTGATCGTAGGTCCGAGATCTGGATCTGCCGGAGCGGTTACACCACCGCCTGTAAGTCACGTGCAATGGTACTATCCACCAACGCCACCGCCGGCGTCACCGTACCACCACCACCAGGCAACACTGCCGTACTACGGTTATGCTCCGGCTGCTTACGTGGCAACAACGGATGTCAGTTACAATCACGTAAGTTGATGAGTGGATCTAGATCAGCTGTAACTGCCTTTATTTATCCACGTGGATATTATTTAATATTCAGGATTAATAATTTTGATTTTTTTAAATTGTGTAGAAATTAGGGTATACTGGTGGGGCCTACATGAGTGGAGGACACTACTCGCATATGTATAATGGACATTATTCGCCAACTTACCCAATGTATCAATATCATCCTTCTCAAGCAATGGGCTTACCGGCCCATTTCTTTTGTGCTCCAACTTCTGCTGGCCCAATAGCTACTGTTCCTGCTATTCTATCAAAGCCTACACAAATTGCTCTAGCTCAAGGTATATAATATTATATTGAATTTTAATACTTATACAGTTTGCTTTCTATATTTTAAATCTTAAAGTAGCTATCATGGGCGAAGCTTTTAAGGGGCGGGAGGGGGCGGCCGACCCCCTGAACTTTTCGCTTAGTAGCGGAGAGTATGTAGTTTTCGTATAGAAATTTTTTTGGGAATATACGTTTTCGACCCCCCGGTTTTATGGAAATTTTTAGGTCCGGTGACTTACGCCCCCTCGGTCGAAAATCTCAAGCTTCGCCACTGAGCTATAGTTTTATGTCATAATAAATTATACCAGGGACAATTTCATATATACCTTTACAAACTTACAAAATATCATATATATACTCATGCAAAATTATAAATATTATATATACCTTTACAAAAATAGTTGAAATATTATATATACCCAATTCATTAAAATCAATTTAGTAAATGAAAATTTTGCCCTTATTTTTTCAAAACTTTAAAATCTCATATATGACCTTTAACTTCAAATATTATATTCACTTATTTTTCGCTTAATTTATTCAGCTTAAATATATATATGGAGTATACTATTGTTTATATGTAAAAAAAAAAAGGTAAAAATATTTTTTTACTAAAAATGTGTTATATAAAAATATGATGTTAAAAGATGAGCATATATGAAAATTTGAAGTTAAAAAAAATAACGGCAATTATGGTATTTTAGTTTTTGTTGGGTATATTCAAAAATTTTACAAGTTTGCAAGGGTATATATGAAATTAATTCTGAAAAATATGAAATTTATTTAGATATATATTTAGCATTATATAAAGCTATGCAGTTAATATCGGTGATATATCTGTTATATCGGTCCCTTATTAAAATATCGGTACCGATATTATCGGCGATATTGACCGATATATCACCGATATTTGACCGATATAACCGATATATCACCGATATTTGACCGATATAAACGATATATCACTGATATATCACTGAATTATTGTTGTTAAATTGCTATATATATAAATTCTGCATTATATTAAAATTACCGATATCCGATATTTTACCGGCATAGATATAAAGTACACCATCTTTCATATTGCATGTATCTTTATTACTAGGATGTTTTTAAATCATTGAAACCTAACAAGCAATTCAAATGGAAGCAATTCGGTTGGTTTGTGATCCATATAGTTCGGTTTTAGCAGTTTGCTAGTTGAATGGGTTCGGGATTTTAGCCTATAAAATTCTTATTATTATTTTTTTTTTCTCTCGTTCTTTGAAAGGTCTAAAATCACCCTAAATCCATTGAACCAATCAATGACCTATAAGCAACTAATAGATTTTATAAAAGAATCGTATCAACTTTATTAATCTCACATGTACATATAAGCAACTAATAGATTTTATAAAAGAATCATATTACCTTTATTAATCTCACATGTATCCATATGCTACTTTTGGACATTATGTTTGACCATATTGCCAGTAAGGTTGTAGCAGAATCACATGCTCATCCTTTTTACCCATCACTTACACACACATGGGCAATCTCAACTTATATAAGTTATCATCTTTTAATAACTCCATTAATGGCCCCTACGCTATACCTAATGCTAAAAGGTGTACTACATGCTTTGATAGTTGTACTATGAGTGTCTTTGGAACTACTAATGATACAAGTACAGTTTGTTTGGCTGTTGAATGAATAGGTACAGTTGGGGGCAGAGCAACAAATGTGGCTAAAAGTGGCAAATAACAAAAGAGAAGGGGGTCAGAGTGGCTTTTCGGACCAACAATATTTATCTGATCTGCAATGACCAACTTTTTTTTATTTCCTCTAATTTACATGATTTTTTTTTCTATTTAATTTTTATTTTAACTTTATTGTTTTGATTAATTAATTACATTCTCATCCTTTAGGCAAATCTAATAACTTATTAGATTCATTCATTTGTTATAACTCTCATTCTCCATTTAGATGCAAAACATTTTAAAATAGGCATTGTTGTAACGAATAACGAATAACGATTAAAATTTGATCTTATATTTATATTTTGATGTAGAAATCTTAACTTATTTGAATAGTAAAGATTTGTTGTATACGTGTTTATAGAGAGATATATGAGTTACACATAATTTGTGAAACTTAAAACCCTAGATCCTATTAAGGTGCTGTTTGTTTTTGCAGACATAAACTGTCTGCAAGCTGATTTCATCTGTTTTCATGTCTGCAACTGAAGATGTGGTCTGAAGCTCTGCAAGCTGAAAATATAAGAGTGTTTGTTTTTTTTTTAAAGATAATGTCTGCACAACTAAAAAAGCTCGAAACGAGTCGAACTTAAACAAGAAAAAAAAACAAGATTTCTAACCTGTTGTTTAACACCAAGCTAGTGGGTAAATAAATATCACCATAAGATACATTCCAAGTAAAGAACCTTCACCATTGACCAACTGAAGAAGAACAAAAAGAAGCACCGACACAAAAAACGACGATGCTTTGAGCCTCTGTTCCCCCATTTCTATGCAAAGAACTGAACATAGGAAATAAATAATAGAGATACAGATTTCTTCGAAGGATTAGACGAACTCGTCACCGGAAATAACTCTCCGACAACATTCACCGGAAATAACTCTCCGTCATGGTTATCAACCAACGTAGTCACCGCTCGCGGCGGCGGTGGCGGTGGCCATGGTGGTGCTAGTTGTGGTGGCGGTGGTGGAGTGGGGGTTTGGAGATTTGTTGAGTTCTGATATGTTTTAAGGGGTATATGAGTTTTGTGAAGATGTTTGAACAAAAGGTTCTATAGTTTTTTTTTTAAGATGAAAGAAGCCAGTTTCAGACCTGATTGAAAAAAAAAAAACAGTCTTTAAGGGTAACGTCTGCGCGCCTGCAGACATCAGCCCCCTTGAAGATGTTTGAAGAAAAAACAAACACCCCCTAAGTGTTTACCAACCTATATTCAAGTTGATCTATACACTTTTATACACTAGTAGGATGCTCGCGCGATACGGTGGGGTGACACTTAACATTGCGGCACTCGTTTCTGGTAGTTTTTTTATTCGTATAATATTTATGGTAGCATTATTGTGTTGGATGTATGTCATGAGTATTACAAATTTCTAGTAATTATTAAATATAGAATTTAAATTATCAAGTACTTCAAGAAACCATTGATGCAATAAAGTAACACACGAATAAGAAAAATAAGTCTTAAACATATATAAAAGTTAGATAAAGTAGCACGCGAATAAATAAGGAAATATAAGTCTTAAATATAAAAGTTGAAAACTAAAAGGTCAAGTATCATGTACTTTGCACTATCATGTACTTTGCACATGATGTGATCAATTTAGTAATCATACGGCTTAGATATCTCAAGGATGTCGTTTATTTTTGTCACACAACCATTTGTCATCATCGAGATCAACGTCCTCTGGAATTTCATGTATCTCGTCCTGTTTGATTTTTACATCCTTTGGAGGATGAGTTTCTTCTAGGTTCTCTTCTTTAACGGATACATCAGCAATAGCCAGAGTAGTTTGGAAACTGGAAAAAAAATGTTAAGTATTTTAATTTTATATTTTTTTCATGTTACCGTTATATATAATATAGGATAAAAAATAACGTTCACGGTTAAACATAGTATAAAAACAAAAAACCAAACAATATATCATGTTTTAGAAACATTTATACCCGTGTAAAGATCTGAAATGATGAATGTTGAAGCTCCAAAACCACTAAATAATAAATAAGATGAATGTTAAGTGTGGGCATAGAAGAATAAATCAAAGTTATACACAATAGAAAATTGAAGTACTTGTAAACCAAAAATTCTAAAGAACAAGAAATTTCTTGAAGTGAAAAAAACTAATGAATTATACTATATATAGAATCTATAAACCAACAAATTAAATATCCTCTAGCTTTTTTCAACTAACTAATATTATCTATAAGAGTATTTTTGAACTTATAATCTCTTAAAAAATGCAACACAATCTGGTATTCAGTTTTTGAAGTTGTATTATGTTTAGATTATGGAGTTTTTTCTAAAAGTTTGTTGGTAGAAAACTTATGTACCAAACTTCTAAAAAAAGTTTTTATAAAAAAGGTTTATGCAAACGAACATGCTTCTAAAAACGTCTTTATAATTTTTTTATGAAAAATAAAATTCCATTTTGTTGAATATGGTATTATATAAAGTTTTTTAATATAGCCAATTAGATAAACCAAGTGAGCTTGTCTGATGTCAATTTACTACATGTTAACCCATGTAAGTGTGTACACCCAACCAAATAATACACAAACATACAGAATACGAACAAAGCTCATATTAAACCCGTATGTGCAAGGTTTCGAGTTGCCGGAACAAATTGGCGAACAATCTTAATCAAACAAAAATCGGAGTGAAAATGGTTGGAATATTATTAAATTGATAATAATGACAATAACTGTCACACCCGAACCGATGGCGGAAACATCGGGGCGCGGCACTAAGCGTTTAGATGGCTCAAGGGTTTCTATAACACTAATAGTTTCAACATAGATTAATTAAAATCCAAAAACATTGTCTAAAAGTCAAACACGATCAACCACTACATAAACTATCAAATTATATCAAACTCAAATATTGTTCAAAATCCCTGATTTAACTAGGCGAGTTTCTAAGCATCATCCTAGCTTGTTTCTTCGGCGTCCAACTTATCAACCTGCAACATGTATTAAAATACTATCAACAAAAATGTTGGCGAGTATACAAGTTTGAGTACGTGTAACACCTCGAAAATTCACGTCCTATAATGTGTTGACACGTGTCATAGGTTTGAACGTGTGAACGAATGTTTTAGAAGGACTAAAGTTGACGAACATGAAAAGTATGTGAATATACGAGTTCAAAATGTCAACAGTGAATAAATATACTTTATAATAACCCTACATAATGTTCATACCATCAGCCGAATAAATCATGGATCATACGAAGCTAAAAGTGAGAGATTACAAACTACAGGGGTTAAATGTGTCAACATGTTTAAGTTATACCTCTGAGTGACCTTTTGACAAACCCGAAGCTTTGTAACGGTTAATTATGCTCACTAGAATGCACGATTTAAATTTCGTAAAGTTTCGTTATCGTATGAGAAAGTTATGATCAAATTCGTGTGCGAAGGGTTAAAACGTAAACGTTGAAAGTTAGGACTTTTCGGGTAACAATAAAGTTAACCGGGGACTTAACAAAGTGGGTATATGTTTTAAAGCCCTTATAGATCAATTATGGGGGTTCATAATGCAAGAAACAAGTGCCTATTCGAAGCTTGAAGGGGCAAGGATCAAATCGCAAAATCTAAAAATGTTGATTTTGTGCAGAAGAGGCCTAGCGCGACGCGAGGGGGGGCCTAGCGTCACGCTAGGGGTGCCCAGCTCCGAATTCTTTGGGCTGTTGGCTGCCATTGCCTTCATGCGCGCCTTTAACCGATTTTTCACATCTTGTGCGACCCCTAGGCACCCCCTAAACACTTAGGGACATGTGTTAATCAATTGTGGTGGGTTGTAGACCCATGTGTCAAAGATTTGTGGTGATTAAAGTGCTATATAAAGCCCTTGAGTTGCAACAAGTCTTCACACCATCATTCTTGCTCATCTGATCATTTCTGGAGATCAAGGCTGCTCTCAAGTGTTCACATTTCGTGCATAGGACCTTTGTAAGTTGGCTTAACCTTTCTTAATTAAGTTTTAGCCTAGTTTTAGCTTAAAAGTCAAACCGTCGTAATTAACGGTTGACTTTAAGATTAATCACTAATGGTCCAGTGATTAGTCGAATCAAAAGTACCTTTAAGTAGGTAATTATGTGGGTAATAAAACCTTAAAAAGGTTCCCCCTGATTCCCACTCTAACTAGGTCAAATGTCGGGTCAAACTTGTAAGTAAAAAGTCAACAGAATGTTTAAATTCTAATTTATGCATAATTAGCATTGTAGAACACCTACAACCTGTTTGATCATTAATGTAACTTGGTAATTAGTGTAAGAACATGTCTAAACATGTTCAACCCGACAATTTACTGTTTAGACCCGGTTCGGAACCAAAAGTCGCAAAGCTTTGACTTTTGCATTGACTTCAGTTCTGACCCGTTTTGGTATGAATTAGAAATACATTAGAGCTTCATTTGGACCAGGTTACATGCTAGTATAACCCTCTGTGATTATACACCATGGTTCATTAGTTAACCGATTAATACGCATGATTCCGTTAATTGCTCATATGTTGACCATTATGCCCTTTTCACGTTAAAATGTGATTTTTGAAAATGTAAAAGAGTAGAAACCTTAATTACTGATAAATATACTTGTACCCAAAATTTGAGATCAATTGGTGGTGTAGATTTAGAGTTATGCTCATTAGCGCAAAATAAAAGCTTTATGTTAATTAAATGGCGTAATTAGCATATAGCCTAGTTAAGCCTACTTTTTGATATCAAAATCTTTACCCACTGATGTAATATATTATTTTGGGATTTTTAAAGATTTTTAATAAATTTTAGGCTGAGCATAACTCATAGTCGTAGGCTTAATCCAGTAATTGTCGGTTTTGCCCTTACGGGCCATAAAATGAGTTTTACATATCTAAACGACTCCAAACCTTTTGCTACTGATCACATATGATAAATAAATTATTTTAAGCCTTCTGGAAATATAAAAATATCAGATGTATGTATCAAACCCGGAAATGGCCTATAATCGCCTTATTAAGCGTTTTTAACGCATAGTATGTATTAAAACTATTTTAAACATACAAAGGGTGATACCTACTGATATTTGAGGAAAATTATAATATTTTAACAGTAAGCGAAAGTTGTTTAACTCAGACTTCAGTTTTGAGCTTTACGGCTTATGTGAAATTACCAAAATGCCCCTACGGTGCATAGTTTGGTTATAATGGATAAATTTCACATATATACTTTATCCTACTGTTATAACTTATCAAAATAAGTATTTTTGCTGATTATATCAGACCTGTAACTCAGGTAAATACTTAAACTCTTTTATAACCTTGTAAATGACCAAACTACCCCTACGGGGCCTAGTTTGTGTTTAAATACGTTTCGGGCATAATGAAAGACATCTTACTGATGTCACAACATATTTGAGGCATAATTAACTTAGGAAACCTGTATATGGCTCTCATGAATACCCGTCACGCTTATCACGCGTACGGTTCGGTTTATGTAACAAGTTTACATAAATTAGCCGAAACGGGTCAAACCCTATTGGTTTTATCTCAAAATCCAGAATGTGTATGAAATACCCATATAAGACAAGTCTCCGAACATGTCGGGATTAAATCACATTCTATTCCGGTCTTCGCTTAATCGTGCGTACGAACCGTATCTTCCTTTAAGACTAGCTGGTCTAAGCTTAGGCTTAATTAAAGACCCGTTAGCATTCTAATTGGTTATTTATACCATCATTCCAGACTAGAGCCTTCCGGTAAATTGTACCTACGCATACTTAAGTGAATACGGCTGAGTTATTAAATTCTTGCTATTTAAGACAGGAGCTAGCTCAGGTAAATACTCTTAACTTATTTTACCTATTACGGGCTTGGGATACGGTAATATAAATACCGCATGGTCAGGTATGGGATTCAAAGACCAATAAGTCGGGAAATCCAAATAACCTGTTTTAATTCGTATTGCTTAACTGAAACATTGGGGATTAATGCGACCGTGTCCTGGATATCCTTGACTCATTAAATGCAATGGCCACGACCTAAGCACGGGGTGTAGGTATACACCTGACAGATGCTATATGCTTTTTAATAAATTATACCCAATAAGGGATTCCCAATAAGGGAATAGTGGTGTGTCTGTTAATCATGAACCGGCATAGATCCGGGCCCCGTATGTAGAGCAAGTTATGTAAAACTGATAACATGAAATATAGTTTGTCCCAAGTATACAAGTTACAAAAGGTTAATTTTGCCTCTGTGCATTTTAATCAAGTATAAAAGATTAATTTTGCCTCTGTGCATTTTAATCAAGTATAAAAGATTAATATTGCCTCTGTGCATTTTAATCATTGTGTCAATATATTTCGTGCCTCGTGCATCTAAACCAATTTTCTTAAACTCTTTTCAAATGAGTCAGTTGAGTGTATTTACCAGTGAAAACTGACGTATTTTCAAAAGTCTAAGTGGCAGGTACAAGTACGTAATAGGCTGGAAGCAGCTCAGGGCGCTAATAAGGAATCTTGCAAGTTCTAGGCGTCTAAAGTCTGTTGAACAAATGATATGTTTTATGATCCGCCTGTGGATCCTTTACTTTCCGTTGTAATACTGGATAATACTTTATATTCGGAATGTAATATATTCTATCTTTTGCTTCCGCTGTGCATTTAAATATTGTGTTGTTTGACTATGATGTTACCAACTACGTCACGATACTCCCCACCGGGCCCACCGGTGACACGTGGAAAGTCGGGGTGTGACAGTACGTAATAGCATAGTAGTTTAAAACGTTCCAAAACTCGTATCCACCATTGTAACACCACGGAAAAACGTGCCCAATTATATATAGACACGTGTCATAAACTCCAAAGGTGTGAAAGATTTCATTTGAAAGGCCAAAGTTGTCGAATAACGAAACTATGAAACCACAAGGACTAAAAGTGTCAACATTCCAAACTTGTGCCTCTGAATGACCTAACACGATGAATATATTCTTGAATGAGTGATTGATTGGGTGTTAGAAGCCGTATAAAAAAATAATCGAAAGATTATTATAATACAAGGGTTAAACGTGTCAACATGTCAATCCTGACCTCTGAGTGACCTTTTAACGAAACCGAGGCTTCGAGACATTCAAATATACTCTTAAGAATAAGTGGTATAAATTTCATGTGGTTTCGATATCGTTAGGTGTGATTTCAAGACTTTGGGCCAAAAGTGTAAACTTGACAAAACTTGCTTTCATAGTGATATTTAACGAACCCGAGCCTAACGGAGTTTGTTTATATATCCTTGGGCCCCAAGAAAATAATTACAAGGGTCTCTATGGCCAAGAACAAGGTTAAGAAGGTTTAAAAACGTCAAGGGACTGAAACTGCCAGCTTTGAAAACTTGTTGAGCTGGTAACATAGGGTGTCGCGTAGCGCGACCATGAGTCCCTTAGCCGTCGCGCTACGCGACTGGCTTCGCTGGGCAGAATATACATGGCAGCTGCGGGTTTGCATGTTCCACCGCCTTAACTTAGTTTGTAACGACCTAGGGGCTTGTAAGTCGGTTTAAATGCATAGCTAGGACACTTGGGTCAATCTTGGAGCCTCCCATTACACCTGGAAGTGATCAAGGACCTTGGCAATTGCTATATAAAGAGGCCTTAGTCTTGTGTTCTTGACACACATTGCAACAATCACTTGTGGGACTTGCTCTGGAGCTTCCAACTGGTTGAAGAGGATAATCAAGTGTAGAAAATTTTGCTAGGACCTTAAGTAAGCTTCTAATTACTTGTTTAGTCGTCTAATTTAGTCTAATTACTTAAAAGTCAAACTTATCTTAAAATTAGTTTGACTTTCGTTTTTTTATAACATGTGGCTCAACCACTGATCAAATTGAAAGTGGTTTTAAGACCACATTAGGATAGGTGATTAACCCCTAAAAGGGCACCTTCTAATTATCTCGTTTGACTGATCAATTGTCGGGTCAAAGTAGTTTGACAAAAGGTCAAACTGGACAGAATTTATAAAAATGATTCTAATTAATAAACCAAAGGTTCTAAATTATATTTTAACATTCTAATAACTTGGTAATCAATATTAAACCATGTTTTATCAGTCCTAACCCGACAATTAATAGTCTAAGGTCAATTATTAACCGAAAGTCACAAAAGTTTGACTTTTGCTTGACTTTCAGTTCTGACCCATTTAAGCTTAATGCACCCATGTTTTAAGCTTCCATTAGGACCACATTACTTAGTAGTATAATCCCCTGGAATTATATTACATAGTACCTAATGGTTTGAATTATATGCACTTGATCGTAATTATGCTTAATAATGCCATAAACGCCCTTTTTACTTACGACTGAGATTTTTAACAATGTGATTGGATTAAAACCTTTGCTACTGATATTTAAACATGTCCTAAAGATTTGACACCAATTGGAGGTCTAAAATGGGAGTTATGCTCAATAACGTAATTAAGGGACTTTTTAGTAATTAAATGGCATAATTAGTATGAAGCCTATCTAAACCTTATTTTTATCACCAAAACTCATACTTACTGATTTGAAATAATATTTTGGGAATATTAAAGATTTTTAATTATTTTTAGATTGAGCATAACATAGGATTATAGCTTAATTTCGGTAAATACCGGTTTTACCCTTTTCATGCATAAAATGAGTTCTACATATCTTTTTAGTACCAAACCTTTTGCTACTGATTTCTTATAATAAATAAAGTATTTTGAGCTTTACAAACTGATTAAAAACTCAGAATTTCAATATAAACCCAAATACCCCTTTAAACCGCTTTTTAAGCATCTTTAGTACATAGTATGGGTCAAAACTATATTGAACATATAAAACTCATTACCTACTGTTGTTTTAAGTTAATTTATATAAGTATACAGTAAGTTAAAGTTTCTAAACTCAGAAGTCTATTTTTGGCCTTTAAAGCATATGTAAAATTACTAAAATGCCCCTACGGGACATAGTTTGGCTAAATAATGTAATTTTCACATATCTAAAGTATCTTACTGATATAAGTTATAAAAATACTTATTTTTACTGATATGAACAGGTCTGAAACTCAGTTGCATAATTAAACTCTTTTATGGACATTAAAATTACCAAAATGCCCTTATGGGACTTATTTTGGGTTAAATAAATTTTTGGGCATATATGTTAATATTTTACTGAAGTATTGACATATTTTAAGCATAATAATGATTAAGACCTGTATATGATTTATTTGGTTACTCGTTACGCATTTACGCGTTCGGATCGGCTTATGTGACTAGTTTACATAAAATAGTCGAAACGGGTCAAACCTTTTCATTTAATTCTCAAATTCCAGAATGTGTTTAGTTTACCCACATTATACAAGTATCCAAGCTTGTCGGGTCTAAATCTCATTCTGTTCCGGTCTCCGCTTAATCTAGCGTTTAGAACCATAAGGTTTCTTTCTAGCTAGCCGGTTTAAGTCTCTGACTTAATTAAAGACCCGTTAGCATCCTAATAGGTTATTAAACCTTCTAATACAGATTAGTAGCTTCTGGTAGAAGGTGCCAATCAAGAGTCTTAGGATTTTATCTCTAGCACCAGGTAAATACTTTTAACTTATTTTCCTTATACGGGCTTGGGATATGGTATTATAATAATACCACTTGGTCGGGTATGAAATCATTTAATCGGACTGTGATTAATAAATTACATAACCCGTTTTAATCTGTCTTGTTTGATAACATAAGCATTGGGGGTTAACGACCGTGTCCTGGATATCCTCGGCTCATTTATTTAAAAATGGCCACGACCTATGCACGGGGTGTAGGCATACACCTGACAGATGCAAAATGCTAAATTTAAACCCACATGTTGGGGATAACTCCTTTGTGGGTTCTACAAGTGGTGAGTCGGTTAATCATGACCGGCTTCCAACCGGCCCCAATTGTATGACAAACATATAAATCTGTATACAAGATTATATTTAAATAATTGTCCCAAGTTATAAAAGATTTTGTGCCACGTGCATTCAAACCAATTTTCAAACCTTTTCAAAAGAGTCAGTTAAATTGTATTTACCAGTGTAAACTGACGTATCTTCTTAAAGACTGATTTGACAGGTACCTCTCGAAATAGGCTGGAGCTATAGGGTGTCTTTAAAGGATCTTGCAAGTCCATAAGATGCCTGCAGTCTGTCTTTTGTCTTCTTTTGTCTTTGTTTATGATCCGCCTGTGGATCTTATTACATTCCAGTCTGTACATTTATAAACTCGAACACACAGACAGTATGGTTTGTAATAGTTTATTCACCCAGACTTCCGCTGTGCTATTATATTGTGTATATTAACTATGATGATATCAACTACGTCACGATACTCCCCGCCGGGCCCACCGGACATATGTGGAAATATCGGGGTGTGACAGGTTGGTATCAGAGCCAACATTGAGTGAATTAAACACTAGCCTTTTGTGTTTAATCTCAATGACACAATAAGCACATTCCTTAGACTCTCGAGTCTAGGCAAATGACCTAGGATTTTACTCTTAACCTTCCTTTTATTGCTTTATTATATATCCTTGTTTTGACAGGAAAATGCCTCCAAGACTAAGGGGACGAGGCAAGGGACCTATGCGTGGAGGACCCTCTAGTAGCTCCGGACCTTCTCACAGGCGCACTCCATCCGATTCGCTTACCGGTTCCGACTCCAAAGATTGGAGCCACAACCCTGAACCAGCAAGACATTCTGTCTCGTTGGGATCCTCACCGGCAGATCCTCCTTATTTTGGGATGCCTAATCTGAATGAACCTCATCATTCTCCCCTTTCTTTGGGAACTCACCAATCCAACCCATCATACCATTCTTACCAATCTCATCCTTTTCACCAATCAGATTCCACTTACTCACCTTCACAATTCAATCCTAACGCATATGTTAACGACTTTTTGGGCTATAACCCTTTAGGACCTGAGGATCATTTTTCACAAGAGATGGAGATGGATGACGACCCCGACCCGAGCTTGCAAACTGGTACACCAGGGCACCCGATCAGTATCTCTAGCGGATCTCCATTTGTGGGATCACCCTACAACGGGCCCGACTCATTACAGGAGAGGATGGGCCAGTATGACTGGTATTTTACGCCTTCATACCATAGCTCACCTAGCCAACCTCCCTTGGATGAGCCACAGCTTCGAGCGGTTACCCCACCTCCCTTGCCAGTTGAGGATCCACCTCAACAACCTCCCCCGCCACCTAGACGAGGGAGAAATGCTAGGATGTCGGTTCGTGGGGGACCAAGGTTTTCATCTCCTCGTGGCTCAAGCTCGTACCCTGCTATCCCGGAAAACCCTCAGTTGGGTGAGTCGTCACGCACGGTGACGGAAGATAACCTTCCGCCAGTTTCACACGCACCACTTCAACCACCGACGGGTTTCGACAACCCTATCCCGACCTACCCAGGATCATCTGGGTATAACCCGTCTGGATACCCATCCGACTATGGGACTCAGGATCCGTATCTTTCAGCTGCCCAATACCATCATCATTACCCTTCTTCATACCCACCATACTATCCTACGGGATACCCACCGCAGGATTCTCAATACCCGCCATACTATCAACCTCCTCCGTATCAGCAGCCGCAAACTCAGGAGATTTTAGAGAGGTTGGAGAGGGTTGAACATAAGGCTGACGAAAATAAGAAAAAACACTCTGGTTTTGTTAAAGGCCTCATGAACCTTCTCAAGGGTAAGAAGAAATAGGGTGATGTTGGGTTGTTTTGTTTTGTTTGTTGTAATAAAGTCCCTACGAGGACGTTTGTTTCATTTTCATGTATCAAGTCCCTGCGCGGACTTATTTCCGTTTCAGTATGCCCCTGCGTGGGCAGTGTTTTTCAGTACGCCCCTGCGTGGGCAATATTTTTCAATAAACCCCTGTGAGGGTGATTTGTGTTGTTTTCTCAAAGTCCCTTTTCGGGCAACATTGTAACCGTATCATGGTTTTAATGCAGTTAATTTGGTTTTAAATATGTAATTTATTATGCCATACTACTTCATTCCAATGTTATTTAATCCGCCTAAGAAACTCTTAGAGGTATAACCTAGCCAAATTATTTAATGGCTATGATGGTATAACCTTTTTAAGATATGACTTCCGGTTAACATCTGAAAACATGTTAACCATCCTACATTGTGCGGTACGAGAAATCACACAATATTACTAATATATTGGATTTTCCAAGCTACTATTTTTAGCTTATATGATCATCATGAATCATGGCTAATAAACATCAATATGATGTATACACCACACATCCATTAGAGATGTATGCATATAAGCAAAGGTGTAATAAAGACAATGAAAGTTTTATTTATAAACTTCTTGTCAAAAAGGCAATGAACCTTGTTCGACCCTTAAATAATCACTGATCCTGAGGATCGTTGGTTATATTTAATCGTCCATGTGACAAGCTTTTCTAAGCTATTTAAATGTCATTTAAGACGAGCTTTGTATAATAGGATGCTATCTGTGATTATCATTTTATATGGCTTATATGGTTTAATAATACCATGACCATCTACTCATCAATGTGATGATCTAATATGTAAATTAAATATATCATCTATGTTTGATATAGTATTCAAAAATGGCTGGCTCGGACGAAGCAAGCAGTCATCCTTCAGAAGGCGACAAAACCAGAATTAATATCACTGGTGCCGATCTGCAGGCAATGATCACCGCAGCAGTTTCTCAAGCGGTGGATGCTAAGTTTAAAGAGCCTAGTATCGTTAAGTCTCAAACTCACTCGAAATCCCATTCTCAACCCCATTCTAATAAGAAAAGTGAGTCCCAGCACTCAACTAACCGGAGTGATAAACCCAAAAAGCAATTAGTCCTCAAGTCAACTTCTAGGTACGCCAAGGGTTGTACCTACAAGTATTTTGTCTCCTGTAAGCCTAGGGACTTTACTGGGGAAAAGGGGGCAATTGATTGTATAAAGTGGTTAGACGAGATGGAAACCGTAATAGACATTAGCGGATGTGCTAAGGAGGATGTGGTGATGTTTGTATCACAATCCTTCAAAGGTGATGCCCTTACGTGGTGGAAAGCCCTAGTACAGTCTACTGGGAAGGTTCACTTGTATAATCTTTCATGGGAAAAATTTGTAGATCTTGTAAAGGATACCTACTGCCCTCAACATGAAGTTGAGAGGATTGAATCGGATTTCCTTACCCTAGTAATGAAGGATCTAGATTGTAGATCCTATGTGACTAATTTCAACTCTATGTCAAGATTGGTACCATACTTAGTCACCCCTGAACCTAAACGCATCGCGCGTTTCATTGGTGGCTTGGCCCCTGAAGTAAAAGGAAATGTTAAGGCCTCAAAGCCAGCCACTTATAGATCCGCTGTGGATCTATCCTTATCCCTCACTTTAGATGTTGTGAGGAGTAGGGCGAAGAGGGCAAACGATGAAGGAAAGAGGAAACGAGAGGAAGACAAGTCTCCTCAGTCAAACAAAAAGAGCAAAGGGAACTCTAGTTCCAAAAAGGGGCAGTCGAGTGACAAGCCCAGATGTAGGACTTGTAATAAAAGGCATTTCGGGAAATGCAATCAAGATCCGCAAGCTAAACCTTGTGGGATCTGCAAAAAGAAAGGGCACAAGTCTGTTGAGTGCCGAAATATAAAGGACGCAACCTGCTACGGTTGTAATGAGAAGGGGCACATCAAAACCAATTGCCCCAAGAATGCAAAGAAGACAGAAGAAGCAAAGAAAAACAATGCAAGAGTTTTTCAGTTGCAAGCCAAGGAAGCAGTGAATGACGAGAATGTCATAACAGGTACCTTCCTCGTAAATAATAATTATGCTAGAGTCTTATTTGATTCCGGTGCTGATAAGTCTTTTGTAGACCATAAATTCTGTATGTCATTGAATCTGCCTATTAAGACTCTAGACATAAAATACGAGGTAGAACTTGCCGATGGTACCTTAGAAACAGTTTCCACTCTTCTTAATGGATGTTCCATATCCATTAAGAATCACTCTTTTCCGCTATCTCTCTTGCCAATGAAATTGGCTGGGTTTGATATAGTTTTAGGCATGGATTGGTTGTCGCATAACCAAGCTCAAATTGCCTGTGATAAAAAGCTAGTCATTATCAAAACCCCTTCTGGTGAATCGGTCGCCATTCAGGGAGATACTCAATATGGATTGCCTAGCAATATGTCTATTCTCAAGTTAGCACAGTGTATGAAAAGTGGACGTGTCATTTACATGGCGCAAGTGACTGTGAATGAACCTAAGCCAAAAATTGAAGACATTCTGATTATCTCTGAATACCCCGATGTCTTTCCTGACGAATTACCTGGATTACCTCCTGAGAGGCAAGTAGAGTTCAGGATAGACATTATACCAGGATCAGCACCTATAGCACGAGCTCCTTACCGCCTAGCGCCTACGGAAATGAAAGAACTCCGAACTCAATTGGATGAATTATTGGAGAAAGGTTTCATACAACCTAGTTCTTCCCCTTGGGGAGCTCCAATATTATTTGTGAAAAAGAAGGACGGATCAATGCGTCTATGCATTGATTACCGTGAGCTAAACAAGGTAACAATTAAGAATCGTTATCCTCTACCCAGGATCGATGATTTATTTGATCAGCTCCAAGGAGCGAGCTTCTTTTCAAAAATTGATTTGAGATCCGGGTATCATCAACTTAAGGTTAGAACTGAAGATGTATCTAAGACAGCATTCAGGACGAGGTATGGACACTTCGAATTTTTAGTGATGCCCTTTGGACTCACTAACGCTCCAGCAGCATTCATGGACCTCATGAATAGAGTCTGCAAACCATACTTAGACAAGTTTGTCATCGTCTTCATAGATAATATACTTATCTATTCTCGTAATAAGGATGATCACGAGAAGCATCTTCGGTGCATTTTAGGGTTACTACGACAGGAGAAGTTGTATGCTAAATTCTCCAAGTGCGAGTTTTGGCTTCGCCAAGTCCAATTTCTTGGACATGTCGTTAGTAAGAAAGGCATCCAGGTGGACCCGGCCAAAGTAGAAGCTGTTATGAATTGGGATACGCCCAAGACTCCAACCGAAATCCGTAGCTTTCTAGGGTTAGCAGGTTATTATAGGAGATTCATTGAAAACTTCTCAAGGATAGCCTCACCATTAACATCTTTGACCCGTAAGAAAGTTAAGTTTGATTGGGGTCCAAAACAACAAGAATCCTTCGAGATACTTAAGCAAAGGTTGAGCAATGCTCCGGTACTAACTTTGCCTGATGGAATTGAAGACTTTGTCGTATACTGTGATGCTTCACACACCGGTATGGGTTGTGTACTCATGCAGCGAGGCAAGGTGATTGCCTACGCATCACGACAACTGAAAGTGCATGAGAAAAACTACACCACCCACGATTTGGAGTTGGGTGCTGTAGTATTCGCACTTAAGTTGTGGAGACATTATTTATATGGAACTAAATGTGTGATATTTTCTGATCACAAAAGTCTCCAACATTTGTTCAATAAAAAAGAACTCAATATGAGACAACGTCGTTGGATGGAAACCTTAAACGACTATGATTGCGAGATTCGCTATCATCCTGGTAAAGCGAATGTGGTCGCGGATGCTCTAAGCCGAAAGGAAAGAGTTAAGCCAATTAGGATCAATACCAAGAGCATTGAGTTGAGGAATAGTCTGAATGAAAGACTGCTAGCTGCACAGAAGGACGCCGTTTTGGAAGATAACCTCCCAAATGAAAATTTAGGTAAAATTTTCGACCAGTTAACACCTGGGAAGGATGGAATCCTTAGGATGAATGAAAGAATTTGGGTTCCTATTCATGGAGGACTTCGAGAGGTAATCCTCCAGGAAGCCCACAATTCCAAATACTCAGTTCACCCGGGTGGCGACAAGATGTATCATGATTTAAAGGCTAATTACTGGTGGATAGGTTTAAAGAAATCTATTGCTACCTATGTGGCTAAGTGCCTAACTTGTGCTCAGATTAAAGCTGAACATCAAAAACCATCTGGTCTGCTGCAACAACCAGAACTTCCCACATGGAAGTGGGAAATGGTAACTATGGACTTCATAACCAAGTTACCTAAGACGAAACACGGAAATGACACAATATGGGTTATTGTGGATAGACTGACTAAGTCGGCACACTTCTTACCCATTAAAGAGACTCATAGCTCAGATAAATTAGCCCAGTTGTATGTAGACAAGATTGTGGCTCTACATGGCGTACCGGTGGCTATTATCTCAGATAGAGATACTAGATACACCTCTCACTTTTGGAAAAGTTTCCAACAATCCTTGGGCACACGGTTAAACTTTAGTACCGCCTACCATCCTCAGACAGATGGACAAAGTGAGCGTACAATTCAAACATTGGAAGACATGCTGCGAGCATGCGTCATTGATTTAGGAGGTAGTTGGGATGATCATTTACCCTTAATCGAGTTCTCCTATAATAATAGCTACCATACCAGCATTCAGGCTGCACCTTTTGAGGCATTGTATGGTAGGAGATGCAGAACACCTGTCTGTTGGGCAGAAGTAGGAGAAGCTCAGTTATCAGGACCTGAGATAGTCCTTGAAACAACGGAAAAGATTATCCAAATTCGTGATCGTTTAAAAGCTGCCAGGGACATATGTGGAAATATCGGGGTGTGACAACCATGAAAACATATTAACAAGTTTCACCATGCTAAGCTAACGCAGTCCCTATGTAATACGCATTTCCAACGCAATTAACATAGCAATCCCAAGAGTCTAGCGGGAGCTATAAACGTTCATTGCCTTTCCCAAAGTCTAGCGGGAGGTTTGATCTTAACAATACCCAAGAGAATAGCAGGCGGGGCGTTACAACCTATAGCATATGCATATAACCATAATTGTTAAGATATGTCACATACAAGGATTAAATGTCACATAGCATATAAGTCTCAAGTTTCACAAGTATCCTGTTTCCATGTTACTACGGATAGAGTAAGTTTCCATACAAGTTTCAAGTGTCAAGTGTCATGTTTATAGAATACATGTTGCATCCCAAAAGTGTTCAAAACAAAAAGGGATCGAGTATACTCACAATGGGTGCTAAGTATCAACACCGACTATTTGGATCGAAGGGCGCGAGAGTTAGCCTGATTATAGTTTAACAGTGTAAGCGTTGAATAGAATCGTGCGAACATCGACTAAAGGTGTCTGACTGGTCTCCTGAGCGGATGGTCATCCGATCGGATGACCATTTGGTCGGACGACCGTTCGATCAGTTAGTGTGTTTTGCAAAATGTTTCAAACTTTTGAAGTTTTCGTTGTAGTATAAATTCAAGTCATTTGATCGGATGGTCATCCGGACGGATGACCGTTCGTTCAGATGACTATTCAAATGAAAGTTTTAAAGTTCTGATTCAAATAATTTAAGTGTTGAGTATTTGCAGAGAACTGTCACATGGTAGGATGATCGTTCGATCGGATGATCGTCCGATCGGATGATCATTCGACTGTGGTGAACTAGTTCCTTTGAAACTTTTGTAAAATTTCTAAGCTTGCGTTTAACGAACATGACATGAAAACGTATCAGGACAACGGAAAACCCACCAAGGTTCAGCGTGTCTGATCGGATGGGGATCACCACGTTCGATCAGGGCAACTGTTCTCAGCGGAGTTTCATGGCTGACCCGTAGATCGGTCATCTCTCCGGTGATAATCCGTTTTCAATTCGACTCCAGACTAAAGAACAAGTCTACAGCCCGTTTGGATCCAGATTTTCACCGAGTTGAGTAGAAGAGTTAAGAAAGTTTGAATAAAATCTAAAAAGTATGAGTTTCCTTCGAGAAAATGTTAAGGTTTGCAAAGATTCGTGTTGAAATGTGCAAAAATACAGGTGGATCTGCACCATTCCCGAGGAGATGACGTCATTCACTGATTACATAAGCAACCCATGATGATGTCACCTTCAAGAGTCCAAATCGAGTGATTTTGTGAAGGAAACTGGTGATTTTGATGGAAGGAATGGTGGGGAATTGTGTAATGATGATAGATGTACAAGATTCATGGAGAAAACTTACAAGAATCGCTTGAAATCGACAGAGAAGTGCCTTAGAACGAGAGAGTGCGTCTGGTCGGATAAGCCTGTCACATCAAGTGATGTGACAGGAGGTATTTATAGTGCAAGAGAGGATAAGGCGGTGGGATGGCCTGGATCGGATGACTGTTCGATCGAATGGTCATCCGATCAGACGTCCATCCGGACAGCCAATCCTCGTTGCTCGATTACTGTTTCGATTCGATTTGCGCGCTAGATTAAGTGTTGCGTTGCATATTATTGTGTAATACCATCACATGATAAGATTGTATAACTAACACAAAAGTTTCCATGTTTCAAGTCTACGTATAAGTTAGCTAGTAATTTTCAAGTTTCAACAAGCATCAAAGTTTCTCGTTCCATAAGTATCAAGAGTCAAGTATCAAGTAGCAAGTATCAAGTATCGGGCATTAAGTTTCAAGTTTCTCGTTAGATAAGTATCAAGTGTCACCAAGAATCAAGATTCATAGCGTTTAATAAGCATCAAGCATCAAGAGTCAAGTTTCATAGTATCACAAAGTTTCACAAATGTTTCACATAGTTTAACATAGTTAAGTCTCAATTAGTATAGGGACTAAACTTGCCAAAAGATAGAAGTTCAGGGACGCAGGACGTTACAGTCTCCCCTCCTTTAGGAGATTTCGTCCCCTAAATCTAAGAGGAAGACTACTCAAAGAGCTGTGGATACTTGGTCTTCATCTCACTCTCGAGTTCCCATGTGAATTCGGCACCACGCTTTCCTTCCCGCTTGGTTACTCGGTCCATGATTTCGACCGTTTTTCCACAAAATGTAAAGTTTCGTTTATTTGCAAGTCTTCGAGGGGAACCTGAAGTTCCTCATCGGTTAAGCATTTCCTGAGATTAGATACGTGGAACGTTGGGTGTACGTTGTTAAGTTCCTGTGGCAGGTCGAGTCGGTACGCCACCTTGCCAATCCTCTCAAGTATCGTGAAGGACCCACATAGCGAGGGGCAAGCTTTCCCTTCTTACCAAAGCGAACTACTCCCTTCCAGGAGATACCTTGAGAAGAACTCGATCTCTAACATTAAATTCCAGAGGCTTACGCCTTTTGTCAGCATAGCTCTTTTGCCTGCTCCTAGCCTTGATCAAGTTATCACGGATCTGAAGAATCTTATCCGTCGTCTCTTGAATGATTTCAGGGCCAGTAAGTTGCTTGTCACCAACCTCATGCCAACTGAGAGGAGATCGGCACTTGCGACAGTATAAAGCTTCGAAAGGAGGCATCTGAATACTGGAATGATAGCTGTTGTTGTACGAGAACTCGATCAATGGTAAATGTACATCCCAATTACCACCAAAGTCGATGACACAAGAACGGAGCATATCCTCTAGGGTTTGAATAGTGCGCTCAGTCTATCCATCCATTTGAGGATGAAAGGTTGTGCTAAGATTCAAGTGAGAACCCATAGCGGACTGAAAAGTTTGCCAAAGACGTGAGGTAAAACGACCATCATGGTCAGAGATTATGTCGATAGGGATACCATGACGACATATGATTTCATCCGTATAGATTCGAGCAAGTTTCTCCACTTTATAATCTTCGCGAATAGGAAGAAAGTGGGATGATTTAGTCAAACGGTCAACGATTACCCAAATACTATCATGACCAGCGGGTGTACGGGGTAGTTTAGTTATAAAGTCCATAGCAATGCTATCCCATTTCCAAACAGGGGTTTCAGGTTGTTCAAGAAGACCAGAAGGACGTTGATGTTCAGCCTTTACCTTCGTGCAAGTAAGGCATTTGGAGATGTATGCAGCAATGTCTTTCTTCATACCAGGCCACCAATTAGTCATACGCAAATCATGGTACATCTTATCAGCACCAGGATGAATAGAGTATCGAGATTTGTGAGCCTCATTCATAATGAGCTTACGAAGGTTATCGCGATCTGGCACCCAGATGCAATTTAGATAGTACTGAAGTCCATCAGAATTTGTTTCGAGCTGGTCAACAGAAGCACCTCACACTTCAACGATTAGACTACCTTCATTAGGTGACGAATACTGAGCTTCACGGATACAAGTATGAAGGTCGCTAGAGATGTGAAAACAACGGATAGTATTAACATGAGTCTTATGATAAAGGGCATCGGCCACGACATTGGCCTTACCAGGATGGTAACGAATTTCGCAGTCATAGTCGTTAAGCAATTCCACCCATCGTCGCTGATGCATATTCAGTTCCTTTTGGTTAAAGATGTGCTGCAGGCTCTTATGGTCAGTGAAAACCACACACTTAGTACCATATAGGTAGTGTCGCCAGATCTTTAACGCGAAAACGACTGCGCCAAGCTCTAAATCGTGGGTAGTATAGTTTTTCTCATGTATTTTGAGCTGTCGGGAGGCATAAGCGATAACCTTGTCCCGCTGCATGAGCACACAGCCCAGGTGACGGTTAGAGGCATCACAATATACCACAAAATCGTCATTCCCTTCAGGGAGAGCTAGAACAGGAGCATTGCATAGTAAGTCCTTAAGGGTTTGAAAGGATTCCTCCTGTTCGGGACCCTAAACAAAGGGTTTCTCTTTCTGAGTCAAAGAAGTGAGCGGAACGGCGATCTTTGAAAAGTCTGAGATGAATCGAAGGTAATAACCGGCAATCCTAAAAAAGAACGAATCTCAGATGCAGATTTAGGTGTACTCCAATTCTTCACAGCTTCGATGGGTGGGGATGTGACACCTCGAAAATTCACGATGAAAGAAAAGTACCCTCATTTATTTCAGTAAATCTCGAGGTTGAGATTTCTTTTAAGGGGGTGAGGATGTGACACCTCGAAAATTCACGTCCTATGATGTGTTGACACGTGTCATAAGTTTTGAACGTGTGAAAGAATGTTCTAGAAGGACTAAAGTTGACAAACAGGAAAAGTATGTGAATGTAAGGGTTCAAAATGTCAACACTGGATAATTATACTTTACGATAACCCAACATGATGTTTATACCCTTAAACGAATGAATCATGGATCATACGAAGCTAACTGTGAAAGAAAGTGAGAGAATACAAACTACAGGGGCCAAATGTGTCAACATGTTTAAGTTATACCTCTGAGTGACCTTTTAGCAAACCCGAAGCTTTGTAACGATTAATTATGCTCACTAGAATGCACAATAAAAATTTCACCAAGTTTCGTTATCGTATGAGAAAGTTATGATAAAATTCGTATAAGAGGGGTTAAAAGCGTCAACGATAAAGTTTATGACTTTTCGGGTGATAACAAAGTTAGCCAAGGACTTAACAAAGTGGGTATAAGTCTTGAAGCCCTTATAAATCAATTTAGAGGGCTCATAATGCAAGAAATAATTGTCGAAACAACCTTATATGGACCAAGGACCAAAACATAAAAATCTGAAAGTTGATTTGGATCAGAGGGGGCGTCGCGCGACGCGAGGGACCCTAGGGGGGGCCTACGCGTGACGCGAGGGGCCCTCTGATGCCGAAAAACTTGCTAGGTGTCTGCCATGTCCATTATAACCGACTTGCATTGCCTTTTCTCAACACCAAGGGTTGCCTAGGCTTGCTTTTAGACATTAGGGACACTTGTTGATGATCAGGGATCAATGGTAGCATGATTTGTCAAGATCACAAGCAATTAAAAGCACTATATAAAGCCCCTTTGTGTGCAAGCTTGATCATTCACCCACAACTCATCTTCTGATCATCTCTGGAGCTCAAGGGCCTTCTCTAAGCATCCCTGGTCGTGCATTAGGCTTTGGTAAGTACCCTTGACCTTCCTTAATTGAGTTTTACTTAGTTATTAGCTTAAAAGTCAAACCGTCGTAATTAACGTTTGACTTAGCGATCAATCATTAATGGTCCAGTGATTATTCGAATTGAAGGTAGTTATAAGTTGGTAATTATGTGGGCAATAAACCCTTAAGAGGGCACCCTCTGATTCCCGATCTAACTAGATCAAATGTCGGGTCAAAGTTGTTTATAAAAAGTCAACAGAAACTTAATTTGCGAATTAACATGTAATTAGCAATGTAGAAGGCATGTAACCTATTTTATCACTCATATAACTTGGTAATAAGTATAAGAACTGGTCTAAGTTTGTTTGATCCGATAAATTTCTGTTTAGACCCGGTTCGGAACCGAAAGTCGCAAAACCTTGACTTTTACTTTGACTTCAGTTCTGACCCGATTTAGTATGATTTGGAAATGCCGTAGAGCTTCCTTAGGACCAGGTTACATGATAGTATAACCTTCTGTGGTTGGTTCATTGATTATCCGATTCGTTTACATATTTCCGTTAATTGCCTAATGTTGACCAATATGCCCTTTTGACCATAAAACGAGAATTTTGGAGATGTGAGAGGACAATAACCTTTATTACTGAATTATAAACATGTCCCTAAATTTTTACATCAGTTTGAGGTCTAGATTAGGAGTTATGCTCAATGACGTAATTAGAACACTTTTTAGTAATTTAACAGCGTCATTAGCATAAAGCCTATCTAAACCCAATTTTTGACACCAAACCTTTTACCCACTGATGTAATATAATATTTTGGATTTTTGAATATTTTTAATTAATTTTAACCTGCTCATAACCTAAGGTTATGGCGTTGATTCGGTAAATACCGATTATACCCTTTTTGGTTATAAAATGAGTTCTACATAGTATTTTGACACCAATCCAATTGCTACTGATTTTATATAATAAATAAAGTATTTTGAACTTTATAACCTGTTCAGAAAACTCAGATTTCCTGTATAACCCAGAAATCGCTTAAAACGGCTTTTTACGCGTATTAAACACCTAGTATGGGTTTAAAACCATTTTGTCAAATAAGACTTATCACCAGCTGCTATAACCTGATAAATTAAGTTATTTTACTGATTTATTCAGACCCAAATCTCAGAAATTCATTTAATCTCTTTTATAATCTTTAAAATGACCAAAATACCCCTACGGGGCTTAAATTAAGAATAAACTTGTTTTGGGCATAATGGAAGATATTCTACTGATATAACAACCTATTTAAGGCATATTAACTTAGGAAACCTGTAAATGACTCTCATGGTTACCCGTTACGCCTCTTGCGCGTTCGGTTCGGTTTATGTAACTAGTTTGCATAAATTAGCCGAAACGGGTCGAACCTTATCGTTTTTATCTCAAAATCTAGAATGTGGTTAGATTACCCATATTATACAAGTCTTCAAACTTGTTGGGTCTAAATCACATTCTATTCCGGTCTTCGCTTAATCACGCGTTCGAACCGTATCTTTCTTTAAAACTAACCGGTCTAGGCTTAGGCTTAATTAAAGACCCGTTAGGATTCTAATAGGTTATTATAAACCTTCGTTCCAGAATAGGAGACCCAGTAAAAGCTACACGCACTTTCTATTTGTGATTGATACTTGCAAAGGTAAATACTTTTAACTTATTTTCCCTTATACGGGCTTGGGGTACGGTATATAAAATACCGCTTGGTCCGGCATTGAATCTTTAATCGAATAGAGGTTAAATCATTGATATGCTCCGTTTTGAAATCTTTTGTTTACTTAAAGCCTTTGGGGGGTTAATGACCATGTCCCGGATATCCTTGGCATCATTTTACGAAATGGCCACGACCTGAGCACGGGGTGTAGGCGTACACCCGTCAGTGCATAAATAAATAATGTGGTGTGTCTATTGATCTTTAACCCGGTCTACGGATCAGGCTACTGAACACATAAGGAACATGTAATTCTTTTACAAGTACTATATTCAAATAATTATCCCAAGTTATAAAAAGTTTGTGCTACGTGCATTCAAATCAATTTTATTAAACCTTTTCTAAATGAGCCAGTTAATTGTATTTACCAGTGTAAACTGACGTATTTTCCCAAAAAGGTTAAGTGCAGGTACTACGCGAACTAGGCTGGCTTTCTCCTAGCGTCCACAATAAGTCTCGCAAGCTTGGATGTCAAAACTGTTGAACAATGTTTCCATTTTATTTTGATCCACCTGTGGATTACTTTCAACTATTTGTGATACTTGATATTACAATATATTAAAGTTGAAATATATCTATCTTTTGCTTCCGCTGTGCATTTAAATATTGTGTTGTTCGACTGTAACAATATCAACTACGTCACGATGCTCCCCACCGGGCCCACCGGTAATACGTGGAAATATCGGGGTGTGACAGGTTGGTATCAGAGCCAACATTGAGTGAATTAAACACTAGCCTTTTGTGTTTAATCTCAATGACACAATTGCACATTCCTAAATTTTCGAGTCTAGACAAATAACATAGGACGAATTCTGTTTTGTTTTATTTTTGTCTTTTATTTTTATATATATTCTTGTTGTTATCTTTGTTTATATTGTCAGGTTTAACAATGCCGCCAAGATTCCGAAGAGGAGGAAGAGGTAAAGGGCCAATCAGCGCCCCTAACGATCACGAGGCCGGGCCTTCGCACCGGCAAACTCCTTACACTACTATGAGTGCCGATCCTCAAGGAAACAGGAGGAACCTTTTTGAGCCCGCTAGACGGTCTGTCTCGCACAGATCAACACCTCCCTATCGTCATTCCTTTGGGCCGCATTCGGAAAACGAGCCTGATTACCCGCAACCTTCATATATACCTCTCCAGCGATCCCTTTCGCACCATTCCTTCGGCAACCCTACTACTGTCTATCAGGGCCGGTTCAATCCGGCAAACTATATCGAAGAACCGGTGGGCTTTAACCCACTAGGACCCGAAGACCATTTCTCGGAAGACCATTTCTCGGAAGACCAGGCAATGGACATGGACGAGGACACGGATCCCGTCGAGCCTGCATCAGGGACCCCCAACCATCCCATCGAGATCTCTGATGGATCATCCTTCCACGGATCACCCTACGGTGGTCCAGACAGTTACCAAGCGAGGTTTAATCAGTATGAATGGTACTTTACACCTTCTCACCATTCATCGCCTCACCAGCAGCAGCAGGATCCCTCCGGGGATTCGCGTTTCGTGGCAGTCACGCCACCGCCTCCGCCACCGCCAGTTCATCTAGCACCTCCAGAACCACCAAGGCGCAGGAGGACAGGCGCACGAATATCCGCGCGAGGAGGGGATTTCCACTTTAGCACCTCCCGACACTCCAGTGGCAGTCACTACCCGCCACTGCATGAAGACCCACAAATGGATGGGCCCTCAAACCCAATTCCAGAGGGGAATTCTGCACCAGTTGCACCACAGCCGCCACCATTTGGTTTTGATAACCCGATTCCTGCATACGCTGGTTCAACGGCGTACAATCCGTTTGAGCAGCCGACTCACACTCATTATAACTATGCTGAAGCTGACCCGTATCTAGTAGCGGCAAACTACAACGCCCTACACCCGGAAGGACCATATGGAGCCCCTTGGGGAGTGGGATATCCAACTCATGGGTATCAAGTACCTGCACGACCACCGATTCGGCAGCAGTCACAGCCACCACGATTTTCCCCACCGGAACAGGAAGAAATCCTCCAAAGATTAAGTCAGGTGGAACATGAGTTCCAAGAAGAACGCAGGAATAACCGGGGTTTCCTCAAGGGCCTAGCGAGCTTGTTAAAGGGGAAAAAGAAGAGGGGTCATTAAATCCCTATATATTATTGTATTTCCTATTTCAATCAAGTCCCTGCGTGGACATTTATCTGTGTATTTAGTCCCTGCGTGGACTTGTCTTTTAGTCCCTGCGTGGACACCTATTTTAGTATTTGGTCCCTGCGCGGACTTGTATTATCGGTTTAGCCCCTGCGTGGGCAAATTGTTTCTGTTAAAAGTCCCGTTTTGGGCAATGTGTAATCTTCTTTATAATTAATGGAATGTTAAGTTTATAAATTTCACTTTTGTCATTATATGTATAAATATAAGAAATAAATAAATCAAAATCATTCCTTTTATAAATAATCTGCCTATTTAAATATTAAATAAGAATCTTAAAGGTATAACCTAGCCTGCATGTCATTATAAGACTTGGCCAAGATGGTAAGACCTGTTTAAAAGATTCGGATCCCTGTTAACATCTGTAAACATGTTAACGCTCCTGGCAGACGTGATTCGTTAAAAAAATCACGCACGTCATTCTTATATTAGGATTCTTCAAAAGATTCCTATCGTAACCTAAAGATCTATAAATCATGGGTTTAAATCATCAAGTATGATGATCATATATTGACAATACATTGTTAATATAGTTCCTACGGGCCATACTCATTGTCATATAAGACAAAAGACAGTAGTAGTCTACGACTCCCTGTCAGAAAAAGGTAAAGAACTATGTTCAAACCTTCATGCCTTGATTCTCTGAAATCATGGCTTATAATTTAAAAATGTCCCTGTGACTAGGCTTTTGTGCTAATAATAATACTGTTATTGTTTTATAATTAGGATAAGTTATAGTAATGTTAGGTCCCGGATTGATCCGTTTCGATTGCGAACCGACTCGTACGACGTGCGGAATCCGTGCACGAGCAAGACAGAAACACACGAAAGTAATATAATCTGTGATTCTTTGATTGATTTGATAACATACAAGAACCGTGAATCACGTGGACAAGCTTTCTCTCTCTAGATCTCTAGCTCTCCAAATGCTCTAAATGGCAAAAGTTCTAAATGAGAACCCTAATGGTTTTATTTATAGGCCAAGGCTTATAAGGAGAGTTCCCCTTATTTACAATAATGCCACCTTGCCTCTTCTATCTAATATTACAATATAAAGCTAGACTTAATCAGTTTCAGCTACGATCTTGAGATGACGGAGGCGATAGACATACTGCACTAACAGACTCCCCCTTGGATATTGCCGCAGTCAATCTCAAACATTTAGTCAGGCTCGTAGCTTCTGGTCTTTCTCTCTCTCATTGAGTCTTATTGAAGCTTTAACACATTTTCTGCAACGAAGACTCCCTCTTGCTCGAACAGAATCCCCGTGGATCTGTCTTCAGCTTCAGCTCCCCCTTTAGGTAGACTCTTCAGGCTCCCCCTTTCGTCAAGCTTCCGTGCTTTGGGATCGACACCTGGCTTTCCGGTTACAAGCTCTTTTGGGAAAGGATCCTGGCTCTTATGCACTCTTCCCCTTGCGTTGAGCTCGTCTTCAGACTCCCCCTTAGACACTGCTGTCGGGATCGTAGTCTGGTACAACATCTGCAATACTCAAACGTTTATAAGTAACAACGTTTTGAACTTCCAGGATTGAAAACCTGGCTCTCTCAACTTTCTAAATCAAGATCCTGGGACTAAGATATAATAATATGAAATATATCCAGAATTACTTGTTATTCTCCCCCTATCAACAATCTTCAAAGATTTGGCAGTTTCAACGAACCGGATCGAAAACTGGCTCTTTTACAGATTTTAACAGTATAAGCATCCAAATCCCTCACAGTTTATCATCCAAGTCCAAATTAATGACCTTGGAGATATCACAAACTGTTTTTGATTTTTGATTATAAAACTTCAAGTTTCAAATTAATGAACTTGTTTATTTTCAGAAACACGATCAGCATACTTAGATTTTGAAACTCAGCATCCAGACATCGGTTGTCGAAAATAAAGCAGAAATCAAAATCTTTTTGTATTTTTCTGAAAATATAAAACAGTAAAGAAATATTTACAAACATATTTACACACAATATTTTTGTTTGAGTTTGCGTCAGAGGATCATATCAGTTTTTGACAAGTCACAAGTACCGTTGAGCTTAGTTACACATTAAGAATTAAACAATTCACTTAGATTGTCGATATACTGATCCACTTAAATTTTCACACAAATTTCAGCTGATTCAGGATACGAATTAGGTGTTTTAAGAACTTAAACTCATTCATGTGTCCCACCTCTTAAATATACTCCCGTATCCAGATCCCAATATTCAGTCTTACAGGTTAATATACCTAGATGATATCTGTAAGGGGAATAAATTATAGTACGAAACCGTGAGAGCTCAGATCAGAACTTCCGTTCAGCAGAGAGATGACGGCTCGACTTTTGGTGTGTCCCCTTTAGAGGATCTTTTGAATTACAACAGCCATGATTAGCATTTTTCAATGTTTCATCATTTTTTAGCTGAGGGCTGCGCTATGTTTCAAGCAATGCGGAAAGTATTCTCCGGGGACTAGGCCATTACTTCCGCAAAATCAGAAGTCCCAGGATAATACCCCAGATATCACTAAGCATAAAGACCTAGTATCTCAGAAAGAGGGGTCCTTCAAACAAGATTTCAGGGGTTACCTATATATCCAAGTAGTGTTCCCCACGAAATAAGCAAGTTTGAATTTAAGTTTATATCCCGAAAAAGTTTACTAAATGTATAAAAATCTATCGGCATATCATCAGTGAGACTGTTTAACGCTATTTAATCATTACATTTCTTTAGCATACTGTAACTGTCTACTGATGTACTATCATTTCCTCTTTTTACACAAAAACTCAATTTTGAATTTTTATCATGTTTTTGACTTTTTCAAATTTTCTAATGTTTTTGGATTTTCTGACAATATTACTCCCCCTAAAATTCAAAACCATTTAAAGAAAATTTGACAACCAATACTGATAGCTTTGTCTCGCCATCCATTTTCTGCTAACTATGCCCTGTTTTTGCAGAAAAACTAATATAAAGTACCCCCATGATTTACAACCCATTGATTTTCGACAGTTTGAAAACCGTTTTTCAATCTTGTGAAAGTAATCATGTTTGTTCAGCCGTGAGGGTTTCGGCGTATTCAATCAGAACTTTTTTTAATTTTAGAATTTTTGACAAAAATTAAAAACAAACATATTTTTGGTTTTTCAAAATTTTTCAATTTTTAGGGTTTTTGAAATATTGTTTATTTATGTACAGAAAACAACTCCCTGTTCAACCAAACCAGGGTCCTGCAACCTCTTTCTGTGCCAGGCTGCTCCAACTTCTCTTTTCACAATCTTCAGCTTTGTTGAGCACCTGCACATTCAAACTTTATCAATCATTTGAACAATTTAGCCCATGTCTGTTGGTCCTTAGGCATTTCAACACAATAATGTTCATTTAATTTCGGAAACTCTTTGTCATTTAAAACTTTTTCAGCATTTACTTCAACTTTCTCATCTTTTTCCGATGTCACTTGTTTCTTAGCACTCCACATTTGACCTTTCGGAGTACCTCTTTTGTAAAAATTTGTCTCGTTTTGAACCTTTTGATTTTGAATAACATTTTTAGGTTTCCAAAACTCTTGAGGTTTTGTCATATCAACAGATGTTCTCCAACTCTGTGTTGTTCTGAATCTGGGTGTGTGAAAATTCCAGGTCTGTCTTGAATCGAACCTGTTCGAGTTTGATTTCAAATTTTGATTTGAAGAAACTTGTTTGTATTGTACCTCCAAGTTTGTTTTGAATCAAATCTGGTTGACCTTGGTTTCACATCCTCAGATTTCCGTTTTTCAACATCAACGGGCTTTGGATTTGGACACTTTCGTGCAACATGTCCAATTTGATCACATTTAAAACACAGTTTCTTTGAAACATCCTTGGCCTGTTGTTGTTTCTTTTTCATAGCATCAAACTCCTCATTAGACTGTTGTCCAATTTTGAGTTTTTCCTCTTCTTTCAAGCTTTTCCCTTGAACAAAATTCATTTTTTGTTGCAAATTTGGTTTTTTACTTTGATTCCAATTCCGTTTCTTTTTATAACCCAAACCAGCCTTCATGTTTTTTTTAAAACCAGGTTTGTTATAAAAAGATTTATGACCTTTACCAGCAAACTTTGGAATCTCAGACTTCTCAATCTCAACCATTTTGAAAACTTTATCGACCTTCTCTGAAATCACATTCTGAATCGGAAATACAACATCTAAGAATAATTTGTCCGATCCAATCATGGTATAAACCAATCCTTTTGAATCATCATTCAAATTTTTCTCGGATTTTGTGTTTTTCAGATAACCATCATAAAGATTTCCTTCATCTTCATCCTGTGATTCAGACTTACCTTTTGTAGATTCATCTTTCAAAACGCTTTCAACAACCTTACTTACCACCTCTAAATCATTAGCATCATCAGATTTGGAGTAAGTCACATCGATACTTTCAGGTAACTGGTCAGCTATGTTCAAACCCTTTGCCACCTTTTCCTCATCATAAAAAAGTATAATTGTTTCTCAATGGTGGTGGTACCTGATGAAATTCTGAACCAATACCCTTTTTGCAATTGTCAGTATCTTTGTCATCTGGTGTGATGTTGAAAATGCGTTCAAGAATGTACGAAGAGTTATGATAACTTTGAAGTTTTGTAACAACCTTTTCTTTTTCAGCCAAGACTTGTTTAAGATTAGCAATTTTATCAACACATTTGTTTAATTCAATTTGCTTTTCTTTAAACTTTCTTTCATACATTTCTTTAGTGACTAAAGTTTCTGACAATCTTTGATCAAAACTTTTGACTTGGCTCTTCAAAGTATCATAAGCTTCTTGTACTCTCTGACTCGACCACTTTAAAGAATCATACTGTTTTTGTAAATCTTGAAATTTAGATTCTTTTTCAACACAATCAACACATTTAGCAGTACACTTTTCTTTCAAAATCTTATTTTCTTCTTCAAGACCATGACATTTCTGTGTTAGCTTTTCGACTTTTAATTTCAAAATTTCTTCTTTTTCAATCATTTCTTTACATTTTGTTGTGAAAACATTTTCTAGTTTAACCATATCATTGTTTTTTGTTTTTATGATGTCATCTTTTTTCAGTACAGGCTTTGCACATTTCTATGCAATTCCTGCACTTGTTCTCTTTTTTATCATCAGACTGTTCAATGCTTTTGTCTTTGTCAAACAATTCAGAAGATTCAGTTTGAATTTTTTCTGTTATCATACCTCCTTCTTCTGTCTTTTTCTGATCTTCAACTTTGTTCTCCTTTTTTTCTTCTTTCTGTTCATCTTCTATCTTCTGTTCTTCTTCAACAGCAAGCTTTGCGACAGTTTTCACTTCCTCAATCATCTTCTTCAATTCTTCTTCTTTTCTCTTTTTCATCTCTACCACCTTCGGTAGACTCGCTTCACAAACCTCTCTTATCTTCTTCTCCAAATCAGGTAGATATGCTTTATCAGATAACCTTCGTGTATTGAAAGTAGCCTGTCTTGGAAGCAAATTTGTTATAGCTTTGAAATCCACTTTTGATGGGTTAACAACTGGATTACCCCGTGGATCCATGTAACATTCCAACTCATCATTCCATCGTTTGGCTCTCTGAGCTTCTTTGAATGGTTCGTTTAATTTTCCAATTTCCCATCTTGCATAGTCTGCTTTCCACCATCTATCGGAATCAGTTTCTCCTGACATTTTAAATCTTCTTCTTGATATTCGCCCCTTGTAAATCTTTAATCACCTTGAATCACTTTGATCACCTGAATTACCTGAATCACGCAAACGACAATGATTAGTTCTAAAAATTATCACGTCAACAGTGAAGAAAATCTCGTGATAACGTTGTCCGTTCGGGTGAGATTGTATCCGGTCGGATGGATCAATAGTCAATCAGATGATGTTGGCCCAATCGGATGAGATCAGCCCACTCGGATGGTTGTCTTCGAAACGGATGGAGATCTGGATGATGATTCATCCGGATGGAGATCCGTTCGGATGAGGATCCGTGCGGATGGGGATCCGGGTGATGTTATACGCACGGGTGGGGATCCGGGAAATGTTATACGCACGGATGGGGATGTTATCCGCGCAGATATGTTGTCCGTGCGTGTGGCAAGTCAACAAGTCAACGTGCGTGTGGGAAATGATGTTATCCGCACGGGTGGGTGCTCCGTATGATGCAAATGATTCTATCCGCACATGTATGCTATCAATATCAAACAATATCACATGCAATCTGACAAGAACATGACCGACAAAATGCCCATCAAATTAAATTCTCATGCCACTGATTGCATATACTATATTGATATATGTAAGTAATGACAAATTCATGTGACTTTCTGATGTAGTTTATGATGACACCAAACAATAGCAATCACATGCACACCGAAAGCAATTAATGAAGTTACATGTTCACCGCTTTGACTGAAAATATAACAGTGTTGACTAAAGTTGGATAGAATATTGAGTCACAGATTACTATCCGTGCGTACAAGTGTCCATGCGGATAGGTCAACGAATAGTCAAAGCGGATAGTTTATCCGTGCGTGCGACTTATCCGTACGTATAGGTCAACAATCAGTCAACGCGGATTATGTCACACCCCAACCGATGGCGGAAACATCGGGATGAGACGAAGTGTGTATAGATTGCTAGAGACTTCATAACACTATGTGACAATATTTAATTAAATCCAAATTTCATTTTAATACCAAATTGTCATACAAATCCCCAAAAAGAAATACAACATAGTTCAACAAATCACATAACATGAGAAGATAGATAATTAAGGTGTGTATCTAGTCCACCCTACACTTGTTTCATCAATCATCCATACTTCATAATTCAACCTGCAACATGTATTAAAATAGAGTTTCAATGCAAAGGCAATGAGCGAGTATACAAGTTTGTTTACATAGCATAATAGAATAAAACTCAATCCAACATGATTCATAATATGTGCTTGCTAGTATGCAATTTTGGCGTACAATATGATCAAACCCTAGAACACAACGCATAAAATCCCAATAGTTCAGCGGGATGGTAAACTTAACAATACCCAATAGTTCAGCAGGCGGGGCGTAAATCCTATAGCGCTATAATTGTTAAGGTGGGCGAACAAATCAATGAGCATATAACGTTCCAAATCGTTCATAGAGCATACAAGAATAGCAAGTAAATCACATTAGTTTCATGCATTCGTTCAAAGGATGAGTATGTTTAGTTCAAAAAGTTGTTTACATAATTATACATGTTGCATCCCAAAGTGTAAAGGGGAAAAAGGGATCGAGTATACTCACGGTGGTTGCAAGCTTTCCCACTTGAAATTCCACGAGTGAGTTGGTGATGGATTACTTTGGAGCACCTAGTCCTTCTACACGAGGAAACATAGGTGTGTGAGTTTGGCGTACACGGTAGATTAAAGATTCGGATTGTAAATGTATCATAAAGTATCATAATATGAAAGTAATCATCTTTGACTTAGTAACTCACGTATGACACTATGTAACCAAGTAGGTTATAATGTTTTCATGGGTGGTATGCCCATTAGAATCATACTTAAAGTCCTAGGTCTTAGATGGTATTCTACTACTTCAATATATAAACACAAGTTTATTATTAAAGGTTCAAATAAGTGTATTTACATAATAATAAGATTAGTATATTATTAGGTCCAATGATTCAAGTAGGAGGTAGGAGATTAAATCTCCATTTAGGCACCTCTAGTATCATGAATGTCATGTATGGGGTAGGAAGAACAAGCTTCCGTTTAGGAACCCCTTGTATGTTCACCACTACACTTGATGTAAAAACAACCAAGGAGGGTCAAGAACTAAGGTAGGTACAATAATATAACAAGCTATACTAAGAGAAATCATCAAATCATGTGAGGATTTTATGTTGGAACAACCCAAGTTGTTCCATAATCACTCTACATCAAGAACTAGCTTGAACATGACTTGTGGGTGAAATACCCTAAACAAAACAGAAAGTATTTGAGGTTTTAACCTCTGATTTATAGTGTCTCAACCTTGTTTTTAAGCCTAACCAACCATAGAAGAGGTTGTAAGCATTGGGACATAGGCATGAGATGTGTTAGACACAAGTTTGATGAAGTTTAAACAAGTTTGAAAGAACATAACTCAAAACAGAAAGTTTTTGGATCATTTCAGGGGATTTCCAGGTCTGATTTCTCCAAGGAGAAGTCAAGGAATCATACCCTATGATTATCCAAGCAAGTAGGAAGAAGAATCAAGCAATTTCGTTAAGAAATGAGCAAGTTACACTCACTTTTGTACAAGGTTATGAATCTGTCCGAATTTCAGATTCTTGCAAGAACTAGAGAGTATTTTGGAGAGATTTGAGTGTTGTGAAAGTGTAAAATGGTGTGGAGAAGGGTTGTATTTATAGTGGAGGAGTTTAGAGTTGATTGGAGGTGATTAGAGGTGGATTAGAGGTGATTGGGTGAGGTTGGAACTTGGGATTTCGTGCACAAAATGAAAGAAACACACATTCTGTCGAAACAAGGCGCTCGCGTAGCGCTAGCACAAAGGCCTTAGTGCTCGCGCTACGCTACTGCATGGCTTCTGAAATTAAGTTTGATTTTTGACATTTAGGCCCCTGTAGTTTATATTTTAGGGCTTTTAAAGTGTTTTAAGGACTAGACTTGCCATTTAAGCATAGTTTAAGGCCAAATAAGGTATGAGGAACATAATCAAAGTATAATTAAGCGTATGAAGGTCGTATACAAGTATCGTTTTACGCTCAAAGCATGTTTTATGCATAAGTTCCACATAATTGCAAGTTTAGCACATCGTTCCCAAGAATTACGAATAAGTATCAATTGTTCCACGAAATTGAATGTATGAGCATATATAAAGTGTGTATAACATGTTTGTAACAAAATAGGAGTTTTCATTAATGATCCAAGTCTCGGATTTCACAACGATTACAAGGATAGAACGATTACAAGAATACAAAGTTTCCAAAAATAGAAATACAAACAAATCTTTCTATAAATGGAAAGTACAAAAGAGCCGGGCGTTACAGATTAGTTATCCGTGCGTGCAACTTATCCGTACGTATAGGTCAACAATCAGTCAACGCGGATTAGTTATCCGCACGGAGAAGTCATGCGTGCGGATGAACATCAACAGCAGCAACTTTTAACATTTTCGAACCACAAAAATCTAATTTTCTCACAAATGACTTAGAGTTATGATTTGAAAATTTATAGGCTATTAAATCATGCATATACGTACAACATATCCGAAAATTATCAATTTTTAACCGTAAAATCCTGGTTAATTTTGTGTTTTTCTGTTTAAAACATGACAGAGATGAAAGATGAAGAACTTTATCGAATCTGATACGAATTGATATCTGAATCTGATCAAATCTTGAACGAAATCGTGTGAATGATCGGAGCAATCGATCTCCTGCTCTGATACCACTTGTTAGGTCCCGGATTGATCCGTTTCGATTGCGAACCGACTCGTACGACGTGCGGAATCCGTGCACGAGCAAGACAGAAACACACGAAAGTAATATAATCTGTGATTCTTTGATTGATTTGATAACATACAAGAACCGTGAATCACGTGGACAAGCTTTCTCTTTCTAGAATCTCTCTCTAGATCTCTAGCTCTCCAAATGCTCTAAATGGAAAAAGTTCTAAATGAGAACCCTAATGGTTTTATTTATAGGCCAAGGCTTATAAGGAGAGTTCCCCTTATTTACAATAATGCCACCTTGCCTCTTCTATCTAATATTACAATATAAAGCTAGACTTAATCAGTTTCAGCTACGATCTTGAGATGACGGAGGCTATAGACATACTGCACTAACAAGTAAAATCCTATATAAATGTGAGTAACAAATTAACCAAATATGGTCTATATTTGCCATGGTTAATGAATTGCCATAAAAGACAATTCCATAATAAGCTCCCAAATAAAGTATTGTCAATATCTTATGTAACAGTTCAAGATACATGGCGGACTCGGATGAAATCAATAGTCGGCCAAAGGAGAATCCTGACGCCACCAGGTTCAATGTGACTGGCGCAGAGCTCCAAGAATTAATTGACAATGTTGTTACAAAAGCCTTGGATAGGCAGTATAGTGAGTCAAGCGGTACTCGAAGCAGAACCCAATCAGTACCCCATTCCAAGCCTAAGACTCATTTTGAGGCTCACAGCAAGCCACCACCCTCTAAGAAAGATGAGCCAAGGAAAAACGATGACGATCGTCAATCTTCAAATCAGCAAAGTGTCCCATCTCAAAGGATCGTACTGAATCAAGGACCCCGTGATAAGGGTTGCTCCTACAAATACTTTGTTTCATGCAAACCCAGTGATTTCACTGGGGAGAAAGGAGCTATAGACTGCATGACATGGTTGGATGAGATGGACACCGTGGTTGATATCAGCGGGTGCGCTGAGAAGGATGTGGTAAAGTTTGTGTCTCAATCGTTCAAAGGTGAGGCCTTAGCCTGGTGGAGATCGTTGATTCAAGCTACTGGGAAGATTCCACTGTACAATATGACATGGGAACAATTTGTTACCCTCATCAGGGAGAACTACGGTCCTCAGCATGAGGTAGAAAAGATTGAATCTGATTTCTTATCCTTGGTTATGAAGAATCTAGATTGCCAAGCTTACCTTACGAGCTTTAATACAATGTCAAGGTTGGTTCCATATCTGGTGACCCCGGAACCCAAAAGAATAGCTCGTTTCATTGGGGGTTTAGCCCCAGAGATAAAGGCAAGTGTAAAAGCCTCTCGGCCAGCTACTTTCAGATTTGTAGCTGATATATCTTTGTCCCTCACCCTGGACGCGGTCAGACAGAGATCGCTGAGGAACGCGGATGCCGAGAAAAGGAAACGTGAAGATGACAATTCACGACGGTCAGATAAGAAGCACAGGGGAAACAATGACCACAAGAAGGGGTCTGGTTCTAAGAAGGATGGGCATCAATCTGGAGATAAGCCCAAGTGTAAGATTTGTCAGAAATACCACTTTGGGAGGTGCAGACTTGAGTCGAAATCCCAGTCTCTGCCGAGGCCATGTGGGATTTGCAAATCTTCGGAACATAAGACCTTAGAATGCAAGAAACTGAAGGACGCAACGTGCTACAGTTGCAACGAAAAAGGGCACATTAAGACAAATTGCCCAAAATATGCAAAGAAAGCTGATGAAGGAAAGAAGACCAATGCTAGGATCTTCCGGATGGATGCAAAGGAAGCTGTGCAGGACGACAATGTGATCACAGGTACCTTCCTTATAAATGATGTTTATGCGAGAGTGCTATTTGATTCAGGAGCGGATAAATCATTTGTAGATAATAAGTTTTGTAAGTTACTGAATTTACCTGTTAAAACCCTAAGTGTGAAGTATGAGGTGGAATTAGCAGATGGCACCTTAGAAACCGCCACAACCATATTAGATGGATGTTTCATATCCATTAAGAACCACTATTTTCCTTTGTCCCTACTTCCTTTGAAGTTAGCCGGTTTTGACATAGTTTTGGGTATGGACTGGTTATCTCATAACCAAGCCCAGATTGTCTGCAATAAGAAGCAGGTGGTGATCAAGACTCCGTCTGGTGAATCACTTACTATTCAGGGAGATACCCAGTATGGACTACCTGAGCAAGTGACTATGCTCAAGGCCTCTAGGTGTTTGAAGAAGGGTTGTGTCATCTACATGGCACAAGTAACTATTGACGAGCCGAAGCCTAAGATTAAGGATATCCCCGTCATTTCTGAATATCCCGATGTTTTCCCTGAGGAACTACCTGGTTTACCACCAGATAGACAAGTAGAATTCAGAATTGACATCATCCCTGGAGCAGCACCTGTTGCTAGAGCACCTTATAGGTTGGCACCAACAGAGATGAAGGAATTGAGAACACAACTAGATGAATTGCTAGCCAAAGGTTTCATTAGACCTAGTTCGTCTCCTTGGGGAGCACCAATCTTGTTTGTCAAGAAGAAAGATGGATCGATGCGTCTGTGCATCGATTACCGAGAGCTTAATAAGGTCACTATCAAGAATAGGTATCCATTGCCCAGGATCGACGATCTGTTCGATCAGCTTCAAGGGGCAAGTTACTTCTCTAAGATTGACTTAAGGTCAGGCTATCACCAACTGAAGGTTAGAGATGAAGACGTACACAAGACTGCATTTAGGACTCGTTATGGTCACTACGAGTTCCTAGTGATGCCTTTTGGGCTCACTAATGCACCAGCAGCATTCATGGACCTCATGAATCGCGTCTGCAAGCCCTACTTGGACAAATTTGTTATCGTCTTCATTGACGACATTCTGATTTATTCAAAGAATCAGGCTGACCATGAGAAACATCTTCGATGTATTCTTTCACTACTTCAGCAGGAGAAGCTCTACGCTAAATTCTCTAAGTGTGAATTTTGGCTTCGAGAAGTCCAATTTCTTGGACATATGGTTAGTGAACGCGGAATCCAAGTAGATCCCGCTAAGGTTGAAGCTGTCATGAATTGGCAAGAGCCAAAGACGCCCACAGAAATTCGCAGTTTCTTGGGATTGGCAGGATACTACAGCCGTTTCATTGAAAATTTTTCAAGGATTGCTGCACCCCTAACTTCTTTGACTAGAAAGAAAATAAAGTTCGATTGGGGCCCTAAGCAGCAAGAATCCTTTGATATCCTTAAACAGAAGCTAAGCAATGCAGCTGTGTTGACATTGCCTGATGGGATAGAAGAGTTTGTGGTATATTGTGATGCATCACACACTGGAATGGGATGTGTGCTTATGCAGAATGGCAAGGTTGTTGCCTATGCTTCACGTCAGTTAAAGGTGCACGATGACTTGGAGTTGGGTGCCGTTGTATTTGCACTGAAGCTATGGAGGCACTATTTATATGGTGTCAAATGTGTGATCTATTCTGATCACAAGAGCCTCCAGCACTTGTTTAACCAAAAGGATTATAACATGAGGCAACGGCGTTGGATGGAACTTTGAATGATTATGATTGTGAGATAAGATACCATCCTGGCAAGGCAAATGTAGTCGCCGATGCCTTAAGTCGAAAGGAAAGGGTAAAGCCCATAAGGATCAATGCCAAGAGCATTGAGATAAAGAACAGTTTGAACGAAAGGTTGTTAGCTGCACAGAAGGAAGCTGTGTTGGAAGCTAACTATCCTAATGAAAAGATAGGAGTAACTGAAGAACAGTTATCCTATGGCAAGGACGGAATCCTAAGGTTAAATGGACGAATATGGGTTCCAGTTTATGGAGGACTTCGAGATGTTATCCTCCAGGAAGCCCACAGTTCTAAATACTCCGTTCATCCTGGAGCTGATTAGATGTACCAGGATCTAAAGGCAAACTATTGGTGGATAGGCTTGAAGAAGTCTGTAGCTGCCTATGTAGCTAAATGTTTGACATGTGCGCAAGTCAAAGCTGAACATCAGAAGCCGTCAGGTTTGCTACAACAGCCTGAACTTCCCACGTGGAAGTGGGAAATGGTGACAATGGATTTCATCACCAAGTTGCTGAACACAAGGAAAGGAAATGATACTATATGGGTGATAGTGGATAGACTGACTAGGTCAGCACATTTCCTACCCATTAAGGAGACCTATAGCTCCGACATGTTAGCCCAATTGTACGTAGATAAGATTGTATCTCTACATGGCGTGCCTGTGTGTATTATCTCTGACAGAGATACTAGATACACGTCACATTTTTGGAAGAGCTTCCAACAATCTTTGGGCACACGCTTAAATTTTAGTACGGCTTACCATCCTCAGACGGACGGCTAGAGTGAGCGTACTATCCAAACTTTGTAAGACATGCTTCGTGCATGTGTGATTGACTTAGGTGGTAGTTGGGATAACCACCTGCCATTAATCGAGTTCTCATATAACAATAGCTACCATACCAGCATCAAGGCTGCGCCTTTCGAGGCCTTATACGGTAGAAAGTGCAGAACGCCCGTTTGTTGGGCGGAAGTAGGAGATGTCCAACTGACAGGACCGAAAATAGTCTTTGAAACGACGGACAAGATTGTCCAGATTCGCGACCGCCTAAAAGCTGCCAGGGATAGGCAGAAAAGCTACGCAGATCTAAAGCGTAAACCTCTAAAATTCGAGGTAGGTGATAAAGTGTTGCTTAAAGTATCACCCTGGAAGGTAGTGATGTGATTTGGCAAGAAAGCTAAGTTAAGCCCAAGGTACATAGGACCATTCGAGGTCATCGAATGTGTCGGATCAGTTGCTTATAAGTTAAAATTACCTGAAGAGCTCAGTGGGATTCACAATGTATTCCACATCTGCAATCTGAAGAAGTGTTTCGCTGATGAATCACTAGTCATACCACATACAGATGTGCACATAGAAGAGAGCATGAAGTTTGTTGAAAAACCTGTGTCGATCGAGGATCGACAGGTTAAGAAGCTTCGGAGGAAGCATGTACCGATCGTAAAGGTTAAATGGGATGCCCGTAGAGGTCCCGAATACACATGGGAGGTTGAGTCCACAATGAAAGAATAGTACCCTCATTTATTTCAGTAAATCTCGAGGTCAAGATTTCTTTTAAGGGGGTGAGGATGTGACACCTCAAAAATTCACGTCCTATGATGTGTTGACACGTGTCATAAGTTTTGAACGTGTTAAAGAATGTTCTAGAAGGACTAAAGTTGACAAACATGAAAAGTATGTGAATGTAAGGGTTCAAAATGTCAACACTGGATAATTATACTTTACGATAACTCTACATGATGTTTATACCCTTAAACGAATGAATCATGGATCATACGAAGCTAATTGTGAAAGAAAGTGAGAGAATACAAACTACAGGGGCCAAATGTGTCAACATGTTTAAGTTATACCTCTGAGTGACCTTTTAGCAAACCCGAAGCTTTGTAACGATTAATTATGCTCACTAGAATGCACGATAAAAATTTCACCAAGTTTCGTTATCGTATGAGAAAGTTATGATAAAATTCGTATAAGAGGGGTTAAAAGCGTCAACGATAAAGTTTATGACTTTTCGGGTGATAACAAAGTTAGCCAAGGACTTAACAAAGTGGGTATAAGTCTTGAAGCCCTTATAAATCAATTTAGAGGGCTCATAATGCAAGAAATAATTGTCGAAACAACCTTATATGGACCAAGGACCAAAACATAAAAATCTGAAAGTTGATTTGGATCAGAGGGGGCGTCGCGCGACGCGAGGGACCCTAGGGGGGCCTACGCGTGACGCGAGGGGCCCTCTGATGCTGAAAAACTTGCTAGGTGTCTGCCATGTCCATTATAACCGACTTGCATTGCCTTTTCTCAACACCAAGGGTTGCCTAGGCTTGCTTTTAGACATTAGGGACACTTGTTGATGATCAGGGATCAATGGTAGCATGATTTGTCAAGATCACAAGCAATTAAAAGCACTATATAAAGCCCCTTTGTGTGCAAGCTTGATCATTCACCCACAACTCATCTTCGGATCATCTCTGGAGCTCAAGGGCCATCTCTAAGCATCCCTGGTCGTGCATTAGACTTTGGTAAGTACCCTTGACCTTCCTTAATTGAGTTTTACTTAGTTATTAGCTTAAAAGTCAAACCGTCGTAATTAACGTTTGACTTAGCGATTAATCATTAATGGTCCAGTGATTAGTCGAATTGAAGGTAGTTATAAGTTGGTAATTATGTGGGCAATAAACCCTTAAGAGGGCACCCTCTGATTTCCGCTCTAACTAGATCAAATGTCGGGTCAAAGTTGTTTATAAAAAGTCAACAGAAACTTAATTTGCGAATTAACATGTAATTAGCAATGTAGAAGGCATGTAACCTATTTTATCACTCATATAACTTGGTAATAAGTATAAGAACCGGTCTAAGTTTGATTGATCCGACAATTTTCTGTTTAGACCCGGTTCGGAACCGAAAGTCGCAAAACCTTGACTTTTGCTTTGACTTTAGTTCTGACCCGATTTACTATGATTTGGAAATGCCGTAGAGCTTCCTTAGGACCAGGTTACATGATAGTATAACCTTCTGTGGTTGGTTCATTGATTATCCGATTCGTTTACATATTTCCGTTAATTGCCTAATGTTGACCAATATGCCCTTTTGACCATAAAACGAGAATTTTGGAGATGTGAGAGGACAATAACCTTTATTAATGAATTATAAACATGTCCCTAAATTTCCACATCAGTTTGAGGTCTAGATTAGGAGTTATGCTCAATGACGTAATTAGAACACTTTTTTGTAATTTAACGACGTCATTAGCATAAAGCCTATCTAAACCCAATTTTTGACACCAAACCTTTTACCCACTGATGTAATATAATATTTTGGATTTTTGAAGATTTTTAATTAATTTTAACCTGCTCATAACCTAAGGTTATGGCGTTGATTCGGTAAATACCGATTATACCCTTTTTGGTTATAAAATGAGTTCTACATAGTATTTTGACACCAATCCAATTGCTACTGATTTTATATAATAAATAAAGTATTTTGAACTTTATAACCTGTTCAGAAAACTCAGATTTCCTGTATAACCCGGAAATCGCTTAAAACGGCTTTTTACGCGTATTAAACACCTAGTATGGGTTTAAAACCATTTTGTCAAATAAGACTTATCACCAGCTGATATAACCTGATAAATTAAGTTATTTTGCTGATTTATTCAGACCCGAATCTCAGAAATTCATTTAATCTCTTTTATAATCTTTAAAATGACCAAAATACCCCTACGGGGCTTAAATTAAGAATAAACTCGTTTTGGGCATAATGGAAGATATCCTACTGATATCACAACCTATTTAAGGCATATTAACTTAGGAAACCTATAAATGACTCTCATGGTTACCCGTTACGCCTCTTGCGTGTTCGGTTCGGTTTTTGTAACTAGTTTGCATAAATTAGCCGAAACGGGTCGAACCTTATCGTTTTTATCTCAAAATCCAGAATGTGGTTAGATTACCCATATTATACAAGTCTTCAAACTTGTCAGGTCTAAATCACATTCTATTCCGGTCTTCGCTTAATCACGCGTTCGAACCGTATCTTTCTTTAAAACTAACCGGTCTAGGCTTAGGCTTAATTAAAGACCCGTTAGGATTCTAATAGGTTATTATAAACCTTTGTTCCAGAATAGGAGACCCGGTAAAAGCTACACGCACTTGCTATTTGTGATTGATACTTGCAAAGGTAAATACTTTTAACTTATTTTCCCTTATACGGGCTTGGGGTACGGTATATAAAATACCGCTTGGTCCGGCATTGAATCTTTAATCGAATAGAGGTTAAATCATTGATATGCTCCATTTTGAAATGTTTTGTTTGCTTAAAGCCTTTGGGGGGTTAATGACCATGTCACGGATATCCTTGGCATCATTTTACGAAATGGCCACGACCTGAGCACGGGGTGTAGGCGTACATCCGTCAGTGCATAAATAAATAATCTGGTGTGTCTATTGATCTTTAACCCGGTCTACGGATCGGGTTACTGAACGCATAAGGAACATGTAATTCTTTTACAAGTATTATATTCAAATAATTATCCCAAGTTATAAAAAGTTTGTGCTACGTGCATTCAAATCAATTTTATTAAACCTTTTCTAAATGAGTCAGTTAATTGTATTTACCAGTGTAAACTGACGTATTTTCCCAAAAAGGTTAAGTGCAGGTACTACGCGAACTAGGCTGGCTTTCTCCTAGCGTCCACAATAAGTCTCGCAAGCTTGGATGTCAAAACTGTTGAACAATGTTTCCATTTTATTTTGATCCACCTGTGGATTACTGATGTGTGTAAAATGCAACATATAAATTACATCAAATGAGGCATAAAACTAACCCGTTTTTAGTACTAATATTGGAAAAAGAGTGTTTTTGTCTTCCTTTTGTATTTTCAGGATTAAATGAGCTCAAAAACGCAAAAAGAAGCAAAAAGACAGCTAAATCCAACATAAATACAAGAAAAGGAACATTAGTGGATTGCCCGAACCCTCAACGGCACCTTCCAAAGCAAAATAAAGAAAACAGAAGGCTGAACACGCCCCGTGCTCAGCCAGCACGGGGTCGTGCCCAAGAAGCAGCAGAAAAGACAAACCTATAGAAGCTTCTATTGCCCACCACGGGCCGTGCTCAGCGGACACGGGGGGCGTGCCGAAAGTACTGCAGGCGCATTAATTGTAATTGCGAATTACAATTAATGAAGAGAGAGAGTGTCAGACAGGCACGGGGCCGTGCCCAGCGGACACGGGGCCGTGCCCAGGCCTCTGTTCAGCCTATAAATAGGAGTGCTTGGTTTCATTGCAACTCATCCCTTGGCACACCACCTCTCTCACACTTCATCCACCACCCACCACCATCACAACACCATCATCCACCACCATCATCCATTGTCCATCATAGAGTGTGTGAGTCGTCTCGGGATCCAAGATTGATCGTAAGAGTTCTTGACAATCAAGGCCATGTTTGCCTAAGTCTCTTACATCACTTGGTGAAGACAAAGTGTCTAGTATAATACTTTTTATTTCTAATCTTTTGCACTTTTTATTTGGTTTTGTATTAATGACTTTAATAACTAGTTACTTATGTTGAAGGTGATCTTTCCTTATCGTTTGTCCGTGGTGTCTTGGCATTATTTTACTGTCTATATAAAATAAAGGATTTTCACCATTCATATCTCCACGGTCTATATGGAGGTATGTTGGCTACCTGGTAGGGGGTTAAGGGAACGGTTTGGTAAAGGTCTTGCCATTGTTCAGCGTTTAGAGGTCCTGCAATGGACCTGGGTCAAATTTAGTAGGACCTCCTTCAATACTTCACGGTATTGGATGGCGGGGGTCCAAACTCTTTGATCCCCTCATAAGTTAACTACTATTAATACTATAACCCGGCTATTTAGGACTGTATCCCTGCTGACTCAGACTACTTAGTCGAGGGTAACGTCACCGCCAAAAGCGGGGCCTACCACAATACTGCATTAATAACTTAATTCATTATCTTCCAATAATCCACCCCTTTAGGATTGTATCCCTGCTGACTCAAACTACTGGGGTGAGGGTAACGTCACCTTCAAAAGAGGGGCCTACTACAATAACTAAGATAATCTCTTAATTATGTGCAAAAGTGCGGAAATAATCAAAGGTTATACTAGATACGAGTCGGAACCAAGTGATTCATCTTGTCTATCTGTTTTTATTTTATTTTTATTTTCAGCATTTTAGTTAGTTTTTATTTTTCTTAGTTTAAAACATTTTTCCAAACTTTTATTTTGGTTAGACGTTGAGGATAAACCGGTACTAAAAGCTCTTGTGTCCTTGGACGACCTCGGTATCTTACCAACGCTATACTACACTCAACGATGGGTGCACTTGCCCATATGTGTGTTTAGTGTTAGTGAAATATCGTGTTTTATAAATTTAAAACTTGGCTAAAATAAGTGTTAAAAAGGGCTTAAAATATATACCTAAAATATACGACACTTTCACGCACATCAAGTTTTTGGCGCCGTTGCCGGGGACACAAGGATTTTAAGAAAGCTTAAAATCGACGGCCTAATCAGTTTTTTTCAAAACCTTTTTAACGCGCGCACATTTTTCTGCATTTAGTTTAGTTTTGCATTTACAGTGACCTGTACACGGGGCCGTGTTCACTGAACACGGGGCCGTGCTGCAGGTTTTTCATAAACGCCCAGTAACAGTAGCTTGAACACGGGCCGTGCTCACTGAACACGCCCCGTGCTCAAGTAGATCAGTTAATTTAATTAAAACGCCCAGATACAGATTCTGAACACGGGGCCGTGTCCACTCAACACGGGGCCGTGTCCAGCCTCTGTTTCCGTTTTTATTTTTGTTTTCTGATCTCGAGACTTGGTTGTGGTCTGCTGAGTGATTCTTATGGATCAATACTCAGGAGGTTACAACTACACCTATGATGAGGATGATTATAGGGGTAATTATTTCACAAATTGTAGTAATACACGTTCAGTTCAAGATAATCACTCGTACCAACCATCCAATTCATACACTTACTATGAGGAACCCAGGTACGAACCATCAACTTCATACACTTACTATGAAGACCAAAGGTATGAACCTTCTCCCTCATACTCATATTTTGATGAACCAAGGTATGAGCCTTCATACTCATATTTTGATGAACCAAGGTATGAGCCTTCTTACTCATACTTTAAGGAACCAAGGTATGAGCCACCACCTTCATATGCTTATTATGAGGAACCTTGGCATGAACAACCCACCTCATATGAGTATTATGAAGAACAAAATTACGAACCTTATCCATCATATGCTTACAATGAAGAACAATGGTGCGAACCATCAACTTCATATGGGTATTATGAGGAACAAAGGGTCGAACAACCGGATTCAAGCTTAGGAAATAATGATTCTTTTTCTATAACCGAAGTGACCGATAGGATATTAGAACACATTAGAGTTATCGATCGATGTATAAAAGAAGCTCGCGCAAGGGAAGAGGAGTCCCGCGCGAGAGAAGAATTAAAAAAGGAAGAGATAACTAAAAATGAAAAAATGGAAGAACAAATAAGTGAAGAACCGACGCATGAGTTAAACAACGAAAAAGGTGAGTTCGACAACGTTAAAATCCAAGAAGAGTCTAATTTTGAAGAAATTCATCTCTTGTCACCTTCTTTCGAAAATCATTGTTTAGTACCCACTCATGCTAAGTTTCTAAAAGAGTTAAACACTAACACTAAAATTGAAGAAACGGTAAGTGTTAAGTTAACTAATGATCAAACTTCACTAATAAAAGAAGACCCATTTGAAATTAACATCACACCGGTTCCATGTTTCTTTCAAAATTCGTTTATTAGTAATGTCACAATCGATAAAGATCTTTGTGTTAACATAATGCCTAACTACCTTTTCGAAAAATTAAGTATTAGTGATTTTTCTCCACTTCAAATACCCATTTTTCTATCCAATCGGAAAGTAATAAAATCAATCGGTATAGTTGAAGATGTCTTGGTTCAAACAAATCAAATGGTAGTTCCAACCGACTTTGTCATCCTCGATGACGCTCCTCTAGTGTTGGGGCGACCATTTGTAAAGACATACGAAGCTTTGAAAAACCGGAAGTTCAATAATCTACCTCTTCAATTAGGGGCATTTAAAAGAAGTGTCGATCTCGAACGATCAATGAAATATCCATTCGGCAATAATGACCCCCTAATTGAAGATGAAGATGAACCACCCGATACAAGTGAAGAAACCGACCACTTTGTTGAAGAAGAGGTCGCCATAGAACAAACTTTTAAAGTTCTTGATCGAAACGAGCAACCAAATAAGGAGTCTCCTAAAGACCCACCACTTGAGCTCAAAGAACTTCCAAAAGGTTTGGAATATGCTTTTCTAGACAAAGATGGTAAATTACCTGTAATTATTTCGTCTAAATTAGATAACCTAGAAAAAGAAAAACTAGTTAGTCTTTTGAAAAAACACAAAAATGCAATAGCTTGGAAACTTGTTGACATAAAAGGAATTAGTCCTTCTATGTGCACACACAAAATTTTGATGAACGATGACTACAAATCTGTCATACAACCACAACGTCGAGTAAATCCAAATGTTCAAGAAGTGGTTAAAAATGAAGTCATCAAATTACTTGACGCAGGACTTATCTATCCTATTTCCGATAGTCCTTGGGTAAGTCCCGTCCAAGTAGTTCCAAAGAAAGGAGGTATGACGGTAATTACTAACGAAAAAAATGAATTAATACCAACAAGAACCGTCACAGGGTGGAGAGTATGTATAGATTATAGACGATTAAATGAAGCAACAAGAAAGGATCATTTTCCTTTACCCTTCATTGATCAGATGTTAGAAAGATTATCCGGTCATAAATTTTACTGTTTCTTGGATGGTTTTTCAGGTTACTTTCAAATCCCGATAGCACCCGAAGACCAAGAAAAGACAACATTCACATGCCCCTATGGAACTTTTGCATATCGACGCATGCCGTTTGGTCTATGTAATGCTCCCGCAACATTCCAACGTTGCATGGTAGCCATTTTCCATGACATGATAGAAAAGACAATGGAAGTCTTCATGGACGACTTTTCTATCTTTGGGGATTCATACGACCAATGCCTCGATAACCTTGAACGAATGCTATCCCGATGTGAGGAAACTAACCTCGCCCTTAATTGGGAAAAATGCCATTTCATGGTCACGGAGGGAATAGTACTCGGTCACAAGATCTCAAGCGAAGGAATGGAGGTGGATCGAGACAAAATAGATACCATTTCTAGGTTACCCCCTCCATCCTCCGTAAGAGCGATTAGAAGTTTCCTAGGGCATGCCGGATTTTATAGGAGGTTTATCAAAGACTTTTCAAAAATCTCAAGACCTCTAACAAAGTTACTTGAAAAAGATGCTCCTTTCATCTTTGACAAGGATTGCAATCAAGCATTTCTAACCCTGAAGGAAATGCTAGTCAATGCACCTATCATGATAGCACCTGATTGGAAATTTCCTTTTGAAATCATGTGAGATGCTAGTGACTTTGCAGTTGGAGCTGTCTTGGGACAGAGAAAAGAAAAGCATTTCCACCCAATATATTATGCTAGTAAAACACTTAACGATGCACAAGAAAATTACACAACAACTGAAAAAGAGTTACTAGCTGTGGTATTTGCTTTTGATAAATTTCGCTCTTATCTTGTTCTTTCTAAAACTATAGTCTACACAGATCATGCAGCCATTCGATATCTCTTTAAGAAGCAAGACGCAAAACCACGTTTGATTAGGTGGATTCTGCTCCTCCAAGAATTCGACATTGAAATCAAAGACAAAAGAGGAGCAGAAAATACCGCAGCAGATCATCTTTCGCGCTTAGAAGACCCAGCTTTGGAGGCAACCAGGGGCGAGCAAATCAACGAAAAATTCCCAACTGAATCCCTGGAAAGGGTGGAATTTAAGGAAGAACCATGGTACGCCGACTTTGCCAACTACTTAGCTAGTGGAATAGTCGCAAAAGGATGGCCACATCATCAAAGAAAAAAATTCTTTGCCAATGTGAAACATTATTTTTGGGAAGATCCATATCTTTTCAAAATGTGTGCCGACCAACTCGTCAGACGATGCGTACATGGTAGTGAGGCCCGGAGAATTCTTCGCCATTGTCACGAAGGTCCATACGGAGGACATCATGGTGCTGCCAGTACCGCACGAAAGGTATTTGATTCAGGATTTTATTGGCCAACCATTTACAAAGATGCCCAAAATCTTGTAAAGACATGTGATGCTTGCCAAAGAACAGGTAATATTTCTTCCAAAAACGAAATGCCACAAAATGGCATTCTTGTTTGTGAAATTTTTGATGTGTGGGGACTCGACTTTATGGGACCTTTTCCACCATCGAAAGGAAACAAATACATACTTGTGGCAGTAGATTACCTGTCTAAATGGGCCGAGGCCGAAGCACTTCCAACAAATGATGGAAGAGTAGTGGTAAGATTTCTGAAAAAATTATTCTCTCGTTTTGGCACACCCAAAGCTTTAATAAGTGATAGAGGTACCCATTTTTGTAATCATCAACTTGAAATTTTTTTTAACAAGATATGGGGTCTATCACCGGGTTTCGACAGCTTATCACCCTCAAACAAACGGACAAGCCGAAGTGACCAATAGAGGGTTAAAACGAATACTTGAAAAAACCGTAGGGTTAAATAGAAAGGAATGGGCTGATAAATTAGATGATGCTTTATGGGCTTTTCGAACTGCTTATAAAACAACGATAGGTACAACCCCATATAAGCTAGTCTATGGAAAAAGTTGCCACTTGCCAGTAGAAATTGCACACAAAGCCTACTGGGCAATCAAAAATGTAAACTTAGATCTAGAATTTGCTGGTAAAAATCGATTTTGTCAAATAAATGAATTAGACGAACTTAGGAATTATGCATACTCAAACTCTGAAATTTATAAGGAAAGAATGAAAGATTGGCATGACAAACATATTAAACCTAATGAATTTCGGGTAGGAGATTTAGTTCTTTTGTTTAATTCACGACTTCGATTGTTTCCTGGTAAATTAAAGTCTAGGTGGTCAGGACCTTTTTCCGTCACCCATATTTTTCCACACGGTGCAGTAGAAATTAAACCTCGAAATGGGTCACCTTTTAAAGTCAATGGCCAACGGCTGAAACTCTATCAAGGATTTATTGAGGATGAGGAAGAAGAGATCTCGCTTCAAACCGTGGAAGAATAAAAACATCATACCTGGTAAGTTATGAACGATTGAGGCGGCAAAATAAAGCGGTAAGTTTTCTAAACCATAGCTTATAGGAGAAAGGGGCACTCACACGCGCACTAAAAAAAAAAAAAAAAAAAAAAAAAAAAAAAAAAAGGGGGGCTCGACACGAGGCCGTGTCCGCTGGACACGGGGCCGTGTTCGCGCTGCAGACGGGATAAAACCCTCTTTTCAAAACAGTTTCCTCATTCCACACGCCCCGTTTCCCCACAAAAGCTCTGGTTCCAGGCGATTTTCCGCGAGATTCCAACGTCTCTTATCAATCTAACAACGTCAAGGTATGATTCTGTCACCCGTAGTAGTTAGATTAGTCACTTGCATGTAGTTAATACACCACAAATTTGGGGAAAAATCTAGGGTTCTTGATGTTCATTCGGATCGAGCCTAAAATTTTTGCCTAAATCTGTTTGCATTTAGTTAGATTAGTGTAAAGGGAAGTAAATACACTTGTATTGTTCATAGATTCACCCGATTTCTTGCAAAAACCCCAAACCCTTGTTCTTGAACCGAAAAAGATAAAATTGATAGGGTAAACGGGTTATTTTGGGAAAAACGAAACTTAGGGTTTCATTTTCGGGGGAAACCGCACCTATTGGTTCAAAAATTTTCAAGTTTTCGAAACCGGGTCGAAAAATGGGATTTTTGAGTAACAGACCCCTGAACACGGGGCCGTGTCCGCTGGGCACGGGGTCGTGTCCAGCCCGCTGTTTGCAGTTTTGTCCAAAAATATTTCTGTTTCACGCTAACTTTTGGTGTATTCTTGCAGATGGCCAGGAAGTTTACTAGATTCAACGCCAATGAGCTAGATGCAAGAGCTCGATACGAGCTTCTCCAAACAAGGCCGGAGGAATACCCGAGGCAGGCATGCACAGAACTACTAACCTTGGTGAATCAAATTGACCGCTTCAACAACATTGTCACGGGACCACTCAGAGTCGCACTAACAACCCGACTCCGTTCTGTTCATGAATGCACCTTGGAATTCTACAGCACCTTTGCATTCAAGTCAAAGAGCGAGCCGTTCGATGAAGAAGGGGTGTCATTCAGGTGTGGCGGAACGAGGTATTCGATTTCCATGGCACAATTCGGATCGATTATCGGGTTGTATGCGGAGGAGGATGCGGGAGACGAAGGAAATACAGGGGGGTTGAGAGAGATCGAAGACAACGAGCGCCAAGCCATGTGGGCTCAGATTGGGGAAGGGTTCTATAATCCGAGCAGCACTAAGAGTACCAAGCTGAGGGATCCGCTTTACAGATACATTCATAGGCTCCTCGGCTACTCTCTTAGCCAAAGGCATGACAGTGGTGGCGTCGTTGGGTTAAGAGACTTGCTTGTCCTCCATTGCATTCACAACCGTAGGCCGCTCGATGTTCCGTACCTTATGCTCCGAAACATGCATCACAACCGCCTTGCTAGTGCACCAACTCCTCTTTTCTTCAGGGGGTGGGTGCACCGTCTCTTCAGGCACTTCGCCCACATTCCGAGGGCATTTGAAAGAAGCCCATGGTCGGGTACGGTGGATATTCACATATGCCGCTCGATGAACCTGGTTTATGAGGCAGAAGATGGGACGGTAACCTTTCAAAGGATGCAAGGTCATGCATGGAACCCGCAAGAAGCACTTGTCCTCCCAGCACCACAACATCATCAGTACCAATACCAACCCCACGGTGATCCGGGCCAATCATCCTCCTCGGGAGGCAGTTTTCCTAATTTTCAAAGTTTGCATGATTTGCTGCAGGAAAACCTCATGTGTACTCGGAACACCTATAACATGGCGAGCAACACCTACCACCGGGTCGGAGCTATCGAGAGAAACCTATCCGAGATACAAGAAGACGTCGGATACATACGAGACCACATTGCACGCCATGGAGGGGGTGACGATGATGATGATGATGATGATGCCATGGAATAGGCGGGAGGAGCATAGGAGGAAGCGGTTGATTGATGGCTCCCCAGGTTAACCCTTTGCAATCTTGAACAATTAATGGCCTGCGTGCCAAGTGTTAGACAATTTACTTTTCCTAACTATTTTCTGCATTTTTATTTTTCTTACTTTATGCGTGGAACAATTAACTTTGGTAACGTAGGATGTTGGTATTGCTTGGTGTGGTATTAAGTGTTCAAACAGGTACAAACCAAGGCTTAAGGTGTTAAGCCTCAGCACCTATAAGGCTAGGATGGAAAAACCGGAGGACGAAACCTGTTTTTCAGGCTTCTAGACTGTCGACACGGGGACGTGTCCAGCCAACACGCCCCCGTGCTCACCTCCCTGACCTGCTGTTTGGCTTCTGTTCGGCAGAATTTTGTCAGACACGTGGCCGTGTCCAGTGGACACGGGGCCGTGTCCACCTTCTGTAAGTTCTTGTTACTGGCACCTGAACACGGGGTCGTGCCCACTCAACACGGGGCCGTGCTCAGTGCCCAGTAACACAAATTTTTGCTTTTTAAACACTATTTTACACATCTAATCAACCTAAAAATTTATTTTTGGGACACATTGAGGACAATGTGTAATTTAAGTGTGGGGGGGATGCTAAAACCTTGAATTTTGCAAGTCCTAAATACAAGCCTTACACAAAACTCTATTGGAACCGCTAATCACCCCAAATTTTTTTCAAAAATTTCATTTTTTTTACTTGTCTAGGTTTAACTCGGGAAATTCAAGCTCTCAAAAAGGTTATATTTTTACAAATTTACAACCGATAGCGTAGTGATAAAAAGAACCAACATAAGAAAATTATGAAAAGGCATGACAAACTTATTTAAAATTTGATTATATATACTTGATCACATAAAAACCCATTCCCACAAAAGTGAGTTTTGAGCCTTTATTGAGCACTCAATTTCATACCATTTGACTAAATGCTCATTTTTCGTTTCTTGTGTGAATAGCCGCTTGGTTCTTACGACTCTAGAACTTGCCATGACAATACATTCCCGGTCCTTATCAACTTAAACCCGAGTAAGTAAATGATAGAGGCATTAGGACTAACCTTTTTCATTTCCACACCATTATTTTTCTTTTTCTTTTACCACCTACCCAAAAATCCCCCTAGATTAGCCCCTTTGAGCCTAAACCTTTTCGTTTCATCACCCAAAACAAAAACCCTTTCACCCACCAAAACCTTTTTTATTTTTACCCTTTATTTTAGTAACAAGTTCGGTTTTCCTAAAAAAAAAAAAAAAAAAAAAAAAAAAAAATGAAGCAAAAAGAAAATAAACAAACAAAGTAATCAAAAATAACTTTGTTTGAATAAAAGCTTCATCAAAAATAAAAGGTTGCAAAAATACGAAAACCGACACTTGTTACGCTTTTTAGCCCTTTTTCTACTAACCACTAACCCAACCACCTACCTTCAACCCTAGCCAACCCTTAACCCACAAAGTCCTCTTGATATCTACAAAGGTATAAAAGTTAAAAAGGAGGAGGATTGATTTCTTGGCAATCCTATGGTAGGAGTAAGTTCCATGCCGCTCTCGAGTGATTCACTAAAAATACACCTTCGGCCGAGTGTGAGTGATTTTCCCCGCGAGGTATGTGAACTTGTATATAAATAGAATTTTAAAAAGGCATGTTATGCCCAAATAAGTAATTTCTTTTATGAACAGTTCTAAATAAATCATTACGAATAGGAGTGTAAATAAATAAAAATAAAACCCTAAAAAGATCTTGGAAATCCCGACACTCTATGACAAGCCCAAAACCTTCTCTTCTACCTATTCCATTTGGGAGTGTAAGCCAATTATTAAAGAGTTTTGCTTGAGGACAAGCAAAAGTTCAAGTGTGGGGGTATTTGATGTGTGTAAAATGCAACATATAAATTACATCAAATGAGGCATAAAACTAACCCGTTTTTAGTACTAATATTGGAAAAAGAGTGTTTTTGTCTTCCTTTTGTATTTTCAGGATTAAATGAGCTCAAAAACGCAAAAAGAAGCAAAAAGACAGCTAAATCCAACATAAATACAAGAAAAGGAACATTAGTGGATTGCCCGAACCCTCAACGGCACCTTCCAAAGCAAAATAAAGAAAACAGAAGGCTGAACACGCCCCGTGCTCAGCCAGCACGGGGTCGTGCCCAAGAAGCAGCAGAAAAGACAAACCTATAGAAGCTTCTATTGCCCACCACGGGCCGTGCTCAGCGGACACGGGGGGCGTGCCGAAAGTACTGCAGGCGCATTAATTGTAATTGCGAATTACAATTAATGAAGAGAGAGAGTGTCAGACAGGCACGGGGCCGTGCCCAGCGGACACGGGGCCGTGCCCAGGCCTCTGTTCAGCCTATAAATAGGAGTGCTTGGTTTCATTGCAACTCATCCCTTGGCACACCACCTCTCTCACACTTCATCCACCACCCACCACCATCACAACACAATCATCCACCACCATCATCCATTGTCCATCATAGAGTGTGTGAGTCGTCTCGGGATCCAAGATTGATCGTAAGAGTTCTTGACAATCAAGGCCATGTTTGCCTAAGTCTCTTACATCACTTGGTGAAGACAAAGTGTCTAGTATAATACTTTTTATTTCTAATCTTTTGCACTTTTTATTTGGTTTTGTATTAATGACTTTAATAACTAGTTACTTATGTTGAAGGTGATCTTTCCTTATCGTTTGTCCGTGGTGTCTTGGCATTATTTTACTGTCTATATAAAATAAAGGATTTTCACCATTCATATCTCCACGGTCTATATGGAGGTATGTTGGCTACCTGGTAGGGGGTTAAGGGAACGGTTTGGTAAAGGTCTTGCCATTGTTCAGCGTTTAGAGGTCCTGCAATGGACCTGGGTCAAATTTAGTAGGACCTCCTTCAATACTTCACGGTATTGGATGGCGGGGGTCCAAACTCTTTGATCCCCTCATAAGTTAACTACTATTAATACTATAACCCGGCTATTTAGGACTGTATCCCTGCTGACTCAGACTACTTAGTCGAGGGTAACGTCACCGCCAAAAGCGGGGCCTACCACAATACTGCATTAATAACTTAATTCATTATCTTCCAATAATCCACCCCTTTAGGATTGTATCCCTGCTGACTCAAACTACTGGGGTGAGGGTAACGTCACCTTCAAAAGAGGGGCCTACTACAATAACTAAGATAATCTCTTAATTATGTGCAAAAGTGCGGAAATAATCAAAGGTTATACTAGATACGAGTCGGAACCAAGTGGTTCATCTTGTCTATCTGTTTTTATTTTATTTTTATTTTCAACATTTTAGTTAGTTTTTATTTTTCTTAGTTTAAAACATTTTTCCAAACTTTTATTTTGGTTAGACGTTGAGGATAAACCGGTACTAAAAGCTCTTGTGTCCTTGGACGACCTCGGTATCTTACCAACGCTATACTACACTCAACGATGGGTGCACTTGCCCATATGTGTGTTTAGTGTTAGTGAAATATCGTGTTTTATAAATTTAAAACTTGGCTAAAATAAGTGTTAAAAAGGGCTTAAAATATATACCTAAAATATACGACACTTTCACGCACATCAATTACTTTAAACTATTTGTGATACTTGATATTACAATATATTAAAGTTGAAATATATCTATCTTTTGCTTCCGCTGTGCATTTAAATATTGCGTTGTTCGACTGTAACGATATCAACTACATCACGATGCTCCCCACCGGGCCCACTGGTAATACGTGGAAATATCGGGGTGTGACAATACACATACGAAATGAACCATTTTTCTTCTTGACGAATAGCACAGGGGCACCCCACGGAGAGGTACTTGGACGTATAAAGCCTTGGTCGAGCAACTCTTGTAGTTGGCTGGATAGTTCTTGCGTCTCAGAGGGTGCAAGTCAGTAAGGAGCCTTGGCGACACGAGTCGAACCAGGTATGAGGTCAATACGAAAGTCGAGAGATCTAGGAGGAGGAAGACCAGGAAGATTTTCAGGAAAGACGTCAGGGAAATCACACACTACTGGAACATCGCTTATGCTCTTTCCCTTGCCCTTTTGTTCCACTACGTTATAACAATTCTCAATAAAACCGACACCCTTATGATTTTTCTGACACCCTAATATATTTTAAAATATCCCAATATGTCCAAAAATACACCCCATACGTGAAAACGGGCCCCAAATACATTAAATATTAATAAAAATAAATACAAATCAAAATTTTAAGTTTAGGCGGGCCGCGTAAGCCACCCCTCAAGCTTACGCAGGCCGCGAGAGATCAAGAACGCGGCAACACCCCAGGCCGACACGTGTCATCATCGTGGCGAGCCTAGTAGATGACCCGGATCACCTACGCTATTGACCAGCGTTGACGCGGGCCGCGTAGGCCCTGTCCTTATTTTACGCGGGCCGCGACAAAGTCAAGATCAGGCCCTATATAAAGGAGGCCTCGGATCTTCAGTCAGTTCGTCCCAAAACTTTCTTTCTCACTTAAATTCTGAATATTAGGCAATATAAGCGGGTATTATACCCCCTAAATAGCGAAGTTCTGCTCCGTTGTAAGTATTATAACCCCTGTATACGTATTAGATACGCTGCCCGATTGATCTAGGGTTCCGTAACGGCTGTCGTGGTTCTTCCCGACGTAGTCGTTGGAATGCCGTCTCGGGGATGGTATTACTAATGTTAAAATGGGTTATTATACTAACGCGTGTGCATTTGTGTAAATTTTAGATTGTCACCAGGAAACCCTTACGGAAAATCTAAGACAGCAATGTGAGTTGATCCACTTTTTGTAAACCTTTTGTTAACTATTTTTACAAAACCTTAAATACTTTTCCATGCGAATAACAGTTATTGAGTATTTGTAAGAATACAATTATCATGAGTATGTTGGGGTTTTGTATACAAAATTTGTTACCACCTGGTCAAGGAGTAACATTTCCACAAGTCGGGTTTGACAGTACCATGGATGTTAATTGATATGTCTTGGAAACAAATATAATTGCGAGATCGCCCTCAATACTGTACACTGGGTTTTACTTAAACTTGATTAAACTGGGATTCACTCACCAGTATTTCCCACTGACAAATGTTTTTAAAACGCGTTTCAGGTAACAAACTGTGAAAGCCAAATAGAAGCCATCTGGACAGCACTAAAGGCCTAGAAAAGTGGCAATAAAGTTACCTAAAATAAAATAGATGTTTTTATTAAATAAAATAGGATTTACTCCTATGAAAACGTGTGTACTACGAACTTGGGTTTTAACCCATTTGTTTAATGTTATGAAAATGTGGTATTTTACTCTGATCAATGTTCCTAACTACGGTCCTGATGAAAATTTCCGCTGCCAAATTAGACAATACATATCACTGAAACTGGCTCGCGGCCGCCCGTTCCCGAGGATTTGGGATCGGGGGTTGCGACATACGTGGGCCAAGAAGGCAAAGTACTGCTTACGTAAACATCTGTTCGCTTGAGTGCATGGCATCAGCTTCAGTCCTCTAGAAGGTCGGTCCCCATAGACGTGTAAAGTATCACCACGGGAGAGGTAAACGAACGTACTTCTCGTGGCAAGCGATCTCGACATGATTCTTACGCAACAAATCCATGCTGATTATGACGTCGAAGCTACCCAATTGCATGGGTATGAGATCGATAGTAAAGACGTGGTCGTTAAGAGTCAAAGAACAACCACTAAGAATAGAATCAACTAGAATAAACTTACCATCGGCAATCTCGACAGAGAACGAATTAGGTAGTTTAGAGCGTGCACAATTTAACAAAGATTCAAATCACAAAGCTTCCGTCGGCACCTGTATCAAATAGTATCGAAGCGTAAAGATTATTGACGAGAAATGTACCATTAACGACGTCATTGTCGTTACGAACCTGGTTTGCATTGATGTTGAACGCTCGTCCTCGAGCGGCTGGCTGTTGCTCTTGGTTCAGCTGGGGGCATTGGTTACGGAAATGGGTAGTGTCTCCGCACTTGTAGCTTGCATGAATATTTGCTGGTCTGGGGTTCTACGGAGGAGCTGGGAGAGCTAACTGAGCTGGTTGAGCTGGCGGTGCTTGCTGGGCCTGATTGGCTTGGCGGCAGAATGGAGTTGTGTGACCGTAGCGATTACAGTTGGTACACAGACGGCAAGCGGAGGTTGCAGGATGGTGATAGTTACAAGTCGCACACTTGGGATGCACCCCTGTGTACGGCTTCTTGTTGTTCTCCGGATCAGGAGGATTAGCAGCAGCAGGCACAACAGCAATGCCCGTAGGGTTTGCATTTGCAACAGGGACAATTGCATTGCAACCAGAACCTTGAGACTTTCATTTCTTATTCTTGTTGCCACTTGGCTGCTGAGTGATCTGATTAGCAGGTGTCGAGGGAGCAGAGTTTCCAAACTGTTTATCACGAACATGGTTGTTGTTCAAACTTGCTGCAAGATGGTAGACTTCTTCAATAGTCCCGAGCTGAGCTGCTTAAATCGAATCACACATGACAGGAGGTAACCCATTAATGTACTTGGTTATCATGCGTTTCGGAGTGGAAACCAAGTGAGGCATGATGATGCGGAGTTGCTTAAAATGGGTAGTGTAAGCCAAATTGCCATCTCCAACCTGCTTGAGGTGCCATAATTCTTCCTCAAGCTTTAGCTGTTCATGGGGATGGCAGAATTCGAGCATCATCAATTCTCGCACCTCAGGCCATGGAAGAGCATAAGCCTCTTCGTTGGAGCGGATGTTTCTCTCATTGGACCACCACTCTAGAGCTCTGCCTTGAATCATGCCAGTCACACTCCTAGTCTTTAAGTGTTCTGGGCACTCGCTGTTGATGAAGGTAACCTTGATGCTGTCAAACCACTCCAGCATAGCAGTCACCCCATCGCTGCCCGTGAAAGGCTTAGGGTTGCAAGAGACAAAGTGTTTGTAATTGAAGCTCATAAGCTTTGGTTTCTCCGCTTTAGAATCCACAGAGGAGGGAGGAGTGTTTGATCCCTGGATCTCAGAGACGATCTTAGGCACGATGCGAGCAATCTGATCGGCCATGAAAGACATCATTTTCTTCTGAGAATTGGCCCTGGATCTCTTGAGAGAGTCGGATAGTTTACGGGAAGACATCTAAAGATCCAAGAAAAGGATCGTATAAGTCTAGATCATAAAGTCTCGTAGTATACAGTTTCACATACGGTCGCATAAAGACTAAAGTTTCACACATCACAAAACGTTCAACAAGTTTCACGTAGCACAAAGGTTCAACATTTTCACCACAAGTCCGCAAAACAACGACCTTCGCATGGCACGTGGTACGAAAGTTCGGTAACATGACGAAAACACTTATATATAGGAAGTACCAGCAGCATATCCACCATGTTTCGACCATGTCACTTCTGCCTCTTCGTTCGGTGTCATGTTACGTATCGTGTTTTGCCACTCATAACAGTACACTCCATCATTTTCAGGTGCTTCAACTAGTTTCGTACACATAGACCAAGCAAGTAGTTTCACATAGCATAACGTTCAACATTCTCATCACAGGTCTGCAAAACACCGAATTTCGCATGGCACGTGGTACGAAAATTTGGTAACATGTTGGAAACACTTATATTTAGGAAGTACCAGCGGCGTATCCACCATGTTTCGACCATGTCAAGGTCCGTCTCGTCATTCAGTGCCATGTTACATATGGTGTTTGCTACCCACATCAGTACTTTCCATGACTTTCACTTGCTTTTACCAGTAGTTTCACATAGCATAACGTTCAATCATGTTCCCCATAATTTAATCAATACTTCTACGTAGTATAACACAATGAGTAAAGCTTCATAAATTTAGTTCGATCCTGAGAGATTATGATTATTGTTTTAGATTGCGGAAATATGTGCAATTCGTGTAAAAAGATCTCGATATGAACAAAGAATCAAGTTTAAAACCACATATAAAACTGAGATAACATAAAAGATAGGCTCATAAAACATAGGATTGTTCCGGGTAGAGGAACGTTGACTAACCAAAGTGACCCGAACCCCTCTCGAATTGAGGCAATGTGTCTTAACTTACTTAGATAAATATGTCATCAATGTTAGGCCTATGATATTTGTCCTTTTGGTCACTACACGTCCTTAATTGATTGGGAATTTCGAGGCTTTGGCGAGATAGAAAATCAAAGAGTGGGTCTAGTTATCAAGATGTGAGTTTCACCTCTAGCTTGACAACTTCGTACCCTAATAGTGTCGGTACTTATCAATAGATAAGACTTACTAGATTATGATAAGGAAATTTCCTTCAAGGTTCAGATGGCACTCCTAACTTGAAGCTAAATCTCGTGCAAAATACAAACACTACTCATAAGTGTTTTCAAAGCGTCCAAGTGTGTATTGCATTAGCCTTAGGAGAGGCATGTAAGTTTAACAGGAATTGTGTTGCTAGGAAGCAAGTACGGTAGAATGCATAAGTCTTAAATAAAAAATAAGAGTCAAATTTCCTAGAACTATAGACTAGGGCAAGTATTCCTACTTTTCCTAATTCCCTATAGTTATGCCTCTGATACCAATCTGTCACACCCCAAACGATGGCGGAAACATCGGGGGGCGGCACTAAGAGTTCAGATTGCTCTAGGGTTTCCATAACACTAATAGTTTCACTATAGATTAATTAAATTCCAAAAACATTGTCTAAAAGTCAAACACGATCAACCATTACATAAACTATCAAATTACATCAAACTCAAATATTGTTCAAAATCCTTGATTTAACTAGGCGAGTTTCTAAGCATCATCCTAGCTTGTTTCTTCGGCGTCCAACTTATCAACCTGCAACATGTATTAAAATACTATCAACAAAAATGTTGGCGAGTATACAAGTTTGAGTACGTAATAGCATAGTAGTTTAAAACGTTCCAAAACTCATATCCGCCATGAAAACATATAACAAGTTTCACCATGCTAAGCTAACGCAGTCCCTATGTAACACGCATTTCCAACGCAACTAACATAGCAAGCCCAAGAGTCTAGCGGGAGCTATAAACGTTCATTGCCTTTCCCATAGTCTAACGGGAGGTTTGATCTTAACAATACCCAAGAGAATAGCAGGCGGGGCGTTACTGTCACGACCCCCGACCACACCCTGGACGGGAGCCGCGAGCAGTCAAGTGGTACCGGTGGTTATTTTAAAAACATTGCAGCGGAAATATTCATCAGGACCGTGAGTTAGGAAAAAAATATCAGAGTTTAGAAAACACCAGATTTTATTTATTAAATAGATGGGATAAAACCCATGTTTTACAGAGGTAGCTTTAATAAGGGATAAACCCGAATATATGAAACAATGTTTTCTTAATTTAATTCAATTGATAGAATAAGCCACTTCTTTAAGCCTTTCGGTGCCGTATCATCACTCTTATTCCAATCTACTATCATTACCTGAAACGCGTTTTAAAAAGGTTTGGTCAGCAGGAAATACTGGTGAGTTCATTCATTTTTGTACAAAACGACACATTGTTATAATATACAGTATTAAGGGTGATTACATTGTTTCTATCTACCAATTACCCCAAATCGGTATTTGTCACTCAACTGTATCTGTGACTATGGTTAGATCACCCATTGGCTAACCCGTTGTCCAATGGTGACGGGTATCAAGTAATGTATACAAAACCCCACATACCGGCAGTAATTGAAGATTACAAAGACTTAATCCCTGTAATTATAACTTTGAAAAACAAGTAGAGTTTTGTAAAGCATATTGATAAAAAGAGAATGACTCACATTGCAGATTTAAACGGGCAGAGTTTAGCCTACTGATAAGCCTGATAACCTAATTTAAACAACAGTGCACACGAACTAGGTCAGTAACTAATACAACATTTATGATAACTCACGAGATTAAAACCCTCACAACGAATGACAAAGTGCAACACTTAAACATCCATCGAATTCACGACGAATGACAAAGTATAGCCCTAATTTGGGCAGCACTTAAACATCCATCGGATAGTTTCAATCGATCGGACATTGAATCGTAGCAGCGATCGAGTTAATACCATGTATCGTAGCAGCGTCTCTCTAATGAAAATTACGATTTTGAGCAGTAGAACTTCGTTTTTTATTGATTTCTCGAGCACAGATGAACTGCTCATGGCCTAGCAATTTATAGCAAAATTTAGGGTTTTACGCGGCCCGCGTAAACCCTTTCTTGAACTTACGCTGCCCGCGAGGGCGACCTAGTCTACGACTAGGGCATCCGTGTCACACCTAGGTCTGCCACGTGTGCAACACGTGGCCTGTTCGCTGCTCCGGAGTTTTGCTGAGCTGTCGCGGCCCACGTAAGCCTAGGCTTACTCTTACGCGGCCCGCGTGAAACCCAAAAATCTTGTTTTCTTGGTTTTTTATGCACGTTAGGGTTTCAGGGGCCCGGGTCTTTACTTACGAGTCGTTTTGGGACATTTTTTTGAAGGTCCTTACATCCTCCCCACCTTATTTAAAATCTCGTCCTCGAGATTTACTGAAATAAGTGAGGATACTTTCGTTTTATTTTCGATTCCTGCTCCCAGGTGTATTCAGGTTCTCTTTTTGAATCCCACTTGACTTTGACAAGTACCAATCTTTTGTGCTTAAGGAATTTAATCTTTCTGTCTTCTATCTGAAGAGGTTTCTCTACGAACTTTAACTTTTCATTTACCTCTATGTCTGGAAGAGGTATTACCAAAGATTCATCAGATAGACATTTCTTGAGGTTGGATACATGAAATACGTCATGTACCCCGGCTAACTCTTCTGGTAGTTGTAAGCGATAGGCGACTGGTCCTATTCGCTGTATTACTAGGAATGGTCCTACGTACCTTGGACTCAACTTTCCTTTCTTACCGAACCGAACTACTCGTTTCCAAGGAGAAAATTTTAAGAGTACTCTATCTCCGACTTGAAATTCTAACGGCTTGCGTCGATTGTCTGCATAGCTCTTCTGGCGATCTCGAGCCGTTTTCAGTCTTTCCTTGATTTGAGTGATCTTGTCAGTAGTTTCTTGTACGATTTCAGGACCTGATAATTGACTTTCTCCTATTTCTGCCCAGCAAACTAGAGTTCTACACTTTCGTCCATATAGTGCTTCGAACGGGGCAGCTTCGATGCTTGAATGATAACTATTATTATAGGAGAATTCAATTAAGGGTAGGTGGTCATCCCAGTTTCCACCAAAATCTATCACACATGCCCTAAGCATGTCTTCCAGGGTTTGGATCATCCTTTCACTTTGTCCGTCTGTTTGAGGATGGTATGCAGTACTTAAATTTAATCGCGTCCCCATGGCTTCTTGGAAACTTGTCCAAAAATGTGAAGTGAAACGACTATCCCTATCCGATATAATGGAGAGTGGGACTCCATGTAAGGATATTACTTCGTCTACGTATATCTTAGCTAATCTTTCCATGCTAAAGGTTTCCTTCATGGGTAGAAAATGAGCTGATTTGGTTAATCGATCCACAATTACCCAAATTGCGTCATTACCTTTTCTGGTTTTGGGTAGCTTAGTAACAAAATCCATGGTTATGAGTTTCCATTTCCATACAGGCATTTCTAATTGTTGTAGTAAGCCTGAAGGTTTCTGGTGTTCTGCCTTAACTTGTGAACAAGTAAGACACTTAGAAACATAACTAGCTATGTCCTTTTTCATACCTATCCACCAGAAATTATTTCTTAAATCATGGTACATCTTATTATTTCCAGGATGCATGGTATACCTAGATTTATGGGCTTCCTCTAAAATCTTATTTCTTAATTCTCCCTGCTTAGGTACCCACATTCTTTTCTTATGGAATCTCCAAATTCCATCAACCCCTTGCTTTAATTCCTTTATCCGTCCTTTCATTCCTTCAGCATCATCCTTGATTGTTGTTTCCTGAACATGCTTCAATTGTTCCATTAAATCTAATTGTAGATTTAATCTAAGAGCACGAACTCGCTTTTGCTTTTCATGATACTTGCGACTTAAGGCATCTGCGACTACATTTGCTTTTCCTTCGTGATATTGAATATCACAGTCGTAGTCACTTAGAATTTCCATCCATCTTCTTTGCCTCATGTTTAATTCTTTTTGCCCAAATATGTACCTTAAGCTCATATGATCTGTATAGACAGTAAACTTACTTCCATACAGATAGTGTCTCCAAATCTTAAGGGCAAAAATTATGGCTCCTAATTCTAAGTCGTGAGTCGTATAATTTTCCTCGTGCTTTTTCAATTGCCTTGAGGCATAAGCAATTACCTTCTTGTGTTGTATTAGCACACATCCTAATCCTAGCTTAGAAGCATCGCAGTAAACTTCAAATCCTCTGTTCCTTCTGGCAAGGCTAGAATTGGGGCGTTTGTTAACTTTTGCTTCAAAATCCTAAAGGCCTCTTCTTGCCTGGGTCCCCATTCAAACTTAACTGCTTTACATGTTAGCTTAGTTAAGGGCACTGCTATTTTGGAAAAGTCCTTAATGAATCGTCTATAATATCCAGCTAATCCTATGTAACACCTCGAAAATTCTCGTTCTATAATGTGTTGACACGTGTCATATGTTTAAAACGTGTGAAAGAATATTATAGAAGGACTAAAGTTGACGAACATGGAAAGTATGTGAATATACGTATTCTAAGTGTCAACTGTGAATAAATATAATGTACATTAACCCTACATGATGTTCATATCATCAAACGAATAAATCATGGATCATACGAAGCTAAAAGTGAGAGATTACAAACCACAGGGGCTAAACGTGTCAACATGTTTAAATTATACCTCTGAGTGACCTTTTGACAAACCCGAAGCTTTGTAACTGATAAATATGCTCACTAGAATGCGCGATATAAATTTCATAAAGTTTCGTTATCGTATGAGAAAGTTATGATCAAATTCGTGTGCGAGGGGTTAAAGCGCTAACGTTGAAAGTTAGGACTTTTCGGGTTAACCGGAAGTGTCCAGGGACTTGGCAAAATGGGAATAAGTCCTAAAGCCCTTGTGGGTAAATAATAAGGGGTCATATTGCAAGTAATAATGCTAGTTAACCTTTCAAAGAGCTAAGGGACGAATATGTGGAAACTTGAAAAGGAAAAGCTGATCAGAAGGGTTAAGGCGGGCCGCGTAAGGTTCTCTTAACCTTTACGCGGGCCGCGTCAGGCGCCCAGAACCAGAAAAGCTAGACAGCAGCCTACAAATGCGCAGAACCGACCTTTAATCGATATTTTTGCATTATGGGCGACCCCTAAACTGTTCTAGGCACTGAGGGACATGTGTAAGTCAGTTGTGGTGAGTTGTAGACCCCAAGTGTCAAAGATTTGTGGTGATTAAGGTGCTATATAAGGCCATTTTGTGCAACATTGTTCTTCACACCTTCATCTGCACATTTGGAGCACTTCTGGAGCTAAGGAACTTTCTCTAAGCATCACATCTCGTGCATAGGACTTCAGTAAGTGTGCTAATCCTTTCTTAATTAAGTTTTAGCTTAGTTTTAGCTTAAAAGTCAAACCGTCGTAATTAACGGTTGACTTTAAGATTAATCACTAATGGTCCAGTGATTAGTCGAATCAAAAATAGTTATAAGTTGGTAATTATGTGGGTAATAAACCCTCAAGAGGGTTCCCCCTGATTCCCACTCTAACTAGGTCAAATGTCGGGTCAAACCTACTAATAAAAAGTCAACAGAATGTTAATCTTACAATTTATGCATGATTAGTAATGTAGATCATATACAACCTGTTTGAACATTGTTATAACTTGGTAATAAGTGTAAAAACATGTCTAAACATGTTCAGCCCGACAAATTTCAGTAAAGACCCGGTTCGGAACCGAAAGTCACATAGTTTGACTTTCACTTTGACTTTCAGTTCTGACCCGTTTAAGCATGATTTAGAAATGCCTTAGAGCTTTGTTTGAACCAGGTAACATGCTAGTATAACCCTCTGTGATTATACACCATGGTTCATTAGTTAACCAATTAAATCGCATGATTCCGTTAATTGCTTGTATGTTGACCATTATGCCCTTATTACCTTAAAACGTGATTTTTGGAAAAGTAAAAGAGTAGAAACTTTAATTACTGATATATAAACTTGTATGCAAAGTTTGACATCAGTTTGAAACGTAGATTAAGAGTTATGCTCGTTAGCGTAAAATTAAAGCTTTATGCTAATTAAACGGCGTAATTAGCGTATAGCCTAGTTAAGCCTACTTTTTGACATCAAAATCTTTACCCACTGATGTAATATATTATTTTGAGATTTTTGAAGATTTTTAATTAATTTTAGGCTGAGCATAACTAATAGTCGTAGGCTTAATTCGGTAATTGTCGGTTTTGCCCTTACCGGCTATAAAATGAGTTTTACATATCTAAATGACTCCAAACCTTTTGCTACTGATCTTAAATGATAAATAAATTATTTTAAGCCTTCTGGAATAATAAAAATATCAGCTTTAGGTGTAGAACCCGGAAACGGCTCATAATCGCCTTATTAAGCGTTTTTAACGCATAGTATGTATTAAAACTATTTTAAACATACCCGGGTTGATACCTACTGATATTTGAGGCAAATTATAATATTTTAAAAGTAAGCAAAGGTCGATAAACTCAGACTTCAGTTTTGAGCTTTTCGGCTTATGTGAAATTACCAAAATACCCCTACGGGGCATAGTTTGGTTAAGATTGATAAATTTCACATATATGCTTTAACCTACTGATATAAATTAGAAAATTGAGTATATTTGCTGATTACATCAGACCTGTAACTCAGGTTATCACTTAAACTCTTTTACAACCTTTAAAATGACCAAACTACCCCTACGGGGCCTAGTTTGTGTTTAAATATGTTTCGGGCATAATGAAAGACATCTTACTGATGTCACAACATATTTAAGACATAATTAACTTAGGAAACCTGTATATAGCTCTCATGAATACCCGTCACGCTTATTACGCGTACGGTTCGGTTTAGGTAACAAGTTTACATCAATTAGCCGAAACGGGTCAAACCTTATCGGTTTTATCTCAAAATCCAGAATGTGAATGAAGTACCCATATTAAACAAGTCTCTGAACTTGTCGGGTATAAGTCACATTCTATCCGGTCATTCGCTTAATCGTGCGTACGAACCGTACCTTTGAAACTAACCGGTCTAAGCTTAAGCTTAATTAAAGACCCGTTAGGATTCTAATAGGTTATTATAAACCTTCGTTCCAGATTAGGAGAACCAGTAAAAGCTACGTGCAATTTGCTTATTGTGATAAATACTTGCTCAGGTAAATACTTTTAACTTATTTTCCCTATACGGGCTTGGGTTACGGTATATAGCATACCGCTTGATCGAGCATCAAATCCTCCACCGTTGAGTGGGTAATTGACTAATTTGATCGGCTCGTTTAAACAGTCTTGTTACTTAAAGCCTTTGGGGAGTTAATGACCATGTCCCGGATATCCTCGGCATCATTTTACGAAATGGCCACGACTTAAACGCGGGGTGTAGGCGTACACCCGTCAGTGCATAAAAGAATATTGTGGTGTGTCTATTGATCTTTAACCCGGACAAGATCCGGGCTACTGAACGCACAAGGAACATGTAATTCGTTCACAAGATTATAATATTAAATAATTCTCCCAAGTTAAATAAAAATGTTTATGCCACGTGCATCCAAACAAATTTTCAATCATTTTCCAAAATGAGTCAGTTGATTGTATTTACCAGTGTAAACTGACGTATTTTCCCAAAAAGATTAAATGCAGGTACTATGCGTAAATGACTGGGATTTCTCCTTAGCATCATTAGAAGTCTCGCAAGCTTAAGATGCCTGAAGTCTGTTGAACTATTGATTATATTTCGTTTCCGATCCATCTATGGATAAACATCCGAATATTGTGACATTTGATATTACAACATTAAATTCGGTTGTATTACATCTTTTTAAATTTGCTTCCGCTGTGCATAATAATTGTTGTGTTGTTTGACTATTATGTTGCCAACCACGTCACGATACTCCCCCACCGGGCCCACCGGTGACACGTGGAAATCGGGGTGTGACAGGTTGGTATCAGAGCCAACATTGAGTGAATTAAACACTAGCCTTTTGTGTTTAATCTCAATAGCACAATTGCACATTTCTAAACCTTCGAGTCTAGACATATAACATAGGACAAATTCTACCTCGCTTGGTTTTTGTTTTGTCCTTTAGATTTTTATATATGTTGTTTTGTTATCTCATGTTATTATGACAGGATTTGAAAATGCCGCCAAGATTCTTCAGGAGAAGGGGAAGGGGGAAGGGGCCAATCACCGCCCCCAATGATAATGAAGCTGGACCATCACATGCGCGAGCTCCATCTACAACCGAGAGTGACGACCCTCGGCAGAACAGGAGGAACTTGTTTGAACCAGCCAGACGATCGGTATCCCACAGCTCTACACCTCCGGTCCAAAACCCTTATGGTCCACAACCGGAGTACGAGCCCAACAACCCTCAACCCTCGTATATACCATTGCAGCGATCATTATCGCATCATTCTTTCGGGGACCCCACACCAGTTTTTCAGGGCCGGTTTAATCCGGTAGGCTACGTGCAAGAACCCGTGGGTTTTAACCCACTGGGGCAAGAAGATCATTTCTCTGGAGATCATGAGGACGACATGGACGAGGATACGGACCCCGTCGAGCCAGCCAGTGGTACACCGAACCACCCGATCGAGATCTCTGACGGATCTTCTTTCCATGGATCACCCTATGTTGGTCCAGATAGCTTTCAAGCTATGTTCACCAGGCACGAGTGGTACTATACACCTCCTCACCATTCGTCGCCCCAGCAGCAGCAGCCGCAGCAACAACAGGATCCCTTTGTGGATTCCAGATTCGTGGCAGTCACGCCACCGCCTCCACCGCCGCCAGTGCAGCCGGCACCTCCGCAACCGCCGAGGCGAAGGAGAACCGGTGCGCGCATGTCGTCACGAGCAGGGGATTTCCATTTCAGTTATCCACGTCAATCCAGTGGCAGCCACTATCCGCCACATCAGGAGGACCCACAAATGGGTGGACCCTCTAACCCAGCTGTACCACAGCCACCGCCAATGGGTTTTGACAACCCAATTCCGGCATATACGGGTTCCATGGCGTATAACCCGTTTGAACCGCCGACTCACCACGACTATGGTTACGCGGAGGCCGACCCGTACATGGTTGCGGCGAACTACAACACTCAAGGACCCTATGGCGCTCCTTGGGAAGTAGGGTACCCAACTCGTGGGTACCAAATACCGGCCAGACCTATCATCCGGACGCAATCGCAGCCGCCACGGTTTTCTCCCCCAGAAAGGGAGGAAATCCTACAAAGGTTGGATGAAGTAGAACGAGGCTTCCACCGTGACCGTAGGGAGAGACAGAGCTTCTTCCAAGGATTGGCAAGCTTGATCAAAGGGAAGAACAAGAAGGATCATTGAATCCTTCCAATTGTTGTTGATCCCCTGCGTGGGCATATCTTGTTGTAAAAAAAAAAAACCCTACGTGGGTATGTATGTTGTTTATTTTGACCCCTGCGTGGGTCTATCTTTTTGTAAACCCCTGCGTGGGTATGTTATTTGTGTAAGTCCCTGCGTGGACTATTATGTTATTAAGCCCCTGCGAGGGTATGTGTGTTATTAAGCCCCTGTGTGGGTCAGTACTTGTTTGAACCCCTGCGAGGGTAAGCTTGTTATTGAAAAGACCCGTTTAGGGCAATATGTAATTTCTAAGTAATTAATGGAATGTTATGTTTATAAATTTCATCTTTGCTATTATATGCATAATTATTATATATGAAATAAATAAATCAAAATCATTCCTTTTAAACGTTAATCTGCCTATTTAAATATTTATAAGAATCTTATGAGTGAAACCTAGCCTGAGTGTCATTATAAAGACCTGGCCAAGATGGTAAGACCTGTTTAAAAGATTCGTATCCCTGTTAACATCTGAAAATATGTTAACACTCCTGGCAGACGTGATTTATTAAAAATCACATACGTCATTTTTATAAAAGGAATTCTTTAGAAGATTCCTAACCCAGTTTAATGATCTCTGAATCCTGGGTTTACATCATCAATTAAGATGATCACATTTTAACCATACGTGGTAATATAGTGCCTACGGGCCTTGCTCATTTCTACATGAGCCAAAAGACAGTGGTAGCGATGACTCCCTGTCAGAAAAAGGTGATGAACTAGGTTCAACCCTCAAATGCTTTGATTCTCTGAAATCCTAGCATATAATTTATAATTGTCCTTATGACTAGGCCTATTGTGCCAGTATACCGCAAATGCTTTGATTCTCTGAAATCCCAGCATATAATTTATAATTGTCCTTGCGACTAGGCCATTTGTGCCAGTATACCTTCATGTTATGATTCTCTGAAATCATAACTTATAAATTAAAAGTGTCCATGAGACTAGGCCTTTTGTGCCACAAATAAAACCGTTATTGTTTTATAATTAGGATAAATTATTATAGAAATCCTAAATAAATATGATTAATAAATTAACCAAATATGGTCTCTGTTTACCATGGTTAATGAATTTCCCTAAGGGGCAATTCCATGTTAAACTCCCAAATAAATTATTGTCCTTGTTTTCTGCAACAGTTCAATTAAAATGGCTAACTCGGACGAGGGTAATAGTCATCCAGAGGAGGATAACGAGAACGCCCGAATTAATTTAACGGGTGCTGAATTGAAAGCGATCATAGACGGCGCTGTTACACAGGCCTTGGAAAGGCAATACGAAGAGTATAGTGGGACTCGTAGTAGGACCCTATCTACTCAGCCTTCAAAGCCACCGTCCAAGAAGAACGAACCGAAGAAAGATGATGATTGACGCTCCTCGAACCACAGTGCTCCATCTCAACACAATGTCTTGAGCCAAGGACCCCGTGAGAAGGGTTGCTCTTATAAATATTTCGTTTCCTGCAAACCCCGAGATTTCACTGGGGAAAAGGGAGCCATTGACTGTATGACGTGGCTGGATGAGATGGATACGGTTGTAGACATCAGCGGATGCGCTGAGAGAGACGTGGTCAAGTTTGTGTCGCAGTCTTTTAAGGGTGAAGCTTTAGCATGGTGGAGATCTCTGATTCAAGCCACCGGAAAAATCCCATTGTACAATATGTCGTGGGAACAATTTGTTGCCCTTATCAAGGAAAATTACTGCCCTCAGCATGAGGTGGAGAAGATAGAATCTGATTTTCTATCATTGGTGATGACAAACCTTAACTGTCAAGCTTACCTAACGAGCTTCAACACAATGTCCCGGTTGGTTCCATATCTGGTAACCCCAGAGCCAAAAAGAATCGCTCGTTTTATCGGTGGTTTAGCCCCGGAAATCAAGGCAAGCGTGAAAGCTTCTCGGCCAGCTACTTTTAGATCCGTAGCTGACATTTCCTTATCCCTCACCTTGGATGCGGTCAGGCAGAGATCACTGAGGAATAAGGAGGCTGAGAAGAGAAAACGTGAAGATGATGGTTCACGAAGATCGAACAAGAAACACCGTGGGAACGGTGATAACAAGAAAGGATCTGAGTCAAGGAAAGATGGGCATAATTATGGAGAAAAGCCCAAATGCAAAATTTGCAAGAAGCAGCACTTTGGAAAGTGTAGACTTGAGTCAAACTCACAGACTCAGTCAAAAACCTATGCTTGTGGTATTTGCAAGTCCACGGATCACAAAACCTTGGATTGCAAGAAGATGAAAGATGCAACGTGCTACCGTTGCAATGAAAAGGGGCACATTAAGACCAACTGCCCTAAATACAACAAGAAGCCTGAAGAGGCCAAGAAGACTAATGCTAGAGTCTTCAGAATGGACGCGAAAGAGGCTGTGCAGGACGATAATGTCATAACAGGTACTTTCCTTGTAAATGATGTCTTTGCAAGAGTACTTTTTGATTCAGGCGCAGATAAGTCTTTCGTAGATAACAAGTATTGTAAATTGTTGAATTTACCTGTCAAAACCTTAAGCGTAAACTATGAGGTAGAGTTAGCAGATGGTACCATAGAAACCGTCTCAACTGTGTTAGATGGATGTGTTATATCCATTAAGAACCATTCTTTTCCTCTGTCTCTACTCCCCTTTAAGTTGGCCGGTTTTGACATAGTTCTGGGTATGGACTGGTTATCTCATAACCAGGCCCAAATTGTCTGTAACATGAAGCAAGTGGTAGTAAAGACTCCGTCTGGTGAACCACTTACCATTCGGGGAGATACCCAGTATGGGCTGCCTGAGCAAGTGACATGCTCAAGGCTTCAAAATGTTTAAAGAGGGGTTGTGTCATCTACATGGCACAAGTGATTATTGATGAGCCCAAACCGAAGATAGAAGACATCCCTGTCATCTCTGAATTCCCAGAAGTTTTTCCGGAAGAACTACCTGGTTTGCCACCAGATAGGCAAGTGGAATTCAGGATTGATATCATCCCCGGAGCAGCACCAGTTGCCAGAGCACCCTATAGGTTGGCGCCCACGGAGATGAAAGAATTAAGGACACAGCTAGACGAATTACTAGCCAAGGGTTTCATTAAACCTAGCTCGTCGCCTTGGGGAGCGCCAGTCCTATTTGTCAAGAAGAAGGATGGATCGATGCGTCTGTGCATCGACTATCGTGAGCTTAATAAGGTCACGATAAAGAATAGATATCCTTTGCCTAGGATCGACGATTTGTTCGATCAGTTACAAGGGGCCAGTTATTTCTCGAAGATTGATTTGAGGTCAGGCTACCATCAACTGAAGGTTAGAGATGAAGATGTGCATAAAACAGCATTTAGGACTCGTTACGGTCACTACGAGTTCCTAGTGATGCCTTTTGGGCTCACTAATGCACCAGCCGCATTCATGGATCTCATGAATCGCGTCTGCAAGCCTTACTTGGATAAATTCGTCATCGTTTTCATCGACGACATTCTCATTTATTCTAAGAATCAAGCTGACCATGAGAAACACCTTCGTTGCATTCTCAAACTTCTACAACAGGAGAAGCTCTATGCCAAATTCTCCAAGTGTGAATTTTGGCTACGAGAAGTCCAATTTCTTGGACATGTGGTTAGCAAGCGTGGTATCCAGGTGGATCCCGCTAAAGTTGAAGCTGTTATGAATTGGCAAGAGCCAAAGACGCCTACGGAGATTCGTAGCTTCCTGGGATTGGCAGGATATTACCGGCGTTTCATTGAAAATTTTTCAAGGATTGCTGCACCCCTAACTTCCTTGACTAAGAAGAAAGTAAAGTTCGTTTGGGGACCTAAGCAGCAAGAAGCTTTCGATATTCTCAAGCAGAAGTTGAGCAATGCTCCTGTGTTGACATTGCCTGATGGAATCGAAGAATTTGTAGTTTATTGTGATGCATCACACACCGGCATGGGGTGTGTGCTCATGCAGAAAGGCAAGGTTATTGCCTATGCATCACGACAGTTAAAGGTGCACGAAAAGAATTACACCACCCACGGCTTGGAGTTGGGTGCCGTGGTATTCGCACTAAAACAGTGGAGGCATTATCTTTATGGAATCAAATGTGTGATCTATTCTGATCACAAGAGCCTCCAGCACCTGTTTAATCAGAAAGATTTAAACATGAGGCAACGCCGTTGGATGGAAACTTTAAATGATTATGATTGTGAAATCAGATACCATCCCGGCAAGGCGAATGTAGTCGCCGATGCCTTGAGTCGAAAGGAGAGGGTGAAACCCATCCGAATCAATGCCAAGCGCATGGAGATAAAGAATAACTTCATTGAAAGGTTGTTAGCTGCACAGAAGGAAGCTGTGTTGGAAGCTAACTATCCTAATGAAAAGTTAGGAATAACTGAAACTCTTAGCAAGGACGGAATTCTAAGATTAAATGGACGCATATGGGTTCCGATTTATGGAGGACTTCGAGATGTCATCCTCCAGGAAGCCCATAGTTCCAAATACTCCGTTCATCCTGGAGCTGATAAGATGTACCAGGATCTAAAGGCAAATTATTGGTGGATAGGCTTGAAAAAGTCTGTAGCCACTCATGTAGCAAAATGCTTGACATGTGCGCAAGTCAAAGCCGAGCATCAGAAACCGTCAGGTTTGCTACAACAGCCTGAACTTCCTACTTGGAAATGGGAAATGGTAACTATGGATTTTATTACCAAGTTACCCAAGACAAGGAAAGGAAATGATACAATATGGGTTATAGTTGATAGACTGACTAAGTCAGCACATTTCTTACCCATCAAGGAGACTTATAGCTCCGACATGTTAGCCCAGTTATACGTTGATAAGATTGTAGCTTTACATGGCATACATGTGTCTATTATCTCTGACCGAGATACTAGATACACGTCACATTTTTGGAAGAGTTTCCAACAATCTTTGGGCACACGTTTGAATTTTAGTACGGCTTACCATCCTCAGACAGACGGTCAGAGTGAGCGTACTATTCAAACATTGGAAGACATGCTACGTGCATGTGCGATCGATTTGGGTGGTAGTTGGGATAAGAACCTACCATTAATCGAATTCTCCTACAACAATAGCTACCATACCAGCATTAAGGCTGCGCCTTTCGAGGCATTATACGGTAGAAAGTGTAGATCGCCCGTTTGTTGGGCGGAAGTTGGAGATGTCCAGTTGTCAGGACCAGAGATAGTGTTCGAAACGACGGACAAAATTGTCCAGATTCGTGACCGTCTCAAAGCTGCCCGTGATAGGCAGAAGAGTTACGCAGATCCAAACTGTAAAGCTTTTCACTTCGAAGTAGGTGATAAAGTGTTGCTTAAAGTATCGCCCTGGAAGGGGGTGATGCGATTTGGTAAGAAAGGCAAGCTAAGCCCGAGATACATAGGACCTTTTGAGGTTATCGAACGTGTCGGGTCAGTTGCCTATAAGTTAAACTTACCAGAAGAGCTCAATGGAATTCACAATGTGTTCCACATCTGCAATGAAGAAGTGCTTCGCTGATGAATCACTGGTTATACCACATACATATGTGCATATAGATGAGAGCTTGAAGTTTGTGGAAAAACCTTTGTCGATTGAAGATCGACAGGTAAAGAAGCTTCGAAGGAAGCATGTACCTATTGTAAAGGTTAAATGGGATGCCCGTAGAGGTCCCGAGTACACGTGGGAGGTCGAATCCACGATGAAAGAAAAGTACCCTTATTTATTTCAGTAAATCTCGAGTCGAGATTTATTTTAAGGGGGTGAGGATGTAACACCTCGAAAATTCACGTCCTATAATGTGTTGACACGTGTCATATGTTTAAAACGTGTGAAAGAATATTATAGAAGGACTAAAGTTGACAAACATGGAAAGTATGTGAATATACGTATTCTAAGTGTCAACTGTGAATAAATATAATGTACATTAACCCTACATGATGTTCATATCATCAAACGAATAAATCATGGATCATACGAAGCTAAAAGTGAGAGATTACAAACCACATGGGCTAAACGTGTCAACATGTTTAAATTATACCTCTGAGTGACCTTTTGACAAACCCGAAGCTTTGTAACTGATAAATATGCTCACTAGAATGCGCGATATAAATTTCATAAAGTTTCGTTATCGTATGAGAAAGTTATGATCAAATTCGTGTGCGAGGGGTTAAAGCGCTAACGTTGAAAGTTAGGACTTTTCGGGTTAACCGGAAGTGTCCAGGGACTTGGAAAAATGGGAATAAGTCCTAAAGCCCTTGTGGGTAAATAATAAGGGGTCATATTGCAAGTAATAATGCTAGTTGACCTTTCAAAGAGCTAAGGGACGAATATGTGGAAACTTGAAAAGGAAAAGCTGATCAGAAGGGTTAAGGCGGGCCGCGTAAGGTTCTCTTAACCTTTACGCGGGCCGCGTCAGGCGCCCAGAACCAGAAAAGCTAGACAGCAGCCTACAAATGCGCAGAACCGACCTTTAATCGATATTTTTGCATTATGGGCGACCCCTAAACTGTTCTAGGCACTGAGGGACATGTGTAAGTCAGTTGTGGTGAGTTGTAGACCCCAAGTGTCAAAGATTTGTGGTGATTAAGGTGCTATATAAGGCCATTTTGTGCAACATTGTTCTTCACACCTTCATCTGCACATTTGGAGCACTTCTGGAGCTAAGGAACTTTCTCTAAGCATCACATCTCGTGCATAGGACTTCAGTAAGTGTGCTAATCCTTTCTTAATTAAGTTTTAGCTTAGTTTTAGCTTAAAAGTCAAACCGTCGTAATTAACGGTTGACTTTAAGATTAATCACTAATGGTCCAGTGATTAGTCGAATCAAAAATAGTTATAAGTTGGTAATTATGTGGGTAATAAACCGTCAAGAGGGTTCCCCCTGATTCCCACTCTAACTAGGTCAAATGTCGGGTTAAACCTACTAATAAAAAGTCAACAGAATGTTAATCTTACAATTTATGCATGATTAGTAATGTAGATCATTCACAACCTGTTTGAACATTGTTATAACTTGGTAATAAGTGTAAAAACATGTCTAAACATGTTCAGGCCGACAAATTTCAGTAAAGACCCGGTTCGGAACCGAAAGTCACATAGTTTGACTTTCACTTTGACTTTCAGTTCTGACCCATTTAAGCATGATTTAGAAATGCCTTAGAGCTTTGTTTGGACCAGGTAACATGCTAGTATAACCCTCTGTGATTATACACCATTGTCACACCCCAACCAATGGCGGAAACATCGGGATTAGACGAAGTGTGAAGATTGCTCGAGACATCATAACACTATTGGTGACAATATTTAAATAATTCCCATTTCATTTCATAACTTCAAATTGTCAACATTTCATAAACTCAAATAACAACAAGTTCCAAAAGTAATACATAACAACATAAGCAAAATTTGATACAACATATTAAACCTAAACGTCTATATGTGTATCTAGGCATCAACGCTACTTCTTTTCATAGCATCGTCATCATCAACCTGTAACATGTTTAAAATACAATTCAATGCAAAAGCAATGGCGAGTATACAAGTTTGGTACGTACATAGCAAAAGATAAGTTTTAAACAATTCCTCATAGCAAGCATGTGATTCAAGATAAACAATAAATATGGCATGTGTCTAGCATATCAAACCAAGGAAACGCAACATGCTCATGACATAACCACAAGTTACGGGTGGCGGGTCGTTAATCCTATAGCTCTAAAATTGGCGGATGTTACGGTCTCCCCTACTTTAGGAGATTTCGTCCTCGAAATCTAAGATTAACGTATTTGCATAAAAATTTAGAACAATCCACATGACATACTTAGTTAACAAGATTAACGTATCCCTGGCATGTGAATACACAGGTCAACCCATCGTGTATGTTAAGGTGTGGCTTCTTACGAAGTTAATGACAAGTTTATCACATAAAGTTTCACCCAAGTAACACGAATCCAGTATAACATATTAGCATGCACGTGAAATAAATTCCAACTTTTTGAAAAGGGACGTTTAATCATAAAATTTCATTGAGAACGAAGAAAAGTTGGTAACTACCTCTGAGGTAAGGGTGTCACCCCAAGCTCATTGGTGAAGTTGGAAAATGAGCGGAGCTAATACCAATCTGTCACACCCCAACCAATGGCGGAAACATCGGGATGAGACGAAGTGTGAAGATTGCTCGAGACATCATAACACTATTGGTGACAATATTTAAATAATTCCCATTTCATTTCATAACTTCAAATTGTCAACATTTCATAAACTCAAATAACAACAAGTTCCAAAAGTAATACATAACAACATAAGCAAAATTTGATACAACATATTAAACCTAAACGTCTATATGTGTATCTAGGCATCAACGCTACTTCTTTTCATAGCATCGTCATCATCAACCTGTAACATGTTTAAAATACAATTCAATGCAAAAGCAATGGCGAGTATACAAGTTTGGTACGTACATAGCAAAAGATAAGTTTTAAACAATTCCTCATAGCAAGCATGTGATTCAAGATAAACAATAAATATGGCATGTGTCTAGCATATCAAACCAAGGAAACGCAACATGCTCATGACATAACCATAAGTTACGGGTGGCGGGTCGTTAATCCTATAGCTCTAAAATTGGCGGATGTTACAACCATGGTTCATTAGTTAACCAATTAAATCGCATGATTCCGTTAATTGCTCCTATGTTGACCATTATGCCCTTATTACCTTAAAACGTGATTTTTGGAAAAGTAAAAGAGTAGAAACTTTAATTACTGATATATAAACTTGTATGCAAAGTTTGACATCAGTTTGAAACGTAGATTAAGAGTTATGCTCGTTAGCGTAAAATTAAAGCTTTATGCTAATTAAACGGCGTAATTAGCGTATAGCCTAGTTAAGCCTACTTTTTGACATCAAAATCTTTACCCACTGATTTAATATATTATTTTGGGATTTTTGAAGATTTTTAATTAATTTTAGGCTGAGCATAACTAATAGTCGTAGGCTTAATTCGGTAATTGTCGGTTTTGCCCTTACGGGCTATAAAATGAGTTTTACATATCTAAACGACTCCAAACCTTTTGCTACTGATCTTAAATGATAAATAAATTATTTTAAGCCTTCTGGAATAATAAAAATATCAGCTTTAGGTGTAGAACCCGGAAACGGCTCTTAATCGCCTTATTAAGCGTTTTTTAACGCATAGTATGTATTAAAACTATTTTAAACATACCCGGGTTGATACCTACTGATATTTAAGGAAAATTATAATATTTTAATAGTAAGCAAAGGTCGATAAACTCAGACTTCAGTTTTGAGCTTTTCGGCTTATGTGAAATTACCAAAATACCCCTACGGGGCATAGTTTGGTTAAGATTGATAAATTTCACATATATGCTTTAACCTACTGATATAAATTAGCAAATTGAGTATATTTGCTGATTCCATCAGACCTATAACTCAGGTTATCACTTAAACTCTTTTACAACCTTTAAAATGACCAAACTACCCCTACGGGGCCTAGTTTGTGTTTAAATACGTTTCGGGCATAATGAAAGACATCTTACTGATGTCACAACATATTTGAGACATAATTAACTTAGGAAACCTGTATATAGCTCTCATGAATACCCGTCACGCTTATTACGCGTACGGTTCGGTTTAGGTAACAAGTTTACATCAATTAGCCGAAACGGGTCAAACCTTATCGGTTTTATCTCAAAATCCAGAATGTGAATGAAGTACCCATATTAAACAAGTCTCTGAACTTGTCGGGTATAAGTCACATTCTATCCGGTCATTCGCTTAATCGTGCGTACAAACCGTACCTTTGAAACTAACCGGTCTAAGCTTAAGCTTAATTAAAGACCCGTTAGGATTCTAATAGGTTATTATAAACCTTCGTTCCAGATTAGGAGAACCAGTAAAAGCTACGTGCAATTTGCTTATTGTGATAAATACTTGCTCAGGTAAATACTTTTAACTTATTTTCCCTATACGGGCTTGGGTTACGGTATATAGCATACCGCTTGATCGAGCATCAAATCCTCCACCGTTGAGTGGGTAATTGACTAATTTAATCGGCTCGTTTAAACAGTCTTGTTACTTAAAGCCTTTGGGGGGTTAATGACCATGTCCCGGATATCCTCGGCATCATTTTACGAAATGGCCACGACTTAAGCGCGGGGTGTAGGCGTACACCCGTCAGTGCATAAAAGAATATTGTGGTGTGTCTATTGATCTTTAACCCGGACAAGATCCGGGCTACTGAACGCACAAGGAACATGTAATTCGTTCACAAGATTATAATATTAAATAATTCTCCCAAGTTAAATAAAAATGTTTATGCCACATGCATCCAAACAAATTTTCAATCATTTTCCAAAATGAGTCAGTTGATTGTATTTACCAGTGTAAACTGACGTATTTTCCCAAAAAGATTAAATGCAGGTACTATGCGTAAATTACTGGGATTTCTCCTTAGCATCATTAGAAGTCTCGCAAGCTTAAGATGCCTGAAGTCTGTTGAACTATTGATTATATTTCGTTTCCGATCCATCTATGGATAAACATCCGAATATTTTGACATTTGATATTACAACATTAAATTCGGTTGTATTACATCTTTTTAAATTTGCTTCCGCTGTGCATAATAATTGTTGTGTTGTTTGACTATTATGTTGCCAACCACGTCACGATACTCCCCCACCGGGCCCACCGGTGACACGTGGAAATCGGGGTGTGACATCCTTGAAAACTTCTGACTTCCATAGCTGTTTGCGGGACCTTCCATTTGGTGATCGCTTCTATCTTGGAGTGATCTACGTGAATACCTTCGTGATTCACCATGTGTCCTAAAAATTGTTCCTCCAGTAGCCAGAATTCACACTTCGAGAATTTGGCGTAAAGCTTCTCCATTCTTAACAAAGTTAAGAGTGCATGCAAGTGTTCACAATGCTCGTCCTAACTTTTGGAATAAATAAGTATATCGTCGATGAAGACAATTACGAATTTATCCAGATAGGGCTTACAGATCCTATTCATCATGTCCATGAATGCTGCAGGAGCATTTGTTAGTCCAAAGGGCATGACTGTAAACTCATAGTGACCATACCTAGTTCTGAAAGCGGTTTTAGGTATGTCTTCTTCTTGTACCTTCAACTGATGATATCCGGAGCGTAAATCTATCTTAGAAAAGTATCTAGCCCCCCTGAAGTTGATTGAAAAGATCATCAATCCTAGGCTATGGGTATCGATTCTTAATTGTAACCTTATTTAATTCCCTATAATCGATACACATTCGCATCGAACCATCTTTCTTCTTTACGAACAACACTGGTGCTCCCCAAGGGGATGAACTAGGTTGTATGAATCCTTTACTAAGCAATTCATCTAATTTCTTTTTCAGTTCTAACATTTCAGTGGGTGCTAATCGGTAGGGTGTTTTAGCTACGGGTGTAGTTCCGGGAATCAAATGAATTCTAAATTCTACCTCCCTATCTGGTGGTAATCCTGGTAGTTCTTTTGGGAATACATCTGAGTATTCTGATACTACAGGAATTTCCTTGAGTTCCTTACCCTTTGTGCTAATGATTACCGAAATCATATACACTTTTCCTTGCTTTCGTTCATAATTAGCAACTTTCATTACTGAGACGAACTTTGTTGGCTGGTCTGTGTTGTCTCCTTATGGTCACTTCTCCGGTTGGCTTGCATATCTCAATCCAAGTCAGTGATCACCTCAGGAATCATTGTTGCCATTTTATTCCTTTTTATGAAGCTGACATAATTTCCACTCTGTCAGTTCTTTCTATTTCATGGCATACGTCATGATCTTGTGTTCTGAAGATCGGGTCTCACTATCCTAATGTCTAAATTTTGAAGCATACATTTCTTCATTCTTTTTAACATATATACTAATGGTTATGACACTTCGGTCCTTTAAGCCCATGTATTGTTGTAGCAATTCTTTTATTACTGGTAATCTTAGTAGGATTATAGGTGAAGAGAGTCTTTGTAAGTGCACCTAGTCGTGGTTACTTTTATCTTTACAAGAGTTCTTAAAGAAAGCAGAATTACTCTCATTAGCGTAGGTGTTGAGACGTTTGTTAGTGCATTCATCTGTCGTCTTCGTCTTATGTCGAGTCTCAGGATCGTTGCGGTTCGGAACAAGAATGATGTCATCATTCTTGATGATGACATCATCTAAATGACATCATCTTGCATCATCATTTCAACTCACGAGAAACAGAATTATGTCATAGTAATTTGAAAGTCAATTATGTGAGATTTGCTAGATGACAAAATAGAATTGTATTAGTCCTGATTTCGCTCATATGGTCCTAAAGTAGGTGATTTCGCTTATATGTCAAGTTGTGATTTCGCTCATGTGGACATGTGTCCCTTGGAGCGAAATCTCAGCACTATATATATGTGATCTTTGAGCGAAATCAGTAGGAGAGTCCATGAATTCCATGCCGAAGCTCTGCCGGTGTGAAGATCGATTGTAAACAACGTATAATCAATACAATCAGTGAATTAAGTGAAGATCAAGTCTATTTCTTGTTTTCCGCACCTGAAATAGATCAAAACTTCTCTAAACGACTCATTCGGATCAGTCGAACGATCCTACAATTGGTATCAGAGCCAGGTTGGAGAAGTTTTGTAGATTACAGCCTTAATTCATTGAGATTTCTATCTTCTACACGTTCTTGCATCAGTTCAAAAAGTTTTAACGGTCAAAATCGGATCAAAATTTCACAGATTGTAGATAATTGAACATAAACAAATCCCTGAAAGTTTGACACTGAAATACGGAGTAAAAATGGACAAAATTGACCTCGGACTAGGTTTCGCTTTTACGGACATTGTGTAATTTCGCTTATTTGGACTTTTGATTTCGCTTTTATGAACATAAGGTTTCGCTCTTGTGGACATTATCAGTGATTTCGCTTTTGTGATCAGTGACTATTTCGCTCATAGATACAACTTGACAGTTTCGCTTTTGTGAACATAAGATTCAGTTTGCATGTGACATTGGTTAATTTATATAATCAAAGTTTGTCAACAGTCTTGTAAATCAGTATTTGGCCCAATCATCATTAGCGGCCCAATGAAATTGTTTTGGTAATAATTGTTGTCGGCACAAGTTTTCATCAGCCCTTGTGAACATCAAGGTTGTTTTGAGAAGAAAAAAAAACGTGTCGAGATTGTTAGAAAAATGGCAATGATGTATGATGAAAAGGAAAACAATGATCTTGAAAGGTTAAATAATTGGTATCGAGGATATTTGAGTAGTTATTATCATGGTTTGCCCAAAAAGGTTTGGAGTACCCGGTTCGAATGTTTTCTGTGTATGAAAGATGAAAAATTGGGTGATTTGGAGAAGCGTTTTGATCGTTTGATTGACTATTTGAAAGAAAATCAAATAGTAATATCAGAAGCTGAAATGGTATCAAAGTTTGCTAATGGATTACCAGCTGAATGGGATGATTTTTTGAAAAATCTGAGAGAAAATTCAAGTTTTTCAAAATTATCTTTGACTAAATTCATCAGTGAACTTAAAAATCACGATTATGAAATTTATCAAAAGAAGAGAGATGTGATGGATAAAATAAAAATGAATTTAGATGAGTTGAATTTAGACGTTATAAATGAAATAAACAAAAGAATCAATGTTTGTTGGGCAGCAAAAAGAAATTTGATATATGATATGAAAAGGGGTTGTTATATTGATGATAATGAAAATCCTCTTGATTTCGTTACAATCTTTGGTGCAGGTACTTATAAGATAGAGAAAGAGCAAGTTCTAAAGAATGAAGAATCTGTGAAGAATGAATTTTCAAATTCTGAATCAGTGTGCTCCAAATGTGACAACTTTAAGACTGACAATGACAAATTCTTGAAGGATGTGGAAAGTTTGAAATCGGAAGTCGAGAAGTTGAAAGATGAGAAGCAAACTGATGTAAAACAGATTCTGGATTTACAGGGAAATTGTGAAAAGTTGAAAGCTGAAAATGTTAAACTGTTAAATGACTTGAACAGTTTGACATCAGAAAACAAAATTTTTGAAGAAAAAATTAAAAGTTTTGAAAATGAAAAATCAAAGATTGAGAAAGATTTTCAAAGTCAAATAAAAATTTTAGAAGATGAGAGAGATTTGTTTGGTAAAAACAATCTTGAAAAACAAATTGCAATCAATTCTCATCTTGAAAAGATTATTCGACTTGAAAAAGAGGCAGAATGTGCTCAAAAGAAAATCAATGAATGGGAAGAAAAGTTGAAGGTGTTTGTGAATACTTCAACTATTCCTTGCCCAAAACCTTTAAATTCAGTTCCAATAAGTGACAATGTCACAAACTTTGACAAAGTCAAAGTTGAAGATTGTGATGAGAAATCTGATGATGAAAATGAAAAAATGAAGAAAAAGAATTTATTTTTGAAGTTAAAAGAAAAGTTTCAAGAAACTGTTCCACAATCAACTGAAAAGGGAGAATGCTCTAAGCAAAAACCTTTGAAGAAGAAAGTGGAACAGAAACAAAAATTAAAAAATGAGAAAAATGTTCAAAAAGATAATAAAAGCTCATCAGATCGATCATCCAATCGCAATGAAAAATTACAAAAATCGAAAAATGAAAACTCTAAAATTGTTGGCAATAAGTGGTGCAGGTCGGACCACAGTGCTCAAAAGTCAAATCCAGCAATCAAAAGGAAAAAGGAATATCACCAAGCCAAACAGTGCTTTGATTTGCGCATTTGGGCTGAAAATGGTGATTGGTACGATAACAGAGTGTGTTACCGATGTGGTTATCAAGGACACATTGCTGTTAACTGCCAAGGTTGGAATTATGAGACGAGGAGATGCTTTAATTGCAACATCAGAGGTCACATTGCCAGAGATTTCCCAAGGAGATCAAATGAAAGATTGAGGGTTAATTCTCAGAAAATGGCAAAGAAATCAGTCAATGTCAAGCCCAAAGAACAGAAGGTTCAAGAACGTAAAGTTCAAGAAACGAAAGTGAAACTTTCTCAGGGGCAGAAAGACAGACTGAGGAAGAAGAGAAAGAAGGCTAGAGAGTATCTAGAGAAGATCTTGTCCTCGGGTTCATCTGTTGATAAAAATAAGAGTTCTGATGAATCGACTCCCTCGATTGCAAAGTCAAACAAGACGAATTCAACAGATACTAATCTGAGGACGAAAGAAGAAAAGAAGAAGAAGAAAATGGTCGGCGATGAATCTGACATGTCGAAGTCAGACAAGCCACCTTCAGGCGATGAATCTGACAGATTAAAGTTAGACAAGCCATGTGCAGGCAATGATTCTGGTACGGTAAAGCCAGAAGAGCCGGTAGTTGAGGTAAAAACTGAGAATTCAGGTTTAACAATGGATGATGCAAATTTTCCACCATTGTTGAACAAGAATTCAAAATCACCCAAGGACCGTCAGGCTTGGGTGAATCTGTTTAAATGAAAAACCTGACTTGCCGGAGATCCCAAGTTGGTAATCGTGGATCATGAATCGGCATCATTCTTTATCATGTTTAATATGTTTTTGAAAAGCAGGAATTGCTGGAACTCCCAGGTTTGTAAGCGAGGAGTAGGAATCGGCACCTTGAGAATTCAACCAACAGATGGTAAATTGGTTGAAAAGCAGGTTTGAGTTGTATGTTTGTGATTTTTACAAGTGGTTCAGAATTTGGATCAGATTGATTTTACAAGTGGTAAATCAGGGACATTAAGTTGTATCTGATTTTCTACAAATGGTTGAGAAACAAAATGATGAGTTTATCCCCTAACCTATAAATGGTTAAAATTAATCAACAAAACTAATTTTCCGGAACAACCATTTTGATTAAAACAAACTTAAGTGTTTTGAGATCACAATGGGAAAATAGTTTGTTGTGAGGGGGAGTTCTGATTGTTTATGCCAAGTGGATGGCGAATTGAAGTGATTTGATATCAGTTGTCATGTTATTTGTACAGTTTGTTTTCAAATTTCCTAAAATGTGTTTGCATTTTAGGGGGAGTAAGAATTTTAGAAAATCCAAAAACATTAGAAAATTTGAAAAATGAGTTTTGTTGTCAAAAAGAGGAAATGATAGTAGATCAGTTGGACTATCACAGCATGCTAAAGAAATGGAAAGTTAAAATGTGATAAACGGTCTCACTAAAGATGTGACGATAGGCTCAGCTAGACTAGTAGATTTGCGATAACGATACAAACTTAATTGAAAAGCCTAGTTCTAGTGGGAAACACGGTTGAAAGCATAGTACTTAGTTTTGTCCTTCTTGATTGTGTGCCTACTCGGTAATTGCTGATTGTCGAAAGATATAAAACTGGTTAAGTATTGCTGTGACGGGTGGTCCGTTGGACAACCCTTAAATGGTTTAAAAAGATTAAAATTCCATGCTTTACTTGGTTATTTGCTTGAACTTAGTAACTATGAGTGTTTGTGTGTTTTGCAGGTAAATCGCTTAATTCGATTAAAGTGGAACGCAGAGACTACGGTTGGAAATTAAATGGCATTGTGATGTTGTGGTTCAAAGAATTAAAAGGCAGCCATATTTATTAATATTATGGTGGAGAAGTTTGTTGGAAACAAATAATCATTATCCCATATTGAAAAAAGAAAAAAGAAAGCATATACACGTGACATTTGTGATTGTGCTAAAGAATAGTCAACAGCTTAATACTCATCATCATCACATGAGCAGACATGGAAGGCTCCACATGAGGTGCAAAAGTCAAAACAACATAACATCAATTCATCATCATCGATGGGAGCTGCTAGTTTGTGATTGGGCCGCACATGGGAGCTGTTAGTGGATTGGGCCGCTAATTCAAGAGACAACATCACATCTTGGACTTTGAAGGAGGGCACATGGAAGACTTTGGATTGGGCCGCTAACTGGAACATCACCATTGAGCGGCATATGACTTCGGTTTCAAGAGAACATCACAAAAGGGTTGACATATTTTGGAGGTGCACATGGCATGGCAGATTTCTTGGGGAGAGATATTACTTCACGTGAACAAACATCAAGTGAGAAATTAATTCTTTTGGAGGATTTGGATTGGGCCAACAATCAACATCACGTGGAACAAGGAAAGAGGCTGCACACAGCACACTCATGGGCCGCACATGGACTGGATTTGGGCGGCACATGTGAAGAGACTGGAGGGACTTGACTTTTCATTAATAACATCATCATTATCTCGACGGCAAGAAGAAATATCAGCCTTCCACCGTAAATTACGGTCCTACCGTAATTTACGGTGGACCTGAAAGTCACCTGGTAGCCACCGTAAATCAGACAAACTGTGCCGTAAACATTTCATGTCCACCGTAATTTACGGTGGAGCCGTAAATTACGGTGACGGCTGCGAGAAAAAATGTAACTGCCATCATATAATCGGTTTTGGAGTGTCTTTTCATCTTATCTCATCATTGGACGGTTTTGGACATCTTTAGGGGCGATTTTGCTTGGATTTTGCTTGGTTGTGAACAATTCTTATCATCCGGTTTGTATTTTCGATTCGTATGAACATTGGTTTGATTATGATGATGATTCACCGAGCCATGTCCGGCTAAACTCTACGGTGATCATTTTAGGTGAATGTTTCTTGAACTTTTGTGTGTTTTAATTCTGAATTTCTAGAATGATAACTTGCGTTGCTTGAATATCATGGTGTATGTTTGATTGCTTGTAATTTGTTAATCGATATTGCAATTTCTAGTCTTAATCGTACGTTCTTGGTGCCGTTGGCAATCGAGATATCACGGGAAGGGTTAGGGTTGGTTATTGGTTAATTGGTCATCGGGAAACAACCTCGCGTTTATATAATCCGAGTACTTTGTCCCCTTTTATCACTTCAATCATCTATACACGAGTTATGTCTATGTAACTCTTTCTAGTTGGAATTGCACACAATTGTTTAAAGAAACTGAAACCTAGGGTGATCATTGTTCTCTCCTAATTTGTCTTAAAACCTACATTTGATTTGCATTAGTTTAATTTAGTTTTCTAAAACAACAATCCAAATTATTGAAATTTAATTTCTGCAACTTAGTTTAATATTAATTTAAGTACAAAGCTATACAATCGACACATTTTCCACATACTCCCTGAGTTCGATACCCTGCTACCGCTATCTATATAGTTGTTTGGGGACAAAATTTGCGTGACCCACGACAAGCACGTCAAATTTTGGCGCCGTTGCCGGGGAGTAGTGCGCAACGTGTGTCATTTTTGTTAGTTTTGTTTTGTTATTTTCGGGTTTACACTGGTGTGTTTAGTGTGCAGGTTCTACAGGTGCATGCATACTAGAGGCTCTCACAAAGCGTCACCATTGTCATTTGATCCGGAAATCGAAAGAACGCTACGACAAAACAGGGTTTTAGTACGCGAAAACAGAATCGTTGGTTCACCTACTTCACCCATTACACCAAGAAACATCATGGCTGATTCTCAAATTCCACCTACAACGGGTCAAACGACTTCATCCTTTATACCTACTTCCACCCAACCATCACCAAACACCACATTACCTAATACCACCGCTGAATTTACACCATCCAATGTCACCCAACCAATCACCACTCAAACTGAGCCCACTCTCACCTATAGCCCTTCCGCAACAATTCCACCACTATCACACTTCTTTCCTCCATCTACAGGTCAATCATCTTCTCATTATTCAATACCACCAAATACAACCATTGTTCATACTACCTCTACGTTTAGGCCATCAAACCAGTCGGGTTTTCAGTATTCGACCATCCCATTTGGGCAAACTTCGGGAATTCAAGGAGATGGTTATGATGAAGGATTTGAAGAATTTGAGGGGTATGATGATGATGGGTATGTTTATGAGGGTGATGGAGATCAAGGGGAGTTTGGGTATTTGCAAAGTCAATCTCAAGGGATAGCAAGTGTAGGTGGAGTGCCACAACAACTTATACCGCAACATATTCGGCCGAGGTCACAAGGGCCACCGATACAACGCCCTATTCCTTTGCAACACATTCGGCCACAAAATGTACAACCGCAATTTCAAAGGCCGATTCAATACCCACCGATGCCCCAACAACAATTTCAACAACCAATCGCACCACAAGGGCATATACCAAGACCTATGGGTCCTATTCGTCCAAGGGGTCGATTGGGTGTTCCAAGAAGGCATCTTAGGGAACAAGCACGGGGGATAGAAGCACATTTCAGGCCAATCATTACTCAAAACCCTTCACCGGTGGTTATCCCTCACAACAACCAAGGGAGAACTTTTGAAGTAAGAACAAATTCGTTGCAAAGTTTACCGAAGTACAAAGGGCTAGCAACAGAGGAGCCGTATTTCCATTTAGAGGCCTATGACTCAATTTGCAACACTTTTGGGAGTCAAGGTTTTTCGGCCGATGAAGTCAAGTTGGTCTTATTTCAGTTTTCTTTGGAGGATAAGGCAAAGAAGTGGTTCTACACTTTGCCTTCGGCATCTATTTACACTTGGGGGGAAATGCAACAAACTTTCTTAGACGAATTCTATACCGCCCAAAAGACCAATGATGCTAGAAAGGGGTTGAGGAGCTTCCAACAACAACATGGTGAGATGTTCCATGAAGCGTTTGAACGATTCAATATGATGATAAAGAATTGCCCTCACCATGGGATTGAGCTTTGGGAGTTGATGAATGCATTCCACGAGGGGTTGAGTGCCGAGGATGCTAGAGATTTAATGTCCATTACCGGTGAGACTTTTGGCACGAACTATGAAAATGATGATTGGGAGTTTTTAGAGAACATGGCGATTACCTCGAAAAGAAAGGCTCAAGCATCGAGGAGAGCCCGACCGGCCATTGCCCGACCTCAAGTGCACGCCATAGATGACGGTAATGTTCAAACTACTAACCAAATTTATGATGTTTGTGCTTTGTGTAATGAAATAGGTCATGCGGCTGAAAATTGCCAAGGGTTGATGGAAGGGCAATATGAAGAGGTGCATGCTATTCAAGGTCAAGGTCAAGGAGGGGGTGGTAGAAACTACAACAATATGAATTCTAACACTTACCACCCCGGGTTGAGGAATCATCCGAATTTTCGCTATGGGAATCCCTCAAATCAAGCTAACCCGAATTTCCAAGGAAACCAAGGATTTCAAAGGCAATATCAAACGGGTCAAGGCTTTTCGGGTGGAAACGAGATGATGGAGATGCTAAAGGCGATGCAAAGTGAAATGCAACGAATGAACCAACGTGATGAGGTTCGGATGCAAAAGGACGAGGTTCGTGACAAAAGCATCCAATCGTTGACCACTCAAATGGGTCAACTTGCAAGTGACGTGGCGATGTTAAAGAAAGCAAAAGGCCAGCTACCGAGTGATACGGTGCCAAATCCCAAGAACATAAAAAGCATTAACATCAATGTGGTAAGCACCGTTCCTAGTACCGAATTTAATGAAAAATGTCTAACTTCTTCGTATCAATTGAATGCAGGTTTGAAAAAAGATGACGAAGTCGACAATGATAAAGAGTGTGAAGCGCCAATTGTGCCTATTCGTGTGGGAAAATTAAAAATCCCTCACGCATTGTTGGACTACGGGGCAAGCGTGAGTGTGCTACCAAGCGATCTATACGATATATACGACTTTGGTCCACTTGAAGGTATAGACACCATGGTGAGCTTGGCGGATGGAAGTTGGAGGCGTCCACGGGGAATGGTTAGGAATGTTAAGATTCAGTTGGGAGAATTTGAATACCCGGTGGATTTCCTAGTTTTGGACTATGCTTCTACCAACATGGCATCACAACAAAGGGTGATTTTAGGTCGACCGTTTCTATACACAGCAAATGCTCAAATTAATTGTAGAGACGAGATTATTACCATGACCGAAAAGAACCGTAGGTTGTATTTTGATGTTCAAACTAAAGGGATTAGTTATGAGTCCATTGAGAGGAAGGGTGGTGAGTCTAGCGGGATTAGTGAAAAGGTGTTACCACGAATGAGAAAAAAACACCCACCGGACCGTGAAGAAACATATATGGGGGTGAGCAAGAGTGTATTTGATTACCCACCGAGTCAAAATGAGACAGATGCATTTTGCCCAATGACAAGCTACAGCGGGGGAGGTGATAGGAACCGATTCTTTGAGCCACCATAAATGGGGGTGGCACGGTCTGGCTGAAGACGCGAAACTTAGCGCTGCTCGGGAGGCAACCCGAGGTTTTTCACTGATCTTGTTATTTCTTTAGTTTTCTTTGTTTCAGGGCCATGGCAACACTCAAGTGTGGGGAAGATGTACGGATATTTGGGTGAAGGTGGTGATAGGAAGTCGGATTATCTACAACATCTGTTGTGGCAAACTTCACCAGGTCGATGTACTCTTTCCTTAGTCTTGTTGTGTTCTTTAGCTTTGAAATATTGGTAGTTAGTTTGTTTGATTTTGTTAAAAAAAAAAAAAAAAAAAAAAAAAAAAAAAGAAATCTGGGGTTTGAGATTTAAAGCTTTTGTTGATGTTGAATGAATTTTAGTGATCAAAGCCCTCAAAACCATACATTGGGACAATGTATCCCAAGTGTGGGGATGGGGAAAATTTTTGATAGTTTAAAAAAAAAAAAATTTGTGAAGCCAAGCGAAAAATTGTCAAAATTTGAAAACTTGATATTGTTCCATTTGACACATCTACACCCATTCGTAGTCTTTTCTTGGTGAGGATTTGAGCCACACATGATTGTTATTGATATTTCATTGTTTGAGTGGCGGTGTGCGTTGTGTGTTAATAGAACTTGTGTGTGAATACTTGTTAAATCCTAGAACTAGCATGCTTTTGAAAATGATAGGGAGACTTTTAGGTAGCCTCGTCGAGATGTGTGAGAGTGCGGGATTGGTGGGTTGGACCTCATACGTTACATATATGAGCTTGGTATTGTGAGGGGTGGGGGTTTGGTCCTTAGAAAGCCATGTTGAGCCTTAGACCATTCGATTGTGACCCGAGCCTACTTCCTAAAAAAAAATTTACCTTTTGAGATGACCCGGTTTAGGAGATTTAGTTTGTAGTATTGATGTTCTTGTATATATTGTTGAGTTTGATGTGATATGAAAAAAAAAAAAAAAAAAAAAAAAAGAATGATGAAAAAAAAAAAAAAAAAGAGAAGAAGAAAAGAAAAAAAAAAGAGAAAAATATGAAAAATACAAAAAGAAGAAGTATTTGATTGCAATAGAGTTGAGAATGTCAAGAAGCTTTGTATATATTTTTTTGGTGTTTGCTTCGTAGTAGTAGACATATAAAAAAACCGGGTCAAATCAATTAGCTCTTTCATATGTATTCCACCATTTTCCTACCTTTACACCTAGCCCCGTTACAACCCGTAAGTCCCTTTGATTCTAAAGCATGTTAGATATTTGTTAGGAGGAAACTTGATTTGTATACAAGCTTATTGTCGCGCACACATACACACGCATTGAGTGGTTTAGCATTATGCTAATAATTCTTGTTACCGAGAGATTATTGTGAGGGGTGTGTCTTGTGGTATGATAAAAAGTTAGTAAAAGGACGACACATTTTAGTTTGGTTTGCATCTTGATCGCTTGTGGTTTTGAAATAGTTTTTTGAATCGGTTGCTTGGGACAAGCAACGGGTAAGTGTGGGGATGTGACGGGTGGTCCGTTGGACAACCCTTAAATGGTTTAAAAAGATTAAAATTCCATGCTTTACTTGGTTATTTGCTTGAACTTAGTAACTATGAGTGTTTGTGTGTTTTGCAGGTAAATCGCTTAATTCGATTAAAGTGGAACGCATAGACTACGGTTGGAAATTAAATGGCATTGTGATGTTGTGGTTCAAAGAATTAAAAGGCAGCCATATTTATTAATATTATGGTGGAGAAGTTTGTTGGAAACAAATAATCATTATCCCATATTGAAAAAAGAAAAAAGAAAGCATATACACGTGACATTTGTGATTGTGCTAAAGAATAGTCAACAGCTTAATACTCATCATCATCACATGAGCAGACATGGAAGGCTCCACATGAGGTGCAAAAGTCAAAACAACATAACATCAATTCATCATCATCGATGGGAGCTGCTAGTTTGTGATTGGGCCGCACATGGGAGCTGTTAGTGGATTGGGCCGCTAATTCAAGAGACAACATCACATCTTGGACTTTGAAGGAGGGCACATGGAAGACTTTGGATTGGGCCGCTAACTGGAACATCACCATTGGGCGGCATATGACTTCGGTTTCAAGAGAACATCACAAAAGGGTTGACATATTTTGGAGGTGCACATGGCATGGCAGATTTCTTGGGGAGAGATATTACTTCACGTGAACAAACATCAAGTGAGAAATTAATTCTTTTGGAGGATTTGGATTGGGCCAACAATCAACATCACGTGGAACAAGGAAAGAGGCTGCACACAGCACACTCATGGGCCGCACATGGACTGGATTTGGGCGGCACATGTGAAGAGACTGGAGGGACTTGACTTTTCATTAATAACATCATCATTATCTCGACGGCAAGAAGAAATATCAGCCTTCCACCGTAAATTACGGTCCTACCGTAATTTACGGTGGACCTGAAAGTCACCTGGTAGCCACCGTAAATCAGACAAACTGTGCCGTAAACATTTCATGTCCACCGTAATTTACGGTGGAGCCGTAAATTACGGTGACGGCTGCGAGAAAAAATGTAACTGCCATCATATAATCGGTTTTGGAGTGTCTTTTCATCTTATCTCATCATTGGACGGTTTTGGACATCTTTAGGGGCGATTTTGCTTGGATTTTGCTTGGTTGTGAACAATTCTTATCATCCGGTTTGTATTTTCGATTCGTATGAACATTGGTTTGATTATGATGATGATTCACCGAGCCATGTCCGGCTAAACTCTACGGTGATCATTTTAGGTGAATGTTTCTTGAACTTTTGTGTGTTTTAATTCTGAATTTCTAGAATGATAACTTGCGTTGCTTGAATATCATGGTGTATGTTTGATTGCTTGTAATTTGTTAATCGATATTGCAATTTCTAGTCTTAATCGTACGTTCTTGGTGCCGTTGGCAATCGAGATATCACGGGAAGGGTTAGGGTTGGTTATTGGTTAATTGGTCATCGGGAAACAACCTCGCGTTTATATAATCCGAGTACTTTGTCCCCTTTTATCACTTCAATCATCTATACACGAGTTATGTCTATGTAACTCTTTCTAGTTGGAATTGCACACAATTGTTTAAAGAAACTGAAACCTAGGGTGATCATTGTTCTCTCCTAATTTGTCTTAAAACCTACATTTGATTTGCATTAGTTTAATTTAGTTTTCTAAAACAACAATCCAAATTATTGAAATTTAATTTCTGCAACTTAGTTTAATATTAATTTAAGTACAAAGCTATACAATCGACACATTTTCCACATACTCCCTGAGTTCGATACCCTGCTACCGCTATCTATATAGTTGTTTGGGGATTAAATTTGCGTGACCCACGACAAGCACGTCAACTATCACAGCATGCTAAAGAAATGGAAAGTTAAAATGTGATAAACGGTCTCACTAAAGATGTGACGATAGGCTCAGCTAGACTAGTAGATTTGCGATAACGATACAAACTTAATTGAAAAGCCTAGTTCTAGTGGGAAACACGGTTGAAAGCATAGTACTTAGTTTTGTCCTTCTTGATTGTGTGCCTACTCGGTAATTGCTGATTGTCGAAAGATATAAAACTGGTTAAGTTTTTGAACTTTCACAACTTTACTGAAAAGTCGCTGTGATTGTGCATTTCATTTTGCAAAGATTTAAACTTGTCTTATTTCTTTATTTTGTTTAAGCATCGGACATCCTCTGCGTATACGTGGGTATCGACCTGGATGTTGTTGCCTAAACGTTCTGCTTTATTTTCTTTGGTGTTTCGTTTAAGCTTTGGACCTCCTCTGCGTATACGGGAGTATCGACCTGGTGGTTAAAGCCTAAACAACTTCAACTTGTTTTATTTTTCTTATTTTGTTTAAACATTGGACTTTCTCTGCGTATACGGAAGTATCGACCTGATTGTTAATGTTTAAACATTCTACTTTATTTTCGCACAAATCACAGTTGATAAAAGTTTAAAAGCATTATTTGAGTCAGTGTATTGCATGATGAGGGGATATGCTGAGATCGTGGGGTCCATAAGAACTTAGTGCTATCGTAATATATCTTAACGTATCGGTAAGCATTTCGAAAGTTTTTAGATTGAGTTTAAGTGGACAACAATATCGTCAATCCATGTGAATCGTTTAGAGCTTAAAATGTTTAAAGCTTAACGGTGTTGGTGATTTGTCTCAAAAACTGATATGATCCTCTTACACAAGCTCACAAAAATATTGTTTGTAAATATTACTTTACTGCATTTCTTTTCAGTCAAAAATTCAAAAAGATTTTCGACAATTGATGTTGATGAGCTGATTTTCAAAATTCCAAGTGCTAAACAAGATGAACTGGTTTGGGAGTGTGTGTACTGAATTGAAAAATTTTGATTTAAGAAAGAAATTAAGTTTAGTTAATCAGGGTCATTAATTTGAACTTGATGTAACTATTTCCAGTAAGTTTTTCTTATTGTTTTAAGTAAAAACTTATATTTTTGATGAGAAAATGTGTGCAGGATATGAGCTTAAACAGAGATAAAGCCACGGATTAATCTCAAGGTGATAGCTAATTCCAGATGGCGATCTCATCATGATGAGAGAGGGAGTCTGACGAGGTTAGAGCCAAAGAGAAGATCCTGGTATATGCTAAGAAAGAGAAGAGACTGATAAAGACTGAAGATGCAAAGACTCGACACTTAAGACTCGTCAACATCTGAGGGGGAGTCTGTTAGTGCATTCATCTGTCGTCTTCGTCTTATGTCGAGTCTCAGGATCATTGCGGTTCGGAACAAGAATAATGTCATCATTCTTGATGATGACATCATCTAAATGACATCATCTTGCATCATCATTTCAACTCACGAGAAACAAAATTATGTCACAGTAATTTGAAAGTCAATTATGTGAGATTTGCTAGATGACAAAATAGAATTGTATTAGTCCTGATTTCGCTCATATGGTCCTAAAGTAGGTGATTTCGCTTATATGTCAAGTTGTGATTTCGCTCATGTGGACATGTGTCCCTTGGAGCGAAATCTCAGCACTATATATATATGTGATCTTTGAGCGAAATCAGTAGGAGAGTCCATGAATTCCATGCCGAAGCTCTGCCGGTGTGAAGATCAATTGTAAACAACGTATAATCAATACAATCAGTGAATTAAGTGAAGATCAAGTCTATTTCTTGTTTTCCGCACCTGAAATAGATCAAAACTTCTCTAAACGACTCATTCGGATCAGTCGAACGATCCTACAACGTTTTGTACCTAGCACAACTTTTTCTAATGCGTTAATAATCTAAGGTAACGCAGAGGGAATTCTTATACTTTCGATGGCCTCCCAACTTAAAGGGTTCACATCGTTCATCTTGTCGCACGAGTTACGAGACGGGTGACCAAATGGAATAGTTTTCGATGTTGGAATTATAGATGTATACGAGAGATTCCTGATAAAAATTCTTGAATTACTATTGACACACAGGCTCGTGATGTATTTTAAATTATCAATCCTTATGGTTTTTGGATTTCCTTATAGATATACATATCTATATAATCGTATACTGTAATATACATACCATTCATAAGGTCAATGTATTTAACAGATTCATAATTCCAAAGACAAGTCAGACATCAGGTCATGATACTATTTAGGGAATTATGTCACTTGTTTGACATATTATATACACCATCTTACCCGGTTCTCGCTGGAGAGGTAACCCCATCTTACCCGGTTCTCGTCGGAGAGGTAATTTGTATTTCCCATAAATAGAATCTTCTCAATTCATGATTAAAAATGAATCTTTTATTAGAGCTTTTATCAAAGAAAAAGGTAATTAGTATTCACATGATGGATCATATTCTAGAACCCAGTAGTACCAATAAACAAGAAATAACAGTGGCCAAGTGTTATCGCTTATTTACCATACTTGCAACGTTCTAGTCATCATCCTCACGGCATACTAATCACCCATCACATTTTATCTACGGAAGTAATTAGCTTATCTCGAAGTTTATACTAAGGCATCTTTCTTAAGTTCAAGTCTAAATACTATCTTGTTGCTACCAGTTAATAACAATTTCCTAACTCTTTCGTTTAAGCTTAGGTATTATTACAACACCCAATTGCTTAAATAAGTGGCTCTGATACCACATTCTGTCACGACCCCCGACCACACCCTGGACGGGAGCCGCGAGCAGTCAAGTGGTACCGGTGGTTATTTTAAAAACATTGCAGCGGAAATATTCATCACGACCGTGAGTTAGGAAAAAAATATCAGAGTTTAGAAAACACTGGATTTTATTTATTAAATAGATGGGATAAAACCCATGTTTTACAGAGGTAGCTTTAATAAGGGATAAACCCGAATATATGAAACCATGTTTTCTTAATTTAATTCAATTGATAGAATAAGCCACTTCTTTAAGCCTTTCGGTGCCGTATCATCACTCTTATTCCAATCTACTGTCATTACCTGAAACGCGTTTTAAAAAGGTTTGGTCAGCAGGAAATACTGGTGAGTTCATTCATTTTTGTACAAAACGACACATTGTTATAATATACAGTATTAAGGGTGATTACATTGTTTCTATCTACCAATTACCCCAAATCGGTATTTGTCACTCGACTGTATCTGTGACTATGGTCAGATCACCCATTGGCTAACCCGTTGTCCAATGGTGACGGGTATCAAGTAATGTATACAAAACCCCACATACCGGCAGTAATTGAAGATTACAAAGACTTAATCCCTGTAATTATAACTTTGAAAAACAAGTAGAGTTTTGTAAAGCATATTGATAAAAAGAGAACGACTCACATTGCAGATTTAAACGGGCAGAGTTTAGCCTACTGATAAGCCTGATAACCTAATTTAAACAACAGTGCACACGAACTAGGTCAGTAACTAATACAACATTTACGATAACTCACGAGATTAAAACCCTCACAACGAATGACAAAGTGCAACACTTAAACATCCATCGAATTCACGACGAATGACAAAGTATATCCCTAATTTGGGCAGCACTTAAACATCCATCGGATAGTTTCAATCGATCGGACATTGAATCGTAGCAGCGATCGAGTTAATACCCTTTATCGTAGCAGCGTCTCTCTAATGAAAATTATGATTTTGAGCAGTAGAACTTCGTTTTTGATTGATTTCCCGAACACAGATGAACTGCTCATGGCCTAGCAATTTATAGCAAAATTTAGGGTTTTACGCGGCCCGCGTAAACCCTTTCTTGAACTTACGCGGCCCGCGAGGGCCACCTAGTCTACGACTAGGGCATCCGTGTCACACCTAGGTCTGCCACGTGTGCGACACGTGGCCTGTTCGCTGCTCCGGAGTTTTGCTGAGCCGTCGCGGCCCGCGTAAGCCTAGGCTTACTCTTACGCGGCCCGCGTGAAACCCAAAAATCTTGTTTTCTTGGTTTTTTATGCACGTTAGGGTTTCAGGGGTCCGGGTTTTTACTTACGGGTCGTTTTGGGACATTTTTTTTGAAGGTCCTTACAGTTACAACCTATAGCATATGCATATAACCATAATTGTTAAGACATGTCACATACAAGGATTAAACGTCACATATCATATAAGTCTCAAGTTTCACAAGTATCTTGTTTCCATGTAACCACGGATAGAGTAAGTTTCCATACAAGTTTCAAGTGTCAAGTGTCATGTTTATAGAATACATGTTGCATCCCAAAAGTGTTCAAAACAAAAAGGGATCGAGTATACTCACAGTGGGTGCTAAGTATCAACACCGACTATTTGGATCGAAGGGAGCGCTGGAGTTAGCCTGATTATAGTTTAACAGTGTAAGCGTTGAACAGAATCGTGCGAACATCAACTAAAAGTGTCTGACTGGTCTCCTGAGCGGATGGTTATTTGGACGGATGGTCATCCGATCGGATGACCATTCGGTCGGACGACCGTTCGATCAGTTAGTGTGTTTTGCAAAATGTTCCAAATTTTTGAAGTTTTCGTTGTAGTTTAAATTCAAGTCATTCGATCGGATGGTCATCCGGACGGATGACAGTTCGATCGGATGACTATTCGAGTGAAAGTTTTAAAGTTCTGATTCAAATAATTAAAGTGTTGAGTGGTTGCAGAGAACTGTCACCTGGTCGGATGATCGTTCGATCGGATGATCATCCGATCGGATGATCATTCGATTGTGGTGACCTAGTTCCTTTGAAACTTTTGTAAAATTTCTAAGCTTGCGTTTAACGGAGATGACATGATAACGTATCATGACAACGGAAAACCCACCAAGGTTTAGCTTGTCTGATCGGATAGGGATCGCCCCGTTCGATCAGGGCAACTGTTCTCAGCGGAGTTTCATGGCTGACCCGTAGATCGGTCATCTCTCCGGTGATAATCCGTTTTCAATCCAACTCCAGACTAAAGAACAAGTCTACAGCCTGTTTGGATCCAGATTTTCACTGAGTTGAGTAGAAGAGTTAAGAAAGTTTGAAGAAAAGCTGAAAAGTATGAGTTTCCTTCGAGAAAATGTTAAGGTTTGCAAAGATTCGTGTTTAAATGTGCAAAAATACAGGTGGATCTGCACCATTCCCGAGGAGATGACGTCATTCACTGATTAGATAAGCAACCCGTGATGATGTCACCTTCAAGAGTCCAAATCGAGTGATTTTGTGAAGGAAACTAGTGATTTTGATGGAAGGAATGGTGGGGAATTGTGTAATGATGATAGAAGTACAAGATTCATGGAGAAAACTTACAAGAATCGCTTGAAATCGACAGAGAAGTGCCTTAGAACGAGACAGTGTGTCTGGTCGGATAAGCCTGTCACATCAAGTGATGTGACAGGAGGTATTTATAGTGCAAGAGAGGATAAGGCGGTGGGATGGCCTGGATCGGATGACTGTTCGATCGAATGGCTATCCGATCGGATGGTCATCCGATCGGACGTCCATTCGGACAGCCAATCCTCGTTGCTCGATTACTGATTTCGATTCGATTTGCTCGCTAGATTAAGTGTTGCGTTGCGTATTATTGTGTAATACCATCACATGATAAGATTGTATAACTAACACAAAAGTTTCCATGTTTCAAGTCTACGTATAAGTTAGCTAGTAATTGTCAAGTTTCAACAAGTATAAAAGTTTCTCGTTCCATAAGTGTCAAGAGTCAAGTATTAAGTAGCAAGTATCAAGTATCGGGCATCAAGTTTCAAGTTTCTCGTTAGATAAGTATCAAGTGTCACCAAGAATCAAGATTCATAGCATTTAATAAGCATCAAGCATCAAGAGTCAAGTTTCATAGTATCACAAAGTTTCATAAATGTTTCACATAGTTTAACATAGTTAAGTCTTAATTAGTATAGGGACTAGACTTGCCAAAAGATAGAAGTTCAGGGACGTAGGACGTTACAATAACGTAGAGAGTCTTGAGCATTTGAAATGTGATAGGACACATTGCTTTAATCACTTGTACACTAATGCATCGTCTACTTGTTCTTTTTAATCCGCACAACAATACTGACCAAGACAACTATCGAAACGTCGACAAAATTGAGTAGGTCATCACGGTACCTTTGAATTTTTTTTAAAACATTATAGTTATAAGATATGACAAGAATACGTAAAATAATTATAAGTCTGTTGTGGAAGGGGATACGTGTAACTAATTAGCCATAATTTTGTTAAAATAAAGGGATTTAAGTGTAATAATATGAGGGACTAAAGTATAATTAGTGTTTAGAAGACCAAGTTACCCTAATTTTAGGTGTGTTTTTATAAATAAAGAGGGAAGAAGTTCTTATTTTTTTGGTATCTTAAAATACCCCTCCCTCATACATTATAATATATAATATATTATTTAGTTAAGGGGTTGGTTAACGTACAATATTCTTTAACGTACGATGCGTACGAGATAAAATTACGCACGTTATAAAACTCAAAACCCTAATCACGCATGTTGAAAAAACATAATCACGCGTATTGAAAACCATAATCACGTATAAACATAATCACGCATGTACAAAATCAGAAATCATGCATGGGGTAAAACCCTAATCACGCATGTTATAAAACTAATCACGCATTTTATTATTTCATCTCGTACGTATTGTACGTTAAGGGATATTATATTTTACACTTTCACATTTAGTTAATGGGGTAAGTAAAAGGTTAAATGATGGTTTTTAATGCGGATGCTAGAGTTTAAAAAGATGAACTACTACTTGTAGGGATATAAGTCCCCTTTGATTTAATATATTTAAAAGAGTAAATTACAAGTTTTGTCCTTTATGTATGTCCCAAATTTCAGGCGCTGCCCTTTGTCTTTAAAATTGATGAGTTTTGTCCTTAATGTTTGCAAATCTTGCACGTTATGTCCTTTAGGCCAAACCCAGTTAATTTTTAACATCAGAATTTAGTCAACCAAGGGTCTTTTAGTCTTTTTACCTATAAAGGACCATATTTGTAATATGTTAATTAATATTTGTAATAAAACAAAATAAAATTTAAATATTATATATATTTATATAACACCCTTTTCTCACCTCCCTCTCCCCCTCTAACCCCTCTCTTTCCCTGCCTTTTATCCTCCGCCACTGGCCACCACCGCCACCGGCCACCAACCGCCTTTTCTCCTCTATCTATTCTCCTCATGTTCCTTACTCAAACCTAATGCCTATTTGGTCTTACTATAAACCCACTTACCCAGATCCCCAAATGTTGGGAAACCATCCAGTATCCACTACCATCAGGATAAAATGTTTAAATGGTAAATCAGAACTTAAAAAACTCAAACATAACTGATCTAAACAAACGAAAAAAAAACACGAAAACGTTATGTATATTGTATACAACAGACCGAGACTTCGTAAAATCACAAAACATATCAAATTATCAATAATACTAGTACAACAAATTATTCAACATAACTATGACAAAAACGGATAATAAACTTGTAATAATCAAATCTATGTAGCCGATTTGAATCTAATAACAGATAAACACGTTGAAAAAGTATATCGGAACATAAACGAATTCAAACGAAACAGATCTAAACAAACAATTAAAGAAAAACGGTAAAATATACACCGAAACCCCTGTATTTGACTCGCGACATCCTAGTGTAGATCATTTTCTGACCAACGCTTAAGTGTAAAAACAGTTTGGTTCTGCGATGTTGCTTCAGATCTGGTTGACGATTTGATTATGAACAGTGATGTGGTTATGATTTTAGTGTTTAAGGGTTGGTCGGTAATACCCTAAGAGACCAAACTTGTTTTCCGGCAACACTTTCTTCTCCCGAGCAGATCTGGCTCAAATCTTGGATGGCTAAAATCAGACTTGTGAGCAGGTGTGGTGGGGCGGTGGTAGCGGTTCAGATGGTAGGGTGATGCTTCACTGGAAACGGTGAGGGGGTGCGGTTGTAGGGTTCAGATGGTAGGGTATGGCCATGGCCATTGGTGTTTCTATGGTGGTGGTGGTTCATCGGAAAAACACCAGTGTTTAGAGAGGGGAGTTGAGAGAGAGAATGTTTTGAGAGAGAAAGGTTTAGGATTTTTTGTATCTTATTTTATTTTTATCTTTTTTATTTAAGATATACATATTTAAAATAAAAGTGCTAAATAACCAAATTGTCCTCATGTGCCTTGCACATGACCTAAGTTAACATTAAAAATTAACTAAGTTAGTGCTAAAGGACGTAACGTGCAAGATTTGCAAACATTAAGGACAAAACTCATCAATTTTAAAGACAAATGACAGCGCCTGCAATTTGGGACATACATAAAGGACAAAACTTGTAATTTACTCTATTTAAAAAATGTAACTACAATTGATGTTTCGATTTTTTGGTTACCAGTACCAATTAGTTTCATTTCGACTATGAACGTTAAAAAATCACAAGGTGACTTATAGTTACGGTTCAATACATTTATTTTGATTCTATATCGGTGACACCCTAGCGGCCTGGTTACTTGGGACCTAAATTATAGTTACGGTTCAATACATTTATTTTGATTCTATATCGGTGACACCCTAGCGGCCTGGTTACTTGGGACCTAAAGCGAATTTAAAGTTGGAGGGCTTTTTTATCCTCGGAAATACGATTTTTTATAGAGTAAACTGCTAAAATCGTCCCTGAGGTTTGACTCAAAATGCTAGATCAGTCCAAAATCAACTTTTGTTGCTAAAACAGTCACTGAGCCCAAGTTCTGTTGCTAGATCAGTCCAATTAGTTAACTGAAGTTAGTTTTTAACTTTTATTTATTACACAAACAGTCCCTGTAGTTATAATTTACTAGTTTTAACTATGAGTTAATAGCCAAAATGGTCCCTGAGGTTTGCACCACCACCACCACCACACCGCCACCACCGCACCGCCGCCGCCACCACCACCTTCGCACCGCCACCACCACCACCATCGCCACAGCACCGCCACCACCACCACCATCGTCTGGTCACCATCACCATCGCCGCAGTGGGTTGCAGGTTTGACCGGAAAACTCGAAACAGTGGGTTGCAGGTTTGACCGGAAAACTCGAAACAGATTATATCACGCGTGGAACTTTGTTGTGGGGGTGGATATCACGCGTTATCTTTTGTTTTCGTGATAAAATAACGCACCACCCCGGGCGGCCTTACTATTTTTTTTTTTTACAGATAAAATAACGCACCACCCCGTGATAAAATAACTACAGGGACTGTTTGTGTAATAAATAAAAGTTAAAAACTAACTTCAGTTAACTAATTGGACTGATCTAGCAACAGAACTTGGGCTCAGTGACCGTTTTAGCAACAAAAGTTGATTTTGGACTGATCTAGCATTTTGAGTCAAACCTCAGGGACGATTTTAGCAGTTTACTCTTTTTTATATATATATTTGAACTTGTAATTTAAACAAGATATTTTTTTTCATGTATCATACAAATGACCAAATATAAGTGCAAGAAAAATATGCAGATAGAACTCAATTAATTCAAGACTGTAAAACAACTTATTTTCTCTCGCATTTCACCTTGAAAGGTACACAATAGAAAAAGTTGAATGAGGATGGTGGCGTCGACGATGGTGGTGGGCGGCGGCGGCGAGTGACGTTGGCGGTTAGTCGCAACTGTGGGTGATAACGGTGGCGAGTGGTTGGTGGCGGCGGTGGGTGGTGGTGGTGGGTTGTGGCGAAGGTGGTGGGTTGTGGTGTTGTTGATGAATGGTGCAAGGGGGGGATGGAATGGAAAAAAACATGGGGGGTGGAATGAATGATTTTGAGGGAATGGAATGCCTTTTGAATTGGGTAATTCCATTCCATTGACCAACCAAACATCCTTTTCTTCATTCCCTCGTAATCAACTATTCCATTCCACCTCTTATTCTTGCATACCAAACACTACCTAAATCTTAAGGCTACTATTAAGCCTATGATGCTCTTGCAGGAACATACTTTCCTTCTTATGGTATCAAAGCATTTGAATGCTCTCTAGTAACCAATTAATTTCAACTTATTTACTAATCAGACACCTAACCCTAAATTTTAGAAATAGAACAAACTAGAATTTTGGACTCACGTGTTGCGGCGGAACTGTTAAATCGAACAAAAATAGACGTAAAAGCGTTGAACCATGCGCACACGCAATGCGTGTTGCAGTGGGACTTAAAATCGAACAAAAGATATACGTAAAAAAGATGAACCATGCACGCGCGTTGTGACGTGTAACTCTTATAATTTAGAATGAAACGTAAAATATTATCATATATAAAAGAATAACTAAATCAAAACGGTAATAAACATAACAATATATCATTGTCTCAAGTATAAAAAAACCCTTTTTATATGTATAAATAATATATGTATTGGTTTTTAATGACATGTATACAACTTATGCACCAATAGTGACGGGTCTAAGAACTTTTTTCACTAGGTTTCTTTTTGTAGATTCTCACTATTTTTTTTTCAAATCATACGAGATTCTCACTAATTTTTCCCATTTTTTTCTAAACAGAATGGGTTTATGGGAACCCACAAAAATGACCTAGATCCGCCCCTGTGCACCAACCCTGAGTTAAAAAAATGAAGTAAAAATTGCACCAAAGATATGAAAGACTGAAGATGAAGATGAAGATCAATAAAAAAATTAATATTTTGATTAAGCATTAGTCTAGAGTATTTATATTCTCATTTACATTTGTTTTTTTTTTCAGTTATGATTCAATTGGTACCATCGTGTTACATGCCACGTGGCAAGCTCATATTAATAAGATGAATGTGGGGCATATATTCATTTTAAGTTTCCATCAAACACTTGTTTGATGTTTGAAATCCGTTAATCCAAACGTTTGTTCCCTTGTGTTGTATCTACCCACAACATTGAAAAATACTAAAACGTACAGGATCAATCAATCAATCAATCATGGGTGCTGAAACATTCGTGGAGATCATTCTTGCAATCATCTTGCCTCCTATTGGCGTCTTTCTTCGATATGGTTGTGGTGTAAGTAATCATCATTCCTACGTATTCAGCTTTTTTTAAATGTACGGATTGATGGACTATGATGATGTTCGAGTTTGTTTGAAATGCAGATCGAGTTCTGGATATGCTTATTGCTAACATTTTTGGGGTACGTTCCGGGGATTATATACGCGATTTATGTTTTGGTTGTGTAGCGATTCGGAATTTAGTGCTTTTGATGGTTTGAAAATGATAGTGATCCAAGGACTCGAGACTTTTTTTGTTGTTTTGAAATTAATGTGTGATCCTGTAACACGTTATTTGATTTATAAGTTGGTTTAAGAATTAGGATTTTTATTCGTTTATCGTTTTCAGATAAAGAAAAAAGGAAAAGAGGAGTTGATCAACATCTCATACAAAATCTCGGTTTTTATAGGGGTGTTCATAAACTGTCAAAACTCACCAAATCATCCAAATCGATGAAAGTCTGCCGATTTCAAAACTCACCAAATCATCCAAACAGTTTGCCGGTTTACGATTTGAAACTTGGATCTAGCAGTGTAAACTGAACTAACCGTTATCATTTATTATTCAACTAGTATCTATGACCCACGCTTTGCAGCGAGACTGTTAAGCTGAACAAAAAGTAAATGTAAAACTGATGAATCACACACGCACGTTACGGTGTGTTAACTCGCAAAAATTAGACTGAAAAAGTAAAACATAGAAAAAAATCACTAAGTCAGCTTAGGACCCATAAGTTTCAAGGGAGTCGTTAAACCATAAAAGAATAGATGCAAAAACGTTAAACCACATGCGTGCATTAGTAAAATATAGAAAATAATAACTTAGTCAGCATATGACCTGCAGGTTTTGAGGGAGCCGTTAAACCGTAAAAAAATAGACGCAAAAACGTTGAACTACACGCACGCATGGCAGCATGCTAACTCACACAAAATTAGAACGAATCGTAATCGACAAACTTGTAAAAGATGTAAAGTACAGGAGACCAAAGTTGACAACAAAAAAGTGTTGAGATTAAAAATAGAAAATGTTCGTGACAAATATGTAAAAGATGAAAACTATAGGGTTAAAAGTGTAAAAAATGAAAACTATGGGGGTTATGTATAAGATGAAAACTATTGGGTTAAAAGTGTAAAAGATAAAAAGTCAAAGGGTTAAAATATAAGAAAAATGAATAGTATTTTTGTAAGGAGAGAAAATTTTGTAAATTAATATAGGTTAAATAGACTTTATTTTAGGAATACAAAGTTATGAATATATATTAGAGTAAATTACAAAGTTCGTCCTTTATGTATGTCATTTATTACAAAGTATGTCCTTTATCTTTAATAAGCTCAGAAAACATACTTAATGTTTGAAAAACCATTCAGGTTATGTCCTTTACCCTAAACCTAGTTTGTTTTCCCAGTTAAATCATGTCACGTGAGAAGCACATGAGGGTATATTGGTCTTTACCTTAATACTAGAAAAATAAAATTATAAAAAATTCAAATCTTCTCTCTCTTAACTATAATCTTCATAATCTGCACATTATATCTTCAAAACTTCAAACAAAACCCAGATCTTCAAAACACAAAGAAAAAAATATTCAAAACTTCAAAACCCAGATATTCAAAACTTCAAAACCCGGATATTCAAAACTTCAAAACCCAGATTATCATCAACATTATCATCAACCTCCATTGATCAGAAGCCGAGTGTCATGAACACGAACAGGCAGAGTAATCGGTTCCTCAAGGTCTGTAGCAGTACTGAATCCGTATACTAAACTGGATCTATTTCCTGAAAATTGTTCATCTTTAGTATATAGTTATTCAAATATTCAATCACAATTATTTGAAAAAAAAGACAAAATATTTTAGGTAGGAGCAAATCATTAGTCAAGAACCCAATCAACATAAAAAATAAACAATTATAATCAATAATCCACATCTTTAAAACTTCAAAACCCAGATTATCATCAATAACCCATATCTTCAAAACTTCAAAACACAATAAAAAAATAAACATTTCGAAACTTCAAACGACAAATCCATATTTTGAAGAACAAATCCTTTCTTTCAATTTCACTCTTAATACCTTACAACAACATCTAACTACAACAACATCAAACAAAACAACAATATATTCTTCATTTCTTTACCATCTTCTTCAACTTGAAAGATCTGATTCGAAACCTGTTTGTAGAGAGAGAAACACAAGTGTAGAGAGAGAAAAAACACCTTTTTTAAAGAATCTTCAAAACTCTTCGTGAAGATGATTAAAACTCAAATTCAAAGCATTCTGCAAGTTGTTGATTCTACCGATTTGAGGTGGAATCGTTCCAGTGAGATGATTACCACCGAGTTGCAACTCGATTTCACTCGGGATTTCTCCCATCAACGAATTTTTACCCAATAACAAGTAAACACCTCCACCCCTGCTGCACAACCCTCACCACCGCTGCACCTCTACCGCCGACGGCCGACCCCCGCTGCACACCCCCATCACTGCCAGCTCCTACATGATGGATCTCCGACGCCGGCGGCGGCGGCTTATGGCTTTTTAAGGTTTGATGACATTATTGATTCAACTAGATGTGATTCTGGTATGCAAGAATTGCTAAAGAAGTGGTTGAACAGATCCCTTGAATTCTCTTTATCAACATTCAGATTGTGATTGAGAGAGAGAGCCCGAGTTTTGTGATTTAGGGTTAATAATGTAGTGTTTTATTTATTTATTTTAATATTTAGATTAAAATGACCAAAATACCCTTATGTGGGGTTGATTTAGGCAAATTTAACCATGAAAACTAACTGTGTTATGACTAAAGGACATAACTTGTAAGGGTTTACAAACATTGAGTATGTTTTCTGAGCTTATTAAAGATAAAGGACATACTTTGTAATATATGACATACATAAAGGACGAACTTTGTAATTTACTCTATATATTATATATTCATGAGGAAGGATCCACTAAAAAGTGGATTTTACATAAGTAGCTTAAAAAGGATTGTGGTGATGACATGTGACACACCTAATAAGTAGGAATGAAGGGTATTTTGGTCCTTATAAATAGGAGTGAAAATGACATGTGACACCCCTTTTGTTTTTTTTTAAATACAACAAAAAAAAATCTAGTACAAAAAATCTAGCATAAAAAATCTAGTACAAAAAATGCAGTAAAAAAAATCTAGCACAAAAAAATGTAGTACAAAAAAATATAGCACAAAAAAATTCAGTAAAAAAATGTAGTACAAAAAAATCCAACACAAAAATATAGTGCAAAAATTCAGCACAAAAAAAATGTTATACAACACATTTTAGTGGGTTTTTTTAGTCTTCATATTTTATATGGCAATATGGTACTCAAATTAAAGATAAAAAGACGCTCGATTTTACGGTTAAATTTTTATGAAAAAATAATGTCGCATTAAAAAGTAATAAACGTTTAAAAAACGGGGTTAAAATATGTATGTTCCTTGCATGTGGAGAGAAAGTCCATAAATAGGAAATTTCCCAAGATACCCTTGCACTCCTCATTTCTCCTACATTTTCATCTTAGCCATTGATTTGAAAAATAAATGGTTAAAATTTCTTCTCATCCTACTTAGGCAAAAATTAACTTTTTATTTGATCTTACCCTTCATGAACAATCATTATTAGTTTTTTTTAAATATAATACAAAATTATGTTTGTCTAAACCACAAGACCAAACCGTCAAAATCTATTCAGCCGACCCATATAGCGTGACCGATTCGGTTTGTATTTTTCTAAAACCGTAGTTTTACTAGTTTGGTCCAAATTTTCCATCAAAACCAGACTATAATCAAAAGCGCGTGCAAAAACTAGCGCGGGCTCGGGTTTTCGGAACTGCATTCATGTCCGTAGGACGTGCGGGAACGCACGAGTTCAACCAAATTCCAGCTCAGAAACTCATTTTTGCACCCCCCCCCCCCCCTGTGCGCGGGTAGGCCTTGTGGTAAAACATGTCATAAAGCTACAATGGAGTAGTAAAGGCCAATGTGGGACAAAATATTTACCACCTTTTGAGACTTTTATTCACACACCCAAAACTTACAACATATAAAGTCCTAAACTTTTGCTACTAACTATTAGCTACATGATCTTAAATGGTATATATAATAGTTTTTTTTGATTTTATATGTGGAATCTTATTTATTTTCAAAGTATAACATATTTTTTATATTTTTTTTCTCTATGTGCGCTTTTCTTAAAAAAACCCACGCTTTTTTTGCGCCTTGCGCCTAGGCTCCGGGCGAGGCCGATGCGCCTCGCCTGCGCCTTGCGTCTTTGACAACATAGAAATAAACATCGACATGTAAACAATCCGTATTCTACAAAATGGGTCATCGACTCTTCATGAATTGTAGATACAGATATAAAAAATCGAATTAAAAGATAACAACCCCATTTATAACTACTCATCAATCACAAACACAGTCGCGTTTTCCTTTTCAAAATCATGAGATGTATGATCAACCACCTGCACAAACACGAATTCCAGTCACTGTTAAGTTTACAAATAAAACACGAAGACGAACAGCAATCATATTCAACATCTCACATTAGTATTGCTGAGTTCAAGATTGTAGAAATCCATTGAGTTTGGTTTAAACAACGGACCAGCATGCCAAGTCCCACGGTTCAGCTTCAAAAACTTCAGACCAGAAATTTTGAACACACGAACACTGTCAACTGCAGGAGGCTTGAACAAGTGGCCACTGTGCGATTGCAAAACATTTTCACCCTTTTTTTCATCCGCATTTGGATCAACTATCGACGACTTTGCGACTCCAAGGTACCAAACATCCCCGCTAATTGAACCGAGGCATTGGGTCACACTTGCGTGATGTGTTATTTTGGAGAACTTGAGAGCGCGATCTTGAAGATGCATGATATAAAACCTGTAATACAGTTTCAAGATTTTAAAATCATTAATGCTAACACTGCATATATCATGAACACTAATCTAGACTCTAGAGAAGCGTTTATTTGACCATGAATACGTTGAGAACTGCGAGAACCACGTAATACACTTGTATCTTTTGCGTCAAAGGGACACAGCTGGAACCACGTACAAGTGCTTTATGCGGTTCTCGCAGTTACCAACAAAAAATTGGTTTTGAAGAGAACACATCCCCCTTTTCTATGGATAAGTGACAATTATGAAATTTAGGAAATCAATAATCAAACCAACTGATATTAACTATCAACCACGCTAGCAACAATCAGTAAATCCAACAGAACGCGGTACTAATAATTCTAAAACCTAAAAAATCAACAAACTATTTTAGCATTAGAGTATAGGAAAATCAAATTTAGAACTAGAACCAGGACAATAATGAGACCCTGAAATCAATAATCGAACAAAATGATATCAGTTATAAACCACGCTAGCAACAATCAATATAACTTACAATAAACAATACTAATAATTCAAAAACCTGACAATCTGCAAGCTATTTTAAATTCAGTGTATCCGAAAAATCAAATTCAAACTAGAACAATTATATAATTCTGAAATCAATAATCGAGCCAATATATATGAATTATCAACCACACTGGCAACAATTAGTAAATCTTACAGGATACAATACTAATAAATAATTCAGAAACTGTAGGGGATTCCTAAAATAAACGCTTGGATAAATCTGAGTCGTGGTATCACTTTCAGATTGAAATAATCCGATGGTTCACTCGGATTTTTCAACCGAATAAAAATCAGAATTTCAATCCTTCAAGAACAAGTATGTTTGTGTGTAATGCATTGCCCCCAGACCCCCATCCATAGTTGTCAATAGTGATTTTTTTTTTTTTTTTTTTTTTTTTTGTCAATAGTGATTGCTACGCTCGCTATAGCGAATAGCATAGCGTATAGGTCTAGTCTTGCGATATATACCTTTAATTTTTTTTTGTTTTTTTAATATAAGTAGAATTAAATATAGCTATAAAATAGCTGGATTTTAGGTTTTTGTTAAATATACATGTAAAATAGCGTACATACCATGGTGTTTTGATATAATATCATAATGTTTTTTTTCCTAGTGTATCGCTATATATAAAATAGCCCCCGCCATTTATCGCCATTTGCTATGTAGCATATATCGCTATTAGCCATTAACAACTATGCCCCCATCTAGCGTTGGCAATTTTAGACACGGACTCGTTGACACGACACGACACGTTCTTAACAGGTTTCGTGTCTTAAATAGGCCGACACATTTAGGTCACAATAAAATTCGTGTCTAAACAGGTTAAAGATCTGTTAACCTGTTAAGCATCAGCTAGGTGCGGCACGTTCCGGCACACCGCCCCCGTCGGGGTGTCCCCGTCCTCTCCGTCACCCCTCCGGCGCCTGTGCCGGGCCTCCTCTTTCTTCTTTATACACACACATATACATACATACACACACATATATATACCGAGGCCCATCCCCACACCTTAAGTCCATCCCCACAGGTCCATCCCCACACCCGCTTACGTGGATGCCTACGTGGCGGATCATCCTTTGAGGACTACCCTCCTCCATACCCCATAGTCTTAGCGACCTACTAGTGACCTTTTTATATTTGTAATGGATGTTATGATTTGACTTTTATATATGTTAAGGATTATGTGTTAGTTAAGACTTCTATGAATTTTTGTTTCACTAAACAGGTTCCTAAATATGTGATATTTATTATGTCCCTAAAGAGGTTTGTTAACAAGTCGTTTCGTGTTTACCTTTTTCTAAACAAGTCGTGTTCGTGTTTGGAAAAATAATGACACGATAAGTTATCGTGTCGTGTCATCGTGTCTTATCACGGTGTGTCTAACTTATTATGCCAACCCTATCTACCACACTAGCAACAATCAATAAATCTTACAGAAATCAATCCTAAAAACCTAACACTCTACAAACTAATTTCAATACATGGTATCAGAAAACTGAATTCAAGCTCAAACAAAACCCTAGAATTAACACACAGAGAGAGAGAGAGAACCTAGGAGTGCCTTGGGAGAGATCGAGTTGTGCATCGTGAGGGCCGAACTGCTCACCGTCCGGCGACGCCTGAACCACTTGACCGAAGTCTTTGAAGGTCTCCGGTGTTGCTTCGATCGGCTTCAGTTTCACCACCGTTGGTTCCATTGGTGTTTCGATGGTAAACCGTTGGTGATGCAGGATCTTGATAAGACTTGTTTAGTTTATGTTACACCCTTTATTTGAAGTAAACCCGTTAAGTTAAAAAAATACCCGTTGAGTATAACCTGGCCAAAACTCGTTAGGTATCTATCGGGTAACTAATAATCAATTGCATTTAGCAGTATCAGTGTTTTAAAAACCGGTAAATACCGGCCGGTTATACCGGTATTACGGTTTTCAGATGTAAATCCGGTACGAAACACCCCGGTATATAAGTGAAACGACATAAGGTTTGTACCGGCGGTAAAATCCGGTATATCGGTTTGAAACGTAATACCGGTACCGGCCCAAGGTTATTTTAGTTTGGTTGTTACTTATTTTATTATATATGTTACTTATCTTACGTAATTTTTATATATTATAATTATTCGTAACTAAAACTTTTTATTTAATATTGTATGAAACGAAAATAGTTATCCTATAGAGGATAGCGATAATAGTGAATTTCATCTTTTATACGATCATGAACTTGATGTATTAACACTCAAATGACTTAAACATATTGTACATTTTCATTTAAAAGAGCTTGTTAGAAAATTGAATGATTTTCAATTATCTTTTGGATTATTTTTTTATTGTGGATTAGTTTTTGGATTATCTTTTAATATGTAATCATGCATTGTTTGATTAACTTTTGAGTTGATGTTGTAATTTATGAAATTATAGAGTTAATTAGTCAACCCGGTTGAACCGCTCGGTACAAGCTGGTTCAACCGGTTGAACCATTTTTTAGCCTAATCCGGTTTAATTTAAAAACCGGTTTTTAAAACATTGAGCAGTATCACAATAAAAATGTATTAAATAACTACAATGTATACAGTATATATATAAAATACCAAAATGTATATAAAAATATTTAAAGACATGGATAACAAAATAGGGGGAAGGATCCACTAAAAAGTGGATTTTGCCTAAGTAGCCTAAGAAGGATTGTGATGATGACATGTGGCACTCCTAATAATTAGGAATCAAGGGCATTTTGGTCCTTATAAATAGGAGTGAAAATGACATGTGGCACCCCTTTTGTTTTTTAAAAATACAAAAAAAAAAAAAATCTAGTACAAAAAAAATCTAGCACAAAAAATCTAGTACAAAAAAATATAGCACAAAAAATCTAGTACAAAAAATATAGCACAAAAAATGTAGTACAAAAAAATATAGCACAAAAAAATCTAGTACAAAAAATATAGCACAAAAAAATTTAGCAAAAAAATGTAGTACAAAAAAATCCAGCACAAAAAATTGAGAAAAAAAAATTTAAGACAAAAAAAATCAACACAAAAATTTTAGTACAAAAATATAGTACAAAAATCCAGCACAAAAAAATGTTATACAACATAGAAATATAACACATTTTAGTGGGTTTTTTTAGTCTTCATATTTTATATAGCAATATGGTACTCAAATTAAAGATAAAAAGACGCTCGATTTTATGGTGAAATTTTTATGAAAAAATAATGTCGTATAAAAAAGTTATGAACGTTTAAAAAATGGGGGTGAAATATGCATGTGCCTTGCATGTGGAGAGAGAAAGTCCATAAATAGGATTTCCCCAAGATACCCTTGCACTCCTCCTTTCTCCTACCCTTTCATCTTAACCATTGATTTGAAAAATGAATGGTTAAGATTCCTTCTTAGGCTACTTAGGCAAAATCCACTTTTTAGTGGATCCTTCCCCAACAAAATAGTGTATGCCAGTAATTGATATATCATGTATATATATTAAATATAAAATAAATTATAACGGGTATACAATCGGGTAAATGGGTACACTTTATCGGGTTGACGAGTATATCATCAAATCCCAAACCTGCGAAAATATAAAAAGTTAATCTCAAACTCAATCTCGGACCTGATTTCCCGACCCCAGACCCGTCCCAAATGTGCCAGGTTTCGGGGTTACACATCGCGTTTGGGTTCGATTGTCATCCCTAAACAATCATTCTTGGTAGAAGCATAAGGAACTTTACATTTCATTAGTTAGTTGTATATGTTAAACTAGGTTAGAAGCCCGTGTTTTCGTATAGACTGAATAAGTGAAATGTTATATAGTTCCTCCAAAAATTGACAAACTCGGAGGATGTGTATTGAGTGTATTGATCGGTTTGGGAAGATCAGAAGACCTGTTATTAGAGGAGGTTACAGTTGCACCTTTGGCTTGCTGACTCGAAACTATGTACCACAAACCACAATGAGATGTCAAAATATATATATGAATAAACGACTCGAAACTATGGTCATGTTCAATGGTCAAATGCAACGATTTCTATATAATCAAGACTTCACCATTTATATGATCAGTAATAAGCATTTAGGAACTGTAAAACGATATTTTGAGTAAAGTCCAATTTGAGTCCCTGTGGTTTGTGCAGTTTAACCATTTGAATCCAAAAACCAAAACTGTCTTGATTTGAGTCCCTGTGGTCTCTAATTTTAACCATTTGAATCCAAAAACCAAATGTTTCTGATTTGGATGTTGTTTACTTTTGGATTCAAATGGTTAAAATTAGAAACCACAGGGACTCAAATCAAGACAGTTTTGGTTTTTGGATTCAAATGGTTAAACTGTACAAACCACAATGACTCAAATAGGACTTTACTCTTTAGAATAAGATATGATTTGAAAATTAGTTTTTTTATATTAAGGAATTATTTACAAGTGGTTAAATAAGAGAAGCAGGAAAATAAATTTTACACACAAAGAATTGTAACACGTTGTGCAACTAGCTACTTATTTATCAATATAGATTGTAGCAGGCCTAGAATTACTTTTATTGATGTCATTTTTTTTTAAATAATGATGAGTTTTTTTTTTTGTTGATACATAGCTTATTTGAGCATCCCCATCGCGACACATGTGGCAAAGTCTAAAATTTCAGACCCACGCCACGAACCCCCACCACTATTGGAAGGAGAGGTCTGAAAGCATTGAGTCCGTGTCCAAGGACTCATCCAAACCAAGGGTGTGGGCTCCACCCACAACCAATTTGTTTTTTAATGCTTTTTATATAAAAGCAGAGTGTGAGGTGGAGGTTTGTGGTTAGAGAAAAAATAAAAGTTTTTAAGGTGAATGTCTGAATAGATATAGCGGGTTGAGGTAGAGGTTTGAAAACAACCCCAGTCCCAGCGTTGGAGATGCTCTTAATTTCTCACAGTGTAGCAACACGTAATGCCCGTTGTGTAACATGCGTTATTGGGTGATGGGTATATTAGGTCATATAAAGGATTCATGTATGTTAAAAGTAAAACCACATTTTGATCATAATCATATCAGGCATGAAGAAAGTTAAGTTCATGAGTGTATACTTCCTTTATTAGTTACATATCCAGACCCTAACTGGATTTATAGATGGAGAAGTTTTCAAATTAAGTATGAATGATGAATCAAGTCAAAATAACATGATCGTTGATACATGCATGGATAAGTAAATAAGTACATGTGAATCTAAACCAGCAAAGAGGCATGCTTTATGGCCATCCTACTTTTTACCAGATTTATAGCATGATTGTAGACGTTTATTGGCATCAAGTTGCAAATTTCTTGTGTTGATCCAAAGATGATATGATTACTTGATAATTAAATATTCATAATTGGTCTCTAAACAATAGCAAATTACGACATGCTTGACCCTCCACACGCCCACTAGCTCTCAAGTATTTAGCAAATAATAATTGTACAAGTTAGGTTTTTATTCTATTATACGTTTAGGTTAGTTACCCGAGACTGAGATAATATGTTATGTTAATATATGTTTTGAATGGAATTACATGGAACATTGATTAGACGAACACAAAATTATAATTAGAATTAATACTTGAAAAAGTAAACTCTCTAAATACTTCTTTGTATATAACGTTCTTTGTTTTATTCTTCACACTACCATCTTTATCTAATAAGTAATAATAGTAGTTTAAATCTGTCTCTTCTCTTAACTCTTGACAACGCCACATACAATTGTCAATGAGTGAAAACTGGATCTTTTAGAAACAATATTACAGCTCTAGAAAACTGTTTAACTAATATAATGTTTACATTTGTATTCTCTCATCTAGTAAAAAATTAATTTATGTTATAACTTTTTATGTATCATAAAAAATTAATTTGTTAATAACTTACTAACTTCGTAAATAAAACCATAAACTATATTTTGTAAACAATTTGTGACTAATTTATTAACATCATAAATAAAAGTCATGATAAATTTCGACGGATCCATATAAATTCAGATACATGGCTTTATAGCCTATTGGCATCTTAGGGGTGGGATAAGACTTTGGAATCAATAGGTTCTAGGTTCGATTCCAACAAGGGGAGGTTTTCCCATATTTATTGGGTTTCCTCCTGAATTGGTGTATAGGCACTATGCCTAGTGGAGATGGATATGATCGGGTGGTTCCGCTGGTGGCACGATGATACTCCAGTGGTCCGTCAATGATCAAAATCTTCGCGCTTAAATCTCTTTATATCATGCATACATATTGGTGATTTCCTTTATATAGCGTTGTTAGCTCTAACAATGATTGTTAGATGTTCTCTCATTCATAGGGGCGGATGTACCTTATAATAAGGGGTAGCCCCGGCTACACTTTGACGCTCCGGCAGTAGTTTCGTATTTTTGAAAAATTATATGTTTTATCGATTTTGTTGCCCCAATAGATTTTTGGTTTTATTTTTTTTTTTAAAACGTTGACCCTATAATTATTTTCTAGATCTGTCACTTCTCTATAAACCAGTGACAAAGATAGCCTTTTGTGTTTTGATCCTTCTAGATCTCATGATTCTAGTAGAATAGTCGCCATTCAAAGTATGCACAAAAATGACAAAAACGTATGTCGTTGCATTTCAAATATCTTCTATTATAATATATACCATTTTAGTCCTTGTGGTTTGGGCCATTTTGCCAGTTTAGTCCAAAGGTTTCATTTTTCTCATGTGGATCAAAAAAGGTTTCATTGTTGCCATTTTAGTCCACTGAGTTAACTTCATACATTTTTTATATTAACCAGAAAGACAATTCGGTCATTTTATATGTAATTATGTTAACTAGAAAGGCAATGCAACCATATAAAATGACCGAATCGCCATTCTCGTTAACAGAAATAATGGATGAAGTTAACTCAGTGAACTAAAATAGCAACAATGAAACCTTTTTAAACCCACAGGAAAAAATGAAACATTTAGACTAAATTGACAAAATGGCTCAAACCACAAGAACTAAAATAACATTTAACTCTTTTTATAATAATGCAATGTAAGCAGAAAAAAAGGGTACTCAGAATGTATATTTACCTTATCTTAATTAACCAATGGAATCTAGAAGTAGTCAAGACAAACAACACCTACTTTCTTTGTATTTCTAGCTAATGTCAACTCTTAATAATAAAACATTTTCGTACCCAGTATCTTTCAATGAAACAATATTAGAAAATTTGGGTCCTATCTTGTGGATCCTACCTTGTGGGTCCTATCATTTAATGCAGTAATATATAAAGTTATCAAGATGAAAATGGTATAAACAAATAAAACCTATAGAATATATGAAAGTAGCTCTCTTATAGTTTATATCAAATCTTAAAATTCATACTGTAGATGAACTTTAAAATAAGAATGCCAGACATTTTGAGTTGGGGTAGGAGAAGTGCCATCCAACCCTTATATACATTTGACCCGAACCACAGTAAAACTTTTTAAACAAATGTACCCGTTCTGATGAGAATACAGTGTAACTCGAACCCACTCCGTCCTGCCACCCAACCAATACAAATAACCTGAACCAGTTCCGACTCGACACCCAACCAACTTGATCCGACTCGCCCATTTTGCTGAATCAAATGAGTTGTGATAATATAATATCTTAAGGGTGAAGGGAGTGGTTAAACAGGTGAAAGCGGCAAACTTTAAAATGGACCAATCAGAGTGTGCCACGTCAGAGAGGGTAAAAAGTTTAAACTTTGGTGAAAAGTGTTGGCAGTGGTTTAGACACTTGAAAGTGGTAAACTTTTTTTTTTTAAACTAAAATGTCATTAAAGTCAAGGAATATTCCTTTTTTGTCTGCATATTCCAAGCTTCCAAGCTTTCACCGATTTCACAAGATTGCGGCAAAGGTTCACCGGTTTCACAAGCTTGCCGCGCGGGAAAAAGGGACGGCGCCGGTGTTGCCGCTCGGCAAACCGGTTTGCCGATCACTTTACCGCCCCACTCCCTTCACCCTAAACCAATAGCATATAAAAAATGTTGTCTAATCAATTAAGAAAAAAATGTTTGAGAAATGAGAAACCGTGTGATAAGATGAAGAACAAAATTGGAATGCTGGACAGGTTGCGACATGGATGGCTGCTGACTTACGTACGTTACGTGTGTGTGTTTTATTGAGCATCACTCTCACATCATCTTTATTTCTTGTCACCCAAAGAAAAAGAAATACATATATTTCATTCATGTCATAATTGCATTTGCATTATTTGGAGATTTTTTTCAAAAGTATTATAAATAATAAATAAGTATTACAACTGTGTACGTGTATAGGGGTGTTCATCGGTTCGGTTTATGGTTTATTTGGTTTATTCGGTTCGGTTTATTCGGTTTTCAAAATTTTGTACCCCAAACCAAAACCAAACCAAACCAAATAAGGAATATGCAAACCGATCCAAACCAAACCAAACCAAATTCAATTCGGTTTGGTTTCGGATAGAAACCAAATAAACCAAATCTAACCAAATTGTACGTAAGTAATTTTTTTCCTAATTTATATTTATATTTGTGTTCCAACTTCCGAACATCACAACTATTTTACATCTTCATCCTTGTATTTAGTGAAATGTTGCCATACACTTGACCTTCCGACATAGACCCTCTTTTTTTTCTGTGATTCATTTGAGCGGCCCGAATTCAAGTTGCTAGCAGTCGGCTGAAGATAAATGAAGAAAACCTAAGCCCTAAAAAAAATAAACTTGGAGGGTTTGAGTTTGAGATTCACGAACAAGAGGGTTTGAGTTGGGCTTTGGGTATTTTGGGTTGGGCTGCATAAAAAAATAATTATTTGGGGCTAATAAATTGTATAAGATTTATAAATATTATTATTTTTATTTAATAATTAATTAAGTTAAATGGTTTATTCGGTTATCCAAATAAACCGAATAAACCAAATAAAAATAAAATGTGGATCCAAAACCGAACCAAAAACCATATTCACAATTCGGTTTCGGTTAGAAACCAAACCAAAAACCGAATTCGTTATTCGGATCGGTTTATTTGGTTACGGTTACGGTTCGGTTTACGGTTTTTATTTGGTTACGGTTTTTTCTGAACACCCCTATACGTGTATATATATACACACTCACACATACATATATATTAGAACAAATAACTCATCCAAGCATCAATCCTACTCCTTTATCTATATTTTTATTCACATTAGACTAGAACTCTTGGTTGCTTTTGGAGGAACACCAATTTATACTGCTAAGATACAAACTCTATATATTAGGTATATATATATATACTTTTATAAAGTTATTAAAATATCAAATATATCTAATTTATTAATACAATCTAATAAATAACAATTTTACTCTTATTGTTTTAACTTCAAATGCAATCTAAGAAATAATCATCTTACCTTTATTGTTTTAACTTTAAGTTTTCATATATGTTCACCTTTTAACTTCATGTTTTTATATAACACATTTTAGGCTTAAATTTATTTTTACACATTTTTATTTTTATTTATTCTCATAAACAATAGTATTATCTCCATATATAATATTTAAGCAAAATAAATTAAGCAAAAAATGAGTAAATATAATATTTGAAGTTAAATGTCATATATGAGATTTTAAAGTTTTAGAAAAATAAGTGTAAAATTGTCATTTATTAAATTGTTAAAGAATTAGGTATATATGTTATTTCAACTACTCTATAAAGTTATATATGATAATTATAATTTTGCATGAATACATATGAAATTACCCCAATATTAAAACTATGTATCAAGTTCTTTTTTTGTTAGGATAGATTTCGTTACCAGGGTTACTAACTCTCGGTGAAATAATTACTTTAAAATCAAAACCCGCATCCTCAAAAGTTCAGAAGCTTGTTAGTTTTTAAGTGAAATTGAATTCCTAACTTCGAATTTATACACATGTGTCAAAATGGTTGTATCTCTTCTGAAACTATACAAACACAAAGACATATCCATATGTTACAAGTATGATTTAACTTATATTCGGGATCAACAACCGTTTTAATAATGCTGAATAATTTTTACCTGTTTAAGACACAATGATATGTTTAAAAAAAGTACACCATGTACGTAATTTTATAAAATAATTAAAATTAGAAGGCTAGGCTCCATTATTTCTCCTTTTTGGTATATAAAACAAATAAGTGTGTTATAAACATGAAGTACGAAGTATTTAAACAGGTTGTATTCATCTTTGACCTGTTACACATGATAAGTATTGTTTTGTCAGCCTACTTTTTAATACGGTTTTAGGAACCTTAACTGGCAATAGTATTTGTAAATAGGGTTGCAAATAAACTAAACGAACATGAACAAATCATTGTTCGGGTTCGTTTGTTAAGAAATAAATGTGTTCACGAACTGTTTATAAACACTAACCGAACGAGATTTTATGCTTGTATTAGTTTGTTAAGAAAATGAACTTGTTCGTACTCGTTTGTGTTTGTTAACTTCAGACAATGAACGAAAACGAGCGTTGATGCACACAAATGGGTACAAACTAATGTTCATGAACACAAAAGGAAACAAACGAACACAAACAAGCATTCATGAAGATAATATATAATACACAAACACTTATTAAGTATTTTATTTGTCGGAATTTTGAAGCATATACAAATAAAATATAAAAACTAAAAACACTAATGAACTATCGAACATAAAAGAACAAGTTACCGAATTTTCACGAACATAAATGAACGACCGTGGTCTCTGTTCGTGTTCGTTCGTTTAACTAAATGGACTAAATTTCTTGTTCATGTTTGTTTGTTATTAAACGAACGAGCACAAACGGACTTCCCACCAAACAGTTCACGAACTGTTCGCCGAATCTTTGGTTCATTTGCAACCCTATTCGTAAAGATGAAAAAAACTCAAATACATCTTGATCATTGTTTTATAATTTACAATGTTTTTTTTTTATTTTTATAAATCTCATAATTTATAGATTTTTATTATGCACTCTTTATCTTTTTCCTGTATCCACTTTTATTCATTCACAAATCATTATGATTGATTCTGAGGTGATCAGAGTCTCGTCTGTGTCAAGAAGTTAACGTACATATCACGTTGGATTGTAGTAACTTTTGTTTTTCATCAAATCAGCAAGAATAATTCGAAGACAGACTTTATACATTCACTTAAATCACTTTCTCTTTGTGTACAAAAATAAGGCATTAAGAGAAAATATTGTTTCAAACATAAATAACTATCAATCACATAACTTACAATTAACATTTTCTTGTTACATATGTATGTAACATTGTGAACACCATAATCTTTGTGGTTATAGGATATGTTCTTGATTTTCTCCCCTTTTATTGGTTTTATTTTCAAAATACGATAGTTGAATCTTTATCTTATTCACACTATATAGTTTATTCAACTCGTAAGATATTTTTTATTTTTATTTTTATTAGTTTCTTCATCAGTTTGCAGCGATTACAAAGTTTATTCCAATTTTTTTTTTATATTTCAGTTTTGAAAAGCCTTTTCGATTGTTTATCACATGTCACTACAAGTTTCTTCAATATGTTGAAAGGGTGTTATGAGTTTCTTCAATATGTTTGCATACATTTTTTTTATTTATGTTCATGAACACGAAGAAACACATTCAAAATAAAGAACACGAAGAAGATGATGAGCATGAAGAACTTGAGAAACACGAAGAACAAGAATAATTGTGTATGTTTGTTTATTAGTAACATCGTATTTAAAATAATACAATAAGTTATTTATAAATTGTCACACCCCGATATTTTCACGTATTACCGGTGGGCCCGGTGGGGAGTATCGTGACGTAGTTGATATCATCATAGACAATTAATCACAGTTTAATGCACAACGGAAGTCTAAAAGTAATAATACAACCCGAATTGAAAAGTATAATAAAATATTACACAATGGTTGTAAGTGGATCCACAGGCGGATCTAAAACAAAAAGTAAATATTGTTCAACAGACTTTAAGTATTAAAAGCTTGCAAGGCTCTTTATTTAATACTCAGAAGTTTCCAGCCCATTTCATGTAGTACCTGCACTTAATCTTTTTTAAAAATACGTCAGTTTACAATGGTAAATACAATTAACTGACTCTTTTGAAAACATTTAAGAAAATTGATTTAAATGCACAAGGCACAAATATTCTTTTATAACTTGGGATAATTATTTAAAATAATCTTGTATACAGATTTATATGTTTGTCGTACATTCAGGGCCCGGTTAGAAGAGCCGAGACAAGATTAATAGACACACCACTAGTATAAGCCCACAAGAAGTTTCCTCACGAGTGAGATACCGTTTTACATACGCAACTGTCAGGTGTATGCCTACACCCCGTGCTTAAGTCGTGGCCATTTCAAATGAATGAGCCAAGGATATCCAGGACACGATCATATTAACCCCCAAAGGCTTTGTATCAAACAAAACAGATTAAAACGGGTTATCTCAATGATTTAACCACTAATCGATTAAATATTCAATACCCGACCAAGCGGTAATAATTTACCGTATCCCAAGCCCTTATAAGGGAAAATAAGTTAAAAGTATTTACCTGAGCTAAATGTAATTTATTCTCAGTCGTATTTTCTAATCAGCAAGTGCAGGGAGTTTTTACTGGGCTCCTAATCTGGAATGAAGGTTTTAATAACCTATTAGATTCCTAACGGGTCTTATTTAAGTTATAACTTTGACCGGTTAGTTTTAAAGGAAAGTTTACGGTACGAAACGCAAGATTAAGCGGTGACCGGATTGGAATGTGATTTAGACCCGACAAGTATGAAGACTTGTATATAATGGGTAAATTAAACACATTCTGGATTTTGAAGTAAAAATGATAAGGTTTGACCGGTTTCGGCTAATTTATGCAAACTAGTTACATAAACCGTGCCGAGCGCGTATATGCATAACGGGTAACCGGATAAGTCATATACAAGCTCCAATAGTTATTATGCTTAAAATATGTTGTGATATCAGTAGGATATCAACCATTATGCCCCAAATGTATTTAAGACCAATTTAAGTCCCGAAAGGGTAATTTGGTCATTTTAAAGTTTATAAAGAAGGTTTAAACATAAACTGGGGTCCTTGTCTAAAACATTCTGTAAAAATATTTATTTTATGTTGTTATATCAGCAAGATATCATACATATGTGTGTTTAATCATTTATGGCCAAACTATGCACCGTAGGGGCATTTTGGTCATTTCACATATGCTTTTAAGGTTAAATTTGGAAACCTGAGTTCAAGACTTATACTTACTGTTAAAGTATAAACATTTATTTTTAAAATCAGTAGGTAACAAGTCTTAGGCGTTAAATATGGTTTTAAACCATACTATGCGCCTAATTAGCGTAAAAGTCGGTAATTAACGGTATTCAATGTGTTTAAAAAAAATCTGAAGTTTTGATCAGTCTCTAATGCTTAAAATATTTTATTTAACATATGATATCAGTAGAAAAAGGTTTGGTATTCATATCATATGTTAAACTCATTTTATTAACAAAAAAGGCATTATCGTCAATTACCGAATTTATGCTAGAACTCTATGCTACGGTCAGTATAAAATTTAACAAAAATTTCCAAAAATCACTAAATATTATATCATAACAGTGGGTTGCAAGTTTGGTGCCAAAAATTGGGTTTAAATATGATTTATGCCAAAAATGCAATCTAATTAACAAAAAGATTTTGCTTTACGATATCTTGCATAACTTTCATTTTAGACCAGAAACTGATATCAAATTTTTAGGACATGCTTATATATCAGTAATAAAGTTTTTTGTCCTCTCACATTTTCAAAAATCTCGTTTTTTGTCACGCCCCGATATTTCCACGTATTACCGGTGGGGAGTATCGTGACGTAGTTGATATCATCATATACAATTTATCACAGTTTAATACACAGCGGAAGCCGAAAGATAAAATCATTACAAACTGAATGAAAGTAATATCAATTATTACAAAAAACGGTTGTATGGAATCCACAGGCGGATCAAAGTTAAAAGGAACATTGTTCAACAGATTTATAAACATCTAAGCTTGCAAGACTTTTTATTGATGTTAGGAGTAGCCAGCCTATTCCGTCTAGTACCTGCACTTTACCTTTTTGGAAAATACGTCAGTTTACACTGGTAAATACAATTAACCAACTCATTTTGAAAATGTTTAAGAAAATTGATTTGAATGCACAAGGCACAAATTATCTTTTATAACATGGGACAATTATTTTAAAAAATAATCTTGTATATAGATTTATATGTTTGCCGTCCGTCAGGGCCGATTAGAAGAGCCGGACAAGATTAATTGACACACCACAGGTATAATGCCCACAAGGATAATTCCTCATTGTGGATTACCATTTATACATACGCAACTGTCAGGTGTATGCCTACACACCGTGCTTAAGTCGTGGCCATTTCAATGAATGAGCTGAGGATATCCAGGACATGGTCATTAACCCCCCAAAGGCCATATACCAAACAAAACAGATTAAAATGGGTTATGTAAATATATTAATCACAATCCGATTTAAATAACTACACACCTGACCAAGCGGTATTATTATAATACTGTATCCCAAGCCCGTATAACGGAAAATAAGTTAAAAGTATTTACCCGAGCAAATTATACAAATTTATCCCAGCCGTACAAATCAGCAAGTGCAAATATCTTTTACTGGTCTCCTAAATCTGGAACGAAGGTTTTAATTAACCTATTAGATTCCTAACGGGTCTTACATAAGTTTAAACTTAGACCGGTTAGTTTTAAAGGAAATGTATACGGTTCAAAACGCATGATTAAGCGAAGACCGGATTAGAATGTGGTTTAGACCCGACAAGTATGAAGACTTGTATAATATGGGTAAACTAAACACATTCTGGATTTTGAAGTGAAAATGATAAGGTTTGACCCGTTTCGGTTAATTTATGCAAACTAGTTACATAAACCGTACCAAACGTGATGATTGCACAACGGGTAACCAAATGAGTCATGAACAGGTTTCCTAAGTTAATATGCCTTAAATATGTTGTGATATCAGTAGGATACCTTCCATTATGCCCAAAACGGATTTAAAATCAATTTAAGCCCCGTAGGGGTATTTTGGTCATTTTAAAGGTTATAAAAGAGATTAAATAACAATCTGAGGTTCTGGTCTGGATTGATCAGTAAAAATAATTATTTTTGTAACTCATAACAGTAGGGTATTGCATATATGTGAAATTTATCATTTATAACCAAACTATGCACCGTAGGGGCATTTTGGTAATTTCACATAAGCTTTAAAGGTCAAATTTGGAAATCTGAGTTCAAAACTTTTGCTTACTATTAAAGTATAAAAATTTACTTAAAACATCAGTAGATATTAAGTCTTATATGCCAAAAATGATTTTAACCCATACTATACGTTTAAAACGCGTAAAAGTCGGTTTTAAACGATTTTCGGATTATATAAGGAAATCTGAGTTTCTGATCAGTTTATAAAGTTCAAAATATTTTATTTATCATATAAAATAAGTAGCAAAAAGTTTGGTATCAAAATGTTATATAAAACTCATTTTATTCAAGAAAAGTGTATAACCGACAATTACCGAATCAAAGCAAGAACCCCATGCTATGATCAGTTTAAAAATAAAATAAAAATCTTCAAAAATCTCAAAATATTATATTACATCAGTGGGTAAAAAGTTTGGTGTCGAAATTTGGGTTTAAATAGGCTTTATGCTAATTATACCGTTTAATTAATAAAAAGCTTTCGAATTACGATATTGAGCATAACTCCTAATTTAGACCTCAAACTGATGTCAAATTTTTAGGACATGTTTATAAATCAGTAATAAAGGTTTTTGTCCTCTCATATTTTCAAAAATCTCATTTTAAGGTCAAAATGGCATAATGGTCAACATTTAAGCAATTAACGGAAACATGCATATGAATTGGATTAATTAGGAACCAAGTTGTATAACCTCAGAGGGTTATGCTAACCTATAAATTGGTCCTAATGGAACTCTAAGGCATGTCTAGACTAAACTAAATCCGGTCAGAACTGAAAGTCAAAGCAAAAGTCTACTTTTGCGACTTTCGGTTCCGAACCGAGTCTAAACTCAAAATTGTTGGGTTGAACATGTTTAGACATGTTCTTACATTAATTACCAAGTTATATAAGTCTTAAAACAGGTTTCATAGCTTCTACATTGTTAATTATGAGTTTATTTGCAAAATAGCTTTCTGTTGACTTTTTATAATTAAGTTTGACCCGACAATTGACCTAGTTAGAGTGGAAATCAGAGAGTGCCCTTTTAAGGGTTTATTACCCACATAATTACCAACTCATAACCACTTTCAATTCGAAAAATGACTGGACCATTAGTGATTAATCACTAAGTCAAAGCTTAATTACGACGACTTTGACTTTTGGTCATTAAACTATTAAAACATAAACTTCGGGGGTTAAGAACACTTACAATGGTCCTTAACACGAATTTGGAACTTAAGAGAACTAGCTTGAGCTCCAGGAAACTCCAGAGAGAGTGATGTTGTCGCAACCCCCACCCCTTATCTTTCCAGGGAACGGGCGTCCGCGAACATTCGTTTGTGGTGGTATCAGTTTGTTAATTTGGCAGTGGAATTTACATCAGGATCGTAGTTAGGAAATGTTTATCAGAGTAAAACCACCATATTTTATATTAATAACCACATGGGTAAAATCCCAAGTTTCTTTATTACAACATGTTTATAGGGATAAACCCTATTTTATTGAATTTAAAACCTCGTCTTTTTGGTAACTTTTATAGCCACATTTTTCCAAGCCGTCAGTGCTCTCCAGCTGGCTTTTTACTAATTGGCTGTCACATTGTGTTACTTGAAACGCGTTTTAAAAACATTTGTCTGTGGGAAATACTGGTGAGTGAATCCCAGTTTAATTAAGAAACATTTTATCAATTAATACAGTATTGAGAGCGATCACATTGTTTATTTCTACACAATTAATCATTCAGTACTGTCAATCCTGACTGGTGGGTCATATTACACATTGGCTAACTCGTCGTCCAATGGTAACGTGTTCCACATTTGTATACAAAACCCTAACATACCGGCAGTAATTGAAGAACTACAAAGACTCAATCACTGCTTAATCACATTGTTAAGCATTTAAGGTTTTGTAAAACAGTTCACAAAAAGGTTTACAAAAAAAAAAAAAACGGATAAACTCACATTGCTGTTTTAGACTTCTTCTAGGGTTTCCTGGTATTAATCTACAATTTACACAAATGTACATATGTTAGTATAATAACCCTTTAATTATATTAACGATACCCTCCCCGAGACGGTATTCCAACAACTACGTTGGGCAGAACCACGACAGTTGTTACGGAACCCTGGATCAATCGGGCAGCGTATCTAATACGAAACTGGGGTTATAATACTTACAACGGAGCAGAACCTTGCTAATTAGGGGGTATTATACTCGAATATTATGCCTAATGTGAGATATTTTCGTGATTGAGAAAAGAAATGAACGAATTGTTTGAAGATCCAATGCCTGCTACTTATACGGCCTCATTTCAACTTTTACGCGGCCCGCGTAAACATAGACCACGGGCTACGCGGCCCGCGTAGTAGCCCGGGTAGGGTTTAGGGTGTCCGGGTCATCGTATAGGGTTGCCGGGTGTTGGGCCACGTGGCAGCCCATGGTCGTGCCAGATTTCACCAGGTCGCGGCCCGCGTAAGGTTTTAACAAAGGTTTACGCGGCCCGCCTGAAACCCATTTTCTTTGTTTTTTATTTATTTTTAATGATATAATGTATTTTGGGCTCGGTTTTTACATACGGAGTGTATTTTAAGACATATAGGTTATTTTAAAATATATTTGGGTGTCAGAAAAATATTCAGGAGGGTTGTTATATCCTCCCCGCCTTGTTTTAGAGCTCGTCCTCGAGGTCTACTGGAACAGGTGTGGGTATTTCCTTTGCATTTCTGATTCAAGCTCCCATGTGTATTCTGGTCCTCTTTTGGAGTTCCACTTCACTTTGACTAGAACTAATCTTTTATGTTTGAGATTCTTGACTTTCCTATCTTCAATCTGTAGAGGCTTTTCCACAAATTTTAACTGCTCATTTACCTCTATATCTTTAAGAGGTACTATTAGTGACTCATCAGCTAAGCATTTCTTGAGATTAGATACATGAAATACATCATGTATTCCTGTTATTTCATCTGGCAGTTGTAGCTGATTGTAACACCCCGAAATTTAAAAAGGCTTTATATTAGCATTATATAAAGTATAAAATAAATAAGAATGAGCTAACTAGGAATAAATAACCTAGTTAGTTAATTGTCCCGTTTTAAAACATGAATGAATTTAAAATGCCAAAGATATAAACTAAATAAAAGTGGAGGGGCCTATGTTGTTAAAATCTAAACTTATATTATTAAGTTTAATAAAAATAAAAACCAAATACACCATTGAGGTGCCTGGTTCGATCAAAGCAGGAGAAGGGCGACCCCCACTCTCAAAACCCTAACAACTCACTAATCTCACAAATTGAAGGCTCAAACCAAGTTAAAATCGAAAATCGAGCATAGATTACTGATTCCCATTGCAAGGGGGTTGTAAGGTATGTAAAATTTGATTTAATTCTCTGTTTGAGATTCTCATGAATTTGGGAAATCCGAAATTTGATGTTGCATGTTTGCTATTTGGATAGAATAGGGATGATATAGTGTCTAGGAGTGAAACCTAGACAATAACATGTGAAATCATGCCTAAATTCTGGAAATTTCATGAGTACATTGAAGGTCATTCATGAGTTTTGTGAGAAAATGATGAACACTAGGGTGTAGAATGCTAATCTAGTGTAAATTGATGCATAGAAACTGATTTCTGAAAATATGATGTGTAATTCTATATGTAATAGCTCAATTGATGTTAATCAAGGCTAAGTAGCAAGCCATGAATTAGAAAATAAAAGATGTAAAATTCTGCCCGTTAAGTGTTTGTAAAAATGCCCCAAAGAAGGCTCGAAATTGAAATTTAAAGTTAAAACGCATGATTGTGATGATTTGGCAAATTATGCGATACATGATTGAAAAGGAGTTCTAAACGAATCGTGATTGAACTCTATAGGAAAAGATACCGGAGCGTCGAGTGGACAAGCCGGTGGCGATTTGCGTTTGAAGGGCGTCCACTAAAGGTATGTAACTCGATCCGTTACATTGGGTAAATTTTGATAATTAGTATATGTGTAGTTGAATTGTAGAATAAAGGTTGTGTTGAATTAAAGCGATAATGTTCGCTATATTGAATAAAAGGTCAAGAATTGGTTAGATCTCGTTGGTAGTCATCATAATGGAGGATTCCGTAGATGAGCCAAACGGGTCGAATAATCAACTAATGCGTGGCTAATGCTTCGTAATATGGTTAATTGGTCTTTTGTCATTTATTAATAATTGATATATTAGAATACGAGAGTTTAGCGTGTTGGTTTGTTTGAATGATGGAATCCACAAGGGTAAACTAAACGGGTCATTAAGAGAAGGTATGGATCGAATAACGGTAGTGCCTTACTTCTAGATTTCGAGCCCGAGTGACAGGTAGTGAATTACTAAACACGCAAACCGGTGATGGGAGCGTGGGTGTTGAAAATGAGGAATCCGAGGTTTGGGTTTGGGTGAAATAAACAAATCAGCCAAACATCAAAATTACAGAGACTACCGTAAGTTACGGTAGCTACCGTAACTTACGGTAGAGAACAAAGTGTTACGGTGACTCACTACTGTGTTACGGCAGACTAGGGTCACCCAGCGGCTACCGTAACTTACGGTATCTACCATAAGTTACGGTAGAGTCCAGTAGCTTTTGTTAATTTCTGCACATCTTAGTTAATCGAATCCGTTTCTGAGCGTAGTTTCGATTATGCAAATTTCTAACAACACTAATACTAATAATTATCAAAATCTCCAGTTTTCAGGTATTGCAAGTATGTGGACGATGATCAAGTTGATGCTTCAAGAACCGAACACAAAACTTTTGGATGCTTCCGCACTAAATAAATCTAATTAAACTATGTAGTTTTGTTGTAGGATCGTTTTTGGACCCGAACGAGTCAATCAGAAGAGTTTAACTCGACACGAAAGGCGGAAACAGACGTGTAGAGGTCAATTCAGCAAGATTTACTCATTAAACTGTTGTATGATTGATTTTATAACAATTTACAACCTGACAACACTTCGGCATCACTTCGTTGCTCTGACCGGAAAAGTTACAAATGAACTAGACATGACCCCTATTTATAGGCTAGGCCCTTTCGTTTGAAGGTGACATGCCACCCTTCAAACGGACATGCATGCTTCAAACGGAAACGGCTTCAAACGGACTACCAAAAAGTCCATATTTACATGTAATTCATTTTGTCTTCTTGTGTAGATCTTTCATGTGATGAAAGAGTGATGTCATTTGGATGATGTCATCATCAAGAATGATGACATCATTCTTGTTCCGAACCACAACGAACCCGAGACTCGATATAAGACGAAGACGACAGATGTATGCACTAACAGACTCCCCCTCAGATGTTGACGAGTCTTAAGTGTCAAGTCTTCACAATCTTCAGTCTTTATCAGTCTGAACACTCTTTGAAATATCTCACAATGAAAACATCCTCAAACTCTATCTCCTCTTCAATATCAACAGACTTCCCACGAACAATCTCTACTCAGATGTCTTCAGACTCCCCCTTTCGATATACTGGAATCGCAGTCTGGCATGTTGAAATCACAAAATCCTCAGGTATCAGAACCTGGCACTCTATCTTCAGGTTTAGGATTAAAACCTGGCTATACCTGCACATTCTTAACCCAGAAGTAAATTTCACAAATTTAACAATTTGACAGATTTATATACAGACTCACTCTCAAATTTAAACCAGAATGATTTATCAATGATATTTCTGATGAACACTTGTATCGAGAAATATTCAAAATTTTTTTAATTAAACACAAGCTCCCCCTCATCTCATGCTCATCATGTTTAGCATATGGAATTTTGACAATCAGCTCTCCAATACCAGTTGTCGAAAATCTTTTTGAATTTTTCAAAATTTATGCTAAAACACACTGAAAATCTTTTTGGATTTTTTAACGAAATGAAATGCAGTAAAGAAATATTTACAGACAATATTTTTGTGAGTTTGTGTAAGAGAATCATATCAGTTTATGACAAGTCACAAGTACCGTTGAGCTTAGTTACACATTAAGAATTAAACAATTCACTTAGATTGCCGATATACAGATCCACTTAAATTCTCACACAAATTTCAACTGATTCAGGATATGAGTTAGGTGTATTAAGAACTTAAACTCATTCATGTGTCCCACCTCTTGAATATACTCCCGTATCCAGATCCCAATATTCAGTCTTACAGGTGAGTATACCTAGATGATATCTGTAAGGGGTTAAAATGCGAGGGCCGTGAGAGCTCAGGTCGATACTTCCGTATACGCAGAGAGATGACGGCTTCGACTTTTGGTGTGTCCCCTTTAGAGGATCTTTTCTTCAACAGCAATGATTATCAATTTTATTGTTTCATCAATTTGCTGAGGGCGGCACTATATTTCAAGCAAGCAGTAAAGTATTCTCCGGGGACTAGGCCATTGCTTCCACAAAATCAGAAGTCCCGGGATAATACCCCAGATATCACTGAGCATAAAGACCTAGTATCTCAGAAAGAGGGACCTTTCAAATGAGATTTCAGGGGTTACCTATATATCCAAGTAGTGTTCCCCACGAAATAAGCAAGTTTGAATTTAAGTTTATATCCCGAAAAAGCTTACTAAATGTGTAAAAACCTATCGGCATATCATCAGTGAGACTGTTTAACACTATTTAACCATTACAATTCTTTAGCATACTGTAACTGTTCACTGATGTACTATCATTTCCTCTTTTTCACAACAAAACTCTTTTTGATTTTTATCATGTTTTTGTAATTTTTCAAATTTTCTAATGTTTTTGGATTTTCTGAAATTTTCTACTCCCCCTAAAATGCAAACACATTAAAGGAAATTTGAAAACAAACTATACAAGTAAATGACAACTGATATCGAATCACTTCACTTCGCCATCCACTTGGCATAAACAATCAGAACTCCCCCTTTCACAAAACTATTTTCTCATTATGATTTCAAAACACTTAAGTTTGTTTTAACCAAAATGATTTTCCTGAAAATAGGTTTTGTTTTAACCACTTGTATGGTCGGGTTCATCATCTTGTTCATTCAATCACATATATGAAGATTACATCAAGTTCAAACTAATGACCTTGACGAATCACTTGTAAAATCCAACCTCTTACCACTTGTAAAAATATCCAAATCATATAACCTCATGTAGGAAAAAAAACATCAACACAAACCATTTTACCAATCAAGATGCCGATTCCTGCTTCACACTTACTAACCTGGAAGCTCCGGCATATCACAACCTGTAAAAATTTAGACAATTTTAAAATCTTTCACAAAAAAACAAGTTTAACAAGAATGATGCCGATTCCTGATCCACGATTACAAACTTAGGATCTCCGGCAAGTCAGGTTTTTCAATGAAAGAAAATGTCCACCCAAGCCTGACCAGCCTTGGGTGTTTTCAATTCAGATTCAGTTGGAGTGTAAGTTGCTTTCTTTGTAGCATAAAACTCCTTTACCCCTTTAACCTTCCCATCGATCATTTTTCCAAAAAATTTCTTCACATTTCCATTAAACGTTTTCTCAACATCAAAATTATCCTTCTCAGAATAAAAATGATTTAAGATTTCAACTTTCCCAATCTTCTGTTTAAAATTCTTAGTCCTCAATGGTGGAAAGTTCTCATCATCCATTAAAGGAACCGAGTTTTCAACAGTCTCATCAAATTGTGGCTCCACTGATTTTGTGAAATCAGATTCATCGCTAGTTTCTTCATCAGATTTCTTAACAACCCATTTTTGGTTGTCAAGCTTCACACTTCTCCTGTAAAACCTTTTCGAGCATTCACCAACTTCATATGTAGAATTTTTAAACACTTTAAATTTCTCAGTTGGTGGTTCAGTTTTATCAACAACTACTTCTTTGAGTTTTTCTGAAACTCCCTGTTTTGTTTTTGTTGCCAATGGACAGTTCCATGCAATGTGACCAACTTCATTGCATCTAAAACAGGTTCTAGTTTCTTTCCCCTGAACTTCATTTTTCTTCTTCTCAGCATGAAATTCTTGATTTGATTGTCTCCAAAAAGAACTCTTCTTCTCTTCTTCAGCAGATGGACCTGAAACAAATTTTGTATTTGTTTTAGAAAATTTTTCATTTTTATAGTTTTCAGGTATAATAAAACCAAGACCTTTCTTTTTGTAGTTACCATTTTGGTTTGGTTTCTTTTGAAAACCAGAACCAGAATTGTAACCCTTTTTCTTGTTTAAACGTTGTTGAACTCTTGAAGTGTATTTCTTAGATTTTCCAGTAAGATTTAAATCTTTTATTTCAGAAATATTAATTTCTGTCATTTTGAAAACCTTTTTGATCATGTTAAAACGAACACTTCTTATTGGAAACTCTTTATCAAAATATAATTTGTCAGAATCACTCAAAGTATATGCAACTTCAAATGTTTCGTCATTCAAATTAGATTTTGACAACAAAAATTCTTTACTATAAACCCGTTTTCCCGACGATTTTGAACTCTTTCTAGACGAACTCGAACTCCCGACCGACAAACACGAACTTTCAGACTCGGACTTTGACTCTGACTCCTCATCCTTATCCAACACCTGATCGACCATTCTTTTAATTAATTCGGACTCATGATCTGTGTCGGACGCTGTGAATGTGATGTCAATATTGTCTGGTAATACATCGGTTAACTCGGACTCTAACTTTAGATTAACTGCCTTTTGGACTTGTTCCTCATTCGGTTTTCTAGGCGAATACCCTTCCCAAATTGGAGGTGGACACTTATTATAACAGACACTCTGTTTCTTACCAGTATCCTTTTTCTTCTTTGGCTGTTCGTCTTTAAACGCCTCAAAACATGCAACAGTAGGATAAATTCTGTCAATTAAGTAATCAGAACTTGTATAACTTCTCAGTAAACGTCTGATTCTTTCGTTTTCAACTTTTTCACCATCCAACTCTTGCTTCCATTTCGCACATTCTTCAATGTAAAAATTTATCTCTTTCTGCTTCGACATCATCGTAGCATTCAACATTTTCAAAGCTTTTTCTCTTTCTGTGTTAGTTTTCTGCAGACTATTCACAGTCCTATTCAAAACATCGTATGATTCTTTCAATTTTTTCACATCAAACATCAACTTTTCTTTCATCTTTTCTGATTCACTAAACCTCTCGTCTTTTTCTTCACATTGTTTGCATGATTCTGAACATGTAAGACAAGGTTTCGTGACTTCAACGATCTTTTCTATCTCCACAATCTTCTCAACTTCAACTACCTTTTCCACTTCCACTATCTTCTCAATCACTTTGACTTCCTTCAATTCTTTTGCAGCTTTTCTCTCTTTGAGTTTCTTCAATTTATCTGCAAAATAAAATTCAAATCTGTCAGAAGATAAATGTGTTTTTCGAAGATTTATCTGTTCAAGCTCTTCATCATCATCACTGCTTTCTGAAGAAACATATTTTCCATCTTGACTCTCCTCATCATCCGACATCACAGCCATCCACTCCTTCATCAACTCTGGTTTTTGAACAATCTGAGCAATAAAAGCTTTAACATTGGGATCAGCTGGAATATACTTATCCCAGCTAAAACCTTCAGCCACTTTCTCGTCATCTTGATCAATGATACCATAGTAAGCTCTCTTGTTTGCATCTTCGATCATTTTTCCATGTGCTGTTTGAGAATCCTTTTGTTGATGTGGTTGATAAGTGATTTGTTGATATATGGACTTCTTATAATAATCATCTTTTCCAAAAGGATCCTTTGCTCCTCTCGGCTCCTGATTCTTGCACTCTCTTTTGAAGTGGCCTTTCTCCCTGCATTTAAAACAAGTAACTTTAGATTTATCAAAACCTAAAGCTGAAAGATGAGCATCCAATAAATCATTTCTTCCTGTAATCATTTTAAACTTTTCAGCCCTTCTTAGAACACTTGCTAAAGCCCATTTAATATCCATAAGTTCCAATTCCTCTGCATCAATCTGGTCGTAATCTTCCTTTGTTAGCATTGGATTACCAATTCTTCCAGCAATCAATCCTTCGTAAGATTCCAACGCAGTAACCAGCAATGCCATATGATTTTTCACAACTTCTTCTGAAAAATTTTGACCATTTTGAAGATGCAATGCCACATTGCACTGAATCATATGTCCATTTCCAACACTTGCATTTTGAATACTCGGAGGATTAACTGTTGAAAACCCACTAGTGTTAACTGTACTTTGATTGCCTGATCCAGATGAGTTTCCTGTACTAAATGCGGTTTGGATCTTTGGACTTGCTTCAACTTTCTCAACATCACCTTTGTAATATAACTTGATGTCTTGTTGAGCATTTGAACTATTCATTCTCGCAATTTTTTGTTGTTCAAGATCTTGACCTTCAAGTTTTTCAATGAATTGTGCAATTGATAATCTACTAAACACTCCTGTATTCTTCAGAATCATGAGATATGTACCCCATTCTTTTTTAGGTAAAGCATCAGCTAACTTCTCGACCCATTCTGCTGGAGTTTTAGTGATTTTCAGCAAAGACATGGTACGCACAAGATGGCAATATCTTTCTATGATACTCTTCGTAGTTTCCCCTGGCATACTTGTGAACAATTCAAATTTTTTTTTTCAGCAAAGAAGCTTTACTCTGTAGCATCTCAGTACTTCCTTTAAACTTTTTCTTTAATGATTCCCAGATTAAAAACGCAGTTCCATTATGTTGAAGCAACACAAATATGTCTTCTTTAACAGCTTGTTGTAACAGACTTATCATCATTTTCTCTCCTTTGTAACATTCCCTCTCCGTGTCTGAAAATTCTGATATAATCTTATCAACTCTCATAGCGTTCTGAGGTCTAACATATTCAGTTTCAATGCTTTCCCAAGCTTTCAGATGGTTTGCCTGAACCCAGTTTTCAAATCTTTCTTTCCATCCATGGTATTCTTCAATATTCATAAGCTTTGGGGGGTTTTTGCAACGTTCCGGTTTCATATTCCATATTCATCTTTTGAACCACAGTAGCTGGAGTAGTCGGAGTAGCAAAGGCGTTGTAGAATTCAGAATCCATGTTTTGGTATCGAAGAATTTCTCAAACAAGCTTTCAAACGAACTGGTTCACCTCGTAAAACACCTGATAAACAAATAAACGATCAGTTTAAAGACTTATCAATTAACTGAAAACAAACTGGTACTCGACTGATGAATATTCTGTGCGAACTGACAGTTGACACACTGTGCGGACTGCTATGACCCTAACTATAAACGGGCTATGATTTGATTTGGGCTTGATAATGGATTATCAATTAACACTTGAGCTTTGAGATTATGTCGATGAAAACAGTGGGCTGACAAAACACAAACACAATTGGGCCAAAGATACAAATTATTCTGATTGGACTGTGCTTTTTCAACTCTCGTGGCTGACAACACCTTTTGATTTCTTTTTGTGATTGGGCCGAAGAATGTTGTTCACATGGGCTGACACAAATCCACTTATCCAACAACTTCATTTTTTACTTATATCTGATTTGAGCCGATGATAACACTTGGGCTGACCTTTATCGATATACTAAATGATCACATGCCCATAATAGATGGCCGACAATTTCTATTACCAAACTAAATTTGATTGGACCTCAAATACTTAGCAACTCGACAACATTTTTTTTAATTGGACCAATACACCCCACTAAGCCGACACTATACACGTGCAAACTCAAATGGTTCTGATTTCTTTCACATGCAAGCTGACACAAGCATGTTGTTTCTTTTCAAAATTACTGATATCCTCGAATATAATGAACTTTCACATGATCTTGTTTAATATTTCACAAAAATCAATGTACTTTCACGTGAAAAACAAATCAAGAAGTCGTCATTTTCAAACGGAATCCTCAAATGGTGTTACACTTTTCAAACGGAAGCATCAATTTCAAACGGGATAGGTCAGTTTCAAACGACAACTTCAAACGGACTACTTGTTTCAAACGGTACTCTCAAACTGAATACATTCCCCAAACGTAATCCATAGCATTTTCAAACGGGATACCCGATTTCAAACGGAATGTGACGGATTCAAATGGAACTAAACCTCTGATCACGTTTGAAGGCTGCTGACATCATCAATTTTCGAACAATTTCAAACGGAAGTATGTTTTTGATCAAGTTTTAAGCTGAATTTTAGTCCAAAACTTTCAAGGATTAGTTAAAACAACATTTCGCACCTGATATGTGAAAATCAGAAGTTTTTAACCGTGAAAACTAGTTCAATTTTGAAAGAAGGTGTAGAAAATCAGAAATAGCGGTTGAATTGGTATGAACTCTTCCTCCTGAGCTCTGATACCACTTGTAGGATCGTTTTTGGACCCGAACGAGTCAATTAGAAGAGTTTAACTCGACACGAAAGGCGGAAACAGACGTGTAGAGGTCAATTCAGCAAGATTTACTCATTAAACTGTTGTATGATTGATTTTATAACAATTTACAACCTGACAACACTTCGGCAGCACTTCGTTGCTCTAACCGGAAAAGTTACAAATGAACTAGACATGACCCCTATTTATAGGCTAGGCCCTTTCGTTTGAAGGTGACATGCCACCCTTCAAACGGATATGCATGCTTCAAACGGAAACGGCTTCAAACGGACTACCAAAAATTCCATATTTACATGTAATTCATTTTGTCTTCTTGTGTAGATCTTTCATGTGATGCAAGAGTGATGTCATTTGGATGATGTCATCATCAAGAATGAGGACATCATTCTTGTTCCGAACCGCAATGTAACACCCCGAAAATATAAAACCTTAAATTTGAATTAGTAAGGTTTTAATAAACTAGAATTTATTAACTAGGAAATCTAACCTAGTTAGTTAATAGGCTAGAAATAACTTAAAGTAGGGATAAAAACAACTAAATTAAATTATGTATCAAAGTTGAGGGGCTTAAGTTGAAACAATTGAAACTATCTTATTAATTTTGAATAAAAATCAAAACCAAACACCCATTAAGGATGTCTGGTCGTGTAGAACAAGCAGGGGGCGACATCTCAAGTCCCAAACCCTAAAATCCACAAAAACTCTCAAATTGGAGGTGCAATTCTGGTCCAAAACGAAATCCGAGTTTAGATTATCGATCCTCATCACAAGAGGATCATAAGGTATGTAAAATTTGATGAAATCTCTAAACTTGAAAATCTCATGATTTTGGAAAAATCTGAAATTAGATGTTGCATGAGTGTTATTTGGTTAGATTAGGGATGATATAGTGTCTAGAAGTAAAACCTAGACAACTACATGTAAAATCATGTTCAAATTCAGGAAATTCCATGAACACCTTGAAGGTGGGTTGTGGGTTTTACAATATGATGATGAACACTAGGATTTAGAATGCATATTTTAGTGTAATTTGATCTTAGAAAATGATTTCAGGAAATGCATGATGTTTAAATGATATATGAAGGCTATATTGATGATTAAGTTAGCTAACTAGCAAGCTATAAACTTGAATATGAAAGATATAAAATTCTGCCCTTAAAGTGTTTGTTGAAATGCCTCTATGAAGGCTTAAAACTGAAATTCTAAGCTTAAACGCATAATCATGATGTTTTGGTGTATTATGCGAATTATGATTTAAAGAGAGTTCTAAAACACATCATAAATGGACTCTATAGGAACGGACGCAGGAGCGTCAAGCGGACAAGCGGGTGGCGAACCACGTTTAAAGGGCAAACTTTGAAGGTATGTAACTTAACCCGTTACATTAAGCGAAACGTTGTTAGATTATACGTAGTTGATAAAGAGTCGTGTTGATTGGAAGTGTTCATGATTATTACTTGGAGAATAAATTTGGAATTGTCAATAAACCATTGGTAGTCATCATAATGGAGGAATTCCGCAAGATGAGCCAATGGGTCGATTAATTTCGTAAGTTGTGGCTTTGTTGATCTAGGGGTAATAATGGCGATAATACTTACAAAAGCATCAAACCAAGAGAATTGGTAATGAAATGTGAGTGACAATAAGTCCCGTATGTTGAGCATAAGTCGCCATAAGCATACTAGTTAAATGGGTAGTAAATTGACTAAAATTAGAATGGGTCAAATAAACATATAAGGAATTATAGCCCTTCAGTCCGTGAATAGATTTTTCGGTATCATAATTGTAATAGGCGCGTCGGTAATGAATTTACAGACGCATAGGAAAAAGAATCACCTAAAACGGACTTACGAGTCAAAAGATATGGCTATTTAAAGTTTGAACTTGATTGCACTTGGAGCTGGGAAATAATCAGCAACCAAAACAAGACCTTCTGTGAAAACAAGGGCCTCGCGTAGCGCGAGACCCCGTCGCGTCGCGCGACGCCTTCAGGCCGGAAAATTTTTATTTTTTTCATTTGTTGATCCTTGATACTTGTTTGTAACCCCTTAGTACTTAATCAAAACTAATATTTATTGTGGTTTTGATCTTAGGTGATCATGGAAAATAACCGGAAGATGGTCAAGCAACTTTTGAAGAATCGAACACAATCTAATAGCTTCCGCAATCGTTTTAAATCCTAAATAGACTTTATGTATGGTTGTAAACAATCTTTAAACAGCTTTTGTAATGTTTTAATTTAGTCATTAGTTGACTATGGTAGACGCTACTTATAAACTTATTTTAGTAAGGTTTTGTCTAATACAACAATATTTTAAGTCTAATGTTGTAATCTATGTTTAAAATCTAATTTAACTAGACGGGTGTTACAAGTTGGTAATCAGAGCCTAAGGTTGTTAACAAAGTGTTCGGTTCAAGCTTGATCGATCGTCCGGTAAGAATTAACTTATTTTGTTAATAAATTATGTATTACGTATAGAATAAGAAATGTACAAATATGCATGAAAAGAGTGTGTAAGCTCACTCAAAAACAAGAAATGCATGAAACAAGAATTATTAAATCAAGTTACGAACTTGATTGAATTGAAACAAGAATGATTAAATGAAGTTATGAACTTGATTGAATCAAAACAAGTAAAGCATGTGTTATAAATAGAATGTTTAACAATTTGTGTAAACATTTCAGAAATAGAGATGGCTGACGGAGGTAATGATAATGCGGTGCCAAGAGTCACCGAACAAATGAGGGAAGTGATTGCCGAAGAGGTTGGTAAGGCGATCGAAAACAGTTTGTCGGGCTTTATTGATAAAATTCAAAACACAATTTTATCAATAGTAGAAGATAGAATCAATAAGCTGGAAGATGATTCAAACGTAGCAAAGGAAAAGCATGGTGGACGAAAGCCTTGTTCATACAAGGAATTCATGGCCTGTAAACCACCAATATATAATGGGGAGGTTGATCCAATCGTGTGCCAACGATGGCTAAGTGATATCGAAGGAGTATTCGAGAGAACTCATTGTGATGAAAATGACTACGTAGCTTATGGTACGGGTCAATTGAGAGGTCAAGCGAAAGACTGGTGGGATAACAAAAAGAAGGAGATTGGAAGTGAAGCGGCTAAGGCCATGACTTGGGAGGAGTTTAAGGCGCCGTTTCTTAAACACCATAGTCCCAAGGCGGTCATAAATAAAATCAAGGAAGAATTCATGCAACTCAGACACAAAGGTGAATCCATAGACAAGATCACGGGGATGTTTATGGACAAAATGAAGTTCTGTGATGATTTGATAACGAATGAAGAGCAAAAGGTCTATTATTATCATAACATGCTAAGCGCGGAGTATAGAGAGTTCATAACCCCTTCAAAGTACGAGACCCTTACCGAGATTGTCAATGCTGCTCGGGAAAGGGAGATCGAATTGAAAAAGAGTATAGAACGGGGTGAACGAAGGGCACAAGATGTGAATCCAAGCCTTACCAAGAAAGCAAGAACGAATGAAACAGCAAAGAGATCAGATGCTAAAGGTAGTACACCAGGTTGCAAAATTTGTGGGAAAAATCATAAGGGTGAATGCCGTTACAAGGATAAGCCTTGTCCTATATGCAAGAAAACGGGACATATGGCTATGTCATGCCCGGAGAAAGTGACGGTTTGTTACAATTGTTATCGAACGGGTCACAAGAAGTCGGAATGCCCGGAGCTGGTTGGAAAGAAGGATGGGCAAGAACCGAAAGGTGAAGCCCCGAAAGCAAAGGCAAGATCTTTTCAACTAACCGCCGCAGAAGCAAAGGTGGAACCGGACGTGGTCTCAGGTATATTTGCTGTAAATTCAATTCCTGCACACGTGTTATTTGATACGGGTGCGAATAAATCCTTTGTTTCATATGGACTTATTCGACATCCTTCATTTGTTCTAACAAAATTACCTGTGCCTTTAGAAGTAGAGATAGGTAATAACAAAAGCTTTATTGTTTGTGATGTATGTGAAAACTGTAAACTGAGCATTGATGATGAAGAATATTTGATAAATCTAATCCCGATGTCGATGGGAGAATTTCAAGTAGTAGTTGGGATGGATTGGCTATCTCGACACCATGCAAAGGTCGTGTGCTTCTGTAAAGAGATAAAACTAACATCTCCGAGCGGGAAACACGTCACCATTTATGGCGAAAAAGGTGGCAACCCCATAGTATGCTCAATGTTGAAAGCTCACAAGCTAATGAAGCGAGGATGCAAGGCATTTATGATATACGCTAATGAGCCCGAGAAAGAATCACGAAAGATTGGAGATGTACCGGTAGTACGAGATTATGAAGATGTTTTTCCGGAAGATTTACCGGGGATACCGCCTGAACGGGAAATAGAGTTCGGAATCGAATTGATTCCGGGCGCGAAACCCGTAGCAAAAGCCCCGTACCGACTTGCACCGTCGGAATTACAAGAGTTGATGTCTCAAATTCAAGATTTGCTTGACAAGGGATTCATAAGGCCGAGTGTGTCTCCTTGGGGCGCACCGGTGTTGTTCGTGAGAAAGAAAGACGGGAGCATGCGCATGTGTATCGATTACCGGGAGTTAAACAAACTCACGGTAAAGAACCGATACCCGCTCCCAAGGATAGACGACCTATTTGACCAACTACAAGGCGCAAGCTGGTTTTCAAAAATTGACCTTAGGTCGGGGTATCACCAACTAAAGGTCAAAGAAGAAGATGTGCCGAAGACGGCTTTCCGCACGAGATACGGACATTACGAATTTCTCGTGATGTCATTTGGGCTAACAAATGCACCCGTGGCTTTCATGGACCTCATGAACCGGGTTTGCAAGCCAATGTTGGATAAGTCGGTCATCGTGTTTATCGATGATATCTTGGTGTACTCAAAAAGTGAAGCTGGACACGCACATCACTTACAAGAAGTGTTAGAGACACTTAGACGAGAGAAGTTATATGCAAAATTCTCTAAATGTGCCTTTTGGTTACGAGAGGTACAATTTCTCGGCCATGTCATAAATGCCGACGGAGTTTTGGTGGATCCGTCAAAGATAGAGGCGGTGTCAAAATGGAATCCCCCGAAGAACCCTTCGGAAATTAGAAGCTTTTTGGGGCTTGCTGGATATTATAGGAGATTCATACAAGATTTCTCCAAGATTGCATCGCCGCTAACAAAGCTAACCCAAAAGAAAGAAAAGTTTATTTGGGGTACCGATCAAGAAAAAGCGTTTCAAACGCTAAAAGAAAAGTTGACTCAAGCTCCGGTATTGACATTGCCGGACGGCGTAGAAGACATGGTGGTTTATTCGGATGCTTCATTATCGGGACTCGGTTGCGTGTTGATGCAACGGGGCAAAGTAATAGCCTATGCCTCGAGCCAATTGAAGATACACGAGAAAAAATATCCCACGCACGATCTCGAGTTGGCTGCAGTGGTATTTGCATTAAAAATATGGAGGCACTATTTGTATGGGGTAAAGTGCACCATATTCACCGACCACAAGAGCTTGAAATACTTTTTCGATCAGAAAGAGTTAAATATGCGACAAAGGCGATGGCTGGAAACGGTGAAAGACTATGATTGTGAAATACATTATCACCCCGGAAAGGCTAATGTGGTGGCGGATGCGTTGAGCAGAAAGGCGGATTATGTTCCAATACGAGTAAGATCGATGCAACTAGTGGTGACCTCGGGTGTACTTGAACGTATTCGAGAGGCGCAATTAGAAGCAATGAAAGAAGAGAATTGGAAGAAAGAAAGAATCATAGGCCAATTGAAAGACTTGTCGGATGGGCGTAATGGGTTGAAGGCTCGATCCGGAAGAATATGGGTCCCACATACTTGTGGAGTGAAGGCACTTCTACTTAATGAAGCTCATAAATCCCGTTATTCCATTCATCCGGGTGCGACCAAGATGTACAATGATTTGAAACAAAACTATTGGTGGCCCGGAATGAAGAGGGATGTGGCGAAGTATGTGGAAAAATGCCTCACATGTCTACAAGTCAAGGCGGAGCATCAGAAACCATATGGCAAACTCCAACCTTTAGACATTCCGGTTTGGAAATGGGAACATATCACAATGGACCTATTAACCAAGTTGCCTAAGACGAATCGTGGTTTTGATGCCATATGGGTAGTGGTGGATAGGTTGACAAAAAGTGCTCACTTCATTCCGATTCGTGAGACTTATACGTCAGAAAAGATGTCAGAAGTTTACACCAATGAAATAATAGCACGTCATGGGGTGTCGGTGTCCATCGTGTCTGATAGGGATACCCGGTTTACTTCGAATTTCTGGCGAGATTTCCAAGAGCAAATGGGGACCAAATTGTTCATTAGCACTGCGTACCATCCTCAAACGGATGGACAAAGTGAAAGAACGATACAAACATTGGGGGACATGCTACGGGCGTGTATAATCGACTTTGGAGGCAGTTGGGATGTTCACCTACCGTTAGTCGAGTTTTCGTATAACAACAGTTACCAATCTAGTATTAAGATGGCACCGTACGAAATGCTTTATGGTAGGAAATGTCGAACCCCGGTATGTTGGGGTGAAGTGGGTCCACGAGAACTTGCCCACCAGGATATAGTACGAGCCACGAATGAAAAGATCGATAAAGTTCGAGCACATTTGAAAGCAGCTCAAGACAGACAAAAGGCGTATGTTGATAAAAGAAAAAGGCCAATCGAATTCCAGGTTGGCGACATGGTCATGCTAAAAGTTTCCCCTTGGAAGGGCGTTATTAGATTCAGAAAAAGGGGAAAACTAAGCCCGAGGTTTATTGGGCCATTTAAAATTATCGGAAGGGTTGGCGAAGTGGCTTATCGCCTTGAGTTACCGGAAGAACTAAGTGGGATACATGGCACGTTTCACGTGTCACAATTAAGAAAGTGCTTAGCAGACGAAACGGCCTATATCCACTACGATGATATCGAAGTGGATAATAGTCTGAATTATGCGGTGAGACCGGTGGAGATTTTGGACCGAAAGGTCAAACATCTACGAAATAAACAAATTGATCAAGTCAAAGTCAAATGGGAGCATAGAAAGGGTTCGGACACTACGTGGGAGTCCAAAGAGGAGATGCGACGTCTTCACCCTACTTTATTTGGTACGTAATACGGTTTCGGGGACGAAACCCTTTTTAAGGGGGGTGGACTTGTAACACCCCGAAAATATAAAACCTTAAATTTGAATTAGTAAGGTTTTAATAAACTAGAATTTATTAACTAGGAAATCTAACCTAGTTAGTTAATAGGCTAGAAATAACTTAAAGTAGGGATAAAAACAACTAAATTAAATTATGTATCAAAGTTGAGGGGCTTAAGTTGAAACAATTGAAACTATCTTATTAATTTTGAATAAAAATCAAAACCAAACACCCATTAAGGATGTCTGGTCGTGTAGAACAAGCAGGGGGCGACATCTCAAGCCCCAAACCCTAAAATCCACAAAAACTCTCAAATTGGAGGTGCAATTCTGGTCCAAAACGAAATCCGAGTTTAGATTATCGATCCTCATCACAAGAGGATCATAAGGTATGTAAAATTTGATGAAATCTCTAAACTTGAAAATCTCATGATTTTGGAAAAATCTGAAATTAGATGTTGCATGAGTGTTATTTGGTTAGATTAGGGATGATATAGTGTCTAGAAGTAAAACCTAGACAACTACATGTAAAATCATGTTCAAATTCAGGAAATTCCATGAACACCTTGAAGGTGGGTTGTGGGTTTTACAATATGATGATGAACACTAGGATTTAGAATGCATATTTTAGTGTAATTTGATCTTAGAAAATGATTTCAGGAAATGCATGATGTTTAAATGATATATGAAGGCTATATTGATGATTAAGTTAGCTAACTAGCAAGCTATAAACTTGAATATGAAAGATATAAAATTCTGCCCTTAAAGTGTTTGTTGAAATGCCTCTATGAAGGCTTAAAACTGAAATTCTGAGCTTAAACGCATAATCATGATGTTTTGGTGTATTATGCGAATTATGATTTAAAGAGAGTTCTAAAACACATCATAAATGGACTCTATAGGAACGGACGCAGGAGCGTCAAGCGGACAAGCGGGTGGCGAACCACGTTTAAAGGGCAAACTTTGAAGGTATGTAACTTAACCCGTTACATTAAGCGAAACGTTGTTAGATTATACGTAGTTGATAAAGAGTCGTGTTGATTGGAAGTGTTCATGATTATTACTTGGAGAATAAATTTGGAATTGTCAATAAACCATTGGTAGTCATCATAATGGAGGAATTCCGCAAGATGAGCCAATGGGTCGATTAATTTCGTAAGTTGTGGCTTTGTTGATCTAGGGGTAATAATGGCGATAATACTTACAAAAGCATCAAACCAAGAGAATTGGTAATGAAATGTGAGTGACAATAAGTCCCGTATGTTGAGCATAAGTCGCCATAAGCATACTAGTTAAATGGGTAGTAAATTGACTAAAATTAGAATGGGTCAAATAAACATATAAGGAATTATAGCCCTTCAGTCCGTGAATAGATTTTTCGGTATCATAATTGTAATAGGCGCGTCGGTAATGAATTTACAGACGCATAGGAAAAAGAATCACCTAAAACGGACTTACGAGTCAAAAGATATGGCTATTTAAAGTTTGAACTTGATTGCACTTGGAGCTGGGAAATAATCAGCAACCAAAACAAGACCTTCTGTGAAAACAAGGGCCTCGCGTAGCGCGAGACCCCGTCGCGTCACGCGACGCCTTCAGGCCGGAAAAAATTTAGTTTTTTCATTTGTTGATCCTTGATACTTGTTTGTAACCCCTTAGTACTTAATCAAAACTAATATTTATTGTGGTTTTGATCTTAGGTGATCATGGAAAATAACCGGAAGATGGTCAAGCAACTTTTGAAGAATCGAACACAATCTAATAGCTTCCGCAATCGTTTTAAATCCTAAATAGACTTTATGTATGGTTGTAAACAATCTTTAAACAGCTTTTGTAATGTTTTAATTTAGTCATTAGTTGACTATGGTAGACGCTACTTATAAACTTATTTTAGTAAGGTTTTGTCTAATACAACAATATTTTAAGTCTAATGTTGTAATCTATGTTTAAAATCTAATTTAACTAGACGGGTGTTACACGCAACGAACCCGAGACTCGATATAAGACGAAGACGACAGATGTATGCACTAACATTTGTAATCACTACTGAATGACTTATGTTTGAAACTATTTATTAACTATGTTAATCACTATGATGAAGTATAACTTAGTTTACCAACTAAGTTTTTGTTAATTAAAGTTTCGCCTTTTACAATTTCCGTATTTTTTTATGAAAATTAAAAGGCGGGTGTTACAAGTTGGTATCAGAGCCAGGTTGTCAACAAAGTGTTCGGTTTAAGCTTGATCAATCGTCCGGTAAGAATTAATTAATTATTTAGTAGATCCTATCTTATGTGAGAAACGAAATGCGAATTAATGTGCATGGGAAGAGCGTGTTAACACACTCAAACCCGGAAAGTGCACCAAAAGTGAACGGTTAAAGCAAGTTACGAACTTGGCTAAACCAAAGCAAATAAAGCTATGTGATAAATGAAATGTTTAATGTTTAATGTAAACGTTTCAGTTTCAAGATGTCGAAAGGAAACGATAATGATCCGGTGCTGACAAGCACCGAACAAATGAAAGAGATAATTGCCGAAGAAGTGGGGAAGGCAATTGAAGGTAGTCTATCCGGGTTTATAGACAAAATTCAAAACACGGTGTTGTCACTTGTCGAAGAACGAGTCAAAAGGTTGGAAGATAGTGTCAACCTTATGAAAGAGAAATCGGGAGAACGTAAGGGATGTTCGTACAAAGAGTTTATGGCGTGTAAACCGCCAATCTACAATGGGGAGGTTGACCCGATAATATGCCAGAGATGGTTAAGCGATGTTGAAGGAGTGTTTGAAAGGACCCATTGTGACGAAAGTGACTTTGTTGCTTACGGAACGGGTCAGTTGAGGGGTCAAGCCAAAGATTGGTGGGAGAATAAAAAGAAGGAAATAGGAGCCGAAGCGGCGAGGGCCATGACATAGGAGGAGTTTAAGATGCCATTTCTTAAACATCATAGTCCCAATGCGGTCATTAATAAAATCAAGGAAGAGTTCATGCAACTTAGGCACAAGGGCGAAACCATAGACAAGATTACGGCGACGTTTATGGATAAGATGAAGTTTTGCAATGAATTGGTGACGAATGAGGAACAAAAGATATACTACTACTATAACATGTTGAGCGCCGAGTATAGGGAGTTCATGACTCCTTCAAAATACAAGACCCTTACCGAGATCATAAACGTTGCTCGGGAACGGGAAATCGAGTTGAAGAAACAAGTTGAAAGGGGTGAGCGAAGGGCACAGGATGTGAATCCAAGCCCTACAAAGAAGGCTCGAACTAGAGAATCGGGAAAGAAGGTTGATGCTAAAGGTGGGTCGCCAAGTTGTAAAGTGTGTGGAAAAGGGCACAAGGGAGAGTGTCGGTTCAAAGACAAACCGTGCCCCATATGTAGTAAAACGGGACACACGGCGTCTCTATGCCCGGGTAAAGTCTCGGTTTGCTACAAATGTTATCAGCCCGGCCACAAAAAGTCCGAATGCCCAGACTTAGTTGGAAGGAGAGACGTTAAAGAATCTCCAGCAGAAGCCCCTAAGGCGAAGGCTAGGTCCTTCCAACTTACCACTGCTGAAGCAAAGATAGAACCCGATGTGGTCTCAGGTATATTCACAATTAACCCAATTCATGCACGTGTATTGTTTGATACGGGTGCGAATAAATCCTTCATTTCGCATGGATTTATTCGACATCCTTCATTTGTATTGACGAAATTATCTGTGCCCTTAGAAGTTGAAATAGGGGACAATAAAAGTTTTATAGTTTGTGATATTTGTTGAGGCTGCAAATTAAGCATCGATGATGAAGAATACCTGATAGACCTAATCCCGATGTCAATGGGGGAATTTCAAGTAGTCGTTGGGATGGATTGGCTATCTCAGCACCACGCAAAGGTCGTGTGTTTTCGTAAGGAGATAAAGCTAACATCTCCGAGCGGAAAACACGTTACAATCTATGGCGAAAAGGGAGGCAATCCTATAATATGCTTGATGATGAAAGCTCACAAGCTCATGAGGCACGGATGTAAAGCGTTTATGATATACGCGAATGAGCCTGAGAAAGAACTACCGAAGATCGGATAGTACCCGTGGTATGTGATTTTGAGGATGTATTTCCGGATGATTTACCGGGAATGCCGCCCGAGCGGGAGATAGAGTTCGGAATCGAATTGATTCCGGGCGCAAAACCCATAGCTAAAGCACCATACCGACTCGCACCATCGGAATAAAAAGAGTTGATGTCACAGATTCAAGACCTGCTCGACAAAGGATTCATAAGGCCGAGTGTGTCTCCTTGGGGCGCACCGGTACTGTTCGTGAAGAAGAAAGACGGAAGCATGCGCATGTGTATCGATTACCGGGAGTTAAACAAACTCAAGGTAAAGAATCGATACCCGCTTCCTAGGATAGATGATCTATTCGACCAATTACAAGGTGCGAACTGGTTTTCAAAAATTGACCTTAGATCGGGGTATCACCAACTAAAGGTCAAAGAGGAATATGTGCCGAAGACGGCTTTCCGCACGCGATACGGACATTACGAGTTCCTCGTGATGTCATTTGGGCTGACAAATGCACCCGCGGCCTTCATGGACCTCATGAACCGGGTTTGCAAGCCAATGCTGGATAAATCGGTCATCGTGTTTATCGATGATATTTTGGTGTATTCGAAAAGTGAAGCCGACCATGCACACCACTTACAAGAGGTGTTAGAGACACTTAGATGAGAAAGGTTGTATGCGAAATTCTCTAAGTGCGCCTTTTGGTTATGAGAGGTGCAATTCCTCGGCCACGTCATAAGTGCCGATGGAATATTGGTAGATCCGTCAAAGATCGAGGCCGTGTCGAAATGGAATCCCCCGAAGAACCCTTCGGAAATTAGAAGCTTCTTAGGTCTTGCGGGGTACTATAGGAGATTCATTCAAGATTTCTCCAAGATTGCGTCGCCACTAACAAAGTTAACCCGGAAGGAGGAAAAGTTCATTTGGGGTGTTGAACAAGAAAGGGCGTTTCAGACGCTAAAAGAGAAGTTAACTCAAGCTCCGGTATTAACATTGCCGGACGGAGTCGAGGACATGGTGGTTTATTCGGATGCCTCATTATCGGGGCTAGGATGTGTTTTGATGCAACGGGGCAAAGTTATAGCTTATGCTTCGAGGCAATTAAAGATACATGAAAAGAAATATCCCACTCATGATCTCGAATTAGCTGCAGTGGTGTTTGCGTTGAAAATATGGAGGCACTATTTGTATGGGGTAAAGTGCACCATATTCACCGATCACAAGAGCTTAAAATACTTCTTCGATCAGAAGGAGTTAAATATGCGCCAGAGACGATGGTTGGAAATGGTGAAGGATTTCGACTGTGAAATACACTACCACCCCGGAAGGGCAAATGTGGTGGCGGATGCTCTGAGCAGAAAAGCGGACTATGTCCCAATACGGGTAAGGTCGATGCAGCTTGTGGTGACCTCGGGTATACTTGAACGTATCCGAGAAGCACAAGTAGAAGCAGTAAAAGAGGAGAACTGGAAGAAGGAATGAATAATCGGCCAATTAAAAGATTTATCAGATGGAAAGAACGGGTTGAAGACTCGATCCGGAAGAATATGAGTTCCAAATACTTGTGGAGTGAAGGCGCTATTACTTGATGAATCCCATAAATCCCGATATTCTATTCATCCGGGAGCGACCAAGATGTATAATGATCTGAAACAAAATTATTGGTGGCCCGGAATGAAGAGGGATGTGGTGAAATATGTAGAGAAATGCTTGACTTGTTTACAAGTCAAGGCGGAACACTAGAAACCTTATGGGAAACTGCAACCTTTGGAGATCCCGGTTTGGAAATGGGAACATATCACTATGGACCTATTGACCAAACTACCTAAAACGATTCGGGGATTCGATGCTATATGGGCGATTGTGGATAGATTGACGAAGAGTGCACATAATATTTCTATACGCGAAACATATACTTCGGAAAAGATGTCCAAAGTATATACAAACGAAATAGTGGCACGCCACGGTGTACCGGTATCCATTGTGTCGGATAGAGATACCCGTTTTACTTCAAATTTTAGGCGAGATTTTCAAGAACAAATGGGAACGAAACTCTTCATTAGCACCGCCTACCATCCTCAGATGGATGGGCAGAGTGAAAGAAAAATACAGACGCTAGAGGATATGTTACGGGCATGTATCATCGACTTCGGTGGAAGTTGGGATGTTTATCTACCTTTGGCCGAATTTTCATATAACAATAGTTATCATTCGAGTATCGGCATGGCGCCTTACGAGATGTTATATGGTAGAAAATGCAGAACCCCGGTGTGTTGGGGTGAAGTGGGTCCGCGTGAATTGGCACATAAAGACATAGTTCAGGCCACTAATGAGAAAATTGAAATGGTGAGAGCCCATTTGAAAGCAGCCCAAGATAGGCAAAAGTCTTATGCCGACAAGAGACGAAGACCGATTGAATTTCAGATAGGCGACATGGTTATGTTAAAGGTTTCCCCATGGAAGGGCGTTATCCGATTCAGAAAAAGGGGGAAACTAAGCCCGAGATTTATCGGGCCATTTAAAATCATCGAACGGGTTGGCAAGGTGGCATATCGCCTCGAGCTACCGGAAGAGTTGAGTGGAATACATGGCACGTTTCACGTATCACAGCTACGAAAATGTCTAGCAGAGGAAACAACTTATATCCATTACGACGATATCGAGGTGGATAATAGCCTGAATTACGCGGTGAAGCCACTAGAGATTCTAGATCGAAAGGTTAAGCACTTGTGAAACAAACAAATCGATCAAGTCAAGATTAAGTGGGAGCATAGGAAAGGTTCGGACACTACATGGGAGTCCGAAGAGGAGATGCGACGTCTCTATTCTGCATTTTTCGGTACGTATTCTTGTTTCGGGGACGAAACCCTTTTAAGGGGGGTGGACTTGTAACACCCCGAAATTTAAAAAGGCTTTATATTAGCATTATATAAAGTATAAAATAAATAAGAATGAGCTAACTAGGAATAAATAACCTAGTTAGTTAATTGTCCCGTTTTAAAACATGAATGAATTTAAAATGCCAAAGATATAAACTAAATAAAAGTGGAGGGGCCTATGTTGTTAAAATCTAAACTTATATTATTAAGTTTAATAAAAATAAAAACCAAATACACCATTGAGGTGCCTGGTTCGATCAAAGCAGGAGAAGGGCGACCCCCACTCTCAAAACCCTAACAACTCACTAATCTCACAAATTGAAGGCTCAAACCAAGTTAAAATCGAAAATCGAGCATAGATTACTGATTCCCATTGCAAGGGGGTTGTAAGGTATGTAAAATTTGATGTTAATTCTCTGTTTGAGATTCTCATGAATTTGGGAAATCCGAAATTTGATGTTGCATGTTTGCTATTTGGATAGAATAGGGATGATATAGTGTCTAGGAGTGAAACCTAGACAATAATATGTGAAATCATGCCTAAATTCTGGAAATTTCATGAGTACATTGAAGGTCATTCATGGGTTTTGTGAGAAAATGATGAACACTAGGGTGTAGAATGCTAATCTAGTGTAAATTGATGCATAGAAACTGATTTCTGAAAATATGATGTGTAATTCTATATGTAATAGCTCAATTGATGTTAATCAAGGCTAAGTAGCAAGCCATGAATTAGAAAATAAAAGATGTAAAATTCTGCCCGTTAAGTGTTTGTAAAAATGCCCAAAAGAAGGCTCGAAATTGAAATTTAAAGTTAAAACGCATGATTGTGATGATTTGGCAAATTATGCGATACATGATTGAAAAGGAGTTCTAAACGAATCGTGATTGAACTCTATAGGAAAAGATACCGGAGCGTCGAGTGGACAAGCCGGTGGCGATTTGCGTTTGAAGGGCGTGCACTAAAGGTATGTAACTCGATCCGTTACATTGGGTAAATTTTGATAATTAGTATATGTGTAGTTGAATTGTAGAATAAAGGTTGTGTTGAATTAAAGCGATAATGTTCGCTATATTGAATAAAAGGTAAAGAATTGGTTAGATCTCGTTGGTAGTCATCATAATGGAGGATTCCGTAGATGAGCCAAACGGGTCGAATAATCAACTAATGCGTGGCTAATGCTTCGTAATATGGTTAATTGGTCTTTTGTCATTTATTAATAATTGACATATTAGAATACGAGAGTTTAGCGTGTTGGTTTGTTTGAATGATGGAATCCACAAGGGTAAACTAAACGGGTCATTAAGAGAAGGTATGAATCGAATAACGGTAGTGCCTTACTTCTAGATTTCGAGCCCGAGTGACGGGTAGTGAATTACTAAACATGCAAACCGGTGATGGGAGCGTGGGTGTTGAAAATGAGGAATCCGAGGTTTGGGTTTGGGTGAAATAAACAAATTAGCCAAACATCAAAATTACAGAGACTGCCGTAAGTTACGGTAGCTACCGTAACTTACGGTAGAGAACAAAGTGTTACGGTGACTCACTACTGTGTTACGGCAAACTAGGGTCACCCAGCGGCTACCGTAACTTACGGTATCTACCGTAAGTTACGGTAGAGTCCAGTAGCTTTTGTTAATTTCTGCACATCTTAGTTAATCGAATCCGTTTCTAAGCGTAGTTTCGATTATGCAAATTTCTAAGAACACTAATACTAATAATTATCAAAATCTCCAGTTTTCAGGTATTGCAAGTATGTGAACGATGATCAAGTTGATGCTTCAAGAACCGAACACAAAACTTTTGGATGCTTCCGCACTAAATAAATCTTATTAAACTATGTAGTTTTGTAATCACTACTGAATGACTTATGTTTGAAACTATTTATTAACTATGTTAATCACTATGATGAAGTATAACTTAGTTTACCAACTAAGTTTTTGTTAATTAAAGTTTCGCCTTTTACAATTTCCGTATTTTTTTATGAAAATTAAAAGGCGGGTGTTACACTGATAGGCTACAGGTCCTATTCTTTTAATAATCTTGAAAGGTCCAACATACCTGGTACTTAGCTTTCCTCTTTTTATGAATCTTACCACTCCTTTCCAATGAGAGACTTTTAACAATACTTGGTCCCCTACTTGAAATTCCAACGGTTTTCGTTTGTTGTCAGCATAGCTTTTCTGTCGATCACGTGCTGCTTTCAATCGTTCCTTGACTTGAATGATTTTGTCTGTTGTTTCTTGTACTATCTCAAGTCCAGATAGTTGCTTTTCCCCAATTTCTGCCCAACAGACTGGGGTTCGGCACTTTCGTCCATAAAGTGCTTCGAATGGTGTAGCATTTATACTTGTGTGTTAACTATTATTATAAGAAAATTCTATCAATGGTAAGTGATCGTCCCAATTACCTCCAAAATCAATTACACAAGCTCTAAGCATGTCCTCCATTGTCTGAATCGTCCTTTCGCTTTGTCCATCCGTTTGAGGATGATAAGCTGTGCTTAGATTCAACTTGGTTCCCATTGCTTTTTGGAAACTTGTCCAAAAATGAGAGGTAAAACGACTATCTCTATCAGAAACAATTGATAGAGGAATTCCATGTAAAGAAACTATTTCATTTATATACAATTTAGCTAATTGTTCCATACTAAAAGTTTCTTTCATTGATAGGAAATGAGCTTACTTGGTTAGTCTGTCTACAATCACCCAGATTGTATCATTACCTTTCTTTGTTTTGGGTAATTAAGTAACAAAATCCATTGTTATCAATTCCCATTTCCAAACAGGCATTTCTAACTGTTGCAATAAACCCGAAGGTTTCTGATGTTCAGCTTTGACTTGTGAACAGGTTAAACACTTAGAAACATAGGCTGCTATGTCCTTTTTCATTCCTATCCACCAGAAATTATTTCTTAAATCCTGGTACATTTTTATCGCTCACTGGATGCATCGTATATTTAGACTTATGGGCTTCTTCTAATATACAATGACGTAGGTTTCCTAATTTAGGTACCCATATTCTTTTCTTATGGAATCTCCAAATTCCATCTGTTCCTTGTTCTAATTCCTTTATTATTCCTTTTAGTTTTTCAGTATCCTCCTTGATTACTGATTCTTGTGCATTTCTAATCTGCTCATTTAATTCTACTTGTAGATTTAATTTAAGAGAACATACTCTTTTTGGCTGTTCGTGATATTTTCGGCTTAAAGCATCAGCAACTACATTTGCTTTTCCTGCATGATACTGAATATCACAATCATAATCACTAAGAAATTCCATCCAGCGTCTTTGTCTCATATTCAATTCCTTTTGCCCGAAGACATACCTTAAACTTTTATGATCAGTGAAAACAGTAAACTTACTACCGTACAAGTAATGTCTCCAAATTTTAAGGGCAAAAATTATAGCTCCAAATTCGAAATCATGAGTGGAATAATTTTCTTCATGATTCTTAAGTTGTCTTAATGCATAGGCTATAACCTTTTGACGTTGCATCAATACACATCCATAACCTAATTTAGAAGCGTCACAATAGATTACAAAATCTTCAGTTTCTTCTGGTAACGCTAGTATGGGTGCATGAGTTAATCTTTACTTAAGGATTCTAAAGGCTTCTTCTTGTTTTGGTTCCCATTTAAACTTAACAGATTTACAAGTTAGCTTAGTTAAGGGAATGGCTATTCTAGAAAAATCTTGAATAAATCTTCTATAACAACCGGCTAGTCCTAAGAAACTTCTAACCTCGGTTGGTGACTCAGGGGTTTTCCATTTAGTAATTGCCTCGATTTTTGTGGGATCCACATGAATTCCTTCATGATTAACTAGATGTCCGAGAAATTGTACTTGTTCTAACCAAAATTCGCACTTTGAAAACTTAGCATAAAGTTTTTCTTTTCTTAGTAAACTTAAAAGTGCGTGCAAATGCTTTGCATGTTCCTCTTTACTCTTAGAGTAAATGAGAATATCATCTATAAAGACAATTATGAATTTATCCAAATATGGCTTACATATTCGGTTCATCATGTCCATGAATGCAGCTGGGGCATTGGTTAAACCAAATGGCATGACAGTAAATTCATAATGACCATACCTTGTTCTGAAAGCGGTTTTAGAAATGTCCTCTTCCTGTACCTTTAATTGATGATATCCTGACCTTAAATCGATTTTTGAGAAAAATCGGGCTCCTTGTAATTGATCAAACAGATCTTCAATTCTTGGTAATGGATACCGATTCTTAATTGTGACCTTATTCAATTCACGGTAGTCAATGCACATACGCATTGATCCGTCCTTCTTTTTAACAAATAAAATTGGCGCTCCCCAGGGTGATGAACTTGGCTGTATGAATCCTTTTTCTAGCAATTCGTCTAATTGTTTCTTTAGTTCTTGCATTTCTGCAGGTGCTAAACGGTAAGGTGCTTTGGCAATCGGTGCTGTCCCTGGTATTAAATGGATTCTGAATTCAACTTCTCTATCTGGAGGTTGCCCAGGTAATTCTTCTGGAAATACATCTGAAAACTGAGATACTACTGGGATATCCTTTAATTCTTTTCCATTAGTGTTAGTGATTATAGAAATCAAATACACTAATGATCATTTTCTTATATAACTTGTTGTTTTCATCACAGAGATGAATTTAGTGGATTTAGAGGTTTTATATCCTTTAATTGTGATCTTTTCACCCTTTGGTGAATTTACTTGTATCGACTTTTGATCACACAAAATACTGGCTTTATTGGCTATTAACCAATCCATTCCTAATACTACATCAAATCCTGCCAGATTCATGGGGTAAAGGTTTGCAATAAATTTCTGATTTAGAATTTCTATTCTCGCTCCCTGCAAGATTTCAGAAATTCTAATGGTTTCACCATTTGCTGTTTCTACTAAACATTCTTGTGGAAGTTTAGTTAATGATTGGTTGAGAAGTTTACAAAATGAAGTATTAATAAAACTTTGGTTTGCACCAGAGTCAAATAATACTTTAGCAAAAATATCATTAACTAAAAACGTACCAGTGATCACATCCGGGATCATCTTTGCTTCTTCTGCCGTCAGAACAAATGCTCTAGCATTTTTGGTATTTTTGTTGTCCGTAGCTGGAGCAAATTTTGGACAGTTAGGCTTGATATGACCTTGTTCTCCGCAGTTGTAACATATCCTGTTATTAGCTTTCTTCCTGCAGTCTTCTTCCTTGTGTCCCGATATTTTGAAAAAGTTACAGTACATGGAGCATCTTCCTGAATGCTTTCTTTTGCAATTCTTATAGTAAGGTGCAGAGATAGAACATATATTTTTCCCACGGTTAGAATTTCCAGAACGAAATTCTTGTGTGAGCTTCTGGGTTAGGTTCCTCCTTTGATCCTCTTCTCGTGTACGAATTAATTCATCTGTCAAGGTATTGTCTAGTTCTACAGCTTCTTCTATGGTTTGAGGTCTAGCTGCCTTGACTACATGTCTTATTTCCCCGATTAATCCCCAGATGTAACGGGAGATTAACACTGGTTCAGGTGAAGCAAGGGTTGGCACGATTCTAGCATATTCAAAGAATAACTTAGTGTACCCCTTACTATCTACACCAGTCATTCTAAGGTTTAAGAACTTGTTTGCTATTTGTTCTTTTTCATTAAGAGGGCAGAATTTCCTTTCTACCATGTTTTTAAACTCATCCCATTCCATATTGTAAGTTCTATTACTTCCTTTTGTCTAGAGAATAGTATTCCACCATTCTAGTGCTGAATTTTTAAACAAATTGGAAGCAAACATTATCATATCTTCTTATGCGCACTTGCTTATTCTTAAGACTGCCTCAGTCTTTTCTATCCAGCATAGGGTTGCAATGGCCCCTTCGTTGCCCGAGAATTCCATTGGATTACAAGACCAGAATTCTTTGTAAGAACAACCGTAAGACACGGTTCTTCTCCTTTTGGGAATGGGCATTTGAAGTACCGGTCCATTGTTCACGCTGTTTTCAGGTTCGGAAGGTCGCTTGCTATCATGTTTACTTTTATTTTCTGCTTCCCTAACCATTTGAATAATATAGGGCATCACATCTATTATTCCTTGTGCTACTATGTGTTGGATGGCACTGTTATCCACTTGGTTTCCATTGTGGTTGTTTGGATTTTCGTTACCCGAGTTATTGTTACTCTGGTTATCATTATTCAAATTTCCCTGATTTACTTCGTCGGCCATCTGAATTTAAACATTTACCAATTATTAATATCACAGAATAATTAATAGTTTAAGTAACAATCCACATAATACACATATTGGTCAAAAACGTCGTGCATTGCGACTTTACTCTTTTTATAAATATGCGTCAAATACACACTAAAACAGGAATTTAAAAATTACATCACTTTTATGCATCATTAACCACAAAGTGGTCTATACTACAATACATTATTATTATTATATATATAGATATATTTTTTTTTCATACAAACATATTATATATTATTATATTATTATTATTACTAACTCCACTATCATCTTCATGGATATGGATTTCCCCCGAAATCCATCTGACGCTCGTCGTATTTCCAGACGAGTTGTTCTCCTACATACCTCATCCTCTCACTACTCTCTAATATTTCTTCTCCGAAAATTCGGAGTTCTTGCAAGTTCTCCGCACTCATTAGGGGTGCAGGGGCTGGTACTGGATCTGGATACTGTGGCCTGGGATTCTCCTGAGGGTACGGATTCTCTAAAATTTCCCTAATGTATTCATCGTTGTCATAATAGGGATCTAGAGGGCCCAGACCTGGATACACTGCTATGTTTGGCAAGGTTTCGTCATTTAGATGGTAGCGTGGCACATAATCCCTAATATCATTAAACCATGGATCATAATTTGGGTCTAAAGGATTAGGGGCTGGTATCCTAGGTATTTCCTCAGGGTTGAAATCATGCATTTCTACCTCCATCGGCTGAGTGGGAATTAAAGGTAAGGGTTGTGGGGCTACTAGTGGTTCCAGACTTGGGTCGGCAGCAGTTGTTGCTAGGATATGGAAATTTTCTAGGCTTCTATTAAGCATATCATGTGTATGGGCATCCGACTCTCGCTTAGCAGCTACTAGGACTCTTTGCTGTTGCAACTTTCGCATTCTTTTTCTACGCTCAAAGGCTCCCTTACTGAACCATCCTCTCTTTTTCTGAGAGAATGGCTCTTCCGACTGAGCTTTAAAGGCAAATATCCCTTCTTCCTGATCAGCAGAATACCCAGAGAGGGTAGGCTGGGAAGAGGTACCTTCACTCCTAGGTGAATCGGATAACTGATGATACACGTCTGAGGGTCCTTGATCACTCATACTGTAAACTAACAAATAGTCAAATAACACATAACAATAAAATACAGATATTCACGTATTTTAAGAATTTAATTCCTAACAATTTAAATAATATATATTGATGTCAGCAAAACACTCCTGTGGCTGAATTAGTGGCTAAGCTCTGATACCACCTTCTGTCACAACCCCCGCCCCCTTATCTTTCCCGGGAAGGGGCATCCGCGAACATTCGTTTGTGGTGGTATCAGTTTATTAATTTGGCAGCGGAATTTACATCAGGATCGTAGTTAGGAAATGTTTATCAGAGTAAAACCACCATATTTTATATTAATAACCACATGGGTAAAATCCCAAGTTTCTTTATTACAACATGTTTATAAGGATAAACCCTATTTTATTGAATTTAAAACATCGTCTTTTTGGTAACTTTTATAGCCACATTTTTCCAAGCGTTCGGTGCTCTCCAGCTGGCTTTTTACTAATTGGCTGTCATATTGTGTTATCTGAAACGCGTTTTAAAAACATTTGTCAGTGGGAAATACTGGTGAGTGAATCCCAGTTTAATCAAGAAACATTTTATCAATTAATACAGTATTGAGAGCGATCACATTGTTTATTTCTACACAATTACTCATTCAGTACTGTCAATCCTGACTGGTGGGTCATATTACACATTGGCTAACTCGTCGTCCAATGGTAACGTGTTCCACATTTTGTATAGAAAACCCCAACATACCTGCAGTAATTGAAGAAATACAAAGACTCAATCACTGCTTAATCACATTGTTAAGCATTTAAGGTTTTGTAAAACAGTTGACAAAAAGGTTTACAAAAAAAAAACGGATAAACTCACATTGCTGTTTTAAACTTCTTCTAGGGTTTCCTGATATTAATCTATAATTTACACAAATGTACATATGTTAGTATAATAACCCTTTAATTATATTAACGATACCCTCCCCGAGACGGTATTCCAACAACTACGTCGGGCAGAACCACGATAGTTGTTACGGAACCCTAGATCAATCGGGCAGCGTATCTAATACGAAACTGGGGTTATGATACTTACAACGGAGCAGAACCTTGCTAATTAGGGGGGTATTATACTCGAATATTATGCCTAATGTGAGAGATTTTCATGATTGAGAAAAGAAATGAACGAATTGTTTGAAGATCCGATGCCTGCTACTTATAGGGCCTCATTTCAACATTTACGCGACCCGCGTAAACATAGACCACGGGCTACGCGGCCCGCGTAGTAGCCCGGGTAGGGTTTAGGGTGTCCGGGTCATCGTATAGGGTTGTCGGGTGTTGGGCCACGTGGTGGCCCATGGTCGTGCCAGATTTCACCAGGTCGCTGCCCGCGTAAGGTTTAAACAAAGGTTTACACGGCCCGCCTGAAACCCATTTTCTTTGTTTTTTATTTATTTTTAATGATATAATGTATTTTGGGCTCGGTTTTTACATACGGGGTGTATTTTAAGACATATAGGTTATTTTAAAATATATTTGGGTGTCAGAAAAATATTCAGGAGGGTTGTTATAGATGTGAATAATTTTCAAGTGTACAAGAACAAAGTTGCAACAAAGGCTCCTTATATAGGAAATTAGAATGCATGAGATCAATCCAACAAAGTCTATAGGTGATTCCTGATCATCACAGGTGTCCCCTATGCATGAAAACCTGTTGGTGCAGCCCCTGAATTCGAAAACCATGCATATAAGTCGGTGTAACTTGCTGTAACAGACAACTGTGCATGTTTTTTGCATCTGCAGGTTTCAGGCGGCCCACGTAAGACATAAGAGAGTCTTACGCGGCCGGTATGAGTGCCAGATCCGGTCAACAAAGTTTCAGAAATTGCAATATCAGTCCCTGGTCCTTCTAAACATGTTTTAACTATTGTTTGTTGCACTTTTGACCCTCAAACTTGACTTTTAAGGACTCTAAGTTATAAACAAACTTTGTTAAGCTTCCAATCAGTTATACGAACACCGAAAAGTCCTGAATTTCAACGTTGACGCTTTTAACCCCTTATTTACGAATGTTAACGTATTTTCCTCATACGATATCGAAACCTTGTGAAATTTTTATCACTTATTATTGGGAGCATATTTAATCGTTACAAAGCTTCGGGTTCGTTAAAAGGTCACTCAGAGGTATAAATTAAACATGTTGACACATTTAACCCTTGCGATTTGTAAACTTTCACTTTTTCCCACAAACGGCTTCATATGATTCATAATTCATTCGTTTAAGGGTATAAACATCGTGTAGGGTTGTTGAAAGGTATAATTATCGAATGTTGACACTTTGAATCCTTTTACACATATACTTTCTTTTTTTGTCAACTTTAGTCCCTCATATTTAATCCATTACACGTTTAAAGCTCATGACACGTGTCTTCATTATATTGGTCGTGATTTTATGAGGTGTTACATTTTTATAACAAAAGGGCATAATGGTCAATTTTAAGCATTTAACGGAAACATGCAATGAACTATGATTTCTATGGGACCATGTAATATAACCTCAGAGGGTTATGCTTACACATAATATGGTCACAAAGGAACCCTACGGCATAAAGAAACTAAACTAAATCGGGTCAGAATTGAAAGTCAAAGCAAAAGTCTACTTTTGCGACTTTCGGTTGCGAACCGAGCCTAATACTCAGAATTGTCGAGTTGAACATGCCTAAACATGTTCTTATATTATTTACCAAGTTGTTTAAGTGATAAAATATATTTTATAGCCTCTACATTATCAGTTATGGGTTATTTTGTAAAAACTGACTCGTTTGACTTTTCTGTTAAGTAGTTTGACCCGAAAATTGACTGAGATAACGTGATAATTAGAAGGTGCCCTTTTAAGGGTTTATCACCTAATTAATTACCAACACATAGCCATTTTCAATTCGAATAATGGCTGGACCGTTAGTGATTAATCACAAGGTCAAAGCATCATTACGATATCTTTGACTTTCGGTCATTAAGCTAATAAAACCTTAACTATAGAAGCTAAGAACGCTTACAAGAGTACTTAGCACGAAAATTAGACTTGAGAAACCTTCCTAGATAACCATGATGCTTCAGGGAATGCTCCAAAGCTTTAGAGATTGAGAAAGTATGAAAATTGGAAGTGCAAGTGAATGAGTCTGCCCCAAAGCCTCTATTTATAGCAATTGAGAGCACCTCCTGACCATTCCAGGTGTTTAGTTTTGTTCTCTGATGATTACATGTGTCCCAAGTGGTTTGAGAAACCAGCAAATAGTCCCTAATTTCGAAAAATTGCATGCAATGGTGAAGAAAACGCAGAACCTGCACCTGTGCATGCTAGCTGCCAACTTTAGGTCGTCGCGTCGCGCGACGGCAAGGGGGCTCTGGTGTGGCGCAGCGCCACCCCTAGGGTGACCAGCAATATAAGTTTCAAACATGGCAGATTTAACCCCTGGACCCTTTAAAACGTAATAACTTCTATTTCAAGCACTTTTAACCCATGAAATCTATATTTGGATGATCTTTAGGATATAACTAAACATCGTTAGGTCCGGTTTCGATAAATGATAACCGAAAACACTAATTTTGCTTCGTTGACGCTTTTAACCCTTTATTTACGAAAGTGAACGTTTTTAATATCAAACGATATCGAAACCTCGTGAATTTTTCGTCACTTGTTCTTGAGAGTATAATTAATCGTTACAAAGTCTCAGGTTCGTTAAAAGGTCACTCAGAGTTATTAATTTAACATGTTGACACGTTTAACCCTCGCGTCTTGTAAACTTTCACTTTCTTTCACAAACTGCTTCATACGTTTCACAATTTATTCGTTTAAGAGTATAAGCATCGTGTAAGGTTGTTGAAAGGCAAAATTTTCAAATGGTGATACGTTGAATCCTTTCACATACATACTTTCTTCGTTTGTCAACTTTGGTCCCTCGAAATCAATTCATTATACGTTTAAAGTCCATGACACGTGTCTTTATTATATCGGGCATGATTTTCCGAGGTGTTACATAAACGAATTTTAAAGTTTTGGTATAATTAAATATGGGTTTTTGAACATCTAGCACAATGTTAAAACCGTATTAATGATTTATTATGATAAAAAAGACAAATGATAATTTTCAAATATTTCAACCAACAAATAAACAAACCGAATATAAAAAAACAATGTTATGCGAATATGATTTTGATAAACATGATTTTATGAAAATATTAAAGGTCCTAATCTGTTGCAAGCAAAAGCTTTCCTTGGCTCATTGACCATTTGAAAATACCCATATTGCCCCATGGAACTCCCTCCGATTTTATTGAATCATTTCAAACGACAACATTGTACCTGTAACAAACAACAATTAATAAATGTAGATATGAAAATAAAAAAAAACAAATGTAGTATATTATAAATAGATTACAAACTGTAGTATATTATAACTAGATTATAAACTTTGTAGTTTCGAAAAACCTTTCTTCTGTAGATATTTTCAAGTTCTATTCAGATCCACCAATCATCTTTATAATTATTTTGGAATTATTGTGTAAACCAGCGAAAATTCCGATGTGTTCAGGTAGCCACTTCAAAATAAGAATAAATTGTTAGTAATAGTAGAATGTAAATTGTTAAAAGTTAATAAAAACAGTACAAAAAATATTAATACAATAGAGTCATTTACCAATGTATCGACTATACAACTTTTAAAAATATGATACTTTGAATCATTACGAAGCTCAATGAAGTTGTATGGGTCATAGGTATGTTCAAGATCAATGACATCTGGGGTTGATTTCCTCAATAATATTCCACAATCATCTTTATTAAAAATTGCAGTTTTAAAAAAAATGTCGTATTTTACATTTGGAAACAGAAAGTATCACCAAAGGCTAACTTAAGTTTATACCAGAGCCGTTCCTAAGTTTTTGGAGACCCTAAGCGAACTATGAAGTGGTGCCCTAATTTCGCCGATAAACTCTCCTTCAATCCTGACGCCATGGGTGATTACCCTTACATTTTTCGGCTAGCGATAGCCGATAGCCAATAAATTGAAAACAAGTTGTGATGGAAGTGGGAACGATGATTGTGGTTGTATTTAGGGGTTTTAGGCCGCTAAATAATGATGATTAGGTCGATTGTGGTTGTGTTGTAATAGCTGGAAATCAAGGCGAAATGGGCTTTGAAACTTGGCCTTTTTTTTGCTAAACAATATTTATTTTGGACTCCTTCAATGAAAAACCTGTTTAGTTTTGAAATAAACGGATTTATTTGACCCTAATACATATGCTATATACAAAAACTTTCTAAATACTTGGAGGCCCTAATTTATTGGTGGCCCTAGGCCCGTGCCTAGGTTGCCAAGCCTATGGAGCCGACCCTGGTTTATACACAAAACTAATCCAGCCATATGTGAAGCAATTGTAATTTCCACACTTATTTTAAAAAAATGGTAATTTGGTATGATATAAATCTTTATTAATGTTTACATACTTATTTTTTTAAACAGAATCCCATTTTCTGTTTTTTGTTGAACAAATGCGTGATTAGGGTTATGCATGCTTGATTATGTGTGTTTGTCTATGCGTGATTAGGATTTGAATTTTATAACATGCTTAATTTTACTCGTGTACGTTTCACATGTTAAAGACTATTGTACGTTAACTTTCTTCCTATATATATTGTGTGGTTCAATACAAACTCAATTTTAAACAGAAAATTATAAGAATTATATATGTATTTAAGCATATTGTTTTAAAGTTAATTTCTCTTTCCCACTATATTTACTGCACACAAATACTTATACACCTTTTAAAATTTATTTTTTTATAAAACACGTCCATATATTTATATATATTAATGATACAACAACAAGAATATACTCCCCCCGTTCCATTAAAAATGTCTTATTTTGAATTTTCAAAGTCTTTATTTATAAACTTTGACCTTAAATAATTTTGTTTGTGTTATATAATACTTGATGAAAGTTATATGATTTGAGTGTATTTTACAAGTGTTTTTATCGGGTTAATTTTCATCAAGTTTTATGTAACACAAAAAATATATAATTAAAATCAAAGTTTATAAATAAAGACTTTGAAAATTCAAAATATGACACTTTTAATGAGACGGATGGAGTAATATTTAGTGACAGTCATAGTGTTTTACTAAACTATGTGATTGGTTAAATATTAAAAGTATATTTGGATGTGATATAAATGTATGGAATCACTTTTTTTCTTCCCTCCTTTAGCGCACGGTGAGGACTTTTGAACTTTAGGGTACACATTCTTCTATAAATATATTCAACCATTATTATTGTTATTAACTCTTTCCTTGATAGTGATTTGTGAGAATAAATTACGTACCCTCTTTTATTAAATCCATATTTGTTAATGTACGCGTTTATCCGCATTGTTTACTTTTGATGGCTAATAAGTTATTTACATATGTATTTCTATTTGTGTCTAGTCTCACAATGTTAATTTATTCACAAATCACTATCAAGGAAAGAGTTGATAACAATAATAATCCTTGAATACATTATAGAAGAATCTATACCTCTCTCGTATATGACTAAAAAATTCAGGGGTGAATGTTTGGAATTCTAAGTAGATACTTGCGGTTTCGTGCGTGAGGGCGGCTAGAATGATTAACCTGATGTGTAAGTTAATTAAACACCAAGTTAATCATTCTAGCCACCCCATGCACAAAACCGCAGATATCGACTTAGAATTCCAAACATTTACCCTCTGAATTTCCGAGTCATATACGAGAGATGCTAAGGACATTTAAACTTTAGGTATATATTCTTCTATGATATATTCAACTATTATTATTGTTATCGACTCTTTCCTTGATAGTGATTTGTGACTAAAATTACTGTCTTTTATTGAATCCGAATGTTTATGTATGCATTTCTCCACATTGTCTACTTTTGGGGCTAATAAAATAAGTATTTTATATATACCCACACATACATCCATAGAGTTGTATTAAAACAATAGAAAAGTTTTTTTATAGATAATTTTTGTTTTTTAAACGTGAAAGTTTAGAATAAAATTATGTATGTATAGATTTGCATATACCAAAAATGTGTAAAAACAGGTAAGTTTAGAATAAATATAGTGTGAAACCCAACACGTTTATTGTTTTGGAGATTTTATAATGGGGTATTGACCTCTAATAATCTCAGTAGACGTTATTGGCTATTAGCAGTTCCACATTTTTATTCCCCCTCCTGACAGTCCCACCTTTCAACTATTTTTCCTCCACTAGTCCTCAATTAAAAAAAAACTTAACGGAGTTGAGAGTTTTTTTTTTTTTTTTTTGAATTACAAACTGACGTGTTAGGGCTTTTGATCAGAACGATGATACGAGACTATTGATGTAAAACTTACCTCGAAACTGTGCTCCAAACGACTTGATTTTTGTTAATTGGAAGTTTAAACACCCAAATTGAAGCACTGTTTTCGTCGTTTGGAGCACAATTTCAAGGTAAGTTTTACATCATTCGACTCGTATCCTCGTTCTAATCAAAAGCCCTAAAACATCAGCTTGTAATTCGGAAAAAAAAAAACTTAACTCCGTTAAGTTTTTTTAATTGAGGACAGGTGGAGGAAAATAGTTGAAAGCTGACACTGTTATAGTGAATAAAAAAAAGATGGGACTGGCAATGGCCAATAACGTCTGATAAGGATTATTAAAGGCAAATATCCTTATATGTGTGGTCGCACATATATTAATCAACTTTGTGAACAATGAGCACCTACTTTTCAACATGTATGACCAGTGTGTTGTATTATATAAACTTTGTGAACGATGATAATCGAATTACGTGTTGTCACTAACATTAAGGAACATCTTATTCTATATACATTATATATAAACTTTGTGAACGATGATAATCGAATTACGTGTTGTCACTAACATTAAGGAACATCTTATTCTATATACATTATAAAAAACTAACAAACAAAGCTTGAAGTTGAGGGTTTTAAAGATTTCAAAATGATATACATTGGTGGATTATATATCTATGCTTATTATTTTCAAGAGTTATGTGGAAGCAAAGAATCTCTTATTGAATGGTAAGTCTTCATGCAAATACTTATTATCAGGGCTTGAATTCTGGGAGGGTTATAGCATATACCCTAAATTCTCTCTAATATGAAATTTTATTTTTTGTTTGATTAAATGACACTTAAATTGACTATATATATATATATAGGTAAAGGGTACTGTACAAATTCCCTTATCGTACATTACGTACGCTACAATCTCAGCCGTCAGATCATCTTCCCGCAATGAAAATCGCATGTTGTTTTTTTTTTTGTAATAATTTCGCATGTGATAATTTTGATGAAATAGCAGGTGTTTTTTTGTAACAATTTCGCATGTGATAATTTTGATGAAATAGAAGGTTGTTTTTTTGTAACAATTTCGCATGTGGTAATTCAATTTCGCATGTGATAATTTTGGTAACAATTTCGCAGGTGTTGATTCAATTTCGCATGTGATAATTTTGATGAAATAGCAGGTTGTTTTTTTGTAACAATTTCGCATGTGGTAATTCAATTTCGCATGTGATAATTTTGGTAACAATTTCGCATGTGGTAATTGAATTTCACATGCGATTTTTCAAAGCGGGAAGATGATCTGACGGCTGAGATTGTAGCGTACGTAATGTACGATAAGCGCATTTGTACGTTAACCAGCCCCTATATATATATATATATATATATATATATATATATAATATATAGGATAAGGATCATTACAGAACACTAATTATTACGAGAACAAAAAGAACAACTCTAAATCTCTAAATTTTGAGATTTAAGGTTTATATTTCTTAAATTTTATGTTTCTTACATTCATATGTGTATTATATTTACATAAAAAAATCATATATTTTTTCCTACACATAGTCTACATACATGTAGGTAATTTAGCCTAGACATAACCTACATGTGTGTAGGTTATTTTAAAACTGAAGATTTTTCATATTTTGTTTTAAATTCTAGTGTTAGAAACAATAAATCTTACATTTATAACATTTTCATTTACTCTATTAGGTTTTTTGAATTGAAAAAATGAGTGATTCATTTTGTTCTGCATGTTCTCGCAATATTTAGTGTTCTGCATAGAACCATCCCCTATATATATATATATAGGGGAAGGTTCAAATGAAAACCACTAGTTATTGTGAAAACTCGAAAACTAATTAAAAAAGCCAAAAAAACATACCAAATTTTTTTTTTTTTTTTTTTTGCAAATCAAATTTTCGCAGGTTTCTATATATAAAAAAAAATTTTAAAAAAAAAAAAAAATTTGTGTAGTGCACATGTGTATGTGTACCACACATGTGTATTATTACACATGTGTAATACAAATTTTTTTTTTTTAAAGTTTTTTTTTCATATATAAAAACTAGCGATTTTTATAAAAAAATTTGAAAAAAAAAATTTGTGTGTTTTTTAGGCTTTTTTTAGTTAGTTTTCGAGTTTTCACAATAAAAGTGGTTTTCATTTGAACCATCCCCTATATATATGGTAAGGTTCATGCGAGAACCACATTTATTGCGAGAACCGCGAGAACCAATGTGAACACAACCTAAAATACCTAACCCCCACCCCCCCCCCCCCAAAAAAAAACCTAAACCCCCCACCCCTCCCCCCACACAAGCTAAAATGCTAAAAACTAAACCCCAAAAAAACCTAACAAAATCTAAAAAAATCTTAAAAAATCAAAAAAAAATCTAAATTTTTTTTTAATATTTTTTATGTTAAAATCGTTACTTTTAGTAGCCAAATTTTTTTTTTTTTTTTAAATACATTTTTTTTTTAAAAAAATTAAAAAAATTTTTGGCTACTAAAAGTAGCGATTTTTGTATAAAAAAAAAATTTGTGTGTTTTTTAGCTATTTTTAGGCATTTTTTGTTGTGTTCACATTGGTTCTCGCGGTAGGAACCACCCCTTATTGCGAGAACCGCGAGAACCAATGTGAACACAACAAAAAATGCCTAAAAATAGCTAAAAACACACAAATTTTTTTTTTAATATTTTTTATACAAAAAAAAAATATTTTTTTTGGCTACTAAAAGTAGCGATTTTAACATAAAAAATATTTAAAAAAAAATTTATATTTTTTTTTATTTTTTTAGATATTTTGGGGGTTTAGTTTTTAGCTTTTTAGCATTTTAGCTTGGGGGGGGGGGGGGTTTAGGTTTTTGGGTGGGGTGGGGGGGGTTAGGTTTTTTTAGGTTTTTTTTTAGGTATTTTAGGTTGTGTTCACATTGGTTCTCGCGGTTCTCGCAATAAAGGTGGTTCTCGCATGAACCTTACCCTATATATATATATATATATAGGTAGATGATCATGTAAAAAAGACCAAAAGTGTGAGAAGTGTAAGAAAAAATATCAGACATTAGATCTTTCCCTATCCATTTTATTAGATTAAGGATATAATGGTAATTGTACTAATAATTCTAATTAAAGATTAAATTAATGTAACCGAATTTAGGTAGTTATTTTAGGATTAAATAAATGTAACCGAATTTAGGTAGTTATTTTAGGAATTCGAATTTTGAATTTCAATTTGATTAGTTTTCTGATGAATATGGTTTTTGCCCCTTTGATGTTACAGTGTATGGTGTTTTTTGCATGGGTGGTTTTCGTTTAGTAGACGAGTTTATTTAATGATACCATGTGTAATCCTTCCATGGTGTTTTTATATGTACATGGTGTTTTGATGTATACTATTGAAGTTGAAGGGTGTTTTTTATACCAGTTGTTTCTTTTCTAGAGTTTGATTAGTTGTGTATGGTGTTATATTGTAGATATTATGTTGCAGTGTCTTTTTTTGCACATCGTTAGTTTTGAATGGTGTTTTCTACATTAGTTGTATATTTCCATATGGTGTTTTACTGTAAACACAACGTCTTGAATCACAATACAATGAAAACACCATTGTATGAACATAGAAAAAACACCATGGACCAAAACACCCAATCGAAACATAATTTTTTTCTCTACATAAGTATAACAATATGGTACTCATATTAAAGATAAAAAACACTCGTTATTATGGTGTAATTTAAAAAAAAGAGTTACGTAAAAAAGTTATTGACGTTTAAAAAAGAAGGGGGGAACTTACATGTGGATTGCATGTGACTTTCTAAATTTAAAAATGCCAATTTTACCTTTATACCCTTAATCTAGAAAATTAATTATTTTAATTGTTACACTATTTACAAGATTGCCATAAAGATCTCAACCATTAGATTAAAGATCTAATGGTTTAGATTCTTTCTTACCTTTCTCACAAAAAAACACATTTTTTTACAATAACCTCACCCTATATATATATATATATAGAGAGAGAGAGAGAGAGAGAAATTTATCTCTAAAAAATGGTTAGTTAAAATAACCTTATTAATACAAAATACATTTAAAAAGGATTTTGTTGCTCTTATTGATTCTGGAGCAGACTTAAATTGTTTAAGAGAAGGATTGATTCCTACAAAATATTTTGAAAAAACAACTCATATTCTTAAAGCGGCTAATAGGCAAGATATGGGAGTTAGATATAAAATTCCAAATGCAAAGATTTGCAATAATGGAGAATGCATCCCTTTATCTTTTGTTCTTATAAAAAATATAACAAATGAAGTTATATTAGGAACGCCATTTCATTCAAAAATATTTCCCTTAAAAGAAGTTGATAAAAAGGGGTTTAAAGCTTCTTATAATAACAAGGAGTTATATTTTAAGTTTATAACTCAGCCATTTGAAAAATATTTGAATGAATTTCTTATACAGGCTAAGACGAACAAAATAAATTTTCTTAAAGAAGAAATTAGTATTCATACAATTGAGGAAAGATTAAAAAATCCTAAACTAATATTAAAAATTGAAACTATAAAAAATCAATTTAATATAGAAATATGTAATGATCATCCGAATGCTTTCTGGAAAAGAAAACAACATATTGTCTATTTTCCTTATGAAGATAACTTTATAGAAAGTAATATTCCAACTAAGGCAAGACCTTGCCAAATGAACTCTGAATATTTGGAGTTGTGTAAAAAAGAGATTGAGTCCCTTCAACAAAAAGGATTAATATGTCCTTCAAAATCTCCTTGGTCATGTACTGCTTTTTATGTTAATAAACATTCTGAAATTGAAAGAGGTGTCCCAAGATTAGTTATAAACTATAAACCTCTGAATAAAGTCTTGAAATGGATAAGGTATCCAATTCCTAATAAAAAAGATTTGTTAGACAGATTATATGATGCTTTAATATTTTCAAAATTTGATTTAAAATCAGGATATTGGCAGATTCAAATTGATAAAAAAGATAGATATAAAACTGCTTTTAATGTTCCTTTTGGGCAATATGGATGGAATGTTATGCCTTTTGGCCTAAAAAATGCCCCTTCAGAATTCCAAAAAATCATGAATGAAATATTCATTCCTTTTTCAAATTTTATAATTGTTTATATAGATGATATATTAGTATTTTCAAAAGATATTGAAACCCACTTTAAACACCTTGATATATTCAAAACCATTTTTATAAAAAATGAATTGGTTATTTCTAGTCCTAAGATGATGTTTTTCCAAACAAGTATCAGATTTTTAGGTCATATAATAGAGAAAGGGAAAATTGTTCCTATTAATAGAAGTATAGAATTTGCTTCTAAATTCCCTGATAAAATGACAGATAAAACTCAACTTCAAAGGTTTTTGGGAAGTTTAAATTATATAGCTCCTTATTACCATGATTTAGCTAAAGATTCTTCTATTTTATATGATAGATTAAAAAAGAATCCAAAGCCTTGGGATGAAAATCATACTCAAGCAGTTATAAAGATAAAACAAAAGGTTTTAGGTCTTCCTTGTATGACTATTGCTAATCCTAATTAGGAAACGATTATTGAAACAGATGCCTCAGAAATAGGCTATGGGGGAATATTAAAACAAATTTCTCCTCAAACAAAACAAGAATATCTTATTAGATTTCATTCAGGAAAATGGCTTGATAGCCAAAAGAAATATGCTACTATTGCAAAAGAAATTTTAGCAATTTTAAAATGTGTTTTAAAGTTTCAGGATGATTTATACAATCAAAAGTTTACAATAAAAACTGATTGCCAAGCAGCCAAATTTATGTTCCAAAAGGATTTTAAACATGATGTTTCAAAACAAATGTTTGCTAGATGGCAATCTCAATTAGCTCCATTTGATTTTGAAATACAATACAAAAAATGAGAAGAAAATAGTCTTCCAGATTTTCTGACTAGAGAATATTTGAAGATAATATCTTCTGTGTAAATTGCAAGTGTTCATATGACAAAGGCCAGAGGACCACTAAATAGGGTTTTTGATAATATTCAAACTGACAAAAATAATTATAATATCATAAAAATAATGACAATTGTGAGAATTCATAATTTAATGAATGATTATAGTAATCCTAATAGAATGAAAGATCTTTCAGATGAATATATTGTTCTAAATGAAATCAAGAATAAAATAAAGATTCTTGAAGATAATGAGAGAATAATCTCATCAGCCTGATTTTATACTTTCAGGTATGATTCCTCATAACAGAGGAAGACAACCTTTTCCCACTTATAGGGGAAGAGGAAGGGGAAGAGGAAGAGGCCAATATTTAGTCTTGGTTCAACAAGGAAACAGAAGGCTTATAGCCTCTGATATTGCTTCTAGTAGCTCAGATAATAATATGGGTATTCAAATTAGTCCCAATGATCCGTCATATGAAAAGATCATGGCTATTATAAAAGCCCAAGAAGAGGAACAAGCCTCAAAGGCTCCCTCTTATGCTCATATAGCACAGGAAGATGATGAAGAATCATGGGTTATATCCGACAGACAGAAGAAAATAATTCTTTTAAATCAAGAAGATAAATTTTTTTTTGATGATCCTTGATTTCTTATGCAAAAATATTTAGAACCAGCATCATATGATGCTACTTCTTATAAACCAAGGCAATATTATGAAAGTATTATACAAGTTTCTGAGTCTGCTGAAATAAGACATTTTTATCCAGCAGATAAAATTAAAAGTTCATTTAATTTTAGTAAGATTTTTATAAAATCTCTAGTATCTCCTCAAAAGTGGGGATTAAGTACTTTAAATGAAAAAGAATTTATAAATCCTAATAGGCAAACTTATAAATATAATTACTGGGATTATATCCAAAGTTTTGAAAAATGTCTATTTTATGAAAATCCCAGCAAAAAACACTCATGGTTCATAAAGGTGAGTGATAAGATTCATAAAGAGGGAATTCCGAGTTGGTTCCAAAAATGGTTCATTTTATATGGTCCATCAGTTCAAATCCTCCCTGAACCATTCAAATGTCTCTACCAAGAATGGGTAGCAGTTTCTCCAGATCTAATAGAAGCTGAGTATAATAAAACTTGGTTTGAGGGAATACCCTCAATGTATTTTTTTATAGAATTTTCCATACCATGGATTTGGAGATGGAAACCTAAAACAGGTTATACCCTGAGGGATAATATTCCCTGTCTCAAAAGAACATCTTATACAAAGTTCTGGTCAAAACTGACAAGAGTTAATAACTCTACAAAAGAATTGGAAGGTCAAGACACAATAAATTTGATCACCAATAAAACTGAGTATTATAAATCTCAGATTGATAAAAGACAACAAAGACAGCTGCCAAGCCCTTTTGAACAAATGTCAAGAAGGATTCAAGACAAGCAAGCAGTTTCTGTAGTCTCAAAGACTGAAATTCTTTCATTATACAAAGAAGAAATGAAGAAGGAGTTAAAAAGATTTTTTGAAGCAAATACAGAAGGCTCCTCCAAAGCAATGTCAATCTCATCTACTAGCCAAGAAGATGAGAACCGTTTCTCATGTTTAGCAGGAGAATCCCAACCAATAGAAGATATTCCAGAAATAAGGCTGGATGATGATCTAGAAGCATATCTTCAAACGGTGGTAGAAGAATTCACCCCAAAGAAAGAATCCAAAGAAGAGATGAAAAAAGACTGATAATTGAGCCAACTCAAGGACCCCACTCATAATGGGCATCTTTGAAAAATGGGAAAAACATGGCCATCATAGGGCATCTTGGACAATCATAGAGTCCTCTTTTTCTTTTACTTTTCTTTTTTTGTCTGTTCTTCTTTTTATGTTTTGTTTGTTACCTTTTAAAATTTCTATATATAGGGTTAGTTTGTAAGGAAGAAGGCACGCTAATCTTTAGCCCCTTTCTTCTCTCTCAAAAATTTCTGCACTTGTAAAATATTTGAAGCATATTAAATAAAATCTTCCAACCTTGAAGATCTCTCTGGTGTTCCAAAGTAAGAATTTTAATTTTGATCTCTTTATTATAATCATGATGGGCTAAAGCCCTTAAAGTATTGAGGCATGGCTCGATAACATCTTTTGATAACATGGTCCTAATATTATAAAAAGTTTTTTGGTTAAAACATAAACTGGCAGGGTTAAAATTTTAAACTGGAAATTAATGAACTAAGGGAACCTTCGTCCACGTTGTATCCCGTTTTTATGATTGATAGGGAATTTTAGTGTGACTGGTTTTAATTTGCCTTATAAGTTAATTTGACGGGTTTTAATTTTGTAAAATTAACAAACCTTCTTTTGACGGTTTATGTTTTGTAAAATTCCTCTAACATTTATAAACATATAAAATGGTATCAGAGCCATGGATTCAAAGGAAGTTATTGTATGTCTTGCTTCAATACTTTAATTTAAATCATGTTAAATTTGTTTAAGAAAAAGAGTACTATTAAAAATAGTACTAATGAGGAATATGATATACCTCAAGATCTTGATCTACTTAATAAATGGACAATACCTCATATAAATCCAAAGGTAATATACCAAATTGGAAGTTTTGATAATTTAATAAACAAAGATGTGGTTAAAACCACTGAAGAATCAGCTTCTATAAAAGATGAGGAAATGGTAATAAAACTTTTAAATATATCTGACATAAACAGATATAAAAAAAGATTTTAATTTTATGCATATTGGTTTAGTTCAAGTTGCGTTTAAACCTTTAACATTAAAAGGTTTACCGGAAAGTTTTCTAGCTGTTTTACGAGATGCTCGTAATTTAAACTGGAAACAATCGTTAATGGGTATCATAGAAACCAGTCTGGCACATGGTCCAGTATATTTTAATGTTTATCCTGATATTCATATCTCCTTAACAGATAAAAATATTGATGATGCTTTAACTTTATATGTTAAAACGCATGGTTATAATTATGCTGAAGGGTCTAAAGTTATATGTATTTGTTATAGAATATATTATAGACTACTTACCAGTATGAATGCTAGATGTAAAAGGATTGATAAATCTAATGATGAAACTATTTTAATCGAAACAAATTATGGAAAATCTAATATTTCCATAAGAAGACCAGTTAAATGGGAAGAAATCACTTTTCCAGAAAATTGGGTTATTAATAGGGCTGTTAAAATACAACCACAAATAAATCATAAGTTAAGGAGATTAATAGAAACTCCTGAAGGAAATATAGAAATAGAATTTGAAGAAGAAAGAAAAGATAAAAAACTTTTAAAATCTATTTCTGCTAGGTCTTATATATCACCACTTGATTATAAAGTTGATTTACCAGAAATATACCAACAATTTAGTTTCAGGAATGTACCAACCTGTTAGTGAGGATGATACGGTCTCACACATGAGTTTTAGTTTATAATGATAAAAGAAAATTTTGATTTTAGTCCTGGATCTGTCATTAGACAGCAAATATGTCAAAAATATAAAAATCCTATATGGTTACCATTTAAAGATTGGTTTTTAGAGTCATACCCTAGAAATAAAAGATTTGAAATAGGAAAAGAATTTTATAAAGATCTAGATGAGATACAAGAAATCATAGAGTTTCCTGTTTGGTTTATAAACAAATATTCTTTAAAATATATTTCAGTTATTGAAAAAAATTATAGGCTTATTACAGGAGAAATAATAAAATATGTTTTTCCTTCTCAAAATGATTTTGAAATGACAAAAGAAAATAGTGCAATTCATTTTGCTGCTTTTAAAAGAGCTTTACATAATGAGTCCATGACTGCGACTATTGCTCATGTTAATCATATTATACAACAAAATAATTATACAAATTTATGTCTTAAAAATTTATCTGAAAATCTTCAAGAAATAAATAATAAAATTGAAAAGATTTTAGTTAACCAGAAAAAAGAAATTGGAGAATCAAGTAATACAAAATCTTCTGAGCCTGAGTCAGCTATATCAGCTAAAGCCACTATTCAGCCTCCTCCTGAGATAGAAAATTATAGAATAAAACCTGAAGAAGAGCTTAAGTCTATGGATGACTTAATAGGAATTATAAAAGAAAAATTTTCAAATATCCAGCTTAATGTCGTTAGTGAAGAAGAAAGCATGGATAATGAAACTTATGAAGCTTATGTTACTGATTCCATAAATAAATTTGGGAAAGGTAAAAAGCATAAGACCTATGATAATTATAATAGCAAATATGCTGATAGGCCTAGACAAAGGTTATACTATTATCCTAGACCTACTCCTCAGGATGTTCTTCATGAGGAACAAGAATTTGAAATAAATAATTCTTATAATGGAAAAGCTATCTATGAATGGAAAAGCTATCTATGAATGGAATTTAGATGGTTATACTGATAGGCAAGTTTATATGATGACACATAGAATGTTAATGTATGCCACCATAGCTAAAAATAATCAAAACACTGATGAAATAGTCTGTAAAATGATAACTGCGGGTTTTACAGGCCAGTTAAAAGGATGGTGGGATAATTATATAAATGATAAACAAGAACAAATTTATAAGCATTATAGGCAAGAGGGTGATAAGCAAATATTTGATGCTGTTTACACCTTAATCATAACTATTATAGAACATTTTACAGGAAGATGGTCAGATAATTCTGAAACCATAAGAACTCTTCTAAATGGTCTCAAATGTCATACTTTAACCTCGTTCAGATGGTATAAAGATGTTTTTTAAGTAGAGTTTATGAGCTCCCGGAGAATAATAGTTCTCACTGGAAGTCCAAGTTTATTGATGGTCTCCCATCTCTATTTGCTGAAAGAGTTAGAAAAGTCCTTAGAGGTAATAATATTCAAATCCCTTATGATAATTTTACTTATGGCAGATTAATAGGAGTCTGTATTCAAGAAGGTTTAGCTTTATGTAATGAGCTAAAATTAAACCAACAAACTAAAAAACAAAACCTAACAGAAAAAAGACAGTTAGGACAATTTTGTGAACAATTTGGTATGGACTGTACCAAAGAAAAGGATAATGAAAAATATTATAAAAAATACAAAAAGGCTAATAGGGAAAAATATTTCCAGAACAGAAGAGAAAAAAGATAAAGGAGAAAAACCCAAAGAAAAGAAAAATGGGTTCCTACTTGCTACATATGCAAGAAAAAAGGTCATAAGGCTAATGAATGTTACCAAAGAAAAATAGTGAAAAAGAAGATAAATAGTTTAGACATAGAAGAAAATGTCAAAAATGAATTATATAAAATTTTTGATTCAGAAGAATCCTCAGATTATAGTATAGAAGAAAGTTCTTGTTCAGAAGACTGCCAAGAAAATTTTTGTAATAAAATTGACTCTGATAATGAAATGATATAGAAGGTCATGTCACAATTTCAGGATACTGATTTTAATAATAGTGAAATTAATACTATAGATAGTAATATTTTAGAAAATATTTTAATAAAAATTAAAAATCCAGAAGAAAGGTTAAAAATTCTTCAGATGATATACCAAAATGAAGAAGTTCAAAAGGATATTAGAATAGAGGAACCTGAAGGTCCCTATTCCATGAAATATGTTCATAATATTTTAAATACTAGGAAAAATAATTCCTCTACTTCTGAAGATTTAAGAATGGAAATTACCAATTTAAAAGAAGAAATAATTTATTTAAAAAAGAAAAATTCTAATTTTGAAAAAAGAATTATAAATCTTGAAGGAAAAATTATAGGAGAAACATCTTATAAACCTTCATCTCCTATTAATATTATAGGAGAAACATCTTATAAACTTTCATCTCCTATTAATAGTCCTATTGATAGTACTAATTATAATCAGGAATATCATCCTTTAGTTATTAATGAAAATAAAGGAAAAGATGAATATATTCATAACATGGAGAAATTTATCTCTAAAAAATGGTTAGTTAAAATAACCTTATTAATACAAAATATATTTAAAAAGGATTTTGTTGCTCTTAATATATATATATATATATATATATATATATATATATGGATAAGATCAAATAAAAAGTTTATTTTGCCTAAGTAGGATGAGAAGGAATCTTAACCATTCATTTTTCAAGTCAATGGGTAAAATGAAAGCGTAAGAGAAAGGATGATTGCAAGGGTATTTTGGGAAAATCATATTTATTGACTTTCTCTCTCCACATGCAAGACACATGCATATTCCATCCTCATTTTTTAAACGTTTATAACTTTTTTATACGATATTATATTTTCATAAAAATTTTACCGTAAAATCGAGCGTCTTTTTATCTTTAATTTGAGTACCATATTGATATATAAAATATGAATAGTAAAAAAACCCACTAAAATGTGTTGTATTTCTATGTTGTATAACATTTTTTGTATTATATTTTTGTTCTAAATTTTTTGTGCTGGATTTTTTTGTACTACATTTTTTGCTGAATTTTTTCGTGGTATATTTTTTGTACTAGATTTTTTTGTGCTATATTTTTTTGTACTACAATTTTTGTGCTATATTTTTTGTACTACATTTTTTGTGCTAGGTTTTTTTTGTTGCATTTTTAAAAAACAAAAGGGGTGTCAAATGTAATTTTTACTCATATTTATAAGGACCAAAATGACATTCATTCCTACTTATTAGGAGTGACACATGTCATTATCACAATCTTTCCTTCTTAGTCTACTTAGGCAAAATCCACTTTTTTGTGGATCATTCCCCTATATATATATATATATATATATATATATATATATATATATATATATATAGGGCAAGGATAAATCGAAAACCCACTCCAGTTGAGAAAACCTTGAAAACTCAATATCTACCATTGATTAGAAGAGATGGATGGTTGTGATGTGTTTGGGTATTATCTCTCTTACTTTTTAATATAATAATCAGTAATAGTACCCTTAAGGGTAAAATAGGAATAAAGTGTGACAATTGTTTTCTTGGGAGAATTGAACTGCATGCCTATGAAACCTGGCTACAACTTTCAACACCACAAAAAATACAAAAGCCATCATTGCACAACTTCAATTTTCTTTTATCAGTTTTTAGTAAAGCACCTATACATATATATGAAGTTACACCACGTGTAAACATACATTTTCTGTATAATTTTAAAAAATGTAAACACCCAGTAAACAAAAAAAATGAGCAATAAGTATTACATTATGTGTAACAATTTACAAAAAAAAGTACAAAAAATAACGTTACGTTTTCTGTATAATTCCTAAAAATGTAAACACCCAGTAAACAAGAAAAAATGTTTGTTTTTTACCATTTAAAGGATATCCACATACATAAAAGTGTAACGCGTTTTCTTTTCTTTCTCCTCAAACACAAAGTGTTATATTACATCACATTGTTACAAAAGTCGTCTTCCTACAAAAAGATGTTATATGTTGGTACGTACACTACAAAAAAAGATGTTACATATATTATACATATATTCATGGTTGACTGATCCAGGGTATCAGTTTTACGCTTAATATGTGGTTTTGAATATTTAGTACACTTTATGTACTGGTGAGTAACAAACCTCTTCCATCTATTGGTTTGCCCCTTACGAATAGAAAACCCACAATACACGGCATACTCCATGTACATACTAAACACATCCTTCCACGTTTCGTATACACAACCAACAATATGCCTTAAACCAGTAGGAACATTAGGACACCACATTCCAGTGCCATTGGGTGTGTGGTGAACACAAAATTCCTCGTCCGCCTGAATACCTACATAAAAAAATAGTTATAACGAGGCTGGGCTTGCTTATGTCTATCCAAAAAACGTTTTTTGACCTACATGTACGTTTGTTTCTGCGATCATAAAAGTCAAACTTTAAAAAAGGTTACAAGTCTTTTACAAAACATTGCATTCTTACTAAATTTTGACACGAAACCTAACATGCTGGTGCATTTTTTAAATGAGACAAAAAATGTAACCTCGAAAATTTTTACCTTACAAAAAATATAAAAACTTATTTCATAAAAAAACTTTTCGAGACATAGTAAAAAAATGGTATTGCTAATACAAGTTTAACACCTTTTGCTACAATGAACCCTAATATGCTGGTGCATTTTTTAAATATGGCCAAAAAGTGTAACTTCGAATATATTTACCTTCAAACAAATATAAAAAATTATTTCATAAAAAAACTTTTTGTGTCATAATACAAAAAAATGGTATTGTAAATGCAAATGTAACCTCACATATTTTTACCTTCTAAAAAGTATAAATACTTATTTCATAAAAAATGGGGTAGAATAAAAAAAATGATATTGTTAATACAAGTTTAACACGTTTGCTACCAAACAAACCACAACATCATATGTGGGTTTTTTTCCCCACTACCACCAAAAAAATAGAAAAAAAAACACATTCTAATAACAAACTACAAGCATTATAACTGGGGTGTCACAATACCTAAAAAAGTGTACATTTCATAAAATTGAAAAAAAAAATTATCACTCACCTGGAAACTTCATTAACAATAATCCAACAAAAGTAATGTAACTAGCAATGTTACAAAATGTATATAAAAAATATAACTTCATTAACAAGAATCCAACAACAGTAGATTTTTTAGATTCAATCATAAAACCAGTAATAAAAAAAACAACATATCCAGAAAACAAGAACTTAATAACATTCATCTTCTTAAATAAAAAAAATAAAAAAAAGTTATAGATCTACAAAACACAAAAAAAATGAAGATTTACAAAACACAAAAAAATTGCAAACCTGGAGGAACTTTTAGATCTGGAACACAAACAAATTACAAATCTGAAAATTACAAAAAAGTTGGAGATCTATAAAAGACAAAAAAATGAAGATCTACAAAAACACAAACATACTTATGGATTTGGATGATCTTTTAGATCTGGAACATTATGTTTAACATCAAACATCTTTTGGATCATCTTCAACATCGAACCGTCATCTGAAACATCATCTGAAACATCGAACCGTCATCTGAAACATCATCTTCAACATCGAACATCTTCAACTGGATCTGGAGCATCTTTTGGATCTGGTAGCATCTTCCTGGAGCATCTTCAACCGGAGCATCTGAAGCATCTTCAACTGGAGCATCTGGAGCATCTTTTTTTATTCGGAGCGTCTTTTTTGTTCAGAGCATCTGGAGTTTTGGGTGTTGATTATGAAGGATTTTGATAAGAAGAAGAATTTTTAGTTTCAGATCTTAGATCTGGAAAATGGTTATCAAGAGAGAGAGAAGTGTGTAGGATGAGGTAGAGAAGTGTAAGGGTGATGAAGGTTAATGAGTGTCAGCACAAAAGCACAAAAGCTTCTCCATGTCTAGTGCAAAATTCCCTTTTTACCCTTTATCTTATATTTTACATAAATGACGTGGATGTTTCTAGTCCACACAATTGAGTTTTCTGGGTTTTCTTAACTGGGGTGAGTTTTCTCATTATAATTAGCCTATATATATATATATATATGGGAAGGTTTAAATGAAAACCACTTTTAACGTGAAAACTCGAAAACTAACTAAAAAAAGCCTAAAAAACACACCAATTTTTTTTTCAATTTTTTTTTATAAAAATCGCATGTTTTTTTATATGAAAATATTTTTTTTGTAGTACACATACACATGTGTAGTATTACACATGTGCACTAAAATTTTTTTTTTGAAAATTTTTTTATATATATAAAATAGCGAAAATTGGTATGCAAAAAAAATGGGTATGTTTTTTAGGTTTTTTTAGTTAGTTTTTGAGTTTTCGCGTTAACTAGTGGTTTTCATTTGAACTTTCTCATATATATATATATATATATATATATATAGGATTAGGTTCAAGAGTGAACACTAGTGTAGTTTGCGAACTTAGCGAACTAATCCTGGCCATACATGTGTGTAGATCAATGGCCAGAATTTGATGATGAAATACACTAGTGTATTTTATGATTTGATGATGAAATCCTAGCCATCCACGTGTGTAAATCAATGACCAAGATTTGTTCACTCAGTTTGCAAATACATTAGTGTTCACTCTAGAACCCCACCCTATATATATATATATATATATATCTTCACATGAGGGGTACATAGGGGACTTCACTTAAATATCTAAAATTGTAAAGTTGTCTAATATTGTAATTTTTGGAGCTCGGGTACCAAAGTTGCAACACAGCAAAACCATAAGGATCATTCGTGTAGTTAATGCTTTATTATATTATATTATTAATATAATAATGATATTTAGATTTTATTACAAAAATAGTCAATGTGATATGTCACGTTATGATTTTGGTCAATCGTTTGGAAAATTACACATTTAGACAAATAGTTTGCACACATGTAACACTATTGATCCCTAGTATGGATGTACATTAACTTTGACGGTTAAATTAGTGCGGAATAACTAATATACCCTTTTTTATATTAAAAACTAAAGAAGCTTAAAACTCCAATGGAACTCCACTTATTAAAAACTAAGAAGCTTAAATCTCCAATGGAACTCAACTTACTATAAAGGAAAAAAACTAGAAAATGTATCTAAGAGGATGAACAACACATCCGTAGGAGTGGTCCGCTCACCAAACCACCTCAAACGAACCAAGGCTTGTTGGAGGAGGGGTGACTAGGAGGTCCAGAGGAGGGCTAGTCCGCTAAAGCGGACTGGTGTAATGTGGGTTTCACCATCTTTTTTGAATGGTAACTTTATATAAAAAATCAATTTTTTTTTAATTTGTTACTTTTTGAACGGTAACTTGTATTTATTTATTTTTTAAATAAATTTTTTAATAAATATCAACTAAAATCACACTTTTGAACGGTAACTTGTGTTTTTTTTTATTAATTGTATGTTTTTATTTTTAGGTTTTAAGTTAGGTTTTTCTATTATTAGTAAGTTTTTATTTTTGGGTTTTAAGTTAGGTTTTTTTATTTAAAAGTGTTGTAAATGTGTGTTATTTTTAATAGATTATCTAGTTTTTAACTTTATTTTTTATAATTTTTAAAAATAACATAAATAAAATACATAGGGTAAATTACACTTTTCGTCCTTTATGTTTATAGCGAGTTGCAATGGATAGCCTTTAACTTCAATAATTACAGTCACAATCCTTTATTTGCAAAACTTGTTACAACTTAGGTCCTTTGACCCTAACCTGGTTAAAATTTTCAGTTAAGTGAGGTCATGTGCAACCCATGTGAGGGCAAAACAGTCATTTAATACAAAAAAAAAAAGAATATCAGAATTTAAAAATTTATATAAAGAGTAAATTACAAGTTTTGTTCTTTATGTTTACATCAAATTGCAGGCGCTGTCCTTTAGAGCAAAAGTTGACAAGTTTTGTACTTAATGTTTCAAAATCTTGCACGTTATGTCCTTTAGGCCAAACTCAGTTAGATTTTTTAGTTAAATATGGTCATGTGCAAGGCACATAAGGGTATTATTGTCATTTTATATTCCCAGAGACTATTGAGTAAATAAATTATAATAAGGGACTTTTGTGTAAAATATAAAAAATAAAAACCTTTAATCTCTTTCTAAACTCGTCTATCTCTCTGTTCTCTCCCTCTATCCTCTCTCAAGAACTTCATAAACAAATATAAATCAGATTAAAATCAATATCACAACAGAAATCCAGAATCGTTTTAAAGATATCACTCCTTTGCCACCGACAATACTCACAAGTCTTGAAACTTATGAAGTATGGAAATCGGACACATTAGGAAAGGAAATCGGGTGTGCAGCCATCAGAATACTTGACCCGAAATCTTTGCCAAATTCAAAATAACAATTAATCACCGAAATCACAGGGATTTCAAATCCCCCTTCCTTCTGATACATAAAGAAATCTATCGATCAAATTCTGCAAACCAATAAAGGCTGAACTTTATAGTCTGTATTACTCTTTCAGTTTTAATTTCCGTTTTGTAGAGATGGATCGAATCTCAGAGCTTCCTGAATATATTGCTCATCACATACTCTCGTTTTGTAATACTTTTGATGCCCCTCCTGCGAGTGGACGGTGCGACGGCCGGAGGAAAGTGTGAGCGGTGGAGCATAGTGAGGTTTTGGGGATTATTGCTAGCCATCATCAACCGCCGCTCACCACCTCTTTTACCGTCACCGGCGAGCATTGGGTTGAAACCCTAGGGCTGCCGTAGCTTATGAGCACCAACTGAGGAGTGGAGGGTTAGGTTTCTAAGGTGGTGGTGGAAGGTAGCAGGTGGTGGCAGTGGAGGCTGATGGTGGCAGTGGCAAAGATGGAGAGAGGGGTGGGTCACCGGAGGTGGTGGTGATGGTCTATGGCTGAGAGAGAGATAGAGAGATAAAGAGAGACTGAAGAGAGAGAGGGGGGGTTTGAGTTTATATATTTTTTAATTTTTTGTTTTTTTTAATAAGAATGTATTTTAATTAAACGGGTAAAATTACAAAAGTACCCTGATGTATTGCAAAATACATCTCTTATTCGTGTACAGTTTGTATAGTTTCCGTTATATTTAGTTTAGTTTTAGTTAGAATGTGCATACTATTGATCAGATTGTGTTTTCCAGGTCTTGATGCTTAAATTTGCTGGATATTGAGTGAAAACGAGCCATAATGCTGAAACACCAAGTCCCGGAACAAGTTGGAAAAGAGTTAGAATTATTTTGGAGTTTTTGAGAGTTGAAGCTGGGCAAATTCCGTGCAAGTCTGTGCATTTTGATTTGTCCCGTCGCGCCACAAGGAAACCACAAGAGTGTCGCGCCCCGCCACAATTATTTTAATAATTTCTGACATTTGTTGCCGTCGCGCTACGTGACGCTGAAAGTACTGACCCGTCGCGCGACGCGACGGGGTGTTTGATCGAGCTTTCTCCGTTAAGCATTAGGGTTACGTATAAAATCCCAAGAAACCACATACCAAACCCTAGTTACGAATTGGGAGCATCTTAGGCGATTCTTGGAGCATTCATTGAGCAATTTTGGAGATTTTGAAGCTTTGGAATCGTTGGTACGAGTTCGGGACGAAGGATTGAAGACTACACGGGTTTTCTAGTTCTTTGTTATTGATTTCTCTTACGAAACTTGTTACAATGAATTCTTACTTGAATATCTTTACGTTGTTTTCATTACTTAACATGCTCGGCTAAACTTTTTTGCCACCTAGACTTTGATGAATGGATTAATATAAAGTGTTTACCTTTTTCGTTGATTGCATGATTATTAGGGATTGATTGTGTTAGTAAAAGGTTTGGTCTATTGATTTGATGTGCATGCATACTTTAATTTGGTTCGTTATTATCAATTGCTTCGTATGATTCTTGGTGACGGTCTTTATCACATAATAGAGTCGTGCTAGGGTTTTAGGATTTTGGTGAGTGTCTATATCACGTAATAAATCTTAACTCTTTAGGGTGAAATTGCGTAACTAACACCTTGAAGTAATTGTTAGTGATTTACTAGATTTTAGTGTTCTACTAGTCCTTATAGCTGGAAGGTGCGGGGCTATTGATAGGTCTTACCCGGCGAATTGCTTTAGACAGTCCTTCGAAAAAGGGTCGTGCCTTAGTTGCCCCGTCGGTTTATTAGTCTATCAAGTCAAGTTAAGAAACCTAAACTACCCTAGATCTATGATTGGAAAAGAGTAGGTCAACATTAGGGTACTTACACAATAATTAGACAACTGGAAAGACGTCTAATAACTGGTAGGGTTAACGGCCTAGGTAGCGCCATAAGTTTCACCTCGAGAAGGATTGAGGGGTTTAGTTGGTGTCTTAATAGGTTTAGTACTATAAGATCCCGGTTCCATAGATCATGCAGTTAACTTAATCGGTAATTCTTTAAAATCAATCCAGGATTCTAGTCTAGGTGGTTTCGTTCATCATATAAGAAAAGCCTTTGCCTTATTTCGTATTATTCTAGTTTTAAGTTTAATATTTAGTTTAAATATATTTCCTTAGATTTTCTGTAACCCCCCCAAACAATTAAACAAGTTTCAGTCGTGTCTGTCAGTGTCTGTTAGAGTCTAGTTTACGTGATAAATAGAGTCTCGTGGTTCGATATCCGGACTTCCTAGGGTTATACTACAGTGATCGGTACACTTGCCGATTGTGTGGGTTAGGTCGAGTCTAGAATTAAAACTTTATAGTGTCTAGCTTAGAGAGTCTAATTTAGTTAATTTCTATAGTCTGTTTAGCACACATCAAGTTTTTGGCACCGTTGCCGGGGACTCTTGGCAATCGCGTTCATTAGGGTTGATAGACTTTATTGACATATACGTGCTACGTGTTTTATTTTGTTTTTGTGTCTTTTATTTTAATCTTAAGTCTTAGAGACTAGTGTTTGCTTTTCTCATATCTAGGTTTTTGCTTGTAGTGGATGCCACATCTGCGCTTGCACGGACCGCCGAAGCCGCCAGTCATCGAGTCATCGTCTCGATTGGGCCAAGGCCCACAGGTTAGTACTTCATCCTCTTCTCAATTTCCTAATTTCGATTCCACTCCGTTACCCACCCCACCTCCATCCCCACCACCTTCACCAAACCATTCACCTAAACATCACCTAAGGTTTCCCCACCCGATAGTCCCACCTCTAGCAACCCAGAAAACATAGAACAAATGGCCAACGCAAGACAAACCGTCCACCAACAAGCCACTCAAAATTTCACCGGTCTTGCTTAACCCATCACCGTTCCACCCATAGTTAACAAAAACTCATGGCAGATTCCATCGTATGCCATGCAAGCCATCACAAATACCATCCAGTTTCACGGTCGTGACAATGAAGACGCCCCCGCCCATATAAACCGTTTCTCGCATATGCTTGCTACTTTTAGCCTTCACGGAGCCCCAAATGATGCTACTTACTTGCAGCTCTTCCCCTTTTCACTAGCCGGCCGTGCGGCTACTTGGTTGGACTCTCCACCAATCGGTACATTTACCACTTGGGCGGGCCTTCGTCAAGCCTTTTTGAACAAGTATTTTTCGCCCGCTAAAGCCTCACGTCTTTGTGACCAAATTCACTCTTTTCGCATGGAGCCCGACGAGCCCTTTTACCTTGCTTGGGAGCGTTTTCAAAACCTTTGTGCTCGTTGCTCCCAGGATGGTCTTTCCGATTGGGCCCTATGTGAGAAATTCTATAACGGTCTCACCCAAGAGATTCGTGATCGGTTGATACTAATGCGGGGGGTCATATGATGGATATTCTTACGATTGCCGAGTGTTTAGAGCGTTTTGAGGCATTTGCCCAATCTCAATCTCAGTCGCGAGCTGATCAGCGGTATCAAAGTGGTAATTCAAATACCACTACTAGTGCACCCGCCCGTGGGGTGAACCATGTCACCATGGACCCTAGTTTAGCCGCTGTGTTGCAAAACGTGACTAGGGAGCTTAAGGAGATTAAGGCTAAGGTAGATAAGTGTGAGTTTTGCCGAGGGGGTCACGATACGAGTGCGTGTCCTTTGTTAGTTGGTGAGGAGCAAGTTGATTTCGTAGGAGGAGGTCTAGGTAGAGGTAAACCTAGTGGGTTTGGTAATTTTAATTTGGGTTGGAGAAATAATAATAATAATTTTAATAATAATAATAATAATAATAATTTTCGCTCAAATGGACCTCCTGGTTTTCAAATAGCTCAAAATCCAAATAGGGGTCAAGGTTCATTCTTTGGTGGGGGTTCAAATGGGCAGTTCAATAAAGGGTTCAATGGACAGGTCAAAGAGGGGGGTTCAAATAATCAGGTTCAATCAGGTCAGGGTTCAAGTTATGATCTAGGGGTAGTTTAGAAAGAATGGAGGCAATGATGAGCCAGCTAGTTGTTAGGGACCAAACCACCCAAAAGACACTTAGTGAACATGACCTTATGCTTAAGAACCACCAAGCCTCTTTCCAAGACCTTCAAAGAGTCGTAGGTGACATGTCTAGGAAACTAGAGGAGAGATTACCTGGTCAGTTTGCGGGTAACACCCTACCAAACCTTAATGCCCATGCCAAAGCCATTACCACTCGTAGTGGCAAAACCGTAGGGAACCCGAGAGTTGAGGAGAGAGTAGTTGATGAGGATGGGGATATTGTAGACGAGGAGATCGAGATGGAGGCTCCCGGCAAAGTGCAACTGAGGCTAAGCCCAACAAGTACCGCACAGCCCGGTGAGTCTCAAGTTGAGAAGAAAGAAGAGAAAACTCCCGTAGACGTTAGACCTTCACCCCTAGTAGACCATTCACGTGTCCCGTTTCCTTCACGTCTTAGGAACCAAAAATACTCAAGGGAATATAGGAAATTTTTAGACATCTTCAAGCAATTGAAGATTAATCTTCCTTTTATCGAGGCACTCCAATCTATGCCTAAGTATACGAAATTCTTGAAAGACCTTCTTAGGAACAAGGAAAAGTTAGGGGAGTTGTCAAATGTCTCGTTGAATGGAGGGTGCTCCGCCGCTGTTTTAAATAAGCTTCCCGAAAAGCTTACCGATCCCGGTATTTTTACTATTCCTTGTCTATTCGGTAGTAACACCAATAGTAGAGCCTTAGCCGACTTAGGTGCTAGCATCAATTTGATGACCTTTTCTCTTTACGAGAAGCTAGACCTAGGCGAGCTTTCACCTACCCGAATGACATTATCCTTAGCCGATCAGTCCGTTACGAGAAGCTAGACCCTATGGGAATAGTTGAGAATTTGCTTGTCAAGGTCGACAAATTTGTGTTTCCCGCCGATTTCGTCATTCTCGATATGGAAGCGGATGAGAGAGTTCCCATTATACTTGGTCGTCCATTCTTACGTACGGCTAAAGCCCTCATAGATGTTTACGATGGTAAGATTACACTTAGGGTCGGTGAGGAGAGAGTCACCTTTGAGATAGATCGTTCAATGAACCACCCGAGTGGTTCGGATGACTATAGTGGTCCTTGCCATTACGTCTACTTCTTGAATTCGTTCATCTCATGTGTTGATCAATGTTTAGAGTATATTAGCGGTGCGGACTTAGTAGTAGGAGGGAGAGTAGAAGACGAGTCGAAGAGGGTAGATGAAGTTGAAGTTGAGGGGATTCCTTTGATTCCCGAAGTGCTAGCTGTTAGTGATGACACCACCCAACCCCCACCCTTAGAGCTTAAAGTACTCCCATCTCATTTAGAGTATGGATTTTTAGGGGAGGGTTCTGAGCTACCCGTTATTATCTCATCGGAGTTGGAGGAAGGTGAGAAGTAGAGGTTATTGGAGGTGTTGAAGGCCAACAAAGAGGCCATTGCTTGGAGGTTGTCCGACATCAAGGACATAAGCCTTTCTTATTGCACCCACTGCATACTCATGGAGGATGATTTCAAACCGGTGGTGCAACCCCAAAGGTGGCTCAACCCCAACATGCAAGATGTTGTGAAGAAGGAGGTTCTAAAACTCCTAGATGCCGGGATGATATATCCCATCTCTGATTCACCTTAGGTTAGTCCCACTCAGGTTGTCCCTAAGAAGGGAGGGATGACCGTTATCATGAATGAAAAGAATGAGCTTATCCCTTCTCGTACGGTCACAGGGTGGCGCGTGTGCATCGACTACCGAAAGTTGAATGATGCCACCCGAAAAGACCACTTCCCATTGCCCTTCATCGATCAAATGTTGGAGCCTCTCGCGGGTCAACAATTTTATTGTTTCTCGACGGGTTTTCTGGGTACTTCCAGATCTCCATAGCACCAGAGGATCAGGTTAAGACCACTTTCACATGCCCCTATGGCACCTATGCGTACCGCGCATGCCATTTGGGCTGTGTAACGCTCCAGCTACTTTTCAGCGGTGCATGGTTGCCATATTTCAGGATATGATTGAGAGTTCCATGGAGGTTTTCATGGATGATTTTTTCGGTGTATGGCAACTCTTTTGATGAGTGTTTAAAGAATCTAGAGAGGATGTTGAAGCGATGCGTGGAGACGAAGCTTATGTTAAACTGGGAGAAGTGTCACTTCATGGTGACGGAAGGTATTGTGTTAGGACACAAGATCTCGAGGGATGGTATTGAGGTAGATCGCACGAAAATAGATACCATTAGTAGGTTACCTCCACCCACTAGTGTGAAGTCGATTTGAAGTTTTTTAGGGCATGCGGGCTTCTATAGGCGCTTTATTAGGGATTTCTCAAAAATTACTCGCCCCATGACCCATCTTCTAGAGAAAGATGTTCCATTCATCTTTGACGAGGAGTGTCTTAAAGCCTTCAACTTTTTGAAGGAACAACTTGTGAGTGCGCATATTCTTATCTCGCCCGATTGGAGCTTACCGTTTGAGCTCATGTGCGATGCGAGTGACTATGCCGTTGGAGCGGTATTAGGACAAAGAAAGGATAAGCACTTCCACCCCATATATTACGCGAGCAAAATGCTAAATGATGCTCAAGAGAACTACACCACCATGGAGAAAGAACTCTTAGCCGTAGTATTTGATTTCGACAAATTCTGCTCATACCTCGTTCTATCCAAGACCATAGTTTTCACCGACCATTCCGCATTGCGTTTTCTTTTTCAAAAGAAAGACGCTAAACCCCGACTCATTCGGTGGATTCTATTGCTTAGTGAGTTTGATATTGAGATTAGAGACAAGAGAGGGGCCGAAAACGTGGCGGCCGATCATCTTTCGCGGTTAGAGGACCCTAGGCGAGAGGAGATTCGTGAGGAGGATATAGGAGATACGTTCCCTCACAAGTATATTGAGTTTGTAGAGGCCGAAAAGGAAGGATTGCCTTGGTTTTGTGATTTAGCGAACTATCTTTCTAGTGGCAATGTTGTGAGGGAGTGTACTTACACTCGAACCCAGAAAACGCAAGCATGTAAAATGATTTAGACAAGTATTGGGAAGGAGTGTACTTACACTCGAACCCAGAAAACGCAAGCATGTAAAATGATTTAGACAAGTATTGGGAGGGAGTGTACTTACACTCGAACCCAGAAAACGCAAGCATGTAAAATGATTTAGACAAGTATTGGGAGGGAGTGTACTTACACTCGAACCCAGAAAACGCAAGCATGTAAAATGATTTAGACAAGTATTGGGAGGGAGTGTACTTACACTAGAACCCGGAAAACGCAAACATGTAAAATGATTTAGACAAGTATTGGGAGGGAGTGTACTTACACTCGAACCCGGAAAATGCAAATATGTCCCTTAACGGGTCGTTTTTGGTAAAACGTCAAACTTAAGGGCAAAGTCGGAATATAAAAATGAAGCGAGGTCTTAATGCATACCGGGAGGGTTGCAATAACAACGACTTCGGTAAAACACCCGGTTGATGGGTAAGAATTAAACACATGCGTAAACCAAGAGACGTGAACGCGGGTTGAAAAATCAAAGGGACTTGGGTTACGAGTTATGACTATAAAACCTCGTATATAGAAATTGTGAGTAAATATGTTCAACTATTCGAAGTCGAATGGTTGAATAAAGAATAAAGTTGATTGTTTATAAAGTGATGGATTTCACATTAATAGGTCAAACAGGTTGAATACAATATAACGTCGAATGGCACAAATGAGCGCTAGCCAGTTAAAGGTAGCGTTAAATGCAAGAGAATAATGAGCCCGGTATTGGGATATAACCAAATAAGAATAAATTATGGACTGTTAATATCCTGGTATGGATAATTGACAAAAGTTAAAGAGAAGATCCTAAAACTAAAACTTCAGTTTTAGTAAGAAATAATGTTTTTACAAACATAAACTCTGATAGGAATTTAAATAGTAAGTATGAAAGATACAAGTCTTGATACTGATAGGCGCAAGACAATATATTCGAAAAGTGATATTTTCGAAAATGAAAGGTTGATACAAATTAAACACGATGTGACACGATCACGGATAGGAAATGTAATGTGAAGTAAAATCACATTATTACCAAGCGAGCGGTGAAAAACTAACGGGACTAATAAGTCTAGTTAGTAAGACCGGATAAGGCCAGTAATTCGAGTCAATAAAAAAAAATTGGTTTGCTTGTAAGCGGTGGATTCGGTATAACTGAACCGAATAAATGAATCTGGAAACAAAAGAAATTATTGCAAAAAAAAAAAAGTGAAATATTTCACTAAAGACCTTTAAACGGGTCAAGGTAACGGATTCACCAAGAGTTCAATAATATATAAAAGCGATGGAAATCGCTAAGTTAACTAAACTAGTAGAAATAACGGAACTACGTTGTTTCAAGTTACATTATGTCGTATGAAGTACGTAGGGGTTCTGTAACCAAAAAGATATTACCTTAATTTTTCTGGTAATACTAACAATTGGTTAAAGTATGAATAATGCTTAAGAGATTACTCAGGTCAAACGCATTGAGTTTAGAACTCAATGAACTATGTAAGCAAGGTTTCGAGGACGAAACCTCTTTAAGGGGGGTAGACTTGTAACACCCCGAAAACGGGCTTGGTAATTAAACCCCGTTAATACTAAAAGACGGGTAAAGTACCGTTAGTGGTAAAATTTACCCGGTGGAATATTTGGATTTAAATAATTAATCCTAATAATAAATAAAAATGAATAAAAGCTTTAAAGAAATAAAATGGACAAAAGGCCCGAGTTAACGGGGCCTAAAATAAACTTAGTCATAAATATTCCCGAACCCGCTAAGTTAACTAGGAATATTAAACCTAGTTAATAAGTGAGAGTATTGTTGAAAATAATTAGGTTGTGACCTAATTAATAACTAACCAAACATGAGGGAACAAAGCCGGGTAACTTACAAATGGTTTTATAAACTTAAAAATAAAACAAACACACACATATGTGTGTGTGCGTGCGTGAGAAGCCAGGAGGGAGCTCCATGGAGCAAACCCTAGTTCTTCAACAAAATCTTCAAATTGGAAGATCAAATGAAGGCCAAATTCGGAATTTAATACATAGAAACGATCACCTAGTCGTGGGGATCGTAAGGTATGTCGAATTTCTAACATTCATGAAGTTGTGAAAATTTGTTAAATTTGCATGATGCGATTTATGCAAGAATCATAGAGGCTATGGCCAAATTAATGAAGTATGATTGCTTAGGAACAAACCCTAAGTAGAAATTTGAAGTAAAATTTCTATGATTTGAGTAATTTGGTGATTTACCACTTTTAGACAAGTGAGTTTTTATTATATAGTGAAGATGATGATATACACATGTTTAAAATCATCATAGTTGATAGTAGAAGCAAAATACTTGAACAAATTGTAAGTTTGAGTATATGATCATAATTGCCATGAAATGGGTTTAGTTGATTTGATGAAATTAATGTTGTATGGGTGTTTATAAACACCGTAGTAACTCGTACGAATGAACTACTTGAACAAAATAAGGATTTTGTTAAGAGTTCATAATTATTTAGAAGTGAGTCTTGATACAAGAATTAAACTCAATGATTTATGATTGAGTTTAATAAGAAAAGTAGTCAAAGAATCATAAGGTGTGAAAGTCATGATTTGGAATGACTAATCTAACAACCTTGTGAATAATGAATGATAGTTGGCACTTAACAAGCTAGGTGAAGCTTGAGGAGAAAGCGGGTCGAACGAATCAAGAATGAAAAGGAAAGCGTAATTCGGATGAAAGGTAAGTGAAACTTACACACTTTTGTAGAATACTTGTTTACTTTACAAGTAATAAATGCGATAACGATAATAATGAAAATATGGTTTCCGACGCGATTGGTACGAGTCGGAACATATAAAGATGATAAAAACCATGGTTTATGGTAAAAAGGATAAATCGGTAAATTGGTCATGTAATGACTAAGAGATTATGAGTTTTGATAAGATTACCGCGTAGTGTAATCTAATATTGAGAAAAGGGGTAATAATGGAAATTTAGTCAAGTATCGACTAATGTAAATTGACAATAAAAAGGGCACCCATGGCGTAAGCCGAACGGGTCAAATTTGTAAGAAATGAGTTAAAGAGAAAAGGAGGGGTCAAGTGGTAACATCCGACATGGGCCGGATGTGTAAATTTGAAATTGAAAACCTCGTTTTACTACATATGTAAATGTTTGGTCATATGAGCCAAACGGGTCAAATGGTGATGATAACACCATTTGACAATAATGACTAATCTTGGTTGTCAAGTCATATGTAAACAGGAACGAATAGCAATTCTGGGATAATTGCGACACTATAGAATGTTGGTTAATAAATGCGAGGTATAAACGGGTCTATACGTTGATCCGAGCCAGGTACGCACAAATAAGTTGTAGTAAGAAGTGCAATTTGGTCAAATATTAGTGGAAGTCCTTTATCGTAAAAATGAAGGATTAAATGTGACCAAAACGCCCTTGTTAGCTAATTCGAACAAACAACCTTTAAAGGTTGTTTGGAAACAAGTTTTATGATTAAGCAAATACTTAGATTAAGTATAGAAGTTGAAAGAGGTATTACATTAGTCAAACGGTACTATTTGAGTTTTTACCGTAAAATAATGATTCGAGAGGTAAAATTTGGTTTATATAGATCACCACATCAAACCCGCCATAAACACAATTGTGGTGGGAGATTATAGGATAAGAAATGTGGTGGTGAAATGCTAGAAACAATCGAGAGCGATTTTAGGCTCGAAAATGCTTAAATACCCTTAACGGGTCAAAATAAGCATACGAGCGAAAACGGGTTTAAATTGTGAAATAAACTTGTGATTAGAACCTAAAATGGTAGTTAATAACAATTTGAGAAGTGTAGGTGATGTAGGAATCAAACAAATATGTTCGTTTGATAAAATGCATAAACGGGTCAAAATTTGGTAAAAGGGCGATAAGCCGAAGACTTAAAAGTCTGAAATTTTATTATGAAGGTTGTTGGATTTTAACTCCATTAGATGGAGAATTAAATTACGGACGCGTAGGAAAAAGAATCGGGTAAAACGGATCAATAACGAAGAAGTTATGGCCGTTTCCGTGAAATCAGATCGTGCAGGGAATAAGCAGCAACATTCTGCTGAAAAGGGGGCCTAGCGTCACGCGACGCCCCTTGGCGTCACGCGACGCCCCCAAACCCGGAAAAATGTTATTTTTTTTCATATTTAACCCCTGTACTTGTTTGAACTTCATATTTAACCCCTGTACTTGTTTGAACTTCATATTTGACTATCAAAACTAACTTTTAAGTTGGTTTTGATCATAGGTGATTGCCATGAGTGCCCGGATGAAGATCAAGCGACGAGCAAGAACCGAACACGATCACGAAATAAGCTTCCGCACTATGTATCGTTATTATGTTAAATGACGAATGTCGTTTCATTGTTTCTTTTAAGTGACGAACTTAATTACATTATGTTCTAAACTTTTAAATTGTAAAAAGGTTTTAGTAAACCCGTTTTTCCGATGGATATGTAATCTTAATTACATGATTGTTTTTCGTAAATAATACGCTAAACCTTGATTTATAAGAACGGGTGTTACAGGTACTCACTTTTGCAAAGCATTGATGGAAAAATTGCTTGCACGCTACGGAGTCACTCATCGTTTGTCTACCGCATATCATCCACAAATAAGTGGTCAAGTGGAGAATGCGAATCGTGGTATAAAACGAATCTTAGAGAAAACCATTGGTAAGAGTAGGAAGGATTGGTCCGACAAGCTAGACGATGCATTGTGGGCGTTTAGAACCGCCTACAAGACGCCTTTAGGAACTACGCCATTTATGATTGTCTATGGAAAAGCTTGTCACCTTCCCGTAGAGTTAGAGCACCGAGCACTTTGGGCGTTAAAGACCGTTAATCTTGACATGACCGAAGCCGCTAGGAAGCGTTTCTTTCAAATCCATGAGCTTGAGGAGCTTAGGGATGCGGCTTATGCTCGATCGTTGGGAATCATGGAGAAAACGAAGGCTTCACATGATAGGAAGTTAAGGAAGGTCAAAGAGTTTAGCAAAGGTGATAAAGTGCTTCTTTACAACTCAAGATTGAATTTATTTGCGGGGAAGTTGAAGTCAAAGTGGTCGGGACCTTATATGGTTCATTACGTGTTTCTGTATGGAGCGGTGGAGATCATGGATGAGACGGATGGCCGTAGTTGGAAGGTGAATGGCCAATGATTGAAGCATTAAATTTGAGGAGCAATAGACAAGAACGAGATGGAGGAAACTCCTCTCGAAATTCCATCAAAAGCCGCCAATTAGTGTTTTGGGTGAAATCCCAAGTGTAGAGTATGTACCGTTTATAAATTTCGTTAATTTTCGTGATTTTTCATAGTTTTTCATGTCTTTGTTTTGTGTGTTTGAGTAATTTTGCAGGAATCATACCATCGAGAAGCTGAATTTGCGAAGAAAACGACATTCCATGTAAGTCCCAACACTTAGAAAAAATTTGGGATGGTTTGGGGAAGGTTTGGTAACACTTAGAGATTTTTCTAAGGCATAAAACTTGAAATTTCTCGCAACCTTCTGTCCAAAATGTGCCTTCGCGTCGCGCCACCACAAAACAACTTACCTGTGGCGCAGCGCGACGCCTAAGACCAAAAATTCAGTTTGAACCCGGCCGTGGCGGCACGCCACCACAAACAAACCCTCTCGTCGCGTGACGCGACCCCGTCTTTGAACCCTCTTACCTGAACCATGCCGTGGCGCTATGCCACGGCTAATATATTATGAGGTGGCGGCACACGACCGTATAAAACTTCGATTAAAAGCCTTTCCTCTCACCTGTTTCCCCAAAATTCAACCTAACCTTTTTCCCACCGCCCCCATCGGCGAACACACTTCCCACCATCATATCTCCATCGATACTCCACCATTTTCACTCATTTTTCCACTCCTTTGATCGGTTTTTAATGCTCTACAAGACCCACCACAAAAACCCATCAATCATCCGCTGATTCTACTCCGATTAGGGACTCACCATTAACAAAATTTCCTAGTTTTTCTTACAAAACTTCAAGTAACTCAGGTATGTTTTTTCTGCTTTAATCTCTTGTATTTGTTTCTTAGATTGTTTAATAGGTCCGTAAGTGAGTTTTTTGAGTCATTCATGTCGAGTCAGTCCGTAGGTCCGGTTGAAGTCTTGTTGTGTCGAGTCTTATGGTCATTTGATATAGTGAAGTCAAGTCAGCCGTAAAGCTATGTCGTTTTGGTTTCGAGTCAGGTCTGGTCGTTTGTTTTGGTGTAAAATATGTGGGTGCGGATGGTTTTGGATTGGGCTAGTGAATGCGCTTCGATTATTGATTGATTGGTATGGTATGGCATATGTTGACACTTGAAGTCTAAACCTTGCAATGAAACGGAATTTTTGCAACGATCAAAACCTCCTTTAATTAGGCGGAATTTTTCAATGTTAAAATCTGTTTTCGACTAAAAAGCAAATGAATTTAAGCAAGGTTGGACTTCAATGTCTTGGTTAGGCACTCGTTTCAATTGCGGACAATTAAAGTGCCGAGGGGTGTAATGTACATTGAGTCCAAGTTAGGGTCTTGTTTGTTAGTTTTAGTATAGTTTGAGTCGTAGTTAGTTGGTCTTGGGTTTACTTACACGTACAAGTGATTTAGGCTCGCCCGTACTCAATCACCATTCGGGCGAGTTTAACTATCACTTAGCAATTGTAAAAGGTAACCCGATTTTTATTTCAACTTTATTTTTCAGAATTAGCCGCGAATAAAATGCTATACGGCTATTCTATTTTTTTCGAAAAAATTTATAAAAATCCAAAAAAATATAAAATTTCAAAATTAAAAAAAAAACAATTAAAAAATTAAAAATACCAAAAATAGTTTGTTATTACTGATTGTCTGCTTGTTTTGTCTTGTCAATATCTGTTTTGCAGACATGGCTACTAGTTCGCGTAGAGGTAGGTCTCGAAAAACAGGTGCGGGTCAGACAGCACCACAACAGGATCCACCCCAGCAAGACCCGGTTCCACAGGAGACCCCGATTATTCAGATAGCTGCTGATGATCCAAAGTTGAGAAAAATCCAGTATCAAATGTATGAGTTTATTCCGGATAGGAAATGTAGTAGAGCCGACCACCCGATACTGAAGTTCGAGCCGGGTACATCTGAGTGGGAGAAATATGATAAGTTGAGAAAAACGGATTTGCTTCAGCACAGGGTGATAGACTGGACCTGGTTGGGGGAAATAGGTTCAAGGCAGGAAGTGGAGGACCTCTTGGGTCCGAAGTTGAGTGATGCATTGGAGTGTACGCAGGCTCAGTATGAGGAGTTGGTGCTAGAGTTTCACAGCACATGGAGACACAAGGAGGGGAAGTTTGATCAGGACACAGCTGTGTCTTTCAGTTTGGGTAGGCAGGTTTTTGAGATGAATATGGAGAGGTTTACCATCGTGTCAAGGTTTTATACTGAGGAGGAAGTGTAGCAGCCGGGATTTGTGACTAGTCTGCGGGGTGCGTATTCGATTGTTAGGGATCACAGTGTTGGTTCGACTGAGCTGCGAAATTTCAGGCAGACGATTTCCGACCACTCATTTGCGGTTACGAACTTGATCACTTCGGTTCGTAACCCAGTTTATAGGTATGTTTTGAAGATTTTATCTACTACATTGGTGGGTTGGAAGTCGGGGGAGAACAAGGCGAATTGGATTGAGTTGTTTATTCTTATGTTCCGTGTGGAGAATCGTGAGATGAACCTGGCTACAGTATTAGCAGACTCATTTAGCAGGGGTCGTCAAGGTGGTCATCGGGCTGGGTTGGCTATGGTCCCTTATATTACTCGGATTGCACATAATTTGGGGGTGTTTAACAAGTATGTCCCCCAATTTCTACATGAGGGGCCCAAGACGATGACATTTGGTTTGAGAGAGTTGCAGCAGGCTGGGATAGTGTCGTGGACTGAGCCCTACGGCTGGGAGCCGATTAGGCAGGGCCCGCAGGTGCAGCCGCCCGAGGGACATCCAGCTGAGGATGTGATGATTCAGATTGATCCTACACACCGACAGCGGCCACCACAGCGACACGAGCGGCCAACACCTCAGTACCCCCGTAGGCAGCCACCACCTGTGCCTCTTACTTTGGAGTCGTTCTCTACCTATGTGGAGCATAGATTCGACAGGCTGGAGCACCTTATTCTTACAGGTCAGGATAGGCAGGAAGATGCTTTGCGATACATGATGACCACGCACAACATGGGGATCCCAGACTTCTTTTAGCCGAGAGAGGAGGGTGGCTCGGCTGGTACTGGACAGAGGTTTGACCCGGATCCCCCGTTCCGTGTATTTGGTGAGGGCAGTTCTGGTGCAGGTGGACAGGAGGGCAGTGAAGGGTCTGCCAGTGAGCATGAGGAGGACTACTGTGGGGATGAGATGAGGATGCAGCAGCTGATTATATCTTTTGTTTGATTTTTCTTTAATGTTGTTTTTGATCCTCATTTGTTGTTCTGTACTTATACAGATATACTTTGAACAGGTTGGTTGGGCAGGATGGGTTGGTTTGTGTTGAAACTATTGATATTTTGATGATATATACTATTATATTTTGGTAGTTTGTGATGTTGATTGATAGGTTGATGTTTAGCCGCTTTCGTTCGCGTGTCCGAGAATAGGAGTTGTTTGCTGAGCGCGTTTCGAATTGGAGGGCTTATGTGGAAACGACTGGCACTTTGACAGTCTCACATATTCAGCTAAGTCGTTTCCCTTGTATTTTTTGTATTCGTTTATTTCTTTATTTATTTAGTTCGTTCGTAGTTTAGTAGTTACTTTTAGGTAGTTAGTTGAGTCGTATTTCCGTTCTTGCATTAGGGACAATGCAATCTTTAAGTGTGGGGATGGGATACATGTAAATATTCTAGTCATAAATATGAAAAACACAAAAAAAAAAAAAAAAATCAAAAAATCAAAAAAAAATTGAAAAATCAGAAAAATGTTCTTTCGAATAAAGAAGTTTGCAAATTTACACGGAAAATGATAAAAAGATGAATTTTTTCTTGGGTTCGAATAATAATAATATGAGATTAAAATAAATCGAGCTTGTGTCTAGTTAGGGATTTGTGGATAGGTCCGGGTTTGGTTTTAGGTCCCTTTGAGTAAATATTACCTTAATTGTCGGTCTGCTAGTGGGTTTTCATCTGGGAAATATGGAAAATTGAAACCACCAATAAGAGTATAAGGAACACCGTTATAAGTTAAAACTCTTAGAATTTTTGATCATGAAGAAAAAAAATAGAGAAAAAATGATGAGCTAGAAACTGAATGAAAGTAGCACAGTTCTATGCAGTCTGGGTTGGGGATAGTGACTTTACAACCGGATTACCTCTAGGGTGTGTGAAATCGACCTTGCAAAGAAAAGTAAAAAGTACTAAAGCCTAAGTAGTCTGAGTTGGGGATAGCGACTCTACAGCCGGATTGCCTCTTGGTTAGGGAAAGCAATGTCTACGCTCATTAAAAAGAAAAAAAAGAAAGAAAAGTGATGAAAAAAAATGTGATTTTGAATTCTCTTGGTTTTGATATAAGACGGTTGGGAATTGGTCCAGTGATCGTTCCTTGAATTCTATAAGCTTGAGGCGGGAGTAGGTGGACCGTAGATTCTAGCGTGAGACCCTAGGTAGACGATAACGGCTTAAGACCGGATTTGGGGTTTAAAGGGACAAATATATTTGCAATCTAGGCTAACGCAAGCTTTTGTTTTTAATAAAATATAAATATGCTTTGACCCAAGCGACTATTCATCTCTGATTCCGTTGCATAATTCTTTTTCGAGGATGAAAAAAGAGTAAGTGTGGGGATATTCGATGTATTGCAAAATACATCTCTTATTCGTGTATAGTTTGTATAGTTTCCGTTATATTTAGTTTAGTTTTAGTTAGAATGTGCATACTATTGATCAGATTGTGTTTTCCAGGTCTTGATGCTTAAATTTGCTGGATATTGAGTGAAAACGAGCCATAATGCTGAAACACCAAGTCCCGGAACAAGTTGGAAAAGAGTTAGAATTATTTTGGAGTTTTTGAGAGTTGAAGCTGGGAAAATTTCGTGCAAGTCTGTCCATTTTGAGTTGTCGCGTCGCGCCACAAGGAAACCACAAGAGTGTCGCGCCCCGCCATGATTATTTTAATAATTTCTGACATTTGTTGCCGTCGCGCTACGCGACGCTGAAAGTACTGACCCGTCGCGCGACGCGACGGGGTGTTTGATCGAGTTTTCTCCGTTAAGCATTAGGGTTACGTATAAAATCCCAAGAAACCACATACTAAACCCTAGTTACGAATTGGGAGCATCTTAGGCGATTCTTGGAGCATTCATTGAGCAATTTTGGAGATTTTGAAGCTTTGGAATCATTGGTACGAGTTCGGGACGAAGGATTGAAGACTACACGGGTTTTCTAGTTCTTTGTTATTGATTTCTCTTACGAAACTTGTTACAATGAATTCTTACTTGAATATCTTTACGTTGTTTTCATTACTTAACATGCTCGGCTAAACTTTTATGCCACCTAGACTTTAATGAATGGATTAATATAAAGTGTTTACCTTTTTCGTTGATTGCATGATTATTATGGATTGATTGTGTTAGTAAAAGGTTTGGTCTATTGATTTGATGTGCACGCATACTTTAATTTGGTTCGTTATTATCAATTGCTTCGTATGATTCTTGGTGACGCTCTTTATCACATAATAGAGTCATGATAGGGTTTTAGGATTTTGTTGAGTGTCTATATCACGTAATAAATCTTAACTCTTTAGGGTGAAATTGCACAACTAACCCCTAGAAGTATTTGTTAGTGATTTACTAGATTTTAGTGTTCTACTAGTCCTTATAGCTGGAAGGTGTGGGGCTATTGATAGGTCTTACCCGGCGAATTGCTTTAGACAGTCCTTGGAAAGGGTCGTGCCTTAGTTGCCCCGTCGGTTTATTAGTCTATCAACTCAAGTTAAGAAACCTAAACTACCCTAGATCTATGATTGGAAAAGAGTAGGTCAACATTAGGGTACTTACACAATAATTAGACAACTGGAAAGACGTCTAATAACCGGTAGGATTAACGGCCTAGGTAGCGCCATAAGTGGTAGCGCCATAAGTTTCACCTCGAGAAGGGTTGAGGGGCTTAGTTGGTGTCTTAATAGGTTTAGTACTATAAGATCCCGGTTCCATAAATCATGCAGTTAACTTAATCGGTAATTCTTTAAAATCAATCCAGGATTCTAGTCTAGGTGGTTTCGTTCATCATATAAGAAAAGCATTTGCCTTATTTCGTATTAGTCTAGTTTTTCGTTTAATATTTAGTTTAAATAGATTTTCTTAGATTTTCCGTAACCCCCCCCCCCCCAAAACAATTAAACAAGTTTTAGTCGTGTCTGTCAGTGTATGTTAGAGTCTAGTTTACGTGATAAATAGAGTCTCGTGGTTCGATATCCGGACTTCCTAGGGTTATACTACAGTGATCGGTACACTTGCCGATTGTGTGGTTTAGGTCGAGTCTAGAATTAAAACTTTATAGTGTCTAGCTTAGAGAGTCTAATTTAGTTAATTTTTATAGTCTGTTTAGCATACATCATACCCTCATGTACTTACTAAAATCACAAAAATACCCCGATTTAACAGAAATTTAACTATGTTAGGCTCAAAGGGCATACCATGCAATATTTTGAAACATTAAGGACATAACTTGTCAACTTTTGCGCTAATGGACAGCGCCTGCAATTTGATGTAAACATAAAGGAGAAAAGTTGCAATTTACTCTATATAAAAATTAAAAACCTAAACCATCATTTCCCCTATACACTCTCTCTCCACTGTAATCTCTCTCTACACACACACTCTCTCTCTCCTGTACTTTCTCTCTCTCTTTCTCTACATACTAGTTCTCAGATCTGGGCTTATTCTTCACCTTCTCAAATCTCACATTCTCTCTCTCTTATTCTCTTACATATCTTAACCTTTTTTATAGCACCACCGTGACCATTGATCCCCGCCGCCACCGTCACAGTAGATGACATTGCTGCCTAATTGATGGTAGCGGCTGATGCAGCCTTGCGGTGGTAGTTGTGACGGTTTGAGTGGCGATTTCTTGATGGATGTAAATAACTTATACCTCTTTTCGTTCGAAGATGGTGACCTTTGGAGGCCTTTAAACGTCGATCAAGATTATTTTAATGTTACTGATTTCTTGATGGCTTTTTTTATTTCTTTGGTTACCTAACGATTACTAGACGCCTTGAACAATCTATGATGATGAGTTTCCTTTCATCGGAGATGTAATGATATTTTTTTTATTCTTTCTGGCTTTTCTTTCTCCGGAGATGATGACCAAACGGTTACAAGACGCTTTTAGAAATCAATAATGATGAGTTTTCTTTCATCTGAGATAATTTTATTTCTTGAAGCTTTTTGTCTTTTGGTATGGAATATTTTGAACAGCTTAAAGTCGATGTTGTTAGTGGTGGTTGAGGTTGATTGGAGAGAGATGAAGAAGAGAGATTCCAGGGTTAAGATTGGGGAATTAGGGAAGATGGTGTTTATTTATTAATGAACATTTTAAATAAAAACATAAAATGACCATAATACCCTTAGGTGGATAGATATAACTGAAAATTCTAACTTGGTTAGTGTTAAAGGACGAAAGGTGTAACAAGTTTTGCAAATAAAGGATTGTTACTGTAATTATTGAAGTTAAAGGTCATCCATTACAAACCGCTACAAACATAAAGGATTAAAAGTGTAATTTACCCAAATACATAAGTTGTAAAAAATATACAGATTGTACAATATATATATATATATAGATTAAATAAAATGAGAAAGTAGGTGATGAGGTGGAGGTTTGTAGTGGTTTATTGTTGTAGGAAAAAAATGAAGGTTTGGAGTGGTGATAGTTTGTAATGATGTGACATGATGATTAGATAGTCTATTGAGTGGACGTTTGTTGTTGTAGATGTTTTAATTGAAAGACAAAACAAAAGGAGTAAATTACAAAGGGATTTTCTAATGGCACACCCACTGTCTATCTACACACGTTTTCAATTCAATACGCATCGTATAGGCCTATACGATGCGTATTGAAATAAAGTAAAAGACATGGCAGACTGACATGTGAAGGTTATGTCTGGCGGCGGGATTGATACGCATCGTATAGGCCTATACGATGCGTATCAGCCCACAGTTTTTTTGAATTTATTTTTCGTTGTGTTGTGTCGAATGCGAACCCGAGAAACGAAAGGGATTTTGACCAGTTGGTCGATGATATGATAGATAAAGATCTTGACACGATTATTTCCATTTTCAAGTATTATTAAAACCATTCAAGCCCACCAGTCTACAATGTGGTTCCCAATTTGCGGAACATAATCCCAGATTGTCTAAAGAAGCGCTTTTATCATGTGTCATGTGGTAAACAAATACCAAGGGTGTATATATAGATCTCTATTTGTTCATCTTTCCAGGCTTTTACACACGAATATGTGGTTCCCGATTTGCGGAATATAATCCCAGATTGTCTAAAGAAGCGCTTTTATCATGTGTTATATTAGATGTGTTATGGTGAGATTTTTCAAGTTTGCACAGTGGGAGAAAAGACCAGCACCTCTGTCAGTATTGTCCTTTAAATTCGCATAAACGTATATTCGTTTCATAACCTCCTCCTATAAATCAACCACAAATCACCCGATACGTCTTCTATGATGATTCGAAACATTCACGAACCACAATGGACTCAGACTCATACTACTATAATATGACACATGATAAAAGCGCTTCTTTAGACAATCTGGGATTATGTTCCATTTTATGACACATGATACGGCACACTTACCTTAATCACATCTTCCATGGAGTCACAGATCTGACAATAGGGCCCACGGATCTTATGCCCACCCGAGACCGACCTCTAGATCATATATGATAAAAGCGCTTCTTTAGACAATCTGGGATTATGTTCTGTTTCTTCAAGATTTACGTCTGATGTCCAAGTTTAATCACATTTGACTTCATCTGCGACAGTCCGATGACTATCTTGGTTCAATAATCCGACAATAGGGCCCACGGATCTTATGCCCACCCGAGACCGACCTCTGGATCACACATGATAAAAGCGCTTCTTTAGACAATCTGGGATTATGTTCCGTTTCTTCAAGATTTACGTCTGATGTCCAAGTTTGATCACATTTGACTTCATTTGCGGCAGTCCAATGACTTTCTTGGTTCAATAATCTGACAATAGGGCCCACGGGTCTTATGCCCACCTGAGACCGACCTCTGGAACACACATGATAAAAGCGCTTCTTTAGACAATCTGGTATTATGTTTCGTTTCTTCAAGATTTACGTCTGATGTCCAAGTTTGATCACATTTGACTTCATCTGCGGCAGTCCAATGACTTTCTTGGTTTAATAATCCGACAATAGGGCCCACGGATCTTATGCTCACCCGAGACCGACCTTTGGATCACACATGATAAAAGAGCTTCTTTAGACAATCTGGGATTATGTTCCGTTTCTTCAAGATTTACGTCTGATGTCCAAGTTTGATCACATTTGACTTCATATGCGGCAGTCCAATGACTTTCTTGGTTCAATAATCCGTTCAATATCAGCGTTGTTTATCACCCTGTGCAAGCATTGGAAGCCCGACAAACAGTCTTGCAATTACATCTTCAATCAAGACCGCATTATTAATTATAATGAAGCAATGAAGATTGAATGTGCAAAACCGCAACCGTTTTATAGTACGGAAACAGTGGCTATGGGAAATACAAACCTGACAGGAACCACAATGGACTCAGACTCATACTACCCTTGCCGTTCCGTATTTTCTCCTTTTCTAATTCTCGAAGAATCTCATAACTGCCGATATCTCATCCTTCTGTTGTTCAGTACTTCCGAGACGATTCAAGTGAGTCCTATGAAGCAAGTGTCTGTCTATTCAATTGAGAGGAATCATTGCATTACATCCCCATTGAAAACAAATTGTGTTTGTCTGAACCAACCAAAATCCACAAATTTCCAACAATTAACAGGACATTGTTAAAAGGGAGAATCTATTGGAACACCTGATTGAGAGAAACTTCTTCGAGCTAACTGCCGATATCTCATCCTTCTGTTGTTCAGTACTTCCGAGACGATTCAAGTGAGTCCTATGAAGCAAGTGTTTGTCTACAAATTCCAATAAATTGTGGGTTAATAGATTCCGAAGCTGGTATTTCAGTTATTTCTGTTGATTCAGTACTTCAAGGCATGCCTGTTTGATGACCGAATAGATATCCAAATTGTGAGGAAAGATGACCGAATAGAGATCTGAACCAACCGAAATCCACAATTTCCAACAAATTGTGTCTAATGCAAGGATCTTCGAATGCGGTGTGTACGTTAAATACCGTTCACCACGTTTTTAGTTGCTTCTCTTGTTGAGTGAGACATTTCATAGAGAACAAGTTAACAACAGAATGAAATTTTATTGAAAATTGTAAAAATGTTAAGTGTTTGAGGCATGCCTGTTTGATTCAAGTGAGTCCTATGAGGCAAGTGTCTGTCTATTCAATTGAGAGGAAAGATGACCGAATAGAGATCTGAACCAACCGAAATCCACAAATTCCAACAAATTGTGTCTAATGCAAGGATCTTCGAATGCGGTGTGTACGTTAAATACCGTTCACCACTTTTTTAGCTGCTTCTCATGTTAAGTGAGACATTTCATAGAAAACAAGTTCACAGCAGAATGAAATTTTATTGAAAACTTGTAATTTCTCCACTCACCGTGAAATCGAACAGTTTTTGTGTCGAACAGTTTCTCCGTCGCTAATTTCTCCACTCACCGTGAAATCGAACAGTTTCTTCGTAGATTCCGTCCGGTTTCAAAGCTGGTTAAGGATTACGAGTGTTCTAGACGCGTTCAAGGCATGCTTGTTTGTGCGATTTACAAAAATAAGGATGCATTCGACGATAAACGATGCAGCTGATGTGTCGCAACCCCCGTCCCCTAACAACCCGGGAACGGGCGGCCGCGGCCAGTTTCGGTGGTACCGTTGTTTTATCATTTTTGCAGCGGAAATTTCATCAGGATCGTAGTTAGGAAATATTTTATCAGAGTAAAATACCACGCTTTATAATATTAAACACATGGGAAATTCCCAAGTTTTAAGTACACACATTTTCATAGGGATAAACGCTATTTTATTTAAATAAAAACATCTCTTTATTTAGGTAACTTTTATTGCCACTTTTCCAAGCCTTCAGTGCTGTCCGGCTGGCTTCTATTTGGCTTTCACATTTTGTTACCTGAAATGCGTTTAAAAACATTTTGTCAGTGGTAAATACTGGTGAGTGAATCCCAGTTTAATCAAAACAGGTTTTATCAGTCTACAGCATTGAGGGCGGTCGCGCAATTACATTTGTTTCCATCTACCTTAATTACCACCCACGGTACTGTCAACCCGACTTGTGGTCATGTTACTACTCGCAATGTAGTAACAAATTTTGAATACAAAATCCCAACATACCGATGATAATTTGTAGAATACAAATACTCAATCACTGTTTAATACAATGTTAATCATATGAGGTTTTGTAAAAACAGTTTGCAAAAGGTTTACAAAAAGGAGATTACTCACATTACTGTCTTAGGGTTTTCCTTAAGGATTTCCTGGTGATTATCTATTAATTACACAAATACACACACGTTAGTATAATAACCCAATAATTATATTAGTAATACCCTCCCCGAGAAGACATTCCAACGACTACGTCGGGCAGAACCACGACAGCCGTTACGGAACCCTGGATCAATCGGGCAGCGTATCTAATACGTAACCGGGGGTTATAATACTTACAATGAGGCAGAACTTCATTATTTAGGGGGTATAATGCCCGAAAATTATGTTTACTATGCAGAAATTCGAGAGAGAAAGAAAAGACTGAACGATTTGGACTGAAGGCCTCTCGACTCAATTTATAGGGCTGAAACAGGGGGCCCTCGCGCCCCGCGTAGACCACATAGGGGTCCTTCACGCCTCGTGAGGCCAGCTAGGGTAGGCCCTAGCTGTGCTGATTCGGCCACTAGGCTTGACACGAGGCTGCCACGTGGCGGCCTGGGGGCTCGCCCTGACTACGAGCTGTCGCAGCCCGCGTAGATCACCACCAACTCATTCGTGGCCCGCGAGCGAGGATTGGATCTTGTTTTTATTTTATTTTTAATGATATATGGTATTTTGGGCTCAGTTTTCGCATACGGGGTGCATTTTAAGACATATAGGGATATTTTAAATATATTAGAGTGTCGAAAATTATTTTGGAGGGTTGTTATATCCTCCCCACCTTGTTTTAGAACTCATCCTCGAGGTCTACTGGAATAAGTGTGGGTATTTCCTATGCATCTCTGATTCAAGCTCCCATGTGTACTCTGGTCCTCTTTTGGAGTCCCATTTTACTTTGACCAGAACTAATCTCTTGTGCTTGAGGTTCTTGACCTTCCTGTCTTAAATTTGTAGCGGTCTTTCCACAAATTTAACTGCTCATTTACCTCTATATCCTTAAGAGGTACCACTAGTGATTCATCAGCTAAGCATTTCTTGAGATTAGATACATGAAATACATCTTGTATTCCTGCCATTTCCTCTGGCAGTTGTAGCTGATAGGCTACAAGTCCTATTCTTTTGATAATCTCAAAATGTCCAATATACCTGGGGCTTAGCTTTCCTCTTTTGATGAATCTTACCACTCCTTTCCAAGGAGAGACTTTCAATAACACTTTATCTCCTATTTGAAATTCCAATGGCTTTCGTATGTTATCTGCATAACTCTTCTGTCGATCACGTGCTGCTTTCAATCGTTCCTTGACTTGAATGATCTTGTCTTTTGTTTCTTGTACTATCTCGGGTCCGGATAGTTGCTTTTCTCCAATTTCTGCCCAACAGACTGGCATTCGGCACTTTCGTCCGTAAAGTGCTTCGAATGGTGCAGCATTGATACTTGTGTGATAGCTGTTATTATAAGAAAATTCTATTAATGGTAAGTGATCGTCCCAATTACCTCCGAAATCAATTACACAAGCTCTAAGCATATCTTCCATTGTTTGAATTGTTCTTTCGCTTTGTCCGTCCGTTTGAGGATGATAAGCTGTGCTTAGATTTAACTTGGTTCCCATTGCTTTTTGGAAAATTTTCCAAAAATGAGAGGTAAAACGGCTATCTCTGTCAGAAACAATTGATAAAGGAATCCCATGTAATGAAACTATTTCATTTACATTTAATTTAGCTAATTGTTCCATATTGAAAGTTTCCTTCATTGGTAAGAAATGAGCTGGCTTAGTTAGCCTGTCTACAATCACCCAGAATGTATCATTACCTTTTCTTGTTTTGGGTAATTTAGTAACAAAATCCATTGTTATTAATTCTCATTTCCAAACTGGTATCTATAACTGTTGCAACAAACCTGAGGGTTTCTGATGTTCAGCTTTAACTTATGAACAGGTTAGACACTTTGCAACATATGCTGTTGTATCCTTTTTCATTCCTATCCACCAAAAATTATTTCTTAAGTCTTGATACATCTTATCACTTCCAGGATGCATCGTATACTTAGATTTATGTGCTTCTCCTAATATACGGTGGCGTAGGTTTCCTAATTTAGGTATCCACATTCTTTTCTTATGGAATCTCCAAATTCCATATGTTCCTTGTTCTAGTTCCTTAATCATTCCTTTCAACTTTTCAGTATCTTCCTTGATTACTGATTCTTGTGCTTTTCTAATTTGTTCATTTAAATCTACTTGTAGATTTATTTTAAGAGAACGTACTCTTTTTGATTTTTCGTGATACTTTCGACTTAAAGGATCAACTACTATGTTTGCTGTCTCAACCCTCGTCCCCTAACAACCCGGGAACGGGCAGCCGCAGCCAGTTTTAGTGGTATCGGTGTTTATCATTTTGGCAGCGGAAATTACATCAGGACCGTAGTTAGGAAATATTTTATCAGAGTAAATACCACACTTTTATAATATTAAACACGTGGGAAATTCCCAAGTTTTCAGTACACACATTTTTATAGGGATAACCATATTTTATTTAATAAAAACAACTCTTTATTCAGGTAACTTTTATAGCCACTTTTCCAAGCCTTCAGTGCTGTCCAGCTGGCTTCTATCTGACTTTCACATTTTGTTACCTGAAATGCGTTTAAAACATTTTGTCAGTGGGAAATACTGGTGAGTGAATCCCAGTTTAATCAAGAATAGTTTTATCCTTTAACAGTATTGAGAGCAATTACAATGTTTATATCTACATAATTACTCATTCAGTATTGTCAATCTTGACTGGTGGGTCATATTACACATTGGCTATCTCGTTGTCCAATGGTAACGTGTTCCACATTTTGTATACAAAACCCCAACATACCGGCAGTAATTGAAGAACTACAAATACTCAATCACTGCTAATTATAGTTTAAAATAAGTAAAGAATTTGTAAAACAGATTACAAAAAGGAGATTACTCGCAAAAAGGTTTACACAAAAAGAGGATTACTCACATTGCTGTCTTAGGGTTTCCCTTAAGGATTTCCTGGTGATTATCTATTAATTACACAAATGCACACGCGTTAGTATAATAACCCAATATTTACATTAGTAATACCCTCCCCGAGACGACATTCCAACGACTACGTCGGGCAGAACCTCGACAGCCTTTACGGAACCCTGGATCAATCGGGCAGCGTATCTAATACGTAACCGGGGGTTATAATACTTACAACGAGGCAGAACTTCGTTATTTAGGGGGTATAATACCCGAATATTACTTCAATTATGCAAAATTTCGAGAGAGAGAAAGATTGTGAGCGAGTGGGACTGAAGGCCGATGCCCTCAATTTATAGGGCCTGATTTCAGGTCCCTCGCGGCCCGCGAAGGATGTAGCCAAGGGCTACGCGGCCCGCGACGTAGGGTAAGTAGGCCCTAGCTGATCCGGGTCAGCACTATAGGCTCGACACATTGCATGACACGTGGCAGCACCGGGCTGCGCCTCATATCCCTTCGCTCGCGGCCCGCGTAAGACATAGGCAAGGTCTTCGCGGCCCGCCACAGCCATTAAAATTTTTATTTTTGATTTAATTTAATAAATAAAGGTATTCGGGGCTCGTTTACGTATACGGGGTGTATTTTAGGACATATTGGGATATTTTAAATATATTAGGGGTGTCAAAAATTATTTAGGAGGGTTGTTATATCCTCCCCACCTTGTTTTAGAGCTCGTCCTCGAGATCTACTGGAAAAGGTGTAGATATTTCCTTTGCATTTCTGATTCAAGCTCCCATGTGTATTCTGGTCCTCTTTTGGAATCCCATTTCACTTTGACCAGAACTAATCTCTTGTGTTTGAGATTCTTGACTTTCCTGTCTTCAATCTGTAGAGGTCTTTCTACAAATTTTAACTGTTCATTTACCTCTATATCCTTAAGAGGCACTACGAGTGATTCATCAGCTAAGCATTTCTTGAGATTCGATACGTGAAATACATCATGTATTCCTTCCATTTCCTCTGGCAGTTGTAGCTGATAAGCTACATGTCCTATTTTTCTAATAATTTCAAAAGGTCCAACATACCTGGGGCTTAGCTTTCCCCTTTTGATGAATCTGACTACTCCTTTCGAAGGAGAGACTTTCAATGACACTTTATCTCCTACCTGAAATTCCAACGGCTTTCGTCTGTTATCGGCGTAACTCTTATGTCGATCACGTGCTGCTTTCAATCGTTCCTTAACTTGAATTATCTTGTCAATTGTTTCTTGCACTCTCTCAAGTCCGGATAGTTGCTTTTCTCCAATTTCTGCCCAATAGACTGGGGTTCGGCACTTTCATCCATAAAGTGCATCGAATGGTGCAGCATTGATACTTGTGTGATAAGTGTTATAATAAGAAAATTCTATCAATGGTAAGTGATTGTCCCAATTACCTCCGAAATCAATTACACAAGCTCTAAGCATGTCCTCCATTGTCTGAATTGTCCTTTAACTTTGTCCGTCCGTTTGAGGATGATAAGCTGTGCTTAGATTCAACTTGGTTCCCATTTCTTTTTGGAAACTTGTCCAAAAATGAGAGGTAAAACGGCTATCTCTATCAGAAACAATTGAAAAAGAAATTCCATGTAATGAAACTATTTCATTTACATACAATTTAGCTAACTGTTCCATACTGAAAGTTTTCTTCATTGGTAAGAAATGAGCTGATTTAGTTAGCCTGTCTACAATCACCCAGATTGTATCATTACCTTTCCTTGTTTTGGGTAATTTGGTAACAAAATCCATTGTTATCAATTACCATTTCCATACTGGCATTTCTAACTGCTTCAATAAACCTGAGGGTTTCTGGTGTTCAACTTTGACTTGGGAACAGGTTAAGCATTTAGAAACATAAGTTGCTATATCCTTTTTCATTCCTATCCACCAAAAATTCTTTCTTAAGTCCTGATACATCTTATCACTTCCAGGATGCATCATATACTTAGACTTATGGGCTTCTTCTAATATACAGTGGCGTAGGTTTCCCAATTTGGGTATCCACATTCTTTTCTTATGGAATCTCCAAATTTCATCTGTTCCTTGTTCTAGTTCCTTAATCATTCCTTTCAATTTCTCAGTATCATCCTTGATCACTGATTCTTGTGCTTTTCTAATCTGTTTATTTAAATCTACCTGCAGGTTTAACTTAAGAGAACGCACTCTTTTTGGTTTTTCATGATACTTTCGACTTAAAGCATTTGCTACTACGTTTGCCTTTCCTGCATGGTACTGGATATTACAATCATAATCACTAAGTATTTCCATCCAACGTCTTTGTCTCATATTCAACTCCTTTTGCCCGAAAACATACCTTAAACTCTTATGATCAGTGAAAATGGTAAACTTACTACCATAAAGGTAATGTCTCCAAATCTTAAGGGCAAAAATTATAGCTCCTAGTTCTAAATCATGGGTTGAATAATTTTCTTCATGATTCTTAAGTTGTCTAGAGGCGTATGCTATAACCTTTTGACGTTGCATTAACACACATCCATAGCCTAACTTAGAAGCGTCACAATAGACTATAAAGTCTTCAGTTCCTTCTGGTAACGCTAGTATGGGTGCGTGGGTTAATCTTTGCTTAAGAATTCTAAAGGCTTCTTCTTGTTTTGGTCCCCATTCAAACTTAACGGATTTAAAGGTTAGCTTAGTTAAGGGAATGGCTATTTTAGAAAAATCTTGAATAAACCTTCTATAATAACCGGCCAATCCTAAGAAACTTCTAACCTCGGTTGGTGGCTCAGGGGTTTTCCATTTGGTAATCGCCTCGATCTTTGTGGGATCCACATGAATTCCTTCATGATTGACTAAATGTCCAAGAAACTGTACCTGTTCTAACCAAAATTCACATTTCAAAAATTTTGCATAAAGCTTTTCTTTCCTCAATAAACTTAGAAGTGCGTGCAAATGCTTTGCATGCTCCTCTTTGCTTTTAGAGTATATGAGAATATCATCTATAAAGACAATTATAAATTTATCCAAATATGGCTTACATATTCGGTTCATCATGTCCATAAATGCAGCTGGGGCATTGGTTAGACCAAATGGCATGACAGTAAATTCATAATGGCCATACCTTGTTCTGAAAGCGGTCTTAGGAATGTCCTCTTCCTGTACCTTTAATTGATGATATCCTGATCGTAAATTGATTTTGGAGAAAAATCGAACTCCTTGCAACTGATCGAACAGATCATCGATTCTTGGCAATGGGTACCGATTTTTAATCATGACCTTGTTCAATTCGCGGTAGTCAATGCACATACGCATTGATCCGTCTTTCTTTTTGACGAATAATATCGGTGCTCCCCATGGCGATGAGCTTGGTTGTATGAATCCTTTCTCCAACAATTCGTCTAATTGTTTCTTCAGTTCCTGCATTTCTGCGGGTGCCAAACGGTAAGGTGCTTTGGCAATTGGTGATGTTCCTGGTAGCAGGTAGATTCTGAATTCAACTTTCCTGTCCGAAGGTAGTCCTGGTAATTCTTCTGGAAACACATCTGGAAACTGAGATACTACAGGAATATCGTTTAATTCTTTTCCTTTAGTGTTAGTGATTATGGAAATCAAATACACTAAAGATCCCTTTTTTTTACATAACTGATTGTTTTCATCACAGAGATGAATTTTGTGGAACTAGAGGGCTTATCTCCTTTAATCGTGATCTTTTCACCCCTTGGTGAATTTATTTGGAATGACTTTTGATCACATAAAATACTGGCTTTATTGGCTATTAACCAATCCATTCCTAACACAACATCAAATCCTGCCAGATTCATTGGGTAAAGGTTTGCAATAAATTTTTGATTTAAAAATTCTATTCTTGCTTCTTGCAAGATTTCAGAAATCTTAATGGTTTCTCCATTTGCTGTCTCTACTAGACATTCTTGTGGAAGTTTAGTTAATGGTTGATTGAGAAGTTTGCAAAATGAAGTATTAATAAAACTTTGGTTTGCACCAGAGTCAAATAATACTTTAGCAAAAACATTATTAACTAAAAATGTACCGGGGATCACATCCTGGATCATCTTTGCTTCTTCTGTAGTCATAACAAATGCTCTAGCATTTTTAGTATTCTTGGTGTTCGTGGCTGGAGCTAGTTTCGGACAGTTCGGCTTGATGTGACCTTTTTCTCCACAGTTGATGCACATTCCATTATTAGGTTTCTTCCTGCAATCTTCTTCCTTGTGTCCTGGTATCTTGCAGAAATTGCAATAAGTGGAGCATCTTACTGAATGCTTCTTCTTGCAAGCCTTGCAATACGGTGCAGAGGTAGAACCTACATTTTTCCCACGGTTGGAATTTCCATAACAAAATTATTGGGTAAGTTTCTGAGCTAGGTTCCTCCTCTGGTTTTCTTCTTGTGTACGTACTAATTCATCAATCAAGGTGTTTGCTAGTTCGACAGCTTCTTCTATAGTTTGAGGTCTAGCTGCCTTGACTACATGCCTAATCTCACTGATTAATCCCTAGATGTAGCGGGAGATTAATACTGGTTCAGGTGATGCAAGGGTTGGCACTATTCTAGCGTACTCAGAGAATAAAGTAGTGTACCCTTTACTATCCACTCCATTCATCCTAAGGTTTAGGAACTTATTTGCTATCCGTTCTTTTTCATTGGGAGGGCATAATTTTCTTTCTACCATGTTCTTAAATTCCTCCCATTCCATATTGTAAATTCTATCACTTCCCCTAGACTGGAGGATAGTGTTCCACCATTCTAAGGCTGAGTTCTTAAACAGAGTTGAAGCAAACATTATCTTATCCTCTTCCGCACACTTGCTTATTTTTAAAACTGCTTCAGTCTTTTCTATCCAGCGTAAGGCTGCACCGACCCTTTCATTGCCTGAGAATTCCATTGGTTTACAAGACCAGAATTCTTTATAAGAACAACCATAAGACATGGTTCTTCTTCTTTTAGGAATGGACACTTGAAGTATGGGTCCATTGTGCACGCTGTGTTCAGGTTCAGTGGGTCGTTTACTACCATTGTTACTTTTATTATCTACTTCTGTTAGGATCGGAGGCTCTCATGATTGTGTTTGTTTGTATAATTTGAACAAATCAAATAGAAATGAACAGAGTTTAAGTGCAGCGGAAATGAATAACAAACTTTGTAAACACAATCAACGGGAAAATAGTTTTGATAAACATTTTCTTCTCATTAAGTTGAAAGATTACAAATCAAAGCAAAAGATTAATATGCAAGCTTACAAACTAAACTCCCCCTCAGCCTGATGCTCCAAGGTTGGTTGCACAAGATGAAAGGATTGAATTGAGGAGAAGAACTCACTCAAAACGATCAAATGTAACAGTACAGAGTACTGTTCCATTTATAGACAATCCAAACCACTGAGGCATCTCAGCTGACGTCACCATGAAAGCGACGTCTAACAGCCTAACAACATGTATCTACTGTTCTTCTACAAACACTGCTAATGTTAACCACTGACTATACATAAAACAGTTGACATACTAAACTACTGCTCTCTCTTTATATCGGTGCTTTCCTCAAGGTTGATCAGTCCTTGATTTGGCAGTACTTTGTCATCAGTAGATTGTACCAGCAGTGCTTAGTTCTCAGCAGTCTTCTGGCTTCATCAGTAGTTTTGAATAACAGCAGCAGTTGTATCCGGGCAGTGGATATAAGACCATCAGCTGTTATAATCACTTTCAAGGGAGAAGACTTAGTGTAAACAGTTGCTTATTGTGAATCCACCGTTGTGATCCGGTTTTGGCTTTCATTATCTGTTCCTCTGGTTGGGTTCAATCCCAAAAATCTCCCCCTGGAACAGATAATTCCAAAACCCTTCATTATTTTGGATCTTTATTCCTCATCAGAAGTTCCCTTGCTTGTCTTTTAAATTCTTCTTCAAATTCTTTGGAACTTGTGTCATCCTCATCCCTACACAATGAAAGTTCAAGGAGATCCTGCAAATCTTCAACACTAAGGCCTAGTGCTTCTTTCCTTGATATGTACTTCATCTTACCATTGGATCTGACCAGGGTCAATACATGGGTCTTTTGATCAGAGAGCCACTTTAGTACTTTTGAACCCAATGGGTTTCTTGGGAGAGATTTATTCTCTGATGAGCTTGGAGATTTTGGCCTTGAGAAAAATTGTAAAGCAGTATCCTGAACTTCAGACATTCGTTTAAAAGCCTCTTCTATGACTTCGTTTGCTGCAGCTATGTCTTCTGCAGCTTCTTGTTCAATTAGTTCTTGTCTTTTTCTTCGTTCAAGTTCAGTGTCTGTGATATCTGCTGCAGGTTTGGTTAATACCTTTTTGAAAAGGTTTTGAAGGCTCACTGAACTATCTTCTTTTAGACCCATTTTCTTGATGGCTTCTGTGAAGTACTCAGCTTCCTTTTCTTTTTCTTCTTCACTGGTCAGCAGTTTTCCTTTTTCTTGGTTTTCCACAAGGATAGGATTATCTGCTGATGTGAGCAATGTTTTAAGAGCATCCAGCTGTTGTTCCATCTTGTTGTAGTCTGGCTTTTTAGAAGTGTAAGGGACTGTTGTCCTTCTTTTCTTCAGCCTTTCATAAGCTTCGTCGGTATACTGCTTTGTCCATTTTGCTATGGCTTCAGCAGTATCCACCTTAGCATCTATCAGTTCCTGTTTCTTCTTTTTGTACTCGGATGTCAGATCAGCAATAAGCTTTTTGTATTTGTTCCAATTAGGAGCTGTCTTCTTCTTTCTTGGATCATTTTTAATCCTTTCAATTCTGTTAGCTTCATGCTTTAAAGCGATCATTGGCCATTCTTCAAACTGTTTTTCTTCAGCTGAATAGAATTTTTCTTTCATTATATATGCCAGATATTCTTTTCTCATTGCTTTTCATTGATCTGCCTTTTCTTTGCTCAGATCTTGTACATAGTTTTCCAGCAGCTTGACTTTTGTGAGCAAAAATTCCAATTTTTCAGAAATGGCTTCATCACCTTGATATTTGCATTCGAGTTTAGCTCTAATCTTTGCTTGCCTTGCTTTCATCTCAAGATATTCATCCATGTCTTCTGGGACTATGAAGCCTATGAGAGAAGGAAATCTTCTTTTTGAAGGATCATCCTCAGTGTAAAATTGTTTCATCTCATTTTTCACAGCTTCTAGTTCCAGTGGATATTTAGCAGCAACAGGATCATACTTTTCATCAGTAGCCTGAGTTGTTTCTCTTTTTCTTTTGTGAAGCTTTGGTGGAGGTACTTTTGGTTGTGATGTAGGAATGATAAGAGCAGTGGTGGATGGTTGACAAACAGCTGTTGAAACAACTTGTGCTTTAACCTCTGTTGTCATCACAACTACTGATGTGTCAGTAGATGTCTTCTGCTTTTGAGCAGGGGTTGAAAGTGATGAGGTAGTTTTTGATGGTGGTGATGATGGTGGTGACTCATCAGGTATGAAGGTCCTTCTCCTTTTTATTGTAGGAGAGGCTGATGATATCTTGGGTGGCTCAGTGGTTTGAGGTTGAGTGGCAGAGGTTTGTGATTGACTAACAGCTGTTGAAACAACTTATGTCTCAACTACTGTTGTCATTACAACAGATGTTGTAACATCTGTTGTCTTCTGCTTTTTGGCAGGAGATGATGGTGGTGGTGGTAAAGCAGTGGTGGTGGTGTGTGTTGAAGATATGTGTGTTGAAGAGATGACAACTGTTTGGCTACTGCTAGCAGTTTTTGTAACTACTGCTGTATCAGCTGTTTAGATGGAAGTTTGAGATTTTGAACCTTTTGAGAATTTAGATGTCTGTTTTTCTTGCTCTGGTTCAACATACAGGCCATCTTCAATTCCCTTTTTCTTCAACTGCTTGATATTCTCCCCCTTTTTGGCATTATCTGCAAGGGGTTTATCCATGAAGAGGATAGTAGATGGAGCTTTTCCAGTGGTGCTCTGGATGCTGGCCTTTATAGCCTTAATGTCTGCTTGAGTATCTTTGAATCTCGATTCCACCATGTTTATCAGCATTTGTACATGCATTGCATGTTGCTGATCATCCGTTTGTTTTTGCTTTTCAAGTAGAGGTTGGAATAAGTTCCACAACTCATTTGCAGCAGGTGCAGGTTGTGCAGGTGCTTGAGCAGGAACAGCAGTGGATTGTGCTTTTTGAGCATTTAACAGCTGTTGCACCATATCCTTTATTTCAGCAACTGATGTTTCAAGTTTTTCAACTCTGTCCGTCAATTCCTGATATTTTGAATCATCACCACGTTAATGGGATCATCTGATTCCCCACCAGCAGAGGTTGTACCAATGTGTGACTTAGGAACTGAGTCCCAAAAATCACTCATTGATGCCCCTTGTTCTTGGTACTGGGGACTTCTTTCTTCAGCACTTGATAATCCTTTGATGGTACCAGTGGTTAAAACAAACTCACTGGTGGTTACCGAAGGTGCTATAGAAGAAATTGCCTTCAAGGGAGACTTATTAATGAAACAAATGCCCAAATGTAGATCTGTTGATCCAACATTTGTAGTTGCTGCTCCACTTGAACTACCTCCGAGAGTTACTTGTAACTCAGGGGGTGTAACCTCCTCAGTTGTTGCTGGGATAGCAGGGGTAGTAGCATCAGACCCAGTCCCTTGTGGGAGTTTACTCTCAGTGACAGGTGATAGAGAGGAACTGGTTTGTGTCTGAGCTATAGCAACTGCATGCAACAAGGGTATTATTGATTGTGGCATTATGATTGGTGAGGGTATGGGTGTTGAAAGAGACATGTCCTTGGGATCAGGACTGAGGAAGATGGATCCGATTGGGTCCAGAGCTTCATATTGTGGAGTCCCTGTGCTTACAACCTGGTCCTTTTGTGAGGATGCAGGAGGAGTTTGAGGTAAGGGTGGAGATCTTTCTACCAACTGCTGTGAGGAAGTAGCAGCAGTGGTTTTTGGTGACATTTGTGTTATCACTGGCTGTTGCTCTGGGATCTCATCTTCCAGAGTTGCCTTTTTCTTGGGTTTGGTGGGCTTTTTGTAAGACTTCTTTTTGGTCTTTTTGGTAATGTCAGGTGTGGGTTTCAAAGCAGTGGTTGTGCTGCTATGATCACCTGGAGCAGTGGGCTCAGCAGCAGATGTCTGAGGAGCAGTGGTAACTGCTAAATTCTGCTCAGACACCTCTGCTTTTGTTTTTATGGGTGCCATCATTCTAGAAAATGTTTCAGTTGTTAATCCTTTTATTTGAAAATAGACACCCTGTTTGAGCAAATCTTCATTTTCTTTTTCAAATTTTTGTTTAAAATAATAGCTATTCTTATGTAATTTGCCCTGATGATTGGAATGAAAACACAATATTGAACAATAATAGCTTAAAAATCTTGGAAAAAGTAAAAATGATTTGCTATCAACATTTTTTACCAAGTCATTGAAGATCTCCTGGGAATAGTTGTAATTTTCATTCTTTAAAATAGCATAACCCTGACATTGAATCTTCAATGGTATTTCGTTAAACGCTGTTGTTTTATTTGAAACACACATCAAAAGTGTGTGAAATAAAAACCTTGATTCAGAAGGGAAGTAACCTTTTTGTAAGGTATCTACCTTTGATTGTTCTGCATATCCCCTTTTCAGAAAATCAGCTTTCAACTCGTTTTTGGGAAAAGTTGTTTTACCTTTCTGATCATCGAGTTTGAAGACTTCTGAGATTGATTGCGGAGTGATTTGAATCGCTTTACCCTGTATCGAGGAGTTGATGGCTATTACTTTATCGTCTTGTTTTTCAAGCGTAGCATTTTTCCAAAACTCTCTCTGGGTTTGCAGGTATATGGGAGCATCTGCTGTTATCAAAGTTTTGTACTTTGATTCAGATAAGGTGTCGATGATGGAATCGAAAGTGTGGTTGTTTGTGGGTTTTGTGAGTAGACCCAAATAGTTATGAGGGGATTTGTATGGTATTTCAACGGATTCAGCGGCCGTTTGAGCGACCTCTTTGGAAGATGATGGTGATTTTGGTTTTGATTTTGGTTTTGGTTTTGATTTTGATTTTGATTTCATCATTTTGAAAGAGGAAGAAGAAGAACAGAGAATGATTTGGGATGGAGGGTTGATAACTGCTTTGAGAAGAGAATTTTTAGAATTCAATTCGACAGTGTAAAACCCTGTTTGGGGGTTTTGATCAGGGTTTTATTCAGGGAAAAATTAGTGCTGATGTGGCAGCGGTTACAAAGATCTGAGGGCTAAAAACTGACCACGTGCCAACCTCTGATGAAGAGGATGAAGAGTGGAGGACAGTTATTTTGAGAACCACTGTGTACTAAGCCTCAGTAGTTACAATGGTAATAATGTGATAACAGTGGATGATTTTTACTATCAGTAGATAGCATATCAGTGGATAAGACACTGATTTTGAACATCAGTGCTTGTCAAGAAATTGAAGGATCAGTGGCTGACTTTCAGCAGTGGACATAATTTAGGAAACAGATGTTGAAGCAAAAACAGTGGTTAGGAGTAAGGTAATGATAATGATTTGAAAGACTTAGTATTTCAGCAACTGTTTTGAGAATTTTCATTCAAGGTTTTGCCACATGTCATTTACATATATTGAAGTTTTTACAACTCCCTGACAGTGGTTTAGTACCCCAGATGATGTAAACTTTTTACCAAGGCTACTCATTCTTGCTAAAATATTTAAATTAAAACAAGAGTACCCCAGTATTTCAAAGTCTTTTGACAATCAATCTTTGATCAGTTTTAAGACAAACTTGAATTAGATATGACCTTGACACTTGTACCAAATTCCTTTTTATCTGTTTTAAGGATCATATAGCCAACAAAAATAAAGGTTATACATCCTGACAGGAGATTGAAACCTTTACTATCAAAAACCAGTAAAAGTTCAAAATATATTAATAAAAGAAATGATATATCCTGTCTTATTTGAGAGAATCCATTTTGAAAAAAAAAATAAAGGATTTTCTGAAAACAACATCAAAAAGAATCTGGTATAATTTTCCACAGGAACTCCTAATCATATCAAACTCAAGCTCATGAAAATGGTCAGAGGTTTGACAACAGTGGTATGAACTATTAAATACATTTTGACCACTGTTTGGTACCATTCTCTTGTTGATTGATTGACAACAGAGAAATGAGGACACAAGATCACATGAGTTTTCGAAAACCCTGGTGTAGATTTTGTTACCATGTGATTATTCTGAAAATTTGTCTAGTCCATTTGAAAGTTTATTCTCTGCGAATACTATCGTTACCTGAACTCTCTTGAACCAATAGTTGCACACAGTTGCTTAATGACCACTGTTACCCCAACCTTTGACTCTTAAGTGTTTTATGTTTATACTCTTTTCTTCTGATTTCAAAAGTTTTGAGATAAACACACTTCTGAGTTTTTATGATGATCTTCTTCCCTTTTTACCCTTCCCATTCACAAGTAATGAAATACTTACTGGGAGGTTTTTATTGAAGGAATACTTAATCCATAATCATTTTGCAGTAATGCTTTAAGAGGATTGGCCATATTTGTACAAATTTTTGACCAATCTCACATTACATATGATACGGACTATCCTGTTTTCTTAATGTATTTTAACAGGGTTGATTTGTTCCTTTTGAGGATCTCAACCTGTTTTCAACACATAAGTTCTTATGACTAAAGTTTTAATTTCCCTCTTTTTACGTTAGCAAAAACACTAATGTTTTATGAACATAGGCTTTTGTTAATCCGAGGTTCAACTTTAACATCTAATATAGTGACATCACAAGTTTCATAACAACAGTTGAAATCAATTTTGAGAAAAAAAAATAATCCCGTAGTTTAACAGATATGTTTTCAGATCTAAAAACCATGAGTGTCTTGTGCATGATATCACTTGTTGTGTGAAATTTGTGTGTCTTGTGACATCTTGGTTGTTTTACAGAGTATTTGAACAACAGCTTTAAGCGTGATCATTTGTTACTATGTTTTCAACTAAATACAACCAACCTTAGCATCAATGAATTTTGAGCTGAACTGTTATGTCAAATTGATTGTTAGATCGAATTTGACTGTCCAGGCTCTGATACCAATTGTTAGGATCGGAGGCTCTCATGATTGTGTTTGTTTGTATAATTTGAACAAATCAAATAGAAATGAACAGAGTTTAAGTGCAGCGGAAATGAATAACAAACTTTGTAAACACAATCAACGGGAAAATAGTTTTGATAAATATTTGCTTCTCATTAAGTTGAAAGATTACAAATCAAAGCAAAAGATTAATATGCAAGCTTACAAACTAAACTCCCCCTCAGCCTGATGCTCCAAGGTTGGTTGCACAAGATGAAAGGATTGAATTGAGGAGAAGAACTCACTCAAAATGATCAAATGTAAGAGTACAGAGTACTGTTCCATTTATAGACAATCCAAACCACTGAGGCATCTCAGCTGACGTCACCATGAAAGCGACGTCTAACAGCCTAACAACCTGTATCTACTGTTCTTCTACAAACACTGCTAATGTTAACCACTGACTATACATAAAACAGTTGACATACTAAACTACTGCTCTCTCTTTATATCAGTGCTTTCCTCAAGGTTGATCAGTCCTTGATTTGGCAGTACTTTGTCATCAGTAGATTGTACCAGCAGTGCTTAGTTCTCAGCAGTCTTCTGGCTTCATCAGTAGTTTTGAATAACAACAGCAGTTGTATCCGGGCAGTGGATATAAGACCATCAGCTGTTATAATCACTTTCAAGGGAGAAGACTTAGTGTAAACAGTTGCTTATTGTGAATCCACTGTTGTGATCCAGTTTTGGCTTTCATTATCTGTTCCTCTGGTAGGGTTCAATCCCAACAACTTCCCTAACAATTTTGATAATATATGGCATTGCATCTATTATCCCTTGTGCCACTATGTGTTGGATGGCACTTTTATCCACTTGGTTTCCATTATTATTGTTGTTCGTGTTATCGTTATCCGAGTTATTGTTACTCTGGTTTTCCTGGTTCACTTCGTTGTCCATCGGAATTTTAAACATTTGCCAATTATTAATATCACAAGTTAATATTTAAGGCAAACAATCATACAACACACATATTGATCAAAATCGTCTTGCGACTTACTCTTTCTTATATATTATGCATCTAATACAAACTGGAACTGGAATTTAAAATTACAATACTAATATGCATCACTAACCACGAAGTGGTCTATACTACAACATATATATTATCATTATATATTTTTTTTTCTTACAAAACCATAATATATATTTTATTATTTTTATTATTATTATTATTATTATTATTATTACTATTACCATCACTGATATGGGTTCATCCAGAACTCCCTATTACGCTCGTCATATTTCCAGACGAGTCGTTCTCCGATTTGCCTCATCCTCTCACTACTTTCTAAAATCTCCTCACCAAAGGTTCGGATTTCTTGCACCTTCTCTACTGTAACACCTCGTAAAATCACGTCCAATGATGTATTGACACGTGTAATAAACCCTAATAAAGTCAAACATTGAATTTAAGGGACTAATTTTTCGAAAAATCGAAAACTTTGATTATGAAAATACTGGAAGTGTCAACATACCTAAAATAATTTTCTGAATAACCTCGTATGGTATTTATATTCATAAATGAGCCACTTGTTGATCGAGTGTAGCCGTTTGCGTAATTAATTAAAAGTTTGCGCAATGAAGGGTTAAAAGCGTCAACATGTTAATTCTTACCTCTGAGTGACCTTTTAACAAACCCGGAGCTGCATGATATTTTATTATACTCTCAGGAATGCAAATTAATGGCCGTCTAAGGTTTTTATGCCTTTAAGTGAAGTTACGCGCAACTTCGCAAGTTTAAGGGGCTAAAAGTGTCAATATGTTTAACTATACCTCTGAATGACCTTTTAGCGAACCCGAAGCATTGTGATGTTTAATAATACTCTCATGAATGCCTAATATGGATTAGATAAGGCTTCGATGCTATTAATCGATGATGTACGCAAGTTTGCGCATTAGAGGGACCAAAAGCGTCAACTTTTGAATCTACGCCTTTTGGTGACCATTTAAGCAAACAAGAGCATAGAAATAATTAAACTCATGCTTGGGAATGCCCATTATGGGCCATGGAAGGCTTGGATATCATTAAACGACATTTCGCACTACTTTGTGCGATTAAAGGACTATTTGCGTCAAACTGCAAAAGTATGCCGATTCGTATGGTAACGGACCTTTCGGAATATGACCATGAGTTAAACATGCCCTAATTATCCTTTATATAGCTTAGATATAGGCTTAGAGGTGTTTGGTGCGCAAAAATAAACTTTTAAGTCATGCAGGGACTAAAAGTGTCAAAAAGTGCACAAGTTTGCAATTTCGCGCATATCTTGCATTCTGAATATATCCGGACACCCAAAAATTTATGTAATCATTAAAATATTTTATTTTAGTGTTTGGCTTGATAAAATTCCATTCGTTGCATAGTTTGGATCATTTTTCGCGTCCGTTCGTCTTTCGTCGTAATTAGTCGAACAACGCGACCTTACGGCCAAACGAACCGACATCCGACATGTTTTTGAGCATGTTTCTTATCCCCTATGTTTAGGCATCATGGTAAGGCCTTATAAATAGCTTAACAGGCCTTAAACGTGCCAAACGTGACTGTAATGCTCACAGGGACCATTTCTACACTTTTTAAAAAAAGTGCTGATGCTGATATGGTAACTAGGCGGGCCGCATAAGACTCCCTATGAGTCTACGCGGGCCGCGTGTGTCTATCAGACCTGCAGAATGTGGTTTACAACCTGTTCCAGCTTGATCCAGCACTTGCAAATGGTATTTCTTCGATCTTTGGGCACCCTTAGATTGCCAAATCAGTGGGCATGATGTGTACGGTCCAGATTTAAGCACGGTTATCGAGGAACGATCCTAACGGTTCTCAAAAACCTATAAATACCCGATTGATCTTAGCTCTCATTTGCACCTCTCTTCCTTTCTGCTCATACTCCCTGAATTAAGAGGATCTTGAACTCTTTTGAGAACCTCCATCAGTCCTTTGGACCCTTTGTAAGTGTCCTTTCGTGCTTAGTTTATTTGTTTAGCGTTTATAGCCGAAAAGTCAAGCGTTTTCGATAAACGCTTTGACTTTTAAACGGTTGAGCCATGGTTCACAACGAACATGGCTACGTGACCGTAATTAGGTAGGTGTTAAACCCTCAAAAGGGCACCTCGTAATTACCACGTTTACTTAGCTAAATTGTCGTGTCAAATAAAAGTCAAACGGGTTAGTTTTAAATAAAATTCATAACTATTAATATAGAAGCTATAAAAATCAGTTTTCTCACTTTAATAACTTGGTAAATATTAGTTGAACATGTCTAAAGCATGTTCAACCCGACAATTCTAAGTTTAGGCTCGGTTCGGAACCGAAAGTCGCAAAAGTTGACTTTTGCTTTGACTTTCAGTTCTGACCCGATTTAGCTTAGTTTAGATATGCCTTAGGATTTCTTTAGGACCATGTTATAGGTTACTATAACCCTCTGAGGTTATACAACTTGGATCCTAAGTTATCCGATTCGTTTGCATGTTTCCGTTAAATGCCTAAATGTTGACCATTATGCCCTTTTGACCTTAAAAGGAGATTTTTGAAAAAATGAAAGGATAGAAACCTTTATTACTGAATTATAAACTTGTCCCTAAAATTTGACATTAGTTTGAGGTCTAGATTAGGAGTTATGCTCATTAGCGTAAATGAAAAACTTTTTATTAATTAAACGGCGTAATTAGCATAAAGCCTATCTAAACCCAATTTTTGATACCAAACTTTTTACCTACTGATATAAAATAATATTTTGAGATTTTTGAAGATTTTTATTTATTTTTAGGCTGAGCATAACATAGGGTTATAGCTTTAACTCGGTAATTGTCGGTTTTGCCCTTTTGGCCTATAAAATGAGTTTTACAAATCATTTTGATACCAAACCTTTTTCTACTGATCCTATATGATAAATAAAATATTTTAAGCCTTCTGTAATGATAAAAATATCAGATTTTCTTATAAAACCCGGAAATCGCTTAAAGCCGTCTTTTTACGCGTTTTAAACGCATAGTATGTATTAAAACTATTTTTATCATATAAGACTTGATACCTACTGATATTTTTAGTAAATTTTTATACTTTAACAGTAAGCAAAAGTTTTAAACTCGGATTTCCAGATTTGACCTTTAAACCTTATGTGAAATTACCAAAATGCCCCTTAGGCGCATAGTTTGGTTATAAACAATAAATTTCACATATATGTAATACCCTACTGATATAACTTACTAAATTAAGTATTTTTACTGATCAAATCAGACCTGAACCTCATATTTATATTTAATCTCTTTTATAGCCTTTAAAATGACCAAAATACCCATACGGGGCATAATTTGAGTTTAAATCCAATTTGGGCATAATGGAAGGTATCTTACTAATATCACAATATATTTAAGGCATATTAACTTAGGAAACCTGTATATGGCTCTTATGGTTACCCGTTACGCATATTTCGTGTTCGGATCAGTTTATGTAACTAGTTTGCATAAATTGACCGAAACGGGTCAAACCTTATCATTTTTGCCTCAAAATCCAGAATGTGTTTAGTTTACCCATATTATACAAGTCTCCAAACTTGTCGGGTCTAAATCACATTCTATTCCGGTCTTCGCTTAAACATGCGTTTTGAACCGTAAACCTTTCCTTAAAACTAACTGGTCTAAGTTACGACTTAAATAAGACCCGTTAGGAATCTAATAGGTTAATAAAACCTTCGTTCCAGATTAAGAGCGCCAGTAGAGGTACTTGTGCTTGCTGATTAGGATATACGGCTGAGTATAAATTGCATTTTAAGCTCAGGTAAATACTCTTAACTTATTTTCCCTATACGGGCTTGGGATACGGTTTTATAATAATACCGCTTGGTCGGGTATTGAATGTTTAATCGAATAGTGGTTAAATTATTGAGGTAGCCCGTTTTTAATCTGTCTTGTTTGAAATAAAGGCCTTTAGGGGTTAATGACCATGTCCCGGATATCCTTGGCATCATTATAACATAAAAATGGCCACGTCTTATGCACGGGGTGTAGGCATACACCTGACGGTTGCATAAGGGAAACGGTATCTCACTCTCTTGTGGGTCTTTACTTGTGGTGTGTCTGTTAATCTTGACTCGGTTTCTAACATCGAGCCCTAAATGTATAACGAACATGTAAATCTGTATACAAGATTATTTTTATATAATTGTCCCAAGTTATAAAAGATATTTTGTGCCTTGTGCATTCAAATCAATTTTCTTAAACCTTTTCAAAATGAGTCAGTTAATTGTATTTACCAGTGTAAACTGACGTATTTTCCAAAAAGGTTAAGTGACAGGTACTGTACGTAATTGGCTGGGAGCTCAGGGCGTTAATAGGGAATCTTGCAAGTTCTAGATGCCTAAAGTCTGTTGAACAGTGTTTATCTTTCTGTTTTAAAATCCGCCTGTGGATCCATCTTACATCTGTTTGTAACATTGAAGTTACTTTTGAATCAGTTTGTAATATTTTCACTTTGACTTCCGCTGTGCATTGAACTGTGATTATTTGACTATGATGATATCAACTACGTCACGATACTCCCCACTGGGCCCACCGGTAATACGTGGAAATATCGGGGTGTGACAGGTTGGTATCAGAGCCAACATTGAGTGAATTAAACACTAGCCTTTTTGTGTTTAATCTCAATGATGCAGTAGCACATTCCTTGACCTTCTGAGTCTAGACTTAATATAGGAATACTCTCATCCCTATTCGGAAATCTATTGCTTTCGATTTTATATGTTTTGAATATGTCGCCAAGCAAAGAAGCCGTATTGGACTTCTCCACATCCGGAGCTTTGAATTGCCGAGCTTCGTACCGCGGCTAGGATACAACGTGCAACCAAGGAGAAAACATTCAGAAGTAAAGTAAAGAAGAAAACTCCTTTTGCTGAAGTTCGTTTCCTTAGTAGTCCTTATAAGGACATATTTATCTTTTAATCCCTTCGAGGACAACGTCATCCCTTCAAGTTCCGTTTAGGGCAATTATATATTCCTTTTAAAATCATTGGAATATTTTATCTAGATTCCATTTTATCATTTTATATGAATATAACATATGAAATAAATCAAAATTATCATCCCTTTTTTGTAATTGATCTGCCAATATATATTAAAAAGAATCTTAAAGGGTATAACCTAGCTTGTATGTCATTAAGGACCTAACTATAATGGTAAAACCTGTTTAAAAGAGATTCAGATCCTTGTTAACATCTGAAAACATGTTAACACTCCTGACAACAGTGGTGCGATAAAATCACACTTGTCATCTTTACAATGGGAATTTCCAACCCCCCTTATCTAGCCTAGTGATTTAGAAATCATGGCTTAAATCATCAAATTAAGATGATCATTTTTACAAACATCCATTAGTGATGAAACGCCTACGGGCTATATCTACTGTCCTAAAAGACAAAAGACAGTTGTAGTCTTTGACTCTCTGTCAAGAAAGGTAATGAACTGCGTTCAAACCTTAATGCCTCGATTCCCTAAAAATCATGGCTTATAAATTTAAAATTGTCCTTGTGATTAGGCCTGTTGTGCAACTTTAATATCCTTAATGTTTTATAACTAGGATAAGTTATAATGAAAATACTAATATAATTAACAAATTTCCCAATATGGTTTATATTACCATGGTTAACGAGTCGTCAAAAATGATGATTCCATAACGACCTCTGAATAAATCATTGTCAATATTTTCTTAGTAATCAAGCTACATGGCCGAATCAGAAGAGGTTAACAGCCACCCGAGGGAGAACAATGATACTACCAGAGTTAATATAACTGGTGAGGAACTGCAGGCATTAATAGACAATGCCGTTACTCGAGCTCTGGATAGACGAGATAATGAATCGAGTGGTACTCACGTCAGAACTCAATCAGAACCTCATTCAAAACCACCCTCTAAGACTCATACGACTCGCAAAAGCGACTCTCATCATTCTTCGAATCAGAGGAGTGTGCCGTCTAGGCAGGTTGTGCTCAATCAAGAGCCTCGGGTTAAAACCTGTTCATATAAATATTTTGTCTCCTGCGAGCCCAGAGACTTCACAGGAGAAAAGGGAGCCATCGATTGCATGACGTGGCTCGATGAGATGGACACCGTTGTTGATATTAGTGGATGTGCAGAGCAAGACATTATGAAGTTTGTTTCACAATCTTTTAAAGGAGAAGCTCTAGCTTGGTGGAGGTCACTAATCCAAGCTACAGGGAAGATCCCGTTGTATAATCTGACATGGGATCAGTTTGTTGCTCTTATTAAGGAAAATTATTGTCCTCAACATGAAGTTGAGAAAATTGAAACTGATTTCTTGGCATTGGTCATGAAAAACCTAGACTGTCAGGCATATCTTACAAGCTTCAATACCATGTCTCGATTGGTTCCTTACTTGATCACACCAGAACCGAAGCGTATAGCTCGCTTTATTGGGGGTCTAGCCCCATAAATTAAGGCAAGTGTGAAAGCATCGAGACCTACTACATTCAGGTCCGCGGCAGACCTGTCACTATCTCTCACACTCGATGTGGTCGGAAACAAGGCTGCCAAAGCTTCTAATGATGGAAAGCGTAAAAAGGAGGATGAGGATTCTCATCGCTCCGATAAGAAGAAAAAGGGGAACTCTGATCATAAGAAGAGTTCCGGGTCTAAAAAGGGCAACCAGCAATCGGGTGAAAAGACCAGGTGCAAAACCTGTAGGAAATACCACCTCGGGAAATGCAGATTTGAAACTCAGCCTCTACCTTGTGGAATCTGCAAGTCCAAGGAGTATAAGACCTTGGATTGCAAGAAGTTGAAAGATGCGACCTGTTATGGTTGCAACGAGAAGGGGCATATCAAGACCAACTGCCCTAGGAATCAGAAGAAACATGAAGAGGCTAAGAAGACCAATGCTCGGGTCTTTCAAATGAACACCCAGGAGATGGTGCAGAATGATGACGACGTATCAGGTACCTTTCCTTATCAATGATGTGTATGCGAGAATTACTTGATTAAGGCGCAGGAAAGTCTATTGTGGACAATAAATGTTGTAAGCTGTTGTATCCGCCCATTAGGACCTTAGGCTTTAACACAAGGTAGAATTGGCCGATAACATTTAGAGATTGCTTCAACAACCTTAGATGGATGCTTTATATCCATTAGGAATCGCTCTTATCCAATATCCTAAATGCAAAGCTTTCAAGCTATCCAAAATCATCAATATGATCAAGACAGATGTGATATTTGATCCCCTGTCAAAAAGGTGATGGACTAGGTCCAAACCTTAATTACCATTAATGGTCATTTATGGCCTAGGCTAAGTATAATTGATATATATACATATCTAAATGACGTTCATTGAGAATGTTCGTACCATATTAGTCTGTATGGTTTAACGATACCATGGTTAGTATATATTAAGTCATCATGATGATGAATAGCGGTTGTTGGATTGCAACTAAATAATTGTTTTATTTGGTGTTAGGAACCAAATATCGAGTATGGCAAACTCGGATTAGACAGCCGTTGATCATGTTATGGATGATGCGACACATGCTAATGATGCTACAATTATGAACCTTAGAATTTCCAAAGATGTTCTTCAAACTATGATAGACGCAGCTGTTGGAAAAGCTGTGAAAAAGGCCGTGAAAAAGTTCAAGGAGCCCAATGCTACTTGCTCCAAATCTCATCCAAGACCACCCTTCAATACTCACGAGAAGGATCTCGTTCATGCCTCTAATGCAAAGGATGAACTAAAAAGGAAAAGGGAGGAAGATAACTCCCAGAGTTCTAAGAAAAAGAACAAACAAAAGTCCAACCAGAAACCTGTATGCAAGACCTGCAAGAAGCGCCATTATGGGAAGTGCAGGTTCGAACCAAAATCCCAATCGCAGCCGAGGGCTTGTGGGATCTGCAAATCAAGGGAGCATAAAACATTGGATTGCAAGGACATGGAGGATGCAGTCTGTTTCGGCTGTGGTGAGAAAGGCCACATCAAGACTACATGCCCTGCATCTGTCAAAAGAAGTGCGACTAGGGAAGGAAATCCTAAGAATGATAGAACTTAAACTCTCCTAAAGAGTGTCAGAAGTAGTTCATATCAATAATAACGTTAGGTACGTTCTTTAACAATATTTGGAATATAAATGCTAAGAGTTTTGTTTTAATTCGGATGCCAATAAATCCTTCATAAAATTATAAGTATAGTAAACTTCTAAAATCTTCCATAAGAACCCTAGATATTAAGTGTAAGGTAAAACTTACAGGCGAAAATCATAGGAACCATTTCTTCTGTTCCTGTCAGAAATCTTCAATCGTGAAACTCTAATGTACCCTCTCTCCAGAAAAGTGCATCATCATATGTAATTGATATCTCTTTGATCTCTATTGATTACGAATACCAAATGGTATGAAAAAAGCGCCATATGAGGATTGGTGTATCTTAATACGTTCCATAGATTGCTTCCATGCCTGATCAGTATGGAGGTTTAATGCATGGAACCACAAAGATATTCCAATGGTCATACGGTATTAAAGTCAACTAATGGTATTCAAAGAAGATATCTAGAATGGAATTATCCAAGTAAATGTCTCTGATTAAGGAATCCGTGGACTCGTAACATGAATGTGACACTTATCTGACACAGACAATGATAGATGAACTGGAGCCTGAGAATTGGAAAATCCATGTAACCTCCCGGTGTCTTGACTAACTTCTCCAAAGTCTACCATGTTTACCTCCTGAGAGGCAAGTAGAGTTAAGATTAACATCCCGCTTAGGGCTTCAGTATTGTGAAAACTCCATGTTGATTATGGAATAATCGAATCCCTGATTAAGTAAGTCTTAAGATATAGGTTCATAGAGCCTAACTCAATATTCTGAGAATCCGGTATTGTTAATTAAGTAAGACGGTTCATTTTGCTTATGCATTGATTACCGCAACCCTAATTAGGCAACAATTAAGAATCGCCATCAGCTGCCCAGGATCGTCTATTTGTTCGACTAGCTGTGAGGATTAGCTATTCCTTGAGATTAGTTTTAAGCATTGGTTGGAATAACCATCTCACCTTAAAATAAGCTTTTCTATATAGTTGTTATGTAAGTATCAAAGCTGCTCCTTTGGAGACCTTGTATAGATAGAATGTTAAACAACAAATAAGATCATACAAATCCATAATCATCTGAAAGTTGCCAGTAGTCGGCGGAAAATTAAGGATTAATGAAATTCGCAACCCTCTTAAGTCCTTAGTAAGGAATAAGGTTCAAATTGAAAGTAACGCTCTAAGAAGGGTGTGCTAAAACTTTTATGCAACAAGCTAGTTAAGCTCTGACTATATATAGGATCATTCGAGGAAATCGAATACATCAAAGGTCAATAGCTTATAAGCTAAAAAAACTATTTATGGAACGTGGTGAAACTCGCAATGTGACCCACACTAATGATTTAAGGATATGTTTCACCAATAAGTCGAGAAACATTATCACCTAATGATATGCAGATTAATGAAAATTTTTGGTTTGATGAGAAACCAGTATCAATTAAGGATCGGCAGGATTAGAAACTAAGGAAGAAAACATGAACCTATTATAAAGGTCATTTGGGATGCCTTTAGAGGCCCAAATAGGTTGTGGAAATTAAATCCATTGTCCGACAGAAAGTACATCCATTACTTTATGAAATCTTGAGGTCGAGATTTCTTTTAAGGGGGTGAGGATGTAACACCTCGTAAAATCACGTCCAATGATGTATTGACACGTGTAATAAACCCTAATAAAGTAAAACATTGAATTTAAGGGACTAATTTTTCGAAAAATCAAAAACTTTGATTATGAAAAGACTGGAAGTGTCAACATACCTAAAATAAGTTTCTGAATAACCTCGTAGGGTATTTATATTCATAAATGAGCCACTTGTTGATCGAGTGTAGCCGTTTGCGTAATTAATTAAAAGTTTGAGCAATGAAGGGTTAAAAGCGTCAACATGTTAATTCTTACCTCTGAGTGACCTTTTAACAAACCTGGAGCTGCATGATATTTTATTATACTCTCGGGAATGCAAATTAATGGCCATCTATGGTTTTTATGCCTTTAAGTGAAGTTACGCGCAACTTCGCAAGTTTAAGGGGCTAAAAGTGTCAATATGTTTAATTATACCTCTGAATGACCTTTTAACAAAACCGAAGCATCGTGATGTTTAATAATACTCTCATGAATTCCTAATATGGATTAGATAAGGCTTCGATGCTATCAATCGATGATTTACGCAAGTTTGCGCATTAGAGGGACCAAAAGCGTCAACTTTTGAATCTACGCCTTTTGGTGACCATTTAAGCGAACAAGAGCATAGAAATAATTAAACTCATGCTTGGGAATGCCCATTATGGGCCATGGAAGGCTTGGATATCATTAAACGACATTTCGCACTACTTTGTGCGATTAAAGGACTATTTGCGTCAAACTGCAAAAGTATGCCGATTCGTATGGTAACGGACCTTCTGGAACATGACCATGAGTTAAACATGCCCTAATTATCCTTTATATAGCTTATATATAGGCTTAGAGGTGTTTGGTGCGCAAAAATAAACTTTTAAGTCATGCAGGGACTAAAAGTGTCAAAAAGTGCACAAGTTTGCAATTTCGCGCATATCTTGCATTCTGAATATATCCGGACACCCAAAAAATTATGTAAGCATTAAAATATTTTATTTTAGTGTTTGGCTTGATAAAATTCCATTCGTTGCGTAGCTTGGATCATTTTTCGCGTCCGTTCGTGTTTCGTCGTAATTAGTCGAACAACGCGACTGTACGGCCAAACGAACCGACATCCGACATGTTTTTGAGCATGTTTCTTATCCCCTATGTTTAGGCATCGTGGTAGGGCCTTATAAATAGCTTAACGGGCCTTAAACGTGCCAAACGTGACCTTAAATGCTCACAGGGACCATTTCTACACTTTTTAAAAATAGTGCTGATGCTGATATGGGAACTAGGTGGGCCGCGTAAGACTCCCTATGAGTCTACGCGGGCCGCGTGAGTCTATCAGACCTCCAGAATGTGGTTTACAGCCTTTTACAGCATGTTCCAGCTTGATCCAGCACTTGCAAATGGTATTTCTTCAATCTTTGGGCACCCATAGATTGCCAAATCAGTGGGCATGATGTGTACGGTCCAGATTTAAGCACGGTTATCGAGGAACGATCCTAACGGTTCTCAAAAACCTATAAATACCCGATTGATCTTAGCTCTCATTTGCACCTCTCTTCCTTTCTGCTCATACTCCCTAAATTAAGAGGATCTTGAACTCTTTTGAGAACCTCCATCAGTCCTTTGTACCCTTTGTAAGTGTCCTTTCGTGCTTAGTTTATTTGTTTAGCGTTTATAGCCGAAAAGTTAAGCATTTTCGATAAACGCTTTGACTTTTAAATGGTTGAGCCATGGTTCGCAACGAACATGGCTACGTGACCGTAATTAGGTAGGTGTTAAACCCTCAAAAGGGCACCTCCTAATTACCACGTTTACTTAGTTAAATTGTCGGGTCAAATAAAAGTCAAACGGGTTAGTTTTAAATAAAATTCATAACTATTAATATAGAAGCCATAAAAATCAGTTTTCTCTCTTTAATAACTTGGTAAATATTAGTTGAACATGTCTAAAGCATGTTCAACCCGACAATTCTAAGTTTAGGCACGGTTCGGAACCGAAAGTCGCAAAAGTTGACTTTTGCTTTGACTTTCAGTTCTGACCCAATTTAGCTTAGTTTAGATATGCCTTAGGATTCCTTTAGGACCATGTTATAGGTTATTATAACCCTCTGAGGTTATACAACTTGGATCCTAAGTTATCCGATTCGTTTGCATGTTTCCGTTAAATGCCTAAATGTTGACCATTAAGCCCTTTTGACCTTAAAACGAGATTTTTGAAAATATGAAAGGATAGAAACCTTTATTACTGAATTATAAACTTGTCCATAAAATTTGACATTAGTTTGAGGTCTAGATTAGGAGTTATGCTCATTAGCGTAAATGAAAAACTTTTTATTAATTAAACGGCGTAATTAGCATAAAGCCTATCTAAACCCAATTTTTGATACCAAACTTTTTACCTACTGATATAAAATAATATTTTGGGATTTTTGAAGATTTTTATTTATTTTTAGGCTGAGCATAACATAGGGTTATAGCTTTAACTCGGTAATTGTCGGTTTTGCCCTTTTGGCCTATAAAATGAGTTTTACAAATCATTTTGATACCAAACCTTTTTCTACTGATCCTATATGATAAATAAAATATTTTAAGCTTTCTGGAATGATAAAAATATCAGCTTTTCTTATAAAACCCGGAAATCGCTTAAAGCCGTCTTTTTACGCGTTTTAAACGCATAGTATGTATTAAAACTATTTTTATCATATAAGACTTGATACCTATTGATATTTTAAGTAAATTTTTATACTTTAACAGTAAGAAAAAGTTTTAAACTCAGATTTCCAGATTTGACCTTTAAACCTTATGTGAAATTACCAAAATGCCCCTTAGGCGCATAGTTTGGTTATAAACAATAAATTTCACATATATGTAATACCCTACTGATATAACTTATTAAATTAAGTATTTTTACTGATCAAATCAGACCTGAACCTCAGATTTATATTTAATCTCTTTTATAGCCTTTAAAATGACCAAAATACCCCTACGGGGCATAATTTGAGTTTAAATTCAATTTGGGCATAATGGAAGGTATCTTACTAATATCACAACATATTTAAGGCATATTAACTTAGGAAACCTGTATATGACTCTTATGGTTACCCGTTACGCATATTTCGTGTTCGGATCAGTTTATGTAACTAGTTAGCATAAATTGACCGAAACGGGTCAAACCTTATCATTTTTGCCTCAAAATCCAGAATGTGTTTAGTTTACCCATATTATACAAGTCTCCAAACTTGTCGGGTCTAAATCATATTCTATTCCGGTCTTCGCTTAATCATGCGTTTTGAACCGTAAACCTTTCCGTAAAACTAACCGGTCTAAGTTACGACTTAAATAAGACCCGTTAGGAATCTAATAGGTTAATAAAACCTTCGTTCCAGATTAAGAGCCCCAGTAGAGGTACTTGTGCTTGTTGATTAGGATATACGGCTGAGTATAAATTGCATTTTAAGCTCAGGTAAATACTCTAAACTTATTTTCCCTATACGGGCTTGGGATACGGTATTATAATAATACCGCTTGGTCGGGTATTGAATGTTTAATCGAATAGTGGTTAAATTATTGAGGTAACCCGTTTTTAATCCGTCTTGTTTGAAATAAAGGCCTTTAGGGGTTAATGACCATGTCCCGGATATCCTTGGCATCATTATAACATAAAAATGTCCACGTCTTATGCACGGGGTGTAGGCATACACCTGACAGTTGCATAAGGGAAATGGTATCTCACTCTCTTGTGGGTCTATACTTGTGGTGTGTTTGTTAATCTTGACTCGGTTTCTAACATCGAGCCCTAAATGTATAACGAACATGTAAATCTGTATACAAGATTATTTTTATATAATTGTCCCAAGTTATAAAAGATATTTTGTGCCTTGTGCATTCAAATCAATTTTCTTAAACCTTTTCAAAACGAGTCTGTTAATTGTATTTACCAGTGTAAACTGACTTATTTTCCAAAAAGGTTAAGTGACAGGTACTGTACGTAATTGGCTGGGAGCTCAGGGCGTTAATAGGGAATCTTGCAAGTTCTAGATGCCTAATGTCTGTTGAACAATGTTTATCTTTCTGTTTTAAGATCCGCCCGTGGATCCATCTTACAATATGTTTGTAACATTGAAGTTACTTTTGAATCAGTTTGTAATATTTTCACTTTAACTTCCGCTGTGCATTGAACTGTGATTATTTGACTATGATGATATCAACTACGTCACGATACTCTCCACCGGGCCCACCGGTAATACGTGGAAATATCGGGGTGTGACATCTACACTCATTGGGGGTGCAGGTGCTGGTATGGGATCTGGGTATTGTGGCATTGGTTCTTCCCGAGGGTATGGATTCTCTAGGATTTCCCTAATGTATTCATCATTATCATAATAGGGATCTAGAGGGTCCAGACCTGGGTAAGCTGCTAGGTTTGGCATGGGTTCTTCTGATAAGGGGTAGGGTTGCTGATAATCCCTATGGTCGTCAAACCACAGGTTGTAGTCTGGGTCTAAGGGATTGGGTGCTGGTACTCTAGGTATCTCAGTTGGGTCAAAGGCTGGTGCTGGGATTTGGTTTTCTGGGTTGACTTCAATCTCCATTGGTTGTGTGGGAAACAAGGGTAATGGTTGGGGTGCTATGAGTTGCTCCAGGTTTGGGTCGACAGCTGTGGTTGCTAAGATATGAAAATTTGCTAAACTCCTATTAAGCATATCTTGGGTGTGAGCATCTGTTTCTCTCTTAACGGCTGCTAAAACTCGCTGTTGTTGTAACTTTTTCATTCTCTTCCTACGTTCATGCGCTCCCCTACTGAACCATCCTCTCTTTTTAGGAGGGAATGGCTCTTCAGAATGAGCCTTAAACACGAATATCCCATCTTCATTGTCAGTTGAATACCCTGAGAGGGCAGGCTGTGAAGAGGTGCCTTCGCTCCTAGGTGAGCTGGACAACTGACGATAGGCGTCGGAGGGTCCTTGATCGCTCATACTGTAAACTAAAAAATAGTCAAATAACACATAACAATAAAATACAGATATGCATGTATTTCTGTAGATAATTTCCTAACATTTTAAATAATATCTTGGTGTCAGCAGAACACTTATGTGGCTGAATCAGTGGCTTAGCTCTGATACCACCTTCTGTCGCAACCCCCGTCCCCTAACAACTCGGGAAAGGGTGGCCGCGGCCAGTTTGGGTGGTATCGGTGTTTATTATTTTGGCAGCAGAAATTACATCAGGACCGTAGTTAGGAAATATTTTATCAGGGTAAATACCACACTTTTATAATATTAAACACGTGGGAAATTCCCAAGCATTCAGTACACACATTTTTATAGGGATAAACTGTCACACCCCGACCACGTGAGACAACATAAATTAACTAGTTCTTGTCTCGTTTTAAGTCACTAAGGCACAGGTCCGCCTAAGTATGTCTTGATAAGTCCTATGCATCATCTCCTGAAAACACATGTGAAAATAGGTACGTCAGCATAAAAATGCCTGTGAGATACATAGGTTTTGTGAAAATAGGATTCATGACTTGTAAGTTTAGAAAGAGTTGTTTAATAAAGTTTAGTCATGAACCTTGTAAATTGTTTTGTTTTGTTTTGTAAATCGTTTGAAAAACAATAAGTTCAGATGATATGTATAAATAAGAGAATAATGTATGGTTAAATGAATAACCATGGAAAATGGGTTTGTATAAGATAAGTTGTTTGTAAAACAATGTCTTGTGAAAAGTATGTTATTTGTATAAAATGTTATATGTCTCAAATTGAAATGATTCAAATAATGCTACGATATGTAATACCATACAAACACTTATATATAGGAAGTACCAGCGGCGTATCCACCATGCTTGTATCATATTACACACGCCTCGTTACTTAAGTCACTTACTCAAACCAAACCATCAAGATGTAATGTTAAACAATGTACTAAGTATGCACACAATGGACATACATAGCATGAAATGTAATGTAAAACCATGTACTAAGTACGCACACAATGGGCATACATAGCATAGAATGTAATGTAAAATAATGTACTAAGTACGCACACAATGGGCATACATAGCATGAAATGTAATGTGAAGCGATGTACTAAGTACGCACACAATGGGCATACATAGCATGAAATGTAATGTGAAACAATGTACTAAGTACGCACACAATGGGCATACATAGCATAGAAAACAATGAAATCATGTACTATAATGTACTAACGAACATAGCAGGTATATGATGTGAAAACATGGAAAGCATGAAAGTAACAAGTAGGCACATGTGTTTCACCCCAAAACAGTTTGGAAAATAGAAAAAGAGGGGTCTATGTACTCACTTGAGATTGCTCAGAAGTCCTAAGATAACCACCAAGCAATGCTAGAGATCACGGATATCAAACGGCACCTAATATAGGTAACTATGTTAATAAACCGGACCTATATCGGAGGATCGGATAGAATGAGGGCTCGTAAACCAAATGAGTATGGGAACTCATGTAGTATGGTTTAACAAAGCCTACATACTAAATCAAACCTAGCCTAAGTGCTTACGACCCATTACGACCCGTTTAGGTAGCTTATGCTACTTTAACGCGTCGTTCGCGTGAAACGCGTTCGGACCGCTTAACTAGTCCTATGACAAGTAACATATGCCTTAACATATCTAATATTGTTGTCAAATCAGTTTAGATATCAAAAGTTGTGTTACATACATTTAAAATGAATTTTGGCATCAAAGGTGTATTTTGGTAATTTACCTAAGGCATATAAACTACCTATCATACAACTACTTAAACGAAGCAACCCTAAGGTATAACCTCGGAAGGTTATTCCCTATATACTATGGTCACCTAATGTGTTTGGTCGGATCCTAATGATCGACCAAATGGTCGGGTTCGAAGGTATAAGCGATTTATCAGATCGCTTACCCTTACGACCCTAGACAACGTGGTAATCAGTAGGCATAGTCACAAGGGACTATAACCATCGTGATTACGATCACGTTGCGAAGTTCAAAGAACTTCGCATTGACCATAAACTGGTCAATGCAGAAAGTCAAACAAAGTTTGACTTTCGGACTCGAAAAGCAATAAAAGAACGAAGGAACACTTACCCAGGGTCCCCGAAAGCTAATCTTGATCCGAGTAGCTCAGGTATGAAACAATGGTTTCAACTTAGAGCTTCTAAGATCAGATTCTTATGGGTTTTGAAGTTGGGGGATGTGGGTATTTATAGGATTTCCCAAACCGTTAGGATCGTTTCTTGGAAACCGTGATCGAATCTAAGGCGTACACTTGTTGGAAAGTTGTGGTAGGTTAATTGGCCACCCACCATAAGGAATCAACAGGTGGAAAGGGGTTTGGGAGTGCATGACAGCTGGAAACAGGCTGTTCGGAAGCTTCTGATGTTCTGGGGACTGCTTGCGCACCGTAACACTCAGAGTGTTGAGGTGCGCAAGGACCTGCAGACCAGAAAGTTTGATTTTTGGCAGTTTTGGTCCCTGTTGTGTAATAAGGCCATTTCCGACACGTTTAAGGCCCGTTAACCCCATTTCAAAGCTCTAAAATTAAGTTAAAGTATAGGGAACTTAAAATGTGCTAAAAAATATCTCGTATGTCGGTTCGTTTGGCCGTACGATCGCGATGTTCGCTTAATTACGACGGAATGCGCATAAGCGCGAAAAACGATCCAAATGACGCGATGAATGGATTTTTCTTTTACCAAACACTAAAATAAAATATTTTAGTGCTTACATAAATTTTTGGATGTCCGGATGTATTCAGAACGTAAGTTATGCGCGAAAATGCAAACTTGTGCACTTTTTGACGCTTTTAGTCCCTGAATGACCCAAAAGTTTATTTTAGCACACCGAACACCTCAAAGCCTATTTCTAAGCTATGTAAAGGATATTTATGGTATGTTTAACTTATGGTAATGTTCTGGAATGTCTGTTACAGTTAAAATTGGCATACTTTCGTAGCTTGTCAACTTTAGTCCCTGTAAGCGATTTAACTCGATTTTGCCATACCAAAGCCTTCAAAACTTATTTCTAAGTTATATAAAGGTTATTTAAGGCATGTTAAGCCTATTTCACTATTCCGGAGTGTTCGTTGCATTAAACTGGTTATATCTACGCATCAGAGCGCGTATAACCCTCCAGAAAGCGATTTAAAGCTTGAAATCGAACAAGAGTTGATATGTGCAAACGATACACATATTTTTACAAATCCCAAGTATGAAATACAATATTTCATTGGTTTGGAATTTGTTTGATGGTTGAAGTGACACATGTGTCACAGTCTCCCCTACTTTAGGAAATTTCGTCCCGAAATTTAATTTTAGGAGAAACTTGTGAGGACGACGGTGATGTTTTCGCTTTGAATGAACCCCTTGAACCCTAAGTAGAACTCTGGGCCATGATAGGGTTCTTAGCGAAATTGTCAATCCCTCAAAGTGAAGTCCTTGTAGCAGCAAAACATGGAGTTTCAAACTATGGATAGGAGAACGTTTCCCATGAAGACTTAACATAGGAAACTTGAATTCACGATTGGGAAGTGTAAGATAAAATGACATCGGTCAAAGTCCAAGACTTCTCCCGTATCATTACTCTTGTCACTATTGGTCTTTACACATGACAAAACTTCCTGTGGTTTCTGTGCACTGAATTCCATAATTATGTAGGCCTCCATAATTACGTAATTCCTTGCACAGTCCGCACAGTTCATTTCATAATGTGTATGGGGAAAAATCAAACGAATAATCCTGTGGTGATTTAACTTGACTGCAATAGAGTCTCTTTAACTAGGCCACCAAAGGATTAGATCAACGAACAATCTCTTGAAGTAGACTACCCGAGGGCCTATTTAACTACATAAACACATGATATATTTAACTAGATTGCCGAACCAATCTATTTAACTAGGTCAACGAAGGATCTCTTTAACTAGACCACCAGAGGGCCTCTTTAACTATATCAACGCATGATATATTTAACTAGATTGTCGAACCAATCTATTTAACTTAGATCGACGTAGGATCTCTTTAACTAGACCACCAGAGGGCCTATTTAACTATATCAACGCATGATATATTTAACTAGATTGTCGAACCAATCTATTTAACTTAGATCGACGTAGGATCTCTTTAACTAGACCACCAGAGGGCCTATTTAACTATATCAACGCATGATATATTTAACTAGATTGTCGAACCAATCTATTTAACTTAACTACCCAAGAGGAATATTCAACTACATCAACACATGATGTCCTTAGACTTTGGAATAGTACTTTATAATCCAAGGGACTTAACTACAACAGAGAAGTCCATTAAGGATTTAAGATAGTACCTTTTTGAATATCCTACTACGAATCCTTCATATGTAGATAAGAAAGATTCTATGAGGATTTTGGATAATGAATATCCAGAGTATACAAAAACACAAAAATGCATAAAAGAAAACGCAAAATGCATAAACACATAGTCACATAACCACAAAATTGTTTATCTAGATCTTTGATTTGTTAATTTTGGACGCGGATACTTAAAGCACGCCAGGAATCCAATTCGTGGATTTCATTTGGCACTTTAATCCTTTTCAAGAATCTATCTATAAAGATAGAATGATCTACCAAAAGTTCGATTTCGTTTTCAAGAAAACGCAATATTCGAATTAAGGTACAATAATTTTAGGATATACAGAAATACCCTTAGGTACCCTATTAAGAATTTATAGTGGTACTTTGGGTATTCGTACAGAGTTGTAACTTGCGCCTTGTACTTCGTTTCCTTGGAAGAAACGGGTACTTAGGATTTTTGTGGGAAATCGCAAGAGATTATAAAATGGAAAGATTTTGGGGGGTAATCTGTTCTTCAAGGAATACGGCTCCTTGATTGTCGGTATTGTAGGGGATACGTTGGTTATACATGCCATCACATTTGTACATTGCAATGTAAAATAAAAAGATTTATTTATAAACAACAACAACTGTTTCATGGACCTTGACAACAAAAGAAAATAATACATAAGGCTTGATTATTTGTAAACAACATTGTCTTCTAGTTGGTCCGATGCTCATCCCTGCGCTGGATTCGCATTAGCAATCTTTGGGCAATTTCTTCGGAAATGGCCCATCTCGCCACAGTTGAAGCAAGGACCTGGTGGAAGACGAGCTTGAGCAGGATTTACTTGAGGTTGGTTTGGACCACCTTGGTTTGGGGTAAATCGACAAGCATTTGCCAGGTGACCGAGTCGCCCACATGATGCACATAAACGACACTGTAGGTGAGCTAAGTGGTGTGCATTACATTTGTCGCATATCGGTGCAGTACCGGCATAAGGTTTCCTTGCAGGAGGTTGAGTTGGTTGGTTGCGGGTGTTTTGGTTGGGTTGAGCAGCAATTGCACAATTCTGCGAAGCCTTACGCTTCTTAGAAGGTTCGGTTTTGCTTTCCTTGGTTTCCTCCTGAACATTAGCTGCTTGTTTCTTGTCGCCTTTCAGAAAAAGTTTACCTTTCCTGATCTGAGATTCAGTCAAGGTTGCAGATAGCTCAATTGCCTGTCTAACTGTAGTGGGTTTACTACCAGTAACAATGTCCTGAACTGAGTCAGGGAGACCATCAATGTATTTTTCGATCGCCTTATCCAAAGGCGTAACCATGGTAGGACACAACAGGCTCAGTTCCTCATATCGATCAGTGTATGCTCGATGTTCACCGCTGTCTTGCTTAAGATCGTCGAATTCCCTTTCCAAGGCCCTGATCTCGTGACGAGGACAGAATTCCGTCATCATCAGTGCTCGAAGTTCTTCCCAAGTTTGAGCCAGTGCCACTTCGGCACCCCTATCTCTCATCACACCGTTCCACCATGTCAAAGCTCGTTTCTCAAAGACACTAGATGCGAAATCTACCTTTCGCTCGTTTGGGCATTGAACATGTCTGAAGGTGCTCTCTAGACTCTCGAACCATTGTAGAAGTGCAGTCGCTCCTTGAGACCCAGAAAACTTTGATGGCTTAGCCGAGTTGAACGTCTTGAAACTGCAGGGGGCATTATTGTTGTTGTGGGCTTGGTTACATTGGGCAACGATGTTCGGGATTGCAGCAGTTATTTGCTGTGTAATGACAGCTGCCAGATCTTCAATAGATACCGGATTTTCGCGTCGTGGAGGCATTCTAAAAGGGGAAACAAGAGAGAAAACAAATGAAATGGCATTGGGTAAGAATAGGATGTTACAATTACCGACCAAAATCATGGGTGATGGTCATTTGTTTGAAGCATGAAGCAAACAAACAACACAAAGGCTGAGTCAAAGCAAATAGATCCTCATAATGTATCGCGAAGACATGCTCGCCTATAAGTGGACACTCACCCCAAGAGTTCCCAGGTAAGAGTGACTGGTCCGATTATGTGGATTTGTACGAACACTTTAGCCTTAGACAGAAAACTCAGGGTACAGGCATTCACTCTTCCAGTTTGCACGTGTTCACACTATTTAGGACCCAAAACTTTGACGAGAGTTTTGAAAATTTAAAGGGGTTCGAAACCTTATAACAGAAGGTTCAAAACCTAGTAATCAATCATCCTAGAACCAGTGTTGTAAGAATCGTTAGGCGCTAGTCGGGCGGTGGGGTACCGACTAGCGATTAATCGGGATTAATAGGGATTAATCGAAATTAATCGGATTGAGATTTTTATACGTAATTTTTAGTTACATATACACACACACACATTTTTATATGTAGTTTTTTGAATTAGACATGTTTTAACCCCTCATTAACCCATTTTTTAAGTAATTGGAAGGAATTTATATGGTTTGGTCAAAATTTGGCCGGCATCTAGCCAAAATTTGGCCAGAATAGGACCCCCATTGACTGCCTAGCTATTAATCGGCCATTAATCGGTCAACCTCCGATTAGTGATTAATCGGTGACTAATCGGAGACTAGTCGGGATTTTTACAACCATGCCTAGAACAGATGATTAGTTTTCAAAGCGGTTTTGAAATTTATGTTCTTGTTGTGGTCGTCGCCTAAGGATAGGTGACGGTATTGTTTTATGACTAAACGCAAGAAAACTCGCGTTAGGGTCCTAGGAAGGTTATAGACTAGGTCAAAGTATTACTAATAACCTAATTCCCTATAACCATTGGCTCTGATACCATCTTTTCTGTCACACCCCGACCACGTGAGACAACGTAACGTGGCGGAAACGTCGGGGAGTGTTGTAACAGAATTAATCGTTTCAAATCCATGGCAATTAAAGTTTCGTTTTATTAGTCAAACATGAGAGTTTACATTGTTTTAAACAAGAAACAAAGAGTACATAACATAAATTAACTAGTTCTTGTCTCGTTTTAAGTCACTAAGGCACAGGTCCGCCTAAGTATGTCTTGATAAGTCCTATGCATCATCTCCTGAAAACACATGTGAAAATAGGTACGTCAGCATAAAAATGCCTGTGAGATACATAGGTTTTGTGAAAATAGGATTCATGACTTGTAAGTTTAGAAAGAGTTGTTTAATAAAGTTTAGTCATGAACCTTGTAAATTGTTTTGTTTTGTAAATCGTTTGAAAAACAATAAGTTCAGATGATATGTATAAATAAGAAAATAATGTATGGTTAAATGAATAACCATGGAGAATGAGTTTGTATAAGATAAGTTGTTTGTAAAACAATGTCTTGTGAAAAGTATGTTATTTGTATAAAATGTTATATGTCTCAAATTGAAATGATTCAAATAACGCTACGATATGTAATACCATACAAACACTTATATATAGGAAGTACCAGCGGCGTATCCACCATGCTTGTATCATATTACACACGCCTCGTTACTTAAGTCACTTACTCAAACCAAACCATCAAGATGTAATGTTAAACAATGTACTAAGTATGCACACAATGGACATACATAGCATGAAATGTAATGTAAAACCATGTACTAAGTACGCACACAATGGGCATACATAGCATAGAATGTAATGTAAAATAATGTACTAAGTACGCACACAATGGGCATACATAGCATGAAATGTAATGTGAAGCGATGTACTAAGTACGCACACAATGGGCATACATAGCATGAAATGTAATGTGAAACAATGTACTAAGTACGCACACAATGGGCATACATAGCATAGAAAACAATGAAATCATGTACTATAATGTACTAACGAACATAGCAGGTATATGATGTGAAAACATGGAAAGCATGAAAGTAACAAGTAGGCACATGTGTTTCACCCCAAAACAGTTTGGAAAACAGTAAAAGAGGGGTCTATGTACTCACTTGAGATTGCTCAGAAGTCCTAAGATAACCACCAAGCAATGCTAGAGATCACGGATATCAAACGGCACCTAATATAGGTAACTATGTTAATAAACCGGACCTATATCGGAGGATCAGATAGAATGAGGGCTCGTAAACCAAATGAGTATGGGAACTCATGTAGTATGGTTTAACAAAGCCTACATACTAAATTAAACCTAGCCTAAGTGCTTACGACCCATTACGACCCGTTTAGGTAGCTTATGCTACTTTAACGCGTCGTTCGCGTGAAACGCGTTCGTACCGCTTAACTAGTCCTTTGACAAGTAACATATGCCTTAACATGTCTAATATTGTTGTCAAATCAGTTTAGATGTCAAAAGTTATGTTACATACGTTTAAAATGAATTTTGGCATCAAAGGTGTATTTTGGTAATTTACCTAAGGCATATAAACTACCTATCATACAACTACTTAAACGAAGCGACCATAAGGTATAACCTCGGAAGGTTATTCCCTATATACTATGGTCACCTAATGTGTTTGGTCGGATCATAATGATCGACCAAATGGGTCGGGTTCGAAGGTATAAGCGATTTATAAGATCGCTTACCCTTACGACCCTAGACAACGTGGTAATCAGTAGGCATAGTCACAAGGGACTATAACCATCGTGATTACGCTCACGTTGCGAAGTTCAAACGAACTTCTCATTGACCATAAACTGGTCAATGCAGAAAGTCAAACAAAGTTTGACTTTCGGACTCGAAAAGCAATAAAAGAACGAAGGAACACTTACCCAGGGTCCCCGAAAGCTAATCTTGATCCGAGTAGCTCAGGTATGAAACAATGGTTTCAACTTAGAGCTTCTAAGATCAGATTCTTGTGGGTTTTGAAGTTGGGGGATGTGGGTATTTATAGGATTTCCCGAACCGTTAGGATCGTTTCTTGGAAACCGTGATCGAATCTAAGGCGTACACTTGTTGGAAAGTTGTGGTAGGTTAATGGGCCACCCACCATAAGGAATCAACAGGTGGAAAGGGGTTTGGGAGTGCATGACAGCTGGAAACAGGCTGTTCGGAAGCTTCTGATATTCTGGGGACTGCTTGCGCACCGTAACACTCAGAGTGTTGCGGTGCGCAAGGACCTGCAGACCAGAAAGTTTGATTTTTGGCAGTTTTGGTCCCTGTTGTGTAATAAGGCCATTTCCGACACGTTTAAGGCCCGTTAACCCCATTTCAAAGCTCTAAAATGAATTTAAAGTATAGGGAACTTAAAATGTGCTCAAAAATATCTCGTATGTCGGTTCGTTTGGCCGTACGATCGCGATGTTCGCTTAATTACGACGAAATGCGCATAAGCGCGAAAAACGATCCAAATGACGCGACGAATGGATTTTACTTATGAAAAACACTAAAATAAAATATTTTAGTGCTTACATAAATTTTTGGATGTCCGGATGTATTCAGAACGTAAGTTATGCGCGAAAATGCAAACTTGTGCACTTTTTGACGCTTTTAGTCCCTGAATGACCCAAAAGTTTATTTTAGCACACCGAACACCTCAAAGCCTATTTCTAAGCTATGTAAAGGATATTTATGGTATGTTTAACTTATGGTCATGTTCCGAAATGTCTGTTACAGTTCAAATTGGCATACTTTCGTAGCTTGTCAACTTTAGTCCCTGTAAGCGATTTAACTCGATTTTGCCATACCAAAGCCTTCAAAACTTATTTCTAAGTTATATAAAGGTTATTTAAGGTATGTTAAGCCTATTTCACTATTCCGGAGTGTTCGTTGCATTAAACTGGTTATATCTACGCATCAGAGCGCGTATAACCCTCTAGAAAGCGATTTAAAGCTTGAAATCGAACAAGAGTTGATATGTGCAAACGATACACATATTTTTACAAATCCCAAGTATGAAATACAATATTTCATTGGTTTGGCATTTGTTTGATGGTTGAAGTGACACAGGTGTCACATAAACCCTATTTTATTTAATAAAAACATCTCTTTATTCAGGTAACTTTTATAGCCACTTCTCCAAGCCTTTAGTGCTGTCCAGCTGGCTTCTATCTGGCTTTCACATTTTGTTACCTGAAACGCGTTTAAAACATTTTGTCAGTGGGAAATACTGGTGAGTGAATCCCAGTTTAATCAAGAATAGTTTTATCCTTTAACAGTATTGAGAGCAATTACAATGTTTACATCTACACAATTACTCATTCAGTATTGTCAATCCAGACTGGTGGGTCATATTACACATTGGCTATCTCGTTGTCCAATGGTAACGTGTTCCACATTTTGTATAAAAAACCCCAACATACCGGCAGTAATTGAAGAACTACAAATACTCAATCACTGCTAATTATAGTTTAAAATAAGTAAAGATTTTGTAAAACAGTTTACGAAAAGGAGATTACTCGCAAAAAGGTTTACACAAAAAGAGGATTACTCACATTGCTGTCTTATGGTTTTCCTTAAGGATTTCCTGGTGATTATCTATTAATTACACAAATGCACACGCGTTAGTATAATAACCCAATATTTACATTAGTAATACCTTCCCCGAGACGGCATTCCAACGACTACGTCGGGCAGAACCTCGACAGCCGTTACGGAACCCTGGATCAATCAGGCAGCGTATATAATACGTAACCGGGGGTTATAATACTTACAACGAGGCAGAACTTCGTTATTTAGAGGGTATAATACCCGAATATTACTTCAATTATACAGAATTTCGAGAGAGAGAAAGACTGTGAGCGAGTGCGACTGAAGGCCGATGCCCTCAATTTATAGGGCCTGATTTCAGGTCCCTCGCGGCTCGCGACGTAGGGTAAGTAGGACCTAGCTGATCCGGGTCAGCACTATAGGCTCGACACATTGCATGACACGTGGCAGGACCGGGTTGCGCCTCATATCCCTTCGCTCGCGGCCCGTGTAAGACCTAGGCAAGGTCTTCGCGGCCCGCCACAGCCATTAAAATTTTGATTTTTAATATAAATTAATAAAATAAAGGTATTCGGGGCCCGTTTGCGTATACGGGGTGTATTTTAGGACATATTGGGATATTTTAAATATATTAGGGGTGTCGAAAATTATTTAGGAGTGTTGTTATATATGCCTTTCCTGCATGGTACTGGATATTATAATCATAATTGTAAGGACTTTCAAAAATGTCCTAAAACGACCCATAAATACAAACCCGGACCCCTGAAACCCTAATCCATATCAAAAACCAAGAAAACAAGAAATCTGGTCTTCAGGTGGGCCGCAAAAAGGTTATGCATGGCCTTACGCGGGCCGCGTCAACTCTAAGTTTGACCGGATAAGCGTCCAGATCCACGTGTCGTCCACGTGGCACACCTATGTATGACACGGATGCCCTAATCTACGACTAGACCCTCTCGCGGGCCGCGTAAGGGTCTTAAAGGGTCTTACGCGGGCCGCGTAAGACGCATTTTTCAGATATAAATAGGATGGATCATGGGCAGTTCACTGGTGTCGAAACCAAAACTCAAAAAACGAATTCTCACTGCTCAAAATCGAAAATTAATATAGCGAGGCGCTGCTACGATACAGGGTATTAGCTCGATCGTTGCTACGATTCAATGTCCGATTGATTGAAACTATCCGATGGATGTTTAAGTGCTGCCCACATTAGGGCCATACTTTGTCATTAGTCGTGAATTCGACGGATGTTTAAGTATAGCACTTTGTCATTCGTTGTGAGGGTTTTAATCTCGTGAGTTATCGTAAATGCTGTATTAGTTACTGACCTAATTCGTGTGCATTGTTATTTAAATTAGGTTACAAGGCTAATCAGTAGGCTAAACTCTGCCCGTTTAAATCTGCAATGTGAGTCATTCTCTTTTATCAAAAGTGTTTTACAATACTCCAATTATTTTCAATAGTTATAATTACAGGGATTAAGTCGTGGTTATCCTAATCACTGGCTAGTGGGGTATTGTGCACATTACTAATTTCTCACAGTTAGGCTAATAAATCCTAACAGTGATAATCATCACTACTTGGGGAAAGACCCAATAGTGGTATGACCATCGTCACCAGGAGGTGACACGGCGCCAGATAAAAATAAGATAGAAGCCATTGTAATCGCTCTTATGCTGTAATTTATAACTATGTGTCATTTTGTAAAAATGAATGATTCACCAGTATTTCCCCGCTGACAAAATATTTTTAAAACATGTTTCAGGTAACTACTGTGAACCAAGGAAAAGTGCTACGGAGCACTAACAAAGCTTGGAATAGTGGCTCAGTTAAATAAATAAACATGTTTTATAAATCAGGGAATTTCCTTGTAAAATTCCTCTATTGTAAATTACGGGGTTTATCCCGATTTATGAAATAAAATAATCGGGCATTTCAAGTTTTAAAAGATCCTGTTAAATCTTCCGCTGTCAACTCAATTAATAATTACCACGGGTTCCTGTCCCGCGGCTCCTGGACCGGGTCAAAACCGGGGCGGGGGCCGTGACAGGAAAAGGTGGTATCAGAGCCACTGATTTAAGCCAATTAAGTATTTAGAAATACTTAATAATTTTTCTGATTGTCATCCTGTGATTATGTGTTTTTAACTGACTACTTGTTAGTTACAGTATGGGTAAGCAAAGAATTCCGGACATCTATCGTCAATTAGATAGTTCACCAAAAGATAAGGGAACTTCATCTCAATCAAATTCCTCAAAATACTCGGCAGATACTAAGGAAGGAATATTTGTTCGTAAGGCACAGTTTGAGAAACCACTTACCCTTAATAAAAGAAGTTGGATTATTAGAAAAAGTCAAGAGAAAATAAAGAAGTCACAACCAAAAGAAGTGATGGTTAATAAGGAAACTCAGGAAATAGGCAATAACCCACCATGGGAAGATGAATTAGATGAAAAATGGGCAAATCTCTATATGTTAGCCACTACAACAGTAAATGTTAACTTTTAAATTAAATTAAGCTGCCAACACCCTGGCCCAGTACTAGCACCCATAGCATCTATAAGCTAGAAATTTTGCCCATTAAATAAACAACTTAGTAAGAGAAGATAGATTAGAATAAATTATGAATGCACAACCCCTAGTATATTTTGAAATTCAGTGTAATTTGTAATAAACATATATATACAAAAGTCGCAATGTTTGCCATTTTATGCTTAAACAATGATACTGGAATAGTTGTACTAAATATTAGTCTGTGAAAATTTATTTTATAAAATTTTAACTTAGCATTTTGTGTGCATTTTGCATATATGCTAAACAGCATGAATGAGTTTTCTGAAGCTCTTCAGAATCTCAACCTCTATTATGTGAATGTGGAAGTTTCCAAAGACTTACAGGTTATTGTGCCGACATCGAGGAACCTATGGAATTTCAAGCCCAACCTCCGGAGAAACCAAAGCCAAAGAAGAAAAGAAGATTCGTGGGTTGGAGGGGTGTACGCAGGAAGAAACCAGCAACTAAGAAAATTTCCAAGACGGAGGACCCAATGGATAAAGGAAAAAGAATAGAGATTGGGGAAAGTTCTAGGCAAGCCGAGGAATTGCCACTGCAGGAGGAATTAGACAGTATACTGGCAAGTTATGATATCCTTAGGCCAGCCAATGAAAACCTCTTCACCTATCCTGCCGAAACCTAACTCCCAGTGAATTTAGAACCAGCCATCCCAGATCCTCTTATCCACTCTCAACCAGAATGGGGGACCAACGACTGGCAGTTTCAAAATCTCCTGAACAACCCTTATACCTTTTTCCCTCAATTTGACCCAGAGCCTCCACTACACCCACCTATGAGCTCCGAGAACTTGGCTGAACTCCGCCAGTATGGCGAGGAGCTAATTAATGTAGGGAACCGAATTAGGGATATAGGAGAAAAGATATCCTGGAAGTACGACGAGAGGGAACGTCACTTCTGAGGTGCCAGCTGACGAGGGATAGTATGGATTGTGAAGCTGTGGTTGTATGATAATAATAATAATAATAAAAATATAATTATGTGAAATAACTTAACAATAAAACTTTTGTAAGATAACAAGTGTGTACGGACGCATATTATAAAATATAAAAATGGAAGTCGAGAAATCAGCAATTTTGGCTATACGTGTTAGTGTGATTATGTGCAATTGTTTTGCTATGTTTGATTATTAATTATTTTCTGCTAATCACTTATATATATTAATTACCAGATAGAACACGCTGGTAATGAACCCATTAACGAAGTTAATCAATCTGAACAAAACCATGAAGATCAATTTCTGAATAGGAAAGATATCGAGAATATCGTTGCTCAGGGAATAGCCAATGCTATTCCAGCAATCCTTGCTGCTGCTCGAAATCCAGTTGAACCTCAACAAATTATTCCTAGCAAACGTACACATGGCGACAATTTCAGTAATAGTGTAAACGGAGGCGGCAATCATACTAATAACGACAACGATGGGATGCAAGCTCCACTCCTTAAGAAAATGAAAGCTGCAACGCCTGGTTGCACTTACAAAGAGTTCCTTGCCTGTAAACCAGCTGAATTTGCAGGCAACGAAGGGGCGACTGCTGCACTACGTTGGTTAGAGAAAACCGAGGCGGTGATTAAAATAAGTAAATGTGCCGAGGAAGACAAGGTCATGTACGCGTCGCATCTTTTTAAAGAAGGGGCGCTAGAATGGTGGAATATGGTAATTCAAGCCAAAGGAAGCGATGTAGCCTATGCCATGAGTTGGGACGAATTCAAGCAACTGGTGGAAAGAAAATTTTGTCCCGAGTATGAAAAGGAACAAATGGCAAATAAATTCTTGAACCACCGGATGATAGATGTAGACTGTCGAGGGTATACTTCGACATTCTTCGAGTAACCTAGAGTAGTACCAACCCAGGCCTCGCCAGAGCCGGTGCTTATTTCCCGCTATATTTGGGGTTTAATTGGCGAAATCCATGATATCGTTAAAGCTGCGAGACCTCGCACTATTGACGATGCAGTGGAATTAGCCAACACTTTGACGGACGGACTGGTGCGTACGCGAGAAGAAAATCGGAAAAGGGAAGTGGCCCAAAAGATTACCCAGGGATTCCGTATGGGTAACTGTAGCAATTTCAAGAAAAAGGGAACTGGGCAATCTTCCACTGTTCCATTTTGCAATGCCTGTAAAAGAAAGCTTTTGGAAAATGCAAAGGGTATTGCAATTTCTGCAAAATTCCGGGACATCAAGAGGAAGATTGCAGGAAGAAGAAAGCAATAATCTGCTACAACTGCGGAGAAGCTGGACATTTTAGGCCAGATTGCCTGAAATTGACCAAACCAGCTGACAACAAAACCAAACCGGCAGAAGGAGCTACCAAGAGAAACGCAAGAGCCTTCCAGTTGACTACTCAGGAAGCAGACCTAATTCCTGACGTAATAGCTGCTACGTTCCTAGTTTACGACGTTTATGCAAAAGTATTATTTTACTCTGGTGCAAACCAAAGTTTTATAAATACTTCATTCTGCCAAGCTCTTAACCTACCCTTAACCAACCTTAGGCAGATTTTTACAGTTGAAACGGCAGATGGGAATTCGGTTAACATAGATAAGGTTTTGCGAGAAGGAAAGATAGAACTTCTAGGCCATAAATTTTCTGCCAACCTGTTACCTATGAATTTAGCCGGATTCGATGTAGTGTTAGGAATGGATTGGTTAGTAGCCAACCATGCTCGAATCCTATGTGATAAAAATTCCACTGAAATTCATACACCCACAGGAGAATTAGTGGTGATTACAGGAGAATTCATACACCCACAGGAGAATTAGTAAAGAGAGCACCACTTGCCCCACGGTGGGCGCCAAATTGTTTTGGTCAAAAATTACCGAAGTAATTAAGTGATCAAATTAGTTAAGTGAGGTAGTGTGCTAGAAATGAGTATCGAAAATATGTTAATCAAGTTAATTGTAAAAACAGTTTCAGGATACGGCTCAGTATATAGAGCTGTATCTATGATCAAACAATGAGCAAAAGTAAAGTAAACGACACGAGATGTACGAGGAAAGCCCTTGATCAATCTAGATCGCCGGCATAAAACCTCGGGAGCTGACAATCGCAGCTGCCTTGTTCTTCTATTGCTTCACAAATCAGGATACAGTGCAGGATGTGGTACGGATCGACTAAGTGTTACAATGAAACTTGAATACAAGTGTAGTGTTTGCGATGAACTAGAGAGTGAAAGTGTACGAGAGTGTTAGTGAAAAATTGTGTGTTCTAAGCTGATCCGCCCCCATCTATTTATAGTAAAGATAAAATAACAAACTACCCTAAACTTGCGGGATCCACCGAATATTCCTTCTTCGAACGTTGTAGACCTGGTCTTTCGGGCTCAACGTCTCTTCCTCAACAAATTCATCCGAGTCTTGTGGAGAAGAAGTCCTCTTGACCGTTAGCAAGTCTCAGCCCTTAACCTGCACGTGATTAATTCAATAAGCCTCAGGATATCGCCCAAGATGTTAGCAATATCCTCTTCCAGCATCCTGGTCACAGATAAACAAACAAAGGCAGGATATTGATCAGGATACGTATGTTAAGAAAATGACCCCAAACAATTGTCCCCAAATATATCGGTTGGGATACCAATCCAACGGATATATTTCAAAAATCTTATCCCACAACTCAAGGCATTTAAAACAAAGCGACGGTCAAGATCACATCGTAACTTCCAACGCGTTTTTTACTCAATGGAGATCCACGAAGCCCCTATATCTTCTCTTTTCTTGTTTGAAAAGCAGATATCTTCAACAGAACCTTCAGGTAATTCTCCATTTCTGATTTTCTTCCTGTCAATTTACTTCATCTTACTTGCAATGGACGCCGAGACCTTCATCCAGCAGAATCTTCTTAAAAATCCCGAAAAGGAGATCTGCGCTTTTGACAACGCAGACATTGCAGCTTTAAGAGCCTCCGGCGCTTTCCCCGACAGCACGGTCTTTAGGCCATTCGATCGGTCAATCCGATCGGATGTTTCTTCTACCGAATGGATCTGTTTTCCAGCATACCCTTTTTCATTAGGTCTTCGATACCCTTTTCCTGAATTCATGATGCAATTCTTTCGTATCACTGGCATCTCTTTTTCTCAAACCATGCCCATGGTTTGGAGAGTACTAATTGTACTCAACCAAATCAAAAACCTCCATTGCTCTGACCTCTGCATCGAGGATTTACCTATCGCTTATCGCCTCCGATCCCATGGCTCTAGCCGGTTCTTGCTCTTCTCGACCTCCAGCAAACCCCTGATTCTCAAAGCCACCAAAAACGAAGACGGATGGCAACGCAAATTCTTTTTTGTCAAACGAGATTCCATTGCTGAGGGTGCCAACCTTCCGGTGGAGTGGTTAACCACCGGTAGGATTATAAATATCCTCATAGATGATTTGATTGTTATCTTCTATTAATATTCTTCTTTTTTATCTTTATGCAGTGAACTTCAAGGAAGTTGCTCCCCCTACCGCTGAGTCAGAAGAGAGAATCAATACCATTTACCGGTTACCTGCAATAGACAGGACTTTCACCACACACGTCCCAAGTTCAAGTCAATACTCATCATCCGAGATGTCTGGTAAGAATTTCTTTCAAAATAATTAGTCAAAACAATATAATGATAAAATAAAGAGTAAAACTTTTCCCTTTATGCAGCACCAGCTAAGATCCCCGAAGTCTTTGACCTTGACGAATTGGATAGCTATTCTGACCAGATCCAGGTCAAGAAAGAACCTAGCCCCAAGACCACTGCTACATCCAAACCCAGCAGCTCCAAGGCCATCATCATTCCTAAACCTTCACCGGCTACCAAGCCCCGGAGTTCAAGTTCCCGCAAAAGGAAAGAACCCGATTCCCCTGTTATTTCTGACACCTTTCCTTATGAGAAGCATGGGTTTATTGAAGCCAGTGGGTTTATGACTTCCTTTCTTAACCAGGTTAGTATTATCCTATCATATCCTGCAATTTAGATTATTTTCAAGGATTAACAATATTAATCCCTGTCCTCTTACCTTTGTAGGGTCTTGAGCGTTTGGTTCACTTATACCAAGAATCCTGCAAGCTTAACAAAACACTTGAGTCTAAGCTAAAGGAAGCAGAAGTCACAATCTCTGACCAAGGTATGATTGCGGTCGCCAAATCTCGTTATTACGAGGAGAAATACAAAGCTATGACCCAAGAACATCAAGTTGCCCTCAACAAAGCTACTCTTCAAGCCCAGGCCGATCTGGAAGCAGCCCATGTGCAATACGAACGGGATATGGTCAGCTACCGGGAAAGCCTCAAAAGTTCCGTTGTTATTTCTCTCCTTCAAGCCAGGCTGAAGATGGCTCATGAAGCCAAAACTTTAGGTTTTGAATGCCCTTCCTGGGATGTTGCTGCTTGGGAGACCAAGCTGAAGAACCTTGGCGGCACCTCTTCCAAATCAACTGTCGAAGAACCTTCCAAAGTAGTTGAAAAAACAACTGATGCCGAGAAGGATGCTGAGACTGATCCCAAGACGGATGTTGCTGAAACCGCTATGGACCAAGAAGGCACTACCCCCTAGAGCTTATTTCCTTTAAATCATTCGAACAATTTTATGTTTTCATGAACAATTTAAATTTCTGTATCGAAATAACTTGCTAACCGAAGGTGGATGGATCCTGGGTTTCAGGATGAAACCTTCGGTTATCAACCAGTATTGATTGCTTAAGAATAGTTTCATCTTTTATTTTTCTAAGCGTAAATCTTAGCTTTGCAAAAAATTTCATACTGTTATCTTATAAAATATCCTGATCAGTATGCTCAGAAACATACTGCAAAAGCCTTTCATTAGATAGAACTTCCAAATGTTCCTTCAACTTTGTAAAAATTTCTTTAGAAAGTAAAAAATAGTCTATCTTTTCAAAGCCAAGTTTTGATAATATTCAATGATCAAAGTTCCAAACTAACACCCTAATCAAATATTCTGAAAAAGACTTTGAGGATACATATCAGGATACTTAACATAATGTCACTAAAAACTTAAATGAGGCTTACAAAGGAAAGATCATACCAGAAATAGGGTATAAACCTATTACCAAACTTTGATCCCTTTGCATCTCTTCCAATGAAGATGTCCCCTGTGCAAGGTACTTAGTGCATTAGTTCCAAACCTCATCCTTTTAGCTTTACACCACCACCTTGGTGGGAATGTCCCCTGTGTACAATGTCTTCAAATACTTTAGAAATCTTCTGAATGTCAGTTTCCATAGGCGATTTTTTACGTCCCAAGGGCAAAACCCAAGGATGTACTGGAGATAAATCCCTTGTATCCTGGGGAAAATCCCAAATTTTCATACGCTACAGGCGGGAGTGTATAAACTCCAAGACTTAGAAAGGTGAAAACCTTTAAACCTTAGAGAGTATGAAAATACCCTTTCGTGAGAGAGGGTGATCAATCCTCATATACCTTTAGGATTCAGGATATAGCCAACAGTAACGAAATTGTCAGCCACTTTTACATGGACTGGTCCTGCCACCTTGAACTATCCCTGAATAACTTACGCTCCAGGCGGGGTGTTTAAACCCAATTCGGAAGAAAGGTGAATACCTTTAAACCTGTGAAGGGATCAGTATCCCTTAAACGTGAGAGAGGGGGCCAATCCTCTAATCTTCTGAGTTATCCTGAGTACATATCCTGGAGCTATATCCTGAAACATATCTTGCAAAACAATTGTAAGCTAAGGTGGGTGTTAGCTTGGCTAACACCCCTCCGATGCTTAAGTCAGTATTGAGTTTCAAAGAATAAATTAAACCAAACATATTTAAAAGAGGTAGAATTCATACCATCCTGAGTTAGAAATTAAATTCTAGGCTCACTTGAAATAGAGCTTAAGGTGTATAGCATTCCAAGATCTCGGTAGCATATCCCCCTCCATATTCTTGAGTCTATATGCTCCTTTCCCTGCTTCTGATTCAACTTCATATGGTCCTTCCCATTTTGGAGCCAATTTACCATCGGCAGGATTAGTAGTATTTTGAAAAGCCTTTCTTAACACCCAATCTCCAACCTTAAACATTCTGGTTCTAATATTCTTGTTATATGCCCTGGATATTCTCTGTTGATATGCTGCCATCCTTAGCCTTGCCGCATCTCTCTTTTCATCTATAGTGTCTAGATCGTGACTCAAGGCTTTAGGATTCTTCTCAGGATCAGGTAGATCTTGCAGTAGGTATTGTCATTTCCGTTGGAATCATTGCTTCTGCTCCAAACACCAAGGAAAATGGGGTTTGGCCTGTTGCATTCTTTACCGTTGTCCTATCAGCCCATAAAACAAAGGGTAATTCTTCTGCCCATCTTCCTTTTTTGGCTCCAAGCCTTTTCTTTAAGTTATTGACAATTATCTTGTTTGAGGATTCTGCTTGTCCGTTTGCTTGAGGATGTACCGGAGTAGACGTAATCATTTTGATTCCCCAACTCTTGCAAAAGTCAGTAGTCCTCTTACTTATGAACTGAGAACCATTGTCACAGATTATCTCAGCTGGTACTCCGAATCTGGTCAAGATATTCCTCTTGATGAAGGATACTACTTCTTGATCTCTAACTTGAACAAACGCTTCTCCTTCAACCCACTTAGAGAAATAATCCGTCATTGCTAGCATAAAGACTTTTCCTCCCGGAGCTTTTGGTAGCTTTCCCACTATGTCCATACCCCACTTCATAAATGGCCAAGGGGAAACAATAGGATATAATGGTTCAGCCGGCTGATGCAGTATATTACTGTGTCTTTGACATGCGTCACATTTTCGAACATATTCTGCGGCGTCTTTTCTCATCGTTGGCCAATAATATCCTGTCCTTAATACTTTTGAGAATAATGACCTGCCCCCAGCATGGTTACCACAATCCCCTTCATGAATATCCTGAAGTACTTCCTTGGCTTCAGGATCCTCCAAGCACCTCAGATACGGTCCTGCAAGAGATTTCTTGTATAAAATATTATTTATCATAATGAATCGTGATACCTTCATCCTAAATGCCTTAGGATTTTCGTTTCCAGGGATGTGTCCTTCTTTGAGATATCTCATGATTGGAGCCGTCCAGGATTTAGGATCCTTTTCAGGATGTTCTACTCCAGGATCCTGAATACCAGCTACTTCTTTATCCTGAGGATTCGTTGCAGGATATAGGACATGTAACATTGGTATTTGCGTCCCTTCAGGTATCTTGATCGATGATCCCAAATTTGCTAAGGCATCCGCTTCAGCATTATCCTCCCTTGGTACCTGTTCAAGTATAAAAACATCGAAATATCCTGCTAATTTTCTGAGAATATCGAGATATTCGATTAGTTTCTCGCCCTTAACTGCATAGGATCCATTAAAATGGTTAGTAATTAACAAAGAGTCAACATATACTTGCAAATTTTTTATACTCATGCTCTTAGCCAACTCTAATCCTGCAATTAAAGCCTCATACTCTGCTTCATTATTAGTAGCAGGAAATTCACACCTAATAGCCTGGGGTAATATGTCCCCCTGTGGCGATTTTAGTAGTATTCCTAATCCTACTCCTCTTACATTAGATGCACCGTCAGTACATAATGTCCAGGATCCTGAGGATTCTCCTAACTGTTGAACTTCTAAGTCTACCTCATCCTGAATGTCACTACTAAAGTCAGCCACAAAGTCAGCTAAAGCCTGAGATTTTATGGCATTTCTAGGTTCGTATACTAAATCATAAGCACTCAACTTTACTGGCCACTTGGCCATCCTGCCTGACATCTCTGGTTTCCTAAGCACATTTTTGACAGGATAATTCGTTTTGACATGTATCCTATGTGTCTCGAAATAATGCCTAAGTTTCGTTGATGCCATGACTAATGCTAGTATCAATTTTTCTAAATGAGAATACCTAGTTTCAGCATCTAGCAAACTTTTACTAACATAATAAACAGGATATTGCTGACCTTCATGGTCTTTTATAAGAACGGCACTTACAGCATTCCCTGATACAGCAAGGTATAGGGATAGTGGTTCACCATTTTCAGGCTTCATCAATAGAGGTGCGGTTGAGAGATATCGTTTCAAATCCTGCAGGGCTGCTTCATGCTTTTCTCCCCATTCGAATCTTTTGTTCTTCTTCAGGATATCATAGAAGTCTTTGTATTTCTCTGAGGATTTTGAGATAAACCTGTTTAAAGCTGCTACTCGGCCTGTTAATCTTTGTACGTCCTTCATATTTGAGGGTGATTTTATGTCCAGGATGGCTTTGATCTGCTCTGGGCTTGCTTCTATCCCCCTCTTTGTCACCATATATCCAAGAAACTTTCCTGCCCCCACTCCGAAATGGCATTTAGCAGGATTCAGCTTCATGTTGTATTGATCCAGGATATCAAATGCTCCCTTGATATCCTGGAGGTGATCCTCAGCCTTTTTAGATTTCACCACCATATCATCAATATATACCTCCATGGTGTCCCCCAGTTTGTCTTTGAACATCATGTTTACCAATCTTTGGTATGTTGCACCTGCATTTTTCAAACCAAAAGGCATAGCTGTATAACAATAAATACCTGTTGGTGTCATAAAGGCGGTATCCTCCTGGTCAGAAGGCTCCAATTGGATCTGTTGAAATCCTGAGGATGCGTCCATGAAGGTCAGCATTTCATGCCCGGCAGTGGCATCTACCATTGCATCAATGTGGGGAAGAGGAAATGGGTCTTTAGGACAAGCTTTGTTCAAGTCTGTGTAGTCTACACAAACTCTCCATTTCCCATTCTTCTTCTGTACTACAACCACGTTTGCTAGCCACCTTGGGAACTTAACCTCTCTGATCATTCTGGACTTTAATAATCTTTCAACTTCCTCCTGGATAATCGTGTTCCGCTCAGGAGCAAACTTCCTTCTTTTTTGTTGCACAGGCTTGAATGATTTGTCGATTCCAAGCTTGTGAGTGATAATATCTTTGGATATGCCTGTCATATCCTCATGCTTCCATGCAAACGTTGACATCCTGCATTTTAAAAAGTTAATTAATTGCTCTTCAATATCCTGAGGGATATTGGTTCCCACGAGCACCGAAATATCGGGATTATCCTGGTCTAGGATAATTTTCTTCACATCCTGCTCCGGTTCCTCCACGATATCCTGGGCCCGCGTCTTTAATTGCTATGCTGCACTAGGTTTGGTTGAGGATTTCATCGAGGATGAGTAGCATTCCTTCGCCTCCTGCTGATCACTATCAACTTTGACAACTCCCCAAGGGGTAGGTATCTTGATGCATTGGTGATATGTTGATGGCACGGCTTTCATATCGTGAATCCACGGTCTTCCTAATATGATGTTATAGCAGGATAAAGAATCCATCACACAGAAACGTTGTATCGAGTTGACTCCTTCAACGTATACTGGCAACTTTATCTCTCCCACTGTGTTTCTAGCCTCTCCACTGAACCCAACAAGCACGGTAGACTTTGAAGTGATATCCATTGGAGATACATTCATTCTCTTCAGAGTTTCTAGTTGGATTATGTTGACGGAGCTGCCATTATCAACCAGTATCCTGCGTACAAAATGGTTAGCCACATATAACGTTATTACCAGAGCATCATGGTGAGGATCTTGGATAGTATCCCTGTCATCAGCATCAAAAGTGATCATTTTGTCAGTTGTGAGGGTAGTCATTCTGACAGGTTTGTCTCCCCTTTCGGCCTTAGCTTCCTTTGCATGTCTCTTTGCTGCCGAATACGAGGTCCCACAAATGTCGGATCCTCCCAAAATGAAGTTGATTATCTTGGCATCCGAGGGAGGTGACGCTGCTCGCTCAGGATCCTTCTCAGTATCCTGACCCTTATTCTTCTTTCTTCCTAAGAGATCTTTCAGATATCCCTTTCTTAGAAGATAGCTTATTTCTTTCCTTAGAGCAATGCAATCCTCAGTCATATGTCCGAAATCTTCGTGGTAAGCACACCATTTTGACTTATCTTTCCAGTCAGCCTTTTGTTGATTCTTTCGAGGCCACCTAGCCTTGTCTCCTAGACCCTGCATAGCATACATCAATTCAGGAATATTAACAGAAAAGCAATATTCGGACAACTCAGGATACTCTTCAGGATCCTCATCCTCGACAGCATTCACTCTTTTGTTTTCATTTCTACTATACGGCTTAGGCCGATATGACTTGAACGAGGATTCTGACTTCCTATTAGTTGACTCATAAGTGTTGGATGAGTTCATCCTTTCTTGCATCTTCCTGTCATCTTCCAGACGGATATATCTCAAAGCCCTGTTACGAGCTTCGTCGAGATTCCTGCAGGGATTCATCACAAGATCCTGGTAAAACTGAGAATCCTTTTGTAATCCCATCTTAAAAGCTTGCACAGCTGTTGCAACATCAAGATGTGGGATATCCAAGGATTCTCGACTGAATTTGTTCACATAATCCCTCAAGGATTCTTGTGGCCCTTGAGTTATCCTGTAAAGATCACTGGTTAGTTTCTCAAAACTCTGACTACAAGAAAATTGACTGTTAAATAAATTAACCAAATGAGCAAATGAAGTAATTGAGTGAGGAGGAACGTTTAACAGCCATTTTAAGGCTGATCCTGTTAGAGTAGAACCAAATCCCTTGCACAAGCACGCTTCCTTGAGCTCCGGAGGGATAGGGTTAATCTCCATTCTTTCCCTGTACTGAGCAATATGCTCCTCAGGATCCGTAGTCCCATCATAAAGCTTCATGTTGGGGGTTTGGAATCTCTTTGGGATCTCAGCATCACAGATAGGATATGCAAAACGAGATATCTTGTGGCTGTCTTGAGATACTTCCGGGATCGGCTGGACCACCCCAGGTACACTAGATATCATGTCCTTCAACTTCTGAAGTTCCCTGGTAAGTGCTGATGTTACACCTGTATCCTGCAAAGATCCACCACTGTTAGCAGCATGAGTATTATTATTATTCGACACGTTACCCGTTGGAGGATTTTGCCCATATCCTGAGCTCCTCATGGTTGACATCCTGACCGAGGAGGGTATTTCAGGAGTATGATTCTGGGGAAGACTGGGCACAATATTCCCCCTGTTATCCTCAGTATACACAGCTGAACTGAAGTTCAACGCTCTGGGGTGTAAGGGAGTGACATTATCCTCAGCAGATCTGCTCGAGCCAGACTTCAGGAGTTGTATTTCCCTTAAAAGCATCTGGTTTGTTTCTTGTTGCTGCCTCATTTGTTCCTGCACACTTCCAAATAAGGTTAAAATTTCATCATTAGAAGCTAAAACGGGAGCAGATCCCTGGACACTCCGAGTAGGGATAACATCTTGAGATTGTGTAGAGGCTGGCATCCTTGGAGGAGGTGGTGGAAGCACCGAACAGGTAGTAGCAGAAGTCATAGCAGACACAGTAGAGGAACTCATGTTTGATCTCGAGGCCATTATGGACAATGTGGCAAAACGTTTTGAAAATAGGAAACCGATTAGCGATTTGACAAAAAAATTTAGTAAAGAGAGCACCACTTGCCCCACGGTGGGCGCCAAATTGTTTTGGTCAAAAATTACCAAAGTAATTAAGTGATCAAATTAGTTAAGTGAGGTAGTGTGCTAGAAATGAGTATCGAAAATATGTTAATCAAGTTAATTGTAAAAACAGTTTCAGGATACGGCTCAGTATATAGAGCTGTATCTATGATCAAACAATGAGCAAAAGTAAAGTAAACGACACGAGATGTACGAGGAAAGCCCTTGATCAATCTAGATCGCCGGCATAAAACCTCGGGAGCTGACAATCGCAGCTGCCTTGTTCTTCTATTGCTTCACAAATCAGGATACAGTGCAGGATGTGGTACGGATCGACTAAGTGTTACAATGAAACTTGAATACAAGTGTAGTGTTTGCGATGAACTAGAGAGTGAAAGTGTACGAGAGTGTTAGTGAAAAATTGTGTGTTCTAAGCTGATCCGCCCCCATCTATTTATAGTAAAGATAAAATAACAAACTACCCTAAACTTGCGGGATCCACCGAATATTCCTTCTTCGAACGTTGTAGACCTGGTCTTTCGGGCTCAACGTCTCTTCCTCAACAAATTCATCCGAGTCTTGTGGAGAAGAAGTCCTCTTGACCGTTAGCAAGTCTCAGCCCTTAACCTGCACGTGATTAATTCAATAAGCCTCAGGATATCGCCCAAGATGTTAGCAATATCCTCTTCCAGCATCCTGGTCACAGATAAACAAACAAAGGCAGGATATTGATCAGGATACGTATGTTAAGAAAATGACCCCTAACAGTAAGGAACTTAAAGAAATTCCTGTAGTAGCAGAATACCCAGATGTATTCCCAGAAGAACTACCAGGATTACCACCCTATAGGGAAGTCAAATTTAGAATTCATCTAATTCCTGGAACTACACCGATAGCCAAGGCACCTTATCGGTTAGCACCCACTGAAATGCTAGAATTGAAAAAGCAGTTAGATGAATTACTAAGTAAAGGATTTATACAACCTAGTTCATCCCCTTGGGGAGCTCAAGTGTTGTTTGTAAAGAAAAAGGATGGTTCGATGCGAATGTGTATCGATTATAGGGAATTAAATAAGGTTACAATTAAGAACCGATACCCATTACCTAGAATTGATGATCTTTTTGATCAATTGCAAGGAGCTAGATACTTTTCTAAGATAGATTTACGCTCCGGATATCATCAATTGAAAGTACAAGAAGAAGATATACCTAAAACTGCTTTCAGAACTAGGTATGGTCATTACGAGTTTACAGTCTTGCCCTTTGGACTAACAAATGCTCCAGCAGCATTTATAGACATGATGAATAGGATCTGTAAACCATACTTGGATAAATTTGTAATTGTCTTCATCGACGATATACTTATTTATTCCAAAAGTCAGGATGAGCATTGTGAACACCTACATGCACTCTTAACTTTGTTAAGAAAGGAGAAACTTTACGCCAAATTCTCGAAGTGTGAATTTTGGCTACAGGAGGTGCAATTTTTAGGACACATGGTGAATCAAGAAGGTATTCACGTAGATTCTGCTAAAATAGAAGCAATCACCAAGTGGAAGGTCCCGCAATCAGCTATGGAAATTAGAAGCTTTTTAGGGTTAGCTGGTTACTATAGACGATTCATTAAGGATTTTTCCAAAATAGCTGTGCCATTAACTAAGCTAACATGTAAAGCAGCTAAGTTTGAATGGGGACCTAGGCAAGAAGAGGCCTTTAAGATTTTAAAGCAAAAGTTAACAAACGCCCCAATTCTATCCTTGCCAGAAGGAACAGAAGATTTCGAAGTTTACTGCGATGCTTCTAAACTAGGATTAGGATGTGTGCTAATGCAACGCAAGAAAGTAATTGCGTATGCCTCAAGGTAATTGAAAAAGCACGAAGAAAATTATACGACTCATGACTTAGAGTTAGGAGCTATAATTTTTGCCCTTAAAATTTGGAGACATTATTTGTATGGAAGTAAGTTTACTATCTATACAGATCATAAGAGCTTAAGATACATATTTGGGCAAAAAGAATTAAACATGAGGCAAAGAAGATGGATGGAAATCTTAAGTGACTACGATTGTGATATTCAATATCACGAAGGAAAAGCAAATGTAGTTGCAAATGCCTTAAGTCGTAAGTATCATGAAAAGCAAAAGCGAGTTCGTGCTCTTAGATTAAATCTACAGTTAGATTTAATGGAACAGCTGAAAAATATTCAGGAAACAGCAATCAAGGATGATGCTGAAGGAATGAAGGGACGAGTAAAAGAATTAGAGCAAGGAGGTGATGGAATTTGGAGATTACATAAGAAAAGGATTTGGGTACCTAAGCAAGGAAAATTAAGAAATAAGATTTTAGAGGAAGCACATAAATCTAGGTATACCATGCACCCGGGAAACAATAAGATGTATCAAGATTTAAGAAATAATTTCTGGTGGATAGGAATGAAAAAGGAAATAGCTAGATATGTTTCTAAATGCCTTACTTGTTCACAAGTTAAGGCAGAACACCAGAAACCCTCAGGTCTACTACAACAATTAGAAATGCCGGTATGGAAATGGGAACTTATAACTATGGATTTTGTTACTAAGCTGCCCAAAACCAGAAAAGGTAATGACGCGATTTGGGTAATTGTGGATCGATTAACCAAATCAGCCCATTTTCTACCCATGAAAGAAACCTTTAGCATGGAAAGGTTAGCCAGATTATACGTAGATGAAGTAGTATCCTTACATGGAGTTCCACTCTCCATTGTATCGGATAGGGATATTCATTTCACTTCCCATTTCTGGACAAGTTTCTAGGAAGCAATGGGAACCCGACTAAATTTAAGCACTGCATACCATCCGCAAACAGACGGACAAAGTGAAAGGACGATTCAAACCCTGGAAGACATGCTTAGGACATGTGTAATAGATTTTGGTGGAAACTGGGATGACCACCTACCCTTAATTGAATTCTCCTATAACAATAGTTATCACTCAAGCATCGAAGTTGCCCCGTTCGAAGCACTGTACGGACGTAAGTGTAGAACTCCAGTCTGCTAGGCAGAAATAGGAGAAAGTCAATTATCAGGTCCTGAAATTGTACAAGAAACTACCGACAAAATCACTCAAATCAAGGAAAGACTAAAGACGGCTCGATATCGCCAGAAGAGTTATGCAAACAATCGACGCAAGCCGTTAGAATTCCAAGTCGGAGATAAAGTACTCTTAAAAGTTTCTCCATGGAAAGAAATAGTTCGATTTGGTAAGAAAGGAAAGCTAAGTCCAAGATACGTAAGACCATTTCCAGTAATCCAACGTATAGGACTAGTTGCTTATCGCTTACAGTTACCAAAAGAGTTGACTGGAGTACATGACGTATTCCATGTATCCAACCTCAAGAAATGTCTATCTGACGAATCACTGGTAGTACCTCTTCAAGATATAGAGGTAAATAAGAAGTTAAAATTTGTGGAGAAGCCATTACAAATTGAAGACAGAAAGATCAAGTTTCTCAAGCACAAGCGACTAGTGCTGGTCAAAGTCAAATGGGATTCTAAAAGAGGACCCAAGTACACTTGGGAACTGGAATTGGAGATGAAGCGAAAGTATCCTCACTTATTTCAGTAAATCTCGAGGACGAGATTTTAAATAAGGTGGGGAGGATGTAAGGACTTTCAAAAATGTCCTAAAACGACCCATAAATACAAACCCGGACCCCTGAAACCCTAATCCATATCAAAAACCAAGAAAACAAGAAATCTGGTCTTCAGGCGGGCCGCGTAAAGGTTAAGCATGGCCTTACGTGTCGTTCACGTGGCACACCTATGTATGACACGGATGCCCTAATCAACGACTAGACCCTCTCGCGGGCCGCGTAAAGGTCTTGAAGGGTCTTACGCAGGCCGCGTAAGACCCATTTTTCAGCTATAAATAGGATGGATCATGGACAGTTCACTGGTGTCGAAACCAAAACTCAAAAAACGAATTCTCACTGCTCAAAATCGAAAATTAATATAGCGAGGCGCTGCTACGATACAGGGTATTAGCTCGATCGCTGCTACGATTCAATGTCCGATTGATTGAAATTATCCGATGGATGTTTAAGTGCTGCCCACATTAGGGCCATACTTTGTCATTAGTCGTGAATTCGACGGATGTTTAAGTATAGCACTTTGTCATTCGTTGTGAGGGTTTTAATCTCGTGAGTTATCGTAAATGCTGTATTAGTTACTGACCTAGTTTGTGTGCATTGTTATTTAAATTAGGTTACAAGGCTAATCAGTAGGCTAAACTCTGCCCGTTTAAATCTGCAATGTGAGTCATTCTCTTTTATCAAAAGTGTTTTACAATACTCCAATTATTTTCAAAAGTTATAATTACAGGGATTAAGTCGTGGTTATCCTAATCACTAGCTAGTGGGGTATTGTGCACATTACTAATTTCTCACAGTTAGGCTAATAAATCCTAACAGTGATAATCATCACTACTTGGGGAAAGACCCAATAGTGGTATGACCATCGTCACCAGGAGGTGACACGGCGCCAGATAAAAATAAGATAGAAGCCATTGTAATCGCTCTTATGCTGTAATTTATAACTATGTGTCATTTTGTAAAAATGAATGATTCACCAGTATTTCCCCGCTGACAAAATATTTTTAAAACATGTTTCAGGTAACTACTGTGAACTAAGGAAAAGTGCTACGGAGCACTAACAAAGCTTGGAATAGTGGCTCAGTTAAATAAATAAACATGTTTTATAAATCAGGGAATTTCCTTGTAAAATTCCTCTATTGTAAATTACGGGGTTTATCCCGATTTATGAAATAAAATAATCGGGCATTTCAAGTTTTAAAAGATCCTGTTAAATCTTCCGTTGTCAACTCAATTAATAATTACCACGGGTTCCTGTCCCGCGGCTCCTGGACCGGGTCAAAACCGGGGCGGGGGCCGTGACAATAATCGCTTAGTATCTCCATCCAGCGTCTTTGTCTCATATTCAATTCCTTTTACCCAAAAACATACCTTAAACTCTTATGATTAGTGAAAATGGTAAACTTACTACCGTAAAGGTAATGTCTCCAAATTTTAAGGGCAAAAATTATGGCACCTAATTCTAAATCATGGGTGAATAATTTTCTTCATGATTCTTAAGTTGTCTAGAGGTGTAAGCTATAACCTTTTTACGTTGCATCAACACACATCCATAACCTAGTTTAGAAGCATCACAATAGACTATAAAGTCTTCAGTTCCTTCTGGTAACGCTAATATGGGTGCATTGGTCAATTTTTCCTTAAGGATTCTAAAGGCTTCTTCTTGTTTTGGTCCCCATTCAAACTTAACAGATTTATAGGTTAACTTAGTTAAGGGAATGGCTATTCTAGAAAAATCTTGAATAAATATTCTATAATACCCGGCCAATCCTAAGAAACTTCTAACCTCGGTTGGTGATTCAGGGGTTTTCCATTTGGTAATCGCCTCGATCTTTGCGGGATCCACATGAATTCCTTCATGATTGACTAAATGTCCAAGAAACTGTACCTGTTCTAACCACACTTTGAAAACTTTGCATAAAGATTTTCCTTTCGCAATAAACTTAGAAGTGCGTGTAGATGCGCTGCATGTTCCTCTTTGCTCTTAGAATAAATAAGAATATCATCTATAAAGACAATTATGAATTTATCCAAATATGGCTTACATATTCGGTTCATCATGTCCATAAATGCAGCTGGGGCATTGGTTAGACCAAATGACATGACAGTGAATTCATAATGGCCATACCTTGTTCTAAAAGCGGTCTTAGGAATGTCTTCTTCCTGTACCTTTAATTGATGATATCCTGAACGTAAGTCAATCTTTGAGAAAAATCAAGCTCCTTGCAGTTGGTCGAACATATCATCGATTCTCGGTAATGGGTACCGATTTTTGATCGTGACTTTGTTTAATTCACGGTAGTCAATGCACATACGCATTGATCTGTCCTTCTTCTTGACGAATAAGATCGGTGTTCCCCATGGCGATGAGCTTGGCTGTATAAATCCTTTCTCCAACAATTCGTCTAACTGTTTCTTCAGTTCCTTCATTTCTGCGGGTGCCAAACGGTAAGGTGCTTTGGCAAGTGGTGTTGTTCCTGGTAGTAGGTGGATTCTGAATTCAACTTCTCTGTCTGGCGGTAGTCCTAGTAATTCTTCTGGAAATTGAGATACTACTGGAATATCTTTTAGTTCTTTTCCTTTAGTGTTAATGATTATGGAAATCAAATACACTAATGACCCTTTTCTAGCATAACTTGTTGTTTTCACCATAGAGATGAATTTTGTGGATCTAGAGGGCTTTTCTCCTTTAATTGTGATCTTTTCACCCCTTGGTGAATTTACTTGGATTGACTTTTGAACACATAGAATACTGGTTTTATTGGCTATTAACCAATTCATTCTTAATACAACATCAAATCCTGCCAGATTCATTGGGTAAAGGTTTGCAATAAGTTTTTTATTTAAAAATTCTATTCTTGCTTCCTGCAAGATTTCAGAAATCTTAATGGTTTCCCCATTTGCTGTCTCTACTAGACATTCTTGTGGGAGTTTAGTTAATGGTCGATTGAGAATTTTGCAAAATGAAGTATTAATAAAACTTTGGTTTGCACCAGAGTCAAATAATACTTTAGCAAAAACATCATTAACTAAAAACGTACCGGCTATCACATCCGGGATCATCTTTGCTTCTTCTGCAATCAGAACAAATGCTCTAGCATTTTTAGTAGTCTTGTTGTTCGGGGCTGGAGCTAGTTTCGGACTGTTCGGCTTGATGTGACCTTTTTCTCCACAGTTGAAGCACATTCCATTATTAGGTTTCTTCCGTATCTTGCAGAAGTTGCAGTAAGTGGAGCATTTTCCTGAATGCTTCTTCTTGCAAGTCTTGCGGTAAGGTGCAGAGGTAGAACCTACATTTTTCCCGGTTGGAATTTCCATAACGAAATTCTTGGGTAAGCTTTTGAGCTAGGTTTCTCCTCTGGTCTTCTTCTCGTGTACGTACTAATTCATCAGTCAAGGTATTTGCTAGTTCCACGGCTTCTTCTATAGTTTGAGGTCTAGCTGCCTTGACTACATGCCTTATCTCACTGATTAATCCCCAGACGTAGCGGAAGATTATTACTGGTTCCGGTGATGCAAGGGTTGGCACTATTCTAGCATATTCAAAGAATAAAGTAGTACACCCCTTACTATCCACTCCAGTCATCCTAAGGTTTAAGAACTTATTTGCTATCTGTTCTTTTTCATTGGGATGGCAGAATTTCCTTTCTACCATATTTTTAAATTCCTCCTATTCCATATTGTAAACCCTGTCACTTTCCCTAGACTGGAGGATAGTGTTCCACCATTCTAAGGCTGAGTTCTTAAACAGATTGGAGGCAAACATTATCTTATCTTCTTCGGCGCACTTTCTTATTTTTAAGACTGCCTCAGTCTTTTCTATCCAGCGTAGAGCTGCAATGGCCCCTTCATTGGCCGAGAATTCTATTGGTTTACAAGACCATAATTCCGTATAAGAACAACCATAAGACATGGTTCTTCTTCTTTTTGGAATGGGCACTTGAAGTATGGGTCCATTGTGCACGCTATGACTAGGTTCTGTATGGGTTCGTTTACTTCCATTACCACTTTTATCATTATTTTCCGTATCCATAACATTTTGGATAATAGTTGGCATGGCATCTCTAATTCCTTGGGTTACAAGGTGTCGAATTTCACTATTATTCATTTGATTTTCATTATTCTGGTTTTCTGGATTTGCTGCATCGGCCATCTGGATTTTAAACAATTACCAAGTATTAATATCACAGGACAATATCCAATACAAACAATCACACGGCAGGCATGTTGATCAAAATCGTCGAGCAGTGCGAGTTACTCTATTTTATAGTATGCATCTATAATTATTACAATACAACTGGAATAAAAAATACAATACTAGTATGCATCACTAACCACGAGGTGGTCTATACTACAACATATATATTACATATATTATTAAATTTTTTTCAAGCATACACACAGAGTATATATATATATTTATTATATTATTATTATTATTATTACTAATGATAGGGGTTCATCCAAAAATCCATATTACGCTCATCATATTTCCAGACGAGCCGTTCCCCTATTTGTCTCATTCTTTCGCTCTCTTCTAAAATCTCCTCACCAAAGGTTCGGAGTTCTTGCACATTTTCTGTGCTCATTGGGGGTGCAGGTGCTAGTATTAGATCTGGGTAGCATTGGTTCTTCCCGAGGATATGGATTCTCTAGGATTTCCCTAATGTATTCATCATTATCATAATAGGGATCTAGAGGGTCCAGACCTGGGTAAGCTGCTAGGTTTGGCATGGGTTCTTCTGATATTGGGTAGCGTTGCTGATAATCCCTATGGTCTTCAAACCACGGGTCGTAGTCTGGGTCTAAGGGATTGGGTGCTGGTACTCTAGGTATCTCAGTCGGGTCAAAAGCTGGTGCTGGAATTTGGTTTTCTAAGTTAACTTCAATCTCCATTGGTTGTGTGGGAAACAAGGGTAATGGTTGGGGTGCTATGAGTTGCTCTAAATTAGGGTCTTCAGCTGTAGTTGCTAGAATATGAAAGTTTGCTAGACTCCTATTGAGCATATCTTGGGTGTGAGCATCTGTCTCTCTCTCTTAGCGGCTGCTAAAACTCGCTGTTGTTGTAACTTTTTCATCCGCTTCCTACGTTCATGCGCACCTCTGCTGAACCATCCTCTCTTTTTAGGAGGGAATGGCTCTTCAGATTGAGCCTTGAACACGAATATCCGATCTTCATTGTCAGCAGAATACCCTGAGAGGGTAGGCTGTGATGAGGTACCTTCGCTCCTAGGTGAGCTGGACAACTGATGGTAGGCGTCGGAAGTTCCTTGGTCGCTCATACTGTAAACTAACAAATAGTCAAATAACACACAACAATAAAATACAGATATGCACGTATTTTCGTTATTAATTTCTTAACAATTTGAATAATATCTTGGTGTCAGCAGAACACTTATGTGGCTGAATCAGTGGCTTAGCTCTGATACCACCTTCTGTCGCAACCCCTGTCCCCTAACAACCCGGGAACGAGCGGCCGCGGCCAGTTTCGGTGGTACCGTTGTTTTATCATTTTGGCAGTGGAAATTTCATCAGGACCGTAGTTAGGAAATATTTTATCAGAATAAAATACCACGCTTTATAATATTAAACACATGGGAAATTCTCAAGTTTCAAGTACACACATTTTCAAGGGATAAACCCTATTTTATTTAAATAAAAACATCTCTTTATTTAAGTAACTTTTATTGCCACTTTTCCAAGCCTTCAGTGTTGTCCAGCTGACTTCTATTTGGCTTTCACATTTTGTTACCTGAAACGCGTTTAATCAAAACAGGTTTTATCAGTCTACAGCATTGAGGGCGGTCGCGCAATTACATTTGTTTCCATCTACCTTAATTACCACCCACGGTACTGTCAACCCGACTTGTGGTCATGTTACTACTCGCAATATAGTAACAAATTTTGTATACAAAACCCCAACATACCAACAATAATTTGTAGAATACAAATACCCAATCACTGTTTAATATAATGTTAATCATATGAGGTTTTGTAAAAACAGTATGCAAAAGGTTTACAAAAAGGAGATTACTCACATTGCTGTCTTAGGGTTTTCCTTAAGGATTTCCTGGTGATTATCTATTAATTACACAAATACACACGTGTTAGTATCATAACCCAATATTTACATTAGTAATACCCTCCCCGAGACGACATTCCAACGACTACGTCGGGCAGAACCACGACAGCCGTTACGCGTTAGTATAATAACCCAATATTTACATTACTAATACGTAACCAGGGGTTATAATACTTACAACGAGGCAGAACTTCGTTATCTAAGGGGTATTATGCCTGAAAATTATGTTTACTATGCAGAAATTCGAGAGAGAAAGAAAAGACAGAACGATTTGGACTGAAGGCCTCTCGACTCAATTTATAGGGCTGAAACAAGGGGCCCTCGCTCCCCGCGTATACCACACAGGGGTCCTTCGCGCCCCGCGAGGCCAGCTAGGGTAGGCCCTAGCTGTGCTGATTCGGTCACTAGGCTTGACACGAGGCTGCCACATGGCGGCCTGGGGGCTCGCCCTGACTACAAGCTTTCGCGGACCGCGTAGATCACCACCAACTCGTTCGCGCCCCGCGAGCGAGGACCGGATCTTGTTTTTATTTTTATTTTTAATGATATATGGTATTTTGGGCTCGGTTTTCGCATACGGGGTGCATTTTAAGACATATAGGGATATTTTAAATATATTAGGGTGTCGAAAATTATTTTGGAGGGTTGTTATATGATGAAACCGAAGTTGTTATTTCTGTTGTTCAGTACTTCCGAGACGATTCAAGTGAGTCCTATGAAGCAAATGTCTGTCTATTCAATTGAGATGAATCATTGCATTACATCCCCGTTAAAAACAAGTGGTTGTAATGATGGAACCCTTGATTTGAAAAACATTTTTGAGAAATTTATAGTTCAATACGCATCGTATAGGCCTATACGATGCGTATTGAACGATGAATTTACTGAAATACCCCTGTTTTTCTGATAAATTCAGGGGTATTTTTTAGAAAATTCAAAGTTTAATACGCATCGTATAGGCCTATACGATGCGTATTAAGCTGATATACGATACGACATAGGCCTATACGATCGTATTGGGCATTATTTTAAATTTAGTTTTATCGTGTTTCCCTCGGTTCGATGCGTATACGTCTCGTTTTTTGCCGAACTTTCGCATATTTTGTCGTTTTATGACGTATACCTTCAACATAAGTCGTTTCGGTGCCGTTCGGTTGCATGCGAATATCGTATTCCATGATTACGTACAGTTTTGTTTGAAATCCACTTGGACTCCATAGTGCCGTGTTATATGTATACGTGTGTGTAAATATCGTTAGTCACGTACTTTGACGTATTTTTGCATATTTTGACGTATTCTAACATATTGTTGCGTATTTAATAGTATTTTTGACGTATTTAAGCGTATTCTAACGTAATTTTAGCTTATTTTAACCTATTTTAGGGTATTTTTATGTATTTTAACGTATTGTAACGTAAGTTAGCGTATTTTAATGTATTTTAGGGTATTTTAACGTGTTTTAACGTATTGTAACGTAAGTTAGCGTATTTTAACGTATTTTAGGGTATTTTAGCGTATTTTAACGTATTTTAACATATTGTAACTTAATTTTAGCGTATTTTAACGTATTTTTGTTGGTTTCGAATATACCCAACGTATTTTAGTTGGTTTCGAATATACCCAACGTATTTTAGTTGGTTTCGAATATACCCAAAGTAGTTGATCACGCTCCACATTTGTCAAATTCGTTAGGTGCATTCATATTGTTTTAGACAACAACAGATAATGAACGGATTGTTGGACTTCTTGTTCCTAATGTACGCCTCAATTCAGCTTTTTTACTCTTTTCTTCGATTTCAACAAATCTTTTCAATAATCAGTATGCAACAAAGAGACCGCCTTGTTAATTTTAGAGTATTTTAGCTTATGTTGATGGATAACGCAAACAAGTTCTCCATAGTTTGTTATTCAGATCTCTATTCGGTCATCTTTCCAAACTGCAACACACGATAAGTTTAAACTTTATAGTGTGTGATTTGACTAGGAAAATGATTGGAGGTGATTTATACTTTTAATAAACTGTCACAGTTGTCAAATTCGTTGTGTGCATTCATAGCAATCTGAAACAATCAGATATTTATCTATCTGTGTGTGTCACATCCATCCTATTATAGCAAAGAATGCATACACAAATAGTTCTAGTGGACGAAGCAAAGATACCATTCTAAACCCTAGCTGGAAACAAACCAACAAAATCCGAATACCTAAAAACATCAGCAACCATTTTTCATTTCCCTTCAATTTCGAGTACATTCTCCCTAACATGATAAAAGCGCTTATTTTGCTAGTGGGTTTTATAAGTCAAAGTTAATTTTCAGATTCAGATTCAGGAAGACATGTCGGGTTCTGTACCCATCCCCGCGTTGATAGCTTTCGTTTTATTAACTACCAAAAGAATGCATGCACAAATAGTACCGGGACCACTGGACTAGACACATGTCACATAGTTTGTCATGATAAAAGATATAGATGTAGGAATATAATTAGATGTTACATGTGTCAGGATCTTTATCTATCATGTCATCGACGAACTGCTCGAAATCTCTTTCGTTTCTCATCTTAGGTAGAATGTTCTCGAAATTGAAGGAAAAGGAAAAATGGTTGCTGAAAAGAGTAACTAGCAGAAGACGTGTCGGGTTCTTCTGCTAGTTTTTCGGAATGTTTCGAATCATCACAGAAGACGTGTCAGGTTTGTATTTCCCATAGCCACCGTTTCCGTATACAAAACGGATGCGGTTTGCATATTCAATCTTCATTGCTTCATTAAAATTAACAACCTGATTCGGATCATCTTTAGTAGTGTTTGTTTGAGAACCTGATTCAGATTTAAACAATGCACGCTGATTCAGATCTCTATTCGGGTAAACCGCAACCATTTTTTACTACGAAAACGGTGATTATGCGAAATACAAACCGCAATCGTTTGTGACTATGGGAAACACAAGTTTTCTTTTTGAGCTTGATGGATCGGGTTCTCAAACAAACACTACTAAAGATGAGTTGGTATTGAACCAAGAATATGGTAACAAGAGTATGTTGTTCCAAGATCAATTCCAATTGCAGTTTTTTCAACTCTCCTGTTTCAAATGCCGCTGATGAAACCGGAGCTGTTATCTCGGTTTTTCAAGTTAGTCCTATGAAGCAAGTGTCGGTCTATTCAATTGAGAGGAATCATTGCATTACATCCCTGTTGAAAAACATAATCGATAAATTTAGGGAAAATGGGGTTGAAAGATGATAATCCAACAGTGGAGGATCTCATTCTATAGCTTCGATAAATTCAGGGTATTCTCAAATAATTTTTCCTAGATGTTTGAAGACCAACAAATGTCCAAAGTGCTGCTTCTTCGTTCGCGTGACGGAAAGCTACGCGTGACAGGAAGTTACCTTGCAAAAATTAAAAAATTAAATCGACGCCCTCAATACGCATCGTATAGGCCTATACGATGCGTATTACTTTTTGGTAGGGGACAATGGCAGCCTTTGGCAGATATAGAAGTTTGAACCCACCTCAATACGCATCGTATAGGCCTATACGATGCGTATTAAGGGTGTCGATTTAATCCCCCAAGGTGTGCCAATAATACGACCCATTACAAATTATATGTTATTTCTTTTGGCTTCACTAATTTCAGCAAATGTTCACTATTTGGGAATTTTGCACGTTTTATGACCATTCCCTAAACGGTGTTATCTTTTTTTACTTGTTTTGTCAACTAATAAGTTGTTTGACCAAACTGCCGATCCTTAGAAAAAGTGAAGGAAAATTTGCAAAACAAAAAGCATTGGCATATTTATTCACACGCTCCATGTGTTTCAGTCCAAGATTTCAAACCCCCATATTTTTTTCGTTTTTCCAAGAAATTAATCCAAATTTCTTTCATAACATTTAAAAATCGAGGTTGTTAAGTGTTTTTTAATATAAAACTAGTGATATTTTCCCGCGCTTCGTGGCGGGAAGTCGGTCAATATCAATTCGATTCGTTACAGTACCGTCACTTGCTATTCGAATAGAAAAAGAAATCCTTACATCGATTGAAAACAATAAAAACAATTATAGATACTGATATTGATATTGTTCAAATGATACTGTCCTAGTTTGTTTGCGTTCTTTCTTTTATAGAAAAAGAGTACTCTGCGGCTATCGTACCAAACCGAACCGTGAACAACATTTGTCTCGATACTGGTATCTATTTTTAGTGCTTTTGCTTTCAATAACTTGACATTGCCATATCATACCAAATTGAGCAGAACAACCAGGCCCGGCTTTGTGGGCTGGGCAGCCCGGGCAGACGCCAAGGCGCAAAAGGTTTATAGGGCCCAACAAAAATTTAGGGTCAAGATTTTTAAATGAGCATTGTTATCTTAAATGTTTAATAAATGACTTTAGTAACAAAGATAAAGTTAGTTCAATGGTTAAGATATTCAAATTTTAAAACCTAGGTCATGAGTTCTAAACCCAACCCTTCCTTTACATTTTTATTTCCTAAACAACTTTCAGTTAATCCCATTTTTATTTCCTAAACTATTTTGAACTATCAATTCACTTAATTAATTAATTGACTCTTCGATCTTATTAACAAGATGATTATATGATTAATTAGTTAATGTTTTGGGTTATAATCTTGAGGTCATGAGTTCAAACCCCATGATTAGCATGTCGTATTGTGGTTTCTTGATATATATTTGATAAATTTATATTATACCAATTTTTTTTGTTTCGCTCGAGGCCCAAATTTTTTTTATCATTCTCGGAGACGGCCCTGAGAACAACAATGGTACTGGTATGTATTCATTGTTATGGTTTACTGTTTGATATCGAATATCGTGCCGCTGCCGTAGTGAAACGAACTAACAACCACGGTTTCGGTGCCGATATTTATTTTATTGTTTTCTCTTTCGATAAACTGATATCGTATCGTTATTGTACCAAACATCGGTACCGGTACATAGATTCATTTTTATGGTTTCCCGGTTAAAAAAAATCAATTATACAATTTCGTCTGCCAAGATAAATGAATATCGGTACCGGTATTGTGACAGTTTGAACCGATCGATGCTGATAAAATGTTCATTTTATCATTTTCGGTCAATATAAAACACATGATAATTTATATACCAAATGTAATAAAACTGTATAATCAATAAATACTATTAAAAACAATTATTTCTATACCGAATGCAATCAATTATTGTATAATTAATAAAATACTATTAAAAATCAATTATTTAAAAATTCTCGGTTACTCTTTTATTATTCATTACCACATTCAATTCATATATATAAAATATATAGTGAGATTCTCCCGCGCTTCACGGCGGGAATTCAGTCAGTATCAATTTCCAATTTGCTTCGGTATGATACCGACACTCGCAATAGTAATCGAAGAGAAAACATCACATCAATTGAAAACAATAAAAATGAATATCGATACCAGTAGTGATGTTGTTTAGTTGATATCGGTTCGATTCGTTTGCATTCTATGTTTATTTTAGTTAATTGCGATATTTTTTTTCCGAAAATGGATATTGTACCGCTGTAGTACCAAACCAAATCGAAACCGATTGAACATATCAACATTGGTACCGGTATTTATTTTTGTTGTTTTTACTTTTGATTAACTGACACTGCTGCGCCACCAAACTGTACTGAATTAAACCAAACAACCCCAGGTACGACTCACATTTATTTTTATGGTTTTCTGTTTGATAACAGATACTTTGATCGTATGTTAAAAATTATATGAGAAAAAAACTAAGTTTAAAATCAATAAATGTAATAAAACAATAAAATAATGAAAACTTAAAAAACAGTATTGAGAAAATAAAACTAAAATATTGTTCATGACAAGTTTAAATTAGTATATATAATTTGTCTCGAGTTCATCAGGTTTGTTCTACGATTCGATTCTTCATGTTCCTCGGTCGGGTTCTTAAATTTCAAATCGACAGATGAGGGTGGCGGTTTCTTGGGTTGGTTTAATGTAAGGTGGAAAGAATATAACCTATGATTACGCCTTGTAAAACCTAGGTCAGTGTTGCTTAATCCAAACCGGGTACCCCTTCAATTATCGGTTTGCTCTTTATCGATAACCAACTTGATTCTTCACGATTACCCTCCCCCTCTTCAGTCTCGACCTCCCTTTCTTGAATAACCAAGTGGGTTCGATTAATTTTGTTTCAAATTAAACTAAAAGTAAACTACAAGTTTTGTCCTTTAACTATATACTCTTTTTTAGTCGGTGTCATTTGACGCAAAAATTGACGAGTTTTGTACTTAATGTTTCAAAATCTTACACTGTATGTCTTTTGAGCCTAACTCAGTTATTTTTTCTTGTTAAATCTGGTCATGTGCCTTGAAAATGAGAGCATTCTTGTCATTTCATCTCCCCAAAGACTATTGCGTAAATAACTTATATCAAAGGACCATTTCTTTCTCTAAACTCTCTCTCTCTTCCCGGGCCGGCCCTGAGAATTCATGTACTATGTTCGAGCTTGAAAAAACGTGCCATTAGGCCTTAACGAAATTGGGTATTGGACTCATTAAAGGTCTAAACCTAATGTCAATGAGCTAATAACTAATCTAAACCATAAAAATAGTTTTGTAAGTGGGTCTATGTTGTCGTTTGTATACCTATACCCTATTAATTTATTTATTTTTACATCTACATATCGGAGTTTTTTTTTTAAATTACGTGTCCTTCGAAATATCGGGCCCTAGCCGGTGGTCCTCCCCGCCCACCTTCAGGGTCGACCATGCTCTCTTCTCTTTCCCCTCTCTTCTCTTTCTCTCTCTCTATCACACGTTATCCAAATCTGAGATAATGGGTTTTGCGGTGGTGGGTTGTGGATGGTGATGGTTAAGTGGTGGTGGATGGTGATGGCGGAGACGGTGGTTGGTTGTGATGGTGGATGTGGTGGTGGGTTTAACGGTGGTGGGTGGTGATGGTGATGGTTGAGCAGTGGTGGATGGTGACGGTGATGGTGGAGACAGTGGCGGGTTGTGATAATGGATGTGGTGGTGGGTTTGGCAGTGGTGGTTGGTGATTTAAGTTGTTTGTAAGTTGGGGTTGGGGTTTCGGTTCCGGTATGGGTGGTGATGGTGAAGACGGTTGCGGGTTGTGAAGATCGATGTGGTGGTGGTTGGTGATTTGGGTTGTTTGTAGGTTGGGGTTAAGGTTCTAGTGGGGGTGGTGATAGTGGGTTGTGTTTGGTGCAGTGGTGGTCGATAAGTTGTTGGCCTATTGGGGGTGTCGAAAGTTAGTATTTCAAATGTGCCGATTGGTTGGCGACGGGGAGGTGTACGGTGGTGATGGTGGGTGGGATTGTGATGGTGGGTTGTGGTGGTTATTTGGGTTAGTTGGGTTGGGGTGGTCGGCAAGATTGGTGGTACGGTGGTGATTGCAGGGAGGTGTACGGTGGTGATGGTGGGTGGGATGGTGATGGTGGGTTGTGGTTGTGATTTGGGTTGGTGGGGTTGGGGTGGTCGGTAGGATTGGTGGTAGTTGATAAGTGATTTCGGGGTGGTAATGGTGGTAGTCTGGTAGAGAGCAAGTGGTAGAGAGAGAGAGATGGTTAGAAAAATATAATAATAATAATAATAATAATAATAATAAAATTTTAAAATATTTTGTTTTAATTTGTTAAAATAATATTAAATAAATGGGTAAAAACACTAAAATACCCTTGAGTGACTAAATTTAAAAAAGAAAAGTAAATTAGGTAGGCTTAAAGGACATACCGTGCAAGATTTTGATTCGTTAAGTGCATAACTCGTCAATTTTTACGCCAAAAGACACCGCTGAAAATGCCAAAATGGTATATAGATGGAGGACAAAACTTGTAATTTACTCTTTAACCAGGGTAGAAATATATCAACAACACGAAATCCAAACACACTTGTAGCTCCTTAGGATCAACACATCTCCTTCGATTTTAACCGCCATTCCCGAATCATCAAGATTTTCACACACTTTTAGTTCATCACTAAATAACGCTATTTTTCATGTGGGACGGTTGTAAAATCCCCACATAAACAGAAAATAGATAAAGTTAAAGCACATCGATTGTGTTCCCCTTTGTGGATTAATTAGTATCAACACTCATTCATCTTATAGAATTTCAATTTTAATAATCTAGGGTTATCTTGACTACATGCATATCGATCGTATTCCCTTATGTTGAGTGAGTCGCAAATCAACGTAGCCCCAAATCGAATGCATCGTACATGATTGGTTAACAACTACTTATGGTTTAGGTCTTGGTTAGTGGTGGCAGCAATAGGGTGGGTGGAGTGGAAGAGGATTGTGCCAAAGATAGAGATCGAATAGGGTGTTGAAGGCGATCATATGGGATATGAGTGGGGGTTATCGGAGATTGGATAGAAGTTCTAGATTGTGCAAACTATTGGTCTAAAAGTATAATTAATATTAAAATATTTAACTTTCATCCACTTTGGGGACCAATGGTGTTACGTTTGTGCAAAATATTGGTCTAGAAGTGTTATTTTTCCAACTTGGGACCAAAACCATAATCTTAATATACCACAGGTAGGGCTGTAAACGAACCGAACGTTAAGCGAACAGTTTGTGAACCGTTCGGCGGGAAGTTCGTTTATGTTCGTTCGTTTAATAAACGAACGAACACGAACAAGGAATTTCGTTCGATTAGTTAAATGAACGAACATGAACAAAGGTCTCGTTCGTTCAGCTGTGTTCGTGAACGTTCGTTAAGGTGTTCGTGAACATGTTCATGAACATTTGTTCATTTGCGTTCGTTTATGTTCTCATGTTTGTGTTTTAATGAAAGATTTTTGTACTTTCATATATTTTATCTATATTTTTTATATAATTAAACTTATATTTATTTTATTACCCTAAGAATTAAACTAGAAAACCCTATTTCACTTTGTTTATGCACCATTTCCCTTTCATTTCTTATTATTTACATCAACGTATACGATCGACCTACGTTCCACAATAAGGAATTCAAGTTCTAGTGTTACTCTTTGGGCCATCCACCTTTATCCTTCGTCGCATTCACCAAATTTATTTGTGTTCGTGAACCGTTCATGAACACGCTCATTTCCTTAATGAACGAACACGAACATAAAATCTCGTTCGGTAAGTGTTCATGAACCGTTCGTGAACACATTTATTTCCTTAATGAACGAACACGAACATAAAATCTCGTTCGGTAAGTGTTCATGAACCGTTCGTGAACACATTTATTTCCTTAATGAACGAACACGAACAAGGCCTTGTTCGTGTTCGTTCAGTTCGTTTACAGCCCTAACCACAGGGGTCATTTGTGTAATTAATTCTAATATTTATTGTCTAACTACATATGATATTGTATTTGATTAAAAAAAACCCTCTATGTATATAAACCATACATTTATATAGTCTTACGAGCCTAACCAAGCTTATGAATGATAATGGTACGAATATGGTAGTCCCTGTTTCGTATTCGGTTATGAAATTGTGTCCCTGACTCAACAAGCACACAGTTGCCATTTACTTGTCAGGTAGAAATATAAAAAAAAGTTAGTAGATTACCCAAACCAAAACCAAAACCAAAACCAAAACCAAAATGAAAATAAAATAAGAAAATGAAAATGTTTATGTGTATGGTTAAAGTTAACAAGAGTATGTATATCTTGGGAAATCGGGTTGAGTAGATCACCTAATTAAGGATGCTAAAAACCTGATGAGTATACCTGAAACTCGAAGCAATTGGGACAAATATGCTCGATGTCCGATGGGTATGAAATTGGAAAATAAATATTTTGCGGGTATTTGATTAGGTAATACCCGACTTGATTAGCCGAAATTATATACTCGTTTACATGAGCCATACACCTGAAAACTTTTTACTTTTATTTCCCCTTAATTAGTATTATTTCATTATAGTAAATTCATTGCTTGAAAAATAACTTTTCTTTTTTAAATATATATTTTGATAACATTATTTATATTTATATGCTACAATATACAAAATTATTTTGTAAGATTAATCTTTACATTTTAAAAATATTTTAAATTATGGTGGTGATCAGAAGTATGCTATTAATCATAACTAGGTTTAAACAAATTTGGCGCGTTGCGTCAAACTTTTTATTTATTGAGTATGTATTTACATGTGTTTTTAAATCACTATGAGCGCGTTACGAATAGAACCACTGACAAGAATAAAAAGAAAATGTAGAAAAAAACACTAAAAGATAATCGAAAGAAAATGAACCAAAAAAGTTGTATGGTAACGATGTTGTTCGTATGAAACCCGTGGTCAGAGATGAGCAAATGGTACTGGGTACCGGCATCGAATTTCTCGAACCAAAAGATCTTAAGTACCAATTCGGTACCGGCTTTTGGCTTTCTTGGTACCGGTTCGCTACTGTTTTTTACCTTCATATACTGGTATCGTAACTGGTATTTTCTGTACCAGTACCGATTCGGTATCGGTTGGCACCGAGCTCATCCCTACCATTAAAAAAAAAGAAATCATAAAAAGTTGAAGAAAATCCACAAAAAAGTTGTACGATACCGTTGTTCGTATGCTACCCGTGATCAGGGATGAGCAAATGGTACCGCGTAGCAATACCGAATTTCCCGAACTAAAAGATTTTCAATATCAATTTGGTACCAGGCTGGTGTCAGTTTTTACCTTCATGTACAGATACCGGACATGACTGTAGCGCTATTTTCGATACCGGTTGACACCAAACTTATCCCAACCCGTAATACAAAAAAATAATTAAAGTTAAGAAAAATATGAAAATGTATTTAATTTAAAAAGTAAAAAAATAATTATTGTTATAATAGTAAAATAATAAAAGTATTTAAAAAACTATAAACTACTATTATTATAATAATAAAACACTATTCATTAATTTTAATTTAATTAATTAATAATTAATAATATATATATATATATATATATATATATATATATATATATATATAATTCATTTACATAACATTAATTAGCAACATTCTCATGTATTATGATGTTATACCTCTTGCCTTGAGGTATTTAAAAAAAAAATTATACTTTTAACCAAAGCTTGTTATCTTTTGAAAATTTACATAACATTAATTAGTAACATTCTCATGTATTATGATGTTATATCTCTTGCTTTGGGGTTTCTTTCAAAAAAAAAAAAAAATTATACTTTTAACCCAAGCTTTTTATCTTTTGAAAATTTAAGCTCATAAAATATGTTTTTTTTTTCTTTTTTACTTTCAACTTTGGTCCTGTATTTTTCATCTTTCGCAAATTTTCGTTTTACGTTTCGTTATAAATTTTGCGAGTTAACACGACGCAATATGTGTGTGTGGTTCAACGTTTTTATGTTTCGCTCAAAATTTTGCGAGTAAACATGATGCAATGTGCATGTGTGGTTTAATGTTTTTACGTCTGTTTTTCTTGTTTGACAGGTCGTCGCAACACGTGGGTCCTAGATCGAAATAGTTATTCTTATATATATATATATATATATATCATTTCAGTCTAATTTATCGCATTAACACGCCACAACTTCAGTGTTGATGGTCGCTGACGGTGATTTGGCATTGGTGCTATTTGGCACGGTATTACACTCCCGCCGCAATTCGTGCGCAGGTGTGGGGGGATTAATTTTAGTTTAATATATTGTATAGATTTGGAAAACATAAGATTATAAAGGAGAGTAATAAATATATATAGATGAAGGCCAAATGGGTATTTTCCAAAACATTAACGGGAATACCCAATACGCAACTGGTAAATACCCGGTGGATAGTAGGCCAAGTATGAGACAAAATTTTACAACCTGGTTTAGGACTATGAACAGCCATACCTGACCGAGATTTAAGATCCAATACAAACCATATTAATAGCAAAAACCGTTAAAACTAATCTTGACCATCTAAATTTCTAATCAATGGATAATATTGATACACATAAGCTCCTTAGTATTAGTTACCTCAATTAGTATTAAGGGTATTTTAGTAATTTTGCTAATTATATTAAATAAAAGATTAAAAAATAAATTTTCTATGCTGAATTTTTCCTACTAGTTCCACCAATATTTTTAAAATATAATACCTTTTATCTACTTTTTTTATTTTTTATTAAAATTACACCATAAAATTAAGCATTTTTTCGTCTTTAATATGTGTATAATATTGTTATATATATTCTTTAAATGACTTTCTTTAAAAGTACAAAAAATAGCACTTCAAATCTGATTTTGCTAGTTTGAAAACTGTATGTGTTGGTTATGTCTGTATTAGTTTTGAACGTGTTTTGTGTTGATTTGATTTGTGCTAGTTTCAAAACTGTATGTGCTGGTTTCAAAATTGTCAGTGCTAATTTCAAACATGTGTTGTGTTGGTATTAACATTAGTGCTAGTAATAAACTATCGATAAACTTACTGTGCTGGTATTAACATTAGTGCTATGCTACTATAGGTTTCTTGAAAGTTGATTTGTGTTGTTATATGTTATTTGTGCTATCATGGGTTTTATGAAAGTTGATTGTTACATCTTCATGTTTTCATTAATCCAATTCAAAGAAGTCATTTACAAAAAAACGAATTGATGAACTGATTGAAATAATTGTTGTCTGAAAACATGCTTCCAAAAAAACTAATAGTTCGTTAACATATTTATAGGGATTTCTATTTAAGTGATATGAGTAAAGTTAGGGCCTGTTTGGTTGCCTCTGAATGGCTTCATTCAGAGGTAAACCTCTGAATCGGACAGAGGTATCCTTGTTTGGTTCACAAAAACTTCACCTCTGAACTGAACCATTCAGCTCTGAATGGTTCAGCTACTTCTCATCTCTGAATGAAAATTGGACTTGTATGCCCTTTGCTCCTTCTTCACGAGTTCTCCACAGCCACCACCTCCACCTCCGACACCACCTCCACCACCTCCGACACCATCTCCATCATCATCATCATCATCAACTCCGACACCACCTCCGACACCATCTCCATCATCATCATCATCGTCACCGACGCCACCACCTCCACCATCTCCGCCAACACCTCCATCATCTCCGCCACCTGCACCTCCACCATCTCCGAAACCCCCAAATCAAACCCTAATCGATCCCATCATCGAACATCATCGTCGTCATCTTCATCGATCATCATCATCTCATCAACATCTTCATCTTCATCGATCATCATCATCACCGGGTGCGGCTGTCGGACCTCCGTGCGCCGCCGTGTCGCGCCACCAGGCCGGCCTCCTCCTCCTCTCCGGCTCTCTCTATCTCTGGTTCTCTCTATCTCTCTCCGATTCTCTCTCTAAATTCAGTGTATGTGTGTGTAGAGAATAAGGGGCGGTGTTGCAGGTATGGAGAGAAAGGGGGTGGGGGTGGGGGGATGATTAATACTGATGAATGATGATGATGATTGGGTTTTATAGAAAAAAAATCTATAAAAGGTTTATTTTGTGGAGAGGGGTAAAAATGTCATTTTACACTGTCATTCAGATATGGAACCAAACAGCACTTTACTGGTTCAGCACTTACCCATTCAGACCCTCTTACCCATTCAGACCTCTTATTCATTCAGCACTTATTGGTTCAGATGTTGCCAAACAGCCCCTTACTATTGTATCCCTTCTCTAAAATTGGTTGGATGACATATGTCAAATTTATATTGGTTCTTATTGTTTTTACACAAAAGTTAGTCTGTAGTTGATCTTAGTCCACCCGACCCATACCCAAATTATTGCAATCCCTACACCTAATACGATACCCGTAAAAAAATCAAATTAAAAAAAAATATCCACCACAAAATTTCATGTTTCGGGTTTACCAATAGGGTCAGATTCGTTTGTCATCTATAATGAAACTTGTTTATATGAAGCTAGATTTGAACTCATTTATTATAATAAGTACCATATTAAGGTATGCTTGAGCTCTCGTTTAACTTTGAGTTGATTTGTGTTGAGCTTTACAATCTTCAAATATCTATCAAACAATTAGCAAAAGGGATATGACCCTGTGGTATTATGGTGTGTAGATATATGTTTCTTCCAGAATGATTTAAAGGTTGTAGTACCAAACTAAATACTAGGGGCGGCAATTGTTGACACAACCCGAAACCCAACCCAAACGCAACACAAATTTTTTTTTTTTGGTTTCGGGCCGACTAACACGACTTGTTTAAAAAAACGGGTCAGGTTCAGATTGCCCCGTATTTTTAAACTGGTCGGGTTCTAGTTGATCCATATAAAAAGGCTTTACCCGTTAACCCATTTAAGTATTTAGACAACAAAACCTTTATAGTTTTATGTTTGTTTTGTAAGATTAAATATATTATTATGTTATATTTAATCTAGTAGCCATTATAATCATTTACATTATATAGATCAAAATATGTAACAACCTATTAAATAATTAGTTAGTAATTGTTGATGGACCATATTTAACCTTATTAACTAATTAGGTTTCCTCTTGGGTGAATATATAAGGAGACTAATGTAGAGGTTTTAAGGTTAGACAACTTGATTATTCTAATAACATCAATCGCCTCTCTCTCCCATAACTGAATACCCTTTTCGGTTCTTCATCACCATCATTAGTTTGCACCCTAAGGAGGAACCAGATCAAGCTGACAATCATGTCAAACCTTATAGCCGCGTCTCCATCTGGATTCTCTGATGGCCTGTCTACGATCAAATGTATGTTATTCATGTTTTTCATTATGTTTAAACAGAACTCATCAACATGTTTTTTTTTCATTTGACATGGTTAGTTATAATAATGTTATGTTTGTCACATCATATTATCTACTTGTCACACTTATACTAGTCGTTAAATACATTATCGGTAACCCGCTGACAACTCAACAACCTGTTTATAACTCGTCAACATATACGACTTGTAACACCTCGTAAATTCACGTCCTATAATGTGTTGACACGTGTCATATGTTTAAACGTGTGAAAGAATATTATAGAAGGACTAAAGTTGACAAACATGGAAAGTATGTGAATATACGTGTTCAAAATGTCAACAGTGAATAAACATATTGTACATTAACCCTACATGATGCTCAAACCTTCAAACGAATAAATCATGGATCGTACGAAGCTAAAAGTGAGAGATTACAAACTACAGGGGTTAAATGTGTCAACATGTTTAAGTTATACCTCTGAGTGACCTTTTGACAAACCCGAAGCTTTGTAACGGTTAATTATGCTCACTAGAATGCACGATATAAATTTCATAAAGTTTCGTTATCGTATGAGCAAGTTGTGATCAAATTCGTATGCGAAGGGTTAAAAGCGTCAACGTTGAAGTTTAGGACTGTTCGGGTGACAATAAAGTTAACCGGGGACTTAACAAAGTGAGTATATGTTTTAAGGCCCCTAAACATCAATTTGGAGGGCTCAAAGTGCAAGAAAATGATGTCTGAACAAAGTTTGAAGAGCCAAGGACCATTGCATAAAAAATCAAAAATTGAAGATCTGATCAGAAGGGCCTCGCGCCACGCGAAGCCCCAGGGGGGGGTCCTTCGCGTCACGCGAGGGACTACCAGCTCCGAATTTCTTGGTTTCTTGTCTGCCTTTGCATTCTGCTCGACTTTAACCGATTTTCCACATTTCCCTTGACCCCTAAACAACCCCTAAACATCTAGGGACACTTGTGGATCAGTTGTGGTAAGTTATAGACCTATGTGTCAACATTTTATGGTGTTCTTGATCACTATATAAAGGCTTCATGTGCAACCATTGTGATCACACCTTCTCTTGCACTTCTGATCATTCTTGGAGCTCCAAAGCAGACTCAAGTGGTCATAATACGTGCATAGGACTCTTGTAAGTTTACTTGACCTTTCTTAATTAAGTTTTAGCTTAGTTTTAGCTTAAAAGTCAAACCGTCGTAATTAACAGTTGACTTAACGATTAATCATTGTTAGTCCAGTGATAAGTCGAAGTGAAAGTAGTTATAAGTTGTTAATTATGTGGGTAATAAACCCTCAAAAGGGTTCCCCCTGATTCCCACTCTAACTAGGTCAAATGTCGGGTCAAACTTGTTAAGAAAAAGTCAACAGGATACTTAAATTCTAATTTATGCATAATCAGCAATGTAGAACATATACAACCTGTTTGATCATTAAGATAACTTGGTAATTAGTGTAAGAACATGTCTAAACATGTTCAACCCGACAATTTACTATTTAGACCCGGTTCGGAACCGAAAGTCGCAAAGCTTTGACTTTTGCTTTGACTTCAGTTCTGACCCATTTTGGTATGATTTAGAAATACCTAAGAGCTTCATTTGGACCAGGTTACATGCTAGTATAACCCTCTGTGATTATACACCATGGTTCATTAGTTAACCGATTAATACGCATGATTCCGTTAATGCTCATATGTTGACCATTATGCCCTTTTCACCTTAAAACGTGATTTTTGAAAATGTAAAAGTGTAGAAACCTTAGTTACTGATATATAAACTTGTATGCAAAGTTTTACATCAGTTTGAGGTATAGTTTGAGAGTTATGCTCATTAGCGTAAATTGAAAGCTTTATGTTAATTAAACGGCGTAATTAACGTATAGCCTAGTTAAGCCTACTTTTGATACCAAACTTATTACCCACTGATGTAATATATTATTTTGGGATTTTTGAAGATTTTTAATTAATTTTAGACTGAGCATAACTCATAGTCGTAGGCTTAATCCGGTAATTGTCGGTTTTGCCCTTACGGGCCATAAAATGAGTTTTACATATCTAATCGACTCCAAACCTTTTGCTACTGATCTTAAATGATAAATAAATTATTTTAAGCCTTCTGGAATAACAAAAATATCAGCTTTATGTATCGAACCCGGAAATGGCTTCTAATCGCCTTATTAAGCGTTTTTAAACGCATAGTATGTACTAAAACTATTTTAAACATACAAGGGTTGATACCTACTGATATTTGAGGTAAATTATAATAATTTAACAGTAAGCAAAGGTTGTTAAACTCAGACTTTGGTTTTGAGCTTTTCGGCTTATGTGAAATTACCAAAATGCCCCTACGGTGCATAGTTTGGTAATAATTGATAAATTTCACATATATACTTTACCCTACTGTTATAACTTAGTAAAATAAGTATTTTTGCTGATTATATCAGACCTGTAACTCAGGTAAATACTTAAACTCTTTTATAACCTTGTAAATGACCAAACTACCCCTACGGGGCATAGTTTGTGTTTAAATTCGTTTCGGGCATAATAAAAGACATCTTACTGATGTCACAACATATTTGAAGCATATTAACTTAGGAAACCAGTATATGACTCTAATAATTACCCGTTACGCTTATTACGCGTTCGGTTCGGCTTATGTAACTAGTTTACATAAATTAGCCGAAACGGGTCAAACCTTATCGGTTTTATCTCAAAATCCAGAATGTGTATGAAATACCCATATTAAGCAAGTCTCCGAACTTGTCGGGTCTAAATCACATTCTATCCGGTCTTCGCCTAATCGTGCGTTTGAACCGTATAATTAACCGGTCTAAGCTTAGGCTTAATTAAAGACCCGTTAGCATTCTAATTGGTTATTTATACCATCATTCCAGACTAGAGCCTTCCGGTAAATTGTACCTACGCTTACTTAAGTGAATACGGCTGAGTTATTATAATTGTTGCTATTTAAGACAGGAGCTAGCTCAGGTAAATACTCTTAACTTATTTTCCCTATACGGGCTTGGGATACGGTACTATAAAAGTACCGCTTTGTCGGGTATGTAGTCATTTAAATAGGATTGTGATTAATGTATTTACATAACCCGCTTTGTTCTGTATTATTTGATATATGGCCCTTGGGGGTTAAATGACCATGTCCCGGATATCCTTGGCATCATTTTAAGAAATGGCCACGACCTAAGCACGGGGTGTAGGCATACACCTGACAGATGCATTATGTAAAAACTGGTAATCCACTCAGAGGTATCATCCTTGTGGGCATTATACCGGAATTGGTAATCCACTTAGAGGATGATAGCCTGTGGGCATTATACATGTGGCGTGTCAGTTAATCTGTCCGGCTCTTCTAACCGGCCCTAATGGACGACAAATAAGTAAAACTGTATACAAGATTATATACAAATAATTTTCCCAAGTATAAAAGATTAATTTTGCCTTGTGCATTTTAATCCAAGTGTCGAACTATTTATGTGCCTTGTGCACCTAAACAAATTTTCATAAACATTTTCAAATGAGTCGGTTGAGTGTATTTACCAGTGAAAACTGACGTATTTTCAAAAGTCTAAGTGACAGGTACAAGTACGTAATAGGCTGGAAACTGCTCAGGACGTTAATAAGGAATCTTGCAAGTTCTAGGCGTCTAAAGTCTGTTGAACAATGTTTATGTTTTAAGATTCGCTTGTGGATCCTTTACTTTCCGTTGTAATACTTGATATTACTTTATATTCGGATTGTAATATATTTATCTTTTGCTTCCGCTGTGCATTTATATATTGTGTTGTTTGACTATGATGATATCAACTACGTCACGATACTCCCCTACCGGGCCCACCGGTGAAATGTGGAAATATCGGGGTGTGACAGGTTGGTATCAAAGCCAACAATTGAGTGAATTAAACACTAGCCTTTTGTGTTTAATCTCAATGACACAGTAGCACATTCTTTGACCTTCTGAGTCTAGACTTAACATAGGAATAATCTCAATCCTAATATGGAAATTTTTGCTTCCAATTTTTTTATATATTGGATACGTCGCCAAGCGAAGAAGCTGTAATAGGAATTCTCCACATCCGGAGCCTTGTAATGCTGAGCTTCGTACCGCGGTCAAGGTGAAACGTGCAACCAAGGAGAAAGCATTCAGAAATAAAATGAAGAAGAAACTCCTTTTTGCGGAAGATCGTTTCCTTAATAGTCCTTCTAAGGACATATTTATTTTTCAGTCCCTTCGAGGACAACATTATTCCTTTCAAGTCCCGTTAAGGGCAAACCTGAAATTTATTAATTTTATAGTGGAATGACTGAATTTTCATCCTAAACATGAAATATGAAATAAATGAAAAATAACATTCCTTTTATAAGATCTACCATTATAATAAAATGGCAAAATCTAAAAAGGACAAGACCTAGCCTCGTGTCATATTAAGACCCGGCCAAGATGGCAGTTCCTCAATTTAGATTCAGATCCTTATTAACATTTTTTTTTCAAGATCTACCATTATAATAAAATGGCAAAAATCTTAAAGGACAAGACCTAGCCTCGTGTCATATTAAGACCCGGCCAAGATGGCAGTTCCTCAATTTAGATTCAGATCCTTATTAACATTTCAATTTAGAAATTGTTCTGCGTTAATTATTAAAAAGAATCTTAAAGGTAAAACCTAGCCTAAATGTCAATGCTGACATGGCCAAGATGGTAAAACCTAGCCTAAATGTCAATGCAGACATGGCCAAGATGGTAAAACCTAGCCTAAATGTTATTGCAGACATGGCCAAGACGGTAAAGCCTATCCAAAAGATTCCTAACCCAACTAAATGATCTCTGAATCATGGGTTAAATCATCAATTAAGATGATCATATTTTGACCATACGTGGTAATATAACGCCTACGGGCCATGCTCATTTCTACATGAGCCAAAAGACGGTGGTAGCGATGACTCCATGTCTGAAAAAGGTAATGAACCTTGATTCAAACCTTAATGCCTCGATTCTCTGAAATCATGGCTTATAAATTAAACTTGTCTACGCGACTAGGCCATTTGTGCTATTATTAAAACCTTAATGCCTCGATTCTCCGAAATCATGGCTTGTAAATTAAACTTGTATACGCGACTAGGCCATTGTGCTATTATTAACTTATGAATTAGGATTTATGATAAAAATCCTGAATAAAATAAATATCCTTCCTTCCTTCCCTGCCAGTATGCATTTTAAAAAGAATCTTAAAGGTGAAACCTAGCCTACGCGGCCAAGATGGTGAAACCTACTCAAGGGATTCAGATCCTTGTTAACACCTAAGAACGTGTTAGCACTCCTGACAAATGTGATTCGATAAAATCACAACAGTCATCCCTATATTGGAAAATTTTAAATTCCTAATTTGCCTTATGATCTAGAAATCATGGCTTATATCATCTTATAAGATGATCATATTATAAACATCCGTGAGTGATGAAGTGCCTACGGGCTAAATTTGTTGTCCGATAAGACAACGACAGTGGTGGTCTTTGACCCTGTCTAAAGATGTTGGAATACATCCAAGCATAATAGTCGGTAGGGTCCATACGATCTCGACTAATATCATCTGAAAAGATGATCATACCATAATTATCCCTTAGAAGGGAAATGCCTACGGGCTATAATTAAACGTCCTCCGAGACTAAAGACAGTGGTAGCCTACAACTCCCTGTCAAGAAAATATGTTTTTGCCTACGGGCTATAATAAATTGTCCATCTGAGACATTGACATTATGATCTTTAGGATCCCTTGTCTAAGGTGGTGAGCTATGCTCAAGCCAAATAGTCAATATGATTAATGCAATCCTGACTTATATCATCTAAAAAGATGAATCTATTATAAACATCCATTAGTGATGTTTCGCCTACGGGCCATATTATATTGTCCATTTGTGACCCCAACGTTATGATCTCTGTGATCCCCTGTTTAAGGTAGTGAGCTGCGCTCAAGCCTAATAGTCAATATGATCGATGTGATCATGACTAACATCATTAGATACGATAATTATAGATAGACATCCATTAGTGATGTTAATTGATTTACCTTTCCGTCAAGAGAATCGCCTTTCAAGACGATGACAGTTGTAGTCTATGACTCCCTGCCCAAAGGTGAAGAACTATGTTCAAGCCTTAAAACTCCTGATCTAATAAGATTGCAGCCTATGAATTGATGTCCTTGTGACAAATCCACGAGTTATATTTCAAGTCACCCATAACAAGCCTCCGTACTATAATTCGTCGTTCGTGATAAGTTAACATACTAAATGTTAACATCCCCGGTGACATGCCTTAGTGCCATATCCTATAACGTCCTAGAGACAAGGCCATTTGTGCCGTATCTAAATGTCATTACGACAAGGCCTTCGCGCCATATGATTACTTATGTCCTTCATGACTGGGCTTTATGCCATATCTTTTTACGTCCCTCGCGATAGGCTTCTATGCCATATATGTATATACATATAACCAAAGTCATATAAGGCTAGCCTTTGAGCTATTTATAATCGTCCTTGTGACAAAGACAGTTGTGATGGTCCCCTGTCAAGCAGGTATTGGACTCGCTCCAAACCTTGAATGACGTTGAGGGTCCTTTTGTGACCTAAGCTAAATGTAATAGATATACATTCAAATAGCATTCATTAAGAATGTTCGGAACATAGTGGCCTATACGGTTCGTGGATGCCGTGGCTAATCTATGTCAGGTCATCAGGATGATGACTAGTAATGGTTTAATTTGGTAATTAGTACCAAGTTTTGAGTATGGAAAACTCAGATGAGATAGGCAATAGTCGCGATGCTATTAATGCGACAGAAGCAAATAATGTCTCAAACGTAAACCTCAATATTAATGGAGTTAATCTCCAAGTGGTGGTTAACGCAGCTAAGCCTGGAAAGGCTAAAGGAAGAAATGCCTGAACTCACCTGATGAATGCCAAAAGGCAGTTCACGATATCATCAAGTACATTCCTTATCATTTACCAATGATAATTTCTGCTAAGTGTCCTGATTTAATACAGGCAATAATAAATCTTCATAAACCATAAGCTTAGCAAACTTTTATATTATCCACAAGGTATAACTTACCAAGGAAACCATAGTAACCGATTCTTCTAGTATCGGCAAGGAATCCTTCCGAAAGATCTAAGAGTACTCTTTCTTCGCATAGAGTACGACAACATATGTTATTTTAATTATTTTTCTCATTTTTTTTCTATCGCCTGCGAATGCCAAACTATGTTTGATAAAAGTGCCATATGAGGATTGGCGTATCCTAGTGTGTCCCATAGATTACTTCCATGCCTGATCAGTATGGAGGTTTAATACATGGAACCCCTGAGATATCCCAATGGTCATATTGTACTAAAGTCGACTAGTAGTATTCAAAGAAGATATCCAGAATGGAATTGTCCAAGAAAATGTTCCGGTTAAGGAAATTCGTGGAATTGTAACATACAGGTTTCACTTATTTGACACAAGCATTGATGGATGAATTGGAGTCTGATATTTGGAAAATCTCTGTAATCTCCTTATACCTAAGTATCTTCTCATAAGTTTTCCCTACTTACCTCCTGAGAGGCAGGTAGAGTTAAGATTAACATCCCGCTGTGGGCTGGAGTATTGTGAAAACTCCATGGTGATTTTGGAATAATCAAAACCCTGATTAAGTAGGTTTTAAGACATAGGCTCATATAGCCTGACTCAATATTCTGAGGGTTTTATGTTATTGAATAAGAAAGACGGTTCATATTGCCTATGAATTAACTACCGCAACCCTATTTAAGCAACAGTTAAGAATCGCCATTAGCTGCCCAGGATCGTCGATTTGTTCGACTAGCTGTAAGGATTAGCTATTCCTTAAGATTAGTTTTGAGCAATGGTTGGAATAACCATCTCACCTTAAGATAAGCTTTTCTATAATAGTTGATATATAAGTATCAAGACTACTCCTTTGAAGACCTTGTATAGATGGAATGTTAAAAATCTATTGTTAGGACAATAGATTGGTAAGTCCAATTATCAGGATCTGAAAGCTGACTTGGAAACAACGAATAAGATCAAACAAATCCCCAGTCATCTGTAAGTTGCCATTATTCGGCAGAAAAACTTGGAATTTATAAAATTCGCAACCTTCTTAAGTCCTTAACAAGGAATAAGGTTCAATCAAAGGTATCACCCTAAAAAGGGTGTGCTAAAAATTTAAATTTCTCAGGGTAGGTTAAGCCCTGGATATATATATATATATATAGGAACATTCGGGAAATCGAATGCAACAAAGGTCAATAGCCTATAAGCTAAAACCTATAGGTGGCAGTTGGGATAACCACCTGTCATTGATAGAATTCTCCTACAACAATAGCTACCATACCAGCACCAAGGCTGCGCCTTTCGAGGCTTTATACGGTAGAAAGTGTAGAACGCTCGTTTGTGGGGCGGAAGTTGGAGACGTTCAATTATCAGGACCAGAGATAGTCTTTGAAACGACGGACAAGATTGTCCAGATTCGTGACCGTCTCAAAACTGCCCGAGATAGGCAGAAGAGCTACGCAGATCCAAAGCGTAAATCCTTTCACTTCGAAGTAGGTGACAAGGTATTGCTTAAAGTATCACCCTGGAAGGGGGTAATGCGATTTGGTAAGAAAGGCAAGCTAAGCCCGAGATACATAGGACCTTTCGAGGTTACCGAACGTGTCGGGTCAGTTGCCTATAAGTTAAACTTACCTGAAGATCTCAGTGGAATTCACAATGTGTTCCACATCTGCAATCTGAAGAAGTGCTTCGCTGATGAATCACTGGTTATACCACATACAGATGTGCATATAGATGAGAGCTTAAAATTTGTGGAAAAACCATTGTCGATTGAAGATCGACAGGTTAAGAAGCTTCGAAGGAAGCATGTACCTATTGTAAAGGTAAAATGGGATGCCCGTAGAGGACCCGAATATACATGGGAGGTTGAATCCACAATGAAAGAAAAGTACCCTTATTTATTTCAGTAAATCTTGGGTCGAGATTTATTTTAAGGGGGTGGGGATGTAACACCTCGTAAATTCACGTCCTATAATGTGTTGACACGTGTCATATGTTTAAACGTGTGAAAGAATATTATAGAAGGACTAAAGTTGACAAACATGGAAAGTATGTGAATATACGTGTTCAAAATGTCAACAGTGAATAAACATATTGTACATTAACCCTACATGATGCTCAAACCTTTAAACGAATAAATCATGGATCGTACGAAGCTAAAAGTGAGAGATTACAAACTACAGGGGTTAAATGTGTCAACATGTTTAAGTTATACCTCTGAGTGACCTTTTGACAAACCCGAAGCTTTGTAACGGTTAATTATGCTCACTAGAATGCACGTTATAAATTTCATAAAGTTTCGTTATCGTATGAGCAAGTTGTGATCAAATTCGTATGCGAAGGGTTAAAAGCGTCAACGTTGAAGTTTAGGACTGTTCGGGTGACAATAAAGTTAACCGGGGACTTAACAAAGTGAGTATATGTTTTAAGGCCCCTAAACATCAATTTGGAGGGCTCAAAGTGCAAGAAAATGATGTCTGAACAAAGTTTGAAGAGCCAAGGACCATTGCATAAAAAATCAAAAATTGAAGATCTGATCAGAAGGGCCTCGCGCCACGCGAAGCCCCAGGGGGGGTCCTTCGCGTCACGCGAGGGACTACCAGCTCCGAATTTCTTGGTTTCTTGTCTACCTTTGCATTCTGCTCGACTTTAACCGATTTTCCACATTTCTCTTGACCCCTAAACAACCCCTAAACATCTAGGGACACTTGTGGATCAGTTGTGGTAAGTTATAGACCTATGTGTCAACATTTTATGGTGTTCTTGATCACTATATAAAGGCTTCATGTGCAACCATTGTGATCACACCTTCTCTTGCACTTCTGATCATTCTTGGAGCTCCAAAGCAGACTCAAGTGGTCATAATGCGTGCATAGGACTCTTGTAAGTTTACTTGACCTTTCTTAATTAAGTTTTAGCTTAGTTTTAGCTTAAAAGTCAAACCGTCGTAATTAACGGTTGACTTAACGATTAATCATTGTTAGTCCAGTGATTAGTCAAAGTGAAAGTAGTTATAAGTTGGTAATTATGTGGGTAATAAACCCTCAAAAGGGTTCCCCCTGATTCCCACTCTAACTAGGTCAAATGTCGGGTCAAACTTCTTAAGAAAAAGTCAACAGGATACTTAAATTCTAATTTATGCATAATCAGCAATGTAGAACATATACAACCTGTTTGATCATTAAGATAACTTGGTAATTAGTGTAAGAACATGTCTAAACATGTTCAACCCGACAATTTACTATTTAGACCCGGTTCGGAACCGAAAGTCGCAAAGCTTTGACTTTTGCTTTGACTTCAGTTCTGACCCATTTTGGTATGATTTAGAAATACCTAAGAGCTTCATTTGGACCAGGTTACATGCTAGTATAACCCTCTGTGATTATACACCATGGTTCATTAGTTAACCGATTAATACGCATGATTCCGTTAATTGCTCATATGTTGACCATTATGCCCTTTTCACCTTAAAACGTGATTTTTGAAAATGTAAAAGTGTAGAAACCTTAGTTACTGATATATAAACTTGTATGCAAAGTTTGACATCAGTTTGAGGTATAGTTTGAGAGTTATGCTCATTAGCGTAAATTGAAAGCTTTATGTTAATTAAACGGCGTAATTAACGTATAGCCTAGTTAAGCCTACTTTTGATACCAAAATTATTACCCACTGATGTAATATATTATTTTGGGATTTTTGAAGATTTTTAATTAATTTTAGACTGAGCATAACTCATAGTCGTAGGCTTAATCCGGTAATTGTCGGTTTTGCCCTTACGGGCCATAAAATGAGTTTTACATATCTAATCGACTCCAAACCTTTTGCTACTGATCTTAAATGATAAATAAATTATTTTAAGCCTTCTGGAATAATAAAAATATCAGCTTTATGTATCGAACCCGGAAATGGCTTCTAATCGCCTTATTAAGCGTTTTTAAACGCATAGTATGTACTAAAACTATTTTAAACATACAAGGGTTGATACCTACTGATATTTGAGGTAAATTATAATAATTTAACAGTAAGCAAAGGTTGTTAAACTCAGACTTTGGTTTTGAGCTTTTCGGCTTATGTGAAATTACCAAAATGCCCCTACGGTGCATAGTTTGGTAATAATTGATAAATTTCACATATATACTTTACCCTACTGTTATAAATTAGTAAAATAAGTATTTTTGCTGATTATATCAGACCTGTAACTCAGGTAAATACTTAAACTCTTTTATAACCTTGTAAATGACCAAACTACCCCTACGGGGCATAGTTTGTGTTTAAATTCGTTTCGGGCATAATAAAAGACATCTTACTGATGTCACAACATATTTGAAGCATATTAACTTAGGAAACCTGTATATGACTCTAATAATTACCCGTTACGCTTATTACGCGTTCGGTTCGGCTTATGTAACTAGTTTACATAAATTAGCCGAAACGGGTCAAACCTTATCGGTTTTATCTCAAAATCCAGAATGTGTATGAAATACCCATATTAAGCAAGTCTCCGAACTTGTCGGGTCTAAATCACATTCTATCCGGTCTTCGCCTAATCGTGCGTTTGAACCGTATAATTAACCGGTCTAAGCTTAGGCTTAATTAAAGACCCGTTAGCATTCTAATTGGTTATTTATACCATCATTCCAGACTAGAGCCTTCCGGTAAATTGTACGTACGCTTACTTAAGTGAATACGGCTGAGTTATTATAATTGTTGCTATTTAAGACAGGAGCTAGCTCAGGTAAATACTCTTAACTTATTTTCCCTATACGGGCTTGGGATACGGTACTATAAAAGTACCGCTTGGTCGGGTATGTAGTCATTTAAATCGGATTGTGATTAATGTATTTACATAACCCGCTTTGTTCTGTATTATTTGATGTATGGCCCTTGGGGGTTAAATGACCATGTCCCGGATATCCTTGGCATCATTTTAAGAAATGGCCACGACCTAAGCACGGGGTGTAGGCATACACCTGACAGATGCATTATGTAAAAACTGGTAATCCACTCAGAGGTATCATCCTTGTGGGCATTATACCGGAACTGGTAATCCACTTAGTGGATGATAGCCTGTGGGCATTATACCTGTGGCGTGTCAGTTAATATGTTCGGCTCTTCTAACCGGCCCTAATGGACGACAAATAAGTAAAACTGTATACAAGATTATATACAAATAATTTTCCCAAGTATAAAAGATTAATTTTGCCTTGTGCATTTTAATCCAAGTGTCGAACTATTTATGTGCCTTGTGCACCTAAACAAATTTTCATAAACATTTTCAAATGAGTCGGTTGAGTGTATTTACCAGTGAAAACTGACGTATTTTCAAAAGTCTAAGTGACAGGTACAAGTACGTAATAGGCTGGAAACTGCTCAGGACGTTAATAAGGAATCTTGCAAGTTCTAGGCGTCTAAAGTCTGTTGAACAATGTTTATGTTTTAAGATTCGCCTGTGGATCCTTTACTTTCCGTTGTAATACTTGATATTACTTTATATTCGGATTGTAATATATTTATCTTTTGCTTCCGCTGTGCATTTATATATTGTGTTGTTTGACTATGATGATATCAACTACGTCACGATACTCCCCTACCGGGCCCACCGGTGAAATGTGGAAATATCGGGGTGTGACACGACTCCTTGAAAAAAATGAGTTATTGTGCTCTAGATGACCCGAATTTATGTGTGTGTGGGATAAGATTGAAATCTTTGACACAAATAATAATATGTGTTAGATTCGGATTACACATTTCAATCGGTCAAGCTGCTAATCCACAACCTATTAACCAGTTAACAAGCTGGGGTTCTTAGTTGCAAGTTTCCCCTTCAAGCACTTAGGATTGCTAGTGGGGGCAAACATAAATCTTATAAAAAATTGGAAGCCAGTAGTAAACATTTTTAAGAAGCGTTTGTCCATTTGGAAAGCCAATACGATCTCCTTTGGAGGTCGCATTACTGTTATAAAATCGGCTTTGAGCTCGTTGCCGACGTACTTCTTCTCTTTGTTTAAGGCTCCTAATCTGGAATGAAGGTTTTAATAACCTATTAGATTCCTAACGGGTCTTACTTAAGTTCAAACTTAGACCTGTTAGTTTTAAAGAAAGCTTTACGGTTCAAAACGCGTGATTAAGCGAAGACCGGATTAGAATGTGATTTAGACCCGACAAGTTTGAGGACTTGTATAATATGGGTAAACTAAACACATTCCGGATTTTGAAGTGAAAATGATAAGGTTTGACCCGTTTCGGTCAATTTATGCAAACTAGTTACATAAACCGAACCGAACGCGAATAATGCATAACGGGTAACCAAATGAGTCATGTACAGGTTTCCTAAGTTAATATGCTTAAAAGGTGTTATGATATCAGTAGGATACCTTTCATTATGCCCAAAACGAATTTAAAACCAATTTAAGTCCCGAAAGGGTATTTTGGTCATTTTAAGGTTTATAAACGAGGTTTAAATAAAAACTGAAGGTCTGGTCCAAAACCTTCTGTGAAAAGATTTATTTTATGAGGTTATAATAGCAAGATATCTTACATATTTGTATTTCACCATTTATGACCAAACTATGCACCGAAAGGGCATTTTGGTCATTTCACATATGTTTTAAAGGTTAAATTTGAAAATCTGAGTTAAAAACTTTTACTTACTGTTAAAGTATAAAAAAATGTACTTAAAACATCAGTAGGTATTAAGTCTTATATGTCAAAAATAGTTTTAATCCATACTATGCGTTTAAAACGCTTAAAAAGTTGGTTTTAGGCGATTTCCGGGTTATATAAGGAAAGGTGAGATTTTTATCAGTCCAGAAGGCTTAAAATATTTTATTTATCATATAAAATCAGTAGTAAAAGATTTGGTATCAAAATGTTATGTAAAACTCATTTTATAAACAAAAAGGGTATAACCGACAATTACCGAATCAATGCAAGAACCCTACCTTATGATCAGTTTAAAAATTAATAAAAATATTCAAAAATCCCAAAATATTATATTACATCAGTAGATAAAAAGTTTGGTGTCGAAATTTGGGTTTAAATAGGCTTTATGCTAATAATGCCGTTTAATTAATAAAAAACTTTCAAATTACGATATCGTGCATAACTCTCATTTTAGACCATAATCTGATGTGAAACTTTTAGGACATCCTTAAATATCAGTAACAAAGGTTGTGGTCCATTCACATTGTTAAAAATCTTGTTTTATTATAAAAAGGGCATAATGGTCAATAATTAAGCATTTAACGGAAACATGCAAATGAATAAGATAATTAAGGACCTATGTTGTATAATCTCAGAGGGTTATACTAACATGTAATATGGTCCTAAAGGAACCTTAAGGCATATCTAAAACATGCTAAATCGGGTCAGAACTGAAAGTCAAAGCAAAAGTCAACTTTTGCGACTTTCGGTTGTGAACCGAGTCTTAACTCAGAAGTGTCGGGTTGAACATGTCTAATCATGTTCTTACATTAATTATCAAGTTATTTTGATGTTAAAACAGGTTCCATAGCTTCTACATTGCTAATTATGTATTTATTTGCAAAATAGTTTTCTGTTGACTTTTTAATAACAAGTTTGACCCGACATTTGACCAAGTTAGAGTGATAATCAGTAGGTGCCCTCTTAGGGGTTTATTACCTACATAATTACCAACTTATAGCTACTTTTAATTTGACTAATGACTGGACCATTAGTGATTAATCACTAAGTCAAACCTTAATTACGATAAGTTTGACTTTTGGTCATTAAACTAATTAAAACTGAAATTAGGAGGTTAAGGACACTTACAATAGTCCTTAGCACGAAAATGAAACTTAAGGAAGCTTGTTTGAAGACCAGAGAGCTCCAGAGAGTGTGTTATGAATAAATTTTGAAAGGTGCAAATGAACTAGCAACAAGCAAGTTCTTATATAGGACATTAGAACTCACAAGATCAATCCAACAAGGTCTATAAATGTTTTCTGATCATCCCAGGTGTCCCCTATGCATGAAATACCATTGGAGCAGCCCCTGAATTCGAAAACCATGCTTCTAAGGCGGTGCAACCTGCTGTAACAGGCAACTGTCCAATTTTTGGGAGCTGGCAACTTTTAGGCGGCCCGCGTAAGACATAGGGAAGTCTTACGCGGCCCGCGTCAAACTCCAAAACCGGGAAAATGTTTTAAATGTTGCACTTTCAGTCCCTGGTCCATTTTAACTTTGTTTTACTTTCATTTATTGCCTTTTGGACCCCCAAAGTTAACTTTTAAGGACCTTGAGTCACAAACTAACTCCGTTAAGCTCTCGGTTAGTCGTACGATCACCCGAAACGTCTTATATTCAACGGTATTTCACAAAATTAATATCCAAGATTCTTGAGATCAAAATATATAATTGTTACAATGTTTTTGGGCTCGTAAAAAGGTCACTCAGATGTTACTTTCAACATGTTGACACTTTTAACCATTATGTTTCATAAGATCCTTATTTTAAGCACAACGACTTCCAATGTTCATCAAATTATTCTTTAAAGAATACGAACGTCGTGTGAGGTCACTCAGAGGCACAAGTTAGGCATGTTGACACCTTGGATCCCTTTATTCCCATATTTACATTGTTTGACAACTCTAGTCCCTCAAGATTAATTTATTACACGTTTAAAGTCCATGACACGTGTCTTTATTATATTGGTCGTGATTTTACGAGGTGTTACAGCTGGGTATGGGATTAAAAATAAAAAAAATATTCGGGTACGGGTTTGGGATTTAGCGATACCTGCCCGATACCCGGCTCGTTTACCCGAATAATACCCGAAAAACATGTTATTTTAAATTTAATTTTCCATTTATATAAACTTTAGTACATACACTTATTCATATTATTTTGTTTTGTTGTTTGTCTTCAAGACTTTAACATACAAACACAAGATTTTATGTTTAGTTATGTTGTTTCTATGCAGATTAAAAATGTGTGTTAGTTTTGGAATTTTCTATACACATTTCAAGTTGTTAGGGAGATTACTTAGGTTCTGATTAATGTTACTATTTTTCATGTTTGATGTTCAATTAAGTTCAAGTTGTTAGGGAGATTACTTAGGTTCTGATTAATGTTGCTATTTTTCATGTTTGATGTTCAATTAAATGCAAATTATATAAACTGACATTATATGTTCCAAAGTAGCAGTACATTAATTAGTTAATTATACAGATATATGTTTCAAATATGCATTTGAATATGATATGTTTGTATGTTATTGGTCATTTTTCTTTGTTGTAGTTATTAAAGTAGTAAATTATATAAACATTAGAAGTAAAAATTGCACATGAGAGTTTCAATCATATTTTAATAAATTAATAGGTATACCGTTACCCCACGGGTATATCCGATACTTGATCGGTAAATACCCGACGGATAACGATCCGGGTACGGGCTTACGATTACTAATACCCGGTCTAAACCCAGCCCATTGCCATTCCTAAATGGAATTCGTGTAGCCAGGGGAGGAGAATGAACGAGCCTCAAAGGTACCGTCGGTACTCGGTACGTGCCAAACGTCAAGTCACTATCACTTATGTTCCACGTCACCACTTTATTTATTTTCTTATTATTTTTATTTTATTATTCCTTGTCTTCTGTAAATAGTCGGCACCCGACGAATTTCTGTATCTCTTCACACGTGGCATTCCCTCTAACTGTACAAACAAGGTACATATCACCCATATTAAGCGTCCCAACTTCTTCAAAATATCTAATGCCATTTTAAGCGTCCCAACTTCTTCAAAATTACCATTTATACCTTGCATACTTTTATTTATTTTTTTTAACGGTAAAGAAACTCACGTGTAAACCCATCCTACTCGGGGCTTTATCCAAGGTCGACGACTCCTTGACCATCGTGAGACCATACCCCCTGATGCTCGAGAACCGGATGAAATCCGTAAACCCTCGCTCTCCGTCAAATTCGAACCAGATTCATTCCTTCACCTAGATGTACATCAAAACTGGCCTAAATGAATATCTAAGGAGGGAGCCCTCTTTACTATTTTTATAGAACAACTTATGCGCACAATCTAGAGCACATGTTGAACCCTCAACCTTTAGAGGGAGACAGGGGCGGACCCACATTGGTGCCACCGGGGTCCCCGGACCCCAATCTTTTTAAAAAAAATAGTAGATTCGGTATATTAAATTGTATATGGACCCCATAAATACAATTAGGTGGACACCATAGAAATAAAAAGAAAGTTGGTGTAGTGGTAAATCTCCCTCTTTTCCACCAAGAGGTCATGGGTTCAATCCTTGATAAGCCCATTTTTCTTATTTTTTTTTTTTTAAATCTAGTTCAAACCTCACTTTAACTCGACCCGAACGAGGACCGACCCGAAAATGGATCCCATTGAAATAAAATCATGGGTCCGCCACTGGAGGGAGAGACATCATTTAATAGACCATGATACAAGTGGACTAAATTGTTTGATTATTTTAGGTTTCATTTAAATTTGAGTTTTTGTTTTCTTTATAAATGTTAGTATATTATGTTTTAGATGAATCAAGATACATAGTTACAATGCGTTTCTTTTATTCTAAAACTTGACGTAAAATTTACATAAGAGTTAACTGTCATTTTCATTCCTGTAGTTTGTCCAATTATGCCAGTTCAGACCAAATTTCAAATTTGTACAATTTCCGTCCCTGACATTCATGAAACATGTCAGTTCCGACCAAAAATATGAGTTAACTGTCATTTTCGTCCCTGTGGTTTGTCTAGTTATTCAGTTCAACCTTCGTTTTTTTTTTATGGAACTGACATGTTTCAAGAATGTCAGGGACGAAAATGGTACAAATTTGAAATTTGGTCTGAACTGACATAATTGGACAAACCATAGAGACGAAAATGACATGTAACTAAAAAATATAAAATAGATTCGTATAGTTTTATTTATGTAGAGACTAGAGAGGCGTTGATTGTTGCATCTTCAATTTACTTATAGTTAATATATGTCAGTTTTTTTAGGGTTTTGCTACAATGTTGGCAATAACGTAGCTTAGTGTAAAGTGGGGAGGGGGGTGGGGGTGCACGTGTAAACCCATCCTTTCGGAGCTATGTCCAAAGGCCGACTACTCGACCACCGCTAGAAAGCGTAGCACACCGCTGGAATAGGTAAAACTGCCCCCCCTCCCCTCAGACTTGAACCCAGGTAAAACCCCGGGCCAAGCCTTCACCGAGATGGGGACAACCACTGCGCTACAGTGGAAGACTTACTTGATATTGTTTTTAATCATTTTTTTCTTAATTTTTACCTTTCAAATACATTAATACTAGGTTAGCACCCCGTGTATTACACGGGTTTAATAAATGTAAATTTATATACTAAATCATCATCATCATCATCATACTCAGTATATCCCACCAATAGCAAAGCTAAGGTAGGGTCTGAGGAGGGTGAGATGTAGACAGCCTTACCTCTACCCCGTAGGAATAGAGAGGCTGCTTCCAATAAATAAAAAAACAATATATTTTTATAAACCTCATTTATTACACGTGTTGAGTAAATATAATTTTATACATTAAATAATAAAAAAATATATCTTTAAGAACCTCGTGTATTGTGCTGGTTGAATAAATGTAATTTTATATACCAAAAAATAAAAAATTATATTTAAAAAAAACCATATGTATTCACGGGTGGAAGAAATGTAATTTTATATGCTAAATAATAAAAAAAGTTATATTTAAAAACAACTCCGTGTATTGTACGGGTTGAATAAATTTATTTATTTTTATATAGTAAATAAGAAAAAATGTTATATATTTAAAAACCCTGTGTATTACAAGGGTTTATCTATTGCTAAAAAAGATATTTCTAAATCAAAATGGATTTTTTATTATTTTTTAAATTAGGTTAATACTATTTTAAATTTTTGGTTTGATTAATAAGTTTTTTAATATAATTTCTCATAGGTAACAATAATAACATTAACAATAAATAATATGCATGTTTATCTACTGTTAAGTGAAACAATGATTTTTAGTTTAAATAAGACTTTATGATTTGAAGTTTTAGTTTAGATAAGATTTTACTATTTTAAGTTAAGTTTATGCCAATGATTTAAAGTTGATAAGATTTATATTAATTTAATTAATATTTAATAATTTAAATTAAATAATAATTATCTACAATTAAGGATGGAGTTGTCAAGATTTATATTAATTTAATCAGTATTTAATAATTTAAATTAACTAAATTTATCTACAATTAAGGATGATCTAGAATAATGGCAAGTGTCCATTTATTGGTTTCTTTAATTATATATTTATTGGTTTCTTTAATTATATGTATAGATTGAGTTAGGATCCTGTAAAAAAGACTAAAAGTGTGAGAAGGATAAGAAAGAATACACACCATTAGATCTTTGATCTAATGGTTTAGATTAATAGGGACCAAAATGTAAAATTTGTTTTATTTTTTGGACTGAATTGAAAATTATAGGGGTAATAAAGTCTTTTAAATACATTCAAAAGAGGTAACTGTAATTAAAATCCCTACAATCTCTCTCTCTCTCCAATCGAACTACCAGAGAGCTTTCTCTCTCTCCAATCGCAGAAATCGTTGATAACATGAAACGAAAATCGGATTTCTGCAGTTGATCTTGTGTATCGGCTTTATGTAGGTCATCGATTGGAGTTTTTTTTGTGGTTTTGATCCGATTGATGAAGATCGCATGTTTATTGATTCGGATGACGGATGCGAGCGGCAGCGGCGGTGGTGGTGGTTCGAGCGGCGGCGGCGGTGGTGGTGCTGGATCGGCAGTGGTGGTGCCGGAAGTGGCAGTGGTGGTGGTGCCGGAAGTGAAGAAGATGATACAGAGGTGTTATACAGAGGTGTTATATTTTATTTACGGAAGTGAAGAAGATGATACAGAGGTGTTTTTTTTTTTTTTTTTTCTGAATGGTGTTTTTTTATTTTCATTAATGGTGTTTTTTTTTTCTGAATGGTGTTATTTTATTTTTGTACTGAATGGTGTTTTTTTGTTTACTGAATGGTGTTATTTTGTTTGCTGAATGGTGTTATTTTTGTACTGAATGGTGTTATATTCTTTGTACTGAATGGTGTTTTTTTTATTTACTGCTGAATGGTGTTATTTTTGTACTGAATGGTGTTATTTTTGTGCTGAATGGTGTTATATTTTCTGAATTGTGTTATATTTAAAACACCATGTATGAACATGCTCTGAATGGTGTTATATTTATGGACGGTTATAAGTCCTAAAATCCAGGTTTTTCTCTCTCCAAATCCTTAAATCAAGGATTACCATATTTGAATTTGTTAATGCATTTACAATCTTACCCTTTTCAATTAATTTAGATCTAATGGTTGAGATTCTTTCTTACCTTTCTCACACTTTTGGTCTTTTTTACAATAACTCCACCCTGTATAGATTATATTATTATCCAAACATAACTTTTCTAGAACATGCTATTGTACACTCTAATATGTTCTCTGAATTTAAATGTATCCGGGTCGTTACAATCAAGTAATGATCTTAATGGTTCAGGAGCATCAAGAAGGCGAGGAAGCAAAACCTTGCCATCCTGGCAGCACGAAGAGAAAGTCGTCCCATCAGACGACTTTGTATTTTTATTCCTCTCTTCATACCACATGATCGCTGCACAATTATGGCATGTGAAGGTTGGACGGCCAAGGCTTTGGTACTTAACATGCGCACCTAGAATATTTGTAGCAGGTAAACTTAGTACAACGTACGGATTGAGAGCAACGTATCAAACAGCAGAGTAAAGTCAGATGCAAAAGGGAACAAAACGTGCATGGTAAGGAAATAGGGTTGGACAATACCTGTTGATGCAAACGCTGCCATACGTGGGGTGCGAATACGAACACCTGGTAACATAATAAAATATGGCAATGTTATTCCTATGCTGGATGATAGACGGGTAAAAGCATAGTCGGGTACAGGGTAGGGATGTAGCTTTACCTTCTGTTTTTTTAAGGCGAGAAGGACGGAGACGCGATGGGCCCGCTACATTCTGATGAGAATTCTGTGGTGTGCAGGAAATATTGTCTGGGAAAAACGTAATAGTTACGGAAATGATAAAAGGATAGTAGTAAACATTGTAGATAACGGTGTAGACCTTGGGCAGATACGGAGGGAGAATATGTTGTTGGTGGACATAAAACAGGCCGCATCTGTACTGCATCGCTCCGCATGATGTTTTTACCTGTAACATATGCTAAGAGAACAACTATTATGTAGGGCTCGTAGTGGGATGAGGGATAATGTAAGTGTGCAACCCAAAAAGTATGAATAGGCGTACTGCGTCCCAGAGGGACGTTGATGAGGAAATATGGGGACGACCTTTTATTGATTCTCCTGTGCCCACTCTAGCGGTAGGACCAGTGGCCATTGTAACAGCTAGCGGTTGTATTTGAGTGTCACCTATAACAGACACAGAATATGCAGTTAGAGTAAACACAATATAGTAGGCAGAGAACGTATAAATAACTAACTATGAAAGTAAATTCCAATCCATTGAGCGCGGCTTGATAACATTGGCATCAAAATTGGAGGGCTTAAACTGTTTGCAGCCTAATTAGAGCTGTAATTTGTGCGTGAACGCATGTCGGTAAGCGAACATGATGGCCAAATGATTCCGTTTTCACGAACAGTATAGCTAACCTGCGTTGGGGACAGCAGAGGAAGCAGATGCATTTATGTTAGATAGGGTAGGCCCACAGTATGTCACGGTCTTCCCACCAAGGCCCACATAATCACGACTTTGTATACGGATAGAATGTTTGCTACCCACGACGGTAGCATCGCTGCAGCTGTTAATCAATGTAAGACCGAAATATGTTTGTATCTTTCCGTCAGACAACGTATGGGAACAAAGGCGGGCTTGTATCGAATTACTAACCACACCAGGAGCAGCAGGCCATAACCTGCAAGCCTCGTCTTTTATGAGGGAACAGGAAGGGTAGAATTCAGTATTTAAAACTCCATATGCGGGGTCGGGGGAAACATTGTAATTAAAAGTTTCATACCTTTGTTTGTTCCAGCCTGGTCAAGCAGTTTTAGACCACAAACGTATTGGATCAACCCGTTAGGCATAACACGTGAATGTGTATGAAAGGCGAAAGAGGCTTCAAGCATCACGAAGGGGCGCACAGGCAGCTGCATGGTGCATACAATGTTACATAATACATCGTCCAAAATGAAGCATTCATACATGTCCCCGTGAGGGGGGGTATGTATTTAAAGAATGCAAGTTAAAGCTGGTTTAAATAGTATATTTATTGTTAGGCACGAGCCTGTTTTTTTACCCAAATAACAGATACAGGTACAGCCAGACGGAAAAGGTCATATGTCGTAAGGTATTTGTTTAGCACAAGTCATAATTTGCTTATTTCATTGTTGTTTGTAATGCAGACTTCCAGGTAGGTGTTCACGAAGATTGTAGAATGACACGGTTATCGCTTGTACATTTGCATTCATCTATATGCTTAATTCAACACTTTAGATAAAAATTCATGTAGGTCTTATATGATTCCAAAACTTATTTTACGTTGTTCATTGGTATTATTCTGTTGAAGGATGCATCATTCTGAACAAACATTTATAGAACCCTTTTACGGTGATTGAAAGTTATATGTGAATTGAAAGATGTAACAAAAGGGTTGGTTAAACGTATTTGGAAACGTATGTTCGTAGGTGGCATATTATCATCCTATTTGGACTCTACCATTGTTTTGTTAGGCGGAGTATTTTCGTGCGTCGTAAATACGTGGCTGGGTTGTTTTCATAAATCTAGAGAGCCTGGCAAGGCGGGAAAATAACATATATCGCGCAACAGAAAAACATCACAGTTTTGGTGTGGGCACAAGTCATAGGTGTCGCCACATTATTTGAATCCATAAAAGAGAAAGTCACAAAAGCGCAAACACTTAAAGAAGATCAAAAATGACCATCGCCATATCGGTGGGAACCCTTCTTAGCATCCCCACTATCGTCTACCACATCGGTAACATCCACACGGTCAACGGGCACCCCATCATCATCGTCATCCGATTCTTCAATGTATCTGCAAAGAAACATGGGAATGCATGTATTGGTGCAAAGTTCCAACATATAAACATTTAAAACAGGGGACGATTGGTAGGCGTAACTTACAACTTTCTAAGTTTGCGGCCAGTTCCGGGGGTCGGGGGCGGGAGGTTAGAACCACGCTTTAGGGAGTCAGATGGTATTGTATCCAAATCCGACGCAACAACATTAACGCTCCCATCTGTATCATCCATTCCAGGGCCAACAATCTTCGCGCAATTGAAGCTCTCATATTCTCCATAACGGTAGTATGTATGGCTCTTAATCTCAAAAGTGTGTTTTGTTCCAATAAGGGCTTCGAGGGCGGAGGGTAGTATGGGAGCATCAATATAAGTATCCTGCATACCAAATACAAACCAGAAAAGTTATCGCAGCAAATTCACATATGCTTCAAAACCACCTTGCAATGATTAGTGCGCATACCTTCAACTGTTCCTCTACCAAGGATTTTGCGGTCCTTTTAACCAACTGCTCAGCAACTTCATCAAAGAGGGTGACAACGGTGCTCATCGTTCCATCAGTTACATCCGCCTGAATCCGAAACCTAGCAGGGTATAGTAGATCAATAACAATGGTACGGTGGGGCCAAAATTCTTTGGCGGTGAAGGTAGAAGGGCACCAAATCACCCCGGACAACATAGAATTATGGCATCATATGGGAAGAGGAACAAAGTAATGAATTTGTGCATGAGATGTTGAAGCCTATACCTCGTCCTTGGATAGTCAACCTTGGATTTGCACGCCTTGCAAATGAAGTAACCGTCCTCTCTCGTTAGTCCCTTACGACACTGGCTACCGGAACACGCGAAAAGATACCAGCTGTTCTTGGTTCTAATAGACGTAATCTCTACAACGTTCCGGAAAAGAATGGCCTACAACGAACAAAATACAAGGGCTAGTTCAGCGAGGCAAACAGGGTGTGGGAGGGGGGTGTATGTACGATGTTTCTACACATAGTAGGCCCATAGGCAGGTTATGTCGGGGAGGGTAATCCCTATTTCCATACATTTGGTAGGTTAGACAGTTCTGTTTAGTAGGGGATCAATAAAAAATGAAGAACCTTAGATGTTTCTTGGGAAATATTTTTTCTTTTTTTGATTAAAAGTTGAAGAAATGAGATTGGTGTGAGCCCAACAGTGGTGGTTCACAGTGGTGATGCGGTGGCGTCCACGCCGACGGTGGTGGTGGTGGTGAATCTTGAAATTTAAAGCATATGCTAATTATGATCTTGTTTGTTTTGTACAGAATATTGGTTGTATTCACATGCTCTGGTCATCTTCTGATGCTTTAATTTAAGGCTGGTGAAGATGGAATGAGATATTAATTAACTTGAGCAAACTAAAAAAAATACAAAAGCTTTAAAAAAATAAAAGAGGCTATGATAGTTTATTAAATTATATTCTTTAAAAAATGGAAGGAGATGAAGAGTTGTTATTAAAATTCCTTTAATTCTATTATTTCAGTTATGTTATCTTTAATTATTGTAATTCTAATTTCTCCTTTAATTCCATTAATTTAGAGTTACGTTATCTTTAATTTTATTTTAAGTCTAACAAAAGGAGATGAAGAGTTGTTTTGAAAATTCCTTTAATTCTATCAGTAATCATTTTGTCTAATAAAAATACTTTTTATTTAGTTACATTTTATTTACTTTGAGCGAAAAGCAAAAGAGAGATATATACTTGATTGTTGAATTAAGTGTGATATAACACTAACAAATACTCTGGTCATCTTGTGATGCTTTAATTTAAGGCTGGTGAAGATGGAATGAGGTATTAATTAACTTGAACAAACTAAAAAAAATACAAAAGCTTTAAAAAAATAAAAGAGGCTATGATAGTTTATTAAATTATATTCTTTAAAAAATGGAAGGAGATGAAGAGTTGTTCTTAAAATTCCTTTAATTCTATTATTTCAGTTATGTTATCTTTAATTATTGTAATTCTAATTTCTCCTTTAATTCTATTAATTTAGAGTTACGTCATCTTTAATTTTATTTTAAGTCTAACAAAAGGAGATGAAGAGTTGTTCTGAAAATTCCTTTAATTCTATCAGCAATCATTTTCTTTAATAAAAAAACTTTTTATTTACTTTGAACGAAAAGCAAAAGAGGTGGTTCATGGAATTTGGTAAGTCAAAAGTATTGATCTACAACTCTTTGCATATGTAAAAACTTACCTATTAAAATGTACTGGTTTAATCGGATTAAAATGTTTTTGTTTGGTAGATTTATGCTTTTTTCTATCTATTAAAGGTCTTGATTTCAAAAAAAAAGATACGTCAGTTGGGATAAATACCTTCTTTTTGGATTTGTCGGCACGAACCCTATCCACAAGCTCTTGTAGAGTACCAACACAGACCACATCCTCGGTGACTGGAGCGCTAGTATCTCCAATAGCAACACAGCTGGGAAGCATAGTTTCATATTCAGCCAGAGCAATAAATGTATAAAAACAGATAACTAAAGTGTGTTTGACAAAGGTTGTACCAGTACCTAACAGACGACTTAAAAGTTTGCAGTGCAGGTACCTCGGAGGAGTCAATGAGCATAGTTGACGATGAACTGGACAAACCAAGGATGCCTGCATTGTGTTAAGTTAGGTAAAGAGTTTTTAAGTAGTACGCATAATAATTCACGTGTCGAAAAACAAACGTACCCAGGTAAAACTTTGCACTCATGGAAGTCAGGATTAGAGAATAGACAGCCGGGTTTTCGTCCTTTTTCTTAATCATAGCATCACCCAGATAACCCCACAGCGTCACTCTAACTCGGCGATTGCTGTGAGAATAAAAAAAAGTCTAAAAATTTAAAGACTTACGTTAGGGGAAAAGAAAGACCAAACGGACAATAAGGATGAGGCACCTACCGTTCGTTGGTTAGGTTGAACTCAACCGCGCGAGCACCCAATGATTTCACAGACGGCGGCCCCACCTCAGTAACATATCCGATAACATCTGAAGTGCAGCGGAAATTAGACTGAATTAGAAACGTGTCTAATAGTCAAACCGAGTCAAATTTGAGCCAAATTCAACTGGAAAACTAATTTATTCGGGTCGGTTATTTGATCGAACCAGTTAACTGGTTTCCTCACTGGTTTTATAAAAAAATTGTAATACGGGTCAAGTCCGATGCTCCTTTATTGGTTATATAAAAACCGTAACAATCACGCAAATATGCAATGCAAGAAACATCTAGAAATTACTGCTACAATAACTTAATAAGTATGTTCATTTTTTTCTTAATCTATGTCTTCACTTTTTCTTGGTATAAAGGTAAGATGTGGCACATATGTTAATGATAAAGAGTTTACGAACAGATAATGGCCAATACGTGCAAGAAGGCAAATCTCAGGATTTAAAAACCTATGGCAAATAATTCATGCTGATACTCATCAATCACAGTTGGCAACTGCTTAAAATAAACTGCTAGTTGTTTCAAAGTACATTCAAGACTTATATGCATACATCAATTATCAAGCATTCCATTACTACAAAGGTAAAGGGAGCATCAAATATTCAAATGGTTAATATCCAGTACTTCATCATCAATCATTCATGATAATTTCCAAAAGAACCACAAGTGGCAAATTTCGACATAAGCAAATAGTTAGTGATTCAAGATCAGCTGCAGTACCTAACTTTGGCTTTATCAAACTACCTTTCCATCAAGCAACATGCAACAACTCACTTCACTCACATAAATAAACCGATTCATGGCTTTATCAAACTACCTTTCCATCAAGCAACATGCAACAACTCACTTAACTCACATAAATAAACCGATTCAGCATTAACTGTCCCAATATGTACCAAAACATTTGAGTCCTAGTAACCTAAATCTCAAAACTATATAACCAGATCTACACATTCATGCATTTAGAAAGAAGTAGGTCCAATTCAAATGTCAAATGTCAAATTACAAAATCAAATCTAGTTAAACGATAGCATCACCAACAAACTAAGTTATTCAACCTAAATTAACTAAATCAACTGCTTACACCTTCAAATTCTCACCAATCAACAACATAAATGATAAAAGATAAGAAAAGCAAACAACCGTAACACCAGCATGAGGAGAGTAAACATACCTACAAAATACTTGCCCTCTGTTGGTTCGAGGTCCTCAAACGCCGTAAGTAAGAACGGGTAGCGCGTAAATGAACCACTGGTATCGTCAACCCTCTTAACAGTCGTGGAGCCATTCAACCCGATAACAAAGGGGCTGTCTTTTAGAATCCGGTATTGATCGGTGCGTTGGATTGTAAAACCCTTGAGTAAATATATCCCGCCCTCTTTGAGCTTGTCAAAGAAGTAGTGGGCAATGTTATTCCGGGCGGTACAATGCATCACACCTCCCTATGCAAACCAAATAGCAGACTTTCAGTAACGATGAAACTCGTAAAAGGGAAAGGGTATGGGGGTTAAAAGGGCGAGAGTTACCTTTATATCACTGACGACATAGTCGGTGCTCATGTAGCGTCCGTTGGCACTTGTGACGTCCCACTTTCTGCAAACCATAACCGTGATGGGGCCGGTACTCCCTTCACGGAGGTCAGCAAGGACCATTTGGTTGCCAACACCAATTCCCGATGTATTCACACTAAGAGAGCTAGCCATGATAATAGAGTAGCAAGTCTGAATATGGACCTACAACAATAGGGAAGGTGGAGTTCATATAATAGAATTTCAGACCATTCACCTTCCCAGAAAGAAGCCAGTGACTAATCAATGCAATTAAAGACGACCGTAAATTGCGGAGGTATGTAAACAGTCTCATTAAATGATCATGCAATTATGATATGTTAATAGCCTCATTAATTAATATCCATAACTAAAACCCTAATTGAATTCAATGATGGTGTAGCGAATATGGGTTGTTTTGCCCACTTTGCCAGGCCTACTAATAGGGGAATTTGTGTACTTTAACCATAAATTTCATTTAATTCATGTTATCTATAATTTTTTTTCTCTTTATTTTTGCAAATCCGAAAAAAAGAAAAGAAGTAGAAGGCTAGCTTGTTGGCTTACCAACAGGTAAAGAAGCATCTCTAAACGCTTACTCACGAACCCGCAAGGCTTTAAGAGCCAGTTCAGCTTCTTCATCAAGATTCATGTTGTAAAAATTTACAGCAACCTGTAACATTACAATGGTAATTGACTTCTTTTGAACCATTATAAATAAATTATAACCTGAAATATAGACAAACATTTCATACCTTCCTACAACACGAAGCAACTCTGTCAGGCCTATTCGTGTCTTATCCAATATGTTGTCATCTAAATTCATTCTTTTTGAATGATCGAGCACCTAAAGGGAATTTTTGTATATTTGGATGGCTGAATCGCCATCTCCTGCTATTAAAATCGCAATCAAAATTTCAAAGTTGTTAAGGAATCTGAGAACTAACTTTTTTTCTGTTCCACGGGAGCAAACAAAAAACATTCTAGCTCAAAGAAATGTTCACCTATTTACTTATGAATGGGTCAATTTGAGTTGTGTATATCCCAACCGGAACAATTTAAAGGGTTGAGACTTGAAAGTTGGCTAAAGTCTATGTTTATAATTCCGCCACCATTACTCTTGCCAATTGATGTCCCTAAACCATCATCACCCATCAAAATCAAATCAAATAAAAAAAATCTACCGGTTTGCCTTAAATCAGTAACATTTAAAAGCCTAAAAAGTTGCTTGTATTGTCGAAGACGATCAGTAGAAGCAGGAGGGAAAATTGGAAGGACTGAGATTAACGACGTTGTGATTCTGAAAACATACCAAGCCCCCTTTTAACTTCCTCATGGGACCATCGCGAGTCGCGAGCTTCTTGGCTAGAACCTCGTTCATGTGAAAAGCACCCACCTTTCTAGTTTCAATGGCCTAAAACCAAACCATTAAAAATATAAGTTAATTTATAACTCATTCATGTAAAAGTATGCACCTTTCTTGCAATGGTATGATACCTGTTGTCGGTTATTGTTCAGCAAAAGTGAACCTTTCTCTGTATGAAACATCTAACTTCTAATCTATAGCATAATTCAACACTTGCAAAACCAATGACTCATATCTCAGCACGAAGCAACTCTGAAAAAAAAAACGAAGTGAGAAAAAGGCATTAAAAAAATACAAATGGACTTCTTTGACCCCATCCATATATAATATAACTTTGAGGATTTGGATTTCCATAAGTCAACTGGTCCATGACCAATTCCACCCAAAAATTTCAATATTATCATGAACATGAAATCAGGATTCTGGTTCATGAATTAAAAAGCATGAACTCATGACCGAATTTCAAGAACCATGCAGAATGAATAAATATGTCTAAAAGAGACTTACCACTTTGCATATTCGACGACTACTCGGCAAGTGTACACGACCCGGTCACCCGGTTGTCCTGATTTGACTCGGTTTTTTGACTGTTCGGTTAGACACTTCATCGGAACCGGATGGAGTAATCCTGAAACCGTGGAATCTGCGCTGAAACATTAAGCGCACCGACTAACGGCATATAAATTTGTAAGTTCCAACACAGCATCATCCACAATTCTATACAGCTACTCAAGCCTTTCCATATCATCAATCATTAATTATTATTTATTAAAACAAAAAAAAAGATTACTATATATTAATTCTGAAAACATCTTTATTAAAAAATAGATAAATTTCCTTGCAATAACTTTTAATAATTGACATTAACGACGTTGTGATTCTGAAAACAGACCAGTAATCACCAAAGGATGTGATCTGTAGCAATTTCAGATTAGGATAATAAGAGGGCTAAAATTAAATATGCATGCCAATAGAACCCACCTAACTATCAACCAAATACCTAAAAACTAATCTTGGATATATTTTATAACTATTTCGGACCATTTTTTGATGATTTGGTTATTTGGTACTTCTTTCTTTTTTCTAAATCAACCCATTTGGAGCTTAACCTATTTCGGTCAGCCCCATTCTAACCCAAACCAAATTGAACCTATATTTTGGCCTCTCCTGACAGAATCCCTAACCCCTTGTCCAAATCCTGCTCCACACATCTTATAAATGTACATGCATCCTTGCACTAAGGCTTTGCAAAAGAACAATATAAACACCCCTAATTTGAAACCCTAAAACTATAATTAGAAAAAGACATACCTGTTTCATGTGCTCATCGACAGTCGATCACTCGATCTCGGGCCTTCATTGTGATGCCAAAAACCTCTCATCTCCTCTAGTGATTATATCCAACAAAACCCTAACGATTGAAATTAGCGTTACCTGCGTGGGAATGTAGAGATGTAAGAATCAATCACAGGGTATGAAAAAATCTCTCTTCTTCAGGTTAAAAAAAGTTCCCAAATACACTAAAAAAGACACTAAATTTTGAGTTAAAATACCCAAAAAAACAAACACCTTACACATACATAGACATATCATCAATGAATCAATCGATCAAGAAACAACACCAATTGAAGAGAAAACAAACTGGGACCTGTAAAAACTGTCTGGCGGTATCAGCAGGCTGACCAACAGCAATTTCAAGAAACGAAGAGACCATAATCTGCTGATCGGTCGCTGAAACAACCCCACCACCGTCCATCTTCGATTGTTGTTCGGCAATGAATGAAACCCAGATAATGGAGATTCGATTGGAATGGATGTACGATGATGATGTTTTTGTTTTTGAAGAGAAAAGAATTGGGGGTTGTTGATAATCGGAACAGAGGTTATTGGAGCATCCCCAAGTGTGAGACTGGATTTGGATGTGTTTGTATGATCGATGGAGGCGGACTTATGATTTTGGAATATATTATTTTAATTAATATTGTTTTAAGTGCTGCATTTATAACATCATAAATTTTGGTTTTAAAAAAGAACATGTAACTAAATTTTAGATAATTAATATTGTTTTAAGTGCTGCATTTATAACATCATAAATTTTGTTTTTAAAAAAGAACATGTAACTAAATTTTAGATTATATATATATAGATATAAGTTGAGAAAATAGTGAATGAAGTGTGTGAAGTTGGTGAATTTAAGTAACAAAATAGGGAATGAGGTTGGTAATGGATAAGCATTTAAGATCAAAAGTATGGTGCATTAATTTGAGATGGGCAGAAATTTAATCCGAAATATTGCATTCTACCTTTTCACACGTGTTAGTTTTATAAAATCTGTTATCGTGTTAGTTTTATAAAAACTTTTATAATAAACCATGCACAATATGAACTCGACCATTTTTCAAAAAACAAAAAAGTCAACTATTTTTATCATATTGATTTATAACAAGCGGCTTGATTTTTTATATTTATTTACTACATATACAATTACAACTTGAGGGAATAGTGTCAGGCAATATACAATTACAACTTGAGGGAATAGTGCCAGGCAGCTTGCCTGGCACTTCCCTATTGTACCAACTCATTTTTTATTTAATTTTATTTCCAGTTTAAAATTATGCTTTCGTATATCGTTTAAAATTACGTTTTTGCCCCCAGCTCAAAATAAAAATATAATTTTGTCCCTGGCTCAAAATTACGCTTTTGCCCTCGTGTCAAAAACTCATTTTTTATTTTGTTCCCAGTTTAAAATTACGGTTTCGCCCTCCGTTTAAAATTACGTTTTTGCCCCCAGTTCAAAATAAAATGTTGTTTTTCCTCCAGCTCAAAATTACGATTCAGCCTTCAACTCAAAATTACGTTTTTGCCCACAGTTCAAGTATTTTCAAGTTGAGGAAATAGTGCCAGGCAGCTTGCCTGGCACTTCCCTATTGGACTAACCCATTTTTAATTTAATTTTATTCCCAGTTTAAAATTACGCTTTTGTCGTTCGTTTAAAATTAGGTTTTTGCCCTCAGCTCAAAATAAAATTATAATTTTGCCCCTAGCTCAAAATTACGCTTTTGCCCTCGGGTCAAAAACTCATTTTTAATTTTGTTCCCAGTTAAAAATTACGGTTTCGCTCTCCGTTTAAAATCATGTTTTTGCTCGCAGTTCAAAATATAATTTTGTTTTTCCTCTAGCTCAAAATTACGATTCTGCCTTCGGCTCAAAATTACGTTTTTGCGCACAGTTCAAGTATATTCAAGTTGAGGAAATAGTGCCAGGCAGCTTGCCTGGCACTTCCCTATTGGACCAACACATTTTTAACTTAATTTTATTCCCAGCTTAAAATTACGCTTTCGTCCTTCGTTTAAAATTACGTTTTTGCCCCCAGCTCAAAATAAAATTAAAATTTTGCCCATAGCTCAAAATTACACTTTTGACCTCGGTTTAAAAACTCATTTTTAATTTTGTTCCCAGTTTAAAATTACGTTTTCGCCCTTCGTTTAAAATTACGTTTTTGCCCCCAGTTTAAAATAAAATGTTGTTTTTTTTCCTCTAGCTCAAAATTACGATTTTGCCCTCAGCTCAAAATTACTTTTTGCCCACAGTTCAAAATAAAAATATGTTTTCCCCCTAGCTCAAAATTATGATTTTGCTCTCAGTTTAAAATTATAATTTCGTCTCCAGTTTAAAATATAATTACGATTTTGCCCTCTGTACAAACATACATGTTATGAGAGAGAAATATTCGGCTTATTGCCCCGCAACGCGGGCAGGGAAAAACTAGTTTTACTACATACGATAACCAAAACAGAATTTGGAGATTTCCGATAATAATGAATCGGATTAATCGTTCTCATAAGGCGTTAAAAACCATTCATGCTATATTTTAAGAAGCGGGTAGATATTATATGACCTGGTTTTACAACTAGGTTACTACAAACAAACAAGTATAATCAACGACTGAATTTATCTGCAATCTATCAAGGAGGTTTGTGTCGTCAAGAAAATGGTCGTGGGTAATCTCACATTCGATAGATTTTCAAGAAAGTTTACTGAAATATCACTGACGGGTCACTTAACAAACAATTTATCGACAACTTTTGAATAGTCGTCTAATTAGTGATCGTTATCTATAGAATCATTACCGGTCACATACCTCAAGACCTTTTACCGACGAATTAATGGCACGTTCTTTAACTTAAATGTATTAATGGTTTACCACTAGTTTACACGAAAACTCGAAAACTAATTAAAAAAACCTAAAAAAACCTAAAAAAACATACCAAATCTTTATTTTACCAATTTTCGCTATTTTTTTACATAAAAAAAACTTTTTTTCAAAAAAAAAAAAAAATTGTTGTGCACATGTGTAATAGTACACACGTGTATTACAATTTTTTTCTGAAATTTTTTTTTATATATAAAAGATAGCGATTTTTAATAAAAAAATATAAAAAAATTTGGTATATTTTTTAGCCTTTTTTAGTTAGTTTTCGAGTTTTCGCGTTAAAAGTTTTATATATATATATATATATATATATATATAGGGGAAAGATAAATCGAAAACCAATGTGAGTTGAGAAAACCCAAATAAACCCTATGTAACTTTTTTATTTCTTTCTAAAAAAATAGGGAATGTAACATAAATGTACTTTAACATTTTTATGAAAAAAATAAAAAAAACACCTACTAGTTTTTTTAATGTTCAAAATTTGTATGTTACATTTGTTTGGATATATATATTATGTAACATGAAATTTTTAACATTTAAAAAAAACTACTCGGTGTTTTTTGCTTTTCTTTTATAAAAATGTTACATGGATATTTTACAAAGGTTTCTTGAGTTTACACAACTCAAGTAGGTTTTCGCTATAGCCTTCCCCTATATATATATATATATATTAATTTTATTTATTAGCATATAGAAAAAATAAAAAAAGCATTAATTTTCTTTTGCTAATTAGAGTTTTGTGATGAATCTAGAAAAAGTATATGATATAGACGAATTTTTTTTCCCAAAGTAGTGTATTTACAAAAAGTATTTAACTTTTTGGGTACTTTAAAAAATATTTACCTAAATGGGTACTTTTGTTTATCTCTTTTTTAATTATTTTTTAATTTGTTTGTCTCTCTCATAATCTAATTGGTCAAATCCTAAATTAATGATACCTAAATAAAACATAGTATTTTTATTTAATAAACTGACTTTTTGTAAATTATTATATTTTTTTATCTTACATTTTTTAGTTATAATTAATATATGTCTGTTTTTAATTTGTAATAAAAATACTTTAAGTTTAAAAGTAAAAATTTATGTATTTAGCTTGGCTTTTTATTCTAAGAATAAAAACTTATTTAGTCATTACTTATTAACATAGTCGAACAACAATTGATAGGGTTGTAAACGAACCAAACGTTCAGCGAACAGTTCGTGAACCGTTCGGCGGGAAGTTCGTTTATGTTCGTTCGTTTAATAAACGAACGAACATGAACAAGAAATTTCCTTCGATTAGTTAAATGAACGAACATGAACAGAGGTCTCGTTCGTTCGATTGTGTTCGTGAACGTTAGGTAACATGTTAGTGAACGTGTTCGTGAACATTCGTTGATTTGCGTTCGTTTATGTTCGTATGTTTGTGTTTTAATTGAAGATCTTTGTACTTTCTTATATTTTATTTGTACTTTATATATTATTAAACTTTTATTTATTTTATTACCCTAACAATTAAACTAGGAAACTCACTTTCACCTTTTTATGCATCATTTCCCTTTCATTTCTCATTATTTACATCGGCGAATACGATCGACCTCCGTTCCACAATAAGGGATTCAAGTTCGAGTGCTACTCTCTGGTCCATCTATCTTTATCCTTCGTCGCGTTCGCCAAATTTATTTGTGTTCATGAACCGTTCGCGAACACGCGCATTTCCTTAATGAACGAACACGAACATAAAATCTTGTTCGGTAAGTGTTCATGAACCGTTCGTGAACACATTTATTTCCTTAACGAACGAACACGAACAAGGCCTTGTTCGTGTTCGTTCGGTTCGTTTACAGCCCTAACAATTGAGAACAAAATACACAAAATAGTAAAGAGAACAAGATTACTCTCTTAATAAATTGAGTGAATGATTAAATTAGTTTTTTATTACTAAGATAAAAGCCAAACTACATATATTTAACTTAAAGGTATTTTTATTACAAATTAAAAATTAAAAAACCGAGATATATTAATTGAACAACACAATTACGTTGAACATCAATTTACAAAAACGTATGATAAAAAAACTTATAACAAGCTACATACATATTTTTTTAGGTATCCTTAATTAAGTAAATAATTAAATAAGTTTGTTGTTTTTAGAATAACAGCTAAATACATAAATTTTTACTTTCAAACTTAGAAGTATTTTGATTACAAATTGAAAACATGCATATATTAACTAAAAAACGTAAGCTAAAAAAATATAATAACTTACAAAAATAAGTTTGTTGAACAAAATCACTATGTTTTATTTAAGAATAATTAATTTTGGCTTTAACTAATTAGATTAGGAGAGAGACAAATCAATTAGAAAAATACCCATTTAGGTAAATACTTTTTAAAATACCTAAAATGGTAAATACTTTTTGTAAGTACACTAGTTTGAGAAAAAAACTCTGATATAGTCTGTCCAATTGCATATATTTGCGACAGTTATTTTTTGCCCATCGTTCACTGAAGATATATCAATATAGGGATCAAATGAATCACATGTTGTATGATTTTTTATTGTATTTTTAATGGTTAACATGGGAAAATGAATTGAAGTGGTAAAACCAGAATTTGTTAGAAGGATCGTACGATGTAGTGAGAAATCTTTATATTACAAAATAAAAAAGTTTATTTATATATTGACACTTTTTCTAAATTGCTCATTTTATTTTGGTACATTGTTTTAAATTACTCATTTATAGTTATATTTATATTTATATTGGATGTTAATATTTACATACCTTTTCACTCTATCTTTCTATATATACATACATCAATATATATTAAGAGATATCGTAAAAAAGGTGTGTAAATAAGATGACCCTTATTAAAACGCTTCATTTTTTACATAACCATTTTGGTCAAAACATGTTATTTAGTCAGGTTGACAGGTATGTTTTTATAAGCACTACTAGAAAACTAGTCATTTTCTACGGAGTTTTCCAACGGAAAAATATATGTTGCAAATTTCAACAAAATTGTAACGTATTTACGATAAGGACCTATTAGAATGTTCACTCATATGATTACTAAAGCTATTAAAAATTCCGTTGGAAATGTGTCACAACTTGTGACACATTTGCAACAAAACTTTAAAATAATATAAGAGAACGAGTCACAATTTGTGACGCATTTGCAACAAAACTTTAAAATAATAAAAGAGAACGAGATTACATTTCAGCCCCTCATCTTTCAAAAAAATTCCCAACAAACCCTGATCGAACTTACTCCCAAACATATAAACACCGTCTTTTCCGTTTTACCCTAAAACAACACTATTCAATTATCGAACCCAAATCCCCTGTTCTTCTTTATAAAAGTCAAATTCCATCCGTTTGATCTCACCATTCGAGGTATTATTGTTGAATTCAGAGCAACAATATAAACCCATAGGGTTCGATCTATAGATTCAAATAAGTTCTGCTTCGTTAAATCATCATCATTATTAGTCCTCCCATATGAATTATGATACATGAATCTCATAGATTAATCATAGTTTAGTTGAATTCATTCATTCAACAGTTTTGTCAGCGATGTTAAGAACTGTAAATCATTGTCGTGAAACCCTAGGTTTTTTGTTTTTGTTGCCTAAATCTGATACGAAATTGTAACTAGTTTTGATTGATTATAAGTGGAATTTATGAGATAACTGTAAATCTTTGGTGTGAAACCCTAGGTTCTGTGTTTTTGGAGACGTTTGTTGAATTTGAAACCTTAGAGCATCCTAAACACAAATCTGATACAAAACTTAACTAGTTGGATACAGAACCCTAGGTCTTTTGGCTTCAAGTAACCAAATTGCAACAGATAGTGTTTATTCGTTGAATATATCGTAAATTGATGTGTTGATTGTTTTTTTTGGCATTGTAACACCCCATAATTTCCATGATTAAATATTTATATGTTTAAATAAGTTACATATTAGTTAAAATTGTTTATTTATAAAGAAAGTTAATAAACCTTGAAAAAGTGTACAAATGACATCAAAGGTAACTTGGGGGTTGAATATGTAAAGTTGAGAACTAACATATGTTAAATTAAAAAAACCCAGTATTTGGGTGTGTGTGGAATCGCGACCAGGGGGAAGAAGAGAAGAAAACCCCTACTCTTCCAATAGAACTCAAAATTTAGCAATCAGAGGTGATTTTAGACACAATTCGAATGCATGTGCTTAATTACCCCATAATCCAAGTGTCTTGAACATAAGGTAAGTCGAAATTTATGTTTTGATGCATTTTGATGAAGTGGGTTTTAGCTAATCCGTGAAATAGTATGAAATTGAACTTGTATATGAGTTAGAATCATCATATAAAAGGTGTATTATGCTCGAATTTGATTGTATTGAAGGTTTGAGTAAAAAAACCCATTTGATTTAGTGGTATGATGATCTTGTAGATCGAATTAGTCAAGAGAATTGGATGGGTGAATGTTTGTGTACTAAAATAGCAATAGATTATTATGTTGTAGGATGAATAGGTTATGTAAATTTGGTTAATCAAATGAGTTATGAAGTTTGCTAGTAGGTTATGCATAAAACACATGTACATGGTGCAAAAATTGTTATACGCACACCAAGTGTTCGATGAAATACTTGAATGGTTGATTTTGTAATTTTTCAATGAATTAGGAAGTCTTGCATTATATGTGGAAAATATGGAATTGATATTTGGTGAAAGGTGTATGTGGAATGCGAATTATATGTGAATACGATAGTTATGTAAATGAATGACATAATCTAAGTAAGAATGGGTATATGTGTAGGATTGAAAGAAGAAGGAGGAAGTTCCGGTTCACAACACAAAGCGCAAGAACGAGGTAAGTTCGCTACCTACAAGTTTATTTAATGTCGTTAGTTGTTGTTCCTTTAATTCTAGATGCTTTTTAGATGACATTGTATTGTAATGAGAACGCGAAAGTAAAGCTCCATAACGGTCCATGATGAACGGGTCGGTTGGGTTAGAATGAGAATGTAAAAGTTAAAGTTCCTTAACGCCCCGTGTTGAACGGGTTGAATGAGAATGAGTTGCATTTTGTTGACCCGTTATGAACGGGTCGACCGTTTAGAAGGAAGATAAGAAAGTACACCATAATCTATGTCGACCCATTTGTAAAGGGGGTTGACATATTGTGGATAATGTATGTTAGAGAACACATACTAAAATGTTGGTATTTGTGACTATTGAATTTTAGTGTTATATGATATGTAAACTTATTAATGAATTTGTTATTGTGGCATTAGGTAAATCTCAAGCTTAGGATGGCGAGCTCAGACCGAACACACTTTAAACGCCTTTCATGCGCTTCCGCAACTTTTGAAGTGTCACCCATGGGTCAAAATACTTTTGTTAAAATAGACTAAGTTTTGTAGTTAAAATTTTACACTTGATGGTTTAAATCTTTTGAACAATTCTAGTTGTAGTAGATGTTTTAAAATGTTATGGTTTTCATGTCTTTTGGGATGCGTCGTAGGATTAATCATTTGTATGTTGCTAAAACAGGGAATTGTTCATAATACGAACGGGTCATGCCCGAATTTTGTTAGAAATAGTATGTTAATAACTATATTTCGAATATAGAAACTTTGGGCGTTTCAATGAAATTGTTAAATATTTGGTTACTTTTTTAGGTTTTTTGGACAAATATGGAGATGAATGAGAAAGGATTGATTCATGAGGTTGTTTTCGGATTTTGAGCAGTTAATTTATCATTATTGTGTCATTAAAATTGGAATTCGGAAGTTGTCGATTCATGAGGTTGAGTTGATAAGGAGGAGTGTGTTGGATTGTTGTATAACTGGTGTTATAGGTGGAATGTTGTTTGGAAGAGGTATAGCGGGGGGTTTTGAATCCTAATTTAGGAATTAGTGAGTTCATTACTAGGTCTAAACTTCCGGTTACTAGTAAGTTTCACTGAGGTGGGGCAGACTATGTAGCATGATTGTCTAATTGAACAATGTTCTTTGGTGGTGTTTTGTTATATGGTTTGTTGGCTGTGAAAATTCTTATCAGGACGCTTTTTGGCTTTAGAAAGTTTGAGTACAAAGAATCCTTGGCCATGTGAAGGGATGCGGTCCCATAGTGACATTGTAATCGTAGTTAGCTCCACAAGTCACGTTGAAGGCTTGGTTACAGATATTGTTAAGACACACGTACCTTCTATTCCCTTTATTTTTTCATTTTGTATTGAACTTTTATTTGCATTTTCTATTGTAAGTGTGAATGAAAATGAAAGTGAAACTAAAGATAATCTTTATAGTCACAGATAAATCAGGTTATGGGATTTGATCTTTGGACTGCAGTTTTATACCTAAGGGCTTGGACAGAGTACGATGGTAATTTTCATTCTCTTTGTTCATGTCAAGATCCACTTCTATGAGTTTGACTTTTTTTAAGTCAATACTCATCAATCTAGTCTCTTCAATATAGGAGAATCTGATCCGGACCTAAAAATAGTTTGCCGTCAGATTTCCACAATTATCCCTTACAATTACAAGGAGAGCAGTTTCCTGTAGCAGTATTTACGTACATTGTATGATATATCTTGCATATTTTTATTTGTTAGTTTTGTAATTTTAATCTGGGCTGGATGAGATGACATTAACTAATCATTCATTGTGATCTTCTATAGCTGTCTAACCTAGTAAAGACTTCTACATAGATAGTGGCTGCATGGTATTTGCTTCATTAATCATAACTCCCATTAGATCCTACTTTCTCTATATAATAACTGAATTATATTTGGTTTAATTGTGATTTATATAATCATCTTACAGGTAAAGAATATATTGGCCCCAGGAGTTGCTTAACAGAGCTCAAACTTGTCTCGTTTTGCACTTTACATCCAAAGCTCGAGCTTAACTCGTGAGAAGTCTTTCAAGCTTCTTATATTTAATTATATATATATATATATATATATATATATATATTTATAGGGTGAAGTTCTAAAGTGAACACTATTGCATTTGCGAACAAAGTGAGCAAATCCTGACCATTGATTTACACACATGTATGGAAAGGATTTCATCATCAAATCTTAAAATACACTAGTGTATTTCATCATCAAATCTTGGCTATTGATTTACACACGGGTATAGCCAACATTAGTGTAAGGACCTGCAAAACTGTCCAAAAACGACCCGTAAGTGAAAACCCGGACCCCTGAAACCCTAGTGCTCATGAAAAACCAAGAAATCAAGAAATTTGGACTTTTGGCGGGCCGCGTAAGACTTAAGACTATGCTTACGTGGGCCGCGACAGGACAACTGGTGACTGGGACACGTTTCAGGCCACGTGTCAGCCACGTGGCGGGCCTACACGTGACACGCTAGCCCTAGACGTAGAATAGGTGGCCCTCGCGGGCCGCGTAATGGTCTTGTGAAGGTTTACGCGGGCCGCGTAAAACCTAAACATTTGCTATAAATTGGGCAGGGCATGGCCTTTGCTCCTGTGTTCGTAAAACTTTCTCAAAGATGACTTTCACTGCTCAAAATCATAATTTCCCATAGGAAAACGCTGCCACGAGTATAGGGTATTAACTCGATCACTACTACGATACAATGTCCGATCGATTGAAACCGATCCGATGGATGTTTAAGTGCTGCCCGAATCCGGGCTATACTTTGTCATTCGTTGTGAGGGTTTTGATTTCGTGAGTTACCGTAAATGTTGTATTAAGTCACTGACCTAGTTTCGTGTGCATTGTTATTTAACTAGGTTACAAGGCTAAAATCAGTAGGCAAAACTCTGCCCGTCTAAATTTGCAATGTGAGTCATTCTCTTTTTACCAAGTTGTTTTCAAAACCCTATTTAATTTCAAAAGTTATAATTACAGGGATTAAGTCTTTGTAATCTTCAATTACTGCCGGTATGTGGGGTTTTGTATACATTACTTGATATCCGTCACCATTGGACAACGGGCTAGCCAATGGGTGATCTGACCATAGTCACAGATCCGGTCTAGTGACAAATACCGATTTGGGGTAATTGGTTGATAGAAACATTGTAATCACCCTTAATACTGTATATTATAACAATGTGTCGTTTTGTACCAATTGGGTGACTCGCCAGTATTTCCCCGCTGATAAAATCTTTTTTTTAAACATGTTTCAGGTGATTTACTGTGAACCAGGGATACGTGCCGTGTAGCACCCCAGCTTCAAGAATGTGGCTCAGTAAATAAAATAAATAAACATGTTGTTTTTGAAAAAATAAGGAATTTCCTCGTGAAGTTTTCTTTATTGTAAATTACGGGTTTTGCCCCAAATTGTAAAATAAAATAATTGGGCATTTTCAGTTTTCACGATCTTGTTAAATTTCCGCTGCCAAAATAAACATCAATACCACGGGTTTCTGTCACGCTGCTCCTGAACTGGGTAAAACCGGGACGGAGGCCGTGACAGAAAAAGGTGGTATCAGAGCCACTGATTTAAGCTAATTAAGTATTTAGAAATACTTAATTTCTCAAATTGATATTTTGTGATTCTGTGAAAATTTAAATTTATAAATAAAATATTAACTTAAGTTTGTATGTGTGTTTCTTCATATATGCTAACAGCATGAATGAGTTGTCTGAAGCTTTTCAGAATCTCACTATCTATTCTGCTGACATGGAGGTTTCCGGGGTCTTTTTCGGTTAAGAGACCGATACTGAGAAACCTATGGGATTCCAGGCTCAGGCCCAGGAGAAACCCAAGCCGAAAAAGAGAAGGAGAATCTTAGACTGGAAACGTGGGCGTAGGAAGAAACCAGCTGCACAAAAAGTTAAAAAGACTGAGGATCCAAAGGACAAAGGAAAAGGAAAACAGATCGGGGAAAGTTCAGGGCAAGCCCAGGAAATGCCACCATGGGAGGAACTTGATCGCAAACTGGCGAATTGTGACCTCATCGGACCTGCCAATGAAAACCTCTTCAATTACCCAGCTGAATCACAACTTCCAGTTAATCTGCAACCTGCTATCCCAGACCCTATTTTCAACCACCAACTTTTACCCGGTGAATTGGAGGAATGGTGGACAAGTGACTGGCAGTTTCAGAATTTCATGAATAATCCTAACGTCTATTTTCCCCAGTTTGACCCAGAGCCTGCACCAAACTCACCTATGAGCACAGAGAACTTGGCTGAACTCCGCCATTATGGCGAGGAGCTGGTGGACGCAGGAATTAGAATTCGGGAAGTAGGGGAGAAAATCACATGGAAATACGACGAGAGGGAACATCGTTTCTGAAGGACCAGTCAACTGTGGTTGTGGTGACGAATGTGTTTGTATAATAATAATAATAATAATAATAATAATAATAATAATAATAATAATAATAATAATAATAATAGAATTATAATTATGTAAAATAACCTAAAATAAAACTTTTGTAATATAACTGGTGTGTATCGATGCATACTAATATATATATAAATATGAAAGTCGCAAAGTCGACAATTTTGGCTATACGTGTTGACATGATTATGTGTGATTGTTTTATTATGATTGATTGGATATTACTTATTTCGTGCCAATAATTTATATGTTGATAATTATCAGATGGAACACGCCGTCAATGAACCCGTTAACGAAGTTAATCAATCTGAGCAAAACAATGAAGATCACTTCCTTAATAGACAGGATATAGAAAATATCGTTGCTCAGGGAACAGCCAATGCTATTCCAGCAATCCTTGCTGCTGCCCGAAATCCAGTTGAACCTCCATCACAAGCCAACCACAGCAAACGTACTTGCGATGACAACTTCAGTAATAGTGTAAATGGGGGCGGCAACAATAATAATAATGATGTGGTGCAAGCTCCATTTCTTAAGAAAATGAAAACTGCAACGCCTGGTTGCACCTACAAGGAATTTCTTGCCTGTAAACCAAGCGAATTTGCAGGTAGCGAAGGAGCAACTGCTGCACTGCGTTGGTTAGAGAAAACCGAAGCAGTAATTAAAATAAGTAAATGTGCCGAGGAAGACAAGGTTATGTATGCGTCCTACCTTTTTAAAGAAGGAGCATTAGAATGGTGGAACACAGTACTACAAGCCAAGGGAAGTGATGAGGCTTATGCCATGAATCGGGAAGAATTTAAGAGATTGGTGGAAAGAAAATTCTGTCCCGAATATGAAAAGGAACAAATGACAAATAAGTTCCTAAACCACCGGATGGTGGATGTTGATTGTCGAGGGTATACTTCGACATTCTTCGAGTATGCTAGAGTTGTACCTACCCTGGGTTCGCCCGAACCGGTACTTATTTCTCGCTATATTTGGGGGTTGATTAGCGAGATTCGTGATATCGTCAAAGCTGCGAGACCCCGCACTATTGACGATGCGGTGGAATTAGCCAACACCTCAACCGACGGGCTGGTACGCACGAGAGAAGAAAACAGGAAGAAAGAATTGGCCCAAAAGATTACCCAAGGGTTCCGTGGGGGTAATATTTTCAAGAAAAAGGGAACTGGGCAATCTTCCGCCCCACCATTCTGCAGGAATTGTAAAAAGAAACATTTTGGAAAGAAAACAAGGATCTGCTACAACTGCGGCGAAGCTTGAAATTTTTTACTAGAGTGTCCCAAGCTGATCAAACCAGCTGACAATAAGGCCAAACTTGCCGAAGGGACTACTAAGAGAAACGCAAGAGCCTTTCAGCTGACGACGCAAGAAGCAGATCTAATTCCCGATGTGATAGCTGGTACGTTCGTAGTTCATGATGTTTACGCAAAAGTATTATTTGACTCTAGTGCAAACCAAAGTTTCATAAATACTTCATTCTTCCAAGCCCTTAAGCAACCTTTAACCAAACTTAGACAAGTTTTTACGGTAGAAACGACAGATGAGAATTCTGTTAACATAGATAAGGTTTTGCAAGAAGGAAAGATAGAACTTTTAGGCCATAAATTTTCTGCAAACCTGTTACCTATGAATTTAGCTGGATTCGATGTTGTATTAGGAATGGATTGGTTAGTAGCCAACCATGCTCGAATCCTCTATGATAAGAATTCTATAGAAATTCATACACCCACAGGTGAAATAATTGTGGTTACCGGAAATAAGCCACGAAAGCCAATGAAATTCATTTCAGTAATGAAAGTGGCCAGTTATTCAAGAAAACAAGGAATAGTGTATATGGTTTCGGTAGTTATTAATACCAAAAGTAAGGAACTCAAGGAAATTCCAGTAGTATCAGAATACCCGGATATATTCCCAGAAAAACTACCTAGATTACCACCCGATAGGGAAGTAGAATTTAGAATTCATCTAATTCCTGGAACTACACCGATAGCTAAGGCACCTTATCGGTTAGCACCCACCGAAATGTTAGAATTGAAAAAGCAGTTAGATGAATTATTAAGCAAAGGATTCATACAACCTAGCTCATCTCCGTGGGAAGCTCCAGTGTTGTTTGTGAAAAAGAAAGATGGTTCGATACGAATGTGTATCGATTACAGGGAATTGAATAAGGTTACAATTAAGAATCGATACCCATTACCTAGGATTGATTATCTCTTCGATCAACTTCAGGGAGCTAGATATTTTTCTAAAATAGACTTGCGCTTCGGATATCATCAGCTAAAGGTACAAGAAGAAGACATACCTAAAACTGCTTTCAGAACTAGGTATGGTCACTACGAGTTTACAGTCATGCCCTTTGGATAGATATATCTTTGCCACTTTAATTCATTTTTCAATGTTATTGTTAATATTAAATACAATAAAAAAAATACTCATACAACTTATGACTTATTTGATCCCAATATCGATATCATAAATGAACGATGGGCAAGTTATACTTTACATAAATATGCAACTGGCAAGTCTACATCATATACTTTTTTCTAGATTTAGTGTTAATATTATTAATTACTAAAAAAATTACTCATACAACTTGTGATTCATTTTATCCCAACAACGCTATCTTTAATAAACGATGGGCAAAAAGGTACCTTTGACAAGTCTTTTTCATTTGCCTAAACTTAAGATTATATATAGTGGGTATGCAACTTTGCTATTCTTAAACATAAACACTTTTTTCTAGATTCATAACAAAACTCCAATTAACAATATACACTTTTTCTAGATTCATAACAAAACTCCAATTAACAAAAAAGTTTTTGGTTATTTTTTTCTAAGTGGATGAAAGACGTAGAGGGCAATTCCAACTTGAAGCTAATAAAGCCAACGATAAGGAAATGCCACGTTAGTTTTTTTTTTTTTGAAAGGCCAACAAATTCATTATCACATCAAACCAGCTAGCAGGTTGCTAGCTTACACTAAGGAAACACAAAAACTTTACATGTCAACTACCATCCCAATCTATGCATATTACAACTACTCCAAATACTCCAATCCAAATTCAATTGCTTAGACCAAGCCTTTATCCACAAAAGGACAGTCCCTTTTATTGGAGATATGTATATGTCCGACCATAATTAAAATCAACGTAACCAACTCGGTACGATCTGAAGAGTTACACGTTGGTATATGAATCGTATATGTTCACGAGTAGGTGGATTATTATTTGTGAAATAATAATATTTTAAACACGAGACACTTAATATTAATTAAATTATTATTAAGAGGTTATAATTGTATAATCATAGGGGGCTTAATGTAAGATTACGTTTTATAAAAGGAACATTAAGGTGCAAACCCTAATTACACTTTTTATAAAAACAAAAAACTCTTGCCTCCTCCCCAAGTTTCGGCCAACTCCAAGCAAATGGCCGCCGCCACCTGCTCGTCGACCAAGCACCACCGCCGCCGCCTCCTCTTTGGCCGCTACCACCTTCGGATATCTTATGCTCGGTTGTGAACTTCCTACTAGCTAGGATTTGTTGTAACCCACGTGTTACAATCCAGGTATAGCCGTAAAATGTTGATTACTAAAACCCTCTATGGTTGTTTTTCTATTTATTTGTTTATACGCGTATAACCTTGATCCAGATTGAGAATATTTATTAATTGGATTAATAAATCAAACATATTATATATATCTATAGGGAGGGGCTCATGCGAGAACCACCCTTATTGTGAGAACCTTGAGAACCAATGTGAACACAACCTAAAATAGCTAAAAAAACCTAACCCCCACCCCCCCCCCCCCAAAAAAAAAAACCTAAACCCCCCCCCCCAAAGCTAAAATGCTAAAAACTAAACCCCCAAAAAACCTAAAAAAATCTAAAAAAAATATAAATTTTTTTTTTTTGATTTTTTTAATATTTTTTAGGTTAAAATCGCTACTTTTCGAAGCCAAAAAAAAAATTTTTTTTTTTGGCTTCGAAAAGTAGCGATTTTAACCTAAAAAATATTAAAAAAATCAAAAAAAAATTTTTTGTGTGATTTTTAGCTATTTTTAGGCATTTTTGGTGTGTTCACATTGGTTCTCGCGGTTCTCACAATAAGAGGTGGTTCTCGCATGATCTTCTCCCTATATCTATATATATATATATATATATATATATAAAATCGGCTTTTGGTAAAATATATAAACCGCTTTCGCTATAATTTTGATACACTGATTCCCAATAGTGGTATTAGAGCCGCGGTTACGCGCGTATAGGTGGTAAAGTTATAATTTTGATATATGTTGTATTTGTCAAAAATTATTTATTTTGACAAAAGATTAAAAGCTTTTGGTTGTCTATGGATTGTGATGTGAATCGGGCCCTAGGTTATGACCCTTGTTATGGTTGTGTTTGTTGTAGTTGTGGTTTTATTTTGATTTTTATTTTTTTGCGGATATTGGATCCGATGTAATAGTATTTTAATTTGTATTTTTTTTTGCGGATATTGGATCCGATGTAATAGATAGGATTAGCATAGATTTGGTTTTATTGTATTTTCAAATTTATTATTGTAATCCTTCAAGTACAAGATCAAGATCAAGATAAGATCGAGGGTCAAGTGAGAGTTTTTCAAAATAGCTTTTGAAACCCTTTAAACTAGTTCGTTTCGTTTGACCCAAACTGTAACCTTCTGTAGTGAGCAATGCCACGTTAGTTTACCCAAATGAAATCAAATTGTAGGGGCACTTTAAAAATAACCCGATGAACCCAAAATTCCAGTTTTCCATTTTTCTAAATTATAATGAAATTATATATTTAACAAAATAAAACACAATTTTATTAATTTAATAAAAATAAAACAATTAAAATAAAAAAAAAATCCTGTAAAAATAGATGAAATATTTAAAGATGAGTTAAAAGAGTAGAAGTATGAGTAGAATAAATTATAATTTGGTGTAAAAAATAGATGAAATCGTATAGCAGTTTCACAACATTCCACTATCAGTATCACACTCAGGTTCACCATCCAAGTTTTCCTTTCTGATTCTCATCATAAGCCATTTGTAAAAGTGTTCTCGCCCAACCCGAGTAATAGGGATGGCAAAAATCTCGAGCCAGACAGGTATACCCGAAACATATGGGTTGTGTATACCTGAAGCCTGACGCGTATGCGACCAGGTATAAGATTAGTTTCAAAAATTTCCACGGGTAAAAGATGGGTATGTGATTATGTAATTATACCCAACCCAATATTGAAGCCACGTACCCAAACATTTTTTTTTGTTTATATTTTTATTTTCCGTTAACGCTTTGTCTATTTGTATTTTATTTTGGATTCTTTCATAATATAATATGATAATATCATTTATATTTTGTATATTGTGAAGTATATATACAAAACTACATTCTTTTAACAAACTAACATGGTATACATGATACTCGATGGTAATTACCGAACAAATACCCGATAGATATTAGATCGAATACGAGACACCCTTTTACAACTAATCCGACCTAAACCCGACCTATTATCATCTGACAAGCCGTTTTTTTTAACGGCCAACAAATTCTTCAAATGAGCTACTGACGAAATTCACCACATTGGGATACACTCGCTTCCGAACCGGGAAAAACCCTCACCTAGGGCCGAAGCCCGTGAACAATCGTCCGAAGACACGATAGTGCGGTGAGGTAAAACCTACTCAGTTCAAGGATCGAACTAGTGATCGCTGCCTCCATGCCTAGTCTTCCATCATCATCAGGTGTCGTAGAAATTACTGGAAAAGACATAAATTGAACCTAGATCATTTAGAATACATTGTAACCCTCTTCTGTAGTGAGCAATGCCACGTTAGTTTTACCCAAATGAAATCAAATTTTAGGGGCACTTCAAAAATAACCCGATAAAACCAAAATTCCAGTTTTCCATTTTTCTAAATTCCAAAATTCCAGTTTTCCATTTTTCTAAATTATAATGAAATTATATATTTAACCAAAAAAAACACAATTTCATTAATTTAATAAAAATAAAACAATTAAAATAAAAAAAAAATCCTGTAAAAAATAGATGAAATAGTGAAAGATGAGTTAAAAGAGTAGAAGTATGAGTAGAATAATTTATAATTTAGTGTAAAAAAATAGATGAAATCATATAGCAGTTTCACAACATTTCACTATTAGTATCATACTCAGGTTCACCATCCAAGTTTTCCTTTCTGATTCTCATCATAATTAGCCATTTGTAAAAGTGTTCTCGCCCAACCCGAGTAACAAGGATGGCAAAAATCTCGAGCCAGACAGGTATACCCGAAACATATGGGTTGTGTATACCTGAAGCCTGACGCGTATTGGACCAGGGATACGATTAGTTTGAAAATTTTCCACGGGTATGACACGGGTATGTGATTATGTAATACCCGACCCAATATTGAAGCACGTACCCGAACATTTTTTTGTTTATATTTTTATTTTCTCTTAACGCTTTGTCTATTTGTACTTTATTTTCGTAGGTTCATTATGTCTACAAATAATTATTTTTCATAATATAATATGATAATATTATTTATATTTTGTATATTGTGAAGTATATATACAAAACTACATTCTTTTAACAAACTAACATGGTATACATGATACTCGACGGTAATTACCGAACAAATACCCGATAGATATTAGATCGAATACGAGACACGCTTTTACAACTAATACAACCTAAACCCGACCTATTATCATCTGACAAGCCGTCTTTTTTTTTTGAACGGCCAACAAATTCTCCAAATGGGCTACTGACGAAATTCACCACATTGGGATACACTTGCCTCCGAACCGGGAAAAACCCTCACCTAGGGCTGAAGCCCGTGAACAATCGTCTGAAGGCACGATAGTGCGATTAGATAAAACTCACTCAGTTTAAGAATCGAACTAGTGATCGCTGCCTACATGCCTAGTGTTCCATCATCATCAGGTGTCGTAGAAATTATGGGAAGGACATAAATTGAACCTAGGTCACTTAGAATACCAAGTCTCTCCCTTATCACCCCATCACCAACTCATTGGCATTCACAAGTCGTCTAAGAACGTCGCCTTCATCCTAAGGGTGAGAGGGGTGGTCACCTTATGGGGAGTAGTAAACTCCCATCAAAGCCAATCAAAACATGTTATGTCAACTCCACTCTACACTACCCCATTTTACATTCAATCACAAAGAGTGGTTCAAACCAAATAATTTTTTCTTAAACAAAAGGAAAAAACTATGATTGGTTGAAAAAGAAGGGCCCCACCAAATATCCCCTCTTTCTCCTCTTCCCCCAAGCGGTGAGTAGTCACCAAATTTATGGTCGTCGTGCGACTACTTTGGCAACGACGACGGTGTTACCGATCAGCAAACAGGGTCACTAAACACTTTGCCGCACCCACCCCTCTCACCCTAAGAAAAAGAAACTAATATAAACATATGCATCGAAGACAACATTAAAATCTAATGTGAAAAAAGAAACTAATATAAACATATGGGGGTTGGTTCTGGTACAAACCATATTTATCCTACAAACCGTAAGAACATATCCTAGCACTTAAAAAAAAATTAAATTAGCACATACCAAAACAATACATACATAAAAGTAGCACTTTTGAATTATATTAGCACATGAAAATTAATCAAAATAATTGATTTTAGCACATATTTGAATAATATCAGCACTTTTCTTAATTAGCACATTGGAAACAAAAGAAGATCCAAATAAAGAATTAATTGCTTGTTAGCATATTTATAGGTAATTCAATATAATTGATATAATTTTGGATATTATTTTATCATTTCTTAATAATTGATTGGATGTCACATGACACTTTTTAAATGGTTCTCACAATTTATATACAAAATGTGGTTTAGAGTTAATTGTCAAAATCGTCCCTGAGGTTTGGGCAGGTTTGCCAATTTCGTCCAAAATGACACTTTTGTACCAAATTGCCCTCAACGTTTGTAACTTTTTGCCATTTTCATCCAAACCGCTAACTTAGTTTATTTTTTCTGTTAAGTTGAGGATATTTGGATGAAACTGGCAAATATAAAACCACAGGGACGATTTTGGCAATTTACTCAAACTCTTTTAATTTTTTTTTATTTAATTAATTTTGTTAATAAAAAAGAATATGCATGCAATTTTTATATGAAAAAAATAATAGCTTTGTCACATATTTTTTATAAATTATCCAACTACTAACTAAGTTAATTTTTCTATTAAGGCGAAATATGTTTATAAACCAAGACAGAAATTAATTTCTAATTTTCTATATAGATCAATTTTATAAAAATAAAATCTACTTAAACCACTAAATTTTATAGAACTAAAATGCTAGTAACCTTATTGAAAAAGGTCAAATAAAAAAATATTATCATATGTACCAAGTTTGTAATTCATCTTCTACTCTTTTAAATTCGCTTTTAAGGAAAAACAGAAGCCAGTGCCCCCCTCTCTATCAAACAACGTATCGTTACCAAACCTTAAAATTACTCACTAAATTGTAAATATAATGCTATGAACCAAAAGTTTCTTTACTCAAGCCACTCAGAATAAGCATTAGTTAGTTACCCTCATAATCTTAATTAAATAAATATTTTATTTCTACCAACATATTTCCTAGGTGCTCAACACATTTAAAAAAATATGTAACGTTTTACAATTTTTTTCTATCTCTACAACTGATAAATACTAAAAGTTGTAATCGATTGTTCTGTGTTGCACACCAATGACGTTTTCTCTTTATAAAACTAATTTATATAAAGAAGCTGTAAATTAATTTCTGTCTTAATTTATAAAATTTAAAACATCCTTCACCTTAACAGAAAAAAAAACTGAGTTAGTGATTTGGATGAAAATTTATAAAAATTATGTGACAAAACTATTAATTTTTTTTTCTAAAAACTCCATGCATATTCTTTTTTATTATATGTGTAACAAAAATAATTAAATAAAAGAAATTAAAAAGGGTTTGAGTAAATTGCCAAAATCGTCCTTATGGTTTTATATTTGTCAGTTTCATCCAAATATCCTCAACTTAACAGAAAAAATAAATTAAGTTAGTGGTTTGGATGAAAATGACAAAAAGTTACAAACGTTGGGGACAATTTGGTATAAAAGTGTCATTTTGGACGAAAATGACAAACGTGCCCAAACCTCAGGGATAATTTTCGCAATTAACTGTGTGGTTTATATTTGATGATACTCAATCGAAGACAACATTAAAATCTAATGTAAACTAAGGTGACGTCTTTCTAAACAAAATGACCTGTGATGACGTACAGTTCGGGTACTCTCTCTCCTCTCTCCTATATATATACACTCCCACCTCCTTTGGTTAACCAAACTATTCCCTCGTAATCTTTTAAGCTTTTAGCAACCACTTTTCCTCCCTACAAATGGAATATTCCGGTGATGGTACTGACGGCGCCACCGCACCCATGGCCTTTCCCACCACCATATCATCACCCAATATTCTCAATTGTCCTCCACCATCCCCCGCTTCCTCGCCACCCCCGCCGGTGGTTCTTAGCCCTTGCGCCGCCTGCAAGATCCTCCGGCGGAGGTGCGTTGAGAAATGCGTGTTGGCGCCGTACTTTCCACCAAGCGAACCGCTCAAGTTCTCCACCGCCCACCGTGTGTTTGGAGCTAGCAACATCATAAAGTTTTTGCAGGTAAAAGATTGGAACAGCTAACTCACACGACCTCTATACCTACTATTGAATCTACATATTTTGTTCACGTTTGAAAAATTCTAGTCTTTGATTAGCAACCGATGTTGTTCGTCGCAAACAATAATTTTTTTGAACAACTAACTCACACAAACCTACCATTAAATCTACATATTTTGTTCACCACACATAGGGTTTGAAAAATTCTAGTATTTGTTTTGCGACCGATATTGTTATTCACACGACCTCTAAACCTAACATTAAATCTACGTATTTTGTTCACGACACATAGGGTTTTAAAATTCTAGTATTTGATTTGCGACTGATGTTGTCGTCGCAAACAATAATTTTTTGTTGGAACAACTAACTCACACGACCTCTAAACCTACCGTTATAGTCTTTGATTTGCGACCGATGTTGTCCGTCGCAATCAATATAAATTTAGTGTCGTCCATCACAAGGCTATTAAATATGCATATATATTTTTCTTCCTTTAATAAGAGTAAGAAAACGAATGTGGATGGGTTTAGTTAAAAAGTTGTTTAGGGTGTTCATATTATAAGTTTATAACTGCGGTGTTGACTTGAATTTATAGTTCTTAAATATAATAATAATACGTTAAAAGAAAATAATTGCTGACTGATGTTTCACACTAGTTTTTTTAAGCACCAGGAAATATTTAGCCATTTTATTGCTTAAATATAACTTTATTAAATAAGAATTAAAAAAAGTGGTACTTTTAATAACTAAAAGTAACAAAAAATGTACTTATCTTTAAAGAAGCTAGTATCCAACTATGTAGGACCATTTTAAACCGGTTCAAGGTTGACATTTGTTTGTATAAAATCAAGAAAATGTGGAGAGATTAGTGAAGGCTAAATTAGTCATATTTATTAATTGTCACTTAAAGAGAAACAAGTCAAACAACATCATTGTATTCACATCAATGTATATTCATAGTATAGTTTTGTGTCATTTATAGGAACTTCCCGAGTCTCAAAGAGCGGACGCGGTCAGCAGTATGGTATACGAAGCGAATGCAAGGCTTAGAGATCCAGTTTACGGATGCGCAGGCGCAATTTGTCAACTTCAAAAGCAAGTGAGCGAGCTCCAAGCGGAGTTAGCCAAGGCAAAAGCCGAAATGCTCAATATACAATGCCAACAATCGAATTTGTTATCTATGATTATTATGGAAATGGATCAGCAACTCATCGCCCCACCAACGCCACCACAACCAACACCTTATGATAACCTAAGCTTCTACACCGAAGACGTCAATATGGGAAGCATATACGAGCCGCTTTGGACATGTAACTAAGGACCATCTTCAAGAATTGACTGATCAATATTCAAGTTTGAAACTTGAAGTGAAAAGGGGAGGAAGAAAGTGAGATTAATATTGTTAACATAATTCAAGTACCATAGTTTGTGAGAATTTATTATACTTCAATTTACTGATTCTATAAAGATATAAAGAATAAAAGAGAAGTTAAAATAGGGATGGAGAGGGAGAAGAGTGTCATACTATACTGTCATTGTACTAATAATATGCCAAAATCTTGATTAAAAATCAAGTTATGGGTGACCTAATTTTCTAGTCTAATTTATCAAATTCTCCAATTGGCTTATTTTGTCAAACTTTGTTATTGACTCTTTTGAAGCTTAGACTTTCTATTTATGTTTAAAAATATAAAGATTTTATTATTGATTCATGACTAGACCAATTATATAGTTGTGGAAGTTGGGTTCATCCAAAATTTCAAACATGTGGAACTTCTAAATTGGAAACAAAAGCCTGTGGAGGGTGTGTGTCACATCATTTTGTTAGACCAAATAATACACGACCAAATAAGTAAATAAATTATAATGAAAAACTATCATAAAACAAGAAAACAAGGAACAAAAATATTATATAATTAATTTCTAAATGAAAGTTGGTTAATCGGATTATAAAATGGATATATATATATATATATATGTATATATATTATGGATTATGGAATAAAGTGATACTTTTTGATTTGTCATGAAGGTCTGAATTCACATATATATGTGGCATACAACTTGTAATGCAAATATGAAACCGCGTCTACGTCATGTGCATATACCCGAACAAAAACCCTACATCACATGTAATACCAATTCATTTATTTTTTATTGTTTTAAAATTCTCTATGTTTGAGTATTGTTTGAAATATTAAAAGATATAATAGTTAGGTAAAGGATCAAATAAAAATAATATTAACGTACGAAACGTACGCATTGAGGGAAAAAACAAAAAGTGGCGGTGTCATTTTGGTAATTATCAGCAACTTCAAATTTACTGAGGAAAAAGCAAAAAGTGTCTTGTAGAGTAACTTTGAGCATCTGTAGAGTAATTTTGACTTCTATAGAGTAATTTTGGAAAATGTCTTGTAGAGTAATTTTGTTAGCATTTAGTTATGGGGTTTAGCTTTATGGTTTAGTTTTTAGCTTTTAGTTGGGGGGGGGGGGGGGGTGGTTTAGGTTTTTTTTTTTTGGGGGGGGGGGGGGGGTTAGTGTAATTTTGATAATTACCCTACAATTTTGATAATTATCCCACACGACCAAAATTACTCTACATGAACATTTACAATGGTTTAGGTTTTTTTAGGTTTTTTTTTTTTTTGGGGGGGGGGGGGGGTTAGTGTAATTTTGATAATTACCCTACAATTTTGATAATTACCCTACACGACCAAAATTACTCTACATGAACATTTACAAAATTACTCTACAGAAGCTCAAAATTACTCTACTAGAGTAATTTTGAAGTTGCTGATAATTACCAAAATGACACCGCCACTTTTTGACTTTTCTTTCAATTCGTACGTTTATTTTATTTTTACGGGAACTTAACTCATAATAGTTAAGGTTAACCACACGAATTATAATCCCTGCGGTATATTAATAGAAAAACAAATATCTTTGTTTACAAATAAGAATGTAATTCGTTGGAGCCATCTTGTAACCGTGTGTTAAATATGGGTGTTCAAAACCGGATATTAAAAAATTCGGATATTCGAATACCTGATTTCGCTATCGGAATCCGTATCTAAAATTTCAGATATCCGATCGGATATTGAACCGGATATCTGAATATCTAATTTTTTTATTTAATTTATACTTTTTATTATTTTTTAATAGTCAGAACCAGATATTTTGGATATTTTCGAATATCCAAATATAATATTTCGGATACTTCGGATATCCGATGAAAAATAAAAATTATATTTTCGGATATTTCAGATATCAAAATTTTTTTAAAATCACTATCTGAATTCAAATCCGAAAATTCGGATATCCGAATTTCAGATTCGAATAGTTTGGATAGGGTTTTCGAATACGGATATTTTTGAAAACCCATAGTGTTAAATCCATTACAAAGTTGTGCCCAGCTACACAACTTTTGCTCAAACTTCAAACTCACTTTTTCAATACTTATAACTTGATGTTTATCTTTAGCACATAAAAAAATTAGAAGAGCATTAGAGCCTACAAGGATGGGATGTGCATTTCATTGTGAATGCTCTTAGCAGGTTATTATTGACACACAAACATTTGATTTATAAACATTAAGTAAATGCATGTACACATTGGTCAAGCGTAACTGATTAATTACTCAATCTACACAGATGTAATTTGATGTTTTTTATTTGCTTTAAATTTACACAAACACATATGAATGAGACGTACATATATGTATATTGGCCATAAACATATGAATGTTAAACTTATGAGCACGAATAGATGCATGTGTAATTTGCCAAGCATGACCAAGTATATGTGATTTGTTAAGTGTGACTGATTATTTAATCGTGCTCTTTGCTTTGCTTTAATCTAAGAAAAAAAATCTAAGAATATCAATGATGTGGAAGTGGTTTGACTATGGGAAGAAGCTAAAAAGAAAACGTAGATTTGAGATGGGAAAAAATAGGTTAATAGAAAGGAAGAAATCATAAGGACTTCTATCCTTGATAACCATGTCTTACAAAAGTTTTAGTTAATTACAATATTGATTAATCATGATTAATGATTATTAGAGGTTCTTCAAGTTCTCACAAAATACCTAGTTCTCATATCATCTCTATCCTATATGAATAATATATATGCTTTTGTTACAGAATCCATTTAAAATGCGAAAACCTTTTATATATAGAGAGAGGGGGAGAGAAAGAAAAGAGTGTGTAAAAGAAGTATTGTAGCTGATCTAGGGTTGCCACATAAGTTATGGAGCAAAATGGATGGAGGGGTAAAATCTATACTTTTTCTTAAAAGACAAATGAGCATTGCATCACAATGCTGAAGTGGCAGCCATCCAGGCTAGCCAACAATGCATATCTTATGTCGTTATTGCATCATTAATTTAAAATCTTTTGAAATACAAAAAATCTAATTTTACCCTTTTCATTTGAATTTCAAACTTTCACATTTCAAATTCACATCCCATTTTCTCTTTCTACTGGATCTGTATCGCCGCCATGCCCTCCTTCTTAGTTATTCCAATCCATTCCTCACAAATCCAAAATCACAGTACCTAAAATAGCATCACCTGTTCATCAACACACCTTACAAATCAACCATTTAACCTCTAATCGAACCTTAAAGGGTTTGTTCCATCAATACAGTTGTAATACAAAAAATCTCTCCAAAACACCTGCAACTCGTGTATAAAAATCACGATTATTGTTCGTTACAATGGCAGATGGACAGACGATGACGAATACTTAGTGAATTAGGGCTTGGAAATGAGGTGGAACTTGAGGTTACGTGTGCTCGGAGGGCTGAGGTGTCGCCGGAGCAATTATTGTTCGATACGAGGGTATTTTGCATCATTAATCAGTTTAACAATCTTAATGCCGATTTGTTTAGATTTTGATCGTATAACACTTATTTTGTTTCTGCTATGACTGATTTGTAAAATTCACGTGTTCTTAACTTCGTTTGCTTAGATGTGGTGATTGTATCTGATCAGTAACGTAATCTGTGTTGGGTTCGTAGGCTTTAGGGTAGCCGGCCCTAATTAGGGTTAGCCGGCCCTAGTTATTAGGCCCACTTAGTTAACTTGTTGACCAAGTAGGAAACCCTAATCTTGTTCTATAAATACCTATGATGTAATTGTAATCTGTATCATTCTGAAAACAGTTGTGAGCATCTAATAAAGTAAAACCCTAGTTGCAACCCGTGGACGTAGGTCACCTTGACCGAACCACGTAAATTCTCGTGTTCTTTATTTTCTGCTAGTGTGTGTGTTTGTTCCGCTTCCGCTCGAGCCTATTCTGATCCGATACCCCTAACAAGTGGTATCAGAGCCAAAGGTTCAGTAAAATACACGGTTCACACGGTTATCGCAGGAGAAGGAGAGAGCTGGACGAGAGATCTTGATCTGCTGTTGCTGCCGTCGCCGCTGACTTGTTTACGGCCCGTACCTATTCTCTGGTTACGGCTCGTAAGGTCTAGGGTTTGCGTCGTAGGGTTTGCTGTTGCAGATCTGGTGATTTTGGGGTGTTTGGCGATTAGGGTTTCGGTTCTTGAACCCTGGTTATTCGCTGATTTTACGCTCGGGTTTGCAAGAGAAGTCGCTGGTTCGGGTACTTCGGGGTTTCTGGTTTATTGAAAGTTGCTCAGGTTTCGGTTGCTTGGTTCCTTGTGGTTTTTTCTGGTTTTCTCGTTTGCTATGGCTGAAGACGGGAAGTTCCGAATCGAGAAGTTCAACGGTACTGATTTTGCATGGTGGAGAATGCAAATTGAGGCGTTGCTTGGTGAATGCGATTTGGATGTGGTACTGGAAGAAAAACCTGCTGGAATGGATAAAGCTGCCGAGGCAATTTGGAACTCAAAGGACAAAAAGGCAAGAGGTAAAATTACATTGGCTTTGACGAGGAGCGTTGCATTTAATATCATGAAAGAAACAACTGCTCGTGATATGTTAGAAGCTCTGTCAAATATGTATGAGAAGCCGTCTGCCGGTAATAGGGTGTTCTTGATGAGGGAACTGTTTAATATGAGGATGAACGAGGGCAGTTCAGTTGCTGATCACATTAACGAAGTAAATTCAATTTTGTCCAGGTTAGCAACTGTGGGCATGAAGTTGGATGATGACACTCAGGCTGTGGTTTTGTTATCTTCCTTACCTGATAGCTGGTCAGGATTTGTGACAACGGTCACTGAAACTGCTGGAACTGGAAATTTGAAGTTTGATCGGGTCCGGGATAGTGTTTTGGGTGAAGATGTTCGCCGGAGGAACACTAATGGAGGATCTACTTCTGGTGGTATGCTCAGTGTTAGCAGGGGAAGAGGTAAAAACAGAAGCAGTGGGAGTCGTGGGAAAAGCTTGTCTAAAGCTGGGAAGAATGTGAGGTGCTGGAACTGTGGTGAAAAGGGGCATGTTAAAAACGAGTGTCCTGATCCTAAGAAAGAGGGTGGTAGCCAGCATGTAAACAGTGTTGTGTCAGATGAATCTGACGGTGACGTACTGGTTTGCTGTGAAGAGTCTATAGATTCTTGGGCTATGGATTCTGGTTCTTCGTTTCACGCCATGCACAGCGGGGAGACGATGTTGAATCTGAAAAAAAGGAGACTTTGGAAAGGTACGATTAGCTAACGGTCATGTTCTTAATGTTACGGGTATGGGAGATGTCAATCTGAAGACTCCACTGGGCACTACATGGAACTTAAAGAACGTCAGGGTAATTCCAGGTTTAACGAAGAAACTTATTTCTGTTAGTCAACTGGATAAACAGGGACTAGATGTTAAGTTTGGTGGTGGGAAGTGGAAGGTGATTGATGGAAATCCTGTTGTTGCCAGTGGGAGGAGACGAGGATCGTTGTATCTAGTTGAGATACCTGGTGAGGGAGTAGCCGTCCCTGTACAACATAAAGTCTGGTTCACTGAATCTAGTAAGCGGAAGAGGGTTCAATTTACGAACTTGAATTCTGGTGCTTTGGGGATGTCAGTTGAATGTGGTCGGGGGTCTAAGTTTAAGCCAGTCAGGGGATTTGGTGATAGTGGGAGCACGGGTCGTGTTCCGGGTACAATCACAAAGGACCGTTGGGTTTTGAAGACGAAGATTCCGACTGAAGAAAAAAGCTCTCCTGGAAATAGTTTGCAAAATGTGGAGAGTGGTATTAATTCTCGGTGTATCTCTGGAGCTGGTGGATCGTGCAAGCCGGTTGAGATAGAGAATGGGTCTGATAAGACTGTTGGGTTGGAGCTTGTGGGAGCTTCAACTGGTCTCTCAGTTACTTGATGAGAGGTGTGGTTGCAACTAGGTGGCTTGGATGTGACTGAAGTCTTAGCTTGTTCTTGGAACTGGAGGCTGGGAAGACTTGAACGTAAAGATTACTGAAGTTACTGGTGATGGGTTTCTTGGATGCACTTTGTGGACTATGCAAAGCCTCCGAGTGGGAGATTGTTGGGTTCGTAGGCTTTAGGGTAGCCGGCCCTAATTAGGGTTAGCCGGCCCTAGTTATTAGGCCCACTTAGTTAACTTGTTGACCAAGTAGGAAACCCTAATCTTGTTCTATAAATACCTATGATGTAATTGTAATCTGTATCATTCTGAAAACAGTTGTGAGCATCTAATAAAGTAAAACCCTAGTTGCAACCCGTGGACGTAGGTCACCTTGACCGAACCACGTAAATTCTCGTGTTCTTTATTTTCTGCTAGTGTGTGTGTTTGTTCCGCTTCCGCTCGAGCCTATTCTGATCCGATACCCCTAACAATCTGATCATGTATATAGAAAGAAATGATTAACGATTGTAGATGACTGTGAAGTGTGTGTTAAGCGCAGACTTTACGGAGTATAGAGCTAGGTTTAAGATGACGACGATGATGATTATGATGATGTGTAGGAATTGTGTAAAGGATGTTGTTGTAACTGTGTTTGAAAGAAGTTGAAAGATTACAAGTAGTTTAGATTTAGGTATAATTATGTTTGAAAGAAGAGGTGTTGGAGTTTAGTTTAATCTGTTGAGTGACATGCCAGAGGCATAGATTGTAGTGAGGTAGATGTTTAGATTTCTGTGTTAGTTTTCTTAGACTGTTAGACATGGTAGTTATATTTGATCGGATATATAGAAATGATGGCGTAATTAAGTCATTAACGATCGTTGATGATTGTGAAGTTTATGGAATATAGAGCTTGGTTTAAGATGATGATGATCATGATGTTTAGGAATTGTCAATTGTGCAAAGGATGCTGTTAACAAGGTGTTGGAGTTTAGTTTAATCTGTTGAGTTATGAGCAAGAGGCATGGATTGCAGTGAGGTAGATGTTTGTAGTTTGGACTTTGAGGAGGTTTAGATTTACATGTTCGTTTGGTTAGACATGATAGTTATATATGATCAGTAGTGTAAGTTTAATGTGTGTATAGAAATGAAGACGGAAGTAAGTTGTTAACGATCGTTGATGATTGTGAAGTGTATGTTAATCGGATAGTTTACAGAATATAGAGCTCGGTTTAAGATGATGATGGTGTTTAGTTAATCTATTGCAGTAAAGTAGATGTCTGTAGGAGGTTTGGATTTACAAATTGAGAAATTGGGAATATTATGTTAGGATTTTGGTTAGTTTTGCTACCATATTCGGTTGGTGTATTTAGATTTTGTAATGATGTGTTATATATAACTTATATATGTGGTCATTTTGCTACTTCCTGTCGATTTAGCATAAATTTTCAATAAAAAGCATTCTGCATGTTTATATCTCTGAATTTTGTTCATTCGATATTAAACAGTATTACAAAACTTAGATTTTAAAAGATATTAAAATATTACATGCTACAGTTAACACTTCCTAGGATTTCTAAGACTCTCGCCTTCTTCCTTGCAATTTCATTTTTTCTTTTGTTTTGTAGATCAGCTAGCATATCGCAGATCTTCTGATCCTTTTTCAAGACTTGTGTGATAAATTCTTCTGCGTTATTCTTGAACTCTGATGGAGGAGAATGGAGAACTTCATCAAGCAATCCGATGTTGCTCCAGGTTTGCTTATAATTATTTTCACTGATGATGCTGGCTTTTCTGTTGAGTTCTTGTCTGCTCTCTGTTCTTCGAGCGACCATCTTGAGAATTGCATTTTAACAGTGTTAGTGTCTGCCCAGTGGTAGAAACTTCTGTTTGCCATTTAGAGTATTGTTGGTGTTTCTGGTTTCTAGTTTGTTTTTGGATTAACAGTTTTTTAAAAGTGAATTGCTGATGTTTTCAATGAAACTAATCATGAGCCTTTTATAGTGTTTAAAATGGGTGATATGGTAAATGAAGAGATTATTCCTAATTATGATAACCTGTTTTTGAAGGCTTAAATTTTGTCCTTTGGGTTTCTGGATATTTAATTTTATTAGCTTTCCCATGAAAACTCATTTTTGAAAGGTTTTGCATTAAATGCAATCGATTTTTAATTATAAATGTACATGTTTATATTAATTGTACACGTTTTCCCTCCTAAATTATTAAATGTATAGGGAATTTAAATATAAATTTTTATTTAATGCTTACATTTAAATCTGACTTTTGGGCTGCTAGATATTTAATAGATATTTCACTATATAATACCATTGCAAATTCAGATGTTTTCCATCACGTTTTAGTACCAAAATACCTTTCTTTCACATCAGTTCAGTAATAACATAAAACGGCATCATACAGTTCTGCACAATCTGATAGTTTGAAGCAGCGCTTTATTAAACAAATTGAAGAGCAAGTCTATGAAGATAGGGCTACTCTTCAAGAGTCGAGGATGTGTTTTGATGGATTGCAAATTGGTCTGCTCATAAGAGACCAGGTTTCCGAAAACTTGATGGCGATGCCGACAACTTCCGTTCGTGACCTGTGTGTTACCAGTAATATAGAGTATGGTGATAGAGACCTGTAGTTCATGACGAAGCTCAAGAATATACATCAAGAAGTTCAGTACTCGATAGAGTTGAAGCTAAAATTTGTTAATTCTTGCTGCTAGATTTTAAATTTCTGATTGTTACTTTTAGATTTGAAAATTTCTTACTTTAGTACTTGATGTAATTGTTACTTTTTTAATACCATAAATTTTAATCATATTAATATTTCTTGTCACATTTTAATTTTACTTATTTTACCAAGCATAAGTATTATTATATTGGTATATATAGAATCTGAGAATTGAGATAATAACCACAAAGATGTATAAAAATATATTCTATGAAAACTGGAAATTATATATATTATGTGTATGTTTTTAAAAGGGAGCAACCATCGTGGATCAGACTGTTAGCATCACTCCTGCAGAAAATTATGTACCGAAACCTTAGTTGTAGGTATAGTTATTACCGGCATAGAAATATATCTTGATTATTTATCTTTTATTTTGTTTGAACTTATGTCATCATGTCACTTCTTGCAGGAAGTTCGTGAAGTAGATAATGTTGTAAGCATGGCTCCAGAAAACTCTTCACCTAAGTTATCTAAGTTGAGCATCATTATCATTGCTAATAAATGACGATATAGTATTTAACAAATCTGTTTAATATTTTTTATTTCTCTTACAATTATGTTTAGGTATGTAACTGCTGGAGCAGCTTGGCTAAACGGAGTGCTTGGTAAAGTGGCGAATGCTGGGCAAGTTGCAGGAACAAAAACCCGACAAAAATGGAATTTAGCAGTCTCAAATTTAACTGCTAAGTTATGTTTTTGTGAATATTTTATTTTGATTCCTTCAAAAAACTAAATAAATTAGTTATTTAAGCTTTTTATTTAAGACAACATATTACGCTTAGTAGTTAAATGGCTAAAAACTGAATTTGCAAATAAATTTTGGTTTGCAGGATTCACCAATTACTGCATAAGCAGAGTTTATAGATGGCTGCATTCTTCATACAATTAGATATTTTCCGATTTGGAAGCGGTGTGTGAAATTGGACAAATCTCGTGTTTCTTAGGTGTGTTTATGGATGGCTGCATAAATTTGGTGTGTTTTTTAGGTGAGTTTATAGATGGCTGCATTCTTCATACAATTATATCATGATGTTTAAACAAAATTGAAGAATTTTGTTGACATAACTTATATTAGTTAAAGTGTTTTATATACAGCTTTTAGATGAGTTAGGCACATTACATCTATTTTTTTAATAATGAATAATTTTGTTGATATAAGTTATTGATTGAAGTGTTTGAATTCAACTTTTAGAGAAGTTAGGCACCTTATGTCATATGATTTATAAACAAAGTTGAAGAATTTTGTTGATATGAGTTATTAATTGAAGTGGTTGAATCCAGCTTTTGGAGGAGTTAGGCACGGATACAGATGGTCGGTTCAAAACTCATGCGTTGGACCTTTTTGCTTCTGCACTTGACCAAGTTAAAAACTCATTAGTAGAATTTGATGTTCAGTAATGATTTTTTTTTATCTGTTTGTAGTTATAGGGTTAGGATCATGTGAGGTGTACTTTTATTTCATATAAAAAGTTGTTACAATTTGTATTTATTAACTGTAATGGTCTTACCGAAACGTTTGTCACACCCTGACTTTTGCGGAAGCGTGTAATGTGTGACTTGATCAATATCATTACATTCAATTATAATAAACAACTATATGATTAAAACATGATGTTCATCCATTCATAATTTTTAAAATAATACAAACACAAGTTGTTTGGTACCAACCAACATACTTCATGTTTAACTTACAAACCATGCAAATACTAAGTTCCAAAAGGACTTTTAAACAAAAGATTTTCAAAACAAGGTTTTGCTCCATATATCTTATCTAAGATAAGATATACAAAACAAACCTTTCCCAAAACAGAATGACATCAATTCTTGAAAATACTTCTTGAAACTTTCATACGCCGCCAGATCCAAATTAGTTTCCTGAAATACATGTAATTTGAAAACATCAACAATAGTTGAGCGAGTTCATGTGTTTTTGTATATGTGCACGAATAATCTTGTAAACATTTGTGAGTATTCCTTTGTAATCCGGTATGAAAGCGTCTATGAACAAATCAATTAATGTTTTGCAAGGACATTAATATGTGTGCAATGGTGTAGGAAGGCTTAAACCTTTGCGGATTTCGTACCGGGCCACCCGGCTGGAACGACATAGTCACCACATGCGGCCAACTCGCGGACCCATGGGTGGGGCTCACAACACCCAAATAGATCTATCACTCATGCCCCTCGGTCCTTATACAAGGATTAATGGTCTTAAGTTAACGCCTACCCATTCACATGATCTAACAATTCATTCCCTAGCTAATCATACCATTTGTAAACGTTTGTAACATGTATTTCACCCCCGTAAGTTATAAAACCGAAAACAATTAAAAGAAAAAGGGGACATGAACTTACAGATTTGCGTCCGATATCCTGTGTACCCAAAGTATGTATCCTTAAGCCGTACTACCACCTACACACGTGCTAAGTTTTATTAGACGTTTAGGTCGTGTAAGGACTCTTAGTCTTAGTTGTTTATTAAGACTCATTTTGGAATTCTTGGTATACTTTGAGTTGCATCTTTGATGTACATTATATAATTATTAGTTAAAATAATAATATTTTAACTTAAGTATTTTTATTCCATTATTTGAAATATTGTCAAAAATAATATATTTTTAACTTAGTTCATTATGTATTTCTCACATAATTATTTTCCCAAGTATGGGTATACTTGTACTTGTGTATCTTTATACTTGTGTATTTTGCCAAGTATTGGTGGTGTATTCCAATGTCTTTTTGTTCGTATAGGAATACGTATTCTCTTGTATTTGTTAAGTATTTTATACTTAAATTTGTGTATAATTTTCCGGAATATTATTTTTACTCAATTAAAAATCACCACTTAATATTTTCAAAATACACATATTTTGAGAGAATTTTTATAGAAAAATATCTATAAATTTTACTTAGAAAAAATAAGTATACTTCCATATTGTTTTGGTCAAAAATTACCGAAGCAATTAAGTGACCAAATTAGTTAAGTGAGGTAGTGTGCTAAAAACGTGTGTTGAAAATATGCTAGCTAAGTTGCTAACAAAAACAGTTTCAGGATATAGCTCAGGATATTGAGCTATATCTATGATCAAACAGTGAGCAAAAATGTAAAGGGTGACACGAGATATACGAGGAAAACCCTTGATCAACCTAGATCGCCGACATAAAACCTCGGGAGATGACAATCGCAGCTGCCTTGTTCTTCTTATTGCATCAAATATCAGGATACAGTGCAGGATATGGTGCGGATCAACTAAGTATTACAATGCAATTCGAGTACAAGTGTTAGTGCGTTGTGAGTGTTTGCAAGTAGAGAGAAAGAGTGTGTGAAAGGTTGTGTCCCTAATCTGATTCGATCAATCCCCTTTTATAGTAAAAAGAAAGCAACTAACTACCCTACTATTCCGGGATCAGGCGAATATTCCATATATGGACATTGTAGTCCACGTCTTTCGGCTTCAACGTCCATAATATAACTGATTTGCCCGAGTCTTGAGGAGAAGAAGTCCACTGGACCATTAGAGACTGGTTACAAAAATCTGCACGTGAGCTAATTAGTAACTACCAGGATATCGTATCAGGATGTTACCAATATCCTGATCCAGCATCCTGGCCACAATAAAACAAACAAAGTCAGAATATCAGTCAGGATATATGAGCAGAAAATCACCCATAAAAATTGTCCCCAAAATATATCTGTTGGTATACCAATTCCAACGGATATATTTTAAATCTTATCCCTTGAATCGAGGTTATTAAATTGAAACGACGGTCAAGATAGCACTATGTAACTTCCAACGCGGCTTTCACTCGATGGATATCTATTACGCCCCTATATCTTCTCTCTTTTTGTTTGAAAACCAAATATCATCAACAGAGTCTCCAGGTAATTACTCATTCCTTCCTCATTTCCTGTTAATTTCTTTATTCTACTTCCAATGGCCACTAGAACCTACTCTCAAACCGGTGAATCGTCGGAGACCTTTGTCCAACAAAACCTTCTTAAAAATCCCGAGAAGGAGATCTGTGCCTTTGATAATGCAGACATCGCAGCGTTGAGAGCCTCCGGTGCTTTCCCCGATGGCACGATTATTAGGCCATTTGACCGATTAATTCGATCGGATGTTTCTTCTGCCGATTGGGTCTGTTTTCTGGCATACCCTCTCTCGCTAGGTCTTCGGTATCCATTTCCTGAATTCATGATGCAGTTTTTCCGAACCACTGGTATTTCCTTTGCCCAAACAATGCCCATGGTTTGGAGAGTCCTGATCGTACTCAACTAAATCAAAAACCTTCATTGTCCTGACCTCTGCATCGAGGATATCCTGATTGCCTACCGCCTCCGATCACACGGTTCCAGTCGGTTCTTACTTTTTTCAACTTCCAGCAAACCCCTCATTCTTAAAGCCACCAAGAACGAGGATGGATGGCAACGTAAATTCTTCTTCGTTAAGCGAGACTCCATCTATGAGGGTGCTAGCCTTCCGGTGGAGTGGTTAACCACCGGTAGGGTTTAGGGTTTCAAGAATATCCCCAGATACTTCCAGGCCTTTATCCTGTGCTAATATTTTCTTATTTGGCCTTCATGCAGTGAACTTTAAAGAAGTAGCCCCTCCTACTGCAGAATCTGAAAAAAGAATCAAAGCAATTTACCAGTTACCGGAAGGTGACAGGATTTTTTCCACACACCTCCCAAGTTCCAGTCAATATTCATCATCTGATATGTCTGGTAAGTGTCATTTTGTAAATAATCGATTAGCGTAATATAATGAAAGAGTAATAAGGATTTAGAAATTCCCCATTATGCAGCACCAGCCAAGATCCCAGAAGTTTTCTACCATGAGGAATTGGACAGTTACTCCGATCATGTCCAGGTCAAGAAGGAGCCCAGTCCCAAGGCTACGGCCTCATCCAAGCCCAGCAGCTCCAAAGCCATCATCATTCCCAAGCCTTCGCCAGCTACTAAGCCCGGAGTTCAAGTTCTCGCAAAAGGAAAGAGACTGATTCACCTGCCACCTCCGATACGTTCCCCTATGAGAATCATGGGTTTATTGAGGCAAGCGGGTTCATGACTTCCTTTCTTAACCAGGTATAAATCCTTATTCCATATCCTTCATATATACGTCAAACCAATATCCTGGTTATCATAATACCTGTGTCTTTGGGTGTAGGGCCTCGAACGTCTGGTTCATTTGTACGAAGAATCCTGTGGGCTCAACAAGATGCTCGAGTCCAAGTTGAAGAAAGCCGAGGTTACCATTTCCGACCAAGGTATGATTGCTACTGCCAAAACTCGACACTATGAAGACAAGTTCAAGACCATGACTCAGGAGCATCAGGCTGCTCTCAAAAAAGCCACTCATGAAGCCCAAGCCCATCTGGATGCTGCCCACACCCAACATGAGCAGGATATGGCCGCTTACCGGGAAGGCCTCAAAAGATCCGTTGTCATCTCCCTTTTGCAGGCTCAGCTAAAAATGGCTTACGAAGCCAAAGCCCTGGGTTTCAAATGCCCTTCTTGGAACGTCGACGCCTGGGAGACAAAGCTAAGAAGTCTTGGAGGTAATCCCATGGAGCATCCAGTTAATCCTGCAGTTGAGGGCTCTTCAAAAGCGATTGAAAAACCAATTGGTGCTGGCGGTGAGGCTGAGAAGGATCTTCAAGCTAATCCCGAAGCGGATGCTTGATGAAGAAGGTGCTGCCTCTTAAAAGCAGCAAAGCGGGCAGTGATGGACGTTCATGCCTGAGCCTATTTTTTTTTTTTTTTAATTTGATAGTTGTGTTTTTTTGAACAATTTTATTTCTTGTCCTTTGAACAATTTCTTTTCCTGCATTAAAACGATTTGATAACCAAAGGTGGATGGGTCCTAGGTTTCGGGAGGAAGCCTTTGGTCATCAACTAGTATCACCTATTCTGGATAGTACCACCTCCTTTTGACTTATTTGCTGTTGCCTTTCAATTTTTTATTATGCATTGCTTAGTTTAAATTTCAGCTCTCAAAAGTTAGTGCAATTATTTCCAATATCTTGACGCAAATAGGGTTTTTATAACTCAAAACAATTCACATAAAGTTTTCAAAGGAAAAAGATAGTTTACTTAGAATTTATAAACCTTGTTTTGATAATAGATGTTTGTCATGAACACAATTTTGATTTTAAATCCAGGTATTATATCCCAAATATTTCAATCTAATATCCTGAAACATATTCCGAAAACTCATTTTGAGAATATATCCTAATCAGGGTATTCAAGCCTTTTTCAAACACAATTTCAAAAGTTCAAATGACTTATATAAGGTTTACAAAGGAAAGATCATACCAGGATAGAGTGTAACCCTATTTTCGAGCTTCAATCCTTTTGCAATTTTTTCCACTGAGATGTCCCCAGTCCGAGATACTTAATACACTAAGTCCAAATTTGATCCTTTGAGCTTTACACAATCGCCTCAGAAGGAATGTCCCCTGTGCATAAAGTCTTTGAACACTTAGGAATTTTCTGAACATCAGTTCCAACCGTTTGAACAGTTCTTGTGTTACTAGGGGTAAACCCTAAAATATACTGGAGATAAATCCTTAGTATCCTGGGGATAAACCCATAAGTATCCTGGGGAAAATCCCAAATTTTCATGCGCTACAGGCGGGAGTGTATAAACTCTAAGTCTTAGAAAGGTGATAACCTTTAAACCTTAGAGAGTATGAAAATACCCTTCCGTGAGAGAGGGTGATCAATCCTCATATACCTTTAGGATCCAGGATATAGCCAACAATAACGAAATTGTCAGCCACTTTTACATGGACTGGTCCCGCTATCTTGAATTATCCCTGGATAACTTGCGATACAGGCGGGGTGTTTAAACCCAATTTGAGAGAAAGGTGAATACCTTTAAACCGGTGAAGGGATCAGGATCCCTTAAACGTGAGAGAGGGGGCCAATCCTCTAATCTTTTGAAGTATCCTGAGTGTGTATCTTGGAGCTACATCCTGAAGCATATACTGCAAAACAACTGTAAACTAAGGTGGGTGTTAGCCTAGGTAACACCCCTCCGATGCTTAAGTCAGTAATGGGTTCAAAAGAATAAACAATATCAAAACATATTAAAAGAGATAGAATCCATACCATCCTGAGTTAGAATTTTAAATTCCAAACTCACTTGAAATAGAGCTTTAGATGTATTGCATTCCAGGATCTTGGTAGCATATCCCCCTCCATATTCTTGAGTCGATATGCTCCTTTTCCTGATTCTGATTCAATCTCATAGGGTCCTTCCCACTTTGGAGCCAACTTTTCATCAGCAGGATTAGTAGTATTCTGAAAAGCCTTTCTCAATACCCAATCTCCAACCTGGAACCTTCTAGTCCTTATATTCTTGTTATATGCTTTGGATATCCTCTGTTGATATGCTGCCATTCTTAGCTTTGCTGCATCTCTTGCTTCATCAATAGTATCCAATTCCTGGCAAAGGGCTTCAGGATTCTGCTCAGGATCCCAAAGATTGGATCTTGCCGTAGGTATCACCATTTCTGTCGGGATCACCGCTTCTGCTCCAAATACCAAGGAAAACGGGGTTTGGCCAGTTGCACTTTTGACCGTTGTTCTATCAGCCCATAAAACAAAGGGTAATTCTTCTGCCTATCTTCCCTTCTTAGCTCCAAGCCTTTTCTTCAAATTGTTGACAATTATCTTGTTTGAGGATTCTGCTTGTCCATTCACTTGAGGATGTACCGGTGTGGATGTGTTCATTTTGATTCCCCAACTCTTGCAAAAGTCAGTAGTCCTCTTACTTATAAACTGAGATCCATTGTCACAAATTATCTCAGCTGGTACTCCAAACCTGGTCAGGATATTCCTTTTTATGAAGGAAACTACTTCTTGATCTCTAACTCGAATAAACGCTTCAGCTTCAACCCACTTAGAGAAATAATCAGTCATTGCTAGCATGAAGACCTTTCCTCCTGGAGCCTTTGGCAATTTTCCTACTATATCCATTCCCCACTTCATAAACGGCCAAGGGGAAGCGATAGGATAAAGTGGCTCAGCAGGTTGATGTAATATATTACCGTGTCTTTGACACGCATCACATCTTCGAGCATATTCTGCAGCATCTTTTCTCATCGTCGGCCAGTAGTATCCTGTTCTTAATACCTTTGAGAATAACGACCTGCCCCCAGTATGGTTACCACAATCCCCTTCGTGTATATCCTGAAGCACTTCTTTAGTTTCGGGACCCTCCAAGCACCTCAGATATGGTCCTGCAAGAGATTTCTTATACAAAACATTATTTATAATAGTGAATCGTGATACCTTCATTCTAAAGGCCTTAGGATTTTCATCCTTTGGGATGTGTCCTTCCTCGAGATATCTCATGATTGGAGCCGTCCAAGACTCAGGATCCTCCTCGGGATACTCAGGATCCTGAACACTTACTACCTCCCTATCCTGAGGATCCGTCGCAGGATACAGGATATGTAATATTGGTATTCGGGTCCCCTCCAGTATCCTGACTGATGATCCTAGATTTGCCAAGGCATCAGCTTCAGCATTATCCTCTCTTGGTACCTGTACAAGTGTAAAAATATCGAAATATCCTGCTAATTTTTTGAGAATTTCGAGATACTCGATCAACTTCTCACCTTTAACTGCATAGGTCCCGTTAAAATGATTAGTAATTAACAAGGAATCAACAAATACTTGTAAACCCTTGATATTCATGCTCTTAGCTAATTCTAATCCTGCAATTAAAGCTTCATATTCTGCTTCATTATTAGTGGCAGGAAACTCACATCTAATAGCCTGGGGTAATATGTCCCCCTGTGGCGATTTTAGTAGTATACCCAAACCTACACCTCTTACATTAGATGTGTTTTGGTCAAAAGTCAGGCTAAGATAATGTAACCAAATCTTTGTTGTGAGGAATGATGCTTGAATCAACGAACAATGTAAAGGATAATTCAGAAATGTAATGAACAAATGACACAAAGATTTATACGAGGAAAAAGCCCTTGATCAAGAGTTGATCTCCGGCATAAAAAACCTCGGGTGATGGAAACTACCGATCACCAACTAAGATTAATCAAAAGAAGTTTACAACTCGGGATGATAACAAGCTTGTTACAAGGATCACTAGTGTGCAATGTGCAAAAATGTATGAAATCGCCAAGTAGTGTTTGAGAGCTGATTGAGAGCTGTTACGAGAGTGTGTGTATCTGCTAAAATTAGCCAAGTGTTCTAACTCAAGTTTGTTATCCCCATTTTAAATTAGAAATAACTAAACTAACAAACTATCCGCAAATTGTTCAAGCTCCCCACGATCTCCATAACGTTCACAAGAACCAAGCACGTGCGGAATATTGAGGGAATATGCCCCAGGAATTTCGGTAATACTTGGTCCATGCCTTTGTTCCTGCAAAACAAGCTTACGCATAATGAAGACAATTGTTAATATAAGGATAACAATAAGGATCCTGAATCCTGATCCTGCAACACCTACTGAGGATCCTTAATTCAAAAAGAATTGAGGATCCATGATCCTGGCAGCACTTGAGGATCCGTGATCCTTAGGATTGTAAAATCCTCCCCTAACAATTGCCCCCAAAATATAAGGAGTAAAGTGTAAATTAGCGAGTTATATTTTCTTGATCTTATCTGCAACAAACTAACGGATATATAACCGTTAAGATCTAACCATCCGTTGCAGATCCTACGTCATTGAAGCGACATCCCTGCAGAATCATCATTATAAATTCAAGTTAGAGATAAGGGTTAGGAAGCATTTAAATTCGTGCGTTACACCCTTTAAATCCTCATTCGAAGATCAAGCAGGTACTTCTCTCCCCTTTCTCTCTTCTCCTTCTTACTCTGTTCTTCTTTGAAACCCTTGAATCACGATGAAGTTACGATCATCCCCTGCCAAGGATCACCAGAAAGATAGTCCTTTGAAAAGCCAAGGGATCATCAAAGATTCTCCGAAGGAACGTTGCTGCTTTACTGATCCTGATATCGACAGGATTCGTCATTGTTTTCCGGCGAACGCTGTCTTTAAACCTTTCGAGCCTACCGTCTTGAGTGACTTCGTTTCTGCAACATGGGTTGCTTTTCCGGCTACCCCATTTCTGAGAGGATACTCCTATCCTTTCCCTGCTTTTACCCAGTCTTTCTTCTCCCTTACCGGCATATCCTATATCCAGGCTATGCCAATGATGTGGAGGGTTTTATATACCCTCGAGAGAATCATTGAGCAGGAGGATATAGAGTTGGGAATGTCTGAACTTGCTGAACTGTACAACCTTGTGAGCCATGGTTCACACACGCTTTTTATTCAAACACAAACCCGGTGAACCTCATCCAATCCTGAAAACCACCAAGAATGACACCAACTAGAAGAAACGATTCTTCTTCATTAGGAGGGATTCTATCCCGGATGGGAAAGATCTCCCCTTAAAATGGACCACCCATGGTAGGATAGAGGATCCTTATAGAAGGATCATAGGATAACCCTGTTTCCGTTGAGGATCACTAACATCTTTTTGGTATCTTTCGTGCAGCTATCTCTGTTTCTCATATTATTTCAACACCTGCAACCAAAGAGAGGATCACCGCTTTCCGGAATCTTGATCCTGCAGTAAGGTCATTTCAAGCAAACACCAAGGATTCTCATGAAGTATCCTCAGGCTCAGTCACAATGTCAAGTAAGTATCCGAGTTTGTATATGATTAAATGTTGAAGTGCAAATAAAACAAGAATACTTATCTGTTGTTTTGGATTGATAGGTGCTGGAAAATCCTCAAGGTCAGCCTCCCGCTTTAGTGTCAGTGATCTCAGCACCATGGCTCCCCGTTCCGGAAAAAAGAAAACTGCTGCTAGCCCAAGTGCCATAGTCCCCAAGTCTGTCACCTCCAAGGGGGGAAAGAAGAGGAAGGCCACTGAAGCTGAAAATCTTGAAGGCTTGCCTCTTATCCGCCACCAGTTCCAAAAATACTTTGCCGATGTAAGGATCACTGACCCTGACTGATTATCCTTCCCACTTGAGGATCACGGATCCTGAACTTTACCTTGTCTTTTCTTGCAGAAATTCTCCGAGGTCGAAATGCTGCTTGATGCTTATGTTGAGGAAGCGGAGCAAAAGCATCTGGAGTATCAAAAATTCTTCCTGGCTAAGGACCAAACTATCTCTCGCCTTGAGAAGGATCTTGCTTTGGCAAAACAACAGGTGGTCATGGCCTAGATAAATGCTGATCATGAGAAGCACGACCTGCTGGAAGATGCTAAAGTCTCTGCTGCCATCACCATGTATAAGATCAAGCTGCAAATGGCTCAGGAGACTGAGGATCCTAACTTCGACAGGACCACGTGGGACAAAGAGGGCTGGAAGGCAAAGCTGGCTGAGCTAGACGATGAGGAGGAGGCTACTAAGGTCTTGGCGATTGAGGCAAGCGGCAGCGGGAAAGATCAAGCTGGTGGTGATGCAGCCAAGGTGTGAGCTGCAGAAATGGGCGATGATGGACATTTCTAGACGCGACAGGAGCCCATTTTTTAGGATTTGGTAGTGGTTTTTGTTTGATGGTGTTTTTATTTCGAACAATGATGGTCTGTAATAACTAAACAATAGCTATTAGGGTTGAGGATCATGGATCCTTTGAACAATAGGTAGGATAATAGGTGGTGGAGGGATCCTCTGTTTGGGGGATGAAACCACTTGTTATCCTGCCATCTTTTATTTCCTGCACTTTTAAGACCTGTTAATAATGGACACCCTTTGCCAACCCAAGTGGACGGGCCACGTATTGCTGGTAGAAACTTGGGTTGGCAATTTTGACAACCTTAAAAGGGTTTAACTTTTGTGAATAAATAAAACTTTAACTTTTTGGCTATTTCTCGTGTTGTTATCCTTGTGAATTCTTTATTTTTCTACTGTTGTTATTCACTTTCTTTGAATTTGTAAGTAAAGAATAAAGATTTAATAAATAATGTTTAAAAGTTTTAGGATATGATCAAGGATTAAATATCCTATAGTCGACAAATTCAGAAAAGTTATGTAACTTAAGGATCATTAGTTCTGTTGTCAAAGGATAAGGGTCATTTATATGAATAACGAATAAAATCAAAGTGATTAAGGATCATACATGAGAATCCAAGTTAGGATCCTAACCCTTTAACATTTATAATCAGGATAACTAAAAGACAAACCTTAGTAAAAGGTAAGGATCAGGGATCCTTAGCTGTTTAACTTCAAAAACCTGAAACAGAACATAACTTGGGACTAAGCCAATATAAGAGAAGAATTAGTAACTGGGGATAAGCCCAACAATTCTGGGGACAAGCCCAATATACTGGGGACAAGCCCAAAGGATAACTGGGGACAAGCCCAAAGGATAACTGGGACAAGCCCAAAGGATCTTGTGTAAACTAGAGTATGGCCCTCACTGGCGACTATCCAAACTTGAGCGACATGAAAATGCCGAAACCTTATCTAACGTGAAAACGTTAGAAACCTTAAGAACGGATGTATGGTATGTCTACCATTATACGTAGGATCCCGGATACAGCCAGTACAATGAAATTGTCAGCTCCTGAAGCGAGTACTGGTCCCATTTCCATGAACTGTACCAGGATCATCGTGCGCTACTGGCGATACTGGGGACAGGCCCAAATAACTGGGGTCAAGCCCAAATAACTGGGGTCAAGCCCAAATAACTGGAGTCAAGCCCAAATAACTGGATACTTCTATGGATACACAATCCTTTGTTAAGGATACCTAAACCTTCTGCAAAACTCAGAATCAAGTGAAAGGAGGATAAAGGATCCAGGATCCTTATCCTTGTATATAGGATAATTAAAGAATGAAATAGATTGAAATTAGATCATTACCAGGATGAGGATCACCTATCTTCTAAGGATCATTCAATGATACTTGTTATGAAAATAGCTAAGGATCATGGATCCTTATTACATGAAGTATTTCTTCAAGTGGACAACATTCCAAGCTCTTGGTAGCAAATCACCTTCCATTGTTAGCAATCTATATGCCCTCTTTCCTGCCTCAGCTTCAATCAGGTAGGGGCCTTCCCACTTTGGTGCCAATTTTCCCTCAGCAGGATTTGTGGTATTCTGAAATGCTTTCCTTAATACCATATCACCAACTTGGAACTTCCTGATCCTGACATTCTTATTGTAGGCTCCAGCCATCCTTTGTTGATAACTAGCCATCCTTATCCTTGCCAAATCCCTGAGTTCTTAGATAGTATCCAAGTCTTGAACCAAGTTTTCAGCATTCTCTTCAGGATCACGGATGCTTGTTCTTACAGTAGGAACCACCATTTCTGTAGGGATTACTGATTCTGCTCCAAATACCAAAGAAAATGGAGTTTGGCCAGTAGCATTCTTGGGAGTTGTTCTATCAGCCCATAATACATAAGGTAGTTCTTCTGCCCACCTTCCTTTCTTGGATCCAAGCTTCTTTTTCAAATTGTTGATGATGATCGTGTTGGATGATTCTGCCTGACCATTAGCTTGTGGGTGGACTGGTGTTGATGTTATCATCTTAATCCCCCAGCTGTCACAAAAGTTAGTAGTTTTACTCCCAATAAATTGGGATCCATTATCACAAACATTTTCAGAAGGAATACCAAATCTAGTAATAATGTTTCTTTTGATAAAGGATATCACTTCCTTTTCTCTGACTTGAGCAAAGGCTTCAGCCTCTATCCACTTAGAGAAGTAATCAGTCATGGCAAGCATGAACACCTTTCCTCCTGGTGCTTTAGGAAGTTTTCCAACTATATCCATTCCCCATCTCATGAATAGCCAAGAAGAGGATATAGGATGCAAGAGCTCTGCTGGTTGGTGAAGGATATTACTATGTCTCTGACAAGGATCACACTTCTTGGCATAATCCACAGCATCCTTCTCCATTGTAGGCCAATAGTATCCTGTCCTCAGGATCCTTGAGAATAATGCCCTGCCCCCAGTGTGGTTTTCACAATCTCCTTCATGAAAATCCTTTAGGACTTCTTGGATTTCAGGATCCTTAATGCATCTTAGATATGGTCCTGCAAGAGATCGTTTATATAGCATGTTATTCAATATTGTAAACTGAGATACCTTAATTTTGAAAGCCCTGGGGTTTTCTCCTGTAGGAATCTCTCCATGTTGGATATATCTTATGATTGGAAGGATCCATGATCCTGAATGGGATTGTGTATTATCACTAGGGATGATTGCAGAGTCCTCTCCTATCTCCATAGCTACATGATCCTTGATAGCAGGGGTTAGGATATGGATAATAGGGATCCTGATATCCTCTGGAATCTTCAAGGATGATCCTAGATTGGCCAATGCATCAGCTTCTGCATTCTCTTCCCTTGGTACCTGTGTCAAACTAAAGGAAGCAAAAGAGAGTGCCAATTCTTTGACTATCTATAAATATTTGATTAGCTTTTCACCTTTAACAACATAGGATCCACTGAAGTGATTAGTAATTAACAATGAATCTACATGTACCTCAAGATACCTGATCCTCATATGCTTGGCAATTTGCAAACCAGCTATCAAGGCTTCATATTCAGCCTCATTATTAGTAGTTTGAAACTCACAAGATATGGAGTGGGGTATTATGTCCCCCTGTGGAGATTTTAGTAGTATTCCAAGTCCTGTTCCTTTGACATTAGAGGCTCCATCAGTGAACAGTATCCAAGGATCCTTAGTTTCTTCCAACTGTTGGACTTCTAACTCAGCTTCCTTTTGCAAGTCACTACTAAAATCTGCCACAAAGTCAGCTAAGGCTTGGGATTTGATGGCAGTTCTTGGTTCATATCTTATATCATAAGCACTGAGCTTCACTGCCCACTTAGCCATCCTTCCTGACATTTCAGGTTTCCTGAGAACATTCTTAATTGGAAAGTTAGTCTTAATAATAATGGCATGAGTTTCAAAATAATGTCTTAATTTAGTAGATGCCATAATTAATGCAAGGATAAGTTTTTCTAAATGTGAATACCTGGATTCAGCATCAAGCAAACTCTTACTTACATAATAAAAGGGATGTTGTGTACCTTCATGATCCTTAACAAGGACCGCACTTACTGCTTTAGAGGATACCGCCAGATATAAGGATAATATATCCCCTTTTTCTGGTTTCATTAAGGCAGGAGCTGAGGATAGGTAATCCTTAAGGGCTTTGAGAGCATTTTCATGCTTTTCAGTCCACTCAAATTTCTTGTTCATCCTCAAAATGTTATAGAATTCCTTGCACTTTTCTGAGGATTTGGATATGAACCTGTTCAAGGCAGCGATCCTGCCTGTCAATCTTTGCACATCCTTGGCATTGGCAGGAGATTTGATATTCACAATAGCCTTAATTTGCTCTGTACTTGCTTCAATGCCTCTTTTTGTCACCATATAGCCTAGGAATTTACCTGCTTTAACACCAAAGTGACACTTGGAAGTGTTTTGGTAAAAAATCAAGTAAAGATAATGCAACCAAACTTTCTGTTGTGAGGTGTGATGCTTGAATCAATGAACAATGCTAAGGATCACTCAGAAATGTAATGAACAAGTGACAGAAAGATTTATACGAGGAAAAAGCCCTTGATCAAGAGTTGATCTCCGGCATAAAAAACCTTGGGTGATGGAAACTACCGATCACCAACTCAAATTAAATAAACATGGTATTACAACTTTGGATGATAGCGAGCTAGTTACAAGGATCACTAGAGTGTAATGTGCAAAAAAGTGTGTAATCGCCAAGTAAACTGTCGAGAGCTGATGAGAGCAGTTACGAGTGTGTGTGTTAAGCCAAAAATAGCTAAGTGTTCTAATTTAGCTCGCTATCCCCTTATAAATTTAGAAAATATCTAAAGTAACTAACTATCCGCATTTCATGCAAGTCTCCCACGAACTCCATAACGTCCATATTGGTCAAGCACGTGCGGAATAAATAGGGAATATGCTCCAGGAATATCGCCAAGACCAAGTCCAAGCTCGTACTCCTGCAATACAACATCATATTCAAAGCAGACAATCGTTAGTGTAAGGATCCTTATGATGATCCTGGATCCTGATCCTACAATACTCTCTGAGGATCACTAATTCAAACAGAATCAAGGATCCCTATGTCCAACAGTAATTGAGGATCACTGATCACTGGAAAATCCCCCCCTAACAATTGCCCCCAAAATATAAGGAGTAATTTGTAAATAAACGAGTTATATTTTCTCGTTCTTATCTATAACAAAGCAACGGATATATAGCCGTTATTTCCTGACTAGCCGTTGCCATCCTGACGTCATTAAGGTGACTATCCTGCAAAATCATGATTATAAATTGAAATTAGAGATAAGGGTTATGAGGCATTTAAATTCGTGCGTTTCATCCTTTAAATCCTTATTCGAAGACTTGATATGGTATTTCTCTTTCCTTTCTCTCTTCATCTTCTCACTTTGTTTCTTCTTCTGCACCACCGTCATAATCAAGATGATGCTAAGATCCTCACCGACTAAGGATCACAAGAAGGACAACCCCTTGAAGAGCCAAGGGATCATCAAAGACTCTGCAAAAGAACGATGTTGCTTCACTGATCCGCAGATAGACAGAATCCGCCATTGTTTTCCGGCGAACACCGTTTTCAAAACTTTTGATCCCACCGTCCTGAGCGACTATGTTTCTGAAACTTGGGTAGCCTTTCCGGTCACACCATTTTCAATAGGATACTCGTATCCTTTTCCTGATTTCACCCAGTCTTTCTTCTCTCTCACCGGCATCTCCTACATCCAAGCAATGCCAATGATATGGAGGGTCTTGTATACCCTTGAAAGGATCATTGTGCATGAAGGTATTAATCTAGGAATGTCGGAGTTAGCAGAGATGTACGACCTCGTGAGCCATGGATCTCATCGATATCTATTCAAACATAAACCCGGTGAAGAACATCCCATCTTCAAAGCCACTAAAAATGACACCAACTGGAAATGGCGATTCTTCTTTGTCAGAAGGGATTCTATCCCTGATGGAAAGGATCTGCCTAGAAAATGGACCACTCATGGTAGGATAGAGGATCCTGAGAAGGATCACATGATAACCTTGTTTCTGCTGAGAATCACTAACATCCTTTTGTTTCTAATTTTGCAGCTATTACTGTTTCACACCTTATTACAACACCTGCAACGAAGGAAAGGCTTGCTGCTTTCCGGAGGCTTGATCCTGCAATAAGATAATTTCAAGCAAATACCCAGGATTCTCAAGAACTGTTTTGGATGTGTAGGTGCTGGAAAATCATCAAAGTCTGCTACCCGTTTCAGTGTCACTGACCTTGACACTGTCCGATCCTCCAAGAAAAAGCCTGCTGCTAGTCCATCCGTCACAATCCCCAAGGCAACCACTTCTAAGGGAAGAGGTGGAAAGAAAAGGAAGACTGCTGACACCCTGGAAGGTCTGCCTCTGATCCAGCATCAGTTTGAAGAATATGTTGCTGAGGTAAAAATGACCGATCCTCAAATGTGATCCTTGTACATGATCCTTCCATACTGAGGGTAAAGGATCCTGAATTGTATCCTTTCTTTTGCAGAAATTTGCTGAAATCCAAGACTACGTGGGGAGTATTGAAGAGGTTGAGCAAAAATGTATGGACCTCCAAAAGATCATGCTGGCCAAGGATCAGAAGATTGCCTCCCTTGAAAACGACGTCAATCTGGTGAAAAGGGAACTTGTCCTGACTCACATCACTGCTGATCAGGAGAAGAATGAAATCATCAATGATGCTAAAGTCTCCGCTGCCATTGCTATGTACAAAACCAAGTTGCAGATGGCACAAGAAGCTCAGGATCCTGACTTTGACAAGAGCAACTGGGACATAGAGAGCTGGAAAGCTAGGTTGGCCGAGCTGGACGGCGAAGAAGAGGCTGGTGAGGTCCTGGCAATCGAGGCTGGCAGCAGTGGGGCTAAGGATCATACGGGTGATGCAGGAGCTGGTGAAGGTGATGGTGATGCAGCAAAGGTGTAAGCTGCTGAAATGGGCGATGATGGATATTTCTAGACGTGGCCGGAGCCCATTTTTTAGGATTTGGTAGTGGTTTTTATTTTGATGATGTTTTTCTGAACAATGCTGGTCTGTAATAACTTTAGACAATAGTTTCTAGGGTTGAGGATCATGGATCCTGGGATAATAGGCAGGATAATGGGTGGTGGATGGATCCTCTGTTTAGGGGATGAAGCCACTCGTTATCCTTCCGTCTTTATTTCCTGCACTCTTAAGACCCATTAACAATGGACACCCTTTGCCAACCCATGTGGACGGGCCACGTTTTGCTGGTAGAAACGTGGGTTGGCAATTTTGACAACCTTGAAGGGTTTAATGTTTTGTGAATAAATGAAATCTTAACTTTTTGGCTATTTCCCGTGTTGCTATCCTTGTTAGTACTTTACTTTTCAATTGTTGTGATATTCATTTTGTCTAAACTTATCAAGTAAAGAAAAAATTTAATAAATATCCTCAAAAAGTTTAGGATATGATCAAGGATCACATATCCTACAGTCGACAAGTTCTAAAAAGTAGTGTAGTTTAAGGATCATAAGTTCAGTTGTCAAAGGATAAGGGTCACTCATGTAAATGATAAATGAAATCAGAATAATTAAGGATCATTCCTGAGAATCCAAGTTAGGATCCTAACCTTTAACAGTTATAATCAGGATAACCAAAAGACAAACCTTAGTAGAAGATAAGGATCAAGGATCCTTGGTCATTTAGCTTCGAAAACCTGAAATAAGATACAACTTGGGACTAAGCCAATATAAGATAAAAGTTAGTAACTGGGGACAAGCCCAACAATTCTGGGGACAAGCCCAATATACTGGGGACAAGCCCAAAGGATAACTGGGGACAAGCCCAAAGGATCGTGTGTAAACTGGAGTATGGCCCTCACTGGCGACTATCCAAACTTAGTGACATGAAAATGCCAAAACCTTAGCTAACGTGAAAACGTTAGAAACCTTAGGAACGGATGTATGGTACGTCTACCATTATACGTAGGATCCCGGATATAGCCAGTACAATGAAATTGTCAGCCCCTAAAGCGAGTACTGGTCCCATTGCCATGAACTATACCAGGATCATCGTGCGCTACTGGCGAAACTGGGGACAGGCCCAAACTGGGGTCAAGCCCAAATAACTGGGGTCAAGCCCAAATAACTGGATACTTCTGTGGATACTCAATCCTTTGTTAAGGATACCTAAACCTTCAAAACTAAGAATCACGTGAAAGGAGGATAAAGGATGCAGGATCCTTATCCTTATATAAGATAATTAAAGAATGAAATAGTTTGAGATCAGAATATTACCAAAATGAGGATCATCTGTCCTGTAAGGATCCTTCAAGGATACTCGTTAGCTAAGGATCATGGATCCTTGTTACATGAAGTATTTCTTCAAGTGAACAGCATTCCAAGCACATGGTAGCAAATCACCTTCCATTGTTAGCAATCGATATGCCCCCTTTCCTGCTTCAGCTTCAATCAAATAGGGGCCTTCCCATTTTGGTGCTAACTTCCTGTTAGGGCATGAATTTTATGCTAAGGATCATCTATCCTGAGGCTGAGCATGGATCACGGATCCTTAAGGGATGATGCAGAGTGTCTGAGGATCACGAGTCTGAGGATCACGAGTCTGAGGATCACGAGTCTGAGGATCCTTAACAGAACTTATGTTTTCTAACAATTGTCACGTTTTTAATGTGTAAATGCAGATAATGGATGTTGATACAACAAACACAAGACCAATGGTGGTAGCTGGACTGGCTAGGCAGAACGGTTGAAGGGTTCAACCTTGCCTAACGCAGGTCGTGGGGTCCCCCCACGTTTGCGAGACGTGGAAGGAGGTTTACTAGTTTATTGTTGTTCTTTGCTATGGATCCTTCTCTGAATTGTATTCAGATTCGGAAGTGGAAGCAAAGGGAATGTGTGTGTTGGATGTGAAAGGGAATGACTTGTGTGAAACAAGTATTCGATGTGAATGACCAGAGATTAGAGAATCAGAGCTGGTCAGGAGATAATGTCTGAAGTAAATGAAGTGTCATTTTATAAGAGAAGGCATCTCCCGAAGTGGAATGGATTGGACTAGTAACCTCGCTTGCAGTGGAGGGTTTCCCCTTTCGGGGGTTGAAGGCTTTTGACCCCCGGATAATAGTGTGTATTGGCAGACCTGCTTTGCTTTTGCGGCTGTGGGTTGGTGAAGCGATCTTCAGATGTGACCGGCTACTGTTTCTACATTGCTTTTCCCAACTCACAGCTTTTCAACCGTTGAACCGTTTAACCTTTTGAGCGTTTACATATTTAATCATTTTATTTAGTCTTGAGCTACCCCCGTCATCAGCCCCCCAAGTCAGAGGTTTTTGGGTGATGAGCTCAAAGACTTCTGACTTTTATGTACGTATTTTATTGCCTGAAGGTTTCGAGGGTTCGTTGCTTGAAGGCTTGAAAGGTTGAAGGCAGTTAATGTTTTGAATTTGAAATTCAAATAACTGACAGTTGATTTGATTGATGTATGGCAGTTAATAGGGTGGCGGTTTTCGCAGGAGTTACTGTTTTGCCATTATTACCCCTATTGTAGGCTTATATTTATTTTATATTTGCAAACTTATCCATTTGTTTCATAATCTTTTCCAAGTTTCTACCATTTTCTCTCCTTCTCTAAGGTTAGTTCCGGTTTCCTTTTCATCTTGCATTCTTCATTTTCCGTTCAAAAAATGGGTGCTCGTAAGGACTTAGCAAAATCTTTTTCCCGGTTAACACAAGAGGAGATAGATTTATTTTGTATGGAATATGGTATTGATAGGAAGTTTAACCCCACTGCCCCTGCTTGTGATGTTCCCGTTGATAAACCGCCTTCTGGTTTGATTGCCCTTTATTGTAGTCATTTTGAGTTCTCAAACCTTCGATATCCCTTTTCGTTTTTTGTTTTGAACTTGTTGGAGTATTATAGGGTTTCTTTTGGGCAAGTTCATCCAAAGGGGATGGCTAGGGTTTTGCATTTTGAGGTTTTATGTCGTGCTCTTGGGTATGATCCTTCTCTTTTACTATTTCGTCGGTTTTTTCGCTTGGCTAAGAATGGCGATTGGTTTACTCTCGAAATATCCAAAGTTGATACCTGCCTTATTTCGTCGATGGTTACTACCCTTGGGGCTTGGAAGGACCGCTTTTTCTGGGTTTCCGATGCTATTCTCCCATTTAAAATGGTGTGGAGGAAACCGGATGCCGTCCTCAATGATCCGGAGCCTTCCGAGTCTGATTTGAATGATGTTTTTCTTAATGCCATCCGGGAGTGCCCTTCTAGGGTTCGTCCCTTTCCTGAGCACTTACTAGTTCTGTTAGGGTTAGTAAAATTTGGGGGAATTTTGATCGGGATCCGGTTCTTATGAGGAGTGGCATGGGTATGCATTTTCCTTTTTTGCCTTCTTTATGCTTTTCTTAACTTATGACTTATATGTTGTTTGCTTTTTGCAGTCATGTCTGCTTTGGATTTTATTAAGAGCGACGATACTTCTGATGTTGTTTTTGAGGATGCTCCGTCTGTTCCTGGTGAGAATGTTGTGGTTAGAACTGCTGATCAAAGGTTTGAGGGCTCAGGTTACGTTAGTGCCGCTACTGCCAAGGGTTTTTCTAAAACCAATGTTCCCAAGTCTTCAACTCGTCGATCTTCTCGTCGGTTGTTGAAGGCTGGTCCTCAATCCACTTCTACTGAACCGGTGGATTTGAGTGATGACATTGAAGTTTTGGAGGATCAAGGTGTTGAAGCAGGTGCTGAGAAGGATAAGGAATTGGTTGTTCATGGTAAAAAGGTTTCCAGCAAGAAGGTTGTTGCCACTCCTGTTCAGGAATCTTCGGGCAGGGACGTTGAAGGGTTGGATCCGGAAGGGATTTATGTGCCTTCTTGGTCGGTGAAGAATGATGACAGTTTCAAAGATGCTGCTGTTTGTGAGGATGTTCTGAGTCACATTGCTCCTCCCTCAGTGCACGAGACTATTGCTGGCATGGATGATGACCTGATGTTGTCCCGTATGATTTTGAGTACTTGCAACCTTGCTGCCATGCTTCCTCAAGGCATTGCCCGTTTTCGGCAAAGGATGCAGGAGTATGAAGAATTTTCCAAGAAGAAGGAAAAAATGAAATCCTCCATGGCTGGGATGAAAAAGGAGATAGCTGGTTTTGCCGAGAAGGAAGCGGCGTGGGACAAGAAGGTTAGTGACTTGAAAAGGATGCATGAGATTGAGATGGGTGATTTGAAAAAGTGCTTTGAGGCTGATAGGTTGAAACTTAGGGCTGACCGGGAAGCTTTGTTTGTTCAGCAACAAGCTTTTGGCAAGGAGAAGGAGAGGTTGAAAGCTTCAGTTGCTCAGGCTACTGTGGATAACCAATGGCTCATTGAGCAGGGTTTCCATCAAGTGGTTACCTATCTGCTGCACTCCAAAGAGTTTAACTCTGCCCTTGGTGATGTTTATACTAAGCTACTCAATTTAGGAAAACACCAAGGTCTTATTGCAGGTTATAAGCTCCATGAGTCCGGTCATCCTTTGGAGAAGTCACCTCTGTTTCGGCCCGAGGCTTCTGATGTTTTTAAAGGCTCTGTTGAGCAAATGGAGAAGCTGACTTATCCTTACATCCATCAAGTTTCTGGTTGCTTTGGTAAGCCTCTTGCTATGTTGCAAGGTTTGAAGCCGGAGGGCTTGAATGAGAAGGTCTGTGCTGAAGTCCTGGGATCTCTTTCAAGGAAGAGGTCTTATTCAGGTGATAGTGACGATACCCTTTCAGGTCAGCCGGATGTTCCTAAGGATGCAAGCTTGGAGGCTTCGGCGGTTGGTGGTGATGGAGGTGTGAAGACTAAAAGGTTGAAGAAAACAAAGAAGGCCAAGGGCGAAGGTTCTGGAGTTTCCAAATATGTTGATGCTTGATTCGTAGCTTTCTTAGCACTGAAACAATTTATGTTTTGTAATGTTGACTTGAACAATATTAGGTTATTAGGAACCCTTAAGGTTCCTGTTGGTTGTGTTTTAAGGCCTTTGTGGCTGCTGGAACAATAGTTTAAGCTTGCAAGTTACTAGGACTTGCTTCTAACCTTTGTGTGAAAGTCTTTTTTGGGCTTTCTTTTATATGATGTTATGTTTTAACTACTTTTCTTTTATTATGGTTTTATGCTTGTGCTTCTTTGGTCAAGGTTGTCCGTTTGGTTTTTAACCGTCTAAGCCTTTTGGCTATCTGTCAATAGGTTGAAGCCTTTAAGGTTTCGGGGTATTGTCCGGGTGGCTTGAAGGCTTGAAGACTTATTGATTTTGCGTCCTGGTTTGGTTTGTACCTTTGTGATTTTTGTCCAATTGACTTTGTTCTTTTTTGATTTGCTTTGTTCTTTTGTAACTTTGTCTTTGTCGAGTTTGTGCTGCCCTTATGTTTTTTATACCTAAAAGGGTTCAGTGCTGCAGACACTTAGCCTTGGTATTTTTAACAAGAAGAGATGGCACCTATCCTTTTAATTATTTCTTTCGGTTGTTTAGCCTTTTTGTAAACTATATTTCTAAAGCTTATGGAGCATTTGGTGTAGGCTGCTTATACCCGTCTATGAGACAATTTTGTTTTTTCTTAACAAGTCTCATGGAGTTGTATTGATTTAGGAACTCACCCCTTATATAGGCTCATTCAACCCTTGAACCTATTGAGCGATGTGGCCTGGGAGCTCATCCCCTTACATGGCCCTTGCCATGGAGTTTTTTGCTAGGTTCTCAACCTGATTTTGGGATAGAAAGACAAGTTTGATAAAAACAACTTCATTCATTAAAGCAATACTTGCTTTTTACAAAAGGTATTCATAATCCTGCTTGAAATACATTTTGATACAAACCAAACTTTCCGTTTAAACATGGAACCTTTTAAGGGTTTTGCCGTTCCAATGTCTTGGAAGCTTTTTGCCTTCTGAATCAGCCAGCTTGTAGGATCCACCTTTGTGTGCTTCAAGGATGGTGTATGGGCCCTCCCATTTTGGGCCAAGCTTTCCTTGATTTTCTTTCTTGCTGGCTTCTTTGTTTCTGAGGACTAGGTCTCCTGGCTTGAAACGTTCGTTTTTGACTTTTTTGTTGTAGTAAGCTTCCATTTGTTGCTTGTATTTGGCTTCTTGAATTGCGGCTTCATCTCTTGCTTCCTCTAGGAGTTGTAAATTCAACATGGTCTCTTTTTGGTTTGTTTCGGGATCCATGTTGACAGTTCTTTGGGTTACAACTCCTATTTTGGCAGGGATCACAGCTTCAGATCCAAATACCAAGCTGTAAGGTGTTTTCTTATGGCTTGTTTTTTCTGTTGTTCTAATTGCCCATAGGACACTAGGCAATTCTTCAAGCCAGTTGCTTTCGTACCTTCCCAATCTTGTCTTTATGCCTTCCACTATGCTTCTATTTGTTCTCTCAACCTGCCCGTTTGATTGCGGATAAGCCACTGAGCTGAAAACCTGATTGATTTTGTATTCTTTGCACCAGACGCTGAAAGGCTTCTAGGCAAATTGCCTTCCGTTATCAGTGACAAGTACTCCTGGCAATCCATAGCGGCAAATGATGTTTTCCCAGACAAAGTCAATGACTTGCTTTCCTGTGATCTTGGCGAGTGGCTTGACCTCGGGCCACTTGGTGAAATAGTCTACTGCCACCAATAGGAATTTTACTCCCCCTTTGCATGGGGGAAATGGGCCAACAATGTCCATTCCCCACTTATGGAATGGCCAAGCAGAGGTTATTGGGACTAAATCATGTTTGGGACTTTTTGGGACTGGCGCGTGGATCTGGCAGGCATCACATTTCTTCAATTCTTCGGTTGTGTCACGATGCATTGAGGGCCAGAAATATCCGAGGTTCATGAGCTTTGCAACTACCGACCTAGCTCCAAAGTGAGCTCCACACACACCCTCATGAATTTCCTTGATCAAGTACTTACTTTGCTCAGGACCGACACATCTTAGCAAGGGAGCAAGGTAACCCTTTTTGTAAAGGGTTTCTCCTTGTAGTATGTATTGCCTTGCCTTGATTTCAACCCTTTTAGCTTCCACTTGATCATTGGGTAATTCACCATTTTTGAGGAACTTTCTTATGGGAGTCATCCAGTTTGGTTCTTCTTCGGCAACTACGTCTTGAACCTCCAATTCATCAATGGATGGGGCCTTCAACACTTCTACCAGTACCTTCTTGGTGAGATGGGCAAAAGTGAGGGATGCAAGCTTACTTAGGGCATCGGCCTTCTTGTTTTGAGATCTTGGGATCTGTTTGATGTTGCATGCTTGGAAGGTACTCATCAGTTCCTTGGATTTTTCTCTGTATTTTTTCATGTTGGGCTCTTTAGCTATGTAGCTGTCATTGACTTGACTTGAGACCAGCAACGAATCCGTGAACACTTCAAGCTTTTCAACCTTCATTTCTTTAGCCAGCCTTAGGCCGGCTATTAGTGCTTCGTATTCAGCCTCGTTATTGGTGGTCTGGAAATCAAAACGAAGAGCATATGTGAATTCCAAACCTTTTGGGTTGATCAAAATTAATCCAGCCCCTGACCCTTCAACGCTTGAAGCCCCGTCGGTAAAAAGCTTCCAGGCTTCAGGGTTGGAAGGTTCAGTGGTGGCGGTGTTTACTTCAGGCTTTTTGGTTTGGGACTTCCACAATGAAATCGGCCAAGACTTGAGCCTTGATAGCTTTCCTTGGGACATAGGTGATGTTATGTTCACCTAGTTCTATGGCCCATTTGGCTAATCGGCCCGAGTTTTCAGGTTTTTCAAGCACACTCTTAATAGGTTGGTCGGTGACCACTTGTATGGGGTGTGCTTGGAAATACCTTCGAAGCCTTCTAGCTGTTTGAACTAAGGCTAGGGCAAGCTTTTCAAGGGGAGGGTATTTTGTTTCAGCTAATTTTAAAGTTTTGCTGAAAAAATAAACGGGTACCTGGGCCTTGTCTCGCTCAATGGTGAGGACTGCACTGATGGCCTCGTCCGTGATTGAGAGGTACACCGATATTAACTCCCCGGTTTTTGGTGCCGCAATGTCTGGTAGGGAAGCAAGATGTTGCTTCATCTGGTTGAAAGCTTCTTCAGCTTCTTCAGTCCATTTGAAATCTTTCTTATCTGAGCAATTCTTGAGCGTTTTGTAGAAGGGCAGAGATCTTTCGGCTAACTTTGAGGTAAAACGCTTCAAGGCTGCAAGCTTCCCGTTCAAGCTTTCAACCTCCTTTTTGGTCTTTGGTGGCTTGGTTTCAAGGACGGCTTTCACTTTGTTAGGGTTGGCTCTGATGCTTTGTTTTCCAACAATGTGGCCCAAGAATTTTCCTTCCTCGAATCCAAATGAACACTTTTCCGGATTAAGCTTCATGTTAACCTTTCGGAGGTTCTTGAAAGTTTCTTGAATATCATCGAGCATTTGATATTCCGTCTTGCTTTTAATAACCAAGTCATCGACATATGCCTCCATGTTTTTGCCAATTTGGCTTTCGAAAGCTTTGTCAACGAGCCGTTGATAGGTTGCTCCTGCATTTTTGAGGCCGAAAGGCATCTTTTGATAGCAGAAGATCCCTTTGTCCGTGTGAAAGGCTGTTTTTTCCTCATCTTCTTCCTTCATGAGGATTTGGTGATAACCTTTGTATGCATCAAGAAAGCATTTGAACGAGTATCCGGTGAGGGAGTCAACTTTGAGATCAATTTCTGGTAGTGGATAGCAATCCTTAGGACAAGCTTTATTAAGATCCTTGAAGTCTATGCACATTCTCCAAGAGTTGTCTGGTTTCTTGACCATAACCGGGTTTGCAACCCATGACTGGTACTTGACTTCTCGGAGAATGCCGGCTGACACAAGCTTTTCAACCTCTTGGCAGGCTGCCAGACTTCTCTCTGGTGCCAAGCTTCTTTTCTTCTGGACCACAGGCTTGACCTCTGGTGGTATTCTCAACTCATGCTCGGCAATGTCCCGGGGGATCCCGGTCATATCTTCAGGACACCAAGCGAATACATCGCTGTAGTGTGTTAGCAATTTTTCAAGGTATGAAAGGGTCTCTTGAGAAAGGTCTGGGTTGACTCTTATTCTTTGTTCAGGGTATTTAGGGTTTATGACCAACCTTTGCCTGTCTTCTTCATTGTTTGAACTTTCACCTTCAACCATGTAGGCTTCCTGAGAGGGTTGAAGGGTTGCTACGCCTCTTTCGGTGGGAAATTTGACTGTGCCATGGCCAACAGACACCGCCATGTAAAATGCACATTGTCCTGGTCTTCCGATGATCACATCATAGCTTGAGGGGATGTTGATAACCACGAAGGTGAGTGGTTGGGTTCTTTCTTTTAAACCTTCACCGAAACGAACATTAAGTGTCAGTTGCCCTAAAGGCTTGAGGGGTATGTCAGCGATACCTTTTATGGAGGTCCCAGAGGGTTGAAGCCTTGAACGTTCTTCATTGCTCAATTGGTTGAAGAATTTTTCGAACATGATTTCAGTGGCTGCCCCCGTGTCTATGTATGCCTTGCATGTTTGCAACGTTCCCACGGTAGCTTCTACCACGAGAGGGCTGGGGAGAGGGTTATTCTCCGTAGGGGGGAAACAGACACACTGAAGCTCCCAAGCTTCCAACCTCTGCCTCTTGTGAGGGACCTTTCCATCGAAATCTACCATATTGACTTCCTTACCCTTTCCTTCAGCCATTTTGTCCCTGACTCCCTTTACCAAATGAGCGAGTTCTCCGGACTTAACAGCTTCTTCTATTCTTTTCTTGAGTTGGAAGCAATCATTGGTGTGGTGACCTTTTTCTTCATGAAACTCGCAGTATTGGGTGGAGTTTTTCGTTTTTCCTGCTTTTGGGGAGAGGTCTAGGAGGCCGAAAGTTTTGTTTAACTTCTTCTGTTGCAAGGATTTCTTGAGGGGTCTTTGTGAGGGGTGTGAAACTTATGCCTTTTTCTCTGCTTGAAAGGTTCCGACCTTCAGACCTTCGAGGTTCTGAACCCTTTGACCGTCTGTCGTAGGAGTTGAAGTTCCCTCTTTTTCTGGCCGGACTGTTGCTTCTCCAGCCGGGCCCTCTTTTTCTTTGTTCCTTAATGTCTACTGCCTCCTCTCCCCGGATGTGGGCTTCAGCCCTTTCAAGAGCTTCTTCTAAGGTCTTGGGTAGAGATTTGTTGAAATCCCTTGTAAGGTACTTAGAGGTGATGGCATTCATGAAGCCAGCCACCCTCATTTTCTCATCAGCCCCTACATAAGTCAGACCTTCCTTCTTGTATCGTTCAATGAAAGCACGGAGACTTTCATCATCACGTTGTTTTATCTGAAAGATCACTGTTGCGTCTTTGACATATCGCCTTTGTTGGGAGAAATTGGCCAAGAAACCCCTGCTGAGATCGTCAAAGCTTCGAACGCTTTGAGCAGGTAAATCGTTGAACCAGATCCTGGCGGATCCAACAAGAGTTTGCATGAACATTAGGCAACACTCAGCGTTGGACCATTTCTCTATCCGGGCTGCACCGGTGAAGATCTGAAGATGGTCCTCAGGATCTTCAGTCCCATCATATGTCCTGATGTGGGTTGGCATTTTGATCTTTGACTGGAAATCGTAATCGGCTATCTGCCTTGAAAAGCATGAAAGGTTACTTGGCTTGTATGGTTTAGCCAAGTCTTCTTCACTCCTTGCATCCACATTACTGCTATTGCCGTTGTTTCCCTGAGTGGCAAGCACTTGATTGATGAAGTGTTGCCACGGGAAGTTGGCCATCATCTGGGTCATCATGCCGGGAATGGGGTTGAAGCCTTGAAGGCTTCCTGGAGCGACTGAGCAGTTCATTCCGAGGGGAGTGCTCATAGCAGCACTTCGTGCCAAAGGAAGCACTGACAGAGCTTGTTCCCATGTAGTTGTTGTGGATGCTGGAAAGCTTGTTACTGGGGACCGTAGGAGCTGGTCAAGAGTAAGCTCATGTCCCAAAGGAGCACCACTAGTAATTGGTTGGGAAGAGAAGATAGGGTGCACCGTAGGGTTTGTCATTGTGGACAGGTAAGGGTGATGGTTGGGAGGATCACTGGGACCAGCCTCATTCCTGGTTGTAAAAGGAGGGGGAGGTGGTCCAGGAGACAACGTTGGTTCTGGCTCGTCATAATCTAGACGGATTCTCACCCCCTTTTCCCTTTCTCTAACCACGTGCTGGTTGAGGAGAGACCTCAACTCCAGGAAATTGTTGGCAACCCCCTCGGGGGTAAGTTCAACACGCGCCGGGGTGTCAGAGACACCGACATTGGGGGAAGGAGCTCCGGATCTAGACGGAGTTTGTGTGTTAAAGGTGAGGAACTCGGGTGTACTCCCCGGAGTTGAGAAGGAAGTTGGTATAGCCAAATGAGCTTGACTACTACCCGGAGTAGAAGTGTTTGGGATCTGATTTACTTCTCCCGGGGATCCACTTTCAGACATGGTGGTTTTAAGTGAAGAGAGCTACACTACTAGGTCTTTTTTGAGAAGAAATAGTGGCGTAGCCCCACGGTGGGCGCCAACTTGTTGATACAACAAACACAAGACCAATGGTGGTAGCTGGACTGGCTAGGCAGAACGGTTGAAGGGTTCAACCTTGCCTAACGCAGGTCGTGGGGTCCCCCCACGTTTGCGAGACGTGGAAGGAGGTTTACTAGTTTATTGTTGTTCTTTGCTATGGATCCTTCTCTGAATTGTATTCAGATTCGGAAGTGGAAGCAAAGGGAATGTGTGTGTTGGATGTGAAAGGGAATAACTTGAGTGAAACAAGTATTCGATGTGAATGACCAGAGATTAGAGAATCAGAGCTGGTCAGGAGATAATGTCTGAAGTAAATGAAGTGTCATTTTATAAGAGAAGGCATCTCCCGAAGTGGAATGGATTGGACTAGTAACCTCGCTTGCAGTTGAGGGTTTCCCCTTTCGGGGGTTGAAGGCTTTTGACCCCCGGATAATAGTGTGTATTGGCAGACCTGCTTTGCTTTTGCGGCTGTGGGTTGGTGAAGCGATCTTCAGATGTGACCGGCTACTGTTTCTACATTGCTTTTCCCAACTCACAGCTTTTCAACCGTTGAACCGTTTAACCTTTTGAGCGTTTACATATTTAATCATTTTATTTAGTCTTGAGCTACCCCCGTCATCAATGGACGTGGTGGACTACTTCTTTGCTGGAATCTCGTGGAATATGCTTTATGGGCACGTGCTAAATGAAGAAATAACCGTTAGTGGTGGTCATGGGTGACTTCCACCTTTTTAGGAAAGTTGGTTTTCTTGATATTTTGCTATCTTTTTAAGGGGAAACAAGCTCATTAGAGGCACAAGTCGTACACACCACACAAAAAAACACATAACACTCGAATTCTCTGCAAACACTTAGCAAAAACACACACTCACACTAGCAATTCATTGTATCGAGCTTGTTTTCTTCCGAAGTTGTACAAGGATCACTATTGTTTCAGCAATATATTTGGTGATCGGTAGTCTCCATCACCCGAGGTTTTTTATGCCGGAGATCTTCTAAAGATCAAGGGCTTTTTCCTCGTATAAATCTTGGTGTTCATCGTTGATTTCATATACTTGTCGTTCATATAATTAACCAAGCATCATTCCTCACAAAATCAGATTTGGTTGCATTATCCTTGTGTGATTTTTGACCAAAACAGTTTGGCGCCCACCGTGGGGTAATTGGTTCCTCATTTCTGAGAAATTTTGTTCATTTCGGTCATTTCGGTTCATCACCTTCAACCACATGTCTTCTCAAGGAAAAAACTTCTTCAAGTTCCATGTCAGCGGTTACCTCATCACAGGGCATTCCACCGTTGCATCATCTTATCCCTGCATTCCAGAAGAATGCTGAGAATTCTCCGAAGAAGACAACCCCCGTTTTCACAAAACCAACTGTTGTTTCTTCCTCTACACTTACTAATAGTGATCTTTATGCTTTGATTTTGCAGATGAGAGGATACATGTAACAACAGGACCAAACTAATGGCAGGATCCTTCGCGAAATTGATAAAATCAGCAGAGGATCACTCCCCTTTGATGCTGAGGTCGCTGAATTTTGACACTCCGGTCATAACTTCCTGGCACTTTGCAGCTCCAGATGTCCAATACTAGGGTGGATCAACAGGAATGCGTTCTGGATCATCAGCAATGTCTCAGGCTCAAGGATCCTCTTTCCAGCCTTCAGGATCCTCATTTCAGCATCAGGGATTCTTCACCAGTTTAGGAGAACGCATGGGGACGCAGCCAATTCAAGGATCCTCTCAGGTTCAAGGATCCTCTCGGGTTCAAGGATCCTCTCAGGTTCAAGGATCCTCTCAGGTTCAAGGATCCTCTCGAGTTCAAGGATCCTCTCAGGTTCAAGGATCCTCTCAGGTTCAAGGATCCTCTCGGGTTCAAGGATCCTCTCAGGTTCAAGGATCCTCTTGAGTTCAAGGATCCTCTCAGGTTCAAGGATCCTCTCAGGTTCAAGGATCCTCTCAGGTTCAAGGATCCTCTCGAGTTCAAGGATCCTCTCAGGTTCAAGGATCCTCTCAGGTTCAAGGATCCTCCTTTCAGGTTCAAGGATCCTCATCTCAGGTTTCCGGATCCATGGATTATCCTCCAAGACCTTCATTCACAGCACATCAAGGATCCAACATCTTCCAGGATCAAGGATACTTAAGGAGTGTGCAACCCTGAAGTTCAGATGTTCATCTAGGAGACTTCATACCAATGCAGACCATTGCTTCCTCTGGTCCCTCGGTTATGCCAGAATCCCGTCAACATGGATTCACATCTGGAATTCCAAACTTGAATCCTTCAGGAGGTAACACTTTGAATAATTTTTGCAATGCTGACCATGGCTTTGTGCAGGATACAGGTATCAACCAAGCTATGGCTAAGGAATTGCAGAAACTTAAGGATATGATATCCAACGTTCCAGGAGTGGTTAAGCCCATTCCTGAAATTCCAGATGGAAGCCACAAGATATCTCGTTTTGCACCACCTATCTGTGATGCAGAGATATCGAAGAGGTTTCGAATACCAAACATGAAGCTCTATGATGGCACAACTGATCCAGAGGAGCATGTAGCTCAATACATGGAGAGAATGGAGATCAACCCCATTCCAGAAAGGTTAAAGGAAGCATTTCTTTGCAAGGGTTTCGGATTCACACTGACAGGATCATCTCTTAAATGGCTGCTAAGTCTTCCTCCTTACTCTATTACTCCATTTGTTAATCTAGTTAACTTGTTTAATAGCCAATTCTCATGTAGTAGGAGATTTGAACGATTAACTAGTGATCTATATAGGGTAACCCAAGGTCATAATGAATCACTTAGAGATTACATAATTAAATTCAGTAGAGAATCCTTAGAAATCCCTAACTTAGATATTGCCATAGCTGTAGAGGCTTTTAAAATGGTTTTACTTAAGGATTCTCGGTTCTATGATGATCTTGTTATGTCACCTTGCAGGAACTTAGATGAGGAAAGGAACAGGGCCCTTAGGTTCATCCATTTAGAGGATGACAAAAGGATCCATGAGAGATTGTCAGGATCCTCAAAGCAAGACAAATAAGGATCCTATCTCAAGGATAACTGATCCAAGCAATACCCCAAGCATGCCAACCAGAATTTGCATGTTGTGGAACAAGGGGAAGATGATGAGGATTATCCTCCTATTTCTGAATATTGTTTTCCTGCTGATAATAATGAACTAATCCTTTCTATGCAGAATTTAGGTGACAAGTGTTTTGGTCAAAAATTACCGAAGCAATTTAGTGATCAAATTAGTAAAGTGAGGTAGTGTGCTAGAAAGTGTCTTGAAAATATGCCGGTTAAGTTATTTAGAAAATCAGTATTCAGGATACGGCTCAGGATATTGAGCTGTATCTATGATCAAACTATGAGCAAAAAAGTAAAGTAAATGACACGAGATGTACGAGGAAAGCCCTTGATCAATCTAGATCGCCGGCATAAAACCTCGGGAGCTGACAATCGCAGCTGCCTTGTTCTTCTTATTACTTCAAACGTCAGGATACAGTGCAGGATATAGACCAGATCGCTAAGTGTTACAATGCTCTTGAATGAAAGTGAGAATTGCTTGAGAGCGAGTGTTAGAGTGTAGCGAGTGTGAATGTGATGTCCTATTCGATCTGGTATACCCACCTATTTATAGTTACAAAGTGTAAACTAAAATTCCTATAAATATGGGATACTCCCGAATATTCCATAAGTAGCCGTTTGGAACCAAAGAAAGCGGGCTTAACGTCTGTCATTGAACAACTTGGACCGAGTCTTCCGCGAAATGAGTCTTCGTGAACGTTAATAGCTTCTAACCCACGTACCTGCACATAATCCGTTAGTAATCCTGAGGATACCATTCAGGATGTTACCAATATCCTGAACCAGCATCCCGGATGTAAACAGACACTATATTATCAAGATATAAATCAAGATACTTTCCAGGATATAGGCTCAAAATTCCGCCCATAACAATTGTCCCCAAAAATGTTACCGTTTGTTATCCTGCACTAACGGTTACATTTTTACGAAGACCGAGGTAATTAATCAGATAAGACCAATGATGTGACCGTTTTCAACTACCCAGCCTATATTTACTCATCATGCCCTATATCTTCTCATCCTCATCTCTTTTAATCATAATCGACAAGGAAAAGGTAACATTCTCTCTCTCATCTTCATATTTATCTTTATCCTCTTTCTCCGGCGAAAAATTCAGGCGACCAAATGCCAAGGCAAACAAGATCCAGTTCAGGTGACTCGGCTCCTACATTCATCCAACAGAACCTTCTCCAAGAACCGGAGAAGGAAATATGTACCTTCGATAGTGCCCACCTGTCAACCTTGAAATCCTCCGGCATCTTCCCGGAAGGAACCGTGTTTAGACCGTTCGACCGGGAAATCCGGTCGGATATGGTCTCTAGCGAGTGGATATGCTTCAGTGCTTTCCCTTTTACCCTAGGGCTACAATTCCCCTTTCCGGACTTCATCACCGAATTCTTTAATATCACCAAAATCTCTTTCAGCCAAACCATGCCAATGCTCTGGCGTGTTTTGTCTATTCTTGACCAAATCAAGAGAAACCACATTCCTGATCTTTCCGTCCATGATCTGCCCTTAGCTTACAAGCTTAGATGCCATGGATCATGTAGATTTCTGTTTTATTCTACTTCCGGTGACCCATTGATACTTCGTGCCACCAGGAACGAGGATGGTTGGCAATCCAAGTTTTTCTTTGTAAAAAGGGATTCAATCCCTGGTGGAACGGATTATCCGATGAGATGGTTGAAGAAGGGTAGGATTTAGGGTTTAAAGATGATCCTGCCTCTTATCCTGCTTTATATCCTGAACTGACCAATTTCATTTTCTCTGTTGTGTATGCAACTGATTTCAGGAAGATTGCACCTCCCCTTGCTGATTCTCAAAAAAGAATAGACGCCATCAGACTGCTTTCAGAAGCAGAGAGAAGCTTTAACCCATCTCTACCAACTCCAAGCCCTCTTTCAAGCACAAACATGTCTGGTAAGAATCCTGCAAGATATCCTGTACACATATGTTTTTATTTGATATTCTTAGGAGAGATTTAGAATTTTACTCCCTGTGTGCAGATTCCAGCAAAGTTCCAGTCTATCTAGACCTTGATGAACTCGACAGCTACCCAACTCCAGCCACAGTCAAGAAGGAGACTCCTGCTGCTACTAGCTCCAAGCCACTCCCGGCTCCCAAGGCCAATCCAAGAACTCGTGCTTCCACAACAAAAAAGAGGAAAGGTCTTGAAGTCAGTGCTCCAGGTTCAGAAGGGTTCTCCTATGATGAACTCAGTTTCTCTGATTCCTTAGAGCCAATGACATCCTTCCTTAACAAGGTAATATCCTAACTCATATCCTGCACGTATATCCTGCACGTATATCCTGCACGTATATCCTGCACGTATATCCTGCACGTATTTCCTAATAGGATATCCTGACAGGATATCCAAGTCAATATACATTCTAACTTATACCTGTAACTGATGTGCAGGGCCTCCAGCATTTGCTCCACTTGTATAATGATGCCTGTGGTACTGTTGCACTCCATGAAGCCAGGATCAAACAGCTTGAAAGCACCGTTGCTGACCAAGGTGCCATTGCCGAAGCGAAGACCCGGCACTACGAAAGCCTGCTGAAGAAGGTCACCCAAGACGCTGAGCTCAAACTTGCCACCGTTCAAATGGATCATGATCAAGCCTTGGTCAATTTCCGGGAGGGAATCAAGGCTTCTCCTATCGTCTCCCTGCTACAAGCACGCATCAAGATGGCCTACGAGGCCAAGGAGACGGGCCTTGTTTGTCCATCTTGGCTAGTTGAATCCTGGGTGGCCAAGCTAAAGGAGCTTGGAGGCAAAGCTGTGCCACTTCCTGCTGAAGCTGGTGAGTCTTCTAAGTCAGCAGAGGTGGTGATCCAGGCTGGAGACAAGAAGGATGCTTGAGCTGATGCTGGAATGGATACTGGTGAGGATGCTGCTCAGGATGCTGGTGCTGAGAAGTCTGAGAAGGTTGGAGAAGATGCCGCTGTGTGAGGGCATTTAGGTGGGCGATGACGGATATACGTGCCAAGGCCAGAGCCCACCTTTTTAAATTTGAATGTTGGTCTGTAATCCCTTAAACAATTTACTTTTCTGCACTTTACTTTTCTGCACCTGAACAATTTACATTTCCTGCATGCTTTTTGAACAATTCAACAGTTGGAGGTGGATGGGTCTCGGTTTGAGATGAAACCTTCAACTGTTGGGTAACTATGGTAACGAACTATTAGTGCTCTTAGCGGATGGGCCTTGTTTTGAGGTGAAACTAAGAGCACATCTTTTGATATGTTAATAATATAACTCCTCTTTTGACTTTATCATTGTTTGCATTGATACGAAAATTTTACTTGTGAAAACTGTTTGGTTTGTACATTTTTAGGAATATATATTATAAATGTATCCTGGGAGATATCCTGAAAGATATCTTGATAAGGATATTGAAATACAACCTATAAATTATCCAAATAAAAAGGAGAGATCATACCAGAGATTCTTAGAGAATTAATTTCAATCCTCCAATATAAGTTTGTCCCCAGTGCATACTTATAAACTTGGATCCATCCTTTAGACAGTATAATGTATGTCCCCTGTGTTTGACACGGAAATGCAAATGTATTTATATTTTGACTCAAATAAATTCCGAGTACCCCGAGGCAAAACCCATGATATCCTGAAATGAATCCTTAGCATACTTGGGATAAACCCTTAATATCCTGGGGATAAACCCTAAATTTCATGCGCTACAGGCGAGAGTGTATAAACTCCAATTCTTAGAAAGGTGAAAACCTTTAAACCTTAGAGAGTATGAAAATACTCTTTCGTGAGAGAGGGTGATCAATCCTCATATACCTTCAGGATCCAGGATATAGCCAACAGTAACGAAATTGTCAGCCACTTTTACATGAACTGGTCCCACTACCTTGAACTATACCTAGACAACTTGCGCTCCAGGCAAGGTGTTTAAACCCAATTCGAAAGAAAGGTGAATACCTTTAAACCTTTGAAGGGACCAGGATCCCTTAAACGTGAGAGAGGGGGCCAATCCTCTAATCTTTCGACTTATCCTGAGTACATATCCTGGAGCTATATCCTGAAACATATCCTGCAAAACAATTGTAAACTAAGGTGGGTGTTAGCTTGGCTAACACCCCTCCGATGCTTAAGTCAGTATTGGGTTCAAGATAATAAACAAATATATTAAAATAGGATACATACCATTCCGAGATAGAAAACAAATTCTACTCTTACTTGAAATAGAGCTTTAAATGTATTGCATTCCAGGATCTTGGTAGCATATCCCCATCCATATTTTTGAGTCGATATGCTCCTTTCTCTGCTTCTGACTCGACTTCATATGGTCCTTCCCATTTCGGAGCTAACTTGCCATCGGCAGGATTAGTGGTATTTTGAAAAGCCTTTCTTAGCACCCAATCACCAACTCGAAATCTTCTAGTCCTTATGTTCTTATTATATGCTCTGGATATTCTTTGTTGATATGCTGCTACTCTTAGTCTTGCTGCGTCTCTTTTTTCATCTATAGTATCCAAATCTTGACATAAGACTTCAGGATTCTGTTCAGGATCCTGTAGGATAGATCTTGCAGTAGGTATCGTCATTTCTGTTGGAATCACTGCTTCTGCTCCAAATACCAAGGAAAACGGGGTCTGGCCAGTTGCATTCTTTACCGTTGTCCTATCAGCCCACAAAACAAAGGGTAACTCTTCCGCCCATCTTCCTTTTTTGGCTCCAAGCCTCTTCTTTAAGTTATTGACTATTATCTTGTTTGAGGATTCAGCTTGCCCATTCGCTTGAGGATGTACCGGAGTAGACGTGATCATTTTGATTCCCCAACTCTTGCAAAAGTCAGTAGTCCTTTTGCTTATAAACTGGGACCCATTATCACAAATGATCTCAGCTGGTACCCCAAACCTAGTCAGGATATTCCTCTTTATGAAGGATACTACTTCTTGGTCTCTAACTTTAGTAAATGCTTCAGCCTCAACCCACTTGGAGAAATAATCCGTCATTGCTAACATAAAGACTTTTCCTCCCGAAGCTATTGGTAACTTCCCTACTATATCCATCCCCCATTTCATGAATGGCCAAGGGGAAACCACAGGATATAGTGGTTCAGCTGGTTGGTGTAGTATGTTACTATGCCTTTGACATGCATCACATCTTCGAGCATATTCTGCAGCATCTTTCCTCATCGTTGGCCAATAATATCCTGTCCTTAACACTTTCGAGAACAATGATCTGCCCCCAGTGTGATTACCACAATCCCCTTCATGTATATCCTGAAGTACTTCTTTGGCTTCAGGATCCTCCAAGCACCTCAAATATGGTCCTGCAAGAGATTTCTTGTATAAAACATTATTTATGATAGTGAATCGTGATACCTTCATCCTAAATGCCTTAGGATTTTCATTTCCGGGGATGTGTCCTTCTTTAAGATATCTCACAATTGGAGCCGTCCAGGATTTAGGATCCTGTTCAAGATATTCCGCTCCAGGATCCCGAATACTCGCTACTACTTTATCCTGAGGATTCGTGGCAGGATATAAGACATGTAATATTGGTATTTGAGTCCCTTCAGGTATCCTGATCGACGATCCCAAATTTGCTAAGGCATCTGCTTCAGCATTATCCTCCCTTGGTACCTGTTCAAGTGTAAAAACATCGAAATATCCTGCTAACTTTTTAAGAATATCGAGGTATTCGATTAATTTCTCACCCTTAACTGCATAGGATCCATTAAAATGGTTAGTAATTAACAAGGAGTCAACATATACTTGTAAATTTTTGATACTCATACTCTTAGCCAACTCTAATCCTGCAATTAAAGCCTCATACTCTGCTTCATTATTAGTAGCAGGAAATTCACACCTAATAGCCTGGGGTAATATGTCCCCCTGTGGCGATTTTAGTAGTATTCCCAATCCTACTCCTCTTACATTAGATGCACCATCAGTATATAATGTCCAGGATCCTGAGGATTCTCCTAACTGTTGAACTTCTAGGTCTACCTCATCCTGAATGTCACTACTAAAATCAGCCACAAAGTCAGCTAAAGCCTGAGACTTTATGGCATTTCTAGGTTCATATACTAAATCATAAGCACTCAACTTTACTGACCACTTAGCCATCCTGCCTGACATTTCTGGTTTCCTAAGTACATTTTTAACAGGATAATTTGTTTTAACATGAATCCTATGTGTCTCAAAGTAATGTCTAAGTTTTGTTGATGCCATAACTAATGCTAGTATCAACTTTTCTAAATGAGAATATCTAGTTTCAGCATTCAATAAACTTTTGCTAACATAATAAACAGGATATTGCTGACCTTCATGGTCCTTTACAAGGACGACACTTACAGCATTCCCTGATACTGCGAGGTATAGGGATAATGGTTCACCATTCTCGGGCTTCATCAGTAGAGGTGCGGTTGAAAGATATTGCTTTAAATCCTGTAGGGCCGCTTCATGCTTCTCACCCCATTCGAATTTCTTGTTCTTCTTCAGGATATCATAAAAATCTTTGCATTTTTCTGAGGATCTTGAGATAAATCTATTTAATGCTGCCACTCGCCCTGTTAATCGTTGAACATCCTTCATATTTGAGGGCGATTTAATATCCAAGATGGCTTTAATCTGCTCCGGGCTTGCTTCTATTCCTCTTTTGGTCACCATATATCCTAGAAATTTTCCTGCCCCCACTCCAAAATGGCACTTAGCAGGATTCAGCTTCATGTTATACTGATCCAGGATATCAAATGCTCCTTTAATATACTGGAGGTGATCCTGAGCTTTCTTTGATTTTACCACCATATCGTCAATGTACACCTCCATGGTGTCCCCCAGTTTGTCTTTGAACATCATGTTTACCAATCTTTGGTATGTTGCACCTGCATTTTTCAAACCAAAAGGCATAGCTGTATAACAATAAATACCTGTTGGTGTCATGAAGGCAGTATCCTCCTGATCAGAAGGCTCCATTTGGATTTGTTGAAATCCTGAGGATGCGTCTATGAAGGTCAGCATTTCATGCCCGGCAGTGGCATCTACCATCGCATCAATGTGGGGAAGAGGAAATGGGTCTTTAGGACAAGCTTTGTTCAAGTCTGTGTAGTCTACACAAACTCTCCATTTCCCATTTTTCTTCTGTACCACAACCACGTTTGCTAGCCACCTTGGGAACTTAACCTCTCTGATCATCCTGGACTTCAATAATCTCTCAACTTCCTCTTGAATAATTGTATTCCGCTCAGGAGCAAACTTCCTTCTTTTTTGTTGAACAGGCTTGAATGATTTATCAATTCCAAGCTTGTGAGTGATGATGTCTTTGGATATGCCTGTCATATCCTCATGCTTCCATGCAAACGTTGACATCCTGCATTTCAAAAAGTTAATTAACTGTTCTTCAATATCCTGAGGGATATTGGTTCCTACGAGCACCGAAATATCGGGATTATCCTGGTCCAAGATAATTTTCTTCACATCCTGCTCCGGATCCTCCACGATATCCTGGGCCCGCGTCTTTAATTGCTATGCTGCACTAGGCTTGGTTGAGGATTTCATCGAGGATGAGTAGCATTCTTTCGCCTCCTGCTGATCACTATCAACTTTGACAACTCCCCAAGGGGTAGGGATCTTGATGCATTGGTGATACGTTGATGGCACGGCCTTCATATCGTGAATCCACGGTCTTCCCAATATGATGTTATAGCAGGATAGAGAATCCATTACACAGAAACGTTGTATCGAGTTGACTCCTTCGACGTATACTGGTAACTTTATCTCTCCCACTGTGTTTCTAGCCTCTCCACTGAACCCAACAAGTACGGTAGACTTTGAAGTGATATCCGTTGGAGATACATTCATTCTCTTCAGAGTCTCTAGTTGGATTATGTTGACGGAGCTGCCATTATCAACCAATATCCTGCGTACAAAATGGTTAGCCACATATAATGTTATTACCAGAGCATCATGGTGAGGATCCTGGACAGTATCCCTGTCATCAGCATCAAATGTGATCACTTTGTCAGTTGTGAGGGTAGTCATCCTGACAGGTTTATCTCCCCTTTTGGCCTTAGCTTCTTTTGCATGTCTCTTTGCTGCCGAATACGAAGTCCCACAAATGTCGGATCCTCCCGAAATGAAGTTGATTATCTTGGCATCCGCGGGAGGTGATGCTGCTCGCTCAGGATCCTTCTCAGTATCCTGACCCTTATTCTTCTTTCTTCCTAAGAGATCTTTCAGATATCCCTTGCTTAGAAGATAGCTTATTTCCTTCCTTAGAGCAATGCAATCCTCAGTCACATGTCCGAAATCTTTGTGGAAAGCGCACCATTTTGACTTATCTTTCCAATCAGCCTTTTGTTGATTCTTTCGAGGCCACCTAGCCTTGTCTCCTAGACCCTGCATGGCATACATCAATTCAGGAATGTTAACAGAAAAGCAATATTCAGACAACTCAGGATACTCTTCAGGATCCTCATCTTCGACATCATTCACTCTCTTGTTTTCATTTCTACCATATGGCTTAGGCCGATATGACTTGAATGAGGATTCTGACTTCCTGTTAGTTGACTCATAAGTGTTAGATGAGTTCATCCTTTCTTGCATCTTTCTGTCATCCTCCAATCGAATATATCTTAGGGCCCTGTTTCGAGCTTCATCCAAGTTCTTGCATGGGTTCATTACAAGATCTTGATAAAATTGAGAATCTTTTTGCAGCCCCATCTTGAAAGCCTGCACAGCTGTTGCAACATCAAGATGAGGAATGTCTAGGGATTCCCGGCTGAACTTGTTTACATAATCCCTAAGGGATTCCTGAGGCCCCTGTGTTATCCTGTAGAGATCACTTGTTAATTTTTCAAAGCTTCTACTACAAGAAAACTGACTATTAAATAAATTTACTAAGTGAGCAAAAGATGTAATCGAATGTGGAGGAACATTCAAGAGCCATTTCAAGGCTGATCCTGTTAAGGTTGAACCAAAACCCTTGCACAAGCATGCTTCCTTGAGATCCGGAGGGATAGGGTTAATCTCCTTTCTTTCCCTATACTGAGCAATATGCTCCTCAGGATCCGTGGTTCCGTCATAAAGCTTCATGTTGGGGGTTTGGAATCTCTTTGGGATCTCAGCATCACAGATAGGATATGCAAAACGAGATATCTTGTGGCTGTCTTGGGACACTTCCGGGATCGGCTGGACCACCCCGGGTACACTAGATATCATATCCTTCAACTTCTGAAGTTCCCTAGTAAGCGCTGACGTCACACCTGTATCCTGCAAAGATCCACTATTGTTAGTAGCATGAGTATTATTATTATTTGACACGTTACCCGTTGGAGGATTTTGCCCATATCCTGAAGCATAGCCTGAGCTCCTCATGGTTGACATCCTGACCGAGGAGGGTATTTCAGGAGTATGATTCCGAGGAAGGCTGGGCACAATATTCCCCCTGTTATCCTCAGTATACACAGCTGAACTGAAGTTCAAAGTTCTGGGATGTAATGGAGTGACAATATCCTCAGCAAATCTGCTCGAGCCAGACTTCAGGAGTTGTATTTCCCTTAATAGCATTTGGTTTGTTTCCTGTTGCTGCCTCATTTGTTCCTGCACACTTCCAAATAAGGTTAGAATTTCATCGTTAGAAACTAAAAGGGGAGCAGATTCCTGAACACTACGAGTAGGGATAATATCCTGAGGTCGTGAAGAGGCTGGCATCCTTGGAGGAGGTGGTGGAAGCACCGAACCGGTAGTAGCAGAAGTCATAGCAGACACAGTGGAGGAGCTCATGTTTGATCTTGAGGCCATTGCGGACAATGTGGCAAAAAGTTTTGAAAATAGAAAGCCGATTAGCGATTTCACAAAAAAATTTAGTAAAGAGAGCACCACTTGCCCCACGGTGGGCGCCAAATTGTTTTGGTCAAAAATTACCGAAGCAATTTAGTGATCAAATTAGTAAAGTGAGGTAGTGTGCTAGAAAGTGTCTTGAAAATATGCCGGTTAAGTTATTTAGAAAATCAGTATTCAGGATACGGCTCATGATATTGAGCTGTATCTATGATCAAACTATGAGCAAAAAAGTAAAGTAAATGACACGAGATGTACGAGGAAAGCCCTTGATCAATCTAGATCGCCGGCATAAAACCTCGGGAGCTGACAATCGCAGCTGCCTTGTTCTTCTTATTACTTCAAACGTCAGGATACAGTGCAGGATATAGACCAGATCGCTAAGTGTTACAATGCTCTTGAATGAAAGTGAGAATTGCTTGAGAGCGAGTGTTAGAGTGTAGCGAGTGTGAATGTGATGTCCTATTCGATCTGGTATACCCACCTATTTATAGTTACAAAGTGTAAACTAAAATTCCTATAAATATGGGATACTCCCGAATATTCCATAAGTAGCCGTTTGGAACCAAAGAAAGCGGGCTTAACGTCTTTCATTGAACAACTTGGACCAAGTCTTCCGCGGAATGAGTCTTCGTGAACGTTAATAGCTTCTAACCCACGTACCTGCACATAATCCGTTAGTAATCCTGAGGATACCATTCAGGATGTTACCAATATCCTGAACCAGCATCCCGGATGTAAACAGACACTATATTATCAAGATATAAATCAAGATACTTTCCAGGATATAGGCTCAAAATTCTGCCCATAACAACAAGGTTAGGTGGCCAATGAAGAATGACAAACCGCCTGCCACCAAAGACGAATCGAAATGGTGTGCTTACCATGGGGATTCTGGTAATCTCACAGATGAGTGCATAGCATTAAGGAAGGAGATAGGTTATCTTCTGAGCAAAGGATACTTGAAGGAATTGCTTGGAAGGAAAAAGTCAAGGATCAAGGATCCTGAGAAAGTTCCTGAAAAAGCTCCTCCTCCACCAGCTGATGCTCAAATCATCCATTTCATCTCCGGAGGTTCTCAGCAGCTAAGAGACATGCAAAGGAAACAAAGATGGAGAATAGGGACAGACCTGTTCGAACTTCCATCCTTACCCAGCAGAAAGTGATATCCTTTGATGAGGATAACTGTGTGGACATTCAGGATCCTCATCACGACGGTGTAGTTGTTACATGATTTATATCTAACCATTTTGTTCGCAGGATTCTCATTGATGGGGGAAGCTTGGTTAACATAATCCGGTTGGGTGTTCTCAAAAGAACGAATATTGTCCCAGGATCATCTTTCCTTATGGGATTCAGTGGAGAGATAAAGATTACATTGGGGGACATCAAACTTCCAATTTATATATATAGGGAGTGAATTTTGTTTAAAAATTCTATGTTATTGACTGCTTATCTTGCTGTAATGTTATCTGTGGCAGGCCATGGATACACGATATGAAGGTTGTCCCCCTCAACATATCATCAATGTGTCAAGCTCCCAACTCTATGGGATGTGGTGAAGATAGAAATTGATCAGCACGAGGCAAAGAACTGTTACACTTCTTCAATGAAGCCAGCCTCCAAGGAGCAAGACGTCATGGAGGCAAGAGAGCCAGATGTCAAGGATATTATGTTGAACCCAGAGGATCCTGAATCCAAAATTTTTATAGGATCCGGGATCCTAGACAGTATTGAGCAGGATTTAGTATCCTTCTTGGAAAGAAGAAAATCTACCTTTGCTTGGAAACATGAAGATATGACAGGTATATCTAAGAATGTTATTACTCACAAACTTTCTATTGACAGGTTTTTCAAGCCAATACACCAAAAAAGGAGAAAGTTTGCACTTGAAAGGAATGCCATTATCCAAGAAGATGTAGACAAATTGCTCAAGGCAAGTTTGAGTGGACTGATAAGCATGAAGTCGCACTCAAGGTTCTTAAGGATTATCTATCCTCAGCACCAGCCCTGATGAAACCAGAAAATGGAGAATTGTTATCCTTATACTTAGCTATTTCAACTAAAGCAGTAAGTGTGATCCTAGTTAAGGATCATGAAGGCTCTCAACATCCGGTATACTATGTAAGTAAAATTCAACTTGATGCTGAGGCCAGGTATTCTCATTTAGAGAAATTAATTCTTGATTTAATTATGGCTTCTGCTAAACATAGACATTATTTAGAAACTCACACTATTATTGTGAAAGCTAACTTTCCTATTAAGAATGTTCCCAGAAAAACTGAAATGGCAGGTAGAATGGCAAAGTGGCAATCAAGCTTATTGCATATGACATTAAGTATGAACCCAGGACTGCCATCAAGTCCCAAGCTTTAACTGACTTTGTGGCTGATTCCAGTAGTGATCTACAAAGGGAAACTGAATTAGAAGTTCAACAATGTGAGAAGACCAAGGATCCTTGAACACTCTTCACGGATGGAGCTTCAAATGTTAAAGGAACTGGACAAAGCACACTACTAAAATCGCTACAGGGGGACATTATACCCCAATCCATTGCATGTGAATTCCAAACCACTACTCATGAGGCAGAGTATGAGGCCTTGATAGCAGGTTTGCAATTAGCTAACAATATGAGGATCATGTATCTTCAAGTATTCGTAGATTCCCTATTAGTTACTAACTACTTTAATGGTTCTTATGCTATTAAAGGTGAAATACTAATCGAGTACTTAGAAATTGTCAAGAAATTGGCAGATTCTTTTGCTTTTTTCAGTCTAACACAGGTATCCAGAGAAGAGAATGCAGAAGCAGACGCTTTAACTAACCTTGGATCATTCCTAAAGATGCCAGAAGATGAGAAAAATACTCATCACCCATTTTTAATTCCTGCAATTGAGGATCACGTAGCCATGGAGATAGTGGAGGATTCTGCAATCATGCCTGGTGATCCTGCATAGTCGAATTCAGGATCCTGGATCCTTCCAATCCTAAGATATATACAACATGGAGAGATTCCTACAGGAGGAAATCCTAGAGCTTTCAAAGTCAAGGTCCATATTTAAGGTGTATCGAGGATCCAGAAATTCAAGAAGTTCTAAAGGACTTTCATGAAGGAGATTGTGGAAACCACACTGGGGGCAGAGTATTGTTCTCAAGGATCCTTAGAACAGGATACTATTGGCCTGCTATGAAGAACGATGCTGTGGATTATGCCAAGAAATGTGATCCTTGTCAAAGACATAGCAATATCCTACACCAACCAGCGTAACATCTACATCCTAAGCAGAAGCTTTTGCTCAAAGTCAGAGAAAAGATGGCCAGTCATCAACAAATAATAGCTGGAGCATACAACAAAAATGTCAGGGTCAGAGAGTTTCAAGTTAGTGACTTGGTATTAAGGAAAGCATTCCAAAATACCATGAATCCTTATGATGGCAAGCTAGCACCAAAGTGGGAAGGCCCCTATCTAATTGAAGCTCAATCTGGAAAGGGGGCATATCATTTACCGACATTGGATGGTGATCTCCTACCAAGAGTTTGGAATGCTGTTCATCTCAAAAAGTACTTTATGTAAGAAGGATCAGGGATCCTCAGCGATACAAGTATTCTGATTAAGGATCCGGGATCCTCAAAGGATATATGATTCTACATTTGGTAACACATTACTTTCATTTTCATTCATTTTATACTTATTACTTATCATAAGGCAAAGATGTTAAACATTTAACATCTATTTTCATAAAGTTTAAGCTTTTGCAGAGTTATTATCATTTTACAGGAGATCAAAGTGGTTGGCCAACTCTCCAAAGTTATTTGGGCTTGTCCCCAGTTTGTTGGGCTTGTCCCCAGTTATTTGGGCTTGTCCCCAGTTTTGGGCTTGTCCCCAGTTTGGGTCTGTCCCCAGTTTCGCCAGTAGCGCACGATGATCCTGGTACAGTTCATGGCAATGGGACCAGTACTCGCTTTAGGGGCTGACAATTTCATTGTACTGGCTGTATCCGGGATCCTACGTATAATGGTAGACGTACCATACATCTGTTCCTAAGGTTTCTAACGTTTTCACGTTAGCTAAGGTTTCGGCATTTTCATGTCGCTCAAGTTTGGATAGTCGTCAGTGAGGGCCATACTCCAGTTTACACAAGTTATATGGGCTTGACCCCAGTTTACATCCGTTTATTTGGGCTTGTCCCCAGTTTATTTGGGCTTGTCCCCAGTTTGTTGGGCTTGTCCCCAGTTTATTTGGGCTTGTCCCCAGTTTGTTGGGCTTGTCCCCAGTTTATTTGGGCTTGTCCCCAGTTATTATGGGTTCATTCCCAATTATTTGGCTTGGTCCCAAGTTTGTTTTTCTTACAGGATCTTGGAGCTCTAAAGTTATACAAGTTCTGACAATAAGGATCCTGGACCCTGAAACTTTACTTTTCACACATTTTATTCAGTATTAGTTTACAAGGATATATAATCCTAACTTGGATTCTCTGGTATGTTATATTCCAACTTTTTCTAAGCTGCAAGTTGTCTCTTATCCTTTTTGGTTAAGGATCATTGATCCACATTTATATGAACACTTCAAGTTTTCTGTTAAAAGTTTAACATTATCATCGGATTTCCAATAACTTTCCAATTGTTTGGCGATGATATCTTTGAAAATAGAAAACATACATGATAAATAAAAAGGGAAGAAACAATTACAGATGTAGCTAAAAAATTTTAATGTTATTACCTATTCATTATGTATCAAAATCATCTGGCCTGGATTTCACCAGCAAAACCATGGATCATCCACCCAGGCCAGACAGGGCTATCTAATAGTTAAAGTGTCTATGCAGAAATTAAAATGCAGGAAGGTTTATAGCGAGAGCTGTAGAAGGATTCATCTTCCACAAACAGAAGGATCTTCTGATCTTTAAAGGCACTTGAGGAGTTATCTCTAACTCTATATTTTGCAATGATGATTATAGCAGGTCTTATCAGTGACGACAGGCAGTGTAACGACTAGTTACCAGCAGCAATGGCTAGTCCGCTTCTAATGAAAATATGACAGCTGTGAATCCTTATCACAACTGCCATATTGGGGGCAATTGTTAGGGCATGAATTTTATGCTAAGGATCATCTATCCTAAGGCTGAGCATGGATCACGGATCCTTAAGGGATGATGCAGAGAGTCTGAGGATCCAGAGTCTGAGGATCACGAGTCTGAGGATCACGAGTCTGAGGATCTTTAATAGAACTTAGGTTTTCTAACAATTGTCACGTTTTTAATGTGTAAATGCAGATAATGGACGTGGTGGACTACTTCTTTGCTGGAATCTCGTGGAATATGCTTTATGGGCACGTGCTAAATGAAGAAATAACCGTTAGTGGTGGTCATGGGTGACTTCCACCTTTTTAGGAAAGTTGGTTTTCTTGATATTTTGCTATCTTTTTAAGGGGAAACAAGCTCATTAGAGGCACAAGTCGTACACACCACACAAAAAAACACATAACACTCGAATTCTCTACAAACACTTAGCAAAAACACACACTCACACTAGCAATTCATTGTATCGAGCTTGTTTTTTTCCGAAGTTGTACAAGGATCACTATTGTTTCAGCAATATATTTGGTGATCGGTAGTTTCCATCACCCGAGGTTTTTTATGCCGGAGATCTTCTAAAGATCAAGGGCTTTTTCCTCGTATAAATCTCGGTGTTCATCGTTGATTTCATATACTTTTCGTTCATACAATTAACCAAGCATCATTCCTCACAAAATCAGATTTGGTTGCATTATCCTTGTGTGATTTTTGACCAAAACACTTCCCATCAGCAGGATTGGTGGTATTTTGAAATGCTTTCCTTAACACCATATCACCAACTTGGAATTTCCTGATCCTGACATTTTTGTTGTAAGCTCCAGCCATCCTTTGTTGATAACTGGCCATCCTTATCCTTGCCAAATCCCTGAGTTCTTCTATAGTATCCAGATCTTGAACCAAGTTTTCAGCATTTTCTTCAGGATCACGAATGCTTGTTCTTGCAGTAGGAACCACCATCTCTGTAGGGATCACTGATTCTGCCCCAAATACCAAAGAAAATGGAGTTTGGCCAGTAGCATTCTTGGGAGTTGTCCTATCAGCCCATAGTACATAAGGTAGTTCTTCTGCCCATTTTCCTTTCTTGGATCCAAGCTTTTTCTTCAAATTGTTGATGATGATCTTGTTGGATGATTCTGCCTGACCATTAGCTTGTGGGTGGACTGGTGTTGATGTTATCATCTTAATCCCCCAGCTGTCACAAAAGTTAGTAGTTCTACTCCCAATAAATTGGGATCCATTATCACAAACAATTTCAGAAGGGATACCAAATCTAGTAATAATGTTTATTTTAATAAAGGATATCACTTCCTTTTCTCTGACTTGAGCAAAGGCTTCAGCCTCTATCCACTTGGAGAAGTAATCAGTTATAGCAAGCATGAATACTTTTCCACCAGGTGCTTTAGGAAGCTTACCAACTATATCCATTCCCCATCTCATAAATGGCCATGAAGAGGATATAGGATGCAAAAGCTCTGCTGGTTGGTGAAGGATATTACTGTGTCTCTGACAAGGATCACATTTCTTGGCATATTCCACAACATCCTTCTTCATAGTAGGCCAATAGTAACCTGTCCTCAGGATCCTTGAGAATAATGCCCTGCCCCCAGTGTGGTTTCCACAATCTCCTTCATGGAAATCCTTTAGGACTTCTTGAATTTCAGGATCCTCAATGCATCTTAGGTATGGTCCTGCAAGAGATCGTTTATATAACATGTTATTCAATATTGTAAATTGAGATACCTTGATTTTGAAAGCCCTGGGGTTTTCTCCAGTAGGAATCTCTCCATGTTGTATGTATCTCATGATTGGAAGGATCCATGATCCTGAATGAGATTGAGTATCATCACTAGGGATGATTGCAGAATCCTCTCCTATCTCCATAGCTACATGATCCTCGATAGCAGGGGTCAGGATATGGATAATAGGGATCCTGATATCCTCCGGGATTTTCAAGGATGATCCTAGATTGGCTAATGCATCAGCCTCTGCATTCTCTCCCCTTGGTACCTATGTTAAACTAAAGGAAACAAAAGAGAGTGCCAACTCTTTGACTATCTCTAAATATTTGATTAGCTTTTCACCTTTAACAGCATAGGATCCATTAAAGTGATTAGTGATTAATAATGAATCTACATGTACCTCAAGATACCTGATCCTCATATGCTTAGCAATTTGCAAACCAGCTATCAAGGCTTCATATTCTGCCTCATTGTTGGTAGTTTGAAATTCACAAGCTATGGAGTGGGGTATTATGTCCCCCTGTGGCGATTTTAGTAGTATTCCAAGCCCAGTTCCTTTGACATTAGAAGCACCATCAGTGAAGAGTATCCAAGGATCCTTAGTTTCTTCTAGCTGTTGGACTTCCAACTCAGCTTCCTTTTGCAAGTCACTACTAAAATATGCCACAAAGTTAGCTAAGGCTTGAGATTTGATGGCAGTCCTTCAATATAGATAGGGAGTTTGATGTCCCCTAATGTGTTTTTGGTTTCCCCGCTAAATCCCACAAGTACTGAGGATCTTGGGACAATATCAGACTCCGGGATATTCATCTTTTTGAGGACATCAAGCTGAATGATGTTCACAGAGCTTCCTCCATCTATAAGGATCATGCGAACAAAATGATTAGAAATAAACAGGGTAATAATAAGACCATCATGATGAGGATCCTGAACATCAAGACGATCATCCTTATCAAAAGTTATGATCTTATCCTCGGTGACAGTGGACGTCCGGATGGGTCTGTCTCCATTATCCATCTTGGTTTCCTTGGCATGTCTTTTGGCTGCTGAAAAGGAAGTACCACAAATGTCTGATCCATCGGATATAAAGTTTATAACTTGTGCATCTGCTAGAGGAGCAGGAGCCTTTTCTGGGATCCTTTCAGGATCCTGGATCCTTGACTTCTTTCGTCTCAAAAGCTCTTTCAAATGCCCCTTGCTTAACAAGTAACCAATTTCCTTTCTAAGTGCAATACACTCTTCAGTGAGATGCCCGAAATCCTCATGATATGCACACCACTTGGACTTATCCTTTGTAGCAGCTGGTTTATCACTTTTTCTCGGCCACCTAGCTTTCTCACCTAGATTCTGCATTGCAAGGATTAGTTCATTGTTATCAACATAAAAACAGTATTCAGAAATGGGAGGATAATCCTCATCATCCTCTTCTTGTTCTATGCATGCACATTCTGGTTATCAGATTTGTTGTAGGATTTTGATTTGTTGTTCCTGAAGTAGGATCCTTGCTTCTCCTGTTTTGAGGATCCTGTCAATCTCTCCTGGATCCTTTTGTCATCCTCTAGGCGGATGAACCTTAGGGCCCTGGTTCTTACTTCATCAAGATTCCTGCATGGGGTCATAACAAGATCATCATAGAACAATGAATCTCTAAGCAAACCCATTTTAAAGGCTTCTACAGCCGTAGCTATATCCAGGTTAGGGATATCTAAGGATTCTTTACTAAACTTAGTGATGTAATCTCTAAGTGATTCATTTTGACCTTGTGTTACCCTATATAGATCCCTAGTTAATCGTTCAAATTTTCTACTACAAGAAAATTGACTATTAAACAAATTAACTAGATTAGCAAATGAAGTAATAGAGTAAGGGGGAAGACTTAGCAGCCATTTAAGAGCAGATCCTGTGAGTGTGGATCCAAAACCCTTGCATAGACATGCTTCTTTTAACCTCTCAGGAATTGGATTGATCTCCATCCTCTCCCTGTATTGAGCTACATGTTCCTCTGGATCCGTTGAACCATCATATAGCTTCATAGTTGGTATTTGGAACCTCTTGGGTATCTCAGCATCACATATAGGTGGTGCAAAGCGAGATATCCTATGGCTACCATCTGCAATTTCAGGAATGGGTTTAACCACTCCTGGCACGCTGGATATCATATCCTTAAGCTTCTGTAACTCCCTGGCCATAACCTGATTGATAGCTGTATCCTGCATAGAGCTATGGTTAGTGTTATACGAATTATTGAAAGTGTTACCTCCCAGAGGATTCATGTTTGGAATTCCAGATGTGAATCCATATTGACGGGACTCTGGTATGATTGAAGGACCAGAGGAAGTAATGGTCTGCATTGGTATGAAGTCTCCTTGATGAACATCTGAGCTTGGAGGCTGCATACTTCTTAGGGATCCTCGATCCTGAAAGATGTTGGATCCTTGAGGCTGAGATGATCCTTGAACTTGAAAGGATCCTGGAACCATAAAGGATCCTTGAACCTGGGAGGATCCTTGGACCTGGGAGGATCCTTGGACCTGGGAGGATCCTTGGACCTGGGCGGATCCTTGAACTGTGTGCATTCCCAAATATCCTCCCGAGCTGACGAAGGATCCTTGATGCTGAAAAGAGGATCCCGATGGCTGAAAATAGGATCCCTGAGGCTGGGAGTGAGAGCCAAATGCTTGACTCATAGTTGCTGTTCCATAACGCCTTTCTGATGGACCACTTTGATACTGGATGCCCGGAACTGCCGATTGAAGGGTAGTTACAACTGGAGTGTCAAAATTCAATGATCTTGGCATCAGAGGAGAGTGATCCTCCACTGATTTCTTCTGTTTCTTGATATCACCAATCTCTTGGAGGATCCGTTCATTGGTTTTGTCCAGCTCTTGCATGCGATCCCTCATCTGCAAAATCAGATTAAAAAGATCATTAGTAGTAGGATTAGAGGAAACATAAGAAGTTGGTGGTTTTGTGAAAATGGGGGTTTGTCTCTTCGCAGCATTCTCAGCATTTTTCTGGGATCCAGAAGGTGGTGGAGGCAAAGGTGGAACGCCTTGTGAAGAACTGATTGCCGGCATTGAACTTGAAGTGTTCTTTGTTGAGGAAGCCATCTGCTTGGTTGTAACGAACCGAAATAACCACAAAAGTATGAATCTTCTTAGGAATGAAGCACCAATTGCCCCACGGTGGGCGCCAAACTGTTTTGGTAAAAAATCAAACAATGATAATGCAACCAAACTTTCTGTTGTGAGGTGTGATGCTTGAATCAATGAACAATGCTAAGGATCACTCAGAAATGTAATGAACAAGTGACACAAATATTTATACAAGGAAAAAGCCCTTGATCAAGAGTTGATCTCCGGCATAAAAAACCTCGGATGATGGAAACTACCGATCACCAACTCAAATTAAATAAACAATGTATTACAACTTTGGATGATAGCGAGCTAGTTACAAGGATCACTAGAGTGTAATGTGCAAAAAAGTGTGTAATCGCCAAGTAAACTGTCGAGAGCTGATGAGAGCAGTTACGAGTGTGTGTTAAGCCAAAAATAGCTAAGTGTTCTAATTTAGCTCGCTATCCCCTTATAAATTTAGAAAATATCTAAAGTAACTAACTATCCGCATTTCATGCAAGTCTCCCACGAACTCCATAACGTCCATATTGGTCAAGCACGTGCGGAATAAATAGGGAATATGCTCAAGGAATATCGCCAAGACCAAGTCCAAGCTCGTACTCCTGCAATACAACATCATATTCAAAGCAGACAATCGTTAGTGTAAGGATCCTTATGATGATCCTGGATCCTAATCCTACAATACTCTCTGAGGATCACTAATTCAAACAGAATCAAGGATCCCTATGTCCAACAGTAATTGAGGATCACTGATCACTGGAAAATCCTCCCCTAACAGGAAGGATTTAGTTTCATATTAAATTTATCAAGGATATTGAATGCTTCCTCCAAGTCTCTAAGGTGATCCTCAGCTTTCTTGGACTTAACCACCATATCATCTATATAGACTTCCATAGTGTGTCCAATTTGTTCCTTGAACATCATATTTACTAGCCTTTGATAAGTAGCACCTGCATTCCTTAGTCCAAATGGCATAGCAATATAACAATATATACCAGTTGGGGTCATAAAGGCTGTATCCTCTTGATCAAATGGTTCCATCTGAATCTGTTGAAATCCAGATGAAGCATCCATAAAAGTCGACAACTCATGACCCACGGTAGCATCCACCATGGAGTCAATGTGGGGTAATGGGAAAGGATCCTTGGGACATGCCTTGTTTAAATCAGTAAAATCGACACATACCCTCCACTTTCCATTTTTCTTTTGAACAACAACCACATTGGCTAACAACCTTGGATACTTGACCTCTCTTATCATACCTGCCCGGAGTAGTTTATCTACTTCTTCCTGGATAATAGCATTCCTTTCAGGTGCGAGCTTCCTCCTTTTTTGATGAATTGGCTTGAATGACCTGTCAATGCCAAGTTTATGAGTAATTATATCTTTAGATATACCTGTCATGTCCTCATGCTTCCAGGCAAAGGTAGTTTTTCTCCTTTTTAGGAAGGATACTAGATCCTGTTCAATGTTGCTGAGGATCCCTGATCCTATGAAGACTATGGATTCAGGATCATGGGGACCCATAAGGATTTCTTTCACATCCTGCTCTCTTGCCTCCAAGACATCTCTTGTAGGATGCTTTAATTGCTATTGCTCCCTTGGTCTTGAGGCTGGCTTCATTGACGACGTGTAGCAATTCTTAGCTTCTTGTTGATCACTCTCAATTTTCACCACCCCCATGGACTAGGAAGCTTCACGCATTGATGATAGGTAGATGGGACTGCCTTCATGTCATGTATCCATGGCCTGCCAAGGATAACATTACAACAGGATAATCAATCTATAACAATAAATTTTTGATAAGAATGGAGTCCTTCAATATAGATGGGGAGTTTGATGTCCCCCAACGTATTCTTGGTTTCTCCGCTGAATCCCACAAGAACTGAGGATCTTGGGATAATGTCTGATTCAAGAATGTTCATTTTCTTGAGGACATCAAGCTGAATGATGTTTACTGAGCTTCCTCCGTCTATCAGGATCTTGCGAACAAAGTGGTTAGAAATAAACAACGTAATAACAAGACCATCATGATGAGGATCCTGAACATCAACACGATCATCCTCATCAAAGGTTATAATTTTCTCCTTTGTAACAGTAGAGGTTCGAATGGGTCTATCCCCGTTATCCATCTTGGTTTCCTTAGCATGTCTCTTGGCTGCTGAAAAGGAAGTACCACAAATGTCTGATCCACCCGAAATGAAGTTTATAACTTGTGCATCTGCTGGAGGGGCAAGAGCCCTTTCTAGAACCTTATCAGGATCCTGGATCCTTGACTTTTTTCTTCCCAAAAGCTCTTTCAAGTTCCCCTTGCTTAAAAAGTAACCAATTTCTTTTCTAAGTGCAATACACTCTTCAGTGAGATGCCCAAAATCCTCATTGTTATCAACAGAAAAACAGTATTCAGAAATTGGAGGGTAATCCTCATCATCCTCTTCTTGTTCTACTGCATGCACATTCTGGTTATCAGACTTGTTGTAGGACTTGAACTTGTTATTCTTGAAGTAGGATTCTTGCTTTTCCTGTTTTGAGGATTGTTAGGGGAGGATTTTCCAATCCTAAGGATCACGGATCCTCAAGTAATTCTGTTTGAATTAAGGATCCTCAGTAGGTGTTGCAGGATCAGGATTCAGGATCCTTATTGTTATCCTTATACTAACAATTGTCTACCTTGTACGTAAGCTTGTTTTGCAGGAGCAAAGGCACGGACCAAGTCTTACCGAAATTCTTGGAGCATATTCCCTCAATATTCCGCACGTGCTCGGTTCTTGTAGACGTTATGGAGATCGTGGGGAGCTTGCATAATTTGCGGATTGTTAGTTAGTTTAGTTATTTCTAATTTAAAATGGGGATAACAAGCTTGAGTTAGAACACTTAGCTAATTTTGGCATACACACACTCTCGTAACAGCTCTCTATCAGCTCTCAAACACTACTCGGTGATTTCATACATTTTTGCACATTGCACACTAGTGATCCTTGTAACAAGCTTGTTATCATCCCGAGTTGTAAACTTCTTTTGATTAATCTTAGTTGTTGATCGGTAGTTTCCATCACCCGAGGTTTTTTATGCCGGAGATCAACTCTTGATCAAGGGCTTTTTCCTCGTATAAATCGTTGTGTCATTTGTGCATCACATATCTGAGTTATCCTTCATATTGTTTATCGATTCAAGCATCATTCCTCACAACAAAGATTTGGTTACATTATCTTAGCCTGATTTTTGACCAAAATAGTTTGGCGCCCACCGTGGGGCAATTGGTGCTTCATTCCTAAGAATTCTTGTTTTTGTGATCATTTCGGTTCATTACAACCAAGCAGATGGATTCTTCAGCAAAGAGCACTTCAAGTTCAATGCCGGCAATGAGTTCTTCACAGGGCATTCCTCCTTTGCCTCCACCACCTTCTGGATCCCATTAGAATGCTGAAAATGCTGCAAAGAGACAAAGCCCCATTTTTCCAAAACCACCAACTTCTTCTTTTTCTTCTAATCCTACTACTAGTGATCTTTTTAATTTGATTTTGCAGATGAGGGATCACATACAAGAGCAGGACAAAACCATCGAAAGGATCCTCTGGGAGATCGGTGACATCAAGAAATAGAAGAGATCGGGGGAGGATCACTCTCCTCTGATACCTAGATCACTGGATTTTGACACTCCAGCCGTAACCGCCCTGCAATCTGCAGCTCCAAACATCCAGTACCAGATTGGACCATTGGGAAGGCGTTATGGAGCAACAACTATGAGTCAAGCCTTTGGGTCTCACTTCCAGCCTCAAGGATCCTGTTCTCAGCCTTCGGGATCCTCTTTTCAGCATCAGGGATCCTTCGTCAGCTTTGGAGGATATTTGGGAATGCACACAGTCCAAGGATCCTCTCAGGTTCAAGGATCCTCATTTCAGGTTCAAGGGTCCTCTCAGCCTCAGGGATCCTCTCAGGTTCAAGGATCCTCTAGGGTCCAAGGATCCTCCATGGTTCAAGGATCCTCTCAGCCTCAGGGATCCTTTCAGGTTCAAGGATCCTCTCAACACCAAGGATCCAACATCTTTCAGGATCAAGGATTCTTGAGAAGCGTACAACCTTCAAGCACAGATGTTCATCAAGGAGATTTCATTCCAATGCAGACCATTGCCTCTTCTGGTCCTTCAATCATACCAGAATCCCGTCAATATGGATTCACATCTGCAATTCCTAACTTGAATCCTCCGGGAGGTAACACTTTCAATAATTCTTATAACACTAACCATGGCTCTATGCAGGATACAGGTATCAATCAAGCTATGGCTAGGGAATTACAGAAGCTGAAGGATATGATATCCAGCGTTCCAGGAGTGGTTAAGCCCATCCCTGAAATTGCAGATGGGAGCCATAGGATATCTCGTTTTGCACCACCTATTTGTGATGCTGAGATACCCAAAAGGTTCCAAATACCAACTATGAAGCTGTATGATGGTTCAACAGATCCTGAAGAACATGTAGCTCAATATAGAGAGAGGATGGAGATCAACCCCATCCTAGAGAGGTTAAAAGAAGCATGTCTTTGCAAGGGTTTCGGATCCTGAATACTGTTTTTCTGTTGATAACAATGAACTGATTCTTGCAATGCAGAATCTAGGTGAGAAAGCAAGATGGCCAAGGAAAAATGATAAACCAGCTGCTACAAAGGACAAGTCCAAGTGGTGTGCATATCATGAGGATTTTGGGCATCTCACTGAAGAGTGTATTGCACTTAGAAAAGAAATTGGTTACTTGTTATGCAAGGGGCACTTGAAGGAGCTTTTGGGACGAAAGAAGTCAAGGATCCAGGATCCCAGAAAAGGCTCCTGCTCCTCCAGCAGATGCACAAGTAATAAACTTCATATCAGGTGGATCAGACATTTGTGGTACTTCCTTTTCAGCAGCCAAAAGACATGCCAAGGAAACCAAGATGGATAATGGAGATAGGCCCATCCGGACCTCCACTGTTACCAAGGATAAAATTATAACTTTTGAAGAGGATGATCGTCTTGATGTTCAGGATCCTCATCATGATGGTCTTGTTATTACTCTGTTTATTTCTAACCATTTTTTCGCAGGATCCTGATAGATGGAGGAAGCTCAGTAAATATCATTCAGCTTGATGTCCTCAAGAAGATGAATATCCCTGAATCAAACATTGTCCCAAGATCCTCAGTTCTTGTGGGATTCAGCGGAGAAACCAAGAATACATTGGGGAACATCAAACTCCCCATCTATATTGAAGGACTTCATTCTTATAAAAAATTTTGTGTTATAGATTGCTTATCCTGTTGTAATGTTATCCTTGGCAGGCCATGGATACATGACATGAAGGCAGTCCCATCTACATATCATCAATGTGTGAAGCTTCCTAGTCCATGGGGGTGGTAAGAATTGAGAGTGATCAACAAGAAGCTAAGAATTGCTACACATCATCAATGAAGCCAGCTTCGAGACCAAGGGAGCAATAGCAATTAAAGTATCCTCCAAGAGATGTCTTGGAGGCAAGTGAGCAGGATGTGAAAGAAATCCTTATGGATCCCCATGATCCTGAATCCATAATCTTCATAGGATCAGGGATCCTCAGTGACATTGAACAGGATCTTGTATCCTTCCTTAAGAGGAGGAAAACTACCTTTTCCTGGAAGCATGAGGACATGACATGTATATATAAGGATATAATTACTCATCAACTTGGCATTGACAGGTCATTCAAACCTATACATCAGAAGAGGAGGAAGTTTGCACCAGAGAGAAATGCCATTATCCAGGAGGAGGTAGATAAACTACTCCGGGTAGGTATGATACGAGAGGTTAAGTATCCAAGGTGGTTAGCCAATGTGGTTGTTGTTCAAAAGAAAAATGGAAAGTGGAGGGTATGTGTCGATTTTACTGATTTAAACAAGGCATGTCCCAAGGATCCTTTCCCATTACCCCACATTGACTCCATGGTGGATGCTACCGCGGGTCATGAGTTGTTGACTTTTATGGATGCTTCATCTGGATTCCAACAAATTCAGATGGAACCATCTGATCAAGAGGATACAGCCTTTATGACCCCAACTGGTATATATTTTTATATTGCTATGCCATTTGGACTAAGGAATGCAGGTGCTACTTATCAAAGGCTAGTCAATATGATGTTCAAGGAACAAATTGGACACACTATGGAAGTCTATATAGATGACATGGTGGTTAAGTCCAAGAAAGCTGAGGATCACCTTAGAGACTTGGAGGAAGCATTCAATATCCTTGATAAATTTAATATGAAACTAAATCCTTCCAAGTGTCACTTTGGTGTTAAAGCAGGTAAATACCTAGGCTATATGGTGACAAAAAGAGGCATTGAAGCAAGTCCAGAGCAAATGAAGGCTATTGTGAATATCAAATCTCCTGCCAATGCCAAGGATGTGCAAAGATTGACAGGCAGGATCGCAGCCTTGAAAAGGTTCATATCCAAATCCTCCGAAAAATGCAAGGAATTTTACGACATTTTGAGGAAGAACAAGAAATTTGAGTGGACCGAAAAGCATTAAAATGCTCTCAAAGCTCTTAAGGATTACCTATCCTCAGCCCCTGCCTTGATGAAAGCAGAAAAAGTGGATATATTATCCTTATATTTGGCAGTATCCTCTAAAGCAGTAAGTACGGTCCTTGTTAAGGATCACGAAGGTACACAACATCCTGTTTATTATGTAAGTAAGAGTTTTCTTGATGCTGAATCCAGATATTCACATTTAGAAAAACTTATCCTTGCATTAATTATGACATCTACTAAATTAAGACATTATTTTGAAACTCATGCCATTATTGTTAAGACTAATTTTCCAAATAAGAATGTTCTCAGGAAACCTGAAATGTCAGGAAGGATGGCTAAGTGGGCAGTGAAGCTTAGTGCTTATGATATAAGATATGAACCAAGGACTGCCATCAAATACCAAGCATTAGCCGACTTTGTGGCAGATTTTAGTAGTGACTTGCAAAAGGAAGCTGAGTTAGAAGTCCAACAGCTAGAAGAAACTAAGGATCCTTGGATACTCTTCACTGATGGAGCCTCCAATGTCAAGGGAACAGGACTTGGAATACTACTAAAATCGCCACAGGGGGACATAATACCTCACTCCATAGCTTGTGAGTTTCAAACTACTAATAATGAGGCTGAATATGAAGCCTTGATAGCTGGTTTGCAAATTGCCAAGCATATGAGGATCAGGTATCTTGAGGTACATGTAGATTCATTGTTAATTACTAATCACTTTAATGGATCCTATGCTGTTAAAGGTGAAAAACTAATCAAATATTTAGAGATAGTCAAAGAATTGACACTCTCTTTTGTTTCCTTTAGTGTGACACAGGTACCCAGAGAAGAGAATGCAGAAGCTGATGCATTGGCTAATCTAGGATCATCCTTGAAGATTCTAGAGGATATCAGGATCCCTATTATCCATATCCTAACCCCCGCTGTTGAGGATCCAGAAATCCAAGAAGTCCTAAAGGATTTTCATGAAGGCGATTATGGAAACCATACTGGGGGCAGGGCATTATTCTCAAGGATCCTGATAACAGGATACTATTGGCCTACTATGAAGAAGGATGCTGTGGAATATGCCAAGAAGTGTGATCCTTGTCAGAGACATAGTAATATCCTTCATCAACCAGCAGAGCTTTTGCACCCTATATCCTCTTCTTGGCCATTTATGAGATGGGGAATGGATATAGTTGGAAAACTTCCTAAGGCACCTGGTGGAAAAGTATTCATGCTTGCTATGACTGATTACTTCTCTAAGTGGATAGAGGCTGAAGCCTTTGCTCAAGTTAGAGAAAAAGAAGTGATATCCTTTATCAAAAGAAACATTATTACTAGATTTGGTATTCCTTCTGAAATTGTTTGTGATAATGGATCCCAATTTATTGGGAGTAGGACTACTAACTTTTGTGACAGCTGGGGGATTAAGATGATAACATCAACACCAGTCCACCCACAAGCTAATGGTCAAGCAGAATCATCCAACAAGATCATCATCAACAACTTGAAGAAAAAGCTTGGATCCAAGAAAGGAAAATGGGCGGAAGAACTACCTTATGTACTATGGGCTGATAGGACAACTCCCAAGAATGCTACTGGCCAAACTCCATTTTCTTTAGTGTTTGGGGCAGAATCAGTGATCCCTACAGAAATGGTTATTCCTACTGCAAGAACAAGTATCCGTGATCCTGAAGGAAATGCTGAAAACTTGGTTCAAGACTTGGATACTATAGAAGAACTCAGAGATTCGGCAAGGATAAGGATGGCTAGTTGTCAACAAAGGATGTCTAGAGCCTACAACAAAAATGTCAGGATCAGGAAATTCCAAGTTGGTGATATGGTATTAAGGAAAGCATTTCAGAATACCACAAATCCTGCTGATGGAAAGTTGGCACCAAAGTGGGAAGGCCCCTACCTGATTGAAGCCGAGGCAGGAAAGGGGGCATATAGATTGCTAACAATGGAAGGTGATTTACTACCAAGAGCTTGGAATGCTGTCCACTTGAAGAAATACTTCATGTAATAAGGATCCATGATCCTTAACTATTTTTATCACAAGTATCCTCGAAGGATCTTTAGAGGATAGATGATCCTCATTTTGGTAATGTTCTAATCTCAAACTATTTCATTCTTTAATTATCCTATATACAAGGATAAGGATCCTGGATCCTTTATCCTCATTTCACTTGATTCTGAGTTTTGCAGAAAGTTTAGGTATCCTTAACAAAGGATTGAGTATCCACAGAGGTATCCAGTTATTTGGGCTTGACCCCAGTTATTTGGGCTTGACCCCAGTTATTTGGGCCTGTCCCCAGTATCGCCAGTAGCGCACGATGATCCTGGTACAGTTCATGGCAATGGGACCAGTACTCGCTTTAGGGGCTGACAATTTCATTGTACTGGCTGTATCCGGGATCCTACGTATAATGGTAGACGTACCATACATCCGTTCCTAAGGTTTCTAACGTTTTCATGTTAGCTAAGGTTTTGGCATTTTCATGTCACTAAGTTTGGATAGTCGCCAGTGAGGGCCATACTCCAGTTTACACAAGATCCATTTGGCTTGTCCCCAGTTATCCTTTGGGCTTGTCCCCAGTTATCCTTTGGGCTTGTCCCCAGTATATTGGGCTTGTCCCTAGAATTGTTGGGCTTGTCCCCAGTTACTAACTCTTCTCTTATATTGGCTTAGTCCCAAGTTATGTTCTGTTTCAGGTTTTTGAAGTTAAACAGCTAAGGATCCCTGATCCTTACCTTTTACTAAGGTTTGTCTTTTGGTTATCCTGATTATAAATGTTAAAGGGTTAGGATCCTAACTTGGATTCTCAGGTATGATCCTTAATCACTTTGATTTTATTCATTATTCATATAAGTGACCCTTATCCTTTGACTACAGAACTAGTGATCCTTAAGTTACATAACTTTTCTGAATTTGTCGACTATAGGATATTTGATCCTTGATCATATCCTAAAACTTTTAAACATGGTTTATTAAACCTTTATTCTTTACTTACAAATTCAAAGAAAGTGAATAACAACAGTAGAAAAATAAAGAATTCACAAGGATAACAACCCGGGAAATAGCCAAAAAGTTAAAGTTTTATTTATTCACAAAAGTTAAACCCTTTTAAGGTTGTCAAAATTACCAACCCAAGTTTCTACCAGCAATACGTGGCCCGTCCACTTGGGTTGGCAAAGGGTGTCCATTGTTAACAGGTCTTAAAGTGCAGGAAATAAAAGATTGCAGGATAACAAGTGGTTTCATCCACCAAACAGAGGATCCCTCCACCACCTATTATCCTACCAATTGTCTAAGGATCCATGATCCACAATCCTAAAACTATTGTTCAAAGTACAACCCAACATTGTTTCAAAACATCGCAACCAAAAAACTTTCAAATCCAAAAGAAATGGGCTCCGACCGCGTCTAGAAATATCCATCATCGCCCATTTCTACAGCTCACACCGTGGCTGCATCACCACCAGCATCATCACCACCAGCTTGATCCTTCCCGCTGCCGCTTGCCTCAATCGCCAAGACCTCTGTAGCCTCCTCCTCATCGTCTAGCTCAGCCAGCTTCGCCTTCCAGTCCTCCTTGTCCCAAGTGGTCCTGTCGAAGTCAGGATCCTCAGCCTCCTGAGCCATTTGCAGCTTGATCTTATACATGGTGATGGCAGTAGAGACTTTAGCATCCTCCAGCAGGTCGTGCCTCTCATGATCAACATCTATCTGGGCCATGACCACTTGCTGCTTTGCCAGAGCGAGATCCTTTTTAAGGCGAGAGATGGTTTGATCCTTGGCCAAGAAGATCTTCTGGAACTCCAGATGCTTTTGCTCCGCCTCCTCAACATATGCATCAAACAGCATCTCGACCTCGGCGAATTTCTGCAAAAAGTCAAGGTAAAGTTCAGGATCACATGATCCTCAAGTGGGCAGAATAATCAAGCTAAGTCAGTGATCCTTACATCAGCAAAGTATTCTTGGAACTGGTGGCGGATAAGAGGCAAGCCTTCAAGATTATCAGCTTCACTGGCCTTCCTCTTCTTTCCCCCTTTGGAGGTGACAGGCTTTGGAACCACAGCACTAGGGCTAGCAGCAGTCTTCTTCTTCCCAGACCTGGGAGCAACATCAGTAAGATCGGTAACACTGAAGCGGGTGGCTGACGTTGAAGATTTTCCAGCACCTATCAATCCAAAATAACAGATAAATATTCTTATTTTATTTACATTTCAACATTTAATTATATACAAACTCGGATACTTACTTGACATTGTGACTGAGCCTGAGGATACTTCTTGAGAATCCTTGGTGTTTGCTTGAAACGATCTTATTGCAGGATCGAGATTTTGGAAAGTGGTGATCCTCTCCTTGGTTGCAGGTGATGAAATGATGTGAGAAACAGATATAGCTGCACAAAAGATACAAAAAGGGGGTTAGTGATCCTCAGCAGAGACAGGTTATCCTATGATCCTTCTTTAAGGATCCCCTATCCTACCATGGGTGGCCCATTTTCTGGGAAGATCCTTCCCATCCGGGATAGAATCCCTCATAACGAAGAAGAAACGTCTCTTCCAGTTGGTGTCATTCTTGGTGGTTTTCAGGATTGGATGAGGTTCATCGGGTTTGTGTTTGAATAGAAAGCGGTGTGAACCATGGCTCACAAGGTTGTACAGTTCAGCAAGTTCAGACATTCCTAACTCTACATCCTCCTGCTCAATGATCCTTTCAAGGATAAACAAAACCCTCCACATCATTGGCATTGCCTGAACATAGGATATGGCGGTAAGGGAGAAGAAGGACTGGGTGAAAGCAGGAAAAGGATAGGAATATCCGATCAGAAATGGGGTAGCCGGAAAAGCAACCCAGGTTTCAGAGACGAAGTCACTCAGAGCGGTAGGGTCAAAGGGTTTAAAGACGGAGTCTGCCGGAAAGCAGTGACGAATCCGGTCTATATCCGGATTAGTAAAGCAGCAACGTTCCTTCGGAGAGTCTTTGATGATCCCTTGGCTCTTCAAAGGACTGTCTTTCTGATGATCCTTAGCAGGGGATGATCGTAACTTCATTGTGATTCAGAGATTTCGAGAAAGAAGGAACAGAGCAAGAATGAGAAGAGAAAAGGAGAGAGAGAAGTACCTGCTTGATATTCGAATGTGGATTTAAAGGGAGTATTGCTCGAATTTAAATGCACATTGATCCTTATCTCTAACTTGAATTTATAATGATGATTCTGCAGGGATGTTGCTTCAATGACGTATGATCGGTAACGGCTAGTTAGATCATAACGGCTATATATCCGTTAGTTTGTTGCAGATAAGATCAAGAAAATATAACTCGCTAAATTTACACTTTACTCATATTTTGGGGGCAATTGTTAGGGGAGGATTTTCCAATCCTAAGGATCACGGATCCTCAAGTGCTACCAGGATCATGGATCCTCAATTCTGTTTGAATTAAGGATCCTCAGTAGGTGTCAGGATTCAGGATCCTTATTGTTATCCTTATACTAACAATTTTCTACCTTGTACGTAAGCTTGTTTTGCAGGAGCAAAGGCACGGACCAAGTATTACCGAAATTCTTGGAGCATATTCCCTCAATATTCCGCACGTGCTCGGTTCTTGTAGACGTTATGGAGATCGTGGGGAGCTTGCACAATTTGCGGATTGTTAGTTAGTTTAGTTATTTCTAATTTAAAATGGGGATAACAAGCTTGAGTTAGAACACTTAGCTAATTTTGGCATACACACACTCTCGTAACAGCTCTCTATCAGCTCTCAAACACTACTCGGCGATTTCATACATTTTTGCACATTGCACACTAGTGATCCTTGTAACAAGCTTGTTATCATCCCGAGTTGTAAACTTCTTTTGATTAATCTTAGTTGGTGATCGGTAGTTTCCATAACCCGAGGTTTTTTATGCCGGAGATCAACTCTTGATCAAGGGCTTTTTCCTCGTATAAATCATTGTGTCATTTGTGCATCACATTTCTGAGTTATCCTTCATATTGTTTATCGATTCAAGCATCATTCCTCACAACAAAGATTTGGTTACATTATCTTAGCCTGATTTTTGACCAAAACAAGGATCCTGCCAATCTCTCCTGGATCCTTTTGTCATCCTCTAATCGGGTGAATCTAAGGGCCCTGATTCTCACTTCATCAAGATTCCTGCATGGGGTCATAACAAGATCATCATAGAATAATGAATCCCTAAGCAAACCCATTTTAAAGGCTTCCACAGCCGTGGCTATATCCAGATTAGGGATATCTAAGGATTCTTTACTAAACTTAGTGATGTAATCTCTAAGTGATTCATTTTGACCCTGTGTTACCCTATATAGATCACTAGTTAAACGTTCAAATTTTCTGCTACATGAGAACTGACGATTAAACAGATTAGCTAGATTAGCAAATGAAGTAATATAGTAAGGGGGAAGACTTAGCAGCCATTTAAGAGCTGATCCTGTGAGTGTGGATCCGAAACCCTTGCATAGGCATGCTTCTTTTAACCTCTCTGGGATGGGGTTGATCTCCATCCCCTCTCTATATTGAGCTACATGTTCTTCTGGATTCGTTGAACCATCATACAACTTCATAGCTGGTATCTGGAACCTTTTGGGTATCTCAGCATCACAAATGGGTGGTGCAAAACGAGATATCCTATGGCTCCCATCTGCAATTTCAGGGATGGGCTTGACCACTCCTGGAACGCTGGATATCATATCCTTTAGCTTCTGTAATTCCCTAGCCATAGCTTGATTGATACATGTATCCTGCATAGAGCCATGGTTAGTGTTATAAGAATTATTGAAAGTGTTACCTCCCAGGGGATTCAAGTTTGGAATTGCAGATGTAAATCCATATTGACGGGATTCTGGTATGATTGAAGGACCAGAAGAGGCGATGGTCTGCATTGGAATGAAGTCTCCTTGATGAACATCTGTGCTTGGGGGGTTGTACACTTCTCAAGAATCCTTGATCCTGAAAGACGTTGGATCCTTGAACCTGAAAGGGGGATCCTTGAACCTGAAAGGATCCTTGCACCTGTGAGGATCCTTGGACCGGAGAGGATCCTTGGACCTGAGAGGATCCTTGGACCTGAGAGGATCCTTGAACTTGTGAGGATCCTTGAACCCATGAGGATCCTTGAACCGTATGCGTTCCCATATATCCTCCTGAGCTGACGAAGGATCCCGGATGCTGGAAAGAGGATCCCGAAGGCTGAAAACATGATCCTTGAGGATGAAAGTGAGACCCAAAAGCCTGACTCATAGTTGTTGCTCCATAACGCCTTCCCAATGGTTCAGTTTGGTACTGGATATCTAAGGCTGCAGATTGCTGGGCAGTTATTGCTGGAGTGTCGAAATCCAGTGATCTTGGTATCAGAGGAGAGTGATCCTCCCCTGATCTCTTCTGTTTCTTAATGTCACCGATCTCCTGGAGGATCCTTTCGTTGGTTTTGTCCTGCTCTTGTATGTGATCCCTCATCTGCAAAATCAAAGTAAAAAGATCACTAGTAGTAGGATTAGAAGAAACAGAGGAAGTTGGTGGTTTTGGAAAAACGGGGCTTTGTCTCTTTGCAGCATTTTCAGCATTCTTCTGGGATCCAGAAGGTGGTGGAGGCAAAGGAGGAACGCCCTGTGATGAACTCATTGCCGGCATTGGACTTGAAGTGCTCTTTGCTGAAGAAGCCATCTGCTTGGATGTAATGAACCGAAATGATCACAAAAACAAGAATATCTTAGGAATGAAGCACCAATTGCCCCACGGTGGGCGCCAAACTGTTTTGGTAAAAAATCAGGCTAAGATAATGTAACCAAATCTTTGTTGTGAGGAATGATGCTAGAATCAACGAACAATGTAAAGGATAATTCATAAATGTAATGAACAAATGACACAAAGATTTATACGAGGAAAAATCCCTTGATCAAGAGTTGATCTCCGGCATAAAAAACCTCGGGTGATGGAAACTACCGATCACTAACTAAGATTAATCAAAAGAAGTTTACAACTCGGGATGATAACAAGCTTGTTACAAGGATCACTAGTGTGCAATGTGCAAAAATGTATGATATCGCCAAGTAGTGTTTGAGAGCTGATTGAGAGCTGTTACGAGAGTGTGTGTATCTGCTAAAATTAGCCAAGTGTTCTAACTCAAGCTTGTTATCCCCATTTTAAATTAGAAATAACTAAACTAACAAACTATCCGCAAATTGTGCAAGCTCCCCACGATCTCCATAACGACCACAAGAACCAAGCACGTGCGGAATATTGAGGGAATATGCTCCAGGAATTTCGGTAAGACTTGGTCCATGCCTTTGTTCCTGCAAAACAAGCTTACGCATAATGAAGACAATTGTTAATATAAGGATAACAATAAGGATCCTGAATCCTGATCCTGCAACACCTACTGAGGATCCTTAATTCAAACAGAATTGAGGATCCATGATCCTGGCAGCACTTGAGGATCCGTGATCCTTAGGATTGTAAAATCCTCCCCTAACAAGATGCACCATCAGTATATAGTGTCCAAGATTCTATATTTTCTCCTAGTTGTTGTACTTCTAGGTCTACTTCATTTTGAATATCACTACTATAATCAGCCACAAAGTCAGCTAAAGCCTGAGACTTTATGGCATTTCTAGGTTCATACACTAGATCATATGCACTTAATTTTACTGACCACTTAGCCATCCTACCTGACATCTCTGGTTTCCTAAGCACATTTTTTACAGGATAGTTGGTTTTAACATGAATCCTATGTGTTTCAAAATAATGTCTAAGTTTTGTTGACGCCATAACTAGGGCTAATATCAATTTCTATAAATGAGAATATCTAGTTTCAGCATCTAATAAACTTTTACTAACATAATAAACAGGATACTGCTGACCTTCATGATCCTTTACAAGGACGGCACTTACTGCATTCCATGATACTGCAAGATACAGGTGTTTTGGTAAAAAATCTGGCTAGGATAATGTAACCAAATCTTCTTTTGTGAGGTATGATGCTTGAATCAATGAACAAATGTATGAACAACTTGCAAATGAAATGAACAAGTGACACAAGGATTTATACGAGGAAAATGCCCTTGATCAATGTATGATCTCTGGCATAAAAAACCTCGGGTGATGGAAACTACCGATCATTAACTATAATTAAACAAATAAAGGTTACAACTTGGGATGATAACAAGCTTGTTACAAGGATCACTAGTGTGCAAAATGTATGAAATCGCTAATAAGTTGCAGAGAGCTTGCGAGAGTGTGTGTTTGCTAATTGTTTTCACTATCAAGCTTGTTTTCCCCTTTAAAAATAGAAATAAACTAAATAACTAACATCCCGCAAATTGTGCAAGCTACCCACGACTTCCATAACGGTCATTCTAGCTATGCACGTGCAGAATATTAAAGCATATTCCCCAGGAATATCGGCAAGACTATGTCCCACTCGTTCATTCCTGCAACGTCTTCTGAGGATCCTTAATTCAAACAGAATTGAGGATCCGTGATCCTGGCTGCACTTGAGGATCCGTGATCCTTAGGCTTAGAAAATCCATCCCTAACAATTGCCCCCAAAATATGAGGAATAAAATATAATTTAATGAGTCATATTTTTGATCTTATCTCGAACGAACTAGCTAACGGATATATAGCCGTTAAAATCTAACTAGCCGTTGCAGATCATAAGTCATCGACATGACAACCTGCAAAACCATCATTATAAATTCGAAATTAGAGATTGTTGGGATTGAACCCTATCAGAGGAACAAATAATAAAAGCCAAAACCGGATCACAACAGTGGATTCGTAATAAACAGCTGTTTACATTAGACTTTCCCTTTGAAAGTGATTAGAACATCTGATGCCCTCTATCCACTGTCCGTATACAACAGCTGCTGCCCTTCAAACTGCTGATGAAGCCCTAAAAACTGTTAAGATGCAAACACTGCTGGCTCAATCTACTGATGACCAAAGGACTGCTCACTCAAGGACTAATCAACCTTGAGGAAAGCACTGATGAAAGGAGAAAACAATAGTTTAGTGTGTCTTTTGTATTGTATAGAATCAGTGGTTAGGATAACAGTGTTTGTATAGGAACAGTGGTTACAGGTTGTTAGACGTAGCTTTCATGGTGACGTCAGCTGAGATGCTTCAGTGGTTTGGTTTGCCTATAAATGGAGCAGTACCCTATACTGTTACATTTGATTGACTGAGTAAGTTCTTCTCCTCTAGTCCAATCCTTTCATCTTGTGTGCAATCAACCTTGGAGCATGAGGTGAATGGTCACTCATTGCCTTAAAGCATGAGGTGAACAGAATTGAGAAGATCAAGAAAAATCCAGGAATGAAGAGGTCAGCTCCAAACTGGAGCAAATATAAAAAGGCCATTGATAAACTTACCTTGGAGTACAAACAAAAGAAACAAGAGTTGGTGGATGCAAAGGTTGGAACTGCTAATGCCATAGCAAAATGGACAAAGCAGTATACAGATGAGGCTTATGAAAGGCTTAAGAAAAGAAGGATGACAGATTCTGACACTCCAAAGAAGCCTGACTACAAAAAGCCAAAACAGCAGATCAAAACTTCTGAACCACTGATCACATCAGCAGATGTTTCAGTCACTGAGCTAGAACAAAGAAAAAGGCAAGAGCAGATTGAACAAGAAACTGCAGAAGACATAGCTGCAGCAAATGAAATCATAAAAGAGGCTTTCAAACAAATGTCAGCTGAAAACTCTGAAGCAGCAAAAGTTCAGAGTACTGATCATGCTGAAAACTCTGAACTACCAAAAGCTCAGAGTAATGATCAGGCTGAAAACTCTGAACCAGCAAAAGCCCATGATACTGCTTCACAAATCTTTACAAGGCCAAAATCTCCCAACTCATCAGTAAATAAACCTCTCCCAAGAAACCCATTGGGTTCAAAAATACTAAAGTGGATGTCTGATCAAAAGACCCATGTATTGACCCTGTTCAGATCCAATGGTGAAGTGAAGTACATATCAAGGAAACAAGCACTAAGCCTTGGTGTTGAAGATCTACAAGATCTCCTTGAACTTACACTGTGCAGGGATGAGGATGACTCAAGTTCCAAGGATTTTGAAGAAGAATTTAAAAGACAAGCTAAGGAACTTCTGATAAGAAAATAAAGATCCAGAGTAATGAAGGGTTTTGGCATTATCTGTTCCAGGGGGAGATTGTTGGGATTGAACCCTATCAGAGGAACAGATAATAAAAGCCAAAACCGGATCACAACAGTGGATTCATAATAAACAGCTGTTTACATTAGACTTTCCCCTTGAAAGTGATTAGAACATCTGAAGCCCTCTATCCACTGTCCGTATACAACAGCTGTTGCCCTTCAAACTGCTGATGAAGCCCTAAAAACTGTTAAGAAGCAAACACTGCTGGCTCAATCTACTGATGACCAAAGGACTGCTCACTCAAGGACTGATCAACCTTGAGGAAAGCACTGATGAAAGGAGAAAGCAGTAGTTTAGTGTGTCTTTTGTATTGTATAGAATCAGTGGTTAGGATAACAGTGTTTGTATAGGAACAGTGGTTACAGGTTGTTAGACGTAGCTTTCATGGTGACGTCAGCTGAGATGCTTCAGTGGTTTGGTTTGCCTATAAATGGAGCAGTACCCTGTACTGTTACATTTGATTGACTGAGTAAGTTCTTCTCCTCTAGTCCAATCCTTTCATCTTGTATGCAATCAACCTTGGAGCATCAGGCTGAGGGGGAGTTTTGTTTGTAAGCATGCTTTGTAATCTTTTGATTTACTTTGTAATCTTTCGACTGATGCAATTCATGTGTTTATCAAATCTATTTCCCTTTATGATTGTGTTTACAAAGTTTGTTGTTCATTTCCGCTACACTTAAACTCTGTTCATCTCTATTGATTTGTTTAAGTTATACAAACAAACACAATCATGAGAGCCTCCGATCTTAACAATTGGTATCAGAGCCTGGACAGTCAAATTCGATCTAACAGTCAATTTGACATAACAGTTCAGCTCAAAATTCATTGATACTAAGGTTGATTGTATTTAGTTGAAAAACAGAGTAACGAGAAATCACGTTCAAAGTGACTACTCAAAGGCTCTGTAAAACAACCAAGATGTCATAGGACACACAAACTTCACATAACAAGTGATATCATACATAAACCACCTACAATTTTCAGATCTGAAAATATATCTGATAACTATGGTAAAATTATTTATGAAAATTGATTTCAATTGTTGTTATGAAGTTTTTGCTGTTTCCATCATGTTTGCTGCTAAGGTATGAACCTCAGGTTAACAAAAACCTATGTTCATAAAAACATTAGTGTTTTTGTTTACACAAAAAGAGGGAAATTAAAACTTTAGTCATTTAGATCTTATGTATTGGAAAACAGGTTGAGAATCCTCAAAAGGACCAAATCAACCTTGTTAAAATACACTCAGAAAATCAGGGGTCAAAATAGTCCAAATCATATGTAATGTGAGATTTGATAATGAAACATGTACAACTGTGGTCAGATCTCTCAAAACATTACTGCAAAATGATTCTGGATTAAGTATTTCTTCAATAAAGACCTCCCAGTAAGTATATCATTACTTATGAATGGGAAGGGTAAAAAGGGAAGAAGGAAAATCACAAAAACTCAAAAGTGTGTTTATCTCTGAAGAAAAGAGTATAAACATAAAACACTTAAGAGTCAAAATTGGGGGTAACAATGATCATTAAGCACAAGCAACTGTGTGCATTCATTGGTTCAGGGAAGTTCAGGTAACAATTGTATCCCCAGTAAGTAAACTTATAAGAGGACTAGACAAGCTATCAGAATCATCACATGGTAACAAAATCTATAACAGGGTTTACAAAAACTTATGTGTACATGTGTCCTCATTTTTGCAATCAACTGACAAGAAAATGGTACCAAATAGTGGTCAAACTGTATTTACAATTTCATACCACTGTTTTCAAACCACTGACCATTTTCATAAACTTGAGAATGATATGATTATGAGTTTTATTGGAAAATATACCAGATCCTTTTGGTGCTGTTTTCAGAAAATCCTTTAATTGTTTTTCTGGAAAAGAAATTTCTCAAATAAAGCAGGATATATTATTTTTTATTTTTCTTTAAGAATAATATATTTTGTACTTTTACTGGTTTTTGATAGTAAAAGTTTCAATCTCCTGTCAGGATATAGAACCTTTATTTTTTTTGGTGATATTATCCTCGAAAATGGATCAATAGGAAATGGTTCAAGTGTCAAGGTCATGTCAAACTCAAGTTTATTTTAACACTGATCAAAAGATTGATTGCTAACAGACCCTAAAATACCTGGATACTCATGTTCTAATTAAAATATTATGACACAAAATGAGTAGCCTTAGTAAAAGGGTTTACATCTTCTGGGATACTAAACCACTGTCAGGAATCTATAAAAGATTCAAAATGTGTAATTGACATGTGGCAAAACCTTGAATGCAAATTCTCATAAAAGCTGCTGACATATTAAACTTGACAACTTGCATCTAAAATGTATTTTGTTGAGGTTAACAATCTTGCAGACATTTCAGAATCACCATCAACAGATGATTGGAGATGATATTGTGATTTCACAAGATAAAATCATTTCTTTTATCAGAACAGCAGATGCTCAAAATTTTTGTCAAAAGCTTATCCACTGATGCACTAACAGTTGCAGATATACTAGTATTTCAAATCTTTACCATTATCTTACCCCTAATCACTGTTTTGTTCAAACATCTGTTTCCTAAATACTGTCCACTGCTGAAAGTCAACCCCTGATCTTTCATTTTCTTGGCAAGCACTGATGTTCAAAATCAGTATCTTATCCACTGATATGCTATCCACTGATAGTAAAAATCACCCACTGTTCTCATATTGTTACCGTTGTAACCACTGATACTTGCTTCATCAGTGGTTCTCCAAAACAACTGTCCTCCATTATTCATTTCTTCATCAGAGGTTGGCACGTGGTCAGTTATTAGCCATCAGATCTTTGTAAACCGCTGCCATGTCAGCTTTCATTTTTTTCCCTTATAAAACCCTGATCAAAACCCCAAACAGGGTTTTACACTGTCGAATTGAATTCCAAAATTCTCTTCTCAAAGCAGTTTCCCATTTTCCATCTCAAATCATTCTTCGTTCGTCCTCATCAAAATGACGAAATCAAAATCAAAATCATCCTCATCTTCATCTCCCAAAGAAGCCACACAAATGGCCGCTGAACCTATTGAAATCCCATACAAATCCCCTCACAATTACTTGGGTCTACTCACAAAACCCACTACCACCAACACTTTCGATTCCATCATTGACATCATGTCTGCATCAAAGTACAAAACTTTGCTTACAGCAGATGCTCCAATCTATCAACAAACCCAGAGAGAGTTTTGGAAAAATGCTACCCTTGACAAACAAGGCGAGAAAGTCATAGCCATCAACTCCTCCATACAGGGTAAAGCGATTCAAATTACTCCACAATCCATTTCGGAAGTCATTAAACTCGATGATTAGAAAGGTAAAACATCTTATCCCAAAAACGAGTTGAAAACTGATTTTCTGAAAAGAGGGTATGCAAAACAAACAAAAAGGGATACCTTACAAAAAGGTTATTTTCCTTCTGCACCTAGATTTTTATTTCATACACTTTTAATGTGTGTTTCAAATAAAACAACTGCTTTTAACGAAATACCATTAAAGATCCAATGTCTGGGTTATGCCATTTTACATAATGAAGATTTTAATTACTCCCAGGAGATCTTTGATGACTTGGTAAAAAATGTTGACATCAAAGCATTTTTACTTTTTCCAAGGTTTTTAAGTTACTACTTTAAACAAAAATTTGGAAAAGAAAATCAAAATCTGCTCAAACAAGGTGTTTATTTTCAAATAAAAGGTTTAACACCTGAAACATTCACTAGAATGTTAACACCTTCAAAAACAAAAGCAGAGGTGCCTGAGCTGAATTTAGCAGCTACCACTGCTCCTCAGAAATCTGCTGCTGAGCCCACTGCTCCAGGTGATCATAGCAGCACAACCACTGCTTTGAAACCCACACCTGCCATCACCAAAAAGGCCAAAATGAAATCATCCAAAAAGCCCACCAAACCCTCTAAAAAGGCAACTCTGGAATATGAGATCCCAGAGCTAATGCCAGTGACAACACAAATGTCACCACAAACCATTGCTGCTACTTCCTCATAGCAGATGGAAGAAAGATCTCCACCATTGCCTCAAACTCCTCTTGCATCCTCACAAAAGGATCAGGTTGTAAGCACAGGGACCCCACATTATGATGCTCTGGATTCAATTGGATCCATCTTCCTCAGTCCTGATCCCAAGGACATGTCTCTTTCAACACCCATAGCCTAACCAATCACATTACCACAATCCATAATACCCTTGTTGCATGCAGTTGCTATAGCTCAGACACAAACCAGTTCCTCTCTATCACCTATCACTGAGAGTACACTCCCACAAGTGACTGGGTCTGATGCTACTACCCCTTCTATCCCAGCAACAACTGAGGAGGTTACACCCCTTGAGTTACAAGTAACTCTTGGTGGTAGTTCAAGTGGAGCAGCAACTACAAGTGATGGATCAACAGATCTACATTTGGACAGTTGTTTCATTAGTAAGACTCCCTTGAAGGCAATTTCTTCTATAGCACCTTTGGTAACCACTAGTGAGTTTGTTTTAACCACTGGTACCCTTAAAAGGTTATCAAGTGTTGAAGAGAGAAGACCCCAGAACCAAGAACAAGGGGCATCAATGGGTGATTTTTGGGACTCAGTTCCTAAGTCACACATTGGTACAACCACTGCTGGTGGGGAATCAGATGAACCCATTAAGTTGGGTGATGATTTACAATATCAGGAATTGACGGGGATAATTGACAACCTTGAAACATCTGTTTCTGAAATAAAGGATATGGTGCAACAGCTGTTAAAAGCTCAAAATGCACAATCCACTGCTGGTCCAGCTCAAGCATCTACACAAGCACCTGCTGCAAATGAGCTCTGGAATCTATTTCAACCTTTTCTCCAACAACAAAAACAAATGGCTGATCAACAACATGAAATACATGTACAAGAGCTGAGGAACACAATGGAGTCTAGGTTCTAGAACACACAAGCAGACATCAAGGCTATCAAGGCCCACATATTGAAAACCACTGGCACTGCTCCTCCAACTGTTCACTTTATTGATCAATTACCCCCAGATAATGCCAAAAAGGGGGAGAAAATTCAGGAGTGGAAGAAGAAGGGAATAGATGATGGTCTTTACATTGAACCTGAAAAGGATGCCATGACTAGAAAGATTCCCTTGCCAGATGGTAGCAAAAAGGTTGATGTTACCCAAAATTCACTTGATGAAGCTATAGCAAGTGTAAAAAGGGACAGCGAGGCAAAGGATATGTCAAGATGGAATGAGGAGAAAAGAGCTTACATGGAGCTGAATGCGCAGGGTTGTTCTGAGCCAAAGGATGTTAAAAATCCTGTGCCAAAAAGAAATCCCACTAGAAAAGTGAGGGAACCCAAATCCACACCATCCAGACCCACAAAGCATACCTCCAAACCACCTCCCAAAGGCTCCAAACCTCAAACCACAAAATCTCAAACTTCCACCCAAACAGTTGATATGTCAGTGGTTTCAAAAACTGCTAGCCAAACAACTGTCACCACTTTAAAACACATTACAACCACTGCTCTACCAGCACCCATCAAATCACCACTAAAAACAACCTCACCACCATCACCTCCTGCCAAAAAGCAGAAGACACCAGATGTTACAACATCTGTTGTAATGACAACAGTGGTTGAAACACCATTTGTTTCAACAACTGTTAGTCAGCCACCATCCACCACTGCCCTCACCATCGTTACATCACAATCAAAACCACCTTCACCCAAAAGGCTTTACACAAGGAAAAGGAAATCTCATGAGGGTAATGATGATATACCAGCACCCATTCCTTTATCCTCCACACCTTACATTGCCATCGAACCACAACAATCCATTCCACCAACTCTAGTCAAACCAATAAACCCTGCTAACCTTGTATCCTTTGCTCAAGGTTATCCACTAGAATTGGAAGTTGTAAAGGATGAGATGAGACAATTTTATACAGAAGATGATCCTTCAAAAAGAAGATTTCCTTCTCTCACAGGCTTCAGGAACCCAGAAAATATGGATGCTTATCTAAAACTTAAAGCCAGGCAGGCAGATATAAGAGCAAGAATTGAATGCAAAGATCAAGGTGATAAAGCCATTTCAGAAAGAATGGAATTTTTACTCACTAAGGTCAAACAAATGGAGGATTATGCAAAAGACCTAAGCAAAGAAATGTCAAATCTGCCACCTGGAGTCATCCTACAAAAGGAAATGAGAAAGGAGTATCTTGCATTCATCATGAAAGAAAAATTTTATCAAGCTAATAAAGAACAATTCAGTGAATGGCCACTCATTGCCTTAAAGCATGAGGTGAACAGAATTGAGAAGATCAAGAAAAATCCAGGAATGAAGAGGTCAGCTCCAAACTGGAGCAAATACAAAAAGGCCATTGATAAACTTACCTTGGAGTACAAACAAAAGAAACAAGAGTTGGTGGATGCAAAGGTTGGAACTGCTAATGCCATAGAAAAATGGACAAAGCAGTATACAGATGAGGCTTATGAAAGGCTTAAGAAAAGAAGGATGACAGATTCTGATACTCCAAAGAAGCCTGACTACAAAAAGCCAAAACAGCAGATCAAAACTTCTGAACCACTGATCACATCAGCAGATGTTTCAGTCACTGAGCTAGAATAAAGAAAAAGGCAAGAGCAGATTAAACAAGAAAATGCAGAAGACATAGCTACAGCAAATGAAATCATAAAAGAGGCTTTCAAACAAATGTCAGCTGAAAACTCTGAAGTAGCAAAAGTTCAGAGTACTGATCATGCTGAAAACTCTGAACTACCAAAAGCTCAGAGTAATGATCAGGCTGAAAACTCTGAACCAGCAAAAGCCCATGATACTGCTTCACAAATCTTTACAAGGCCAAAATCTCCCAACTCATCAGTAAATAAACCTCTCCCAAGAAACCCATTGGGTTCAAAAATACTAAAGTGGATGTCTGATCAAAAGACCCATGTATTGACCCTGTTCAGATCCAATGGTGAAGTGAAGTACATATCAAGGAAACAAGCACTAAGCCTTGGTGTTGAAGATCTACAAGATCTCCTTGAACTTACACTGTGCAGGGATGAGGATGACTCAAGTTCCAAGGATTTTGAAGAAGAATTTAAAAGACAAGCTAAGGAACTTCTAATGAGAAAATAAAGATCCAGAATAATGAAGGGTTTTGGCATTATCTGTTCCAGGGGGAGATTGTTGGGATTGAACCCTATCAGAGGAACAGATAATAAAAGCCAAAACCGGATCACAACAGTGGATTCATAATAAACAGCTGTTTACATTAGACTTTCCCCTTGAAAGTGATTAGAACATCTGAAGCCCTCTATCCACTGTCCGTATACAACAGTTGTTGCCCTTCAAACTGCTGATGAAGCCCTAAAAACTGTTAAGAAGCAAACACTGCTGGCTCAATCTACTGATGACCAAAGGACTGCTCACTCAAGGACTGATCAACCTTGAGGAAAGCACTGATGAAAGGAGAAAGCAGTAGTTTAGTGTGTCTTTTGTATTGTATAGAATCAGTGGTTAGGATAACAGTGTTTGTATAGGAACAGTGGTTACAGGTTGTTAGACGTAGCTTTCATGGTGACGTCAGCTGAGATGCTTCAGTGGTTTGGTTTGCCTATAAATGGAGCAGTACCCTGTACTGTTACATTTGATTGACTAAGTAAGTTCTTCTCCTTTAGTCCAATCCTTTCATCTTGTGTGCAATCAACCTTGGAGCATCAGGCTGAGGGGGAGTTTTGTTTGTAAGCATGCTTTGTAATCTTTTGATTTACTTTGTAATCTGTCGACTGGTGCAATTCATGTGTTTATCAAATCTATTTCCCTTTATGATTGTGTTTACAAAGTTTGTTGTTCATTTCCGCTACACTTAAACACTGTTCATCTCTATTGATTTGTTTAAGTTATACAAACAAACACAATCATGAGAGCCTTCGATCTTAACAGAGATAAGGATTGAGAGGCATTTAAATTCGTGTGTTACTTCCCTTTAAATCCTCATCTAAAGACTGATCAGGTATCTCTCTTCCTCCTTCTCTCTTCATTTGCTTATTCTGATTTTTGTTTTTCTGAACATCCATGATGAAGATGGTTCTTCGATCCTCACCGGCCAAGGATCCAAAGAAGGATAGTCCCCTGAAAAGCTAAGGGATTATCCAAAATCCTTCAAAGGAACTCTGCCCCTTTACCGACCCGGAGATTGACCGGATTCGCCATTGTTTCCCGGCGGAAACCGTCTTCAAATCCTTCGACCCTTCTGCGAAAAGTGATTCTGTCTCTGACACTTGGGTTGCTTTTCCGGCCACCCCATTCTTGATAGGATTTTCCTATCCTTTCCCTGCCTTCACTCAATCTTTCTTTTCACTCACCGGCATGTGCTATATTCAGGCCATGCCGATGATGTGGAGAGTACTGTACACCTTAGAGAATATCATCGAGCAAGAGGGTATTGAGATAGGAATGTCTGAGTTGGCCGAGTTGTATAATCTTGTCAGCCACGGTTCACACCGATTCTTATGCAAACACAAACCTGGTGATCCTCACCCAATCCTCAAGACCACAAAAAACGATACTCATTGGAAAAATCGTTTCTTCTTTGTTAGGAGGGACTCCATCCCGGATGGGAAAGACCTTCCCAAAAATTGGACCACCCATGTTAGGATATAGGATCCTTATAGAAGGATCATAGGATGACTCTGTTTCTGTTGAGGATAACTGATCCTTTTCTGTTTTTATTGTGCAGCCATCTCAGTTTCTCATCTTCTAGAATCACCTGCAACAAAGGAAAGAATCGCTGCCTTTTGGAACCTTAATCCCGCTGTTAGAACGTTCCAGGCAAAAACAAAGGATTCACAAGAAGTATCATCTTGTTCAGTCACCATGTCAAGTAAGTATTTACATTTATGTGTAATTAAATATTTAAATAAATATTGAACAAGGATACTTATCTGTTGTTTGCCATTTGTAGGTGCTGGAAAGTCTTCAAAATCAGCCTCTCGCTTTAGTGTCAGTGATCTTGATGCATTTGCCTTCTCCCGGTCCGGCAAAAAACATTCTGCTGCTAGTCCTAGCCTCCCAGCTCCTAAGGCTGTCAGCACCAAGGGCAAGGGTGGAAAGAAGAGGAAAACTGCTGACACCCTTGAAGGCCTGCCCCTCATCCAGCATCAATTTGAGGAATATGTCTCTGAGGTAAGGATCCCTGATCCTTAAGTCTGCTTTACCCATATTGAGGATAACAGATCCTGACGTGTGTCATTCTTTTGCAGAAATTTGCTGAGATCCATATGCTTATGGATTCCTATACTGAAGAGGCTGAGCAAAAGCAACAGGACTTCCAAAAGCTGTTCCTGGCTAAGGATCAGACCATCTTTTCCCTCGAGAAGGAGCTCAACTTGGTGAAAAAGCAGCTGGTCATGGCCTACGTCATTGCTGATCAGGAGAAGGCTGAAGTAATGGAGGGTGCTAAGCTTTCTGCCACCATTGCCATGCTCAAGATCAAACTGCAGATGGCGAAGGAAGCTGAGGATCCTAGCTTTGACAGGACTGCTTGGGACCAGGAAGGTTGGAAGGCTAAGCTGGCTGAGCTAGATGATGAAGAGGAGGCTGGAGAGGTCCTGGCAATCGAGGATAGTGGCAGCGGGTTGAAGGATCAGGCGGAAGGATCAGCGGCTGGTGGCGATGCAGCAAAGGAGTAAGCTGCACAAATGGGCGATGATGGAAATTTCTAGACGTGGCCGGAGCCCATTTTTTTATGGGTTGGTAGTTTTTTTGGTTGTTGATGTTTTTAGAACAATGGTTGGTTTGTAATGGTGAACAATAGTATCTAGGTATAAGGATCACCAATCCTTCGAACAATAGGTAGGGTTGCAAATGGTGTAGGGATCCTCTGTTTGAGGGATGAAGCCATTGTGATCCTGCCGTCTTTCTTTTCCTGCACTTTATGAACTGTTAACTAAGGACACCCTTTGCCTACCCCAGCGGACGGGCCACGTTTTGCTGGTAGATGCTCGGGGTAGGCAATTTTGACAACCTTTAAAGGGGTTTAACTTTTGATAAATAAATAAAACCTTAACCTTTTGGCTATCCCGTGTTGTATATGTTGTGCCTTTTTACCTTTCAGTTTTTATTGTAAATTTCTCTGAATACACAAGTTAAGAATGAAAATGTATTAGATTATACCAAAAAGTTTAGGATATGATCAAGGATCAAATATCCTAAGTTTGAAAGAAGTGATGTAATTTTAGGATCATGTATCCTGTTGTCAAAGAATAAGGGTAATTTAAATAAATAAAGAATAAAATTAAAGTGATTAAGGATCATACCTGAGAATCCAAGTTAGGATCCTAAATCTTCAATATAAAATCAGGATAACCAAAAGGCAAACCTTAATAAAAGGTTAGGATCAAGGATCTTTAGTTGTTTAACTTGAAAAACCTGAAATGGAACATAACTTGGGACTAAGCCAATATAAGAGAAGAGTTAGCAACTGGGGACAAGCCCAACAATATGGGGACAAGCCCAATAAACTGGGGACAAGCCCAAAACACTGGGGACAGGCCCAAAGGATCTTGTGTAAACTGGAGTATGGCCCTCACTGGCGACTATCCAAACTTAGTGACATGAAAATGCCAAAACCTTAGCTAACGTGAAAACGTTAGAAACCTTAGGAACGGATGTATGGTACGTCTACCATTATACGTAGGATCCTGGATACAGCCAGTACAATGAAATTGTCAGCCCCTAAAGTGGGTACTGGTCCCATTGCCTTGAACTGCACCAAGATCATCGTGCGCTACTGGCGAAACTGGGGACATGCCTAAAAAACTGGGGACAAGCCCATAAAACTTAGGAGACTTCTGTGGATACTTGATCCTTTGCTGAGGATACATCAACCTTCTGCAAAAACTCAGAACTAAATGAAAGAATGATAAAGGATCTAGGATCCTTCTCTTTGTAAATAAGTTAATTAAAGAAGTGAATAAATTGAGGTTAGATCATTACCAGAGTGAGGATCATCTATCCTCTAAGGATCCTTCATGAACGTTGGACACGAGAATAGCCAAGGATCCTGGATCCCTATTACATGAAGTATTTCTTCTGGTGGATAGCATTCCAAGCTCTTGGTAGCAAATCACCTTCCATTGTTAATAACCTATATGCCCCCTTTCCTGCCTCAGCTTCAATAAGATAGGGGCCTTCCCACTTTGGTGCTAATTTGCCATCAGCAGGATTTATGGTATTCTTGAATGCTTTCCTCAACACCATATCACCAACTTGAAATTTTCTGATCCTGACATTTTTGTTGTAAGCTCCAGCCATCCTTTGTTGATAACTAGCGGTGCAAACGAGCCGAGCGGCTCGCGAGCTACTCGAGATCGACTCGAGAAAAAGCTCGAGCCGAGCCTTAGCGAGCCCGAGCCGAGCTTGAGCCTCAAAACAAAGCTCGTTTGTTTATCGAGCCCGAGCTCAAGGCTCGCATGTGAAGCTCGTTAGGCTCGTCGAGCCTTATCGAGCCTTAGTGTAAACGAGCCGAGTCGAGCCGAGCCGAGCTTATTTAAACTTGTTTATAAGCCAACCTCGAACCTAAAAATAAGCTTATTTAGTAAACGAGCCCGAGCCCGAGCTTCACTTATCGAGCTCGTGAGCCTAAAAAGTCTATTATTTATATTATTTTTATTTAATATACTAATTAATAGATAATAAACGAGCCGAGCCCGAGCTGAGCTCGAGTTTGAGAAAATACAAACGAGCCGAGCTCGAGCTTTGAAAACAAAGCTCGAATCGAGCCGAGCTCTCATGAGTTAATCGAGCTCGAGCCTGGTCGAGCTCGGGCTCGGCTCGGCTCGTTTGCACCACTATTGATAACTAGCCATTCTTATCCTTGCCAAATCCCTGATTTCTTCTATGGTATCCATGTCTTGAATCAAGCTTTCAGCATTTCCTTCAGGATCACGGATGCTTGTTCTTGCAGTAGGAACCACCATCTCTGTAGGGATCACTGATTCTGCTCCAAACACTAAAGAAAATGGAGTTTGGCCAGTAGCATTCTTGGGAGTTGTCCTATCAGCCCATAGCACATAAGGTAGTTCTTCTGCCCACTTTCCTTTCTTGGATCCAAGCTTCTTTTTCAAGTTGTTGATGATGATCTTGTTGGATGATTCTGCTTGACCATTAGCTTGTGGGTGGACTGGTGTTGATGTTATCATCTTAATCCCCCAGCTGTCACAAAAGTTAGTAGTTCTACTCCCAATAAATTGGGATCCATTATCACAAACAATTTCAGAAGGAATACCAAATTTGGTAATAATGTTTCTTTTGATAAAGGATATCACTTCTTTTTCTCTGACTTGAGCAAAGGCTTCATCTTCTATCCACTTGGAGAAGTAGTCAGTCATAGCAAGCATGAACACTTTCCCTCCTGGTGCTTTGGGAAGTTTACCAACTCTATCCATTCCCCATCTCATGAATGGCCAAGAAGAGGATATAGGATGCAGGAGCTCTGCTGGCTGATGAAGGATATTGCTATGTCTCTGACAAGCATCACATTTCTTGGCATAATCCATAGCATCCTTCTTCATAGTGGCCAATAGTATCCTGTCCTAAGGATCCTTGAGAACAATGCTCTGCCCCCAGTGTGGTTTCCACAATCTCCTTCATGAAAATCCTTTAGGACTTCTTGAATTTCAGGATCCTCTATGCACCTTAGATATGGACCTGCAAGAGATCGTTTATAGAACACGTTATTTAATATTGTAAATTGAGATACCTTGATTTTGAAATCCCTGGGGTTTTCTCCTGTAGGAATCTCTCCATGTTGTATATATCTCATGATTGGAAGGATCCATGATCCTGAATGAGACTGTGCATTATCACTAGGAACCACTGCAGAATCCTCTTCTATCTCCATATCTATGTGATCCTCAATAGCAGGAGCCAAAATATGGATGATAGGAATTTTGATATCCTCTGGAATCTTCAATGATGATCCAAGATTGGCCAATGCATCAGCTTCTGCATTCTCTTCCCTAGGTACCTGTGTCAAACTAAAAGAAACAAAAGAGAGTGCCAATTCCTCAAGATACCTGATCCTCATATGCTTGGCAATTTGCAAACAAGCTATCAAGGCCTCATATTCAGCCTCATTATTAGTATGAAACTCACAAGCTATTGAGTGGGGTATTATGTCCCCCTGTGGCGATTTTAGTAGTATTCCAAGTCCTGTTCCATTGACATTAGAAGCTCCATCAGTGAAGAGTATCCAAGGATCCTTAGTCTCTTCAAGCTGCTGAACTTCTAACTCAGCTTCTATTTGTAAGTCACTACTAAAATCTGCCACAAAGTCAGCTAAGGCTTGGGATTTGATGGCAGTCCTTGGTTCATATCTTATATCATAAGCACTAAGCTTCACTGCCCATTTAGCCATCCTCCCTGACATTTCGGGTTTCCTGAGAACATTCTTAATTGGAAAGTTAGTCTTAACAATAATGGCATGAGTTTCAAAATAATGTCTTAGTTTAGTAGATGCCATAATCAAAGCAAGGATAAGTTTTTCTAAATGTGAATACCTGGATTCAGCATCAAGCAAACTCTTACTTACATAATAGACAGGATGTTGTGTACCTTCGTGATCCTTAACAAGGACTGCACTTACTGCTTTAGAGGATATCACTAGATATAAGGATAATATATCCCCTTTTTCTGGTTTCATCAAGGCAGAAGCTGAGGATAGGTAATCCTTAAGAGCTTTGAGAGCATTTTCATGCTTTTCAGTCCACTCAAATTTCTTGTTCTTTCTCAGTATGTCATAGAATTCTTTGCACTTTTCTGATGACTTTGATATGAACCTATTCAAGGCTGTGATCCTGCCTGTCAACCTTTGCACATCCTTGGCGTTGGCAGGAGATTTGATATTCACAATTTCCTTGATTTGCTCTGGACTTGCTTCTATGCCTCTTTTTGTTACCATGTAACCTAGGAATTTGCCTGCTTTAACACCAAAGTGACACTTTGAAGGATTCAATTTCATATTGAATTTTTCGAGGATATCGAATGCTTCCTCCAGGTCTCTAAGGTGATCCTCAGCTCTCTTGGACTTAACCACCATGTCATCTATGTAGACTTCCATAGTGTGTCCTATTTGTTCCTTAAACATCATATTGACTAGCCTTTAATAAGTAGCACCTGCATTCCTTAGTCCAAATTGCGTAGCAATATAACAATAGATACCAGTTGGGGTCATAAAGGCTGTGTCCTCTTGGTCAGATGGTTCCATCTGAATTTGTTGGAATCCAGATGAAGCATCCATAAAGGTCAACAACTCATGACCCGCGGTAGCATCCACCATGGAGTCAATGTGGGGTAATGGGAAAGGATCCTTGGGACATGCCTTGTTTAAATCAGTGAAATTGACTGTCACGGCCCCCGACCCGGTTTTATCCGTTTCAGGAGCCGCGGGACAGAAAACTCGTGGTATTGATTTAATTGAGTTTAACAGCGGAAGTTTATCATCAGGATCTTTTTAAAGCTGAAATGTTTCCCGATTATTTTATTTTACATTCGGGATAAAACCCCGGTAATTTACAATACAGAGAAATCTTTATATTACAAAAAAATATATATTTCTTTATTTTATATTGAGCCACTTTCTTAAGCTTGCAGTGCTTCCCGGCACTTTTCCTGGATTACAACAGATCACCTGAAACATGTTTGAAAAAGGTTTTGTCAGCGGGAAATACTGAGTGAATCATTCTGTTTAATAAAACAGACCTGTTTGTTATAATTTACAGTATTAAGAGCGATTACAATGTTTCTATCTTTTGAATTAACTGACCCAGTTGTCACTTGACCAGACTAGTGACTGTGGACATATCACTTGCTGGGTCCGTTCACCCCCAAGTGATAAATAATTAGTAGCTATGTGCACATCCACCCACATACTGGCAGTAATTTCAGATTTCATAGACTTAATCCCTGTAATTATAATCTTTGAAAATAAACATGCTTTTGTAAATAGATTTGATAAAAAGAGAATGACTCACATTGCAGATTTAATCCGGACAGAGTCTAGTCTATGGATTAGCCTTGTTACCCTAATTTATATAACAATGCACACAAAACTGGGTTAGTAATCAATACAGCATTTACGATGACTCACGAGATCAACCATCACAACGAATGACAAAGTGCTATGCTTAAGATCTATCGAATTAACGATTAATGACAAAGCATCACCCTACTGTGGGCAGCACTTAAACATCCATTGAGTACATTGATCGATCGGAAAATGAATCGTAATAGCGATCGAATTAATACCCGGTATTTGAGCAGTACTACACTATAATTGAACTAAATTCGACCTTTAGAGCAGTAGAATTTCGTTTGTGTAAGTTTTTATCGACACCAGTGGATTGTGCAAGTGAAGGGCTATTTATAGCTAAAATTGAGGTCTGACGCGGCCCGCTTAAACCTTAAGCTTAACCTTACGCGGCCCGCGTTGCCGCCCAGTCTACGACTAGCTTTGACCAGTCATACGTAGGTGCACCAGATGGTCAACACGTGGCACAGTTACGCTTATCCGGTCAACCCTTGCATTGACGCGGCCCGCGTAAGACTTACATTGTCTCTTACGCGGCCCGCCTGAGAACCCAGATTTTGTTTTTCTTGATTTTTAATGTAGGGTAAGGTTTCAAGGGTCCAGGTTTATACTTACGGGTATTTTTTAGGATAATTTTGAGAGTCCTTACATTCTCCTCACCTTATTTAAAATCTCGTCCTCGAGATTTACTGGAATAATTGAGGATACTTTCGCTTCATTTCTGATTCCAGCTCCCAAGTGTATTCGGGTCCTCGTTTTGAATCCCACTTGACTTTAACTAGCACTAGTCGTTTATGCTTGAGAAACTTTACTTTTCGGTCTTCTATCTGAAGAGGTTTCTCAACAAATTTTAACTTTTCATTTACCTCTATGTCTTGAAGAGGTACTACCAGAGATTCGTCTGTTAGACATTTCTTGAGATTGGATACATGAAATACATCATGTACTCCAGCTAACTCTTCCGGTAGTTGTAAACGATAAGCAACTGGTCCTATACGTTGGATTACTGGAAATGGTCCTACGTATCTTGGACTTAGCTTTCCTTTCTTACCGAATCTAACTACTCCTTTCCAAGGAGAAACTTTCAACAATACTCTGTCTCAAACTTGGAATTCTAACGGCTTGCGTCTATTGTCTGCATAACTCTTCTGGCGATCTCGAGCAGTTTTCAGTTTTTCCTTGATTTGAGTAATCTTGTCAGTTGTCTCTTGCACTATTTCAGGACCTGACAATTGACTTTCTCCTATTTCTGCCCAACAAACTGGAGTTCTGCATTTTCTTCCATATAGTGCTTCAAATGGGGCAGTTTCAATACTTGAATGATAACTATTGTTATAGGAGAATTCGATCAAAGGTAAATGATCGTCCCAACTTCCACCAAAATCTATTACACATGCTCGGAGCATGTCTTCCATAGTTTGGATTGTCCTTTCACTTTGCCCATCTGTTTGTGGATGATATGCCGTGCTTAGGTTTAGTCGAGTTCCCATAGCTTCTTGGAAACTTTTCCAGAAATGAGAAGTGAAACGACTATCTCTATCTGATACAATGGAGAGTGGAACTCCATGTAGAGATACGATTTTATCTACATACAACTTTGCCAATCTTACCATGCTAAAGGTTTCTTTTATATGTAGAAAGTGAGCAGATTTGGTTAATCGATCCACAATTACCCAAATCGCGTTATTACCTTTTCTAGTTTTGGGTAACTTAGTAACAAAATCCATTGTTATGAGTTCCCATTTCCATACAGGCATTTCTAGTTGTTGTAGTAGACCTGAAGGTTTCTGATGTTCTGCCTTAACTTGTGAACAAGTAAGACATTTAGAAACATATCTAGCTATATCCTTCTTCATGCCTATCCACTAGAAATTCCTTCTTAAATCTTGGTACATTTTATTGTTTCCTGGGTGTATGGTATATCTAGATTTATGAGCTTCCTCTAAGATCTTATTTCTTAATTCTCCCTGCTTTGGTACCCAAATTCTGCTTTTGTGGAATCTCCATATTCCATCAGCTCCTTGCTCTAAGTCTTTTATTCGTCCCTTCATTCCTTCAGCATCATCTTTGATTGCTGTTTCTTGAACATTCTTTATTTGTTCCATTAAATCTAATTGTAGATTTAACCTGAGAGCACGAACTCGTCGTTGTTTCTCCTGGTACTTACGACTTAAGGCATCTGCAACTACATTTGCCTTTCCCTCGTGATACTGAATATCACAGTCGTAGTCACTTAGAATTTCCATCCATCTCCTTTGCCTCATATTTAACTCTTTTTGCCCAAAAATATATTTTAAACTTTTGTGGTCCGTATAGACAGTAAATTTACTTCCGTAAAGATAATGTCTCCAAATTTTAAGGGCAAATATTACGGCTCCTAATTCTAAATCATGAGTCGTATAGTTTTCCTCGTGCTTTTTCAATTGTCTTGATGCATACGCAATTACCTTCTTTCGTTGCATAAGCACGCATCCCAATCCTAGTTTTGAAGCATCACAATATACTTCAAAATCTTCAGTTCCTTCTGGTAAGGCTAAGATTGGTGCATTTGTTAATTTCTGCTTCAATATTCTAAAGGCTTCTTCTTGTTTAGGTCCCCATTCAAACTTAATGGCTTTACAGGTTAGCTTAGTTAATGGTACAGCTATCTTTGAAAAATCCTTAATAAACCGTCTATAATACCCAGCTAAACCTATAAAACTTCTAATTTCCATTGCGGTTTGCGGAACCTTCCAATTGGTAATTGCCTCTATTTTAGCAGGATCTACGTGAATACCTTCATGATTTACCATGTGTCCTAAGAATTGTACTTCTTGTAACCAAAATTCACATTTTGAGAATTTGGCATACAGCTTTTCTTTTCTTAACAAAGTTAAGAGTGCATGCAAGTGCTGACAATGTTCATCCTGACTTTTTGAATAAATAAGTATATCATCTATGAAGACAATTACAAATTTATCCAAATACGGTTTACAGATTCTATTCATCATATCCATGAATGCTGCAGGTGCATTCGTTAACCCAAAGGGCATGACTGTAAACTCGTAATGACCATACCTAGTCCTGAAAGCAGTTTTAGGTATGTCTTCCTCTTGTACCTTCAATTGATGATATCCAGAGCGTAAATCGATCTTAGAAAAATATCTAGCTCCCTGGAGTTGATCGAATAGATCATCAATCCTAGGTAATGGGTATCGATTCTTAATTGTAACCTTATTCAGTTCTCTATAATCAATACACATTCTCATCGAACCATCCTTCTTCTTTACAAACAACACTGGAGCTCCCCACGGGGATGAACTAGGTTGTATAAAACCTTTACTTAGTAATTCATCTAATTGCTTTTTCAATTCTAACATTTCTGTGGGTGCTAACCGATAAGGTGCCTTAGCTATCGGTGTAGTTCCAGGAATTAGATGAATCCTAAATTCTACTTCCCTATCAGGTGGTAATCCCAGAAGTTCTTCCGGAAATACATCTGGGTATTCTGAGACTACAGGGATTTCCGTAAGTTCTTTGTTCTTAGTATTAATGATTACTGAAATCATATATACTATTCCTTGCTTTCGGTCATAACTAGCAACTTTCATTACTGATATGAACTTCATGGCCTTACGTGGTTTATCTCCTGTAATCATGATTACTTCTCCAGTAGTTGCCTGAATTCCTACAGAATTTTTATCACAAAGAATTCGAGCATGGTTGGCTATTAACCAATCCATTCCTAACACAACATCGAATTCAGATAATTTCATAGGTAACAGATTTGCAGCAAATTTATGACCTGAAAGTTCTATTTCTACTTTTTGCAAAACCTGATCTATTTTAACTGAATTCCCATCTGCGGTTTCAACTGTAAAAATCTGCCTAATGTTGGTTAAAGGTAACTTAAGAGCTTGACAGAATAAAGTATTGATAAAACTTTGGTTTGCACCAGAGTCAAATAATACTTTTGCGTATACATTGTGAACTAAGAACGTACCAGCTATTACATCTGGAATGAGTTCTGCTTCTTGAGTAGTTAGCTGGAATGCTCTGACATTCTTCTTTGTAGCTCCGTCAGCTGGTTTAGCTTTGTTGTCTGCTGGTTTGTTCAATTTAGGACATTCTGTTTTGAAATGTCATGTTTCTCCACAATTGTAACAAATTATGGATTTCTTCCTGCAATTTTCTTCACGATGTCCTATCATTTTGCAAAAATTGCAATATATTTTGCATCTTCCATAATGTTTCTTTTTGCAATTTTGACAGAACGGCAAAGTTGAAGATTGCCCTGTTCCTTTTCTTTTGAAATTATTACTATTACCCACACGAAATCCTTGGGTAATTTTCTGAGCCAGTTCCTTTTTCCTGGTTTCATCTCTCGTGCGTACCAATTCATCAGTTAGAGTGTTGGCTAGTTCCACTGCATCGTCAATAGTGCGAGGTCTCGCAGCTTTAACGATATTGCGGATTTCGCTAATTAATCCCCAAATGTAGCGAGAAATGAGTACCGGCTCTGGCAAAGCCAGCGTTGGTACCACTCTTGCATATTCAAAGAATGTCGAAGTATAACCACGACAATCCACATTCACCATCCGATGGTTTAAGAACTTATTTGCCATTTGATCTTTTTCATACTCGGGACAGAATTTTCTTTCTACAAGACTCTTAAATTCTTCCCAGTTCATGGCATAGGCCACAATCCTTCTTTTAGCTTGTATCACAGTGTTCCACCATTCCAGCGCCCCTTCTTTAAAAAGATTCGACGCATACATAACTTGATCTTCCTCAGCACATTTACTTATAGCGATTACTGCCTCAGTTTTCTCTAACCAACGTAATGCTGCAATAGCCCCTTCATTACCTGCAAACTCAGTTGGTTTACAGGCAAGGAATTCTTTGTAAGTGCAACCAGGTGTTGCAGCTTTTATTTTCTTGAAAATTGGGGTTTGCAAATCATTATTGTTTTTAACATGATTTCCGCCTCCGTTTATACTATTACTAAAGTTGTCGTCTTGAGTACGTTTACTAGGAATGATTGATTGCGGTTTAACAGGTTTTTGAATAGCAGCAACAATTGCTGGAATAGCATTGGCTATTCCTTGTGCAACGATATCCTCTATATCTTGTCTATTTAACAATTGTTCTTCCTGAATTTGCTCGGATTGATTTACTTCATTTACTGGTTCATTACCAATGTTCGCCGTCTGATAATTAATTTATAGATAAATATTTAGTATAAAATAAATAATTCAATGTCACAATTAATTGCACATAATCACGTAAACAACAAAATCTAAAATTTCATTTATTTTATAAATTATATCATGCCTCTATATACAACCGTTTTATTTATTTTACAAACACTGGTTTTACTATTACTATTACACAAGTACCTACTCACTACCCATTTCTTTCTTGTCACTTGTCTTCCTAAAAACGAAGCTCCCTTTCATCATACTTCCAAGCAATTTGTCCCCCTATCTCCCGAATTCTACTTCCCGCATCCATTAACTCTTCGCCAAAATGGCGAAGTTCAGCCAGATTTTCGTTACTCATGGGTGGATTGGGTAACGGTTCTGGATCGAATTGCGGAAGAAAGGAATAAGGACTGTTGACAATGTTTTGAAATTGCCAATCATTTGTCCACCATTCATCCATTCCTACAGGTTGGGTATGGATTATTGGTTCTGGGATTGCTGGTTCAAGATTTATAGGGAGTTGATTTTCAATAGGACGAGTAAAAATATTTGTATTGACAGGCTGAATAGTCTCACAGCTTGCCAATATGAAATCTATTTCCTCCTGAAAAGTCATTCCCTGGTTTTGTTTGGAGCTTTCTCCAATTTCCATCTGAGTTGGTCTAAAACCTTTTCCAACCTCCATTTCTATATCCTTAGAATATTCATCAAACTGCATTCCCATTATCCTAGAATCTTCCTTGACTTCAGTCTCCATCTCCTGCTGTCTAGAACTTTTCATGTTTACAATTTCTTTTTCTTTTCCTTTTTCTAAAGGATTGTTTATTTTAGGAAGTTTCGTAGCTGGCTTTTTCCTACGTATACGACTCCCCCATACGTATTTCCTTCTTTTCTTTGGTTTTGGCTTTTTCAAAGGTGGAGCGTTGAATTCTACAGGTTGTTTCACATCAGGAAAATACCCAGTAAACTCTTTAGAAACTTCTAGATTTACAGGGTATAGGTTGAGATTCTCTAGGGCTTCCGATAATTCATTCATGCTGTTTTAACATATATGTAAAAATAATTAATCACAACTTTCAAAAATAACCTTCACATATTATTGCATACCATATAACTTACAAAACAACTAAAATTTTAAAACATACTATGTTTTATTGTAAATTTATTTATTTACTGGATAGATTTTCTAGCTTGTGGATAGTATGGTTTGCTAAAACTGAAACAAATCATTTAAAGATCTGCGTTTACTGCTACTGTAGCTAGCATATATAGATCTGCCCATTTTTCGTCTAACTTGTCTTCCCAAGGTGATTTACTAATTAATTCTTGGGTTTCCTTTTTAATTTTCTTTTCTCGGGATTTTCTTAATTTTTCTTGACTTTTTCTAATAATCAAACTTCTTTTATCAGGAGAAAGTGGTTCCTCATATTGTGCCTTTCGCACAAATATTCCTTCTTCAGGAATTGCAGGGAGTTTAGTTTGGGATGAACTTCCCTTCTCGTTGGATGACCTATCTAATTTAAGATAGATGCTTGAAAGCTTTTTCCTACCCATACTGTAACTAACAAATAGTTAGTTAATAAAACACATAATCACATAATAGTAATCAGGAAAAATTAAGTATTTGTTGGTGCACTACATCTGTCGACTTCGTCTTGTATCGAGTCTTACACTAGTTAGAATAGATCAGGGCACGTAAAACGAGAGAGTTAGAAAGATTTCGCTTGAAGGATTGAATTTGTAAAGGATTTCGCTTGAAGCCTCAAACGAAATCAACATGTAACGATTTCGCTTCAGGACATTCCAAGCGAAATCTTCAAGTCTATATATAGGGATGTTAGGTCAAGCGAAATCATAAGTTTTTGTAAGAGAGTTTTCCATACCGAGATGCTGCCGGTGTGAGAACTGATTGTAATTGTTGTCTAATCAATACAAATCAGTGTTAAAGTGAAGATTAAGCTGTTTACACGTCAAATACTTGTTTTCCGCACCTGTATTTGATAGAATTCCTCTGAACCGACTCGTTCGGATCCTCAAACCGGTCCTACAATTGGTATCAGAGCTCAGGAGGAGGAGTTCTGCAAAATTCAGCCAAAATTCATCAAGATCTCTTACTTCTACACTTTCTTTTAACAGTTCAGAAACTTTTCACGGTCTAAATCATCTCAAATTCTCACAGATTGTTTAAAAGTATAAGATAACAAACCCTTGAAAGTTTCACAGCCAAATTCGATCTAAAAGTGATTAAAATTGACATCCGAATGGATTTCGCTTGAACGGATCAGATTTCAGTAGTAGATTTCGCTTGAAGTCTCAAGCGACACCTAGATTTCGCTTCAAACAGCATTCTATTTCGCTTCAGGGCCGTCGCTGCAACGATTTCGCTTCAGAAACTGTTACTTGAACGATTTCGCTTCAAAGTTTTCGCTTCAAGGTGTTCGCTTCATTCAGGATCGCTTCAAAGGGTCTCGTTTCAAGTATTTCGCTTGAGAGTTGTTCAGTTTAAATTGTTTCGCTTGAAGGGTACCGCTTGAAAGTGTCTGAAACATGGATAACGATTTTTACAACGCTTTTGCAACATCGTCTAGTTCATCTTCCATTGCTCAGAACATGAATTCTGAAAATGAAATGGGGACTACTCAGAAACCCCCGAAGCTAATGGGAATTGAAGAATATTACGGATGGAAAGATAGATTCGAAAATTGGGTGCAGGCAAATCATTTGAGATCATGGGAATGTATTTTAACAAAGTATACTCCACCACAAACAGAAATGCAGACTGAAAAACAGCTTTCAGATTTTAGTAAGGAAGAAAGGGAAATATACCGAGCTGAAAAGATGATGATTAGTTTACTTCAACAGGCCGTCAAAGAAGACATCTTCATACTACTTCAACATGACAAAACATCACAATCAATATGGGATGCTTTAAAAATCAAAGTTGAAGGTAGTACGAGTATGATTAAAAGCAAGAAGGCATTGCTTAAAAAGGAATTTGATTTATTCACAAGTTTGCCCGGAGAAGATACGAAGAAACTCATTGAACGATATTGTCACTTAGTGAGAACAATGTCGATGATGGGTATTAAAAAGGAAAATGATGAATGGGTGGATAAACTTGCTGATGCATTACCTCAGAAAGAGTGGGGAACTTATTTGATGATACTGAAGAATACTGGGGTTTATGATAGATTGTCAATATCTCAGTTCATTGAAAAGATTGAAAGTCAGGATTTGGAACAGCAGAAGATCGCGAGGATGAACAGTCCAAGTGGTCAACAGGATGTAAAGATGTACTACAAAGGTAGCATTCCGGTTCCAGAAACTGAAAGAAGTCCGAAAATCCAGACTGCGTTTAGTGCTGGAGATTCTACAGAAAAGATTGATCAAAGCTCAAACAAAAGCAGCAGTGGATTCTCATTCTATCCAAGTGTCAATCCAAAGACTTCATCAGAAAATTTTCAGTCTCAAAGCACAAAGATGGGAAATGGTTGTGTGATTCAATGCAACATAGCTCTAAATCTTCCAGATGGTCAAAGTTTTTCTGAAGACATTGCGAAAGATCATATGGCATTACTTGGTTCTGTGCTTATTTCGTATGAAGGTCTAGTGGCTGGTCGAATTGGAAATCCTATGCTTACCAAAGAGGATTACGATCAGATAGATTCCGAAGAGATGGAACTAATGGATATCAAATGGTGTCTTGCAAGTGTTCTAAGACGGGCTGAAAAGTTCAAGACAATTACCGGGAGAAATGATTTTCTTGATGCTTGTGTTTCTACTTTAGGTTTTGACAAATCTAAAGTTACTTGTTTCAGGTGCAGGGAAAAAGGTCATTTTAAACGGGAGTGCAAGAATAGAGAAGTTAGTGGTGCTCAGAATCCATTTGGAAAAGACGATTACTATCGGAAAGCCATTTATCAACAAGTTGGTCAGTTACAAGACTCACAAACAGCTCATGGTAGAAAAATTGAAGATTCAAAGAAAGGATGTTTGGTAGATTTCAACTGGAGCAACTACATTTCTTCTAACAGCACAGCATGTATAGTGAACCAAATTGATGAACAACTACCTGAAGGATTTAGCTGGGATATGTTTGTTGATGAAAAAGGAGATTTCAAAGCTTTCATTGCAAAGATTGTTAGAGAACCAGATTTGTTTGCTACTTGGATGAGATCAATTGGTGAAAAAGTGAAATATCAATCGAGTACATCTGAAGAAAGTCTAGAAAGTGCTGATGATGAGTCATTAAGTACAAACGATAGTGTGCAAAATGAGGATACTTCAGAAAAAGAAGTTGTTTTTGATCAAACACCATCTGATTCTGGTGTTTCAGATGCTGAGTCTGAAAAATCTGTAGAGTTTGATCAAACACCAATAGAGAATAGCAGTGATGATGAGGAAGAGAAACAGATTAATATTGCTAAAAAACATCTTTCTCCTGAAAGTTTTCATTTTTATTTTGCAGATCGCATGGAGAAACTGAAGGAGAAACAAGCTGCTAAAGGAAAACAACCGAATGAGGAAGTTAAAGTAGTTGTTGAAGAAAAGGTGACTGAAGCTGAGAAAGTAACTGAGGAAGAAAAAGTGATTGAAATTGTAAAAACAATCGAGATTGAAAAGATTGTTGAAATTGAAAAACCTTGCAAGAAGTGTTTGGAAGCTTGCAAAAATTGTGAAGAAAAAGATGTGATTCTGTTTGATAGAGAAAAACTGATAGAAAAGTTACTATCTGACATCAGTTATGTAAAAGAATCATATAGCGTGTTGAACAGAACAGTGACAGGTCTTCAAACAACGAATTCTGAAAGAGAAAAGGCTTTAACGATGACAAATTCTACGTTAATGGCAAAGCAAAAGGCGATTAATCATTACATCGAGGAAAATGCTAATCTAAAGCAAGAGTTGGAGAAAGAAAAGATTGAGAATGAAAGGATCAGAAGGTTATTACTGAGTTATTCTTGTTCTGATTATGTTATTGATCGAGTTTATCCTACTGTTGCAGGTTTTGAAGCATTTCAGGATGAGAAGCAAAAGAATGAGACTGGTAAGAAATCGACTGTTAAATACAACAAGTGTCCGCCTCCTATCTGGGAAGGGTATTCTCCTAGAAAACCAAATGAGGAGCAAGTCGAAAAAGCAGTCAATATAAAGTTAAAATCCGAGACAACTGACGTTTTACCAGATAACATTGATATCACATTTACCTCGTCTGATACTGATCATGAGTCCGAGTTAATCAAAAAGGTGGTCGATCAGGTGTTGGATACTGAGGAGGTGTCTGAGTCAAAGTCTGAGTCTGGGTGTTCAAGTTCGTCAGTCAAAAGTTCGAGTTCGTCGGTCACAAATTCCAAATCATCGGAAAAACGGTTTTATAGTAAAGAATTTTTGTTATCAAAAGCGAATTTGGATGATGAAACATTTAAAGTTGCATATACTTTAAATGGTTCTGACAAATTATACTCTGATGAAGAGTTTCCGATGGATAGTGTTAGATTTGACAAGATCAAAAAGGTTTTCAAAATCACAGAAATTAATATTTCTGACACTAAAAATTTAAATCTTAATGAAAAATCTAAAAAATACACTTCAAGAGTTCAACAAAGGTTAAACAAGAAAAAAGGGAAAAAGGATTACAATTTTAGTTCTGGTTTTCAAAAGAAAACAAACCAAAATTGTAATTACAAAAGAAAAGGTTTAGGTTTTATTCAGCAAGAAAGTTACAGAAAGGTAAACAATTCTAAACAAAAAACAGAATTTGTTTCAGGTGGAAGTGTTGAAGATGAACAGAAGAAACCTTTCTGGAAAGAAACAAATCAGGAGTTTCTTGTTGAAAGAAAAAGAACAGGAACTGGAGTTTTTCATTCAAGAGACGTTCCAAAAGACACAAGAACTTGTTTTCAATGTCAAGTCGTTGGACACATTGCTCACAACTGTCCAAACAAAATCAACAGAAAACAGGGAGTCTCTGAAAAACTTAAAGAAAAAATGGTTGAAAAGAATGATTCACCAACTACAAACTTCAAAACTGTTGAAAATTTAAAAAATGAAGTTGGTGAAAATTCTAAAAGATTGTACAAAAAGAAGGCAAAAGACAACCAAACATGGGTTGTTAAGAAATCGGTTGATAGTTCTGACAATGAATCTGATTCCACAAAATCAGAGGAGTCACAAAATGAGATTGATGATTTGTTGAATGATGCTGATATTAAATCAATGAGTGTGAAAGAAATTCAACAAATGGTTGGTAAAATAGAAATCTCAGATTTTGATATTGAAAAAACATTCAATGGTAATGTTAAGAAAATTTTCAAGAAAATGCTTGATGGGAAAGTAAAGGGGGTTAAAGATTTTTATGCAACTAAAAAGGCAACTTACAACCCTACTGCCCAGGAATTGGAAGCCACCAAGTCAAATAAGACTTGGGTGGAAGTTTGCTTTCCTTAAAGTCTTAGGACTTGCCGGAGATCCCAAGTTTATATCGTGGATCAGGAATCGGCATTTGTCTAATGTTTGAAGATTTTGGTTGAAAGTTTTTGATAGTGTTTGAATGTTTACAGGTTGTATGACTACGCCGGAGCTTCCAGGTTGGTAAGTGCGAAGCAGGAATCGGCATTTTGATTGGTAAAATGGTGATGTAGACGTAACATTCCTACAAGTGGTATTGTGTTTGGTATAGTAGGTGCATACATGAAAAGGTTAATCAAGGTCATTAAGTTGAACTTGATTGGACCATACTTACAATTGGTATTTTGAATAGACAATGTGATGAACCACACTCCGAATCTACAAATGATTATATCATAAAAACTTATTTTCCGGAAAAATCATTTTGATTAAAACAAACTTAAGTGTTTTGAAATCTAAATGAGAAAATAGTTTTGTGATAAAGGGAGTTCTGATTGTTTATGCCCAGTGAATGGCGATTTGATGCGATTCGATATCAGTTGTCACTTTATTGTACAGTTTATTTTCAAATTTCCTAAAATGTGTTTGCATTTTAGGGGGAGTAAAAATTTTCAGAAAATCCAAAAACATTTGAAAATTTGAAAAAGACAAAAACATGATAAAATTCAAAAATGAGTTTTTGTTGCATAGAGAGGAAATGATAGTACATCAGTGGACTATCACAACATGCTAAAGAAATGTAAAGAAAAATGTGATAAACAATCTTACTGTGGATATGTCAGTAGGTTTTTGCACATTTAGTAAATTGTGACGAGATATAAACCTAAATTTCAAACTTGCTTGTTCTGTGGGTTAACACAAACTTGGATATATAGGTAACCCCTGAAATCTTGTTTGAAAGGTCCCTTATTCTGAGATACTAGGTCTTTATGCTCAGTGATATCTGGGGTATTATCCCGGGACTTCTGCTGAAAGAAATTTCTGACCTAGTCCCCGGATAATGCTTTCTGCAAATGCTTGAAACATAGCATCGCCCTCAGCAAGCTGATGAAACAATAAAATTGATAGTCGCTGCTGTTGTAATGCAAAAAGATCCTCTAAAGGGGACACACCAAAAGTCGAAGCCGTCATCTCTCTGCGTATCGAAAGATCGACCTGAGCTCTCACGGCCCTCGTACTATAATTTATTCCCCTGACAGATATCATCTGTGGTATACTCACCTGTAAGACTGAATATTGGGATCTGGATACGGGAGTATATTCAAGTAGTGGGACACACGGATAAGTTTAAGTTTCTTAAAACATTAACATCGTATCTCGTATCAATTGAACTTTGTGTGAAAATTTAAGAGGACAAACATACTGACAATCTAGGTAAATTGTTTAGAACTTAAAATGAAATGAAGCTTAATGGTGTTAGTGATTTGTCTCAGAAACTGATATGATCCTCTTGCACAAACTCACAAAAATATTGTTTGTAAATATTTCTTTATTGCATTCCTTTACAATCAAAAATTACAAAAAAAAAAAAGATTTTAGTGTGTTTTAGCATAAATTTTTGAAAAATTCAAAAAGATTTTCGACAACTGATATTGGAAAGTTGATTGTCAAAATTTCAAGTGCTAAACATGATGACTTTGTTGTGAGGGGGAGTGAATCTTAAAATGTCAAAAAGGTTTGTTAAATTCCTTCAGTTGGTTTTTTAAAACCTACATTTGGTTCATTAATTTGTGATATGAGAAAGAATTATCTGATTATATCAGATTGTTGGTGCATTTAACTTGTTAAATTTAGAAAATTTATTTCTGGGTTAAGTTTGTTGCAGGTGAGCCAGGTTAATTCATTCAAAGCTTATAAAAGTCAAACTCTGATCATGAATCTAAAAAGTTTGCTAGCTGTTGATGCTGATGAACTTAAGGAATCAAGAGATCTGATCAAGAGAATTAGATAAAAGCCAGGCAATGATCTTGTATACAACATTTGAGTCAGACATTGATCCTAAAGCAGATGTTGCTGAAGAACAAATGAATGCCAGCAAATCGTGAGGGGGAGTCTGATAGAGCAAGGTGCATCTAGAGAAGAAGATAGAGAGAGAAAAGCCCAGAGACCGATAAAGACTGAAGATGTGAAGACACAGCATTGGTGTGACTCGATAGTCGACTCGTCAACATCTGAGGGGGAGTCTGTTGGTTCACTACATCTGTCGACTTCGTCTTGTATCGAGTCTTACACTAGTTAGAATAGATCAGGGCACGTAAAACGAGAGAGTTAGAAAGATTTCGCTTGAAGGATTGAATTTGTAAAGGATTTCGCTTGAAGCCTCAAACGAAATCAACATGTAACGATTTCGCTTCAGGACATTCCAAGCGAAATCTTCAAGTCTATATATAGGGATGTTAGGTCAAGCGAAATCATAAGTTTTTGTAAGAGAGTTTTCCATACCGAGATGCTGCCGGTGTGAGAACTGATTGTAATTGTTGTCTAATCAATACAAATCAGTGTTAAAGTGAAGATTAAGCTGTTTACACGTCAAATACTTGTTTTCCGCACCTGTATTTGATAGAATTCCTCTGAACCGACTCGTTCGGATCCTCAAACCGGTCCTACAGTATTTCTAAATACTTAATTAGCTTAACTCAGTGGCTCTGATACCACATTTTTCTGTCACGGCCCCCGACCCGGTGTTATCCGTTTCAGGAGCCGCGGGACAGAAAACCCGTGGTATTGATTTAATTGAGTTTAACAGCGGAAGTTTATCATCAGGATCTTTTTAAAGCTGAAATGTTTCCCGATTATTTTATTTTACATTCGGGATAAAACCCCGGTAATTTACAATACAGAGAAATCTTTATATTACAAAAAAAATATATTTCTTTATTTTATATTGAGCCACTTTCTTAAGCTTGCAGTGCTTCCCGGCACTTTTCTTGGATTACAACAGATCACCTGAAACATGTTTGAAAAAGGTTTTGTCAGCGGGAAATACTGAGTGAATCATTCTATTTAATAAAACAGACCTGTTTGTTATAATTTACAGTATTAAGAGCGATTACAATGTTTCTATCTTTTGAATTAACTGACCCAGTTGTCACTTGACCAAACTAATGACTGTGGACATATCACTTGCTGGGTCCGTTCACCCCCAAGTGATAAATAATTAGTAGCTATGTGCACATCCCCCCACATACTGGCAGTAATTTCAGATTTCATAGACTTAATCCCTGTAATTATAATCTTTGAAAATAAACATGCTTTTGTAAATAGATTTGATAAAAAGAGAATGGCTCACATTGCAGATTTAATCCGGACAGAGTCTAGTCTATGGATTAGCCTTGTTACCCTAATTTATATAACAATGCACACAAAACTGGGTTAGTAATCAATACAGCATTTACGATGACTCACGAGATCAACCATCACAACGAATGACAAAGTGCTATGCTTAACATCTATCGAATTAACGATTAATGACAAAGCATCACCCTACTGTGGGCAGCACTTAAACATCCATTGAGTACATTGATCGATCGGAAAATGAATCGTAATAGCGATCGAATTAATACCCGGTATTTGAGCAGTACTACACTATAATTGAACTAAATTCGACCTTTAGAGCAGTAGAATTTCGTTTGTGTAAGTTTTTATCGACACCAGTGGATTATGCAAGTGAAGGGCTATTTATAGCTAAAATTGAGGTCTGACGCGGCCCGCGTAAACCTTAAGCTTAACCTTACGCGGCCCGCGTTGCCGCCCAGTCTACGACTAGCTTTGACCAGTCATACGTAGGTGCACCAGATGGTCAACACGTGGCACAGTTACGCTTATCCGGTCAACCCTTGCATTGACGCGGCCCGCGTAAGACTTACATTGTCTCTTACGCGGCCCGCCTGAGAACCCAGATTTTGTTTTTCTTGATTTTTAATGTAGGGTAAGGTTTCAAGGGTCCAGGTTTATACTTACGGGTATTTTTTAGGATAATTTTGAGAGTCCTTACATTGACACATACCCTCCACTTTCCATTTTTCTTTTGAACAACTACCACATTGGCTAACCATCTTGGATACTTAACCTCCCTAATCATACCTGCTCGGAGCAGCTTATCTACCTCCTCCTGGATAATGGCATTCCTCTCAGGTGCAAACTTCCTCCTCTTCTAATGTATGGGATTGAATGACCTGTCAATGCCAAGCTTATGAGTAATTATATCTTTATAAATACCTGTCATGTCTTCATGCTTCCAGGCAAAGGTAGTTTTTCTCCTCTTGAGGAAGGATATCAAATCCTGTTCGATGTTGCTGAGGATTCCTGATCCTATGAAGACTTTGGATTCAGGATCATGAGGATCCATAAGGATATCTTTCACATCTTGTTCTCTTCCCTCCAGGACATCTCTTGAAGGGTGCTTTAATTGCTATTGCTCCCTTGGTCTTGAGGCTGGCTTCATTGATGAGGTATAGCAATTCTTTGCTTCTTGTTGGTCACTCTCAATCTTTATCACCCCCCATGGACTAGGAAGCTTTACACACTGATGATATGTAGATGCAACTGCTTTCATGTCGTGTATCCATGGCCTGCCAAGGATAACATTGCAATAGGATAAGCAATCTATAACACAAAATTTTTGAAAAGAATTAAGTCCCTCTATGTAGATGGGAAGCTTAATGTCCCCCAATGTATTCTTGGTTTCTCCACTGAACCCCACAAGAACTGAGGATCTTGGGATGATCTCTGATTTAGGAATATTCATCTTCTTGAGGACATCAACCTGAATGATGTTCACCGAGCTTCCTCCATCTATTAAGATCCACATATGTCTGATCCACCGGATATAGATAAAATTCTCCAACAACAAATTATATATTGGATAATATGTTCCAAATCTATTATACATATCAAATAAAATATTGTAAGATAATCAAGGGGGTGGGACCCCTTGATGAACCGTCAAATGGGGGGGGTGTCTTGTTGGATTTCAATTCTAGGTTAAGTAATCTAGTTAGTTTGTAAGTGTATTAGTTAGTGTTTTAGGTGTTTAGTGATTATAGGATGTAATATGGTGTTTGATGATCAAGACTAGCTTCATAACACAAAAACAATGCTTCTAGTGAAATTTTGGTGTTTCGGGTAGTGTCCGGTTGTTCGTTTGGTTACCGGTTCGTTAAAGTGCTAAATAGCGCAGTTTAGTGTGCTTTATGATGTCTTTTATGACAGTTTTGATTCCCGACACTTATCAAAGCATTTTGGACCATTAAACCATAATTCTGCATTATATTTTGATGTTAAAATGCTGAAAATTGCTGAATTTTGTTGTTTTCTGTAGAATTCTGTTTTAGTGTGTTTCGGGCACTTTCCGGCACTTAAATCATCACTCGGAAGGCAGTTTTATGATCCCTACTTTCCTACATACTATTCTAGTGTAACTCTTGGTTTCGGGGCTCATTTTTTTGTCTTAACATCATGTCTGTCTGAGTACTGAACTCCCGTCAGTACTTCTAGTTTGTCTGATCACTGTGCTAACTTTGTTCTGTGCACTAATTGAACCATACTGTGTTGCACGTAATTGTTAGGGGAGGATTTTCCAATGATCTCAATTACTGTCAAGCTGAGGGATCCTTACTTCTGTTTGAATTAATGATCCTCAGAAAGTATCGTAGGATCAGGATCATGGATCATCATAAGGATCCTTATACTAACGATTGTCTGCTTTGAATATAATGTTGTTTTGCAGGAGTACGAGCTTGGACTTGGTCTTGGCGATATTCCTGGAGCATATTCCCTACTTATTCCGCACGTGCTTGACTGAAGTGGACGTTATGGAGTTCGTGGAAGACTTGCACAAAATGCGGATAGTTAGTTAGCTTAGATATTTTCCATTTTTAAAAGGGGATAGCGAGCTTTATTAGAACACTTGGCTATTTTTAGCTTAACACACACACTCGTAACTGCTCTCATCAGCTCTCGAGATTTCACTTGGCGATTACACACTTTTTTGCACATTACACTATAGTGATCCTTGTAACTAGCTCGCTATCATCCAAAGTTGTAATAACTTGTTTGTTTAATCTGAGTTGGTGATCGGTAGTTTCCATCACCCGAGGTTTTTTATGCCGGAGATCAACTCTTGATCAAGGGCTTTTTCCTCGTATAAATCTTTGTGTCACTTGTTCATTACATTTCTGAGTGATCCTTAGCATTGTTCATTGATTCAAGCATCACACCTCACAACAGAAAGTTTGGTTGCATTATCTGTGCTTGATTTTTGACCAAAATAGTTTGGCGCCCACCGTGGGGAAATTGGTGCTTCGTTCTTGAGAAATTATTGTTCTGGTGATCATTTCGGTTCGTTACAATCAAGCAAATGGCTTCCTCAGCAAAGAACACATCAAGCTCTATGCCGGCGATCAGTTCTTCACAAGGCGTTCCTCCTTTGCCTCCACCACCTTCTGGATCCCAGAATAATGCTGAAAATGCTGTGAAGAGACAAACCCCCATTTTCCAAAAACCACCAACTTCTTCTGCTTCCACTAATCCTACTACTAATGATCTTTTTAATCTGATTTTGCAGATGAGGGATCGCATGCAAGAGCAGGACAAAACCAATGAACGGATCCTCCAAGAGATTGGTGATATCAAGAAACAGAAGAAATCAGTGGAGGATCACTCTCCTCTGATACCAAGGTCATTGAATTTTGACACTCCAGTTGTAACTACCCTACAATCGGCAGTTCCGGGCATCCAGTATCAAAGTGGTCCATCAGAAAGGCGTTATGGAACAACAACTATGAGTCAAGCATTTGGCTCTCACTCCCAGCCTCAGGGATCCTATTTTCAGCCATCGGGATCCTCTTATCAGCATCAGGGATCCTTCGTCAGCTCAGGAGGATATTTGGGAATGCACACAGTCCAAGGATCCTCCCAGGTCCGAGGATCCTCCTAGATCCAAGGATCCTCCCAGGTCCATGGATCCTCCCAGGTCCAAGGATCCTCCCAGGTCCAAGGATCCTCCCAGGTCCAAGGATCCTCCCAGGTCCAAGGATCCTCCCAGGTCCAAGGATCCTCCCAGGTCCAAGGATCATCCCAGATCCAAGGATCCTCCCAGATCCAAGGATCCTCCCAGGTCCTAGGATCCTTCATGGTTCCAGGATCCTTTCAGGTTCAAGGATCATCTCAGCCACAAGGATCGAACATCTTTCAGGAACAAGGATTCTTAAGAAGTATGCAGCCTCCAAGCTCAGATGTTCATCATGGAGACTTCATACCAATGCAGACCATTGCTTCCTCTGGTCCTTCTATCATACCAGAGTCCCGTCAATATGGATTCACATCTGGAATTCCAAACACGAATCCTGTGGGAGGTAACACTTTTAATAATTCATATAACACTAACCATGGCTCTATGCAGGATACATGTATCAATCATGCTATGGCCAGGGAGTTACAAAAGCTTAAGGATATGATATCCAGCGTACCAGGAGTGGTTAAACCCATTCCTGAAATTGCAGATGGTAGCCATAGGATATCTCGTTTTGCACCACCTATTTGTGATGCTGAGATACCCAAGAGATTCCAAATACCAACTATGAAGCTATATGATGGTTCAACGGATCCAGAGGAACATGTAGCCCAATACAGGGAGTGGATGGAGATCAATCCAATTCCTAAGAGGTTAAAAGAAGCATGTCTATGCAAGGGATTTGGATCCACACTTACAGGATATGCTCTTAAATGGCTGCTAAGTCTTCCCCCTACTCTATTACTTCATTTGCTAATCTAGTTAATTTGTTTAATAGTCAATTCTCTTGTAGTAGAAAATTTGAACGGTTAACTAGTGATCTATATAGGGTAACACAAGGTCAAAATGAATCACTTAGAGATTACATCACTAAATTTAGTAAAGAATCCTTAGATATCCCTAACCTGGATATAGCTACGGCTGTAGAAGCCTTTAAAATGGGTTTACTTAGGGATTCATTGTTCTATGATGATCTTGTTATGACCCCGAGCAGGAATCTTGATGAGGTAAGAACCAGGGCCCTTAGGTTCATCCGCCTAGAGGATGACAAAAGGATCCAGGAGAGATTGACAGGATCCTTAAAACAGGAAAAGCAAGGATCCTACTTCAGGAACAACAAATCGAAGTCCTACAACAAGTCTGATAACCAGAATGTGCATGCAGTGGAACAGGAAGAGGATGATGAGGATTATCCTCCCATTTCTGAATACTGTTTTTCTGTTGATAACAATGAACTAATCCTTGCAATGCAGAATCTAGGTGAAAAAGCTAGGTGGCCGAGAAAAAGTGATAAACCAGCTGCTACAAAGGATAAGTCCAAGTGGTGTGCATATCATGAGGATTTTGGGCATCTCACTGAAGAGTGTATTGCACTTAGAAAGGAAATTGGTTACTTGTTAAGCAAGGGGCATTTGAAAGAGCTTTTGGGACGAAAGAAGTCAAGGATCCAGGATCCTGAAAAGATCCCGGAAAAAGCTCCTGCTCCTCCAGCAGATGCACAAGTTATAAACTTCATATCCGGTGGATCAGACATTTGTGGTACTTCCTTCTCAGCAGCAAAAAGACATGCCAAGGAAACCAAGATGGATAATGGAGACAGACCCATCCGGACGTCCACTGTCACCGAGGATAAGATCATAACTTTTGGTGAGGATGATCGTCTTGATGTTCAGGATCCTCATCATGATGGCCTTGTTATTACACTGTTTATTTCTAATCATTTTGTTCGCAGGATCCTTATAGATGGAGGAAGCTCTGTGAACATCATTCAGCTTGATGTCCTCAAGAAGATGAACATTCCGGAGTCTGATATTGTCCCAAGATCCTCAGTACTTGTGGGATTCAGTGGGGAAACCAAGAATACATTGGGGGACATCAAACTCCCTATCTATATTGAAGGACTCCATTCTTATCAAAAGTTTTGTGTTATAGATTGCTTATCTTGTTGTAATGTTATCCTTGGCAGGCCATGGATACATGACATGAAGGCAGTCCCATCTACTTATCATCAGTGCGTGAAGCTTCCTAGTCCATGGGGGGTGGTGAAAATTAAGAGTGATCAACAAGATGCTAAGAATTGCTATACCTCATCAATGAAGCCAGCCTCAAGACCAAGGGAGCAATAGCAATTAAAGTATCCTTCAAGAGATGTCTTAGAGGCAAGAGAGCAGGATGTAAAAGAAATCCTTATGGATCCTCATGATCCTGAATCCAAGATCTTCATAGGATCAGGGATCCTTAGTGACATTGAACAGGATCTAGTATCCTTCCTTAAAAGAAGGAAAACTACCTTTGCCTGGAAGCATGAAGACATGACAGGTATATCTAAGGATATAATCACTCATAAACTCAGCATTGACAGGTCATTCAAGCCAATTCATCAAAAAAGAAGAAAGTTTGCACCTGAAAGGAATGCTATTATCCAGGAGAAGGTAGATAAGCTACTTCGGGCAGGTATGATAAGAGAGGTTAAGTATCCAAGATGGTTAGCCAATGTGGTTGTTGTTCAAAAGAAAATTGGAAAGTGGAGGGTATGTGTCGATTTTACTGATTTAAACAACGCATGTCCCAAGGATCCTTTCCCATTACCCCACATTGACTCCATGGTGGATGCTACCGCGGGTCATGAGTTGTTGACTTTTATGGATGCTTCATCTGGATTTCAACAAATTCAGATGGAACCATCTGATCAAGAGGATACTGCCTTTATGACCCCAACTGGTATATATTGTTATATTGCTATGCCATTTGGACTAAGGAATGCAGGTGCTACTTATCAAAGGCTAGTCAATATGATGTTCAAGGAACAAATTGGACACACTATGGAAGTCTATATAGATGACATGGTGGTTAAGTCCAAGAAAGCTGAGGATCACCTTAAAGACTTGGTGGAAGCATTCAATATTCTTGATAAATTTAATATGAAACTAAATCCTTCCAAGTGTCATTTTGGTGTTAAAGCAGGTAAATTCTTAGGCTATATGGTGACAAAGAGGGGCATTGAAGCAAGTCCAGAGCAAATCAAGGCTATTATGAATATTAAATCTCCTGCCAATGCTAAGGATGTGCAAAGATTGACAGGCAGGATCGCAGCCTTGAACAGGTTCATATCCAAATCCTCAGAAAAGTGCAAGGAATTCTATGACATCCTGAGGAAGAATAAGAAATTTGAATGGACTGAGAAACATGAAAGTGCCCTCAAAGCTCTCAAGGACTACCTATCCTCAGCCCCTGCCTGGATGAAACCAGAAAAGGGGGATATATTATCCTTATACTTAGCGGTATCCTCAAAAGCAGTAAGTGCGGTCCTTGTTAAGGATCACCAAGGTACACAACATCATGTTTATTATGTAAGTAAGAGTTTACTTGATGCTGAATCCAGGTATTCACACTTAGAGAAACTTATCCTTGCATTAATTATGGCATCTACTAAATTAAGACATTATTTTGAGACTCATGCCATTATTGTTAAGACTAATTTTCCAATTAAGAATGTTCTCAGGAAACCTGAAATGTCAGGAAGGATGGCTAAGTGGGCAGTGAAGCTTAGTGCATATGATATAAGATATGAGCCTAGAACTGCCATTAAATCCCAAGCCTTAGCTGACTTTGTGGCAGATTTCAGTAGTGACTTGCAAAAGGAAGCTGAGTTAGAAGTCCAACAGCTTGAAGAAACTAAGGATCCTTGGATACTCTTCACTGATGGAGCCTCTAATATAAAAGGAACAGGACTTGGAATACTACTAAAATCGCCACAGGGGGACATAATACCCCACTCCATAGCTTGCGAATTTCAAACTACCAACAATGAGGCTGAGTATGAAGCCTTGATAGCTGGTTTGCAAATTGCTAAGCATATGAGGATCAGGTATCTTGAGGTACATGTAGATTCATTGTTAATTACTAATCACTTTAATGGATCCTATGCTGTTAAAGGTGAAAGAGTAATCAAATATTTAGAGATAGTCAAAGAATTGGCACTCTCTTTTGTTTCCTTTAGTTTTACACAGGTACCAAGGGAAGAGAATGCAGAGGCTGATGCATTAGCCAATCTAGGATTATCCTTGAAGATCCCGGAGGATATCAGGATCCCTATTATCCAAATCCTGACCCCTGCTATCGAGGATCATATAGCCATGGAGATAGGAGAGGATTCTGCAATCATCCCTAGTGATGATACTCAATCTTATTCAGGATCATGGATCCTTCCAATTATGAGATACATACAACATGGAGAGATTCATACAGGAGAAAACCCCAGGGCTTTCAAAATCAAGGTATCTCAATTTACAATATTGAATAATATGTTGTATAAACGATCTCTTGCAGGACCATATCTAAGATGCATTGAGGATCCTGAAATTCAAGAAGTCCTAAAGGATTTCCATGAAGGAGATTGTGGAAACCACACTGGGGGCAGGGCATTATTCTCAAGGATCCTGAGGACAGGATACTATTGGCCTACTATGAAGAAGGATGCTGTGGAATATGCCAAGAAGTGTGATCCTTGTCAGAGACACAGTAATATCCTTCACCAACCAGCAGAACTTTTGCATCCTATATCCTCTTCTTGGCCATTTATGAGATGGGGAATGGATATAGTTGGTAAGCTTCCTAAGGCACCTGGTGGAAAAGTATTCATGCTTGCTATGACTGACTACTTCTCCAAGTGGATAGAGGCTGAAGCCTTTGCTCAAGTCAGAGAAAAGGAAGTGATATCCTTTATCAAAAGAAACATTATTACTAGATTTGGTATTCCTTCTGAAATTGTTTGTGATAATGGATCCCAATTTATTGGGAGTAGAACTACTAACTTTTGTGACAACTGGGGGATTCAGATGATAACATCAACACCAGTCCACCCACAAGCTAATGGTTAGGCAGAATCATCCAACAAGATCATCATCAACAATTTAAAGAAAAAGCTTGGATCCAAGAAAGGAAAGTGGGCAGAAGAACTACCTTATGTACTATGGGCTGATAGGACAACTCCCAAGAATGCCACGGGCCAAACTCCATTTTCTTTGGTATTTGGGGCAGAATCAGTGATCCCTACAGAGATGGTGGTTCCTACTGCAAGAACAAGCATTCGTGATCCTGAAGAAAATGCTGAAAACTTGGTTCAAGATCTGGATACTATAGAAGAACTCAGGGATTTGGCAAGGATAAGGATGGCCAGTTATCAACAAAGGATGGCTGGAGCTTACAACAAGAATGTCAGGATCAGGAAATTCCAAGTTGGTGATATGGTATTAAGAAAAGCATTTCAGAATACCACCAATCCTGCTGATGGAAAGTTGGCACCAAAGTGGGAAGGCCCTTACTTGATTGAAGTCGAGGCAGGAAAGGGGCATATCGATTGCTAACAATGGAAGGTGATTTGCTACCAAGAGCTTGGAATGCTGTCCACTTGAAGAAATACTTCATGTAACAAGGATCCGTGATCCTTAGCTAATGAGTATCCTTGAAGGATCCTTACAGGACAGATGATCCTCATTTTGGTAATATTCTAGTCTCAAACTATTTTATTCTTTTATTATCTTATATAAGGATAAGGATCCTGCGTCCTTTATCCTCCTTTCACTTGATTCTGAGTTTTGAAGGTTCAGGTATCCTTAACAAAGGATTGAGTATCCATAGAAGTATCCAGTTATTTGGTCTTGACCCCAGTTATTTGTGCTTGACCCCAGTTATTTGGGCTTGACCCCAGTTTGGGCCTGTCCCCAGTTTTGCCAGTAGCGCACGATGATCCTGGTACAGTTCATGGTAATGGGACCAGTACTCGCTTTAGGGGCTGACAATTTCATTGTACTGGCTGTATCCGGGATCCTACGTATAATGGTAGACGTACCATACATCCGTTCCTAAGGTTTCTAACGTTTTCACGTTAGCTAAGGTTTTGGCATTTTCATGTCACTAAGTTTGGATAGTCGCCAGTGAGGGCAATACTCCAGTTTACACACGATCCTTTGGGCTTGTCCCCAGTTATCCTTTGGGCTTGTCCCCAGTTATCCTTTGGGTTTGTCCCAAGTTATCCTTTGGGCTTGTCCCCAGTTATCCTTTGGGCTTGTCCCCAGTATATTGGGCTTGTCCCCAGAATTGTTGGGCTTGTCCCCAGTTACTAACTTTTATCTTATATTGGCTTAGTCCCAAGTTGTATCCTATTTCAGGTATTCGAAGCTAAATGACCAAGGATCCTTGATCCTTACCTTCTGTTAAGGTTTGTCTTTTGGTTATCTTGATTATAAGTGTTAAAGGTCAGGATCCTAACTTGGATTCTCAGGTATGATCCTTAATTACTTTGATTCTATTTGTTATTTACATAAGTGACCCTTATCCTTTGACAACTGAACCAATGATCCTTAAATTACGCTACTTTTCAGAACTTGTCGACTATAGGATATGTGATCCTTGATCATATCCTAAACTTTTTGAGGATATTTATTATATTTTTTCCTCTTTACTTAATAAATCCAGGCACAATATATATATCATAACAATTGGAAAGTAAAGTATTCACAAGGATAACAACACTGGAAATAGCCAAAAAGTTAAGGTTTTATTTATTAATAAAACGTTAAACCCTTTAAGGTTGTCAAAATTGCCAACCCACGTTTCTACCAGCAAAACGTGGCCCGTCCACATGGGTTGGCAAAGGGTGTCCATTGTTCACGGGTCTTTGTAGTGCAGGAAATAAAAGACGGAAGGATAACGAGTGGCTTCATCCCCCAAACAGATGATCCATCCACCACCCATTATCCTGCCTATTGTCCAAGGATCCTTGATCCTTCAACCTAGAAACTATTGTCTAAAGTTATTACAACCCAAGATTGTTCCAAATCACCATAACCAAAATAAAACCACCAAATTCTAAAAAAATGGGCTCCGGCTACGTCTAGAAATGTCCATCATCGCCCATTCCTGCAGCCTACACCTTTGCTGCATCACCATCATCTTCACCAGTTCCTCCAGCTCCAGCATCATCTACATGATCCTTGACCCCACTACCGCCAGCCTCGATTGCTAAGACATCTTCTTCATCGTCCAGCTCAGCCAATCTAGCCTTCCAGCCCTCTACATCCCAGCTGCTCTTGTCAAAGTCAGGATCCAGAGCTTCTTGGGCCATCTGCAACTTGGTATTGTACATAGCAATGGCAGCGGAGACTTTGGCATCATTGGTGATCTCAGCCTTCTCTTGGTCAGCAGTGATATGAGCCAGAACAAGTTCCCTCTTCACCAGATTGACGTCGTTCTCAAGGGAGGCAATTTTCTTATCCTTGGCCAGCATGATCTTTTGGAGGTCCACACACTTTTGCTCCACCTCTTCAATACTGGCTACATAGTCCTCGATTTCAGCAAATTTCTGCAAAAAGACAATGTAAAGTTTAGGATCACATGATCCTCAAGTGGGCAGGATAACTAAACCAAGTCAGTGATCCTTACATCGGCAAAGTACTCAAGGAACTGGTGACGGATTAAAGGCAGGCCTTCTAGTTTGTCAGTCTTAGAGGCTTTTCTCTTCTTTCCCTTGGAAGCAGTAGGCTTGGGGATTGTGACGGATGGACTGGCAGCAAGTTTCTTCTTTGAGGATCGGACAGTGTCAAGATCAGTGACACTGAATTTGGAGGCAGATCTTGAAGATTTTCCAGCACCTACACATCCAAAACAGATAAGTATCCTTATTTCATTTTAATTTAAGCATTTAATTACATATAAACATGGATACTTACTCGACATAGTAACAGAACTTGAGGATACTTCTTGAGAATCCTGGGTATTTGCTTGAAATGATCTGATTGCAGGATCAAGTCTCCGGAAAGCAGCAACCATTTCCTTCGTTGCAGGTGTTGTAATAAGGTGTGCGACAGTAATAGCTGAAAAATAGAAACAAAAGGATGTTCGTGATCCTCAGCAGAAACAAGGTCATCTGGTGATCCTTCTAAGGATCCTCTATCCTACCATGGGTGGTCCATTTTCTAGGCAGATCCTTTCCATCAGGGATAGAATCCCTTCTGACAAAGAAGAATCGCCGTTTCCAGTTGGTGTCATTCTTAGTGGCTTTGAAGATGGGGTGTTCTTCACCAGGTTTATGTTTGAGTAGATATCGGTGAGATCCATGGCTCACAAGGTCGTACATCTCTGCAAACTCCGACATTCCCAGATCAATTCCTTCACGCTCAATGATTCTTTCAAGGGTATACAAGACCCTCCAGATCATTGGCATTGCTTGGATGTAGGAGATGCCGGTGAGAGAAAAGAAGGATTGGGTGAAATCAGGAAAAGGATACGAGTATCCTATCGTAAATGGGGTGACCGGAAAAGCTACCCATGTTTCAGAAACAAAGTCGCTTAGAACGGTGGGATCAAATGGTTTGAAAACGGTGTTTGCCGGAAAGCAATGGCGGATTTTGTCTATCTGCGGATCAGTGAAGCAACATCGTTCTTTTGCAGAATCTTTGATGATCCCTTGGGTCTTTAAGGGGCTGTCTTTCTTGTGATCCTTAGCCAGTGAGGATCTTAGCATCATCCTGACTATGACGGTGGTGAAGAAGAAGAAACATAATGAGAAGATGAAGAGAGAAAGGAAAGAGAAATACCTGATCAAGTCTTCGAATGAGGATTTAAATGAGGAAACGCGCGAATTTAAATGCTCTCTAACCCTTATCTCTAACTTCAATTTATAATCATGATTTTGCAGGATTGTCACTTCAATGACGTAAGAATTGGCAACGGATAGTTCGATTACAACGGCTATATATCCGTTAGTTGGTTACGGATAAGAACGAGAAAATATAACTCGTTTATTTACAAATTACTCCTTATATTTTGGGGGCAATTGTTAGGGGAGGATTTTCCAATGATCAGTGATCCTCAATTACTGTCAAGCTGAGGGATCCTTACTTCTGTTTGAATTAGTGATCCTCAAAAAGTATCGTAGGATCAGGATCATGGATCATCATAAGGATCCTTATACTAACGATTGTCTGCTTTGAATATAATGTTGTTTTGCAGGAGTACGAGCTTGGACTTGGTCTTGGCGATATTCCTGGAGCATATTCCCTACTTATTCCGCACGTGCTTGACTGAAGTGGACGTTATGGAGTTCGTGGAAGACTTGCACAAAATGCGGATAGTTAGTTAGCTTAGATATTTTCCATTTTTAAAAGGGGATAGCGAGCTTTATTAGAACACTTGGCTATTTTTAGCATAATACACACACTCGTAACTGCTCTCATCAGCTCTCGAGATTTCACTTGGCGATTACACACTTTTTTGCACATTACACTATAGTGATCCTTGTAACTAGCTCGCTATCATCCAAAGTTGTAATAACTTATTTGTTTAATCTGAGTTGGTGATCGGTAGTTTCCATCACCCTAGGTTTTTTATGCCGGAGATCAACTCTTGATCAAGGGCTTTTTCCTCGTATAAATCTTTGTGTCACTTGTTCATTACATTTCCGAGTGATCCTTAGCATTGTTCATTGATTCAAGCATCACACCTCACAACAGAAAGTTTGGTTGCATTATCTGTGCTTGATTTTTGACCAAAACAGTAATAATGATAAACAATCCTGCAACATGAAATGCATTTGTTTGTATATGAAAGTAATCAAAAAATCATTCATCTCATTAATTTGATCAGGCACAGTCATTAAAGTACGAATTACTGTTTATTATTGTACGGAATACATGGAAAAGTGCCAGTTGTTACAACGTTTACTTTCTATGTGATCTAGGAAAATAGTGAATGGAACGAGTGGCATACAACATTTCTACAAGAGCGTAATATAATTGAAAATGTGCATCGATGGGCCTGCGAGTATGCTTCTTTTACTAATGCAGCTACTTTTAGAAACTAGATGAAATATTGGTTTCTTTATGGTAAAATGTTTGTATAATTTATGATTATTTCAGTCAGCCATCTGCACTACACGACAGAAGTAGGGACAATGATGAGGATGACAGAGACTATGATGTGGCCGCTCTAGCAAATAATTTAGGACAAGCATTTAGATACAACTTATATGACAATGACGAAAGTTAAGAGGGCCATGATATCGTTAATCAAGATGATGAGGTAATTTTTCAATTCAATTTATCCATTCCCGCGTATATATATAGTGAAAAAAACTTGATTTTATGGTTTGATCTTGTTTTTACAGGATATCTACTTTAACGATTACACTACTATGATGACATGGCCTTCATTCGACTCGCCTAATCAGAGCTTGAAGAGTAAAAACATTGATGATGATTCTGCTTGTCAATATGGATGTGTAAATATTTTCAAACTTTTATTAATAAAAAAACTTTTTACAAGCATATTATGTTGGATGTTTAAATGTTTCTTGACTTTGAACAGGAAAATAAAGAAGAAGAATGCAGGACTGAGGATGAAACAGTTCGGTCTCGGTCGAGTAGGAGAAGTAGAGTTGCTGTTGTTCATGACCAGTCTGAACAGGTAAGTTGTTTGTAAGGTCATTTTGTAAAAGAAAAAGTACTTTTGTTACGGTTATTATGCAAGGACTAAGATCAGCTCTATCTGATGTGTAGCGCAAGGATAAATTCTTGATACAGAGCACAATTGATGCTGGGACAAAGGAATAAGATGCAACTCTTGAATTGGTAGGTATTTTGATTTACACTTAAAAAAGTCTTTATTAATGCTAATGGTTTGGTGAATTGCTTATGATCAAACCTGGTGTTTATTAAGGTCCATCAATTAGTAATTTATACAAGTTATATGTTTGTAGTCTTTGTAAGAAATTCTTTATACAACTTTCGCTTACGAGCTTTTTGGTAAAGATACTTTTTGTGGTTGTCTGTATGTGTGTTATGTTTTGTATGGTCTAGGTTGAAGGGTTGTAGTTTGAGGCGAAGATACAGATACAATGTTCCATGGCAGTTTGATGACTGTGGTTTAAAGCGAGCTGCATAGGCGGTGTTCTATGGCGGCGGTTTTAATACGTTTGATGGCGGTGCAAGTGAACCGACCGTAAGGGTTCCAGTAGAATTCTTGTTTCCCAAATTCTGTAACCACAGAATTCATTCTTTTTGACTTATTATGTTTAAATAAATTTACATTGGTTGAAACGAAGCGTAATCTTCGTAGTAGGTCTATTGATTAAAGATTTATTATAATAATTCAACAACTATTTCTTTATAATCCATTTTTTATTAAACCTTAAAGATGTATAGTGATTCGTTTTTTAATAAAATGTGGTATGTAAAATTTCTAGAAACTACTCGTGTTTTTACAAGGTTGAGATTAAAGTGTTGCGGGATAGGTGATTCGTTGAAAGTCTAATCCTTTTATTGCTAAGAAATCTTTTCATATTTTGATACAAAATGGCTTATGTAAGTGATGTATAATCATTCGTCGCCTAATAAAATGTGGTATGCATAGTTTTCTAAAAACCACATGTGTTTGCACACGGGTTTTACTACTAGCGAGTATAATGAGCAAATGGGTGGAGGGGCAAAATAAGTTGAACTAACCATTGTTGAATTTTAATAACTTCTATCATTTTCAAAACAAAAGTAACATTTTTATAAGAGTAAATAACAACTTGAGTCCCTATGGTTGACACTTTCTTGCATCATGAGTCCTTCTGTCAAATTGCAGTTAAATAATCGTTTGAAATGTTATGAAAATACCAATTTGCCCCAGTTATTATATTATAGAAATATGCATCCATGTAGATTCAATCCATATTCCCTCCAAATCCATTCAATCCAATTTTCCCACTGTATACAATATGTTTAACTCAGTTTGTCAACACCACCAACACATTTAACTCATTCATGCAGCAACACATTCAATCGTATCAACAACCAAATGAGTTCATTGATGTGGCAACACAAATGCAGCAATTTGATTAAATTGCAACACACACCCAATTGATTCAAATGCAGCAATTTGTTCCAACCAAATGCAGCAACACACACACCCCTTACATTCAAATTCAACAATCCGACTTAAATGCAATATGTCTTCAGTCGTGTACAACTTACAACCACAACTTACAACCAACACACACAACTTATAACCAAATGCAAAAATCTGATTCAAATACAAACTGTGGAACCCGCGGAAAATCCACAGTCATCCTGAGAAAATCCACAGTCATCCTGAGTTAACGTCTTGAGGTTTTGGGTTACTTGTCAAAATTTCAGGACGAGATTTCTTTCAAGTTGGGGATGATGTGACAACCCGAGTTTTCAAGGTCCTTACTCGACACGTTACTTGTTTCGCACCGGTGTTTTTATAATTTGTTTGCATTGTAATTATGTATGTTTGATAGAAGATCGATTTATTGTGTTATTGTTTGGTTAGTGTTAGTATTTGAAGTGTCAGTTATAAACTTAATCCCACAAACCTCCCTCGTCAAACATTAAACCTTAAACTTTCACCATCATCAGTACCCGACGAAACCTTGGTGTTTCGCCACTATCATCACGACAAAACACTGGACTTTCGTCCAGTGGGGTGATTCGCCGAACTGGGCTTTCGGCCCAAGTGAGGCCCAAGAGGGGTTGGGTTATAAGGAACGTGTATTCGCATAACCGTATGTTGGTTGAAAGTTAGCGAAACCCTAGAACTACTTACCTTGCTCTCTGCTGACGGCAATCACCAACCCTCTCGTATTCTTGCTAGTTCATCTCGTAACCGGTTAGTGTGCGATTATCTGATTAGACTTGCTTGTTACACTGTTTGATTGTTTTGTATGATGATAGAGGGCCACTACGAATTAGGATCTTGTTAGAGGTTGTGCTTTTATATGTTGTCAATTAGGGTTTGATGTTCTGTTGCTAATCTATTGGACTAGATCTTTCAGGATGAGAACACTATAATTGTATTCATTCATGTCCAATGCTCAGAGTTGATGTTTGTGTTTGATTTTGTATTACATGTTGTCCGTTGTTTATGAATGTTATTAGAGTGTGTGATTCGGATACATGCGTGACGATGATCTGGGTATATAGAGTTCATGATTAAGTAATGATTTCAAATGATCGTGTTGTTATGAACGGAACAGTTGCAGTTAGGGTTTGTGCATGATTAGCAGCTGTTAGGGTATCGACGAAAGTTCCCTCGACGAATGACCTGGGAGTTTCGTCACTTACATTGCCGACGAAACATATGGTATTTCTTCACTTAACATGCCGATGAAACATCTAGTGTTTCGTCGTTTGAAGTTTCGCCGCCCAGTGGATGGGTTACAACAGACTGTGATTTATCATGAGTGTGAAATCTGAATGATTATTACTTTCCTGTTAATGAGATTAATCATGATTGAGGAAACATGAATTGCTTATGATGAGTAGTTTACTTAACTGTCGAGTACTATTGCGAAACATACATAAGAACTGTGGATTTGATTGTGTTTTATAACTGCTATGTGTTATTCGGAAACTACTGTTTGAAAACATACACTACGACTTTTCTTTATTCGTGGACTTTAAGAATGTGAAACTAATTTCGTATACATGAATACCCTAGGCTTTGACTGAATTATTTGTGAACAAGTAACTAATCATACCGAGCAAACCAAGGTGAGTTCACTACACTTGAGCATGCGTCCCGGTGGTTGGGACAGTCAATGGGTATCCTAGGGAGAGATAAGTCTTTCGGGTAAAAACTGGGATGTTGGATAATACTCTCACCCTATCACTCTTAAGTCCCATCTTTTTGTTACCGGAGAGGTAACGGGGTATTAGTTGGTAGCGCTACTTAGGTTTGGCACCCTCACCCCGTACCAGAGAGGACGGGTGTGAACTAATGACCCAGTCATGCCCAGTGCTTTGATAGGAGCACTGGGGAACGGACAAAACATACATCAGGAGCCGTCATGTTCAGTATCGAGATATTATCAACATTACTTTCGGATTTGTTAACACACTGGATTAAACACTTGGTAACTAATGTTTTCGTAAGACTATGAACTCACCAGCGTTGTCTGACACACTTGTTACATGCTCGCAGGTCGTTAGGTACTTTGGACGAGGAACTTGCTATCTGGATGGCTGGAGTGGTCATGGGCTGTGTCGCTTGGATTTACCAGTCTTGGTTACTAAACTTGCATACATTGGTTTTTGAAACCTTGAACAGTGTTTTACTATTTGCTTCCGCTGTCACTATTTAACTTGGATTATGTTCTATGGATGTTTTGTTTAATGAATGGGAATTTTTGTTAAATACTTTATCGTTGGTTCTATGTGATTGGTGGCTGGATCCTGGTACGTCACACGCCTAGCGGGATTACCGCATGTGGTATTTTGGGGGTGTGACACAAACTGTCTCCAATCATGCACAACTTACAACCAATTGCAACAATCTAATTTAAATGCAAAATGTCTTCAGTCATGCACAACTTACAACCAACGCACACAACTTACAACCAAATGCAACAATATGATTCAAATGCAAATTGTCTTCATTGGTAATCCATTGCAACCATACACTAACCAACTTACAAATAAAACAAATTCATTGATAATCCATTAACTAATAGAGTATATACATATAACCCACGTATATATACATCATTACAAAAACCACGGGTAGAATACATCATTACAAAACAACTGGTACAACAAATCGTTACAAAAACCCTATCTAGCTAGTTATAGTTAAGCATCATAGTTCTTTCTACTCAATTCTATCACCCTCGACGTAGTTCAAAGATGATGTCTAAGGTCAAATTCTTCCAAAACCTAAGAACGGCCCTTAAACGGACCACTATGTGGCTTAAGGAGGCATTAAGCCTAATTCTAGCTACATATTCAATTTCAAAACTTTATTAATTTTTGGTTAATTTCATTTCAACATTACAAGATTACAAGAAGAAAGGCACTTACCTCTGACAGATTGCATGTCAACAGTAGCAGTTGTTTTGGTTAAAAATCAATCTAAGGATAATATAACCAAATCTGTTTGTGGGGTAGAGTACTTGTATGAATACAATGATTGCAAAACTTGAAATGTAGATGGAACACAATGATTTGTACGAGGAAAAGCCCTTGATCACTAGTTGATCACCGGCATAAAAACCTCGGGTGGTGAAAACTATCAACCACCAAGTATATTAGCTAATAAAATCAAATACAACTTCGAAAATTGATTAAGCTTGGTACAATTATGAGTGTGTGTTTTCCGAGAGTGTTAAGTTGTGGATGTTGAGTGTGTTCTGTGTGTGTACATATGTGTGTATATTCGTATACATGACTTAATCAACTTGGGGTGATGACTGATGAGGTACTTCAGGGACTCACTCTGGTGACTGAGGGTTTATATGTTGATATTCGGTCGTTGAAGGCGATGGGGTTGATTGCTGAAACAGATCGCGGGGATCGATTGAAGGGTTTAAACAACGAGGTCTGGGACCCGTTGCCTCCGGCTGAGGAGGAAGATGAGGATGAAGAAATGGGAGAGCAGCATGAGCCACACACACCACCACATTCACCACTGCATCACGCATACCACCAGCACCAGGATTGGCCTGAGGGCATCCCGTCTTATCCTAATCTCTACCAGCAATTTCAGCAGATGCAGGTGAGTCAAGAGCATCAGCGCACCAGTTTAGAGCAGTTGTATGCTTGTCAGGAGCAGCAGCGCATTAGTATTGAGCAGCTGCGAGTTGGACAGGACCAGATCAGGGCAAACCAGGATTTTATGCGCCAGGAGGTGCAAGCTGGGTTCTCATATCTGTTGAGGAGGTCTGCATAATGCCTATCCCAACTACTTTCAGCAGCCTCCACAGTTCCCATTCAGGAACCCACCTGGTTATGGAGATGCAGGCCCTTCCAACACGAGAGATGATGCTGGTGACGATAACTAGGAGACGGTGGAGTTGATCGTTGGTGGTTTTGTTATTTCAGTACTTTGTTTATCGGGTGTTCAATTTGGTTGTTATTTCAAACACCCCCGGTTATGTACTCTTTATATATCTGACACTTTAGTTTATTTGTCTTGTCATGTTTGGATTTTAGTACTTATATTTATGTAAATTATGGTTTATTTGGTTTATTTGTTCCTGTTCTGTTTTGCTGTACCTTGTGACATACTTGCAGATTTTGGCTATCAAGTCTTGGACCGGAGCACATCACAAATACAACTTGGAAGTCTCGTTGCATCAAAATCACCTTCAGGGGAGTATTATTCTCCTTTTTCTCTATATTTCGGGTTTCGCATTGGGGACAATGCGAAGTTCAAGTGTGGGGAGGGGTTTAACTTTGTTAACTTTGTTTGTCCTTTAAAAAAAATCAGAAAAATCATTCAAAAAAATATCAGTATTTTGTATATGTTTTAGCAAATAAACCGGTTGGTTGTGTTTTAGAAAGCTTCGGACATGATAAAAACTCGACAAGCAAAAAATAAATTTTGAAAAAGAAAACCGGAAAGCGTGACAAACAAAGAAAGACTTGCATGATAATTTTCACACTTTTACCCATTCCTTCCGTTACGTGAGCATATTTGAGCCTTGAAATTGTTATATATTTGTTCATTTCGGATGTAGGAGTGAGCTGGATGTCATGTGTAATTTAGAACTTGTCACTAGCATGCTTGTTAAGACCATGAACTTGCGGAATTGTGTAGAAGTGATAGAGGCACTTAGAAAACCCTTTGTGTTATCCCTGTTCTTTGTGTTGTGTTTTCCGTAAACCTTACATTACCTTTAGGATTAACCATGTCGAGCCTTCCCGTTTACCTTTGTTTACCCAACATGGTCGCCCACTTAGCCTAATTTAGCCTTTTTTATGTTTTAAACCTTTTAGTGTTGAAACTCGGTCAAAATAATCGTTTAACTAGCGCTTGTTTTAGTTTATTTTTCATTGTATAAATCCTTTAGTTTGTTAAAAAAATAAATAAATAAAACACCCTAAAATAGGGTAAATTCGACAAAATTCGAGCAATTTTGAATGCTTAATGATAAAATCTCAATCGATGAGCTCGATTTCGCTAAAGTCGCCCTTTTAAGGCGTTAGTATGTATAGTTGTATTATTTTACGCTAGTTAAACGCTAAAACCGAGTTTTAACCATTTCGCCACTTTAAATATCCATTTCTATACCCTTCGCCCAAGCCTAACGTTACACCCCGTAAAGTCCTCTTGATTTGCACTTTTTCTCATGTTAGTTGGTGGAGACGAGATCTTATGACAAGCTTATGATATTACACATTTCATTGACGAGGCATTGAGTGTTTGCACATACACATTTTATGTATGTTTTACATACAAAGCCGAGTGTGTGTGAACATTGTGAGTTGTGTGAAGATTAGCATGTTAAGTCAATTGAAAGTGAAGTCACGGCTTTTTGGTTATCTACATATAATTGCATATGCTTGTTTGGTTTGATTCATTTGATGTTGTCTTTCGAAAAACTGGCTAACCGTTTGTTGTTGTTTCAATAAATAGTTTGTAAATTCTCGTTCTTGTTAGATTCTATCTTTTATTGTATTTTAGTTTAGCTTGCTTGAGGACAAGCAAGGTTCAAGTGTGGGGAGATTTGATATTCACCAATTTATACATATTTTAGTCCCCCATTTTATCCCCATTTTATGCGTTTTCGGCCGTAAAACCGTGAATCGAGTACTTAATCAAGTATACTTTTGTTTACAGGCCTAAAACAGCATCCCAGACAAGATGATAGTGAAAACGAGGACTTTCCTGACGAAACGACAAAGCTGCGAACATTCTGTGAAGATTCTGACCTGGGCAATTGGAACGGTCGTGCAACTCCAGGAACGACCGTGCGGATCCGCCAAACAAGCTTTTCTCGGTGATGCACAGTCAGTGTGATCCATCGTGCAAGCCTTCTCGGCACCGCACGACCCTGCCACTGAACAAACGATCGTGCGGATCCGATGTCCAGCCCAACCTCGGCAACGCACTAACCGTTCAAGAGTCCGTGCAACACTTAACCGGAAATGCACGTCCGTGCCACCAGATGAACGGTCGTGCGAGATCGAAGACGGTCAAGATAAGATGATGTCATGCGGTATGGTGCACAGTAACTCCAATAATGTAAAAAGTGAACGGTCGTGCCAATAAAGTGCACGACCGTGTGAGATCGAAATGATATAAAAAACATGCAGAAACATTCTGCTCGTAACTCTGGAATTTTGGGAGCTTCACAGGCGATTTTACAGGCTCCGGAGGCTTTGCTTTTGACCCGGATTCAAGCCACATTGTGCCGTTTAGCTCCATTACTATCCGGATTCTTAATCTAGTGCTTGTTTATGGTTTGGTTTTCTAATCTTTCCATAATTTTGTTAATGTTTCAAGCTTTTAGATTAATGTTTATGTATTATTGTAGCCTTTGGGCAAAAACACAATAATCCCTTGCTTAATTGTAACCATTAGTAGGTTAACTTTGTTTGTAATGACACTTGGAAGTATTTTCTATGTTAATCTTTGATGATTAGTTTGCGACCTTGTTATTGTTGTTGATTTCTTGATTATAAGTAATTATGTTGGATGATTAATATTTGGTTAGTTGAGATAGTTGAAAAATGAAGCTTAATTAATCTTGTATTAGTAAACTTTAAACTTGGTTAACTAGTTTAGCTTGGTTAAAATGTGTGCATCATGATACTAGAAATGGTTAGTGGTTTAATAAAATGTAATTATTGTTAATCAAGAAAGCTTTCCGTCACGTAAGGACCTTAACGGGTTAAATGGTATTGTTATGAATTCTTGCCATGATTTGTTAACTTAGTTAGTAGTTTAGGCCAAAATTGCTATCTTGGTGAATTTATGTGTAAGATTTGTAAAATGAACTCGGTTGTGATTTAATCTAGTTTATGCTTGTCTCGGTGGTTGCATTGTGTTGATCGGTGTCACTTTCCTTGTTTAAGTGAGGTTAGAAAACTCCTAACGGATGACTAACTTATTTTTAAGAGATTTTCATAGACATTTATCAATTGCACGTTAAAGAACAATTTTAGGTGGTTAAAGTGTGTTTATCGTTTTAGCTTTCCGAATGATTGTCATGTTAGGATTCTCGAAAGGGATACTAATTGTCTTGAAAATGGAGAATTGATCAAATGTTTTAAGTGGCAAAACCGACTTAGTTCACATGCTTGGGTTGTGTATAAAGCAAGGCTATATATCTATTTTCTTATTTGGAGTCTACTATGTTTCTATTTATATTTATTTACGCTTATTTTAGTGTTTAGAAAATCACACAACTTATCTTTCTTCCGTTAATTTAATGACAAATGTCTAGTATTATTCCTCAACCCACTTCCTTGGATCGATACTTGGTTCTTACTGATACTTTACTACATATATGACGGGGTACACTTGCCTCTTTCGTGTGTGTTTTGATGTTGAAGTATAAATCACTTTTATAAATTTAAAACCGAATCGTGTGTAATTTCATTATAAAAATATGTATATACGCGCACACGTCAGTCATGCTACTATTGGCTAACTTTTTATCCAATAGTAACGAGTGTCAAGTAATGTATACAAAACCCCACATACCGGGAGCTATTTAAGAATACCAAAACTTAATCACTGTAAATATAACTGATAAACATTTAGGGTTTTGTAAAGCATTTTTAAATATAAATGTATCACAAAAAGGTGATAAAAAGAAGAATGACTCACTTTGTAACTTTAGGGTTCAACTAAAAGCCTCCTGGTATAATCTAGGGTATAACTCCTGAGTTTTTTAATAAAATATATAATGCACTCGTGTTTATTGTAATAACCCAATTCAACTATATCAATACATCACGAGACAGAACCCCAACTTAGTTTACAAAGCATAGGCTTTATCAGGCAGCGCTTTGGCATCAGTTGTTGGGTTCAAAATCAATTGGGCAGAGTATCGACTTAGTGATCAGGGGTTAAAACACTTAAAACGGGGCAAAGCTTTGGAGTATAATAGGTGTAATATTTAAGAAAGAAAAAAAATAAATATATATGTAGAGTGTAGAGAGCGAGAAAGAGCAGAGGAAATATGAGCAAATGTGAAAGCTAAATGCCATCCTCTATTTATACCAAGTAAGGTTTTAGCTTGGAAGTCACGCATGCATGTCCATGTACCTTCAATTCATTAATTCCATGCATACACGTCCACGTTTGCATTAAATGTTAGTTAGATATTGTTATTATTTTATTTATTATAATTAATTCAGCTGCTTCACTTATTTATCGTTTATAACTTCTAAAATATGACATTTTATAAAACGATGAATATGTCATTAGAACGAGAATAGTTTTATCTACATTTTGACCTATGTTTCATCAAAAACGGAGTAAGTAAATTATAATGTATTTTTATATTTTAATTATTAAACGGATCCTATGTTCGTCTAAATATCTCATATGTCTAACAGTCAACTTACCTGTAATCTACCCGTTTAATAATATAAGTTTTATATACTTTATTTTAAAATAAAAAAAATGGAAATATTACATGTCCATTCAAATATTTGTTCAGTTTTGAAATTTTGTCAATATAATTACTTCATCAACCATTCAACCTAAACTAAAACTCAAAATAAAAGAGGACTGGTAAACAAATACTCCATAATCGTTTATGTTGAGTCAGCATTCTCGGGTTGCTGTTTTGCATCTTCTCCAATTGCTGATTGCTTATCCTTATTTCAATCTTTTACTGCAGAGCTAGAGAATTCTAAGGTCTCATGCTTCCAATTCGTAAAGTTTCTTTAACCTGTATATTGTGAATCAGGTATTTAATTTGGTTAAATAATTTTGTGTAGCCACATAAGTGTTTTTAGACTAAAACAATAGAATGCTCCGCATACCTCCTCCTTAGCGGCAGAAACCTTTTCCTTAAGACTCTCATAAACCTGCTTTGAATAAATCATGTGAGTTCAGTCATGAAACAAACTCATCACCAGAACATGCTATAGAAACTAAGAATCTCATGTATTATATCTTTAAAGTGACAAAATTGGTGGGTTGAGCGGTTTGGGTTACAGGTAACACTTAGTAAAGGCCGTAACAGGTTAGGCCATGCCAGTTTAAAATAAAAAATAAATATAGTAACCAAGTGATTTATGATGCACAAAGTATAGAACTATATATAACAAAAGTGAAGCATTTACCTGTTTGGGAGCACCTTTGGTTATTATATGCCAGTGACCACGCTCATCGATGTATGTTAAAGCAGTCCTCTTATCAACCAGATTAAACGAAAAAAAAATGGACCTCCCTAATTCCAGCTTGTGCCTACATATTCATTAGAATACGATTAATAAAGTTAAAATTGATTTGACAGCGATCTAATTTTTATATAAAATGATACCTCTTTAGGGTCAGCAAGTGTTCCAACAATGGCAATATTGATAGCATCATGGTTTTCGGTCCTAGAAGCCCTAGAACCATAAAGCAAAACCTGATCGTTATCAACACCCTTGGAAAAAACCTCGATCAAATTTTATCAACAGAAAACTTGTTAAGAGTCAGTGTTCCAGTTTTTATCACTGTAGAGTACATCCACTCCCGCCATTTCTTGAATTACAGCCATTCTCTTAGTAATAGCTCCTTGTTGGGAAAGCTGATGCGATCCTATAGCCATGGTGACAGAAAGAACAATCGACATAGCAATCAGAATTCCACCAATAAGCAAGACCAACAGATAAGTAAAGGATAGTTTTAAACTTACAAAGGTTATTCCCATGGTTTGTACATTGTGCTCCAACAGCTGTATCATGCTATTCATTGAACATTGTTCATAATTCCATAGTCTGATAAAAAATTTCAAATAATGTCATGCGCTAAATATAACAACCCTTAAAAACACCCTATAACTCTCCGTAAATGAAAAACCGAACCCGTATAACATTATTTTAATTAAATAATTAAATAATCGAATAAAATAAGGTTTTTGTTCCGCCGTGGGCCATGACCGACTCTAAGGATACCTCTCGCAGGGCGCGAGAGGCTCGTTTCGTTTCGGACACGTATCACGCCACATGTCATCCACGTGTTAAAGCTACCCCATGACTTGTCAAACCTAGCCGTAGCTAGGTGACCCTCGTGGGCCGCGAAAGACTGGCCATGGGCCGGTCGCGGGGCGCGAGAGACCCCCAAAAGCCCTATAAATTGAGCCTTTCAGCAGCATTCACAATTCGCTCACATCTTTCTTTTCTCTCTATACTTTCATACATAATTTAAAGCTAAAATACCCCCTAAATCACGAAGCTCTGCCCCGTTGTAAGTATTTTAAACCCCGATCACTAATTCGATACCATGTCCGATTGATCTGGAACCCAGCAACTGATGCCAAAGCGTTGCCTGTTCAGGGCATGCTTTGTAAACTTAGTTGGGGTTTTGTCTCGTGGCGTATTGATAAGTTGAATTTGGGTTATTATACTAATACGCGTGCATTGTATGTTTTATTAGGAACTCAAGAAAATAATCAGAAAATATCATCAGGAAGCCTGTAGAAAAACCTAAGTTTACGATGTGAGCCATTCTCTTTTTCTCACAGTTTGTGAGTCATTATTTAAAATGCTTTACAAAACCCTAAATGTTTATCAGTTATAATTACAGTGATTAAGTCTTTGTATTCTACAATTACTGCCGGTATGTGCGGTTTTGTATATACTACTTGTCAAGCATTGCTATTGGACAAAGAGTTAGCTAATAGTAATATGACCACAGTCATTGTAACTGCCTACATGACAAATACTGAATGAGTGATTGTGTAGATATAAACATTGTAATCGCTCTTAATAATGTAAAATTATAACAAATTATATTCTTGGTAAAATGGAATGATCTCGCCAGTATTTTTTGCTGATAAAATATTTTTAAAACGCGTTACATGTAACTTGATGGGAAGTCATTAGAAGCCAGCTATGGAGCACTGAAGGCTTAAACAAAGTGACTATAAGTTACCCAAATAAAAGAACAATTATGTTTTCAGCAAGTTATGGTTTATCCCTATACAAATATTATAAATGAAATATGGGTTTTATCCCATTTATTTAATATAAAAGTTTGGTGTTTTGCAAACTCTGAATTTATTTCTTAACTACGATCCTGATGTTTTAATTCCGTTGCCAAATTAATAAACACCGATACCACTGGCTCGTGTTCGCGGCTCCCGCTCCTAGGGTTGGGTCGGGGGCTGCGACAGACGGTGGTATCAGAGCCACTGGTTTAAGCCATTTAGGTGTTATTTTAAATACCTAAATTTTAAACAATTGTGTTAGGAAATATAAATAACTTATGTGTTATTCTGTGTAAATATGTATATTATGATTTTATGTATTTTGATGATTTTTGAGTTCGTAGTATGAGTGATCAGAATACCTCCGACGCTTATCGTCGCCTGTCCCATTCTACAATGGAATAATGACCATCCAATCCAACATCTGGATACGTATCATATTTTGAGGATATTTTTGTTTTTAAAGCTAAATCCGAAGAGGCATTTCCTCCTAAGAAAAGATGATGGTTTAGTAAAGAGAAAAGGGAGAGGAGAAAAAGAATGAGAAATATCCAAAAACAAGCCACAATAAGAATAGCTGAGGGAATAGCCCATATTCCAGTGACTTTACCTCTGTGGGAGGAACTGGATAGGAGACTATCAAACCTTGGCATGTTTCAAACTGCAGAAAATATTCTAGATCTTAACCGTGAGCAACCAATAGCACCCGTGCCTATGTACCCAGAACAAAACCAAGAAATTCAATTACTAATCCCAACCTTTAACCCAAACGACATACCCAGGTTACCAACACCAAATCCCTTAGAACAGTAATGGACCAATGATTGGGCATTTCAAAACCTGATGAATGATCCTTATATGCCATACGGAGAACCTGCACCAGCTTACCCTAAACCCATACCAGCCCCAATGCCACCAATGAATCAAGAAAACGTAGAAGAACTTCGCCAATATGGTGAAGAATTAATTGAAGAGGGAAACATAATACGTCAAATCAGGGAAAATCTCGTCTGGAAGTACGGCGAGAGGGAGATGCAATATTAGAAAACTGACGCCTAATATACTATATATATGTGTGTATTTTCTTTTACTTTGATATATATATATATATATTGATACATAAGTACTAACGTTTAAATTTTAGTTCTAGTTTGTAATAGATGCATACATATATGAAAAAGAGTAAATGTCGCAATGCTCGACAATTTTGGTTCAATATGCTTGAATGTTTGATTGTTTACTTTATTCTGTGATATTAATACCTGATAAATGTTTACTATTCATATGGCAACCGAAGTAAATCAGGAAGTCTAGAATAATAATGATAATGGAAACCAAGTGGATAAAAGTGCTATAGAGCACATAGTAGCTCAAGGAATCATAGATGCCATGCCAATTTGTTATCGATACTATTAATAAAAAGGTAGAAAATAATAATTCTATAGTAGGCAGTAAACGTACGCTAAATGAACCAAATTACAGCGTGAATGGAAATCACGGACTACTTATCCAAGCTCCAATTCCAAAAGAAGAAGGACCATCTCATATGGTTGTTCTTATAAAGAATTCTTATCCTGCAAACCAATAGAATTCTCAGGTAATGAAGGAGTGATTTCTACTTTGCGCTGGATAGAAAAGACAGAAGCAGTCTTAAAAACAAGTAAGTGTGAAGATGAGGATAAGATCATGTATGTTTCTAATCTCTTCAAGAATGCAGCATTAGAATGGTGGAATACCATTCTCCAGTCAAGAGGATGTGACAGGGTTTACAACATGGAATGGAAGAACTTTAAGGAAATAGTTGAAAGGAAATTATGTCCTCCTCATGAAAAGGAACAGATTGCCAATAAATTTCTAAATCATAGAATGATTGGGGTAGATTGCAGAGAATATACTACCACATTCTTTGAATATGCAAGGATAGTACCCACACTAGCCTCACCAGAACCAGTATTATTCTCCCGTTGTATCTGGGGATTGATCAGTGAGATCAGAAATATAGTCAAAGCAGCTAGACCACAAACAATAGAAGAAGCAGTGGAACTTGTTAACACTCTGACAGATGAATTGGTACGCACACAAGAGGAAAACCAGAAAAGAATGTAGCTCAAAAGATTACTCAGGAACTACATTATGGTAATTCTTATCACGGGAAAGGAATAGGTTCTTCCTCTTCACCCTACTACAAGTACTGTAAAAGGAAACACTCAGGGAAATGCTCAATATACTGCAACTTCTACAAAATACCAGGACATAAGAAAGAAGACTGTAGGAAGAAAGCTAACATTAGAATATGTTACAACTGCGGAGAAGTTGGCCATATCAAGCCGAACTGCCCGAAACTAGCTCTAGCGGCAAACAACAAAGGAAAGGCAGCAGAAGAACCCAAAAAGAATGCCAGAGAATTTGTTCTGACAGCCGAAGAAGCTAAGATGATCCCAGATGTGATTGCCTATACGTTTTTAGTTAATGATGTTTATGCTAAAGTATTATTTGACTATGGTGCAAACCAAAGTTTTATAAATACTTATTTCTCCAAACTTCTCAATCAACCATTAACTAAACTCCAGCAAGACTGCCTGGTGGAAACGGCAAATGGGAATTCTATCAAAATAAGTGAAATCCTTCAGGAATGAAAGATAGAAATTTCAAGTCATAACTTTACTGCTAATCTCTTACCAATGGATCTAGCCGGATTCGATGTCATGTTAGGAATGCATTGGTTGGTAGCCAATCATGCATGAATTTTATGTTATCAAAAGTCTATAGAAGTATGTACACCAACTGGCAAAAGGATCACAATTAAGTGACACAAGCCGACAAGATCAACCAAATTCATTTCTGTGATGAAGGCTGCAAGCTACGCATGGAAGGGAGGAATGGTGAAGTGGCGGAGCTAGCCCAAAAATTCAGGGGTATCCCAATTTTTTATTTTTTATTTTGGCTTAGAGGTATCCTTTGTATAAAAAAGATAAAAATTTTACACTACGTAAACAAAGTTGAAGGGTATTTTTACACTGAGGGAGTTGAGGGGTAGTCCGGGCTACCCCTCCTTGTACATTGGTTCTGCCACTGGAATGGTGTATATGATTTCCGTAATCATTAACACTAAAGGAAAAGAATTTAAAGATATTCCCGTAGTATCTAAATTCTCAGATGTCTTTCCAGAAGAGTTACCTGGATTACCGCCAGATCGTGAGGTTGAATGTAGAATTCACCTAATCCCAGGAACGGCACCGATTGCTAAAACACCCTATCGTTTAGCACCAACAGAGATGCAGGAATTGAAGAAACAGCTAGATGAATTATTGGAAAAAGGTTTTATACAACCTAGTTCATCACCATGGGGAGCACCGGTGTTATTTTTTCAAGAAGAAAGATGGATTGATGCTTATGTGCATTGACTACCGAGAATTGAATAAGGTTATGATTAAAAATCGGTAACCACTACCGAGAATCGATGATCTATTTGATCAACTTCAAGGAGCCCGATTCTTTTCTAAGATCGACTTACGCTCAGGATATCATCAATTGAAGGTACAGGAATAGGACATTCCTAAAACTGCTTTCAGAACAAGGTACAGTCATTATGGACTTACAGTCATGCCATTTGGTTTAACTAATGCCCCAGCCACATTTATGGACATGATGAACATGATATGTAAACCATACCTGGATAAATTCATAATTATCTTTATAGATGATATTCTAATTTACTCTAAGAGTAAGGAAGAGCATGCGGAACATTTACATGTACTTCTGATATTATTAAGAAAAGAAAAGCTTTATGCTAAATTCTCAAAATGTGAATTCTGGTTACAAGAAGTGCAATTTCTTGGACACTTAGTTAATCATGAAGGAATTCATGTGGATCCCACAAAGATCGAAGCTATTACCAAATGGAAAGTACCTGAATCACCTACAGAAGTAAGAAGTTTTATTGGACTGGCAGGATATTATAGATGTTTTATTCAATATTTTTCTAGAATAGCCATTCCATTAACCAGACTAACTTGCATATCAGTTAAGTTTGAATGGGGACCAAAACAAGATGAAGCATTCAAGATTTTGAAGCAAAGATTAACCGACGCACCAATACTCGCCTTGCCCGAAGGAACTGAAGACTTCGTAGTCTATTGTGATGCATCCAAGTTAGGATTTAGATTTGTGTTGATGCAACGTCACAAGGTAATTGCTTATGCCTCTAGACAACTTAAGCAACTGTCACACCCCGATATTTCCACGTATTACCGGTGGGCCCGGTGGGGAGTATCGTGACGTAGTTGATATCATCATAGTCAAACAACACAATTTAAATGCACAGCGGAAGTCTTGAAATATAAAATATTATTACAAACACAAATGTCTGATAATATAAAAGTATTCCGTACAGACTAGCTTATAATAATCCACAGGCATATCAAAAATAACAAAAGAAGTTATCAGACTAATGGCTTTTGTGAAGGAGTTGCAAAGTCCTCATCTAACAAGTCCTGAGCAGCTTCCAGCCTATTACGTACTTGTACCTGTCACTTAGACTTTGGAAAATACGTCAGTTTTCACTGGTAAATACACTCAACCGACTCATTTGAAAATGTTTATGAAAATTGGTTTAGGTGCACAAGGCACGAAAATATTTTGACACTTGATTAAAATGCACAAGGCAAAATTAATCTTTTATACTTGGGACAAACTATATCTCATGTTATCAGTTTTACATAACTTGCTCTACATACGGGGCCCGGTTCTATGCCGGTTCAAGATTAACTGACACACCACTTATTCCCTTATTGGGAATCCCATATTGGGTATAATTAATTAATAAGCATATTGCATCTGTCAGGTGTATTCCTACACCCCGTGCTTAGGTCGTGGCCATTGCAATTAATGAGTCAAGGATATCCAGGACACGGTCGCATTAATCCCCAATGTTTCAGTCAAGTAATACGAATTAAAACAGGTTATTTGGATTTCCGGACTTATTGGTCTTTGAATCCCATACCTGACCATGCGGTATTTATATTACCGTATCCCAAGCCCGTAATAGGGAAAATAAGTTAAGAGTATTTACCTGAGCTAGCTCCTGTCTTAAATAGCAAGAATTATAATAACTCAGCCGTATTCACTTAAGTAAGCGTAGGTACAATTTACCGGAAGGCTCTAGTCTGGAATGATGGTATAAATAACCAATTAGAATACTAACGGGTCTTAATTATGTCATAGACTTAGACCGGCTAGTTTTTTAAACAGAACAACGGTACGATACGCTAGATTAAGCGGAGGCCGGATTAGCATGTGATTTAGACCCAACAAGTATGAAAACTTGTATAAAATGGGTAAACTAAACACATTCTGGATTTTGAGACAAAAATGATAAGGTTTGACCCGTTTCGGCTAATTTATGCAAACTAGTTACATAAACCGAACCGAACGCGAATAACGCGAATAACGCATAACGGGTAACCGAATGAGTCACAAACAGGTTTCCCAAGTTAATATGCTTTAAATATGTTGTGATATCAGTAGGATATCTTCCATTATGCCCAAAACGAATTTAATCTCAAATTAAGCCCCGTAGGGGTATTTTGGTCATTTTAAAGATCATAAAAGAGGTTAAATAAAATTCTGAGGTTCTTTTCTAGAATAATCAGTAAAACTACTTAAATTAATAAGTTATATCAGTTGGTGATAAGTCTTATATGACAAAAATGGTTTTAACCCTTACTATGCGTCTAATACGCGTAAAAAGTCGTTTTAAGCGATTTCCGGGTCATAACTGGGAATCTGGGTTTTCTGATCAGTTTATAAAGTTCAACATACTTCATTTATCATATAAAATCTGTGGCCAAAGATTTGGTATCAATTTGTTATGTAAAACTCATTTTATAAGCATAAGGGTATAATCGGCAATAACTGAAACAAGGCGATAACCCTATGTTATGATCAGTTTTAAATAATTAAAAATCTTCAAAAATCCCAGAATATTATTTTACATCAGTGGGTAAAAGATTTGGTGTCAAAAATTGGGTTTAGGTAGGCTTTATGCTAATTGCGCCGTTTAATTAATAAAAAGCTTTTTAAGTGCGCTATTGAGCATAACTCCTAATCTAGACCTCGAACTGATATGAAATTTTAGGGACATGTTTATAAATCAGTAACAAAGATTATTGTCCTCTCACATTTCCAAAATTCTCATTTTAAGGTCAAATGGGCATTATGGTCAACATTAAGCAATTAACGGAAACGTGTAATTGAATCGGACAATCAACGAGCCAATCACAGAGGGTTATACTATCATATAACCCGGTCCTAATGGCACTTTAAGGCATGTCTAAACCCAACTAAATCGGGTAAGAACTGAAAGTCAAGGCGAAAGTCAAACTATGCGACTTTCGGTTCCGAACCGAGCCTAAACTAAAAATTGTCGGATCGAACATGCTTAGACATGTTCTTATACTAATTACCAAGTTATATGAGTGGCAAAACAGGTTACACGTCTTCTACATTGTTAATTCTGCGTTAATTCGAAAATTAATATTCTGTTGACTTTTTCGGATTAAGTTTGACCCGACATTTGATCTAGTTAGAGCGGGAATCAGGGGGTGCCTTATTAAGGGTGTAATGCACACATGATTACCAACTTATAACTACTTTCAATTTGGCTAATCATCAGACCATTAGTGATTAATCGATAAGTTAAACCTTAATTACGATGGTTTGACTTTTAAGCTAATAACTAAGGAAAACATGATTAAGGAAGGTTAAGGATACTTACCAAGGTCTAATGCACGATTAGGGATGCTTGGGGAAGACTCTTGTGCTCCATAAATGATCAGAAGTGAAGGTATGAATGAATGATCAAAGTTTTCACAATGTGGTTCTTTATATAGTGAGTTTGATCTCACTAGATCATGCCAAGCAATGCTATACATGTCCCCTGATGTTAAACATGTGTCCCTAGTGCCTAAAACCAGTAGGGGTCGCTCATGGAAGTGAAAAATTGCCATATAAGTCGGTTAAATGGCTGAACAGACAACTTTCCGAGTTTCTGCATCTGGGCATGGCTTACGAATCGTAAGGTCCAGAGTGTTACGGTCCGTAAGGACCTGGTCAGCATAGCAATGTTTCAACTGTTGACAGGTTTAGCCCCTTTACTTCCAAATGCCATTTCCGACACATCTAAGGACCGTTAAACCATTTCTAGGGCTCTACCATGATGCCTAAGCATAGGGAACATGAAACATGCTCAAAAATATGTCGGATGTCGGTTCGTTTGGTCGTACGGTCTCGTTGTTCGGCAAATTACGACGAAACACGGACGGACGCGAAAAACGATCCAAACGGCGCGACGAATGGAATTTTATCAAGCCAAACACTAAAATAGAATATTTTAGTGATTACATAAATATTTGGGTGCCCGGGTACATTCAGAATGTGAGATATGCGCGAAAGTACAAACTTGTGCACTTTTTGACACTTTTAGTCCCTGCATGACTTAAAAGTTTATTTTTGCGCACCAAAAACCTCTAAGCCTATATCTAAGCTATATAAAGGGTAAATAGGGTATGTTTAACTCATGGTCATATTCCGGAAGGTCCGATAGCATACGAATCGGCATACTTTTGCAGTTCGACGCAAATAGTCCCTCTAATGCGAAAACTTGCGCATATCATCATTTAATAGTATTGAAGCCTTATCTAATCCATATTAGGCATTCTTGAAAGTATTATTAAACATTATGATTCTTCGGGCTCAAAAAAGGTCATTCAGAGGTATAATTAAACATATTGACACTTCTAGTCCCTTATACTTGCAAAGTTGCGCGTAACTTCATTTTTAGGCATAAAAGCCTTGGATGGCCAATGATTGGAATTTCCGATGTAACACCCATGTTAATATTTTGAAAATTTATCGTATAAATAACATGTAATTACCATTAAGTATCCTTAGAAAATACAAGTGATTTAAACAAGTTTTACAACTTAAAAGTTTTCAACATAATATAAATAAGCTCGCCATTTAAAAGTTATGACGTAACGCTGTGCGGAAGCTTTAATCTTGTGTGTTCGGTTCTTGCTCGTCGCTGCTTGATCCTCATCCGGGCACTCTTGGCGGTCACCTATGATCAAAACCAGCTTAAAAGTTAGTTTTGATAGTCAAATATTAAGTCCAAACAAGTACAGGGGTTAAAATTGCAAAATTTAAAAATTTTTCGGAGTTAGGGGCGTCGCGTGACGCCAAGGGGCGTCGCGTCACGCTAGGCCCTTGTTTTCACAGATTGTGCCTTCAGCTGTTGCTGTACATTCCCAGCTCAACCCGGTTTCACGGAAACGGCCATAACTTCTTCGTTATTGATCCGTTTTACCCGATTCTTTTTCCTACGCGTCCGTAATTTAATCCTCCATCTTATGGAGTTAAAATCCTACATCCAACATAAGAAATTTTGAGACTTCTAAGCCTTCGACTCGTTACCTTTTTACCGAATTTTAACCCATTTATGCATTTTATCAAACAAACGTATTTATTTGATTCCTATATCTCATACACTTCTTCAAATTAATGTTACCTACTATATTAGGTTCTAATCATAGGTTTATTACACCATTTAAACCCGTTTTCGCTCGTATGCTTATTTTGACCCGTTAAGGGTATTTAAGCACTTTAAAGCTTGAAATCGCTTTCATTCATTTCTAGCATCTTATTCCTACATTTCTTATCAAGTAATCTTCAACTACAACTCTTTGTGTGTTGGATTCTAATGTGTATATCGATATGTTCCGAGTTTTACCCTTCGGATTGTTATTTTACGGCAAGACTCAAATAGAGCTATATGACTAACATATTACATTTTTCAACTTCTATACTTATTCTAAGTATCTATCTAATCACGAAATTCGTTTCCAAACAACCTTTGATGGTCGTTTGTTCAATTTAACCTACAAGGGCGTTTTAGTCAATTTTGGTCCTTGTTTTACGACGAAGGACTCTCACCCATTTTTCGACCAAACTAGCATTTTTAACTACAACATAATTATGCGTACCTGGCTCGGATCAACATATTGATCCGTTTTAATACCTTGTCTTGACTTACTTGTTATTTCATAGCTTCGCTAATACACGAGCCGTTCATCCTGCGAGCATGAGACTCGGCATACACTTATTAGTTCTTATTTGTCGAATATTATGTCCATTGTATTTATAACTTATAGATTAGATATGTATTCTACAAAAGGTGTAAGTTTCACTTACATCACATCCAAGCCACTCGTTCCTCTTCATGCTTGATTTGTTTGACCCGTTTCCTCACCAAGCTTCACCTAGCTTGTTAAGCTTCAAACTAGCATAATAATTCGCAAGATGGTTAGTTTAGTCATTGCTAATCACGACTATTCCACCTCACGTATTTTCTATCAAAATTATCATTCGACCTTGTAAATGGTCAGTTTGACTTTTCAAAAGTCAACTGTCCCTTTTTAATGTATGAAATGCACAATTGAGTTCAACGAACCCACTTGAGCATTTCTTCGACTATTCGGTCGTAGCTATTTTTAGGCAACTAATTTAACTACATTCATCAACATAGTTTATGTACATCATAAAATCATCTAATTATATAAAACTCGTTCTTTCATTAGGCAAATTCTACGGATTCCATCTATAAGTGAAACCCGTTTCATTATAGCATTAGACATTCATTCAATCATCAAATATAATCAAGTTCTACATATTAATTAGTAGACATCATGATTCCAAACACCTACTTATATGAACCAAAATCACTAGTTTCATCATAATTTATTAAACCCCTTTCATGAAAGTATGATCATGTACTTAATTTCATGGTTTAATTAAACACCTTCCATTCATTATCATGCATGATGATTCTAAACATAGTCTTATCATCAATTTCATCATAACAATAAAACCCACTTAGCTAGGTGTGGTGATTCAACCAAACACCTAAATCATAGTAATTTAATCTAAATCTTCACTTAGGGTTTGTTCCTAAGCAATCTTACATCCCAAATTCAGCCATAACTTCTATGATTCATACATAGATCATATCATGCAAGATTAACTAATTTTCACAACTTCATGAATGTTAGAAATTCGACATACCTTACGATCCCCTTGACTTGGTAATCGTTTATTCATGTTTGGTTGTGAATTTGAGCTTCATTTTGACCTTCAATTTGATGATTATATGTGAATTAGGGTTTTTGGCTCCATGGGAGCCCCCTGAGCTCGATCCAGACACGCACCACACACTCTTGTGTGTGTGTGTTGTGTTATTTTATTAGTTTAATAAAACCATTTTCAAGTTACCCCATTTTGGTCCCTCTTGTTTGGTTAGTTAATTAAGTAGGGCACAACCTACTTATTTCTAACAATATTCCCCACCTATTAACTAGGTTAAACATTCCTAGTTAAATTAGTGGGTTCGGGAAATCTATGTCTAAGTTTATTTTAAATCTCGTTACTCGGCCTCTTAAAAATTTCACTCCATTAGAAACTTTTATTCACCTTTTAGTTAATATTAGGATTATTTATTTCTTATCCTAATATTCACCGGGTTAAATTTTACCACTAACGGTATTTTACCAAGTCATTAGTATTAACGTGGTTTGATTACCAAACCCGTTTTTGGGGTGTTACAAGTCTACCCCCCTTAAAGAGGTTTCGTCCCCGAAACATTTTCTTACATAACTTGTCGAGTTTAACTCCATGCATTTGCTCTTGATAATCAATTAAGCATTTCTCATACTTTAACTGATTGTTAGTATTACCAGAAAAGTATGGTAATATCCTTTTGGTTATTAATCATCTACGTATCTTACATGACCTAATGCAACTTGAAATAACGTAATCTCGTTATTGCCACTAGTTTAATTAACTTAGCAATATTCATCACTCGGCTCTAGTATTCATCACTCGGCTCTAATATGATTATATTTCACATTACACTTCTTGACCGTGATCATGTCATGTCATGCCAAATTTTACATCAACTTTCTATTTTTAGAATTATCACTTCTCGGATATATCGTCTTGCACCTATCTGTGTCAAGACTTATATCTTTCATGTTTACCGTTTATACGTCTATCATAATTCATTTTTGTAGAAACGTTATTTCTTACCAAAACCGAAGTTTTAGTTTAGCGTCTTTTCTTTAACCTTTGTCAATTATCCATACCGTGATATTGACAGTCCAAAATTTATTCTTTTCCGTTCTCATTTTACGCGGGGAATCATAACTAGTTCCCTTGCTTTAGATTATTGACCCGTAGGTTCTTTCACTTAGCCTCATAGGCTATTTCTTTAAATTTTTCACCTTTTTAAGGTGAGACATTAACGACTCGTTTCCTTCTCTTTATGACCCGAGGGTCTTTTTGGTCCCGTAGACCTTAACACTGTGTTTAATCCCGTAGGTTATGATGATCCCGTAGATCATCTTTTATTCTTGTCTATATCCAAATGTATATATACATATATAGCTTCAAGGCATCTCTTATTATGTTTGGAATCGTTTATTTTCGCTCTTGAACTTCAATTGACCTTGACCGTAGTCTAAGGCTTCATTTGTTTACTTCCGTACTAATCCTCCGACTTTATGACTTCTGACGTTATTTACGCGTCAGTTTTTTCTTATGCTTACTGTTATTTGATTTGCATATATTCTTATTTGGTTATATCCCATTACCGGGCTCGTTATTCTCTTGCATTTAACGCTACCTTTATCTGGCTAGCGCTCATTTGTGCCATTCGGCGTTATATTGTATTCAGCCTGTTTGACCTATTAATGTGAAATCCATCACTTATAAACAATCAACTTTATTCTTTATTCAACCCATTCGACTTCGAATAGTTGAACATATTTACTCACAATTTCTATATACGAGATTTTATAGTCATAACTCGTAATCCAAGTCCTTTGATTTTTTTCAACCTGCGTCCACGTCTCTCGGTTTACGCATGTGTTTAATTCTTACCCATCAACCGGGTGTTTTACCGAAGTCGTTATTATTGCAACCCTCCCGGTATGCATTAAGACCTCGCTTCATTTTTATATTCCGACTTTGTCCTTAAGTTTGACGTTTTACAAAAACGACCCGTTAAGGGACATATTTGCATTTTCCGGGTTCGAGTGTAAGTACACTCTCTCCCAATGCTTGTCTAAATCATTTTACATGCTTGCGTTTTCTGGGTTCGAGTGTAAGTACACTCCCTCCCAATACTTGTCTAAATCATTTTACATGCTTGCGTTTTCTGGGTTCGAGTGTAAGTACACTCCCTCCCAATACTTGTCTAAATCATTTTACATGCTTCTTTGTCCCTTCGCTCGGGCTCATTATCCCAATGTAATACGCTTCCGTCACTCGGTTGTGCGTTTACATTGTTATCAAATATTTTGCTTATCTGCTTCATTTGGGTACTTTTTTATTAGTCCCATTCACCCCGCCCTTACTACATCGGATGTAAACATGTCCACCATAAGAAGTTCATGGTATCATATGCCACTACTTACTTGGCCAGAGTAAGCGATTAACACATGACACACATGACCTTTTTATAGTTTTCACATCACGCCCTATGTAAGTAACGCCTCTATTTGTTTCTCTTGGAAACAATATCCCGAATACATTTTCTATTCGGGTTTTTCCAAGTTTTTAATCTACATATGCAACTTTCAATTTCTACTTATTTGTTGCATATTGTTATTTGTGCGATTATTTAAAATGTGCACCTGGTAATGTTTGCCCCGACGGGCGTTCCTTGCCATTAACCTTGTTCGCCGTCGTTACGCGGTTTAGTCCTCGGTGAGCATGCTCCTCTTGTCATACTTCGGACCGTTCCATCATCATATCCATAATTCGTTTGACTCTCGTCGTCTTCAAATGCGAGTGTCCTTCAGTTAAAACATTCACAAAAGTTAGTAACGTCAACTTCAATAATCGCCCGTATTATAATACAAGGCTTTTTCTACTATACGCGTCAACGCGCGTATTTTCGTCAACTATATCAATCATTTCAATTGGGGTAACGTGTATCACACGATAGCCCTATGTGTTGTTTACAACACTTTAGCATGCTAAACTATTAACATACATGTACTTACCGGATTTGCGATCAAGCCTCGAACCGAACACCAATCTTTATTAAGAGCATAAGGTTTTAGTCCAAGCATAGTTTTCCCACCATACTTGAATCTCTTAAACCAAGGCTCTGATACCAACTTGTAACACCCATGTTAATATTTTGAAAATTTATCGTATAAATAACATGTAATTACCATTAAGTATCCTTAGAAAATACAAGTGATTTAAACAAGTTTTACAACTTAAAAGTTTTCAACATAATATAAATAAGCTCGCCATTTAAAAGTTATGACGTAACGCTGTGCGGAAGCTTTAATCTTGTGTGTTCGGTTCTTGCTCGTTGCTGCTTGATCCTCATCCGGGCACTCTTGGCGGTCACCTATGATCAAAACCAGCTTAAAAGATAGTTTTGATAGTCAAATATTAAGTCCAAACAAGTACAGGGGTTAAAATTGCAAAATTTAAAAATTTTTCGGAGTTAGGGGCGTCGCGTGACGCCAAGGGGCGTCGCGTCACGCTAGGCCCTTGTTTTCACAGATTGTGCCTTCAGCTGTTGCTGTACATTCCCAGCTCAACCCGGTTTCACGGAAACGGCCATAACTTCTTCGTTATTGATCCGTTTTACCCGATTCTTTTTCCTACGCGTCCGTAATTTAATCCTCCATCTTATGGAGTTAAAATCCTACATCCAACATAAGAAATTTTGAGACTTCTAAGCCTTCGACTCGTTACCTTTTTACCGAATTTTAACCCATTTATGCATTTTATCAAACAAACGTATTTATTTGATTCCTATATCTCATACACTTCTTCAAATTAATGTTACCTACTATATTAGGTTCTAATCATAGGTTTACTACACCATTTAAACCCGTTTTCGCTCGTATGCTTATTTTGACCCGTTAAGGGTATTTAAGCACTTTAAAGCTTGAAATTGCTTTCATTCATTTCTAGCATCTTATTCCTACATTTCTTATCAAGTAATCTTCAACTACAACTCTTTGTGTGTTGGATTCTAATGTGTATATCGATATGTTCCGAGTTTTACCCTTCGGATTGTTATTTTACGGCAAGACTCAAATAGAGCTATATGACTAACATATTACATTTTTCAACTTCTATACTTATTCTAAGTATCTATCTAATCATGAAATTCGTTTCCAAACAACCTTTGATGGTCGTTTGTTCAATTTAACCTACAAGGGCGTTTTAGTCAATTTTGGTCCTTGTTTTACGACGAAGGACTCTCACCCATTTTTCGACCAAACTAGCATTTTTAACTACAACGTAATTATGCGTACCTGGCTCGGATCAACATATTGATCCGTTTTAATACCTTGTCTTGACTTACTTGTTATTTCATAGCTTCGCTAATACACGAGCTGTTCATCCTGCGAGCATGAGACTCGGCATACACTTATTAGTTGTTATTTGTCAAATGGCATCAATATTACCATTTGATCCCTTTTTACTCTTTTTACTAGTTTTGGCTTACTTATAAAGTAGCCGTTCAAAAACTCATTTTATCTTATTCTTTTCTTGACTAATTTACCGTTCCACCCCGTTTTACCATTTCTATGGTTTCTAACATTTGTTTCTGATTCCGACCCAAATCATTTCGTGTCGGAAACCATATTTCGAATATTATCTCCATTGTATTTATAACTTATAGATTAGATATGTATTCTACAAAAGGTGTAAGTTTCACTTACATCACATCCAAGCCACTCGTTCCTCTTCATGCTTGATTTGTTTGACCCGTTTCCTCACCAAGCTTCACCTAGCTTGTTAAGCTTCAAACTAGCATAATAATTCGCAAGATGGTTAGTTTAGTCATTGCTAATCACGACTATTCCACCTCACGTATTTTCTATCAAAATTATCATTCGACCTTGTAAATGGTCAGTTTGACTTTTCAAAAGTCAACTGTCCCTTTTTAATGTATGAAATGCACAATTGAGTTCAACGAACCCACTTGAGCATTTCTTCGACTATTCGGTCGTAGCTATTTTTAGGCAACTAATTTAACTACATTCATCAACATAGTTTATGTACATCATAAAATCATCTAATTATATAAAACTCGTTCTTTCATTAGGCAAATTCTACGGATTCCATCTATAAGTGAAACCCGTTTCATTATAGCATTAGACATTCATTCAATCATCAAATATAATCAAGTTCTACATATTAATTAGTAGACATCATGATTCCAAACACCTACTTATATGAACCAAAATCACTAGTTTCATCATAATTTATTAAACCCCTTTCATGAAAGTATGATCATGTACTTAATTTCATGGTTTAATTAAACACCTTCCATTCATTATCATGCATGATGATTCTAAACATAGTCTTATCATCAATTTCATCATAACAATAAAACCCACTTAGCTAGGTGTGGTGATTCAACCAAACACCTAAATCATAGTAATTTAATCTAAATCTTCACTTAGGGTTTGTTCCTAAGCAATCTTACATCCCAAATTCAGCCATAACTTCTATGATTCATACATAGATCATATCATGCAAGATTAACTAATTTTCACAACTTCATGAATGTTAGAAATTCGACATACCTTACGATCCCCTTGACTTGGTAATCGTTTATTCATGTTTGGTTGTGAATTTGAGCTTCATTTTGACCTTCAATTTGATGATTATATGTGAATTAGGGTTTTTGGCTCCATGGGAGCCCCCTGAGCTCGATCCAGACACGCACCACACACTCTTGTGTGTGTGTGTTGTGTTATTTTATTAGTTTAATAAAACCATTTTCAAGTTACCCCATTTTGGTCCCTCTTGTTTGGTTAGTTAATTAAGTAGGGCACAACCTACTTATTTCTAACAATATTCCCCACCTATTAACTAGGTTAAACATTCCTAGTTAAATTAGTGGGTTCGGGAAATCTATGTCTAAGTTTATTTTAAATCTCGTTACTCGGCCTCTTAAAAATTTCACTCCATTAGAAACTTTTATTCACCTTTTAGTTAATATTAGGATTATTTATTTCTTATCCTAATATTCACCGGGTTAAATTTTACCACTAACGGTATTTTACCAAGTCATTAGTATTAACGTGGTTTGATTACCAAACCCGTTTTTGGGGTGTTACATTCCGAGAGTATAATCAAATATCATGAGGCTCTCGGTTTGTTAAAAGGTCACTCAGAGGTAAGAATTAACATGTTGACGCTTTTAACCCCTTTATTGCGCAAACTTTCAATTAATTACAAACGGCTACACTTGATTAACAAGTGGCTCATTTGTGGATATAAAACCGTAAAAGGTTATTTAGAAACTTATTTTAGGTATGATAACACTTCCATTTCTTTTATAATTAATGTTTTTTGATTTTTTGAAAAATTAGTCCCTTAAATTCAAGGTTTTGACTTTATTAGGGTTTATTACACGTGTCAACACATCATTGAACGTGATTTTACGAGGTGTTACAGCAACATGAAGAAAACTATACAATCCATGATCTAGAATTAGGAGCGATAATTTTTTCCCTTAAGATTTGGAGACACTATCTTTACAGTAGTAAGTTTGTTATCTTCACATATCATAAGAGTTTAAAAGATGTTTTTGGACAAAAGGAATTAAACATGAGGCAAAGACATTGGATGGAAATCCTTAGTGATTACGACTGTGATATTCAGTATCATGCAGGAAAAGCTAACGTAGTAGCTGATGCTTTAAGTAGTAAGTACCATGAGAAGCCAAAAAGAGTACGTGCTCTCAGATTAAATCTACAAGTAGATTTAAATGAATAAGTGAAAAAGATACATGAAACAGCAATCAAGGACGATGCTGAAGGTTTAAAAGGAATGATTAAAGAATTAGAAAAAGGAACAGATGGAATTTGGATATTTCATAAGAAAAGCATTTGGATACCTATCCAAGGAAACCTGTGAAGCCAAATCCTAGAAGAAGCCCATAAATCTAAGTATACGATGCATCCTGGAAGCGATAAGATATATCAAGACTTAAGGAACAATTTTTGGTGGATGGGAATGAAGAAAGATATAGCAAATTGTGTTGCTAAATGGTTAACATGTTCACAGGTTAAGGCTGAACATCAGAAACCTTCAGGATTACTGCAACAATTAGAAATGCCAATTTGGAAATGAGAATTGATAACAATAGACTTTGTTACTAAATTACCCAAGACACGAAAAGGTAATGATACAATCTGGGTGATTGTAGACAGATTAACCAAATCTGCCCATTTCTTACCAATGAAAGAAACTTTCAGTATGGAACAGTTAGCTAATTTGTATGTAAATGCAATAGTTTCATTACATGGGGTTCCTTTATCTATTTTGTCTGATAGAGACAGTCGTTTTACTTCTCATCCTCAAACAGACGGTCAAAGCGAAAGGACAATCCAAACAATGGAAGATATGCTTAGAGCCTGTGTGATAGATTTTGGAGGAAATTGGGATGATCACTTACCTTTAATAGAATTTTCCTACAACAAAAGCTATCATACCAGCATCAATGCTGCACCATTTGAAGCCCTCTATGGACGAAAATGCCGAACCCCAGTGTGTTGGGCAGAAATTGGAGAAAAGCAATTGCCAGGTCCTGAGATTGTGCAAGAAACAACTGAGAAAATTATTCAAGTCAAGGAAAGACTGAAAACAGCACGAGACTGTTAGAAGAGCTATGCAGATAACAGGCGAAAACTGCTAGAATTTCAAGTTGGAGAAAATGTACTATTGAAAGTCTCACCATGGAAAGGAATTGTAAGGTTTAGTAAAAGAGGAAAGCTAAGCCCAAGGTATGTTAGACGTTTTGAAATTATCAAACGAATAGGGCCAGTAGCTTATCAGCTACAGTTACCATAAGATATGGCAGGAATACATGATGTATTTCATGTATGTAATCTCAAGAAATGCTTAGCAGATGAATCACTAGTAATACTTCTTCAAGACATAAAGGTAAATGAAAACTTAAGTTTGTAGAGAAGCCCATTTGGATTGAAGATAGAAAGATCAAGATTCTCAAGCATAAGAGATTAGTTATGGTCAAAGTAAAGTGGGATTCAAAGAGAGGACCCGAATATACATGGGAGCTAGAATCTGAAATGTAAAGGAAGTATCCAAACCTATTCCAGTGAATCTCGATGATGAGATTTAAAACAAGGTGTGGAGAATATAACAACCCTTAAAAAAACCCTATAACGCTTCGTAAATGAAAAACCGAACCCATATAACATTATTTTAATAAAAAAAATAATGTTTTTGTTCCGTCGCGGGCTGCGACCGACTCCAAGGATACCTCTCGCGGAGCGCGAGAGGCTCGTTTCGTTCCGGACACGTATCACGCCACGTGTCATCCACGTGTTAAAGCTACCCCATGACTAGTCAAACCTAGCCGTAGCTAGGTGACCCTCGCGGGCCGTGAAAGACTGGCCATGGGCCGGTCGCGGGACGCGAGAGACCCCCGAAAACCCTATAAATTGAGCCTTTCAGCAGCATTCATAATTCGCTCACATCTTTCTTTTCTCTCTATACTTTCATACGGAATTCAAAGCTAAAATACCCCCTAAATCACGAAGCTCTGCCCCGTTGTAAGTATTTTAAACCCCGATCACTAATTCGATACCCTGTCCGATTGATCTGGAACCCAGCAACTGATGCCAAAGCGCTGCCTGTTCAGGGTATGCTTTGTAAACTAAGTTGGGGGTTTTGTCTCGTGACATATTGATAAGTTGAATTTGGGTTATTATACTAACACGCGTGCATTGTATGTTTTATTAGGAACTCAAGAAAATAATCAGAAAATATCATCAGGAAGCCTATAGAAAAACCTAAGTTTACAATGTGAGTCATTCTCTTTTTCTCATAGTTTGTGAGTCATTATTTAAAATGCTTTACAAAACCCTAAATGTTTATCAGTTATAATTACAGTGATTAAGTTTTTGTATTCTACAATTACTGCCTGTATGTGCAGTTTTGTATACACTACTTATCAAGCGTTGCTATTGGACAAAGAGTTAGCCAATAGTAATATGACCACAGTCATTGTAACTGCCAATATGACAAATACTTAATGAGTGATTGTGTAGATATAAACATTGTAATCGCTCTTAATAATGTAAAATTATAACAAATTATATTCTTGGTAAAATAAAATGATCTCGCCAGTATTTTTTGCTGATAAAATATTTTTAAAACACGTTTCAAGTAACTTGATGGGAAGTCATTAGAAGCCAGCTATGGAGCACTGAAGGCTTAAATAAAGTGGCTATAAGATACCCAAATAAAAGAAGAAGTTTATGTTTTCAGCAAGTTAGGGTTTATCTCTATAAAAATATTATAAATGAAATATGGGTTTTATCTCATTTATTTAATATAAAAGTTTGGTGTTTTGCAAACTCTGAATTTATTTCCGTACTACGATCCAGATGTTTTCATTCCGCAGCCAAATTAATAAACACCGATACCACCAGCTCGTGTTCGCGGTTCCGGCTCCCAGGGTTGGGTCGGGGGCTGCGACACTAAACAATGAAAGTATATACCTGGCTGGAACCATAGCAGCCTTAGCCTGCTAAAAAAATAATTTAAATACCCCTTTGCTTCATCATCATCTACAGAAGATAACTGATGCCTACAAATATCATTACCAACTGCATCACCATTTTACAATTATGTATGTTTCACACGAGCTAATAATGGTTTAGAAGCGTACATTTTCATCAAGAAAATAAAATATTTTACCTTTTTATTCTTCGACACTAATGTGGTAGCAAGTGATGGCTCTGGAATGAAATGAGCGATATAGGCAAAGAAAATCACACCTCCGAAGAACTGCATCATAGATTAGAATTTTTACAGAAAATACAAATGACATTTAGAAGGGTATACTTGTAATTTAGAAAGTACAGGCTCACCTAAAGATCTGCAGGATGGACCGGGCATCTTTTTTCCAAACATTAAATCTTCCTTTTCTTTTGACTTTGACAAAAAAACAATTTATACTCGATTAAAAACACCCATACCAAGAATACGTTAAAGGTTCATATGGTTTCGATAGATAAAAAAATCATCAAATTCATTATATTTTGATTCTCTAATATATCCACTCACGATTATAATATGAATTTAATATAATAAACTGTTGATCAAGCATTCCAAACATTTATTAAACTCACTGTCATCAAAATCATATAAAATAGCATATTGTAGGTTCATCAAGCATATAGTTTACTAAACTCAATTTAATAAATCATTAATTAAAAGCACATAATAGGTTCATTTATTATATGTGTAAACTAAATCATATAAAATATCAAAATAGTAAAATAAGACCATTCATCAAAAACAATATGCATACATTTAAATCATTATCCTATCAAGCATTCTAAGATTTATCGAACTCCATATTTTTAACAAAACTAACCCTTAACTTAGTTATGAATTGTAGTTCTACAACCTACAATCACATTAATCAAAACAACATTATCGTGGAACAGTGAATGGTGCACTCGAACAGAGTCCATTTCCTGTCTCTTTGCCTTAACTGGCCGCTTTGCTACAATCTCATCACCAAAAGAAAAATTAATAATATGAATCACTTTAATAAAAAAAACATTACCTTAGAACAGTGAATGTTACGTCTCACCTTTTGAACATTATCATCTTCACATCACAACAATAACCTTATCAGTAGCAACATAAAACCCTAAAGGATAAAAGAGGAAAAACTTAAATCATAAAACCCCAATCAACAACCTTAAAGAAGAATTCAGATGCAACGGTTTCTAATTTAACGACCATGGAACATTTTCTTTATATCTTTAAACTCAAAGAAATAAGTAAAACTGGACTTTGACAAGAAAGACTAATATGATTAAAATTTAAAGTATTAAAACAGTAACAATTACATATGAAAATGAAAACTAATCAGACATTTAAAATCTAACAGCAAGAGTTAAGAAATTTTAACTTTAACCCTATCGAGTACTAAACTTCTCAGTGTATAACCTTCATCTTTGTCATGAATTCCAAGTCTCTATCACCACACTCTATATTACTAGCAACACACAAGTCACGAATGGAAGTCGTCGGTATCTATAACAACCCTCCAAAATATTTTTCGACGTCCTAATATATTTAAAATACCCTAATATGTCCTAAAACCGCGCCCAAATACCTTTATTTTTATAAAAATTAAATAAAAACAAGAAAAATAGGTCTCTCGCGGGGCGCGTAAGCCACCCCCTTGATCTTACGCGGGCCGCGACAGCAAGGAGTCAGGGCCGCACCCGGTGCTGCCACGTGTCGTGTAGCGTCTCGAAGCTAGGGCTGTGTCGGACAAGCTACGGCCTACCCTAGGGAGCCTCGCGGGCCGCGTAGCCCCTTGCTACACCTTACGCGAGCCGTGTAAAACTCGATTTCAGGCCCTATAAATTGGGAGCTCGGGCTTCAGTCTCAGATCGCACCAAATCTTTCTTTCTCTCGAAATTTCTGATAGTAGGCACTATAATCGGGTATAATATTGTAAGGACTCTCAAAAATGTCCCAATACGACTTGTAAGTGAAAACCCTGACCCCTGAAACCTTACTGTGCATAAAAAACCAAGAAATCAAAATTTGTGGGTTTCAGGCGGGCCGTGTAAGGGTTAGCTTAACCTTACGCGGGTCGCGTCAAACATGGGTTGACTGGATAAGTGTTCCGGATCCACGTGTTGACCAGCTGGCATACCTACTCGTGACCAATCAAGCCTACGCGTAGAATAGGTGGTTAGGCGGGCCGCGTAAAGATCGAGCCAAGGTTTACGCGGGCCGCGTGAACCCTAAAATTCACCTATAAATAGCTTGTCTCATGAGCTTTCATCTGTTGTCGAAACAAACTTTCAAAAAACGAAGTTTGGCTGCTCTAAAGTAGAAATTACAATTATTATAGCGAGGCGCTGCTACGATACTGGGTATTAACTCGATCGCTACTACGATTCAATGTCCGATCGATTGAAACTATCCAATGGATGTTTAAGTGCTGCCCACATTGGGTTTATGCTTTGTCATTTGTCGTGAATTCGATGGATGTTTAAGTATCGCACTTTGTCATTCGTTGTGAGGGTTTAATCTCGTGAGTTATCGTAAATGTTGTATTAGTTACTGACCTCGTTCATGTGCATGTTATTTAAATTAGGTTATACGGCTAATCAGTAGGCTTAAACTTTGCCCGTTAAATCTGCAATGTGAGTCATTCTCTTTTTATCAACTGTTTTACAATACCTCAAATTATTTTCAAATGTTATAATTACAGGGAGTAAGTCTTGGTTATCTTAATCAATGGCTAGTGGGGTATTGTGCACATTACTAATTTCTCACGGGGTTAGGCTAATAAGCCCTAACATAGGTTAGGCCAATAAGCCCTAACTGTGATCGTCACTACTTGGGTTACAGGACCCAATAGTGGTATGACCATCGTCACCATTGTGACACAGCGCCATATAACAATAAGATAAAAACCATTGTAATCGCTCTTATGCTGTAATTGATAACTATGTGTCGTTTTATCAAATTTGAATGACTCGCCAGCATTTCCACGCTGATAAAATATTTTTAAAACATGTTTCAGGGGACCTGTTGTAAATCAAGGAAACGTGCTATGGAGCACTAACAAGCTTGAAGAGGTGGCTCAGTTAAAAATAAATAAACATGTTTTAATAAATCAGGGAATTTCCTAGTTAAATTCCTCTGTTGTAAATTACGGGGTTTATCCCAAAATTAAGTAATAAAATAATTGGGCATTTTGAGTTTAAAAGATCCTGTTAAAAAAATCTTCCGTTGTCGCATTCCAGATACCACAGGTTCCTGCCCTGCGGCTCCTGACCGGGTAAAACCGGGGCTGGGGCCGTGACAGGAAAAGGTGGTATCAGAGCTACTGAATGAGCCACTGATCAAGCCACTGATTTAAAGCCTATTAAGTATTTGATGCGTGCGAAGTGTCGTATATTTTAGGTGTATATTTTAAGCCCTTTTTAACACTTTTTTTTTGCCAAGTTTTAAATTTATAAAACACGATATTTCACTAACACTAAACACACATATGGGCAAGTGCACCCATCGTTGAGTGTAGTATAGCGTTGGTAAGATACCGAGGTCGTCCAAGGACACAAGAGCTTTTAATACCGGTTTATCCTCAACGTCTAACCAAAATAAAAGTTTAGAAAAATGTTTTAAACTAAGAAAAATAAAAACTAACTAAAATGCTGAAAATAAAAATAAAATAAAAACAGATAGACAAGATGAATCACTTGGTTCCGACTCGTATCTAGTATAACCTTTGATTATTTCCGCACTTTTGCACATAATTAAGAGATTATCTTAGTTATTGTAGTAGGCCCCTCTTTTGAAGGTGACGTTACCCTCACCCCAGTAGTTTGAGTCAGCAGGGATACAATCGTAAAGGGGTGGATTATTGGAAGATAATGAATTAAGTTATTAATGCAGTATTGTGGTAGGCCCCGCTTTTGGCGGTGACGTTACCCTCGACTAAGTAGTCTGAGTCAGCAGGGATACAGTCCTAAATAGCCGGGTTATAGTATTAATAGTAGTTAACTTATGAGGGGATCAAAGAGTTTGGACCCCCGCCATCCAATACCGTGAAGTATTGAAGGAGGTCCTACTAAATTTGACCCAGGTCCATTGCAGGACCTCTAAACGCTGAACAATGGCAAGACCTTTACCAAACCGTTCCCTTAACCCCCTACCAGGTAGCCAACATACCTCCATATAGACCGTGGAGATATGAATGGTGAAAATCCTTTATTTTATATAGACAGTAAAATAATGCCAAGACACCACGGACAAATGATAAGGAAAGATCACCTTCAACATAAGTAACTAGTTATTAAAGTCATTAATACAAAACCAAATAAAAAGTGCAAAAGATTAGAAATAAAAAGTATTATACTAGACACTTTGTCTTCACCAAGTGATGTAAGAGACTTAGGCAAACATGGCCTTGATTGTCAAGAACTCTTACGATCAATCTTGGATCCCGAGACGACTCACACACTCTATGATGGACAATGGATGATGGTGGTGGATGATGGTGTTGTGATGGTGGAGGGTGGTGGATGAAGTCTGAGAGAGGTGGTGTGCCAAGGGATGAGATGAAATGAATCCAAGCACTCCTATTTATAGGCTGAACAGAGAGCTGGACACGGCCCCGTGCCCGTCTGACACTCTCTCTCCTCATTAATTGTAATTCGCAATTACAATAAATGCGCCTGCTGTACTTTCGACACGCCCCCGTGTCCGCTGAGCACGGCCCGTGGTGGGCAATAGAAGCTTCTATAGGTTTGTCTTTTCTGCTGCTTCTTGGGCACGGCCCCGTGCTGGCTGAGCACGGGGCGTGTTCAGCCTTCTGTTTTCTCTATTTTGCTTTGGAAGGTGCCGTTGAGGGTTCGGGCAATCCACTAATGTTCCTTTTCTTGTATTTATGTTGGATTTAGCTGTCTTTTTGCTTCTTTTGCGTTTTTGAGCTCATTTAATCCTGAAAATACAAAAGGAAGACAAAAACACTCTTTTTCCAATATTAGTACTAAAAAAGGGTTAGTTTTATGCCTCATTTGATGTAATTTATATGTTGCATTTTACACACATCAAATACCCCCACACTTGAACTTTTGCTTGTCCTCAAGCAAAACTCTTTAATATTTGGCTTACACTCCCAAATGGAATAGGTAGAAGAGAAGGTTTTGGGCTTGTCATAGAGTGTCGGGATTTCCAAGATCTTTTTGGGGTTTTATTTTTATTTATTTACACTCCTATTCGTAATGATTTATTTAGAACTGTTCATAAAAGAAATTACTTAATTGGGCATAACATATTTTTTTAAAATTCTATTTATATACAAGTTCACATACCTCGCGGGGAAATCACTCACACTCGGCCGAAGGTGTATTTTTAGTGAATCACTCGAGAGCGGTCCTGGAACTTATTCCTACCATAGGCTTGCCAAACAATCAATCCTCCTCCTTTTTAACTTTTATACCTTTGTAGATATCAAGAGGACTTTGTGGGTTAAGGGTTGGCTAGGGTTAAAGGTAGGTGATTGGGTTAGTGGTTAGTAAAAAAAGGCAAAAAGCGTAACAAGTGTCGGTTTTCGTATATATATATATATATTTTTTTTCAACTTTTTATTTTTAATGAAGCTTTTATTCAAACAAAGTTATTTTTGATTACTTTGTTTGTTTATTTTCTTTTTGCTTCATTAAAAATTATATATATATATATATATATATATATATATATTTTTTTTTTTTTTTTACGATGAACCGAACTTGTTACTAAAATAAAGGGTAAAAAAAATGAAAAAGGTTTTGGTGGTTGAAAGGGTTTTTGTTTTGGGTGATGAAACGAAAAGGTTTAGGCTCAAAGGGGCTAACTAGGGGGATTTTTGGGTAGGTGGTAAAAGAAAAAGAAAAATAATGGTGTAGAAAAAAAAAATGTTAGTCCTAATGCCTCCATCATTTACTTACTCGGGTTTAAGTTGATAAGGACCGGGAATGTATTGTTATGGCAAGTTCTAGAGTCGTAAGAACCAAGCGGCTATTCACACAAGAAACGAAAAATGAGCATTTAGTCAAATGATATGGAATTGTGTGCTCAATAAAGGCTCAAAACTCACTTTTGTGGGAATGGGTTTTTATGTGATCAAGTATATATAATCAAATTTTAAATAAGTTTGTCATGCCTTTTCATAATTTTCTTATGTTGGTTCTTTTTATCACTACGCTATCGGTTGTAAATTTGTAAAAATATAACCTTTTTGAGAGCTTGAATTTCCCGAGTTAAACCTAGACAAGTAAAAAAATGAAATTTTTTGAAAAAAATTTGGGGTGATTAGCGGTTCCAATAGAGTTTTGTGTAAGGCTTGTATTTAGGACTTGCAAAATTCAAGGTTTTAGCATCCCCCCCACACTTAAATTACACATTGTCCTCAATGTGTCCCAAAAATAAATTTTTAGGTTGATTAGATGTGTAAAATAGTGTTTAAAAAGCAAAAATTTGTGTTACTGGGCACTGAACACGGCCCCGTGTTATCCGGGCACGGCCCCGTGTTCAAGTGCCAGTAACAAAATTGAAATAAGAGAAACAGAAGTCTGGAAACGGGGGCGTGTTGGGTGAACACGGCCCGTGTCCAGTTACCTGTACTGGGCGTTTTCTGCAGGTGGTTCGACACGGGGCCGTGTTGGTTGGGCACGGCCCGTGTTGAACCTTCTGAAAGGGAGAAAATTGTCGGGTTGCCTCGTTCTTGTGCATGGGATCATTTTTCTCGTTCCCCTTTTCATCCTTTACCACCATGAGTGTGTTTTATTCATTACAAACCATCCAAACATTAAAACCATCATTTCATTTCATCATAGAGAGAACTTACATAATCCTAAATTAAACTAAAATTAAAACTTAACTAGATAGGTCAGCAAGTACACGAGGTTATCATAAGGAGTTCTACTAATTTAGGAAAATTTCGAGAATAATTTCCCGATAGAGTAGGACTTTTAGCCGAACGAGTTCCTTCCTAAACTTTGTTTAAAGCCATTCTTCGATCTCCCTAGGGAGGAAGAATGCGGCTTCGTTTTCTTCTGCTGTTGGTGGTTGAGGGGGAACATTCACCGGGACTCCTTGCACCACTCTTCGAGGAAGCTCTTGGTGCATGGCGTACCATTCAGCTGGAATGACAACTTCGGGCACCATGTTCCACGCCCTTTGGGTTATTATGGGTACCAAAGGCGGGGAGGCGAGAAGGTTCAACCTCTGGTGCAAGAGGTTTACTTCATGGAGACAGCCCTCCAGCCCCACAGTAAGATGGTTGATACGGTCGACCAATGCTTCTTCCACTCCCGTCATTTCATCAATAGCCTCCCTTAGAGCGTAAACATAGTTTACAAGAGAGTCTTCTGCTGTTGAAGATCTCCTCCCTTGTCGGTTATTCCTTGAAGATGATCCGCTTGTTCTGCTTGCCATTTTCTGTGAAGAAAACCGAAGAAAACTAAATTTTTACAAAACAGAGCCCCTGGACACGTCCCCGTGCTCGTTGAGCACGGCCCCGTGTCCATTTGTCTGCAGGATTTTTGGCTAAAGACTCTTGGAGTTTTAAATTATTCTTATGATTTTTATCTGGGTTTTAAGCTCGGATAATTTAAAGTAAAGTTATTCAACTAACTTTAGCCCAGAATCTTTAGCAAATAATCTTACAAACTTCACATAGAGGATTGGAATCAAAGGATTTCCAAGCTTCCATGGAGGAACTTTTGAAAAATTTTGAAAGAGGAGGAAATGAATAAAAGTGGAAAGGACAAGAGGGTCCCTTGGAACCTTCTTTTGACACTTACCTAGGATGGTATGAGTGAAAATTCCAGAGATCTCTGTCAATTGAAGTGGTCAAAATGAGCAGGAATCAGGCTGCATTTAAAGAAAACGACAGCGCCCTGGGCACGGCCCCGTGTTGACTGGACACGGCCCCGTGTTCAGAGAAAATCCTGACACATTTTGTCCGTACTCTGACCAAATCAGCAGAGAATCTTTTTAGTGAGCACGGGGGCGTGTTGACCTGGACACGGCCCCGTGTCTGGAGGCTGCTTTATGGAGTTTTGCTAATTCAAGGATCTCCCCGATATCGGGTGGTTCCTTACTGGTTGGAACAACCCCAAAGTGCCTAATATACCTTAATTGTCCTAGACTAAGGCGAGAACGCAAGAGGTTGTCGGTGAGGGTAATTCCTATTTTCATTCTAGGTGGACAAGTCCAACCCTTTTCCGGGCTCTTGTTAAAGAAGGTATATGCCGAATCGCTCAGGTCTATGTATGCACCGAACGAAGTCGATGGAGAGTCCTTCACGGCACAATCGACACAGGGACGACTATCGTCCAAGTCTTTGCTAGGTACGAAGGTATTTTCGGGAGCAACGAGGTTGTCAGAATGCGGTTCCAACATTTCTTCATGGGTATCGTCTTGGGGCGGATTAATAAAATCCTTCCCAAGCTCTTCTATCCATTTCAGAATTAGCTCTTCTAGTTGAAATAATTCGCTAAGGAACATTTCCCCTAGAATATCTGGCTGGGCGCATTCGAGGGAGAAATAGTGCTTATTTTTACTTTCGCCCCTCTTAAGGTTGTGAGAAGATCGTGGGTCCATGTAGTGGGGCCTATAATTTAGGAAGTAGCATTTTACTTCTTCATGTTCGCCACCACATAATTGACACCACGTACCATAAGAGTGCCGAAAGTAAAAATAATTACTATCACTCATGTTTATGTCAGAAATTACCAACCGTCGGGATCTAACGGTTCTGTTTTCAGTAACTGAAACTTGGGCACGGGGGCGTGTTGAGTGGACACGGCCCCGTGTTCAGCTTACTGTCTGATGTAAAACAGGATTGCCAGTTCCAATGATTGAGCACGTGGGCGTGTTCAGCGGGCACGGCCCGTGCTGAGCTCTGCAGAAGCTGAAAAACTAAGAAAAATCCTAAAAAAAATAAAAAAAAATAAAAGATGATTAGGCCGTTGATTCCTAACTTTCTTAAAATCCTTGTGTCCCCGGCAACGGCGCCAAAAACTTGATGCGTGCGAAGTGTCGTATATTTTAGGTGTATATTTTAAGCCCTTTTTAACACTTTTTTTTTGCCAAGTTTTAAATTTATAAAACACGATATTTCACTAACACTAAACACACATATGGGCAAGTGCACCCATCGTTGAGTGTAGTATAGCGTTGGTAAGATACCGAGGTCATCCAAGGACACAAGAGCTTTTAATACCGGTTTATCCTCAACGTCTAACCAAAATAAAAGTTTAGAAATATGTTTTAAACTAAGAAAAATAAAAACTAACTAAAATGCTGAAAATAAAAATAAAATAAAAACAGATAGACAAGATGAATCACTTGGTTCCGACTCGTATCTAGTATAACCTTTGATTATTTCCGCACTTTTGCACATAATTAAGAGATTATCTTAGTTATTGTAGTAGGCCCCTCTTTTGAAGGTGACGTTACCCTCACCCCAGTAGTTTGAGTCAGCAGGGATACAATCGTAAAGGGGTGGATTATTGGAAGATAATGAATTAAGTTATTAATGCAGTATTGTGGTAGGCCCCGCTTTTGGCGGTGACGTTACCCTCGACTAAGTAGTCTGAGTCAGCAGGGATACAGTCCTAAATAGCCGGGTTATAGTATTAATAGTAGTTAACTTATGAGGGGATCAAAGAGTTTGGACCCCCGCCATCCAATACCGTGAAGTATTGAAGGAGGTCCTACTAAATTTGACCCAGGTCCATTGCAGGACCTCTAAACGCTGAACAATGGCAAGACCTTTACCAAACCGTTCCCTTAACCCCCTACCAGGTAGCCAACATACCTCCATATAGACCGTGGAGATATGAATGGTGAAAATCCTTTATTTTATATAGACAGTAAAATAATGCCAAGACACCACGGACAAACGATAAGGAAAGATCACCTTCAACATAAGTAACTAGTTATTAAAGTCATTAATACAAAACCAAATAAAAAGTGCAAAAGATTAGAAATAAAAAGTATTATACTAGACACTTTGTCTTCACCAAGTGATGTAAGAGACTTAGGCAAACATGGCCTTGATTGTCAAGAACTCTTACGATCAATCTTGGATCCCGAGACGACTCACACACTCTATGATGGACAATGGATGATGGTGGTGGATGATGGTGTTGTGATGGTGGAGGGTGGTGGATGAAGTGTGAGAGAGGTGGTGTGCCAAGGGATGAGATGAAATGAATCCAAGCACTCCTATTTATAGGCTGAACAGAGAGCTGGACACGGCCCCGTGTCCGCTGGACACGGCCCCGTGCCCGTCTGACACTCCCTCTCCTCATTAATTGTAATTCGCAATTACAATAAATGCGCCTGCTGTACTTTCGACACGCCCCCGTGTCCGCTGAGCACGGCCCGTGGTGGGCAATAGAAGCTTCTATAGGTTTGTCTTTTCTGCTGCTTCTTGGGCACGGCCCCGTGCTGGCTGAGCACGGGGCGTGTTCAGCCTTCTGTTTTCTCTATTTTGCTTTGGAAGGTGCCGTTGAGGGTTCGGGCAATCCACTAATGTTCCTTTTCTTGTATTTATGTTGGATTTAGCTGTCTTTTTGCTTCTTTTGCGTTTTTGAGCTCATTTAATCCTGAAAATACAAAAGGAAGACAAAAACACTCTTTTTCCAATATTAGTACTAAAAAAGGGTTAGTTTTATGCCTCATTTGATGTAATTTATATGTTGCATTTTACACACATCAGTATTTAAAAATACTTAATTCTCCTAATTATCATTTTGTGATTATGTGATTTCTATTTGACTATCTGTTAATTTACAGTATGGGTAAGAAAAGAAACTCGGATATCTATCTTAAATTAGATACTTCACCAAAAGAAAAGGGAAGTTCATCTCAATTAAATTCCTCAAGATACTCCGTAGATCCTGAGGAAGGAATATTTGTTCGAAAGGCACAATATGAGGAACCACTTTCTCCTAATAAAAGAAGTTTGATTATTAAGAAAAGTCAGGAGAAAATAAAGAAATTACAACCAAAAGAAAGGAGAGTTAATCAGGAAACCCATGAACTAGGCAGTAAACCACCATGGGAAAACCAGTTAGATGAAAAATGGACAGATCTCTATATGCTAGCTACTGTAGCAGTGAATACAAATCTTTAAAATACCCTGACTCAGTTTTAGCACCCCTATCACCTACAAGCCAGAAACTTTACCCAGTAAATAAATAAATTACCATAAACCTTAGTATGTTTTAATTATCAGTTGTCCTTTGTATCACATGGTATGCAATAATACTTGAAGGTTATCTGTGAAGTTTTGTTATAAAATTTTAACTTAGTAATTTTTTATGCTAAACAGCATGAATGAATTATCTGGAGCCCTAGAGAATCTCAACATTTATCCTGTGAAAATAGAAGTTTCCAAAGAGTTTACTGGTTACTTTGCTGATGTTGAAGAACATATGGAATTCCAAGCTCCACCTTTGGAGAAAGTAAAACCTAAGAAAAGAAAAAGATTTGTGGGTTGGAGGCGTGTACGTAGAAGAAACCAGCAACTAGGAGAATTCCTAAGATAGAAAATCCTATGGATAAAGGAAAAGGAATCGAAATTGAGGAAGAATCAAGGCAAGCAGGGATGGAAATGGGGAAATGTTCTAAACAAGAGATTGGAGAAAACTCCAAGCAAATCAAAGAAATGACATTTCAGGATGAGCTAGATTTCATACTGGCAAGTTGTGATACCATTAGGTCTGTCAGTGAAAATAATTTTACCCATCCTATTGAAACCCAACTTCCAATAAACCTGGAACCGGCTATCCCAGAACCTTTAATTCACACTCAACCTTTAGGAATGGACGAATGGTGGACTAACGACTGGCAATTCCAAAACCTTCTAAATAATCCTTATACTTTTTCCCTCAGTTCGACCCAGAACCTATACCAAACCCACCAATGAGTAATGAAAACTTAGCTGAACTCCGCCATTTTGGTGAGGAGTTGATGGATGTAGGTAATAGGATCCGGGAGATTGGAGGACAAATCTCCTGGAAATACGATGAGAGGGAACATCGCTTTTAAAATGCTAGTTGACAAGGGAGAAGTGTGGGGGTGAATATGTGTTTGTATAATAATAATAATAGTAATAAAAAGAAATCAGTATGTGTAATAATTTAAAATAAAACGGTTGTAAGATAACAGTGTGTACTGATGCATAATATAATATATAAAATGAAAGTCGAGAAATTGACAATTTTGGATATATTTGTTTATGTGATTATGTGCGATTATTTGTTATAATTGGTTGTTTCTTATTTTTACTAATTATTTATATATAAATTAATTACCAGATGGCAAACGTTGGTAATTGTTGGTGCACTACATCTGTCGACTTCGTCTTGTATCGAGTCTTAGACTAGTTAGAATAGATCAGGGCACGTAGAACGAGAAAATGTTATAGAGTTAGTGAGATTTCGCTTGAACATTTAAATGTTGAAGAGATTTCGCTTGAAGCTACTCAAGCGAAATCAACATGTTAAGATTTCGCTTGAGATGCTGAAGCGAAACCTTAATGTCTATATATAGGAGATCAAGGTCAAGCGAAATAAGAGGTGGTTTTAGAAAGATTTCCATACCGAGGTGCTGCCGGTGTGAGAACTGATTGTAATTGCATTCATATCAATACAAATCAGTATTAAAGTAAAGATTCAGCTTTTTTTATGTCAAATACTTGTTTTCCGCACCTGTATTTGATGGAATTCCTCTGAACCGACTCGTTTAGGTCGCGAACCCGGTCCTTACAATTGGTATCAGAGCTCAGGAGGAGGAGTTCTGCAATATTCAGCCGAAATCGATCAAAATCTCTTATTTCTACACCTTCTTTCATCAGTTCAGAAATTCTTCATGGTCAAAATTGATTTAATTTCTCACGGATTGTTTAAAAGTACAAGATAACAAACCCTGGAAAGTTTCACAGCCAAATTCGACCTAAAAGTGATCAAAATTGACATCCGAATGGATTTCGCTTGAAAAATATAGTTTCAGTGGATGATTTCGCTTGAAATTTCAAGCGACACTTATCACTTCGCTTCAAACAGGATTTATTTTCGCTTCAAGGTTCTCTCTTCAGGAAGTTTCGCTTGAAATATTTCGCTTCAAGTATTTCGCTTCAGAGATTATCTAGGTTCGCTTCAAAGGTTTTCGCTTCAAAGATTAGTGTATTTCGCTTCAAGGTTTTCGCTTGAGGGTTATTCAATTGACAATTTCGCTTCAAAGGTTGTTCAGTTGATCATTTCGCTTGAAGAACACAAAGTGACTATTTCGCTTGAAAGAATTTGTTATTGAAACATGGAAAACGATTTCCACAATGCGTTTGCAACACCATCTAGTTCATCTTCCATTGCTCAGAACATGAATTCAGAAAACGAAATGGGGACGACTCAGAAACCCCCGAAGCTTATGGGCATTGAGGAATACTATGGGTGGAAAGATAGATTCGAAAACTGGGTGCAAGCAAATCATTTAAGATCATGGGAATGTATTTTGACAAAGTATACTATACCACGAACCGAAATGCAGATTGAAAAACAGCTTTCAGATCTTGGTAAAGAAGAACGGGAAATGTATCGAGCTGAAAAGATGATGATCAGTTTGCTTCAACAGGCCATCAAAGAAGACATCTTCATACTACTTCAACATGACAAAACATCAAAATCAATATGGGATGCTCTAAAAATAAAGGTTGAAGGCAGTGCGAGTATGATTAAAAGCAAGAAGGCATTGCTTAAAAAAGAGTTTGATTTGTTCACAAGTTTGCCCGGAGAAGATACGAAGAAACTTATTGAACGATATTGTCACTTAGTGCGAACAATGTCAATGATGAACATCACAAAAGAAAATGAGGAATGGGTGGATAAACTTGCTGATGCATTACCTCAGAAAGAGTGGGGAACTTATTTGATGATACTGAAGAATACTGGAGTTTATGATAGGTTGTCAATCTCTCAGTTCATTGAAAAGATTGAAAGTCAGGATTTGGAACAGCAAAAGATCGCAAGGATGAATAATCCAAGTGGTCAACAAGATGTAAAGATGTATTACAAGGGTAGTGTTCCGACTCCAGAAGCTGAAAGAAGTCTGAAAATCCAGACTGCTTATAGTGTTGGGGATTCTACAGAAAAAACTGATCAAAATTCAAACAAAAGCAACAGTGGTTTCTCATTGTATCCAAGTGTAAATCCAAAAAGCTCATCAGAAAGTTTTCAGTCTCAAAGCACAAAGATGGGAAATGGTTGTGTGATTCAATGCAATATAGCTCTAAATCTTCCAGAAGGTCAAAGTTTTTCTGAAGACACTGCAAAAGATCATATGGCATTACTTGGTTCCGTGCTTATCTCATATGAAGGTTTAGTGGCGGGTCGGATTGGAAATCCTATGCTTACCAAAGAGGATTACGACCAGATAGATGCTGAAGAGATGGAATTAATGGATATCAAATGGTGTCTTGCAAGTGTTCTTAGACGTGCTGAAAAGTTCAAGACAATTACCGGGAGAAATGACTTTCTTGATGCTTGTGTTTCTACGTTAGGTTTTGATAAATCTAAAGTTACTTGTTTCAGATGCAGGGAAAAAGGTCATTTTAAGCGGGAGTGCAAGAACAGAGAAGTTAGTGGTGCTCAGAATCCATTTGGAAAAGATGACTACTACCGAAAAGCCATTTATCAGCAAGTTGGTCAGACACAAGACTCACAGACGGCTCATGGTAGAAAGATTGAAGATTTAAAGAAAGGATGTTTGGTAGATTTCAACTGGAGCAACTACATTTCTTCTAATAGCACAGCATGTTTAGTAGACCAAAATGATGAACGACTACCAGAAGGATTCAGCTGGGATATGTTTGTTGATGAAAAGGGTGATTTCAAAGCTTTCATTGCCAAGATTGTTCGAGAGCCAGATTTGTTTGCTACTTGGATGAGATCTATTGGAGAGAATTTGAAAAGTGAAGATGAAAAGTCTGTGTCAACTGATGAAGAGTCAGATAGTACTGATAAAATTTCAGAGAGATCTGGAGAAATTTCAGAAAGTGCTGATGCTGAATCACTAAGTACAGACGAGAGTGTGCAGAATGATGTTACTTCAGAAAAAGAAGTTGTTTTTGATCAAACACCATCTGATTCTGGTATTTCAGATACTGATTCTGAAAAATCTGTAGAGTTTGATCAAACACCGATTGAGAGTAGCAGTGATGATGAGGAAGAGAAACATATTAATGTTGCTAAAAATCATCTTTCTCCTGAAAGTTTTCATTTCTATTTTGCAGATCGCATGGAGAAACTGAAGAAGAAACAAGCTGCAAAAGAACAACAACCAGAAATGAAAGTTGAAAATGTTGTTCAGAATGAGGAAGTTAAAGTAGTTGTTGAAGAAGAGGTGACTGGTGAAGAAAAAGTCATTGAAGTGGTAAAGACAATCGAGAGTGAGAAGATTGTTGAAGTTGAAAAGCCGTGCAAGAAATGTTTGGAAACTTGCAAGAATTGCGAAGAAAAAGATGTTACATTGTTTGATCGAGAAAGACTGATAGAAAAGTTACTATCTGATATCAACTATGTGAAAGAATCTTATAGTGTGTTGAACAGAACAGTGACAGGTCTTCAAACGACGAACTCTGAAAGAGAAAAGGCTTTAACTATGACGAATTCTACGTTGATGACAAAGCAAAAGGCAATTAATCATTACATCGAAGAAAATGCTAATCTAAAGCAAGAGTTGGAGAAAGAAAAGATCGAAAATGAAAGGATCAGAAGGTTATTACTGAGTTATTCTTGTTCTGATTATGTTATTGATAGAGTTTATCCTACTGTTGCAGGTTTTGAAGCATTTCAGGATGAGAAGCAAAAGAATGAGACTGGTAAGAAATCGACTGTTAAATACAACAAGTGTCCGCCTCCTATCTGGGAAGGGTATTCTCCTAGAAAACCGAATGAGGAGCAAGTCGAAAAAGCAGTCAATATAAAGTTAAAATCCGAGACAACTGACGTTTTACCAGATAATATTGACATCACGTTTACCTCGTCTGATACTGATCATGAGTCTGAGTTAATCAAAAAAGTGGTTGATCAGGTGTTGGATACTGAGGAGGTGTCTGAGTCAAAGTTTGAGTCTGGGTGTTCAAGTTCGTCAGTCAACAGTTCAAAGTCGTCGGAAAACCGGTCTTATAGTAAAGAATTTTTGTTATCAAAGGCAAATTTGGATGATGAAACATTTGAAGTGGCATACACTTTAAATGATTCGGACAAATTATACTCTGACAAAGAGTTTCCGATTAGAAGTGTTCGTCTTGATTTGATCAAAAAGATTTTCAAAATGACAGAAATTAATTTTTCTGAAATTAAGGATCTAAAATCTACTAAAAAACCTAAAAAATACACTTCAAGAGTTCAACAAAGGTTAAACAAGAAAACAGGGAAAAAGGATTACAATTCTGGTTCCAGTTTTCAAAAGAAAACAAACCAAAATTGTAGTTACAAAAAGAAAGGTCTTGGTTTTAATCCACCTGAAAACTCTAGAAATGAAAAATATGTTAGAGATTTTCAAACAAAATTGACATATGTTGCAGGAAAAGGCTATGAAGAGGAGTCAAATAGCTTATTCTGGAGAAAATCAAATCAGGAGTTTCTTGCTGAAAGAAAAAGAACAGGAACTGGAGTTTTTCATCCAACTGTAGTTTTTCAACCAAAAGACACAAGAACTTGTTTTCAATGCCAAGTTGTTGGACACATCGCTCACAATTGTCCAAACAAAGTCAACAGAAAACAGGGAGTATCTGAAAAACTTAAAGAAAAAGTGATTGAAAAGAATGAATCACCAACTACAAACTTCAAAATTTTTGAAAATTCAAAGAATGAAGTTGGTGAAAGTTCTAAGAGGTTGTACAAAAAGAGTGCAAAAGACAATCAAAAATGGATTGTTAAAAGATCAGATGCACAATCTGGCAATGAATCTGATTCCACAAAATCAGATGAGCCACAATTTGAGGTAAAAGATTCAGTGAATGATGTTGACATTCCATCACTGAACTTTGAAAAAGTTAAACAAATGGTTGGTAAAGTGGAAATTTCAAATCAATTCTTTTCTGATCAGAAGGAATTTGATGTTGAAAAAGCATTTAATAGAAATGTTAGAAAAATGTTTGGGAAAATGCTTGATGGGAAAGTAAAGGGGGTTAAAGATTTTTATGCAACTAAAAAGGCAACTTACAACCCTACTGCCCAGGAATTGGAAGCCACCAAGTCTAAGAAGACTTGGGTGGAAGTTTGTTTCCCATGATAGTCTAAGGACTATGCCGGAGATCCCAAGTTTATATCGTGGATCAGGAATCGGCATCTTTCTAATGTTTGAAGTTTTTGGTTGAAAGATTTTGATAGTGTTTGGATGCTTACAGGTTGTATGACTACGCCGGAGCTTCCAGGTTGATAAGTGCGAAGCAGGAATCGGCATTCTGATTGGTAAATTGGTAATGTAGACGTAACATTCCTACAAGTGGTAATGTTTGTGGTAATTCTGATCTTACATGTGATAATTTTTACAATTGGTATAGAAAGTGCATATATGCAAGTGGTAAATCAGGGACATTAGTTTGTACTTGATTTGCTACAAGTGGTTAAAAGTAGACAATGTGATGAACCATACCCCGAATTTACAAATGATTATATCATCAAAACTTATTTTCCGGAAAAATCATTTTGATTAAAACAAACTTAAGTGTTTTGAAATCTAAATGAGAAAATAGTTTTGTGATAGGGGGAGTTCTGATTGTTTATGCCGAGTGAATGGCGATTTGATGCGATTTGATATCAGTTGTCAAGTTTGTTGTACAGTTTGTTTTCAAATTTCTGTTAATGTGTTTGCATTTTAGGAGGAGTAAGAAATTTTTCAGAAAATCCAAAAACATTTGAAAATTTGAAAAAGCCAAAAACATGATAAAATTCAAAATGAGTTTTTGCTAAAAAGAGGAAATGATAGTACATCAGTGGACGATCACAGCATGCTAAAGAATTGAAAAGTAAAAATGTGATAAATGGTCTCACTGATGATGTGCCAGTAGGTTTTTGCACATTTAGTAAATTGGAATGAGATATAAACCTAAATTTCAAACTTGCTTGTTCTGTGGGTTAACACAAACTTGGATATATAGGTAACCCCTGAAATCTTGTTTGAAAGGTCCCTTATTCTGAGATACTAGGTCTTTATGCTCAGTGATATCTGGGGTATTATCCCGGGACTTCTGCTGAAAGAAATTTCTGACCTAGTCCCCGGATAATGCTTTCTGCAAATGCTTGAAACATAGCATCGCCCTCAGCAAGCTGATGAAACAATAAAATTGATAGTCGCTGCTGTTGTAATGCAAAAGATCCTCTAAAGGGGACACACCAAAAGTCGAAGCCGTCATCTCTCTGCGTATCGAAAGATCGACCTGAGCTCTCACGGCCCTCGTACTATAATTTATTCCCTGACAGATATCATCTGTGGTATACTCACCTATAAGACTGAATATTGGGATCTGGATACGGGAGTATATTCAAGTAGTGGGACACACGGATAAGTTCAAGTGCTTAAAACATTAATATCGTATCTCGGATCAATTGAACTTTGTGTGAAAATTTAAGTGGATCAATATACTGACAATCTAGGTGAATCGTTTAGAACTTAAAATGAATTGAAGCTTAACGGTGTTAGTGATTTGTCTCATAAACTGATATGATCCTCTTGCACAAACTCACAAAAATATTGTCTGTAAATATTTCTTTATTGCATTTCTTTACAATCAAAATTACAAAAATATTTTCAGTGTGTTTTAGCATAAATTTTTTTAAAAAAAATTCAAAAAGATTTTTGACAACTAATATTGGAAAGCTGATTGTCAAAATTTCAAGTGCTAAACATGATGACTTGGTTGTGAGGGGGAGTAAATCTTAAAATGACAAAAGTTTTGTTAAAATCCTACAATTGGTATAACTTACATTTGGTTCATCATTGGTTTGTGATATGAGAGGGAGTTATCTGATTATATTAGATTGTTGGTGCATTTAAATTGTTAAATTTAGAAAATTTATTTCTGGGTTAAGATTGTTACAGGTGAGCCAGGTTAATTCATTCAAAGCCTACGAAAGTCAGACTCTGATCTTGAATCTAAAGTTTGCTAGCTGCTGATGCTGATGAACTTAAGGAATCAAGAGATCTGATCAAGAGAATTAGATTAGATTCAGGCAATGATCTTGTAGATAAAATTTGAGTCAGGCATCGATCCTAAAGAAGTTGTTGCTGAAGAACAAATGAATGCCAGCAAATCGTGAGGGGGAGTCTGAAGATTTCTGAAGAAGAAGATAGAGAGAGAAAAGCCCAGAGACTTATCAAGATTGAAGATGTGAAGACATAGTATTGTTGTGACTCGATAGTCGACTCGTCAACATCTGAGGGGGAGTCTGTTGGTGCACTACATCTGTCGACTTCGTCTTGTATCGAGTCTTAGACTAGTTAGAATAGATCAGGGCACGTAGAACGATAAAATGTTATAGAGTTAGTGAGATTTCGCTTGAACATTTAAATGTTGAAGAGATTTCGCTTGAAGCTACTCAAGCGAAATCAACATGTTAAGATTTCGCTTGAGATGCTGAAGCGAAACCTTAATGTCTATATATAGGAGATCAAGGTCAAGCGAAATAAGAGGTGGTTTTAGAAAGATTTCCATACCGAGGTGCTGCCGGTGTGAGAACTGATTGTAATTGCATTCATATCAATACAAATCAGTATTAAAGTAAAGATTCAGCTGTTTTTATGTCAAATACTTGTTTTCCGCACCTGTATTTGATGGAATTCCTCTGAACCGACTCGTTTAGGTCGCGAACCCGGTCCTTACAGTAATGAACCAGTTAATGAAGTAAATCAATCTGAGCAAAATCAGGAAGAGCAATTGCTGAATAGGCAAGATATCGAGGATATCGTTGCTCAAGGAATAGCCAATGCTATTCCAGCAATACTTGCTGCTGCTAAACATCCAGTTGAACCTCAAATTATTCTTAGCAAACGTACTCATGAGGATAACTTTAGTAATAGTATAAACGGAGGCGGCAACAACAACAACAATAACAATAACGATAATGTTCTGCAAGCCCCGATTCTCAAGAAAATGAAAGCTGCAACGCCGGGTTGCACTTACAAAGAATTTCTTGCCTGTAAACCAGCTGAGTTTGCAGGTAACGAGGGGGCAACTGCAGCACTACGTTGGTTGGAGAAGACCGAAGCAGTAATTATGATCAGTAAATGTGCTAAAGAAGACCAGGTCATGTATGCGTCAAATCTTTTTAAAGAAGGGCGCTAGAATGGTGGAATACGGTTCTACAAGCTAAAAGAAGAACGGTGGCGTATGCTATGAACTGGGAAGAATTTAAGAGTCTTGTAGAAGGAAAATTATGTCCCGAGTATGAAAAGGAACAAATGGCAAATAAATTCCTGAGTCACCGAATGATCGGTGTTGATTGTAGAGGGTATACTTCGACTTTCTTCGAGTATGCTAGAGTGGTACCAACCCTGGCTTCGCCAGAACCGGTACTTATTTCTCGTTATATTTGGGGATTGATTGGCGAGATCCGTAATATCGTCAAAGCCGCGAAAACCCGCAACATTGATGATGCGGTGGATTTAGCCAGTACATTGACTGACGAACTTGTGCGGACGCAAGAAGAAAATAGAAAGAAGGAAGTAGCCCAAAAGATTACCCAAGGATTCCGTATGGGTAACCGTAACAATTTCAAGAGAAGGGGGACTGGACAATCTTCCACTGGTCCATTTTGCAGTTCTTGCAAAAGGAAACATTTTGGAAGATGCAAGGGATATTGCAATTTTTGCAAAAATTCCAGGGCATCAAGAGGAAAACTGCAAGAGGAAGAAATTCACAGTATGCTACAACTGTGGAGAAGCTGGACATATTAGGCCAGATTGCCCTAAATTAGCCAAACCAGCTGACAACAAAGCCAAACCTGCAGAAGGAACTACCAAGAAGAACATAAGAGCCTTCCAACTGACAACTCAGGAAGCTGAACTGATTCCTGATGTGATAGCTGGTACGTTCCTAGTTCACAACGTTTACGCAAAAGTATTATTTGACTCTGGTGCAAACCAAAGTTTTATCAATACTTTATTCTGCCAAGCTCTTAATTTACCTTTGACCAACCTTAGGCAGATTTTTATAGTCGAAACGGCAGAGGGGAATTCTGTTTAAATAAATAAGGTTATGCAAGAAGGAAAGATAGAACTCTTAGCTCATAAATTTCATGCAAACCTATTACCTATGAAATTAGCCGAATTCGATGTTGTGTTAGGAATGGATTGGTTAATAGCCAACCATGCTCGAATCTTATGTGATAAGAATTCCATCGAAATCCGTGCACCCAATGGAGAAGTAAATATGGTTACGGGAGATAAATCGCGTAAATCTATGAAGTTCATTTCAGTAATGAAAATTGCTAGTTATGAACGAAAGCAAGGAATAGTGTATATGATTTCGGTAATCATTAGCACTAAGGGTAAGGAACTTAAGGAAATTCCAATAGTATCAGAATACTCGGATGTATTCCCAGAGGATCTACCTGGATTACCACCTGATAGGGAGGTAGAATTTAGAATTCATTTAATTCCTGGAACTACACCAATAGCTAAAGCACCTTATCGATTAGCACCCACCGAAATGTTAGAATTGAAAAAGCAATTAGATGAATTACTGAGCAAAGGATTTATACAACCTAGTTCATCCCCTTGGGGAGCGCCAGTGTTGTTTGTAAAGAAGAAGGATGGTTCGATGCGAATGTGTATCGATTATAGAGAATTGAATTAAGTTACAATTAAGAGTCGATACCCATTACCTAGGATTGATGATCTTTTGATCAACTTCAGGGAGCTAGATACTTTTCTAAGATCAATTTACGCTCCGGATATCATCAATTGAAGGTACAAGAAGAAGACATACCTAAAACTGCTTTCAGAACTAGGTATGGTCATTATGAGTTTACAGTCATGCCCTTTGGGTTAACAAATGCTCCTGCAGCATTTATGGACATGATGAATAGAATCTATAAACCGTATTTGGATAAATTTGTAATTGTCTTCATCGACGATATACTTATTTATTCCAAAAGTCAGGAGGAACATTGTAAGCACCTGCATGTATTCTTAACTTTGTTAAGAAAGGAGAAGCTTTACGCCAAATTCTCGAAGTGTGAATTTTGGCTACAAGAAGTGCAATTTTTAGGACACATGGTGAATCACGAAGGCATTCACGTAGATCCTGCTAAAATAGAAGCAATCACCAAATGGAAGGTTCCGCAATCAGCAATGGAAATTAGAAGTTTTATAGGTTTAGCCGGATATTATAGACGGTTTATTAAGGATTTTTCCAAAATAGTTGTACCATTAACTAAGCTAACATGTAAAGCAGTTAAGTTTGAATGGGGACCTAGACAAGAAGAAGCCTTTAGGATTTTGAAGCAAAAGCTAACAAATGCTCCAATTTTAGCTTTACCAGAAGGAACAAAAGATTTTGAAGTATATTGTGATGCTTCAAAGCTTGGATTTGGATGTGTGTTAATGCAACGCAAGAAGGTAATTGCGTATGCATCAAGGCAATTGAAAAAGCACGAGGAAAACTATACGACTCACGATTTAGAATTAGGAGCCATAATTTTTGCCCTTAAAATTTGGAGACATTATCTGTACGGAAGTAAGTTTACTGTCTATACAGATCATAAAAGCTTAAGATACATCTTTGGGCAAAAAGAATTAAACATGAGGCAAAGGAGATGGATGGAAATCCTAAGTGATTATGACTGTGATATTCAATATCACGAAGGAAAGGCAAACGTAGTTGCAGATGCCTTAAGTCGTAAGTATCATGAAAAACAACGACGGGTTCGTGCTCTTAGATTAAATCTACAGTTAGATTTAATGGAAAAATTAAAGAATGTTCAAGAAACAGCAATCAAAGACGATGCTGAAGGAATGAAAGGAAGAATAAAGGAATTAGAGCAAGAAAGTGATGGAATTTGGAAATTCCATAAGAAACGAATTTGGGTATCTAAGCAAGGTGAATTAAGAAATAAAATTTTAGAAGAAGCTCATAAATCTAGGTATACCATGCATCCTGGTAACAACAAGATGTACCAAGATTTAAGAAATAACTTCTGGTGGATAGGTATGAAAAAGGACATAGCTAGATATGTTTCTAAGTGTCCTACTTGTTCGCAAGTTAAGGCAGAACACCAGAAACCCGCAGGCCTACTACAACAATTAGAAATGCCTGTATGGAAATGGGAACTCATAACAATGGATTTTGTTACTAAGTTACCCAAAACCAGAAAAGGTAATGATGCAATTTGGGTAATTGTGGATCGATTAACCAAATCAGCTCATTTTCTACCTATGAAAGAAACCTTTAGCATGGAAAGGTTGGCAAAACTGTATGTGGATGAAGTAGTATCCTTACATGGAGTTCCACTCTCCATTGTATCGGATAGAGATAGTAGTTTCACTTCCCATTTCTGGAAAAGTTTCCAGGAAGCAATGGTAACCCGACTAAATTTGAGTACTGCATATCACCCTCAAACAGACGGACAAAGTGAAAGGACGATCCAAACTCTAGAAGACATGCTTAGGGCATGTGTGATAGATTTTGGTGGAAACTGGGACAACCATTTACCTTTAATTGAATTCTCCTATAACAATAGTTATCATTCAAGCATTGAAGCTGCCCCATTTGAAGCATTGTATGGACGAAAGTGCAGAACTCCAGTTTGTTGGGCAGAAATAGGAGAAAGTCAATTATCAGGACCAGAGATTGTGCAGGAAACTACTGATAAGATCACTCAAATCAAAGAAAAATTGAAGACGGCTCGAGATCGCCAGAAAAGCTATGCAGATAATAGACGCAAGCCGTTAGAATTTCAAGTGGGAGACAAAGTACTATTAAAAGTATCTCCTTGGAAAGGAGTAGTCCGGTTTGGAAAGAAAGGAAAGCTAAGTCCAAGATACGTAGGACCATTCCTAGTGATCCAACGTATAGGACCCGTTGCCTATCGTTTACAACTACCAGAAGAATTAGCTGGAGTACATGATGTATTCCATGTATCCAATCTCAAGAAATGTTTATCAGACGAATCACTGGTAGTACCTCTCCAAGACATAGAGGTAAATGAGAAATTGAATTTCGTTGAAAAACCACTTCAAATTGAAGATCGAAAGATCAAGTTTCTCAAACACAAAAGATTGGTGCTAGTCAAGGTCAAGTGGAATTCCAGAAGAGGACCCGAGTACACTTGGGAGCTGGAATCGGAAATGAAGCGAAAGTATCCTCACTTATTCCTATTAATCTCGAGGACGAGATTTTAAATAAGATGGGGAGGATGTAAGGACTCTAAAAAATGTCCCAATATGACTTGTAAGTGAAAACCCTGACCCCTGAAACCTTACTGTGCATAAAGAACCAAGAAATCAAAATTTGTGGGATTCAGGCGGGCCGCGTAAGGGTTAGCTTAACCTTACGCGGGCCGCGTCAAACATGGGTTGACTGGATAAGTGTTCCGGATCCACGTGTTGACCAGCTGGCATACCTACTCGTGACCAATCAAGCCTACGCGTAGAATAGGTGGTTAGGCGGGTCGCGTAAAGATCGAGCCAAGGTTTACGCGGGCCGCGTGAACCCTAAAATTCACCTATAAATAGCTTGTCTCATGAGCTTTCATCTGTTGTCGAAACAAACTTTCAAAAAAGAAGTTTGGCTGCTCTAAAGTAGAAATTACAATTATTATAGCGAGGCGCTGCTACGATACCGGGTATTAACTCGATCGCTACTACGATTCAATGTCCGATCGATTGAAACTATCCAATGGATGTTTAAGTGCTGCCCACATTGGGTTTATGCTTTGTCATTTGTCGTGAATTCGATGGATGTTTAAGTATCGCACTTTGTCATTCGTTGTGAGGGTTTAATCTCGTGAGTTATCGTAAATGCTGTATTAGTTACTGACCTCGTTCGTGTGCATGTTATTTAAATTAGGTTATACGGCTAATCAGTAGGCTTAAACTCTGCCCGTTAAATCTGCAATGTGAGTCATCTCTTTTTATCAACTGTTTTACAATACCTCAAATTATTTTCAAATGTTATAATTACAGGGAGTAAGTCTTGGTTATCTTAATCAATGGCTAGTGGGGTATTGTGTACATTACTAATTTCTCACGGGGTTAGGCTAATAAGCCCTAACATAGGTTAGGCAAATAAGCCCTAACTGTGATCGTCACTACTTGGGTTACAGGACCCAATAGTGGTATGACCATCGTCACCATTGTGACACGGCGCCATATAACAATAAGATAAAAACCATTGTAATCGCTCTTATGCTGTAATTGATAACTATATGTCGTTTTATCAAATTTGAGTGACTCGCCAGCATTTCCCCGCTGATAAAATATTTTTAAAACATGTTTCAGGCGACCTGCTGTAAATCAAGGAAACGTGCTATGGAGCACTAACAAGCTTGAAGAGGTGGCTCAGTTAAAAATAAATAAACATGTTTTAATAAATCATGGAATTTCCTAGTTAAATTCCTCTGTTGTAAATTACGGGGTTTATCCCAAAATTAAGGTATACAATAATTGGGCATTTTGAGTTTAAAAGATCATGTTAAAAAAATCTTCCGCTGTCGCATTCCAGATACCACAGGTTCCTGCCCTGCGGCTCCTGACCGGGTAAAACCGGGGCTGGGGCCGTGACAAATATCCCCCTAAATACCGAAGTTCTGCTCCGTTGTAAGTATCATAACCCCTGTTACATATTAGATACGCTGCCCGATTGATCCAGGGTTCCATAACGGCTGTCGTGGTTCTGCCCGATGTAGTCGTTGGAATGCCGTCTCGGGGAGGGTATCATTAATATAAATAATGGGTTATTATACTAACACGTGTGCATTTGTGTAAATTATAGATAAACACCAGGAAACCCTTAAAGGAAACCTAAGACAGCAATGTGAGTAATCCTTCTTTTGTGTAAACCTTTTTGTGAGTAATCTCCTTTTTAAACTGTTTTTACAAAACCTTATATATTTTACATTGTGATTAAGCAGTGATTGAGTCTTTGTAATTCTTCAATTACCGCCGGTATGTTGGGGTTTTGTATACAAAAAGTGGAACACGTTACCATTGGACGTTACCATTGGACAAAGAGTTAGCCAATGGGTAATATGACCCATCAGTCAGGATTGACAGTACTGAATGAGTAATTGTGTAGATGTAAACATTGTAATCGCTCTCAATACTGTGTTAATTGATAAAACTCTTCTTGATTAAACTGGGATTCACTCACCAGTATTTCCCACTGATAAATGTTTTTAAAACGCGTTTCAGGTAACAAAATGTAAAAGCCAATTAGAAGAAAACCAGCTGGAGAGCACTGACGGCTTGGAAAAGTGTGGCTATAAAAGTTACCTAAAAGACGATGTTTTAAATTCAATGCGTATGTGCATTGACTACCGTGAATTGAACAAGGTCACGATTAAGAATCGGTATCCATTACCAAGGATCGATGATCTGTTCGATCAATTGCAAGGAGCTCGATTTTTCTCTAAAATCAATTTAAGATCAGGATATCATCAATTAAAGGTACAGGAAGCGGACATTCCTAAGACCGCCTTCCGAACAAGGTATGGTCATTATGAATTTATTGTCATGTCATTTGGTTTAACCAATACCCCAGCTGCATTTATGGACATGATGAACCGAATATGTATGCCATATTTGGATAAATTCATAATTGTCTTTATAGATGATATTCTCATTTACTCTAAGAGTAAAGAGGAACATGCCAAGCATTTGCACGCACTTCTAAGTTTATTAAGAAAGGAAAAGCTTTATGCTAAGTTTTCAAAGTGCGAATTCTGGTTAGAACAGGTACAGTTTCTTAGACATCTAGTTAATCATGAAGGAATTCATATGGATCCTACCAAGATCGAGGCAATTACCAAATGGAAAACCCCTGAGTCACCAACCGAGATTAGAAGTTTCTTAGGACTAGCCGGTTATTATAGAAGATTTATTCGAGATTTTTCTAGAATAGCCATTCCCTTAAATAAGCTAACCGGTAAATCTGTTAAGTTTGAATGGGGAACAAAACAAGAAGAAGCATTTAGAATTCTTAAGCAAAGATTAACCAACGCACCCATACTAGCGTTACCAGAAGGAACTGAAGATTTTGTAGTCTATTGTGACGCTTCTAAGTTAGGTTATGGATGTGTGATGATGCAATGCCAAAAGGTTATAGCATATGCATCTAGACAACTTAAGAATCATGAAGAAAACTATTCAACCCATGATCTAGAACTAGGAGCCATAATTTTTGCCCTTAAAATTTGGAGACATTACCTATATGGTAGTAAGTTTACTATTTTCACAGATCATAAGAGTTTAAGGTATGTTTTTTTGGCAAAAGGAATTGAATATGAGACAAAGACGCTGGATGGAATTACTTAGTGATTATGATTGTAATATCCAGTATCATGCAGGAAAGGCTAATGTAGTTGCTGATGCTTTAAGCTGAAAGTATCATGAAAAGCCAAAAATGGTACGTTCTCTTAAATTAAATCTACAAGTGGATTTAAATGAGTAGATTAGAAAAGCACAAGAATCAGTAATCAAGGATGATACTGAGAAGTTAAAAGGGATGATTAAGGAATTAGAACAAGGAACAGATGGAATTTGGAGATTCCATAAGAAAAGAATGTGGATACCTAAATTAGGAAACCTACGCCACCGTATATTAGAAGAAGCCCATAAGTCTAAGTATACGATGCATCCTGGAAGTGATAAGATGTATCAAGACTTAAGAAATATTTTTTGGTGGATAGGAATGAAAAAGGATATAGAAGCATATGTTGCCAAGTGCCTAACTTGTTCACAAGTTAAAGCAGAACACCAGAAACCATCAGGTTTATTACAGCAGTTAGAAATGCCAGTTTGGAAATGGGAATTGATAACAATGGATTTTGTTACTAAATTACCCAAAACCAGGAAAGGTAATGATACAATCTGGGTGATTGTAGACAGGCTAACTAAGTCAGCTCATTTTCTACCAATGAAGGAAACTTTTGGTATGGAACAATTAGCTAAATTATATGTAAATGAAATAGTTTCTTTACATGGAATTCCTCTATCAATTGTTTCTAACCGAGATAGTCGTTTTACCTCTCATTTTTGGACAAGTTTCCAAAATGCCATGGGAACCAAGTTAAATCTAAGCACAACTTATCATCCTCAAACGGACGGACAAAGCGAAAGGACAATTCAGACAATGGAAGACATGCTTAGAACTTGTGTAATTGATTTCGGAGGTAATTGGGACGATCATTTACCATTGATAGAATTTTCTTATAATAACAGTTATCACACAAGTATCAATGTTGCACCATTCGAAGCACTTTATGGACGAAAGTGCCGAACCCCAGTTTGTGTTGGAAAATTTGTGAAAATAGCAATTTTCACAAATATAGGAAAATGATTTTTTCCTATTTTGGACTAGAAATAAATATAATAAAATGAGCGGGTTTTATATATTTATTTGTGGGTTTGTGTTCTATGTTGGAAGAGCTTCGCAACGAACTAAACCACGTCCAAAACGGAGCTAAGATGAATGAGATATCGATGCTCAAAGTTTGGTGTTTAAAACTTGAAATGCTGAAAATGTGGGAAAGTAGCACCTTGTCCCACATCGGATGAGAGATGGAACTTAAAGGGGTATTTAAGTAGGATCTCTCCATCCTTATTGTTTCATGGAAGCACACACTAGTGTCCTCGCGAAGGGTGCGGAGCACCCTAACTCGCACTCGCACTCGCACACGCTCGCTCGCGCGCGCGTGGCGTGGGCGATGAGGCGCAATGTGGCGCTTTGATGGCGCACTTTGCACTTCGCATCGCCGCGAGCCGCTTGAGAGCCGCCTTTGTATTTTTGACCACGTGCGCGTGGTGGAGCACAAGGGTTGCAAGGACCAAGTGGTAGGTGATGCGGCGAATGACGTGGCAGTCATGCGCGGGTGCACGCATGGTGCATGGGTCCTGCTGTGTCGTGCGCGGCGCACCAGAGTGAGTCAATACGGCGCGACTGTGTGGCGCGCTCGTATAGGCTCACAGGTGACGTGGCGCACGCGCGCATGGACTTGAGCAAAGAGGACGCACCGCGCATGGTGACGTGGCGCACGCGCGCACGGCTGTGAGCCAAGAGGCCGCACCGCGCATGGGCGCGCCGCGCACGGCTGTGAGCCAAGAGGCCGCACCGCGCATGGGCGCGCGGCGCACGGATGTGAGCCAAGAGGCTGCACCGCGCATGGGCGCGCGCGCGCGCAGAAGCTTCCAGCAGCAGTTACTGCAGTGCAGTTACGTTTTCAGCATTCGAAACTGACATAGTTAATGCGGTTGACTGAGAATTTAATGACGAATTAAGGTGCATTGAAGACGTTTAATGCAGTTTAATTCTCCCATTAAATTTATTTTTCAGTTTCTTCAAGTCTAGCTAGTATAAATAGGTGCATCCTATTGAAGACCAATATACCGAATTCACCAGCAATTCTACAATCTCCTCTCTGAAATTCTTCTCTTCTTCAAGCGTTCAAGGTATACCTTCGGGTTGACCGGTAGTGCAACTGCTTGCGGCTGTTGTATCCTGGAAACAAACGTGTTCTCCTGGGAGACACGAAATTTGTTTTAAGGGACCCGTGTCTAACACGATCCTCAGCCTAGAACAGTTTCGTCTGTTCGTGTTTTCTGTTCTTGTATTTCTAATTTTTCAGTTGTATTTGTATTGTACTTCAATTTACATTCTGTAATTTTTCTGTTATTCAAGTTAATAAATTATTTTTATTTTATTTTACACGAACGGATTCCTACAATCTTAAAACAAATTTTAAAACACCGTTCGTGTAGAATCATAAACTTCTCTGCTGAGATTTCAATTTTTTTTTCTCACAGCAGGTTGTGTTTTAAAAGGTTTTTCTCTGTTTTGATTCAAAGTAGCGACTTTGTCAAAACAGAATTCTGTTTCTACTCCTTCTTCATCTTTGGGTTCTAAGATCTTCTCTTGTAGTCTTCAAAGTTGGACTTAGAAGCTACGAGGCTGATTTTCTTACTCATCGAGTTTGTTAGTTAAATAATAAATCAGCACATTTATTATTCTAACAGTTTATTAACTTGGTTTTGTGGAATTTTTCAGAATGTCGACTGAAAATACCAACGTCAACGTTGTTGTCGGTACCCCTGCCAACACTGTGGGAGCGACCACAGTGGCGAATCATGCTGAACGACCCGAGAAGTTCTCGGGTCTCCACTTCAAAAGGTGGCAACAGAAGATGTTCTTCTACTTGACCACCATGAACCTTGCGAGGTTCTTGACGGAGACCGTTCCCCAACCTGCGGAAGGGGAGACCGATGCTCAGGCTCTGAGCGCGGTAGAGGCGTGGAAGCACTCGGACTTTATATGTCGAGGCTACGTTCTCAACGGTCTCTCGGATGCGCTGTATAATGTGTACTATAATATCAAGACTTCCAAAGAATTATGGGAGTCTTTAGAGAAAAAGTACAAAACGGAGGATGCGGGAACAAAGAAATTTGTTGTCGCCCGTTTCTTGGACTTTAAAATGGTTGATAACAAGTCTATTATGAACCAAGTCCAAGAGTTGCAAATTATACTTAATGACATCCATGCTGAGGGAATGGTACTCAGCGAAACGTTTCAAGTGGCAGCCATGATCGAGAAATTACCTCCTGCTTGGTTGGATTTTAAGAATTATCTTAAACACAAGCGAAAGGAAATGTCAGTCGAGGATCTTGTTCTTCGTCTTCGTATAGAAGAAGAAAACAGGGTAGCCCAAAAAGGCACCATTTTGCAAGCTTCGGCTAAAGCAAATATGGTGGAAATTGGGGAATCCTCAAAGGCCAAGAAGGGCAAGGGTAAAAAGGACAACAAAGGGAAAGCAAAGGTTAGCAACCTTGGACCTAAAAAGGGGGCTGTGAAAAAGAAGCCTGCGCCTTTCCAAGGTATTTGTTACAATTGTAACGAGACGGGGCACCGTGCTAATCAATGCAACAAACCTAAGCGTGAGCGTGCGCATATGGTTGATGAGGATGGTATGCCTCTAATCGCAATGATAACCGAGGAAGCGGCTATGATTGAAGAAGTCAACGCAATGGGTGAAAACCCAAAAGGATGGTTCGTTGACACGGGTGCAACCCGCCATGTTTGTGGAGACAAGGCTCTTTCTCTACATTCAAGGAAGCATCGGGTGAAGAAAAGCTTTATATGGGGAATAAAGCTACCGCAAGCATCAAGGGGGAAGGCACAGTCGTTTTGAAGATGACTTCGGGCAAGGAGCTTACCTTGACCAATGTGCTTTATGTCCCAGAGATACGGAAGAATCTCGTGTCGGGATGGATGTCACGGCCCACGACCCGGTTTGACCCGTTTCAGGAGCCGCGGCAGAAAATACTGCGGTATTGATTTAATTGAGTTTAACAGCGGAAACAGGATCGCTTAAAGCTAAAATTTTTCCCCGATTATTTATTTCACAATTCGGGATAAAACCCCGATAATTTACAATATTATATTTTTACTATAAAAGTGTGATATTACAAAATCATTTATTTATTTTATATTGAGCCACTATCTTAAGCTTGAAATTCTCCCCAGCACTTTTCCTGAATTACAACAGATCACCTGAAACATGTTTGAAAAAGGTTTTGTCAGCAGGAAATACTGAGTGAATCATTCTATTTTGCATAATGATGCATAGTTATCAATTACAGCATAAGAGCGATTACAATGGCTTCTATCTTATTTTTATCTGGCATTCTGTCACAATGGTGACAAGTCACAATGGTGACGATGGTCATACCACTATTTAGATCAATGAACCTAAATAGTGACGATTATCCCTGTAGGTCAATGAACCCAACAGTGATTATCCCGAGTAGGTCAATGAACCTAACTGGGAGAAAATTAGTAATGTGCACAATACCCCACTAACCAGTAATTCAAGATATCCACGACTTAGTCCCTGTAATTATAATCTTGAAATAATTTGGAGTATTGTAAAATATTTAATAAAAATAACTCACAAACGGTGAGAATAGTTGTATAAAGCAATTTGATAAAAAGAGAGAATAACTCACAAACTGTGAGAAAAGAAGAATGACTCACATTGCAGATTTATACGGGCAGAGCCTAGCTTACTGATTAGCCTTTTATCCTAATTTCAATAACGAGCACACAATTTGGAATTAGTAATCAATCCAGCATTTACGATAACTCACGAGATCAAATTCTCACAATTAATGTCAAAATGCAATACTTTGTCCATCGAATTAACGATGATCCGTTGAATTAACAACGAACGACAAGGTACAATACTTTACCCATCGAATTAACGATGATCCGTTGAATTAACAACGAACGATAAAGTATAATACTTTACCTATCGAATTAACGACAATCCGTCAAATTAATGACGAACGATAAAGTATAACCCTAATGTGGGCGGCACTTAAACATTCATTGGATACATTGATCGTCGGATGAATGAATCGTAGCAGCGATTGTGTTAATACCCTGTTCTGCAGCACCCCGCTATACTTAATTTGAGTTTAGTGTGTGTTAATTGTAGTAAATCGAACAGAACTCAGTGCCTGAAAGTGAATTCCTTCGTCGAACAAATGCCCAGAAGTCAGTCCCAATGCCTGCTATTTATACACGAAAATTGACTAGCTTACGGACCGTAAGCTTGCTGATGTTGAGGTCCGTAAGGCAGCATACGGACCGTAAGCTTGGTGACCTTACGGTCCGTAAGGTACACTTTAAGCTTATCTTGTTGCCACGTGTGGGACTAGCTCAGATGAGTCGACAGAATTCGAATTTTGAAACTTTGGCAGCAAGTAATTCAGATAATTGTTAATTAGGGAATACCCCCCCTGAGTTTTAGGGGCCCTAATCCTGATTCTGAAAATTATGAAAATTTTAGGGTTTGCTCAGAATCACTTGGGTGTCTCAATTAGGGTTTCCTATTGGTCAAATTAATTTAATAATTATGACTTTTGATGAGAGTCGTTACATTCTCCCCAACTTAATAAAAATCTCGTCCTCGAGATTTACTGGAATAATTGAGAATACTTTCTCTTCCTTTTTGAATTCCAGTTCTCAAGTATATTAGGATCCTGTCCTTGAATCCTACTTTACTATTTGTTTATCTTTATATCTTGGGAAGGTATTACCAAAGATTTATCTGATAAACATTTATATATGAAATATATCATGTATTCCAACTAACCTTCCTGGTAGTTGTAAATGATAATTAACTGGTCCTATGTACCTTGGGTTTAGTTTTCCTTTCTTACCGACTTTAATAACTCCTTTCCAAGGAGATACTTTTAATAGTGTTTTGTTTCCAACTCGAACTCCAATGGCTTTTATCTATTATTTGCAAAATCCTTATGACTATCTCTTGCCGTCTTCAGCATTTCCTCGTGATACTGAATTATCACGATCGTAGTCTTTTAGGATTTTCATCCCTTTCTTTTTGCCTCATGTTTTAATTGCTTAATTATATATCTTAACTTCTTATAATATGTATAGATAGTATCCTTACTTCCATACAGATAATATTTCCAAATCTTAAGGCAAAAATTATGGTTCTAATTCTAACTTATGAGTGGTATAGTTCCTTCGTACCCTTTTTCAATTGGCTTGAGGCATACGCAATTACCTTTTTGTGTTGCATTAAGGAATATCTAAACCCTAGCTTTGAAGCATTACCGTATACTTCAAAATCTTTAATTCCTTAATGTCTATAATACTACTTACAAAATTCCTAATTTCCATTACGGTTTGCAGAATCTTTCATTTGGTAATTATTGCTATCTTAGCAGATCTAAGTGAATACCTTCATGATTCACCATATGACCTAGCATTGCACTTCTAGCAGCCAAAATTTATTCTTCGAAAATTTTGGAGTAAAGCTTTTCTTTTTCTTAACAACCAATATAACCGATAAGGTTCCCTGGCTTATCGATAAAATTCCTGGAATTAGATGAATTTTAAATTCTATCTTCATGTAATCCAGGTAAATTTTCTGGAATATTTATCTGGTTATTCTAAATTTACAGAAATTTCCTTAAATTCTGTATCTTTAGTATTAATGATTTACTGAAATCATATATACTATTCCTTGCTTTCGTTCATAATTAGCAATTTCCATTACTGATATGAACTTCATAAACTTACCTGGTTTATCTCCGGTAATTCTAATTACTTCTCTGATGGTTGATCGAATTTCTAAGAAATTCTGATCACAGATAATGATCACATCATTGAACTCAACTAATTTCATAGACAATAGAATTGCAGAAAACTTATAACTTATTTCTAGGTTCTGCATAACCTTATTTATTTTAACTGAATTCTCATCTGCCGTTTCTAATATATAGAAATTTATCTAATGCTGGTTAACGGTAAATTAAGAATTTGGCAGAGTAAAGTATTTATAAAACTTTGGTTTGTACCAGAGTCAAATAATACTGTTGTGTAAATGTTGTAAACTAAGAACATACCGGCTATCACATCTGGAATTATCTCGGCTTCATGAGTAGTTAGCTGAAAGGCTCTCACATTCCTTTTTGCTCCTTCTGCTGGTTGGTCTTTATTATCAAATGGTTTATTCAGTTTTGGACAATCTGGCCTAAGATGTCCAGTTTCCCTACAGTTGTAGCAAACTGAAAATTTCTTCCTCCTACAATCTTCTTCTTGATGCCCTGGAATCTTGCAAAAATTGCAATATCCCTTGCATCTTCCAAAGTGCTTCCTTTTGCAAAAATTGCAAAATGGACTAGTAGAAGATTGCCCATTCCCTCCTTTCTTGAAATGGTTATGGTTACCCGAACTGAATTCTTGGGTAATCTTTTGGGCTACTTCCTTCCTTCTATTTTCTTCTCTTGTCCGTACTAGTTCGTCAGTCATAGTATTGGCTAATTCTACTGCATCATCAATTGTGCGAGGTTTCGCAGCTTTGACGATATTACGGATCTCGGAAATTAATCCCCAAATATAACGAGAAATAAGTACCGGCTCTGGCGAAGCCAGGGTTGGTACTACTCTAGCATATTCGAAGAATGTCGTAGTATACCCTCGACAATCTATATCTACCATCCGGTGGGTTAGAAACTTATTTGCCATTTGATCTTTTTCATACTCAGGACAGAATTTTCTTTCTACAAGACTCTTAAATTCTTCCCAGTTCATAGCATACGCCATCATTCTTCCTTTTGCTTGCAACATCGTATTCCACCACTCTAGCGCTACTTCTTTGAAAAGGTTTGAAGCGTACATAACCTGATCATCCTGAGCACATTTACTTATGGCAATTACTGCCTCGGTTTTCTCTAACCAACGCAGTGCTGCAGTCGCTCCTTCATTGCCTGCAAACTCAGTGGGTTTACAAGCAAGAAATTCTTTGTAAGTGCAACCAGGCGTTGCAACTTTCCTTTTCTTAGGGAGCGGAGATTGCCGTGGTTCATTATCATGATTAACATGATTACCGCCTCCATTTACGCTATTACTGAAATTATCTTCAGAAATGCGTTTACTAGGAACAACTTGTTGCGGTTCGATTGGATTTTTTACAGCAGCAATGATTGCTGGTATAGCATTGGCTATCCCTTGAGCAACTATTCCTGGAATAGTGTTGGCTATTTCTTGAGCAATAATATTTTCTATATCTTGCCTAGTCACATATTGATTCCCTGATTGTTGCTCAGATTGATTACCCTCATTAACTGGTTCATTATTAGCGTTTTCCATCTGATATCTATTTTATAGATACATAATTAGTATAAAGGAAATAATCCAATGTCACAATTTAGTTGCACATAATCACATAAACGAATATACAAACAAAATTGTAACTTTTCTAATATTTCCTTATATCATGTTTCTATATACACCCGTTTTATTATTTATTTTACACATACTGATTTTACTATTACTATTACACAAACACAGTTCATAATCCCCTATACTTTGTCAGATGATGTTCTAGTAGCGGCGTTTCTTCTCGTCGTATTTCCAGGAGATTTGTCCCAAAGTCTCTTGGATCCTATTCCCAGCATCCATTTTGTCAAAATGATGAAGTTCAGTCCTATTCTTGTTACTTATTGGTAAATTTGGTAAAGGTTCTGGATGGTACTTAGGAAAAAGCCTATAGGGATGGTTTTGTAATAGTATTTCATTATCCAACCATTCTTCTATATTCCAGTTATTTGAAGAATTTGGAATAGATGGTTCTAAGTTCATAAAATTATTTTTATTAACAGGTTCAATAGTATCATCATTTGCTATTATAAAATCTAGTTCTTCTTGAGATGGTAACTCTTCAATTTGCCTAGAGCTTTCCCCAATTTCCATTTTCTTAGGCTTAGGTTTCTCGAAAGGTAAAACATTGAATTCTATAGGTTCTTCTATATCTGGTATATACCTATGGAAATCTCTAGAAACTTCGATTCTTACTGGATAGAGATTTAAATTCTGAAGGGCTTCCGACAGATCACTCATGCTATTTAACAAAATACACATAATTATTAAATCATACTAAAATTTTATAAAACAACTTTTTAAATAGTATTTCATATTACCAAAACAACTAAAAATTAAAACATACTAGGTTTTATTTGTAATTTATTTATAAATTTTCTAGACTGTAGATAATAAAAATACTAAACTTTAAATCAAGATATTTAAGGATTTATATTTACTATTTACAGTGATTAATATATCAAAATCTATATACTAAATAAGTATGATGACTTAATTTATATATATTAACTAGTCATTATCATGGTGGATATTGGTTAGTGCTGCCTTGTTTAAGCATAGGTGATCAGTCCATGCATAACTAAGGCTAGGTTATCCAATATCTGCCTTTGATAATAACCTTAGTATTTAAAAATAATCTTAATACCACTACTATTAATATATTAAAATTATAAAAAAAAAAAAATTTTAAATAAGAGTATACTTCAAATATAAAAATATAATTTCTTTACCACCATATAATAATACTATATTAGGTAATTCCATATATTAATCAAATATATAATGTTTTTCAATTAACAAATATTACAATAAAAATATGCCTATATTAAAATTAACAAATAGCCAGTTAATAAAACACATAATTATATAATTGTAATCAGGAAAAAATTAAGTATTTCTAAATACTTAATTAGCTTAACCCAGTGGCTCTGATACCACCTTTTTCTGTCACGGCCCACGACCCGGTTTGACCCGTTTCAGGAGCCGCGGCAGAAAATACTGCGGTATTGATTTAATTGAGTTTAACAGCGGAAACAGGATCGCTTAAAGCTAAAATTTTTCCCCGATTATTTATTTCACAATTCGGGATAAAACCCCGATAATTTACAATATTATATTTTTACTATAAAAGTGTGATATTACAAAATCATTTATTTATTTTATATTGAGCCACTATCTTAAGCTTGAAATTCTCCCCAGCACTTTTCCTGAATTACAACAGATCACCTGAAACATGTTTGAAAAAGGTTTTGTCAGCAGGAAATACTGAGTGAATCATTCTATTTTGCATAATGATGCATAGTTATCAATTACAGCATAAGAGCGATTACAATGGCTTCTATCTTATTTTTATCTGGCATTCTGTCACAATGGTGACAAGTCACAATGGTGACGATGGTCATACCACTATTTAGATCAATGAACCTAAATAGTGACGATTATCCCTGTAGGTCAATGAACCCAACAGTGATTATCCCGAGTAGGTCAATGAACCTAACTGGGAGAAAATTAGTAATGTGCACAATACCCCACTAACCAGTAATTCAAGATATCCACGACTTAGTCCCTGTAATTATAATCTTGAAATAATTTGGAGTATTGTAAAATATTTAATAAAAATAACTCACAAACGGTGAGAATAGTTGTATAAAGCAATTTGATAAAAAGAGAGAATAACTCACAAACTGTGAGAAAAGAAGAATGACTCACATTGCAGATTTATACGGGCAGAGCCTAGCTTACTGATTAGCCTTTTATCCTAATTTCAATAACGAGCACACAATTTGGAATTAGTAATCAATCCAGCATTTACGATAACTCACGAGATCAAATTCTCACAATTAATGTCAAAATGCAATACTTTGTCCATCGAATTAACGATGATCCGTTGAATTAACAACGAACGACAAGGTACAATACTTTACCCATCGAATTAACGATGATCCGTTGAATTAACAACGAACGATAAAGTATAATACTTTACCTATCGAATTAACGACAATCCGTCAAATTAATGACGAACGATAAAGTATAACCCTAATGTGGGCGGCACTTAAACATTCATTGGATACATTGATCGTCGGATGAATGAATCGTAGCAGCGATTGTGTTAATACCCTGTTCTGCAGCACCCCGCTATACTTAATTTGAGTTTAGTGTGTGTTAATTGTAGTAAATCGAACAGAACTCAGTGCCTGAAAGTGAATTCCTTCGTCGAACAAATGCCCAGAAGTCAGTCCCAATGCCTGCTATTTATACACGAAAATTGACTAGCTTACGGACCGTAAGCTTGCTGATGTTGAGGTCCGTAAGGCAGCATACGGACCGTAAGCTTGGTGACCTTACGGTCCGTAAGGTACACTTTAAGCTTATCTTGTTGCCACGTGTGGGACTAGCTCAGATGAGTCGACAGAATTCGAATTTTGAAACTTTGGCAGCAAGTAATTCAGATAATTGTTAATTAGGGAATACCCCCCCTGAGTTTTAGGGGCCCTAATCCTGATTCTGAAAATTATGAAAATTTTAGGGTTTGCTCAGAATCACTTGGGTGTCTCAATTAGGGTTTCCTATTGGTCAAATTAATTTAATAATTATGACTTTTGATGAGAGTCGTTACATTCTCCCCAACTTAATAAAAATCTCGTCCTCGAGATTTACTGGAATAATTGAGAATACTTTCTCTTCCTTTTTGAATTCCAGTTCTCAAGTATATTAGGATCCTGTCCTTGAATCCTACTTTACTATTTGTTTATCTTTATATCTTGGGAAGGTATTACCAAAGATTTATCTGATAAACATTTATATATGAAATATATCATGTATTCCAACTAACCTTCCTGGTAGTTGTAAATGATAATTAACTGGTCCTATGTACCTTGGGTTTAGTTTTCCTTTCTTACCGACTTTAATAACTCCTTTCCAAGGAGATACTTTTAATAGTGTTTTGTTTCCAACTCGAACTCCAATGGCTTTTATCTATTATTTGCAAAATCCTTATGACTATCTCTTGCCGTCTTCAGCATTTCCTCGTGATACTGAATTATCACGATCGTAGTCTTTTAGGATTTTCATCCCTTTCTTTTTGCCTCATGTTTTAATTGCTTAATTATATATCTTAACTTCTTATAATATGTATAGATAGTATCCTTACTTCCATACAGATAATATTTCCAAATCTTAAGGCAAAAATTATGGTTCTAATTCTAACTTATGAGTGGTATAGTTCCTTCGTACCCTTTTTCAATTGGCTTGAGGCATACGCAATTACCTTTTTGTGTTGCATTAAGGAATATCTAAACCCTAGCTTTGAAGCATTACCGTATACTTCAAAATCTTTAATTCCTTAATGTCTATAATACTACTTACAAAATTCCTAATTTCCATTACGGTTTGCAGAATCTTTCATTTGGTAATTATTGCTATCTTAGCAGATCTAAGTGAATACCTTCATGATTCACCATATGACCTAGCATTGCACTTCTAGCAGCCAAAATTTATTCTTCGAAAATTTTGGAGTAAAGCTTTTCTTTTTCTTAACAACCAATATAACCGATAAGGTTCCCTGGCTTATCGATAAAATTCCTGGAATTAGATGAATTTTAAATTCTATCTTCATGTAATCCAGGTAAATTTTCTGGAATATTTATCTGGTTATTCTAAATTTACAGAAATTTCCTTAAATTCTGTATCTTTAGTATTAATGATTTACTGAAATCATATATACTATTCCTTGCTTTCGTTCATAATTAGCAATTTCCATTACTGATATGAACTTCATAAACTTACCTGGTTTATCTCCGGTAATTCTAATTACTTCTCTGATGGTTGATCGAATTTCTAAGAAATTCTGATCACAGATAATGATCACATCATTGAACTCAACTAATTTCATAGACAATAGAATTGCAGAAAACTTATAACTTATTTCTAGGTTCTGCATAACCTTATTTATTTTAACTGAATTCTCATCTGCCGTTTCTAATATATAGAAATTTATCTAATGCTGGTTAACGGTAAATTAAGAATTTGGCAGAGTAAAGTATTTATAAAACTTTGGTTTGTACCAGAGTCAAATAATACTGTTGTGTAAATGTTGTAAACTAAGAACATACCGGCTATCACATCTGGAATTATCTCGGCTTCATGAGTAGTTAGCTGAAAGGCTCTCACATTCCTTTTTGCTCCTTCTGCTGGTTGGTCTTTATTATCAAATGGTTTATTCAGTTTTGGACAATCTGGCCTAAGATGTCCAGTTTCCCTACAGTTGTAGCAAACTGAAAATTTCTTCCTCCTACAATCTTCTTCTTGATGCCCTGGAATCTTGCAAAAATTGCAATATCCCTTGCATCTTCCAAAGTGCTTCCTTTTGCAAAAATTGCAAAATGGACTAGTAGAAGATTGCCCATTCCCTCCTTTCTTGAAATGGTTATGGTTACCCGAACTGAATTCTTGGGTAATCTTTTGGGCTACTTCCTTCCTTCTATTTTCTTCTCTTGTCCGTACTAGTTCGTCAGTCATAGTATTGGCTAATTCTACTGCATCATCAATTGTGCGAGGTTTCGCAGCTTTGACGATATTACGGATCTCGGAAATTAATCCCCAAATATAACGAGAAATAAGTACCGGCTCTGGCGAAGCCAGGGTTGGTACTACTCTAGCATATTCGAAGAATGTCGTAGTATACCCTCGACAATCTATATCTACCATCCGGTGGGTTAGAAACTTATTTGCCATTTGATCTTTTTCATACTCAGGACAGAATTTTCTTTCTACAAGACTCTTAAATTCTTCCCAGTTCATAGCATACGCCATCATTCTTCCTTTTGCTTGCAACATCGTATTCCACCACTCTAGCGCTACTTCTTTGAAAAGGTTTGAAGCGTACATAACCTGATCATCCTGAGCACATTTACTTATGGCAATTACTGCCTCGGTTTTCTCTAACCAACGCAGTGCTGCAGTCGCTCCTTCATTGCCTGCAAACTCAGTGGTTTACAAGCAAGAAATTTTTTGTAAGTGCAACCAGGCGTTGCAACTTTCCTTTTCTTAGGGAGCGGAGATTGCCGTGGTTCATTATCATGATTAACATGATTACCGCCTCCATTTACGCTATTACTGAAATTATCTTCAGAAATGCGTTTACTAGGAACAACTTGTTGCGGTTCGATTGGATTTTTTACAGCAGCAATGATTGCTGGTATAGCATTGGCTATCCCTTGAGCAACTATTCCTGGAATAGTGTTGGCTATTTCTTGAGCAATAATATTTTCTATATCTTGCCTAGTCACATATTGATTCCCTGATTGTTGCTCAGATTGATTACCCTCATTAACTGGTTCATTATTAGCGTTTTCCATCTGATATCTATTTTATAGATACATAATTAGTATAAAGGAAATAATCCAATGTCACAATTTAGTTGCACATAATCACATAAACGAATATACAAACAAAATTGTAACTTTTCTAATATTTCCTTATATCATGTTTCTATATACACCCGTTTTATTATTTATTTTACACATACTGATTTTACTATTACTATTACACAAACACAGTTCATAATCCCCTATACTTTGTCAGATGATGTTCTAGTAGCGGCGTTTCTTCTCGTCGTATTTCCAGGAGATTTGTCCCAAAGTCTCTTGGATCCTATTCCCAGCATCCATTTTGTCAAAATGATGAAGTTCAGTCCTATTCTTGTTACTTATTGGTAAATTTGGTAAAGGTTCTGGATGGTACTTAGGAAAAAGCCTATAGGGATGGTTTTGTAATAGTATTTCATTATCCAACCATTCTTCTATATTCCAGTTATTTGAAGAATTTGGAATAGATGGTTCTAAGTTCATAAAATTATTTTTATTAACAGGTTCAATAGTATCATCATTTGCTATTATAAAATCTAGTTCTTCTTGAGATGGTAACTCTTCAATTTGCCTAGAGCTTTCCCCAATTTCCATTTTCTTAGGCTTAGGTTTCTCGAAAGGTAAAACATTGAATTCTATAGGTTCTTCTATATCTGGTATATACCTATGGAAATCTCTAGAAACTTCGATTCTTACTGGATAGAGATTTAAATTCTGAAGGGCTTCCGACAGATCACTCATGGTATATACCTTTTGCTGATTTATGCGCAAAAAGTGGCATTGTACATGAGTGTACACCACCTTATTCTCCACAATCAAATGGCGTTGCGGAACGAAAGAACCGCACATTGAAAGAAATGATGAACGCCATGTTGATAAGCTCGGGAGTGAACCGAGAAATGTGGGGGGACGCCATTCTCTCAGCAAACTATCTTTTGAACAAGATACTTTTGAAAAATAGGGACGAAACTCCATATGAGCTATGGAGAAAAAGGAAGCCATCGTACAAATACTTGAAAGTGTGGGGGTGCCTAGCTAAGGTGATTGTACCACCTCCTAAGGCTCTTAGGATAGGACCCAAAACTGTTGATTGCATTTTCATTGGATATGCACATCAAAGTAGTGCGCATCGTTTTCTTGTATATGAATCTAAGAATCCCGATGTACACAAACACACTATCATGGAGGCAAATCCTAATATCGTCTCATATTTTGAGAATGTGTTTCCTATGTTAGGACAAACACATGCGCCTTCATCAAGAGCGGTTGATGAAGCAGGTCCAAGTTCGTCTATATGGTTAGATGAACCAGGACCAAGTTCATCTACGAGGATAGATGAAAGACATGAACGCCCCGAGGTCGAGGAGGGTGAGCTTAGATGAAGTAAACGACAAAGGGTTGAAAAATCTTTTGGTCCAGACTTCATGAGCTACATGGTTGAGGGAGAGCCCAATACCTACCGCGAAGCGGTTACCTCCACGGAAGGACCTCAATGGCAAGAAGCAATTAAGAATGAAATTGATTCTATATTGCAAAATCATACTTGGGAGTTAGTAGATCTTCCACCTGGTTGCAAACCACTTGGATATCGGTGGATATTCAAAAGGAAGATGAAAGCCGACGGAAGTATTGATAAATACAAGGCAAGGTTAGTAATCAAAGGATTTAGACAAAAGGAGGGTCTAGACTACTTTGATACTTACTCGCCTGTAACGCGAATAACCTCTATTCGATTGGTTCTTGCAATTGCGGCTCTAAGAAATTTGGAAGTTCACCAAATGGATGTAAAGACCGCATTTCTAAATGGCGATTTAGAAGAAGAAATTTACATGGAACAACCTGAGGGTTTTTCCGCCCCTGGAAACAAGGGCAAAGTATGTAAATTGGTCAAGTCTTTGTATGGCTTGAAGCAAGCTCCAAAACAATGGCACCAAAAGTTTGATCATGTCATGATTGACAATGGTTTCAAAATAAATGAGTGTGACAAGTGTGTTTATTTTAAAGACACACCAAGAGGTTATGTGATTCTATGTCTTTATGTAGATGATATGCTTATCATTGGGAGTGATGATAAGATGATCAACTCAACGAAAGACATGTTGAAAGCAAGGTTTGACATGAAAGACATGGGTCTCGCGGATGTGATTCTTGGAGTAAAAATCACTAGAACCCAAAATGGTCTTGTGTTGAGTCAATCTCACTATGTGGATAAGATCCTTGGGAAATTCAATTCGGACGATACGAGTATAGCTCGAAGTCCAATTGATAATACCCAACGCCTAAGGAAGAATAGAGGCGAGAGTGTTTCTCAGTTAGAATACTCAAGGATCATTGGTAGTCTCATGTATCTAATGACATGTACTAGACCCGACTTAGCGTACTCTGTGAGCAGGCTAAGTAGATACACCAGTAATCCGAGCGAGGATCATTGGAAAGCTATCACGAGGGTGCTTAGATACATAAGATACACAAGAGACTATGGATTGCATTATACCCGTGATCCAGCAGTGATCGAAGGATTCACTGATGCGAACTGGATATCGGATATAAAAGATCATAGATCGACAAGTGGATATGTGTTTACACTTGCTGGCGCGGCTATAGCTTGGAAGTCTTCCAAGCAAACGGTTATAGCTAGATCTACGATGGAATCCGAATTCGTCGCTTTAGATAAAAGTGGTGAAGAAGCGGAGTGGCTACGTCAATTTGTGGAAGATATTCCAAGATGGCCAAAGCCGTTGACGGCAATCTGCATACATTGTGACAATCACTCTGCTCTTGCTAGAGCACAAAACATGATGTACAATGGCAGATCAAGGCACATTCGACGTAGACACAACACGGTACGATAACTTATCTCAACGGGTGTTATCTCAGTTGACTATGTGAGGTCAAATGATAACATTGCGGACCCGTTAACAAAAGGCTTAAGCACAGATAAGGTATATAGGTTGTCAAGAGGAATGGGACTAAAGCCCATAGATGAAGGGAATATGAGGGAAACCTAACCTAGTTGACTGGAGATCCCAAGATCTAGGTTCAATAGGCAAACTTAATCATAAACCCAAAGGGAGTCACTGTGGGGGGTGCCCCAAAATCAATAAAGGGAGTTGTATACTTCCTAGTCCATTCCAATCAGTGACATGAAGGAAAGGTTAAGCATGTTGAGGTTAAGGATTTTGAGGAAATCCGAATTAACCATGATGCTTTTAATGATTCAGAGGAATCACCTATGTTAGAGAGAAGTGGGGTCGCTTCGAATGGATTTGTGGGGAGGCGCAAATCCTAGAGCTCTCGCAGAACCAGGAACGTGTTCCATGACCATGAACGGACACAACCATGAGGTCTTAACTCGACTAGGGAGAGTATTGCGTGAATGTATATTGTCGCCTACATAAATGGGGGATTGTTCAAGGACACCGCGTCTACAAGACCCTAGGAGGCTAAGTATGCTTCACAAAAGGAGGTTCAAAGGTTACACCTACCTATCTTGCAATACTCAACTGTTGAACGTGTATCGTTGAAACTTGATAGATCGATTTCTATTCATGTGGGGGATTGTTGGAAAATTTGTGAAAATAGCAATTTTCACAAATATAGGAAAATGATAGGAAAATGATTTTTTCCTATTTTGGACTAGAAATAAATATAATAAAATGAGCGGGTTTTATATATTTATTTGTGGGTTTGTGTTCTATGTTGGAAGAGCTTCGCAACGAACTAAACCACGTCCAAAACGGAGCTAAGATGAATGAGATATCGATGCTCAAAGTTTGGTGTTTAAAACTTGAAATGCTGAAAATGTGGGAAAGTAGCACCTTGTCCCACATCGGATGAGAGATGGAACTTAAAGGGGTATTTAAGTAGGATCTCTCCATCCTTATTGTTTCATGGAAGCACACACTAGTGTCCTCGCGAAGGGTGCGGAGCACCCTAACTCGCACTCGCACTCGCACACGCTCGCTCGCGCGCGCGTGGCGTGGGCGATGAGGCGCAATGTGGCGCTTTGATGGCGCACTTTGCACTTCGCATCGCCGCGAGCCGCTTGAGATCCGCCTTTGTATTTTTGACCACGTGCGCGTGGTGGAGCACAAGGGTTGCAAGGACCAAGTGGTAGGTGATGCGGCGAATGACGTGGCAGTCATGCGCGGGTGCACGCATGGTGCATGGGTCCTGCTGTGTCGTGCGCGGCGCACCAGAGTGAGTCAATACGGCGCGACTGTGTGGCGCGCTCGTATAGGCTCACAGGTGACGTGGCGCACGCGCGCATGGACTTGAGCAAAGAGGACGCACCGCGCATGGTGACGTGGCGCACGCGCGCACGGCTGTGAGCCAAGAGGCCGCACCGCGCATGGGCGCGCCGCGCACGGCTGTGAGCCAAGAGGCCGCACCGCGCATGGGCGCGCGGCGCACGGATGTGAGCCAAGAGGCTGCACCGCGCATGGGCGCGCGCGCGCGCAGAAGCTTCCAGCAGCAGTTACTGCAGTGCAGTTACGTTTTCAGCATTCGAAACTGACATAGTTAATGCGGTTGACTGAGAATTTAATGACGAATTAAGGTGCATTGAAGACGTTTAATGCAGTTTAATTCTCCCATTAAATTTATTTTTCAGTTTCTTCAAGTCTAGCTAGTATAAATAGGTGCATCCTATTGAAGACCAATATACCGAATTCACCAGCAATTCTACAATCTCCTCTCTGAAATTCTTCTCTTCTTCAAGCGTTCAAGGTATACCTTCGGGTTGAAGTCAAGACCGGCAGTGCAACTGCTTGCGGCTGTTGTATCCTGGAAACAAACGTGTTCTCCTAGGAGATACGAAATTTGTTTTAAGGGACCCGTGTCTAACACGATCCTCAGCCTAGAACAGTTTCGTCTGTTCGTGTTTTCTGTTCTTGTATTTCTAATTTTTCAGTTGTATTTGTATTGTACTTCAATTTACATTCTGTAATTTTTCTGTTATTCAAGTTAATAAATTATTTTTATTTTATTTTACACGAACGGATTCCTACAGTTTGTTGGGCAGAAATTGGAGAAAAGCAACTATCTGGACCTGAGATAGTGCAAGAAACAACAGACAAGATCATTCAAGTCAAGGAACGACTAAAAGCAGCACGTGATTGACAAAAGAGTTATGCAGATAACAGACGAAAGCCGTTGGAATTTCAGGTAGGTGATAAAGTGTTATTAAAAGTCTCTCCTTGGAAAGGAGTGGTAAGATTCACTAAAAGGGGAAAGCTAAGCCCCAGGTATGTTGGACCTTTTAAGATTATTAGAAGAATAGGACCTGTAGCCTATCAGCTACAACTGCCAGAGGAAATGGCAAGAATACATGATATATTTCATGTATCTAATCTCAAGAAATGCTTAGCTGATGAATCACTGATAGTACCTCTTAAGGATATAGAGGTAAATGAACAGTTAAAATTTGTAGAAAGACCTCTACAGATTGAAGACAGGAAAGTTAAGAACCTTAAGCACAAGAGATTAGTTCTGGTCAAAGTGAAATGGGACCCCAAAAGAGGACCAGAGTACACATGGGAGCTTGAATTAGAAATGCAAAGGAAATATCCACACTTATTCCAGTAGACCTCGAGGACGAGCTCTAAAACAAGGTGGGGAGGATATAACAACCCTCCAAAATATTTTTTGACATCCTAATATATTTAAAATACCCTAATATGTCCTAAAATTGCGCCCAAATATCTTTATTTTTATAAAAAAATAAATAAAAACAAGAAAAATAGGTATCTCGCGGGGCGCGTAAGCCACCCCCTTGATCTTACGCGGGCCACGACAGCAAGGAGTCAGGGTCGCACCCGGTGCTGCCACGTGTCGTGCAGCATGTCTGTAACACCCCGAAAACGGGTTTGGTAATCAAACTCCGTTAATAATAAAAGACGGGTAAAGTACCGTTAGTAGTAAAAATAACCCGGTAAATAACTGGATTTAAATAAGAAATCCTAATAATTAAATACAAGCGAATCAAAGTTTTAAGGGATTGAGTTTATAAGAGCCCGAGTTAACGGGACTTAAAATACAACGGGTTATAACTCCCGAACCCATTAAATTAACTAGGAATAATTAACCTAGTTAATAATATGTGATTAAGTTATAAATAATGGATTCTGACTTAAATAGATGGAAATAAAACCTTGAGGGACTAAAAGTGGACAATTGGAAACAAGTTTATAATTAAAACTTAAAAACACCAAAACACACACATATGTGTGTGTTCTGGTCGATGTATACAGGAGAAAAAGGGGGGTTCCCTTCCAAGAACCCTAACTCACAAAAATTGCCAAAATCAAAGAGAAATCAAGCCAAGAATTTGGGGCTTTTAATAAAATCTTGATCACTAAGCTTAGGGGATCACAAGGTATGTTGAATTTTGATGTTTAGTGATATTTCGAATTTGTGATGAACATGCATGAACGAAATTCTTGCATGAATGTTCAATGTTATAGTGATATTAGTGTGGGTACAAGTCTAGGAACAAACCCGAGATGCAAACTTGTAGAATTGTGCCATAAACTAGTGATTTATCAAATAGCCAAGTATGAGCTAAGTGGGTTTTGTTGATTTGATGAAATTGATGTGTATAAACATCATATTAATTCATATGAATGAACTACTTGAACAAATTAGAGATTTTGTTAAGAGTTCATAAGTGATTAGAAGTGGGTTTTGACACAAGAATTAAACCCATGGTTATGATGGTCAAAGTGTGTATATGCTTGTAATAACTGAAATTACATGTTGATTTATTATTACTTGAGGTAGGAATTGGATGACATGTTAGCTAATTTGGCGTCTCAAAAGATGATGCTCACTAAGCGTTGATAATGTGCCTAATTGAGTCTTGTGAACTTGATAGTGCAATCATATGTGTTAATTGGTGATTTGACTTTTAAAAAGTCAAACCGACCATTAATAAAATCGAATGACAATTTTGCTAGAAAAATACGTAAGATGTAATAGTCATGATTGACAATGACTAAACTAACCATCTTACGAAATATGATGATAGTTTGACGCGTAACAAGCTAGGTGAAAGCTTGGAGGAAGGAGCGGGTCAAACAAATCAAGTACGAGACGAAAAGCGTAAACCGGATGAGAGGTAAGTTAAAACTTACACCTTTTAATTAATATCTCTTGGTTTTATAGATTTTGAATAATCAAAAGTCACATTTGATTTATGATGTTTCGACCCGATATGCTCGGTTCGGAACAAAAGACAATAATGATAAACCATGTTGAATGGTTAAAAAGAGCTAATAAGGTCATTTAGTCATGTAATGACTAATAAATAACGAGTTTTGAATGATTTACCTTATAAGGTAAATCAATACATTTAATAAGAGTAAAACGGCAATGTGGTCACTTGTTGACGATAATCGTTAGTTTTGAAGGACATTTTATGGCATAAGATACAAAGGGGTCAAATTAATCAAGAAATAGATTTATAAGTAAATTGACCGTACGGTGTAAACCGGTACAAGTCATGTAGACGAGATGATAATAAATCCATCTCGTAAAAGTAAACGGTCATATAAGACCAAACGGGTCAAAAGGTGAAAATATCACCCTTTGACAATATCGGCTAATGTATTGTCGAGTTGCATGATTACAGGGATAAATATCGATAGAATGGTGACATCGCTATTACTTAGCGCCACTAAGGCAAGGTATCGTAACGGGTCAATACATTTATCCGAGCCAGGTTCGCGTAATGATTCAACTCATCATGTAGAATTTGAGGTTTTCTAAGAGTTAAACAAGGTCAAATTAGATATTTGGTTATCTTAAAGATAAACCGAATAATTCAAGTCATAAATGTAGTGTTTTAGAAACATAATGGTTTCTAAACAAGGTCATAGTTAAAAGACCGGATTTTTGGGTCAAACAAGTATCTGAAAGTCCTTTGTCGTAAAAGAAGGATCAAAATTGACCAAAACGCCCTTGTAGGCTAAATTGAACAAACAACCCTTAAAGGTTGTTTGGAAACGAGTTTTATGACTAGGTAAATACTTAGAATAAGTATAGAAGCTGAAAGATGTAATACGTTAGTCAAATGGCTCTCTTTGAGTCTTGCCGTAAAATAATAATCCGAAGGGTAAAACTCAGAACATATAGATATCCACATTAAATCCAACACACATAGAGTTGTAGTTGAAGATTACTTGATAAGAAATGTAGGAATAAGATGCTAGAAATGAATGAAAGCGATTTCAAGCTTTAAAGTGCTTAAATACCCTTAACGGGTCAAAATAAGCATACGAGCAAAAACGGGTTTAAATGGTGTAATAAACCCGTGATTAGAGCCTAAAATGGTAGATAACATTAATTTGAAGAAGTGTATGTGATATAAGGATCAAACAAATACGTTTGTTTGATGAAATGCATAAACGGGTTAAAATTTGGTAAAAAGGTAACGAGTCGAAGGCTAGAAGTCTCAAAATTTATTTTGTTGGATGTTGGATTTTTAACTCCATAAGATGGAGAATTAAATTACGGACGCGTAGGAAAAAGAATCGCGTAAAACGGATCAATAACGAAGAAGTTTTGGCCGTTTCCGTAAAAACTGGTATTGCTGAAAATTGCAGGACCCAGCTCCAGACCTGCTGGAAAACAGTCTCCCTCGCGTGGCGCGAGGGAGTAACTGTGTTCCTTCGCGTGGCGCGAAAAACCCTGTTTTGGCGAAAAAAATTTATTTTAATCAGTTTCGCTTCCCGGACTCGTTTAAATACGTTTTAAGTTACGTATGACTAATCAAACTCATGTTTTATGAGTTTCGCGTATAATTTTAGCACCGGAGGATGATCAAGCTCAACGAAGAACCGAACACGATTAAGTTACAAGCTTCCGCACTATGTATCGTTGTTATGTTAAATGACGAAATTCACACATGTTATGTTGTATAGTTCTAATTCTGTAAAAGTTTTAATGAACCCTTATTTTCAATGTATTTGAAATCATAATTACCCGTTTATTTTCATAAATTATACGAAAACCTTTAAAAAAAATAATAAGGGTGTTACAAGTTGGTAATCAGAGCTCAAGGTTGTTGACAAATGTGTTCGGTTCGAGGCTTGATCGCAAATCCGATAAGTACATGTATACCAATGGTTTAGTATGATTAAAGTGTTGAGAACAACACATATGGTTATCGTGTAATACACGTTACACCAATAAAAATGATATAGAATAGATATAGTCAACAAAATTACACGCGTTGATGCGTATAGTAGAAAAGCCTTGTATTATAATACGGGCATCCTTTAATGTTGAAATTACTAATTGTTGTATATGCTTTAGTTGAAGGACACTCGCATATGAGGATAGCGAGATTTTAACAAATCGCAGATTTGACAGAGGAACGGTCCAAAGAGTATGCTCATCAAGGACCTAAATCGCGTAACGGTCGTGAACAAGGCTAATGGCAAGAGAAGCCCGTTAGGGCAAACATTACCAGGTGCACAATTTAAATTTAATTGCATAAATAGTAATATGCAACAAATATGTAGAAATTGAAAGTTGCATATGTAGATTAAAAACTTGGAAAAACCCGAATAGAAAATGTATTCGGGATATTGTTTCCAAGAGAAACAAATAGAGGCATTACTTACATGGGGTGTAATGTGAAAATTATAAAAAGGTCATGTATACCAGGTGTCGATCCCTTACTCTGGCCAAGTAAGTAGTGAACACGGGGCACCATGAACTTCTTATGATGGACACATTTATGTCCGATGTAGTAAGGGTGGGGTGAATGGGACTAACTTAAATGGTACCCAAATGAATCAAATAAGTAAGATATTTGATAGTAAACGTAAGTCGGATGAAGGAAGCGTATTACGTAAGGATAACGAGCCCGAGAGAAGGGACAAGGATCAAGTAAAAAGAAAAATACAGACCGACCAATAGGAATGCTAAGGCATAGGGATAAAAGTTTGACTGTCACAAGTGATGAAATTCACATGGACAAGTCAAACGAATTGAATAAAGAATAAATGATTAATTAGAATAAAAGCGATGGATCTCGCTAAGACGACCAAATAAATTAAAATAACGTCTAAAACCATATAAGAATGGTTACTTGAAAATGACTACGGTAAAGATACCCGATGAATGGGTAGGATTTGGAAAGAATGCGTAAACCGAGAGACGAGAACGCGAAATAGAAAGTCAAACGACTCGGAATATGAGTCATGACTAAAAGACAATGAGAATTTGCAAACAGAAATGTTAGTAACTACGCTCAACTATTTTAAAGTTGAACGGGTCGAATAAAGAATGGAGTTTGATGTTCACAAGTGATGAAATTTCACACAAACAAGTCAAACGAGATAAATAAGGTATAAAAACTAGGTAGTGCAAGTAAGCGCAAACTGAATAATGTAAGCGCAAAAAATTAATGAACCTACGTGATGGGTCATAAAGGAATATATACAGGAAAAACGCAAACTAGCGAAACAAAAATGTTAAAAACACTAAGATAAAGAACCCGGGTAATGGGTCATAAGGAAGTATAGGTAAGAACCGGGTAACGGTAAGTGTAGGACAAACCGACGTGTAAATGACGTTAGAAGTCATAAAGTCAGAAAGATAATTCGAAAGAGAATTAATGTAGCCTTAGACTACGGTCAAGGTCAAATGAAATCCAAAAAGCAAGAGTAAATAGTTCTAGACAAAAAAATGGGTGCCTTGACACCATATATATATATATATATATATACAGTTGAATAAAGACTTGAATAAAAGATGATCTATGGGATTATCATAACCTACGGGATTAGACATAGTGTTAAGGTCTACAGGACCAAGAAGACCCTTGGGCCATAAATAGAAAGAAACAAACTGTTGGGTCTCACCTTAAAAAGGTGGAAATATAAAGAAATTGCATATGAGGCTAAGTGAAAGAACCTACGGATCATATGGGTTAAGCGAGGGAATTAGTTATAATTCCCCGCATTAAATGATAACGGAAAGAAATAGATCCTCGGGAGTAACATTCCTAGAAATGAGAGAAAGATGTGAGACAAAGAGGAAACGTAAACTAAAAAATTCAGTTTTTAGTCAAAAACCACGTTTTAACAAAACATAAGTGGTATGAAGTGATTTAGAAAATCTTATACACACATAAGGCCGGAGATGGCAAAATAGTATACCGGGTGACGGGGTATAAAGTGACGGCGACTGATCAGTCTAGCCGGTAAAACTATTTGAAGTCAAGATATTGTCATAACAAATACAAAGCACTTGTTAAATATAAGACAAACGCGAAATAAACATGTCGACAGACTAACGCGGTTAATTAGATAAAGCGAGGGAATCAGTTGAGAATCCCCGCATAAAACTAAGACTATAAAGGAATAAATTATGGAATGTCAATATCCCGGTATGGATAATTGACAAAGGTTAAAGAGAAGACGCTAAACTAAAACTTCGGTTTTGGTAAGAAATAACGTTTCTACGAAAATGAATTATGATAGACGTATAAACGGTAAACATGAAAGATATAAGTCTTGACACTGATTGGTGCAAGGCGATATATTCAAAAAGTAATATTTTCAAAAATAAAAAGTTGATATGAAATTTGGAATGACGTGACATGATCACGGTCAAGAAATGCAATGTGAGGTAGAATCACATTATAACCAAGCGAGCGGTGAAAGTAACTGGACTAATAAGTCTAGTTAGTGAGACCGGTTAAGTTCAGCAATTCAAATCAAGAAATTTGGTCTGCTTGTAAGCGGTAGATTCGGTATAACTGAACCGAATAAATAAATTTGAAAACAAAAGAATTTGTTACTAAAAGTGAAAGATTTCACTAAAGACCTTTAAATGGGTCAAAGTAACGGATTCATAAAGAATTCGATAGTATATGAAAGCGATGGATATCGTTAAGTTAACTAAACTAGTGGGAATAACGAGATTACGTTATTTCAAGTTGCACTATGTCGTATGAGATACGTAGACAATTAGTGACCAAAAAGATGTTACCATACTTATCTGGTAATACTAACAATTGGTTAAAGGTATAAGTAATGTTTAAAAGATTTCTCGGATCAAATACATTGAGTTTAAACTCAATGAATTATGTAAGAAAAGGTTTCGAGGACAAAACCTCTCTAAGGGGGGTAGACTTGTAACACCCCGAAAACGGGTTTGGTAATCAAACTCCGTTAATAATAAAAGACGGGTAAAGTACCGTTAGTAGTAAAAATAACCCGGTAAATAACTGGATTTAAATAAGAAATCCTAATAATTAAATACAAGCGAATCAAAGTTTTAAGGGATTGAGTTTATAAGAGCCCGAGTTAACGGGACTTAAAATACAACGGGTTATAACTCCCGAACCCATTAAATTAACTAGGAATAATTAACCTAGTTAATAATATGTGATTAAGTTATAAATAATGGATTATAACTTAAATAGATCGAAATAAAACCTTGAGGAACTAAAAGTGGACAATTGGAAACAAGTTTATAATTAAAGCTTAAAAACACCAAAACACACACATATGTGTGTGTTCTGGTCGATGTATACAGGAGAAAAAGGGGGGTTCCCTTCCAAGAACCCTAACTCACAAAAATTGCCAAAATCAAAGAGAAATCAAGCCAAGAATTTGGGGCTTTTAATAAAATCGTGATCACCAAGCTTAGGGGATCACAAGGTATGTTGAATTTTGATGTTTAGTGATATTTCGAATTTGTGATGAACATGCATGAACGAAATTCTTGCATGAATGTTCAATGTTATAGTGATATTAGTGTGGGTACAAGTCTAGGAACAAACCCTAGATGCAAACTTGTAGAATTGTGCCATAAACTAGTGATTTATCAAATAGCCAAGTATGAGCTAAGTGGGTTTTGTTGATTTGATGAAATTGATGTGTATAAACATCATATTAATTCATATGAATAAACTACTTGAACAAATTAGAGATTTTGTTAAGAGTTCATAAGTGATTAGAAGTGGGTTTTGACACAAGAATTAAACCCATGGTTATGATGGTCAAAGTGTGTATATGCTTGTAATAACTGAAATTACATGTTGATTTATTATTACTTGAGGTAGGAATTGGATGACATGTTAGCTAATTTGGCGTCTCAAAAGATGATGCTCACTAAGCGTTGATAATGTGCCTAATTGAGTCTTGTGAACTTGATAGTGCAATCATATGTGTTAATTGGTGATTTGACTTTTAAAAAGTCAAACCGACCATTAATAAGATCGAATGACAATTTTGCTAGAAAAATACGTAAGATGTAATAGTCATGATTGACAATGACTAAACTAACCATCTTACGAAATATGATGATAGTTTGACGCGTAACAAGCTAGGTGAAAGCTTGGAGGAAGGAGCGGGTCAAACAAATCAAGTACGAGACGAAAAGCGTAAACCGGATGAGAGGTAAGTTAAAACTTACACCTTTTAATTAATATCTCTTGGTTTTATAGATTTTGAATAATCAAAAGTCACATTTGATTTATGATGTTTCGACCCGATATACTCGGTTCGGAACAAAAGACAATAATGATAAACCATGTTGAATGGTTAAAAAGAGCTAATAAGGTCATTTAGTCATGTAATGACTAATAAATAACGAGTTTTGAATGATTTACCTTATAAGGTAAATCAATACATTTAATAAGAGTAAAACGGCAATGTGGTCACTTGTTGACGATAATCGTTAGTTTTGAAGGACATTTTATGGCATAAGATACAAAGGGGTCAAATTAATCAAGAAATAGATTTATAAGTAAATTGACCGTACGGTGTAAACCGGTACAAGTCATGTAGACGAGATGATAATAAATCCATCTCGTAAAAGTAAACGGTCATATAAGACCAAACGGGTCAAAAGGTGAAAATATCACCCTTTGACAATATCGGCTAATGTATTGTCGAGTTGCATGATTACAGGGATAAATATCGATAGAATGGTGACATCGCTATTACTTAGCGCCACTAAGGCAAGGTATCGTAACGGGTCAATACATTGATCCGAGCCAGGTTCGCGTAATGATTCAACTCATCATGTAGAATTTGAGGTTTTCTAAGAGTTAAACAAGGTCAAATTAGATATTTGGTTATCTTAAAGATAAACCGAATAATTCAAGTCATAAATGTAGTGTTTTAGAAACATAATGGTTTCTAAACAAGGTCATAGTTAAAAGACCGGATTTTTGGGTCAAACAAGTATCTGAAAGTCCTTTGTCGTAAAAGAAGGATCAAAATTGACCAAAACGCCCTTGTAGGCTAAATTGAACAAACAACCCTTAATGGTTGTTTGGAAACGAGTTTTATGACTAAGTAAATACTTAGAATAAGTATAGAAGCTGAAAGATGTAATACGTTAGTCAAATGGCTCTATTTGAGTCTTGCCGTAAAATAATAATCCGAAGGGTAAAACTCGGAACATATAGATATCCACATTAAATCCAACACACATAGAGTTGTAGTTGAAGATTATTTTATAAGAAATGTAGGAATAAGATGCTAGAAATGAATGAAAGCGATTTCAAGCTTTAAAGTGCTTAAATACCCTTAACGGGTCAAAATAAGCAAACGAGCAAAAACGGGTTTAAATGGTGTAATAAACCCGTAATTAGAGCCTAAAATGGTAGATAACATTAATTTGAAGAAGTGTATGTGATATAAGGATCAAACAAATACGTTTGTTTGATGAAATGCATAAACAGGTTAAAATTTGGTAAAAAGGTAACGAGTCGAAGGCTAGAAGTCTCAAAATTTATTTTGTTGGATGTTGGATTTTTAACTCCATAAGATGGAGAATTAAATTACGGACGCGTAGGAAAAAGAATCGCGTAAAACGGATCAATAACGAAGAAGTTTTGGCCGTTTCCGTAAAAACTGGTATTGTTGAAAATTGCAGGACCCAGCTCCAGACCTGCTGGAAAACAGTCTCCCTCGCGTGGCGTGAGGGAGCAACTGTGTTCCTTCGCGTGGCGCGAAATACCCTGTTTTGGCGAAAAAATTTTATGTTAATCAGTTTCGCTTCCCGGACTCGTTTAAATACGTTTTAAGTTACGTATGACTAATCAAACTCATGTTTTATGAGTTTCGGGTATAATTTTAGCACCGGAGGATGATCAAGCTCAACGAAGAACCGAACACGATTAAGTTACAAGCTTCCGCACTATGTATCGTTGTTATGTTAAATGACGAAATTCACACATGTTATGTTGTATAGTTCTAATTCTGTAAAAGTTTTAATAAACCCTTATTTTCAATGTATTTGAAATCATAATTACCCGTTTATTTTCGTAAATTATACGAAAACCTTTAAAAAAAATAATAAGGGTGTTACAGTGTCAAAGCTAGGGCTGTGTCGGACAAGCTAGGGCCTACCCTAGGGAGCCTCGTGAACCGCGTAGCCCCTTGCTACACCTTACGCGGGCCGCGTAAAACTCGATTTCAGGTCCTATAAATTGGGAGCTCGGGCTTCAGTCTCAGTTCGCACCAAATCTTTCTTTCTCTCGAAATTTCAGATAGTAGGCACTATAATCGGGTATAATATCCCCCTAAATAACGAATTTATGCTCCGTTATAAGTATCATAACCCCGGTTACGTATTAGATACGCTGCCCGATTGATCCAGGGTTCCGTAACGGCTGTCGTGGTTCTGCGGGACGTAGTCTCTGGAATGCCGTCTCGGGGAGGGTATCATTAATATAAATAATGGGTTATTATACTAACACGTATGCATTTGTGTAAATTATAGATAAACACCAGGAAACCCTTAAAGGAAACCTAAGACAGCAATGTGAGTAATCCTTCTTTTGTGTAAACCTTTTTATGAGTAATCTCCTTTTTAAACTGTTTTTACAAAACCTTAAATATTTTACAATATGATTAAGCAGTGATTGAGTCTTTGTAATTCTTCAATTACTACCGGTATGTTGGGGTTTTGTATACAAAATGTGGAACACGTTACCATTGGACAAAGAGTTAGCCAATGGGTAATATGACCCACCAGTCAGGATTGATAGTACTGAATGAGTAATTGTGTAGATGTAAACATTGTAATCGCTCTCAATACTGTGTTAATTGATAAAACTCTTCTTGATTAAACTGGGATTCACTCACCAGTATTTCCCAATGACAAATGTTTTTAAAACGCGTTTCAAGTAACAAAATGTAAAAGCCAATTAGAAGAAAGCCAGCTGGAGAGCACTGACGGCTTGGAAAAATGTGGCTATAAAAGTTACCTAAAAGACGATGTTTTAAATTCAATAAAATAGGGTTTATCCCTATAAACATGTTGTAATAAGAAACTTGGGTTTTTACCCATGTGGTTATTAATATAAAATATGGTGGTTTTACTCTGATAAAACATTTCCTAACTACGGTCCTGATGGAATTTCCGCTGCCAAAATAATAAACACCGATACCACCGACACTGAAGTTCGCGGCCGCCCGTTCCCGGGACAGATAAGGGGGCGGGGGTTGCGACAGCATCGCCATCAAGTTTCTGGAAACCTGGTCTCTTGTGAGCAGACCAAGTTGCAATCCATCAAAACACCTCTTCAACTCTTAAAGAGTAGCCCTATCTGCATAGACTTGCTCTTCAATTTATTAAATAAAGCGCTGCTTCAACTCATCAGATTGTGCAGAAGTGTATGATGCTATTTTATGTTATTACCGAACTGATAAACTAAATGAATCAGTGTATGATGCAAAACATTTAATTTGGCAATGATATTATATAGTGAAATATCTATTAAATATGTAACAGCCCAAAGGTCACATTTAAATGCAAGCATTAAATAAAAAATTATATTTAAAATCCATTTACATTTAATGATTCAGGAGAGAAAAACGTGTACATTTAATATAAACATGTACATTTATATTTAGAAACTGCGTGCATTTAATGCAAAACCTTTCAAAAATGAGTTTTCATGGAAAAGCAAATAAAATTAATATCCAGAAACCCAAAGGACAAAATTTAAACCTTCAAAAACAGGTTATCATAATTAGGAATCTTCTTTTCCTTTACCATATCACCCATTGTAAACACTATAAAAAAACTCATGATTAGTTTAATTGAAAACATCAGCAATTCACTTTTAAAAAACTGTTCATCCAAAAACTAATCATTCAAAAACACCAACAATAGTCTAAATGGCAAACAGAAGTTTCTACTACTGGGCAGACACTAACGTTGTTAAAACGAAATTTTCAAGATGGTCACTTGAAGAACAGAGAGCAGATGAAGAACTCAATAGAAAAGTTGGTATCGTCAGTGAAAATTATTATAAGCAAACCTGGAACAGCATTGGATTGCTTGATGAAGTTGTCCATTCTCCTCCATCAGAGTTCAAGGATAATGCAGAAGAATTTATCACACAAGTCTTGAAATAGGATCAGAAGATCTGTAATATGCTAGCTGATCTGCAAAACAAAAGAAATAATGAAATTGCATGGAAGAAGGCGAGAGTCTTAGAAATCCTCGGAAGTGTTCAATGTAGCATGTAATATTTTAATATCTTTCAAAATCTAAGTTTTGTAATACTATTTAATATCGAATGAACAAAATTCGGACTTTTTTTGGAGATTATAATCATTATCAGTGATCAATTGGCAAAATAACAACTTTACCCTTTAATTCCCAATATAACTTATCAAATGAATAAAATACCCTTTAATTATCACTAATCAATTAGCAAACAAAGTATGACATACGCAAATAATCTATTGATTTCAAACATTCCATTTATCAAATATCTCAATTCCTTAACCAAACTTAGACCTTAAAATTAACAATATTAATCACAAATCAATAAATTTAAACTCAAACTCAAATTTTGTTTAAAAACCAACATTTCCAGATCTAATAAAAATATAACTAAATTACACTAACTCAACTGTAATTCAAATACATCCATATTCCTCATAGATAATATATCAATATAAAGTAACTTACATACAAGCAAGAAGATTTTCAGCATAAACTTTGAAATGAGTAGAAAACTTGCAGAAGCCCATGAAAGTACTTTTCAATGTTTTACCTTTTATGATTTGCTTGTCTTAATGGTTTAATACATATGGCTTCACCGAAATTTGTTCACATCACATGCAGCTGCTAAGATTGATTTAAAAGCCAAGAGAGATAAAACACATAATAACAACAACAACAATAATAATAATAATAATAAATTTCAAACTGACCAGAATATTTTCATTAGTATGGTAAGTAGTTTGGAATATTCTGCTATGAATACGGTTGAGTGTCTTGTAGCCTTGGAAAGCAGCTTATGCAAATCTTTCCAACTCCTTTATTTCAATCTGGAAAAAAACACAATATAGATAAGAAATGTAAATATGATACTTATAGTAACAATAAAAAATTTGACCATATGGTAAAAAAACATAATATAGGTAAGAAATGTAAACAGGATACTTATAGTCACAACAAAAAAATTGACCATATATCTACCCTGCATCATATTTTCATTTCTAGGTTATCATCAACTCACCAAATATGCTTCACCTTAATCTAAACCTAATACAAATACAAATACTAAATCGTAACTGCATTAGAGAGATTAGGAAAAAAGAAAGCATTAATCTAAATTTTATCAAACGTACCAATGCTTTATCGGCCATCATTTTCCTCATCGAGTATGCAAGCCTGTAATAATGCACAACATGAACTTGTTAACCATTTTAAGTGTCAAGAAATGACTAAATCTAACACAAAAACATAGAAAAACACAAACGATACAGGATTGAATAACTTACGTTAAGGAAACAACCAATGGATGCCTATTTGTTGGCTGAGTTTGATTCAGATGACTGAGACAAAACTCACGGGAAAACAACCACAACAACCACTGATTACCATCGTTTAATCCACCACTGAAGCCAACATCACCGCTTCACTGCATCTGCCACTGACTCCATGTTCACAGTAGTCAGAGACATCATCGTCGGCGACCGTTGTTCACCGAAAAAATCGACCTACAACATCACAGTCACTTAACCTACTATAGATCTGGCCGAAACTGACATGTTTAACTGAAGAATGAAGCTAAGCAGGGACTTTACTTACCTCAATCACAAGAAATACTTGAACTCAACCATATGAACTTGTCAGTCATCTACAATTAGCCCATCTAAATGTGTAGTCACCACTGGTCTTCCAAAGCTCACACAACCACCACCACCGTACAGCCCTCATTCTAAACTTCTGGGCTTTGTCGCCAGATGAAGCTGCCAAGAAACTGATTCCATAGACATCACTACATGTGACGGATAGATGATTATATAACCAATATGAGATGTAACTTGAAACATCTTACCGGAATAACTCGCAAATTCAATTTGCATGTTCAATTTGCTGCCAACATTATTATATTAAAAGGATTGTGGTACATGCTTACCATGAATAAGTTTTGACACAAAAGGCTTACAAAATCACTGCCATGAACCTTCACGAAATCTTCTTCATCAATAGAATATTCAGGCTCTTCATATGGTTTGTCCTTGTTTACAACTGCATACATCTTGCCACTGGAGTTGCATACATTTCGAGCCAATTTTTTACAAAAAAAAAAAAGAAGAAATAAATAAGAAGAAGAAGAATCAAACATTAATGTAAAACTAAAATGAGTGAGGCCTATGTGCCTTGCACCTTAGATAACACAGTCAAAGACATTTATCAAAGCAACTTTGCACAAAATCCAATTGGTAAATATTTGACATTAACAAAGCCCTAACACAAACTTTACTGTAACATACCAAATACTATTATGACAAAGAGAAAAAATCAATTTTTCTCATAAAACATTCATAATCATAACCAATTTCAACCTATCCCGTCAGCAAAAGCTAGAAACCCTAAATTGTAAAGCCTAAATCCATAAACAGTTCTTTCACCAACAATAACCAATTAACACACAACAATTCAAACATAACTTTAACTCTTACCAGGTGACTCTTGCAACGCCATCACCATCCTTTGAGTCATCGTCCAAATCCCCAATGAAATGTCACGGCGGCGGAATCCATATCGAATACCAAACGCTACACAAATCACACACAATATCAAAACTGAATCAGGGGGTGAATAACAACAACATTTATAGATACATTAAAATGTAAGTATCGATCGAGCAACTGAGATCCGAACTGTTAGTGCGAAAATTAGGATCAAAATCAAGATGAAAGATGAGTAATGCTTGAAGAAGAGGTTAACTTACTTGAAATTAGCTTAGAGGAAGCCAAATTGTGAAGAAATTACACGGAGCAGTTGAGCGCTAGAGAGAGTGATGTAGAGAGAGAGTTGAGCGCTGTGATGGTTGCAAATTGAAATCTCCGCCCAAAATTGGATTTATTTGGGGATGCTGGATTCAAAATTTGAATGGCCGCCAAATACATTTTCAAAATACATTTTGATATATATTTAGTTATTAATTGAAGATATAAAATTGATGATGCAATAATGACATAAGATTGGCATTGTTGGATAGCTTGGATGGCTGCCACTAGGGGTATGCACGGTTCGGTTCGGTTTTTGGGTAAAACCAAAACCGTAACCGAAAGTTCCGTTTTTGGTTTTTAAAAACCGTTCGGTTTCGGTTTTTTCTGTTTTGGTTATTTGGTTTTAGCAACGGTTCGGTTCGGTTTTTCGGTTTTTTCGGTTTTTGAAACAAATTATGTAAGATTCAAAACTTAAAAGTATAATTCAAAGTTTAAGAATCTTTCTTAAATGTTTACATTTAAATTAATATATTTAGTCTTTTAAATTAATATTATTCACATAAACCTAACCTTATAATCTATTTTAATATTTCTTCAAAGTTTTTGTTAAGACGTTTTCTTTTATAATACTTTGAAAACCATTTAATTTTTATATTAAACTTTGTTAGTTCTTGTAAACAATAGATAATTTTAATGATGAATAAACATGGAAATGTTCTTATTATAAATATTTAACAAACACGAATAAAATTAATAATTGTTAGTAGCATGGGTAAACACTTAAACAACTTAAACATAAAAATTTATAGATTTGTTATACTATTAAAATTATCGGTTCGGATCGGTTATTTTCGGTTATTGAAAATGATTATCCGAAAACCGAACCGAAATTTTCGGTTATTAAAAATCCGAAAACCGAACCGTCAGTTTTTGTTTCGGTTCGGTTTTTTCGGTCCGGATTTTTCGGTTACGGTTCGGTTATTTCGGTTTTCTGCTCACCCCTAACTGCCACATCAGCATTGTGATGCAATGCTCATTTATCTTTTAATAGATAGTAAAGATAATTGTTTAAATAATTGTCAATAGAAACAAAACCTTGGTTTTCTAGAACTGAGATCTTCTCCCTTTTCGTACCGGGTCGCCATACAAAAACCCACTATTATGTCGACTGAGTTTTTGGCATAGCAGTCGTTTCTCGTAGGTGTTTAAGTGTTTTTTTTCTTATATTTACATAAGCGAAAAAGAATTTTATATTATTCAGATTTTATAATTTTGAACAATATGTAGAGTAATACCATCACTGTTTTCTTTAAGCATTTGTATATCAAAACGCAGGGGCGGATCTACTTTAAAAGAACGGGTTCCCAGGAACCCATTCGGTTTGTAATTATTAGCGGAAACCTATATAAAAAATATGTTAGGAACCCATAAATAAATTATGGGTGAACCCATAACAAAAGATGTTTAGTGTTCCAATGGTATAATGTGTTTTTCCCAACATTCAGTTCCCGAGTTCGATTCCTTCTTCCTGCGTTTTTTTTAACTTTATGTTCTTCTTTTAATGTAATTGTAACACCCATATAAGGATTAAGCTGTTTTGAGAATGACTGACTAAAGTCTAAAATTGTTTTTTCAGACTGCTTATCTAACCATATGAGTGTGTTTTTGAAAAATATAAGATTAAAGTTGCTAATTTCAAAACTACATCAGTGATCGGTGCTTGTTCAATGATTAAGTAATCTTGGGTTCAATGGTGGTTTGAATGCAACAAGTGAATTTGTTATCTGCACGTCTTTGATCCTAATCTATATGAGTTAGATTAGGTAATTATAGATTTAGAAACACAGGTAATTATACATTGTGAAAGAGGCTTGTTAGGATAACATTTGACATAATACAAGAACTTGCTCACGATGAGAACAATAAGGTTAGTAAAGATTGTTGACATATTTCTTTCTTATTTTCTTTATTCATTAAGGTGTGTGTATATATGACTCGAGTTTAATAAAGTAGCTATAGGATTATAGGAAGTTCTGGGAGAATGTTAGCAAGTTTGTAAAGTTGTGATGCATCGAGGGATGACACTGGAAATCATGATCGAATAACTTAAGTGTTATGGTTATTTTCGTCTAAAAGCGAAGATTTGTGGTATGTGTTTCCATAAAATATTTTAGACTTTTATTAAAAGATGTTGGCAACTATTACTTATACCAATACTTATATAGTCTAATTATTTTGAAGTGCTTTACAGTAGCTAAAACAACGTTCCACAAAGGATTATAAGATATTATTTTTTTCAGAAAAAAGGCCTTGAATTTTTACTTCGCTTTGAGCCCCCAAAATGGTTGAGTCACCCCTCGTGACTGTGAATCAATTCATAGCAACAACGGTTCGACCATGAAATGTTGGACCCGACCCAAACCAAAAATTCAAACGTTTAGTTGTGAGAAATCTGACTACCAAAAAAAGTGAACCAATAGGAAAAAAATCTTGGATCCGCCACTGTCAAAAGGTTGTTCCATTTTTACACATTATAATGGAATGTATCTTATTTGTACTTTTAAGTTTAAGATGCTATATATTTGGACAACATTAATTCCTTAGAGCATGTTGTGCTTTTTGTTTGTCCATTCCATTGTGACATGTACAACGGACCACTGCTCTCGTTCGACCACATTGTGACACTCGTCCAGTCCATATCAAGTCTAGCAGTCCCGACCTCCCGCGGACTTCTTTTGTGGGTCCCTCAACATACATTCACACACGTAGTAGTAATAATAATAATAATAATAATAATAATAATAATAATAATAATAATAATAATAATAATAGTAATAGTAATAGTAATAGTAATTTTTTAGTGGGTTCATACATTGTGATAAAAGTGTAGTCTTTTGAGGGAAGTTTTTAAATTTGATGTGACGTTGAGGTCACGGTTTGTGGAGGTTTTAAGGTTTGTACATTGTGCTTTGTGGGTGTTCTTATGTTCACTGAAATTATTAACCGAAAATCAGGACGGAACTAGGGGGTCTGCTAATTATAGCCAGCAAAGAAAAAGTTTTAACGCTTTATCTATAGTCGACAGATAAAATAACTTATCTCGTAAAGTCATTATCTTGCTGTTAATAATTTAAAACATAAATTTCAACATGGACGAATTCTAAATATATCAGAAAACAATTTCAAAGTGGAATGGATGGTCAAAGGCTCTAGATATGTATTTTTCAATGTGACCAAGTCGCTTCCATGTGGAGTTTATAATAAACAGGAGGATTGACCTTGGTCTCTCATTTTATTTTTGTTAATATATTTTGTTATTAAAAAATAATACAACTTATCACAAAAATATAGTATCATAAATTTTATTTACTGTAGTGATTAATAAGTTACCTAATTATTACACTAGACTTACCACTTTGAAAGTTCCTAACATAGCAAATATAACTTCATCATACAACTTTCAAGGCTAGTTTGGGACTTTGGGTAAAACTATCAAGTATGATAAGTATAATTAGTTTTATGCGATACGCACCTAATACGATATTTGGTATTAACGAAATTTAGATTCTAAATGGTTCGTTAACTTGCTAAGACCACCCATAGTGGACAAAACTTTGGGCGTTTTTCTTCAAAATAACGCCCCCAAACGCCCCTATGACCCCCCCTCCCTGGGCGTTGTTGAGGCAAAATTGGTGGGCAGCCTTCTTTAATCCACGCCTCTCCTTGTTTTCTTTGGCCAATAGGCTGTTGCCAACATCAACAACCTTAAAAATGGTTGGATAGATTTTTTTTTATTTCACTTTTAAATATATATTTACCTTACACCCCATTTACCACTACACCCATTTTAAGATAATGCCCCATAAAACCCCTTGCTGACTGGATCGCCACATGACGCAAAACGCCCAAGGATCTTCCCCCTCCGACTACACATGGTCTAATAGTGAATTCAAACTTCTTGCTAGATTCGAAGGGAAGAATGTGATAGGGGTGAGCAAATTAACCATCATAACCGATAACCGAACCATAACCGACATAACCGAACCACTAATAACCGATAACCAATATAACCAATGGTTATGGTTATGAAACTTTGTATAACCGCTCAATCGGTTATGGTTATGGTTCATAAAAAACTAAGGTGTTATGGCCATAATTTTTTTTGTTTGAGAATTACCTTATTAAAAAGAACCCCAAATCGGTAGTTTAACCAAAAAGTTTAGTTCCGTTATCTTATAAAATAGGCTCAAGCTAAGTTCAAATCGTGCACAACCCTATTTATTTCAAACTTTGCTTGGTTACTTAACCGAAATTAACCAAAACCTAACCATAACCGACTTCATAACCGATTAACCGTAACCAAAGTTTGGTTATGGTTACCAAAACTCCATAACCGAACTAGCGGTTATGGTTATGGTTAATAGTAAAAGTCGAACCAAACCGACCCATGCACACCCCTAGAATGTGATGCTAGAACCAATATAAAATAAAATATAAGCACTTACATAACGTATAAAAAATGTATAAAAAAATATGAATGTCACCACATTTAGGGTTGTCTTTGATTCTTCAATTGTTAGTTGGAATGCTTGACCCTATGGCTTAGTAGGTTGAACTTTCTTCTTGTCATCAATCAATATATTCTGTTATGGTTATGATTACGGTCTAATTGCTCATTCACCAATCACCACTTGCATTTAATTTTGGGTACTTGATCCGGGTTTACCTACTTTCAACATTTTATAGCCATCTTACGTCTTCCGTTATCATTCTTCTCACCATCATTCTTCTCACATGTGACACAAACACGAACATAAACACTTTTTATTGGTTTACTTTTCTAGGTTGGGACTTCTTTAACGTATAATTCTCAAATTTCTTTCTCTTACAACTTGATCTAGTTAATTGTATTTTGATTTTGATTTTAAGTGCTCCCTTTCTCTTTCAAGCTGCTTCCATTAAATTCTTCCAAAGTTTAACATTTTGAATTGAATACAAACTAGTTGATTTTCCGCCCGCGCGTTGCGGCAGGGATCCAATGACTGCAAAACGCATGTCAGTAACGGCAAGCAGATATCGAATATCAAAACATAAATAAAAATGTCGTGAAAAGGATAGTCATTCCGTCCTAAAAAAACGATTTTAAATAACCTAATATATAATAATAGGACCCACACGTCCTACACATTGGAAATTCGTTTGTTTTCAGTTCAGTTATTACGATGCTAACACGTTAAAATATGGATGAGCTCGGTACCGATAACGGCAACGAAAGTACCAATCCAGAAAATCATCGAAATTAGGTACCGGCACCGAAAATGCTCGGTACAATATGGTATGGTATTTGAAGGTAAAAATCAATAAATACAGGTATGGTGCTAGACCGGTGTCGAACCGAAATTAAGTAACGATTCTGAAAACGCCAAAAGGTAGGTACCAAATTGGTACCGAAAATGATTTGGTATAGTAAATTTGGTACCGATACGATACCGGTTTGATTACAGGATTTGATACGATTGCTCATCAATAATCTAAATATCCAAGTTAATTTTATATGTTACAATGCATTCATTATAGAAGAAGACAAAAAATAAAGCAAAATATGTTGTGTATATAAAACCTCATTCAAACGAAATACAGTTTAGTTACTGTGTGTATGAAAAGTAATCTAAACGCTGCAATTAGGGGTGCAAATGAGCCGAGCTACTCGAGCTCGGCTCGAAAAAAAGCTCGAACGAGCCGAGCTTAAACGAGCTCGAGCTCGAGCTCGAGCCCGAGCCCGAGCCTAAAAACAAGCTCGTTTAGTAAACGAGCCCGAGCCCGAGCTTCGCTTATCGAGCTCGAGCCGGCTCGCGAGCCTTAACGAGCTTTCTTTTTATATATTTTTTACCAATATATTAAACATATATTTAAATAATAATATTTACCATTTATATAAATATAAAAAAATAACTAAATTATACGTATAACAATAATTATATCTAATAAAAATTAATTAATAAATACTAAACCAGTCGAGCTCGAGCTTGAAAAGTTACCTTCGAGCCGAGCTCGAGCTTTAGAAATAAAGCTCGAATCGAGCCGAGCTCGTGCTTGAGTTTTCATATGTTAAATGAGCTCGAGCTCGAGCCTGGTCGAGCTCGGGCTCGGCTCGGCTCGTTTGCACCCCTAGCTGCAATTACTTGCATTGCTACGTTGCTACAGGATTCGATGAGCTCGGTACCAACCGGTACCGAAAATACCGTTACTGAAATCACCAAAAGTGGGTACCGGTACCGAATATACCTGGTACGGTACCGGTAGGTACTGGTACGACACCGGTATTTGAGGGTAAAAACCGATAAATACCGGTGCCGAACCGGTACCAAAAATACACCCGGTTTGATAAATTTAATACTGGTATCGGTATACGATAACATTCATTCAATTCTATTTTTATTACTCTTAGTTCCATTCTGTTTTTAATGAGTTAATTACTGTTTTCGTCCCTGAGGTTTGTCAAAAATAACGGTTTCAGTCCATTAGTTTAAAAATTGCGATTTCAGTCGATTAGTTTCATTTTCATAACCATTTCAGTTCACTAACTTAACTCCATCCATTTATTTTGTTAACTTTGGTGTGAAATTACCAAATTACCCCTGCTAACTTAACAAATTGTAATAAAAAAATTCTAAAAATAAAAAAAAATCCAAAAAATCAAAAAAATGAAAAAAATTCCAAAAAATTCAAAAAAATCTAAAAATCAAAAAAATTTTAAAAAATCATAAAAATTCTAAAAAATCCAAAACAATTCTAAAAAACCCAAAAAAATTCTAAAAAATCCAAAATGTTTCATTAAATGTTTCGAACCCGAACCGTTTCAAGCTGAACCGTTTCGACCCGTACCGTTTCGAGCCGAACCGTTTCGACGCGAACCGTTTCGACGCGAACCGTTTCGACCCCGAACCGTTTCGACCCGTACCGTTTCGAGCCAAACCGTTTCGACGCGAGCCGTTTCGACCCGTACCGTTTCGAGCCGAACCGTTTCGACGCGAACCGTTTCGACCCGTACCGTTTCGAAACGGTTCAGCTCGAAACGGTTCGCGTCGAAACGGTTCGCGTCGAAACGGTTTGGCTCGAAACGGTACGGGTCGAAACGGTTCGCGTCGAAACGGTTCGGCTCGAAACGGTACGGGTCGAAACGGTTCGCGTCGAAACGGTTCGCGTCGAAACGGTTCGGCTCGAAACGGTACGGGTCGAAACGGTTCGGGTCGAAACGGTACGGGTCGAAACGGTTCGCGTCGAAACGGTTCAGCTCGAAACGGTTCAGCTCGAAACGGTTCGGGTTCGAAACGGTACGGGTCGAAACGGTTCGGCTCGAAACGGTTCGCGTCGAAACGGTTCAGCTCGAAACGGTACGGGTCGAAACGGTTCGCGTCGAAACGGTTCAGCTCGAAACGGTACGGGTCGAAACGGTTCGCGTCGAAACGGTTCGCGTCGAAACGGTACGGGTCGAAACGGTACGGGTCGAAACGGTTCGCGTCGAAACGGTTCGGCTCGAAACGGTACGGCTCGAAACGGTACGGTTCGAAACGGTTCGCGTCGAAACGGTTCGCGTCGAAACGGTTCGCGTCGAAACGGTTCGCGTCGAAACGGTTCGGGGTCGAAACGGTACGGGTCGAAACGGTTCGGCTCGAAACGGTTCGCGTCGAAACGGTTCGGCTCGAAACGGTACGGGTCGAAACGGTTCGCGTCGAAACGGTACGGGTCGAAACGGTTCGCGTCGAAACGGTTCGGCTCGAAACGGTACGGGTCGAAACGGTTCGTGTCGAAACGGTTCAGCTTGAAACGGTTCGGGTTCGAAACATTTAATGAAACATTTTGGATTTTTTAGATTTTTTTTTGGATTTTTTAGAATTTTTATGATTTTTTAAAAAAATTATTTTTTTAGATTTTTTGGAATTTTTTTGATTTTTTGGAATTTTTTTGATTTTTAGATTTTTTAGAATTTTTTTATTACAATTTGTTAAGTTAGCAGGGGTAATTTGGTAATTTGACCCCAAAGTTAACAAAATAAATGGATGGAGTTAAGTTAGTGGACTGAAATGGTTTCGAAAATGAAACTAATGGACTGAAATCGCAATTTTTAAACTAATGGACTGAAACCGTTATTTTTGACAAACCTCAGGGACGAAAACAGTAATTAACTCGTTTTTAATATATACTATTACTGTTCATTACATTTAGTTTTAAATATATATATATATATATATATATATATATATAAATTCACAAGTTACAATTTTCAAAAGTTTTAGTATTTTGTTTCCAAATAACTACTCCTCCACTATCTTATCAGGGTATCCGGGGCACCAGCGGTAACCCCTTTCGGTGACCCAAGTCACCTAGCGGGAACACCGCCGCCGTTGGTGCGGGGAGGGGGTGCGGGGAGGGGAATCGGGGAGAAGTTACCGCGTGAAGAGGGAGGAGATGGTGGGCCCATCTGTTATTTCAACCAATCAAAACATTTTTTTTTAATAAAAAAACAAGTCACCTAATAGGGGAGTGCCGTCATCAAATTGGGGTGTGAGGGGAGTTTAAGAGGAGAGTTGACGTGGCATAACCTGATTCGGTGTGCGTAAGAGAGGGGACTCCCCTCTTAGGGGAGTGCCCCGCTCACCCTCAATAGTGGATATGGGGGTTACAAATTCCCATTTTTTCTCTTATAATAACTTTCCATAGTCATATGCTCTATCTCCCAATTCACAACCTATAGCTTTATCATGTTCCTCCTAATTGTTAATTAGGGTGTAGATTTAGGTAGCTTGATCACCAAGCTATACACACACATACTAGAGTGGTGTCCGCTTAATGTGGCAAAGAACATAAACAATAGTAATCACGTAACATGTTGATTTTTTAAAATTAATAAAAATATAGCAATACCATATTTAAGTTACGGAAACTAAAATGTCCATTTTACGGTGAACTTTTTTAAATATCAACATATGAAAAAATTATGGTTGTATAAAATTCGTGAGGGAAAAGTTTGTTTAAAAATCAACAATATATTTTAAAGGATTGTATCACATGTTTCAAAAATTGTAATTACTTAAACTTTTAAAATTATGTAAAATTACATTTTGTCCTCCTTATGTATATATAATATAGTGTATATGTAGTAATTGTGGAGGTCGCCATATTTGAGTTAGACGCATCGTTTTAACATGTTTGGACGCACCATTACAAATGTTCTTTTTTAAAGACACCGCAACACTCAAATCATAGAAAATGGTTTCTATGTTTTATAAAAGTAATGAGCTATATAAAATTATTTGAGAGTAAAATTTGACAATATTTGATTTAAATAAAAAAAGTCAACACGAACACTTTATTTCTTTTTTTATAAAATTGTTATCACATTAATCTTAACCATTAAATTGATTTAATCAATCACGCATATTGTTGCCAATGCTTTTATAAATTTTGGTATATATATTTTATCCTTCTCTTGTACTTACATTTTTGTCTCATCATTAATAAAAATAAATCAGAAGAGAACAAGACTTTATGTTCCTTTGTATATAATTATCATTTATTATATTATCAGATCAGATTAGAAATATGTGTATCACACGGGTTAAACAAAGGAGATATTAAATAGCTTTTAGTAATGAAAAATTAGGATTATAAAACGATAATTTGAGATACGATATAATTGGCTTCTTTTAATTAGTTTTTTTTAATTAAGGAATATAATACGAATAGGTGAAATAAAAGAAGCGAAAAAACAAATATTATGCTTATAAAATTGTGATACGTGATACAATAAGTTACTTATTTATTGGATATAAATATAGATCCTTATGTGACTTGGAAAAATTTTAAAGTAGACCGCAACAATTGAAAAAAAAAATGTTCTACACTATTTTTTGTCTCCCTTTTATGGGTTTCCTTTCAAATAAATTCTAGAATATTATACAATTCTAAACATACATACACAACCCTATAGAGGAGGCAAGTTAGGTCAATGAGACAATATTTAGTTTATGTAGTGACATTGCTATCGATGAAGGAAAAAAATGAAAGCGCTATCAAGAGTCAAGTTAACCATGAACCACATGTATAGAGTCATGGTTGGTCATTATTACATGAAGAGTCCAAGTCGTAGTTAACCATGAACATATACCTATTGAGTCAGGAGAGTCAAGTTTCTTTGCCGGTCTTAACTTCTATGCTATAGTCTATACCAATATGCATGAACATTTCAATGAATATATAGTTCTTACAAAATTAAGTTTAAATTACAATTACAACATCTCATTAACACATTCTTTTAAAGATATTTTTAATTAATTATATATACCTAAGTCGTCTTATAAAACAAACAAAACAATTTTTATAAAACTATATATAGAAGAAATACAAGTGAAAAAGTATTCAAAGAAGCAAAGTAATTTTTATAATTAAAAGTGAAAAAGTATTCAAAGAAACAAAGTCATTTTTATAATTAAAGATTTTTGAATTCATAAGCTTTTTCGTAGTAGATATATATGTCATAATAATTTATTAAAAAGTAATTTTTGGATAGGATGGACAGTGAGAGAAATCTAGAATCACACAATAGTACAAAATTACATTTGGTTTCAACTGTGAAAATGGTCACATTACTTTTACCACTTTAGTTTAAAACTCAAATTTTTTGAATTTGGATCCATTTAGTTTCAATTTTGTAGCTATTTTCATCCAAAATTAAAATCTGGTCAGATTTTTCAGTTATCATTCAGTTTTTTTTCTTTTTCTTCCCTTTTAACGAAGGGCAATATGATCTTTAACGTTTTATTATAATAAATTAAAAAATCTGACTATTTTGCCTTTCATTAAAAGGGCGGAAAAAGATTAAAAAAAGCTGGATGTTAACTGAAAAATCTAACCAGATCTTGCTTTTGGATGAAAATGGCAATAAAATTGAAACCACAAGGACATTCAAAAGGTTTGAGTTTTGGACTAAAGTGGCAAAAGTGACCAAACCTCAGGGACAATTTTAGCAGTTTACTCATTTGTTTTTATAGAAAGCAAGTTTTAGTATACCGAATTCAATTAAGGACAAACAAATCCCGCCACTTGTGGTCTAGTGGTAGGAGGTTTGGGTTTTTCAATGGAGACTCAAATTCAATTCTCACTTGTGTCTAGGGCTGTAAACGAGTCGAGCCGAGCTCGACCCAGCTCGAGCTTGGCTCGAACTCGACTCGATTAAAATTCGAGCTAGCTCGGCTCGGCTCGAACTAACAAAGAACCGCGGAATTTACTACTTAAAAAACCCTAATAATGAATCTCTTCATAGACTAAGGGCCATAATTTCAATTTAATTTAACTAAATGGCTAAATATGCAAGTATAAATAGTTAGTTCACTTTGTATATTGTCTTTACCTTCTTTTACAGGGGAGATATTCCCTTAGTTTTTGTCTTCTGAGCGATGTGGGACAAAAAAAAAAAAAAAAAATGTAAACCTTATCAAGCCGGCTCACGAGCCGAGCCAGGGCAAGCTCGAGCTCGGCTCGTTTATAAATTGAGCCAAGCCTAGCCGAGCTGGCTCGTTTACAACCGAGCCAATTTCGAGCCGAGCTTTTTTCGAGCGAGCTGCGAGCATTTTGAACACCTCTACTTGTGTCATATTGGGTTGGATATAGGCAATGAAGGATTTGGACTAGGCCTTGTGCGAGGTTGTCAGTTCGATTCCCGAGCCCAACCGGGTTTTCGTCCCACCGTGTGTTACGCCAGAGAGTTATGCTCTTGTGGTGGCACAATGACTGTCAAGTGGCAGCCGGCGGTATGGTTTCCCAGGAGAACGCCCAAAAAGCCAAACTTTAAAGCCAACGTGAGTCCGGTTAAGAAAACATAGTCTGGCTAATGTGGGGCAATACAGGGCTCTCCGACTTAGAGGGTGTGGTAACCTTATACATGAAGTTCACCGTTAAAAAAAACTACGGACAAACAAATAGAATATGGCTTCTTAAAAAAACATGTTCCATAAGGAATAACTAATTTTAATAATCTCAATTATTAGCCGTTGGTCGACAACAGTTTCAACTTCAAAATTAATCAGTGATGGTCCTACCTTTTCACATATTGTAAACAAGGGGACCTTTGCTAACAGAAAAAGAAAATGGGACAAAAAAAAAATAAAGGTTATGTTAGTAAAGATCCATTGATTTACAATATGTGAAAAGGTGAGACAACGACTAGTTATTTTTTAAGTTATGATCGTTGTCGGCCAACGACTAATAGTTGAGATTATTAAAATCCATTATTTCTTTAGAAAAATAAAAAAATGTAACAAAGTTTGGCTGGTTAGAAAAAAAAAAACCGTACTTAATTACATAGTTAGGTTTCTTAATAAAAATTTGGGGCTCAATCACATATAGTTTTTACGAACCAAATGTAAAATTACGAAGTGGCCTTCTATTAATTCGAGTAAATAATTTCAGGGGGAAAAATCTTTAAATACTAAGAAACAAACTTGACCTACAAGCTATCAAATTCGAAACTAATTTGAACTTATCTAAACACACTAGAAAACAATGTTATAAAAGTTGTCTCGGCAGCCGAGTACTTGGTACTGAGACAATTTTCTTCAATTCGGTCAACATTACTTGGAACCAATCCAAATCGGAACTAGTCGGCCCAACTCTGAGCTAGGCAACCCAACTCGATCAAGTCGGTTTTCACTGTTTTTTCACCGATTTTTGATGTTTTTCAACCATTCTTGTTGTATATCCGCCTTTCTTTTACGGAGAACCTTGGTAGTCGAGCATTAAATGACTACTATGATAATAACATTAAAGAATGAATATCGATTTTGAATACTTTAGTAGGGTAGGGATAGTGTACATTAATTCAGAAGTGTGAGAAGTGTATTATAACACTATATAAACACCGTATAACAATATGTAACACTATATAACACCATATAACACTATGTAAACACTATATAACATTATACATCTATCATAAACATGCTATCAGACAAACTATAGTGTTATATAGTGTTATATGGTGTTACATATTGTTATACGGTGTTTATATGTTGTTATATAGTGTTATAATACACTTCTCACACTTCTAGATTAACGTACAGGATCCTCTACCTACTTTAGTATTTGAACATGTATCATTTTGATTTATATTGATATTCATGTGTTGTTTTATAAATATTAGTAAACTTATGATATTTAACATATATAAAATTTCTGAAAATTTAATTTCTTTATAAATTACCAGTCCTAGTACTCCCCGTCTAGGCCTAGTACTGGCAACTCCCCCAGGGGCGGATGTATGTAGTAACAAGGGGTAGCCTCCGCTACCGCTTGGTCGGAAATTTTTTGACGTTTTTAGTGTAAATTTTGGAAAAATTTGACGTTTTTTCGATTTCGTTACCGCTTATTTATAAAACGTTACCGCTTGGTCGGAATCCTAGATCCGCCACTGAACTCCCCATTCAACCGACCTAAAAATGTCTAACGACTTCTGCAATCATGATTTCAATAATAAAAAGAATTAACTAGTGACCCTTAAGTCCTTAAATATGTTTTGATCTCCACCTTACACCCCTCGAGATCGATCCGTACCAGTGTACCCGCAATATTAACAACGTTTAATGGACTCTATTATCCTAAAATGAAATCTTGTGAAAGTTGAAAATTTAAAACTATTTGTACAAGCTTTATCTCAAAGTAATGGTATATTATGTTCCTTAGCTAGTACCTATATTATCATCCTTTTGTTGAAATATTATAACTAGTATTTAGGACCTGTGCTTTGCGACGAGATTGGTTAACCAAGTAGACATAACAACGTTGAACCACACATGCGCATTACTGCGTTTTAACTCACAAAAAATAGACCAAAATGTAAAACAAAGAAACGACTAACTAAGTCGGCTTAGGACCAACGCTTTGCAATGGGATTGTTAAGCAACATAAAAAGACGTAAAAATGTTGAAAAACACACGCGCGTAGCGTGTTAACTTGCATTTGCACCGAAACGTTAAAAAAATTATCATAAAAAAGTGTGTGTTAACTCGTAAAAATTAGACTAAAACGTAAAATATAGAAAAGAATAACGAAGTCGATGTAGGACCTACGCGTTGCGACATGATTGTTACACGGCAAAATAATAACGTAAATACGTTGAACCACATTCGCCCATGGCGTGTTAACTCGCAAAATTTAGACCAAAACGTTAAACATAATCGTAAAAAAAAACTAAAAAAGTAAAAATAAAAAGCTTAAAGTTTAAATAATAAGATTAATGGAAATGAAAAGGTCCTTCTTGTAATTTTTAAAGGGTATGATGTGTAAGAAATGAAAGATACGAGGTAAAAATTTATAAAACAAAAAAACTGGATAGTAAAAACCACTCTTATACCTTATAAAGATAATAGGTTAAAAGTCATAAACTTCTTAATAGATAGGAAATATGGATAATACTTGCATAACATTAGAGTTTTATCTTAGAGGCTGTTTGTTTGTCTTTTAACGAGGCTCTTAATGATTCAGACTTCTTACTGGTTCAGCACTTAATGGTTCAGACTGTTTGTTTCGCGAGCAAATGTCTGAATGGTTCAGACATTTGCCTCTGAATGGTTAGGTATTATACTGACTCTTAGTCGTTCAGACCTCTTACTGGTTCAGACCTTTTACTAGTTTAGCACTTAACCATTTAGAAATTGCCAAAAGCCCTTTAGTGGAGAAGATTCATATTCAAATGATGGTTTGTGGTAAGTAATTCAGTGTCTTATGACGTTGTAAACAATTTGTCAAGAGTAATTTTTTAAAGATAAAACTTTTTGACCTTTAAAATATATATTCAAAGAGTTGTTCTTAATAGTTTTCTAGAGACCCCGTTTGAAAAATGGGGCTCTACTAAGTTGCCAAACAGGTACCCTAGAAAGAGACCAATTGTTTCATAGGTTATATTAAACTAAACTGCGTGTAGAAGAGAGACATGTGGCATAAGTGAGAACGATATTCATATGTCAAGATACAAGACATGAAACAAAAAGGGAGCAAAAGCAACAAAAAGTGAGATGTACATATATATAGTCGTCTTCTTTCAACTCTTTTTTACCTAAACTTCATTTCTATAATATTATTGTATTTACTCAAACGGAGGTAGAGTCTTCTATTTAGTGCACTTTTTACCTAAACTAATTCATTTCTATTATGTTTACTCAAAAAATACACACACAAATTTATATATACAAAGAGAGGGAGAGAGAGGAGTATACTTAAATCAACGATATGCTGAGAATTACGACAACTACTTCATTATGATAGTTTTTTCTTCTCTTCTAAGTGAACATGTACATATACGTACATTGTATGCACATGTATATCCATATTTACATATTTTATATTTTTGTTTTACAATTTGGCAGATATGACTTATGAGATACAATCAAAGAAAGATTACGGAGCGAAGAGTAAATCCTCTCTTTTTTTTTTCTTTCAATATATGTGGCGTATGTGCGCGCACACACATATATATATTGATCAAGCTTTTCCAATGTTTAATATCGACATAGTGGAAATATTATAAATAATAAAAGATTATAAATGGTTGGAAGGGTATTTTAGTCATTTTACTTATACAAAAAGAATAATAAGCCCCCCTACTGACTTAGGCCATCCAAAACCTAAGCTTAAACTCCTCAATGCTCATCTCTGTCTCGCGATATCCTTATCATTTACAAAGCCACAATGTTCATGATAGCAGTTTCATAGGAAGTTGTAGAATGCATATTTATTATGACTAATTGACTACTATTTGTTTATCTAGTTCTAGTGTTGTGTGTGTATATATTTGTGTAAATTAAGCTAATTAATAGTCCATTAATCGGTGATGCGACTTTTTAAGAGGGGGGTTTGTTTTTTACTTTAGTTTTTTTAGTAAGTTGCATAAATAGTTCTACAATAGTAAACAAAATGTTGTAACGATGTTAGACATCTGGACAAAAACAAGTAATTGAAACCACTCAGAGATAAATCGTAAAAAAAACCAATTCAGATTAAAATCGAGATTTTGTTAAAACACATGTACTAAAATTGTAATTTACACTTATTAGTATAAATCAGTTAGGAGATTGAAAATCTTTTTTACCCCATTTTAATAATTATGGTTGTTGTAATTGCTAAACGCTAGTCGTTCGGTGGGGTGGGGACTTACAATTAATCGGGGATTAATTGGAATTAAGCGGGATTAATTGTGATTAATCGACGACTAATTGAGATTAATCGGCGCCTAGTTGCGATTTCACAACTATGCTACATTTTCAAGTTCGGCGAATAGTAACTTCAACTTTTGTTTTTTTTTTCTTTCTTCTTTTTTTTTAATTTTAATTTCACCCCAAATAATGTGTGTTTTAACCAAATAGAGATATTTTTTTTAACTTTTGTATGATAGTTTTGTTTTTTTTTTTTTTTTGTTTTTTTTTAACAAAGAACACATTTTTTTCTTCGCATTCCAATATAAGTTTTTTTTTTTAAACGAAATTGTATTTGAAATATTGGCACATTGACGAACTGAACCGGCTAACTGAACTTTATCGTTTTACCGGTATCGGTTTTATCGGAAATGATATTAGAATTCACCTTTATGGTTTTTGATTAAACTAAATGCGACTTTATTTTTGGGCTACATCATACAAAATTTGTGTAATAAAACCATTGTAAATAAACCTTTTATTGTAGTCGTCGAAACCAAGCGTTAGCAATTTTACCATCCCTGCTGCAACGCATGGCCGATTTCACCCACTAAATATGCAGCTGCATTTAAATTTTTTTTATCGACATTCAAATATAAATTTATTGAAAACAGAGTTGTATTCAGAATAGCAGTATGATGACGAAGCGAGCCAGTACCGATCGGACAACATCGGTACTAGTATCGGTTTTAGTGAACCGGTATCTTTTTCATTTTTATCGACTTTATTTTTAGGTTGCATCATACACCTTTTGTGTAATAAAACCATTGTGATTAAACTTTATTTAGCCATCGAAACCAAGCCTTACAAATTTTAATATCTTCGACACAACGCGTGGATTTCACCACTACTATATATGTTGATAATGGTTTTGAATTAACATATGGTGACATCGATTTATAGTTGATTGGTCATGAGTTAGAGATAAAACGAGTTAACTGATCGAGTTAAAGATATAACACGAGTGTTGTCCCTTTCTATAGAAGAAAGCAACATTCTTTAGGGTGTGTGTTATTCTCCGTCAGTGTGAGAGGGAGGATGCCATGTCACCTCATACTCACGTGAACACCACGCGACTCCATTCGTGAGTGTTGTGTGACTGTGAATCCGTGACATCCCACGCTCGTGAGGCAAATTGTGTGTTTTATCCAATGGAATGCATACACATAGTTTATTTATTTTTTTACAATATATAATTTAACATTTTATTGGATTTTTCTTCAAATAACTTGTACTCGTTAGCTTTAAAAAACAAAATTTACGATTTTGTTTATTTTTTAAACATTCAGATATAGATTTTTATCAAAACTTGACGTTATATCTAAATTTACTTACTCTCGTAAATGGTTTTCACAGTTTTGGATGAACAATAGACTTTTGTTTATGGTCTATTTTTTAATAGTAAATGTTTAAAAATTATTAATAGTTTTAAAATATATAATCTTTTAAATGTATTAGAATATTTAAAAATAATCACTCACTAAGCATGAGACATGGTTATTGAATGTGAGAGTTGGTGTCTCTCCTGTTTACATGGTGACTACGTTAAAACACAATGCATCATATAATATATATGTATATTTGATTGTGAGATTGTTATATAAATATACCTGTTATTAAAATATATACAACTATGGTACGTAAATATTTAATATTTAAATGGATAAATAATTTGATTAATGCACCCATTAATTAGTCATCACTAAACTAGTTAGCTGGTATGAAAAGTTGAATAGGTGATTGTAGTAGTTGTTGCCCATCGATTACAATTAGAATTAAACATATGTATAATAATAACAATTAGTATCAATCAATAGTGACATTTAAAAAAATAAAGTTCTTTTACCCTGATATCCTACGTTGATAATGTAATTAAGTTAACAATTGTTGACATTAATATTTATTTAACTAGTCATTTGTTAATACAGTAGAAACTCTATAAAATAATACACTTGAGACCACCAAAATTTATTAATTAAAAGAGTTATTAATTAATCGATAAATTAATAATTATTAATGTATATATTAATTAATATTTTATTAATTTATAGTAGAATACTTATTTACAAACACCTTTCAAGCTTCCACTTAATTGCCCTGCTCATCCAAAAATTATTGAAGGATTACGAAATGTTGAATTTTTTTTTTTTTTTGCCACCAAACACAACTTCAAAAATTCAACCTTGTGACGCGGGGATCATACGAGCTTTTAAGATGCATTATCGTCGTCGATTTTATAGAAGTCTTTTGGAGGGTTATGAATTAGGGGTTCCAAATCCAGCAAAAATAAATGTATTAGATGCAATGAATCTTGCAATTTCAGCATGGACTATGGATGTTCGTGCAAATACAATTGCGAACTGCTTTCGTCATTGTAAACTTCGATCAACAGATAACATGACTTTTGATAACTCAGATGAAGGTGGTGAAAGCACTCAAGAACTCCAGAATTTGATCAAAGAGTTGGGTTATCGCAATGCAATGGATGTCGAAGATGTTCTGACTCACCCAGAAGAAAATGTAGTTGCACAGTTGTTGACTGATGAATAAATTATTGAAAGCGTTATTGGAATTAATAAAGATGACATCGATGAAGAAGATGATGAAAGTTCTACAATGGAGCCCCCTTCGCGAAACGAAGCTATTAAAGCGGCAATCACATTGAACAATTTCTTGTTTAGCTATGAGAAAACAACACCAGAAGTTCTTACCATGCTAAGGAAAATTAGAGACGAGATTCAAGGGGAAATTGATTTCAACAAAAAACAAAAGACAATTGAGTCATTTTTCAAGAAACCTTCATAAATCATTCATGTAATATGCTATATATAAAGAATTATTAATTTATATTTTATATGGGGTCTAAAGAAATTATCAAAAATGTATTATCTTATAATTTTAGCGAATTATTAATTTAGCACCCTATCCCCGAGTCGGGACCGGCAAAAAATATTATCTTAGAGAGTTTATTAAATAATCGAGTATTAATTTATCGAGTTTCTACTGTATAATGAGTTAAACATGTTTCAACGATTTTTAACTCAATAATATTAGTTTTGAGTAAAAAACGAGCCAAAATAGAGTTTTTAACCAGTTTTAGTGAAATAAAAAGGTTAGATGGAATCTAACTTTAATGTTCTATTGATTTCCTTTATACTTTTATATAGTCGAGTCAATGTTGAAGTAATCGCTAGTTGCTAGTTGGGCGGTGGGGTGGAGACAAGTGATTAATCGGAATTAATTGGGGTTAATCGGGATTAATTTTGATTAATCGGTGATTAATCAGCGTCTAGTCGTGATTTTTACAACCATGAGTCGAGTTATAGTATCGATCAGTGACATTAGTTATACATACTTATTAATATGGCTTAACGAATAATAAACATATTATAGTTAGGAATGAGTGTGTGTATATATATATATATACACGAATTCATGTACCCAAATGCCCGAACTCATATATATGACACGATAGCGTGAGGTTCTAGAGTGAATGCTAGTGTATTTGCGAACTGAGTGAACAAATCCTGATCATTGATTTACACACGTATATGGCTAGGATTTCATCATCAAATCGTAAAACACTCTAGTGTATTTCGTCGTCAAATCCTGACCATTGATTTATACACGTGTATGGCCAGAATTAGTTCGTTCAGTTCGCAAATACAACAGTATTTACTCTTGAACCTAATCCTGACACGATATTTCAACCATAGCCCTATGTAGTCTAGTGTATTTAAAACTTTATTGATGTTAATGAGATATGTAAACATCATTATTGTTACTTTTTTGTTTTGCATTTGTTAAAGAAGTAATTTCTTGTAATTGCTCTTACATTTCAAACAATGATGTATGAAGCTTAGCTGGGTCTTGTATTCTTTTCGTTACAGATGGTGGTTGTATATAATTCTAGAAGGCAGACAAAAATTACTTTTATCAAAGATCTTTAATATTAAAAGTTAGACAGATAAAACTTTTACTGACTAAAACATAGTAGTCAACTATATTATATTTTCAACTATGTTGACCTTGACTCACACTTGTACTCTTGTAGCATGAAGCATCTATATATGTGTAAACATATAAAGTTATTCTGCCAGAATTTCTAATATTGCAACCAGCTATATATGATCTAAAAGAGTTAAGAATATAATTTTAACAATAAGATATGGTGTGTACAACACATGGTAATTATTTAATATTACAATAAAAATATTAGGCATTTATATATGTCATCTAGCTTGGACCAGAATATGAAAGTCAAACTAGGAACAATGTACCAATGTTTAAAAACAGTTAAAACACTAACTAGGAACAATGTACCAATGTTTTAAAACACCGATTGATCTTGTTCTGTCTTTTAAATCTAGAAGAAAGTATGGTCGGTGATGTTAACATAAAAATAAATAAAAGATAGAAAACTTATAAATAACAATTAATATTCGTAATATTATTATTTATTTCACTCAACTCTTTCGTATTTATGTAAGAAAGAAGTGTAGCGTCAACTCTTTCGTATTTACGTAAGAAAGAAGTGTAGCGTACATGTTAGGATTAAGATGACACCTGACTGTCATGGTTATCCTTAGAATCTTGTTTATTAATATATAGGTTACTAGTTTCGTCATGTCATGGATTAACTATGGTCTGGCATAACTCGACTAATGGTACGGGGGACGTGCAAGCACTTCCATTGCATGACTTTTCTTAATTATTGAGGTTCTCCCTGATGAGTTGTAGGAGTAGCAAGTAAACCCTAGCGTCTTCAAAACATTTAGCTCGTCACATCTCCCACCACCAAAACATGCACGCCCATCGAACATTTGACTTCAACGCACCAACTTGAGCGCGACTGTCTTGTCTTCCCCTTTGAATTTTGACACCCGAATGAATGAAGCAGACATATTTTTCTACGGCTAAATGTCACCCTGACACTCGGGGTAAAGATTATTGCTCTCTACCCTTTTGCCATCTTCAAGCAAATTGATCCAACATCTAACTTTAGTATAATATATTTTTGTTTCGGGTCAGTTTGGGTCGGAATGGCCTGGGTCCTGTAAAAAAAAGATAATCAAACTAAATTTCATATATTTAACAATAGTACGTTGAACGTCAATACAATAGCTTCTGAAAATACAATATATCTAAAGTTGTTTTCTACGGGTTTTCATTCTTTTTTTTTTTTTTGAAATCTAGCCATAACATCATCATCTAAAGGGACATGTCTAATTAAGGCTTTTTCATATTCGAGAGTTTTAGAAGCGGGGTAGGGCCGGAAATCGCCAGAGTTGGTCACTTGGTCTCTGATCGGAATTGGGTCGGAGGGGAGGCTGGAGGGGTCATATGATATGTACAGATTGTCAACACCAATATCCCACGTCTTCCATGCAAACCCACCATACCAACCCACGTTTATTTTCATGCTTTTAAGTATTTATCTTAGTTATGCATGTATAGGGTAGTTATTTATAATTCCACTATACCATGTTTAACGAGTACAAATACTAAAAAAAAAATATTAGGGTGGGCAGCTGCCCCTCATGGGGTGAACCATGGGTCCGCCCATGACCGCTCTCTTGTACTTAGCCACAATCCCGCCAAATAGGCACTAATGTAGTAATGTTATCTTCTCTCCCACCACCATTGCTTAGCTATCCATTTAAGAACCTTTTGGATTGCCAATTGCTCACGGCTCCCTCAGTTACATTATCGATATGGATAACTGGTTTCGTCATGCCATGAACTCATTAGGGGAGTGGTCACAACTCGACTAGTGGTAGGTGGGAAGTCCAAACACTTCTGTTACACGACTTTACTTAATCGTTGAGGCTCCTCGATGAGGTGCAGTAAAAGCTAGTAAACCCACGCGTTTAAGCATTAATGAGTAGATGTGATCTTCAAAACATTTGGTACGAATCAAACTAGCTATGAACGAAAATCCGTTGCATTTCGATAAACCAAACGCCCTCCAAGTATGTGCTCAAAAGGGGTTCCCCTTGGTGTCGTTAGGAAAACGAAGTCCAAACACTTGCCAAATACGAATACATGATCTCTCAAATGCACACGGACGAAGAAACACATAACATGCACTAAAGAGTAACTTAGCACATGCATGTATTTATGTGGTTTACTCGATCAATGTAATCATGGTGGCTAAAGATATCTTTTTAGTGACATAAGTGTTCACAACTACGTAGGCATAACGCGAATCATAAGTACAAAAAGATCGCTATTTCCATGAAATAAGTAACAGTCCTAACATCCTATAATCGACCATCCCACTGTCCAAAACAGCATGGGCGATTAAAATTTGTGGCACGTGTCGTTACTTAACCATGGAAAACGTTCAAAACTTCCTCGTAGCGTTCACATGCCATCGGTACAAATAAAACGAAATCTTACTACTTCTGCGAAAGCTGCTCGGTCGCTTGCTGTTCTAGAGTCTGCTGCTCTTCAGTTTTAGACATCGCATTTTTCATGAGCTCATAGCCTGCAAAGTTCATAGCACCGAGTGGTGCGATCCAGAAGAACCTAGGTATAGCCCCCTTAAATAATCCAAGCGGGCCCTCATGACGAAGAATAGATAACGCAATCATCGACATCGACACGGGTCGCCCTGGAGGTGCAGTCATCATTCTAGTTTTCATCACGTCAAAGGGTGTTGTTGTGACTGCGGCCAGACCACCGGATATAGCTCCAACCGCAATTGTCTCCCATGGTTCAAGTTCCCGTCCCAGAGCTTGCTGAACAACCTGAATTTTCATTTCGAAACTTCATACAAATGATGCTAAACTTTGTAAACATATATCTTGAAATGTAAAAAACGAAAGAGTAAAATGGCACCTTCGTCCCTAAGGTTTGGCCAGTTTTGCGACTTTCGTCCAAAGGTTTGTTTGTCCGCATCTAGATCCAAAAGGTTTGAAATCTTGCCATTTTCATCCGGCTCGTTAACTCCATCCATTTTTATCCGTCAAGTCAGGGGTATTTTCATCTTTTTTGTTAACTTAAAGGGCAATTCGGTCTTTTTCACTTTATGTACAAGCATTTATCATAATGTACAAGTGAGTACTTAAGTGAAAAAGACCGAATTGCCCTTTAAGTTAACAAAAAAGACAGAAATACCACTGACTTAACGAAGAAAAATAGATGGAGTTAACGAGCCGGATGAAAATGGCAAGATTCTAAATCTTTTGGATCCAGATGCGGAAAAACAAACCTTTGGACGAAAGTTGCAAAACTGGCCAAACCTTAGGGACGACAATGGCAATTTACTCAAAACGAAAATTACCTTTTTAGACTCTCCATAAAGTCCCATGCCCGCAACATAAAACGGGACTTCCCGACATAAAGTAGCACCGGTCCCACGGAAGAAACCAGTGGGACCATCTTGTTGCCATGTGCAGATGATTGCTTCCCCAACGTTGTTAAATATGCCGGCCTGTAACCTCTGCTTCAATACTTCACACGGAATTCTAACTGCGGTCCCTAAAACCGTGCTACAAAATGATGCTACAGATTGTACCTGGATAATAAAAAGAAACATGCATCATATTATATCATCATAACCACATAAATAAGAAAAAATTGATGATATAATTAGTGTTTACTTGTAGGTCTGGAAGTGTTGGAGCAACATTTATCAACACGATCTTACTTGCTTCAAAGATTCCAGTCCGTAATCCATGGCTACATTAAATGTTAATCAAATGATTTGTTTGCCAGAAAATAAAAGTATATAAAAAAGGAAAGAGTAAAATGCCATTTTCATCCATGAGATTTAGGCAGTTTTGCGACTTTCATCCAAAGGTTTGTTTTTCTGCATCTGGATCCAAAAGGTTTAAAATCTTGCCATTTTCATCCGGCCCGTTAACTCCATCCATTTTTCTCCGTTAAGTCAGTGGTATTTCCGTATTTTTTGCTAACTTAAAGGGAAATTCGGTCTTTTTCACTTTATGTAAAAAGACCGAATACCCCTGAAAAGGACCGAATTGCCCGTTAAGCTAACAAAAAAGACGGAAATATCCCTGACTTAACGGAGAAAATGGATGGAGTTCACGAACTGGATGAAAATGGCAAGATTTCAAGCCTTTAGGATCCAGATTCGGAAAAACAAACCTTTGGACGAAAGTCGCAAAACTGGCCAAACCTCATGGACAAAAATGGCATTTTTACTCGTAAGGAAATGAATGTGAACCTTGAAAATTGTCCTATAATAGCAGGAACAGAGCCTCTGTATACTCCACGAAATCCAAGTTCTGGAAGTTTTGCAATCATTTGCGGGAAACTAAGCGTTGAAGCTTGTACTCGAGTCTGATGTGCAATAACACACAAGAAAATTGAATAAACCATTTTAATTTTCAAAGCTAGATCAAGCAACTTGTCGGGGAACAGATCAAGTATGACTCGATAAACATAATAACTTACCTTAATTGTGTCAATAGGGTGCATTACAGATGTAGATAACGCACAAGCAAGCCCGCCTGCTAATGCAGACTTTAATACACTTCCGGTAGGCACTTCCACTGGTGGTGCCACTGCCACAACAGTGGCAGCTTGAAACCATAAGTTTCTGCATTTATAATGAACAGTTAAACAAGTTTAACGAAATAATATTTTTTTGTACGAGGGGCCCGTCAGCACAATATTTACCGTGGGTCTTCTTGAAGCTGGTCGGATGGAAGAAGAAGCATAAAGTTTCTGAAATGACCATACGAAATTGATTCTTCAGTGTCGGATCTGAGAAACCGCATCATGGCAACCGCATTATCTTCGTTTGCGGGAAGACCTGCGTTCTTTAACGATTCTAAGATTTCACTTTTTTGCAGCGTTCCGGATTTGGTTAAACAAAGAGTAGTGTAAGCTCTAAGGATTGTCGGTTCTTTCTGTTCCATTAAAGATAAAAACTGTTTCCAGCCGAACGATTTTGAAAACAAGTGCCGTCTTGTGCGACGCAACATTTCATGAGCGTATCTTTTAGGAAGCTTTCTCTTTTTAATAGCAACCTCGAGATCTTCTAGCGTTACTTGTCCGTCACCGTCTCTATCTAACTCCTCAAAGAATCTCCTTCCTGCATGTATAATGTATATTTTTCGTTATATGAATACATGTATACAGTATGATCATGAGCTAAAGAGACGTACCTTCTGCCTCTGTGTATCTGAAGAAATCTTGGACCGAAAAAAGTTTCTTCTTATCAGGATGTTCTTTAGTTGCCCGTCCTAACTGCGGTACAAGCTCGATTAACTCAGTCAATGAAACGGTAGACAAAGTGGATCTTAAACGCTCAACATTTGATAACGGAATACTTAGCAAACCATTAGCCATCTTCTGCGGGAAACTGCTAACATTCTCTTCTGTAACACTTGACCTAACGGTATCATCACTGTCATCCTTAACAGGAGACGTTATGTTGACAATACCCGATGGTACACCTCCAACTCTCGCAAACTTCAAGTTCCCCAAAAAGCCGTTCAAATCGGATTTTTTACCTTCCAAAATACTACCAATAGCCTTCAAGGGAGGAACCGTAGGTACGTCCCATTTCTCACTTCCGCTTTCTTGTGCACCTAACTCAAACTTATGTAGATTTTGAGCAAGTTGATCAAGAACAAACCCGATAAAATGCTCAACCGACAAACCATGTTCATCTTTAGTTTTCAAAGTTTCCTCACATGACACCGAAACCAGCTCACTTTCCAAATTTGTTTGCTTTCTATCACCGGAAATACTTTCTGTGAATGCTCCTTTAGCCATAAATTCATTTCTATCTCTAGAAAACCTATCACGCTTGGTTCCGTTAGCCTTTTTCTGTAGCTTCTTTTTACCGTTTCTGAACGGGACCGGAACCGCCTGAACAAAACTACTAACCAGCAAAGACCAAGTGACCACAAACTGCATACAATTAACACAACTTCCATCCTCTTTACCGCAATCCTGCACATCTAACTCTTTCTTGAACCTATCAACCTTAAGCTCGTTACAACCAGCATCGTTCTTAAACCACACGTTAGTCGATAAACCGTTCTTTCTCTCATCACTAACCACACCAAATAATTCAAGGTTACCGTTTACTCCGGTTTTACGCCCATTCTTTCTACCAGGCCAGCTATGCTCAAAATCCTTAGCAGCTTTCCTAAAACCGGATTCTATCGGACCAAACACACGTTTCACAAGCTCAACCGAGTTAAAAAACGGCTCCAACGGATCATTACCGTTCACAGTCACCATCACTGTGCTAAACCTACAGTTAAAACCCTACCTAATTTCCAAATCTACACTCTCAAATCCTAAACACACTCACAGATGTCCAATTCAGATCAACAAACTCGAAACACAAACCCTAACTTCATCAATCAGATACCAAACATATTAACCGCAAACAGTTACACACAACATATTCATAATTGAACTAATCTCATCGCATTTCGATGAGATTAAGAGTTTTTATTGGATAATATCACTCTGAATTCACGATACAGATGCCATTTCTGTATATACAGATGAAATTTGATGCCATTTCTGTATGTATACGCATGATTGAAGTGAGTAATTAGTTTACCTGAGAAAATTAGGGATGAATGGAAGAGATTTGGAGCATTTGGAAGGATGAGGGTTTGTATGTATATATGTAAAAAAGGGGATAATTGTGGTGGTGGAGATTGGGAACAAACTAGAAGAAGGAAGAGGAAGAAGAGGCTTCTGATTTTTGGATTATAAATGGTTGCAGAATTTATGAATTCAAGGGATTATTATATTGTTTATTTATTTATTGTAGTTAAAATAAATTAGAAGGATAATGGTGACGTGGATCTTACCTGGATAAAGACGTACTAAAATATACCTAAGGTAATATTTTATGAATATGAACATTTGTTTAACATTTTCTTTCTTAAAGCATTTGCTACGAAAGTCTCACAAACGTATGTGACATGGTGTAAACGAGCTGGGTTGATCCTGACTATGCTCGAGCTTCGCTCGTTATGGTTTTTATAAAGCTCGAGCTCGACTCGGTTTGAGCCTACTTATTTGAGTTTAAGCAAAGCTCGTGAGTAAAACTCAAAGCTCCAGCTTGAGCTCGGCTCGAGCTATTTCAAGAACAATTCCAAACGAGCTAAAAGCTCGGCTCGAGCTTGTTTCAATATCACTTACACGAGCCAAAGCGCGGCTCGAGTTCGACTCACCAATATCATCATCATTATTTATTATATTATATAAAAAACTAAAATTTTGTTTGGGCTCGTTTAAGCTCACGAGCCTAATCGAGCTTTGTATTTCGGGTTCGATAACCAAACGAGCTCTATTTTAGGCTCGGGCTCGGCTCATTCGAGCTTTTAACTGGGTCAATCACGAGTAGCTCTCGAGCCTTTGGTCTTGTTTACACCCCTAGGCATGATACAGACGACGGATGACTTGAGTTATCAGGGGAAGAGAGAGAGAGATAGGGGGATAGAGAGAGTTTTTTTAATAGAGCTACGCGAAAAAAAATCATCTGAAAAAGATACCTAGGGGACTGGGGGTGGTACAAATTCCATCACTCACAATATCCAATCAAGTTTCGCCATGTCATCAACCATTATTTCATCACTCAACTTTTTTAGTGGCAGTGGTCATCACTCACAACACCCAACAATAAACCTCCTCACATCAATTATCACGGAATGGACATCAACGCGTGGAAAACTCCACGAGTGGTAAAGTTCACGAGTGATGGGAGGTGGTGGCGGCGATGTGCTAAAGTTTTCCACGAGTGATGGGAGTTTCATCACGCACCACCCCCAGTTCCCTAATTCATGCTTAATGTTTGAATTAATAGCTAATTAAAATTTTTTGTTGAGAAACTTAATGGGATAAAACTACAGTTATTGAAGAAAAAGTACATGTATATTTTGTCCCTAAGGCTGGAAGGTATGGTGAGCCTCATTCCCAAGGGTATTGGCCGCCACGTAAGCGGGGGCCTAAAGGGGATGAACCCCTTTATATATATATATATATATATGTGTGTTTATGTATGTATAGGTGTGTGTGTGGGAGTGAGGGATGGCGAGCTCGGCTGTGAGCGGACGGAGAAGACGGGCCTAGCCCGGCGCCGGAGCAGGAGGGTGGGGGAGCCGGGGCGGCGAGCAGCGGACGGGCATGGGGCCTGCCCCCATACCTTCTAGTCTAATAATCGCATCACATGAGCTCCAATGATAGGTAGGAATGGTTTTGGATTAGATCTATTAGGTTATTGGTTGAACGCCCTTGATCATACTTTGGTAGTATATGTTTGGTTTTTATGAATTCAACTTTTGTCGAATGTGTTGCATTATATTTCTTAACCAAACACACCATCTGTTCTCTTTATAGATTGTCAACATTTTAGAATATTAGATGAACCATGAAATTACAATGCAGCCTCTTATTATTACATATCCAGTTTGAGTCGAATCAATATAAGCATCCTCGGTAAATCATACAACTACAAAACCAACTACGGGGCTGTTTGTTTAGCTCATAACGAGTGTCTTAATGGTTCAGACCTCTTGCTAGTTTAACACTTAATGGTTCAGACCTCTTGCTAGTTTAACACTTAATGGTTCAGACTGTTTGTTTCGTAAGCAGATGTCTGAATGATTCAAACATTTGCCTCTGAATGGTTAAACATTATACTGAGTCTGAATGGTTAAGACCTCTTATCTGAATTGGTAATACATTTCCCTCTAAACAGTTAAACATTATACTGACTCTTAATGCTTCAGACCTATTATTGGTTGAACACTTAATGGTTCAGACTTAGCACTTACCCATTTAGAAGTTGTCATTCAGTCCCTAAGCTTGGTTTGAAAAACTTGGTAAAATATAAACTATATCTTTTATAGCCTAAATTCATCAAAATATGAAAGTAATTTACTAATTATATTCATATCACAATAAATATACAATAATAAAAAGTTTTTCGTATGAGTCCCTATATAGAAATGTACAAGGAACAAAAATCAAAATAACAATGTTTTTGTCAATATCTAATATACATTTAATTGTTGATTTGTATAATATTATCAAGAGACATACTTGAGATATTTTATATCTTTCAAGAAATTTCGAAGTTAAGTAATCAATAATATCATCCATTAGATACAAATCAATCAAGTGAGTATTAAATCTTAAAAAGTTGAATGTTAACCGGTTGGCCCCATCTTATATCTTTTGAATGGCTCAAAGGCCAAGTAACAAGATCACCAAAATCATCTTATTTCTTTGAATGGCTCAAAGGCCAATTACAAGATCACTAAAATCAAGAAAAGTGGATAGATTCTATCACACAACCGATAAAACAAAATACAAGATTAGGAATATGTTATAGAGTTTAGTTATATTATATGGAAAAGTAGTAGGGTTGTAAACGAATCAAACGAACATGAACAAGGTCATGTTCGTATTCGTTTGTTAAGGAAACTAGTTGTTTACCATGCGCGCGCGTTGCGGCGCGCTAAACCAAATCGTTCTATAAGAATGACAAAACATGTCAAATAACAAAAAGTAGCTCGAACTAAAACGTAACGTATTTTCGGTACCGGTTCGGCACCGGTATTCACCGATTTTTACCCTCAAATACCGGTGTTGTACCAGTACCAACCGGTACCGAACCGTACCGTACCAGGTATATTCGGTACCGGTACATACGTTTGGGGATTTCGGTAACGGTATTTTCGGTACCGATTGGTACTGAGCTCATAAAATCCTGTAGCAACGTAGCAATGCAAGTAATTGCACAGTTTAGATTACCTTTTATACACACAGTAAGTAAACTGACCGACATCATTCTTCAAACGATTCGAGATAAACGATGCGTAACCAGTCATATCCGGCATCGTGGAGTGCATTAAAAAGGGAGCAATTGGACGATTGGATGCTGGGCTAGGTGTTTCTTGGAATGCCCACGGATTGTTCGGGTCAAAACCACGATTATGAGGATTCATTTTTCGTATTGTGGTTGGATGAGAATTTTTTTTTAAAATAAGATAGAGATCATTATAGAAGAGGTGGAGTAGTTGTGGTAAAAAATGAATAGAAGTGTGAGTATTTATAGTGAATAGATAATTTTTTTTTAAACACATAGCCGTTGGCCAACGGCTAGCCCAAACGGCTACTTGTCTTGGCCAATGAGATCCCGCCATGTCATCTTGATAGCCCCGCCCAACGCCCGGGCTGAAACCCCCCGCCCAAGGGGCCACGCCGAAACCCAAGCCCACCCGGGGTGGTGACTTGGGCGTTTGTACCCAACCCACGCCACAACCCCCGCCCCATACCCCATATTCTAATATTTCATAGATCTTTTTTTTAAACACATAGCCGTTGGCCAACGGCTAGCCCAAACGGCTACTTGTCTTGGCCAATGAGATCCCGCCATGTCATCTTGATAGCCCCGCCCAACGCCCTGGCTGAAACCCCCGCCTAAGGGGCCACGCCGAAACCCAAGCCCACCCGGGATGGTGACTTGGGCGTTTGTACCCAACCCACGTCACAACCCCGCCCCATACCCCATATTCTTATATTTCCTAGATCACTATTGATTTAGTTTGTTTTAATTAATATAGGTTCAATTCACTATTCATTTGTTTTAATTAATATATGTTGAAATCACTATTCATTTAATTAGTATATAATTGAAATCACTATTCATTCAGTTTGTTTTCTATTAGTATATAATATAATTAGCATGTTCGCGAACTATTCACGAACGCATACCAAACATACGTTTTTGTTCGTGTTCGTTCATTAAGGAAATTCAGTTATTTACGAACAGTTCGTGAACACTGGTCTCGAATACAAACGAATGCAAGCAAATAAAAACGAACATTTAACTTGAAAATAAAAACATTGTTATCCTTAAACATTGGATATAAATAGTTAAATACAACCATCAAATGATAAATCAAAACACAAGAAATTTACTACACCACCAAACCATGAATCAAGTTTAACTAACTTAGACATAATTATCCCCAAAAATGTCTTAGAATGTCCAAATTAGGGGTGTGCAAAAAAACCGAATTAACCGACAAAACCGAACCAAAAAAACCGAACTAAATAAAAAACCGGTGAATCGCTTAATGGTTTTTTTGAAAACAGAATGTAGCGGGTCGGTTATGGTTATCATTTTTTCCATACCCACCATAACCGAACCGACATGTAATAAATCTTTGTAGGATTTAGGACTTTTCACCATATTTTTAATATTTGATGTTTTTTACTGAAGATTTTTAGTATTTATTGATTTTTCATATCATTTTGTGGTTTTGGTTGAATGTTTATTTGAATTTATGGAATGTATCATATCACTTTATTTGAATATTCATTTGAATATTCGATAATAATTGATATTAATATTATAGATTATATGTATTTTTAATACTATGTAATATACTAATGTATAAAAATATGCAATAACAATTTATTCCATGTTAAAAAAAATTAAGCTATTTTTATCTAAGCTAAATACACGGTTAACCACCAATAACCGACCCGCTATAACCACCAAAACCGAATAACCATAACCACCATAATCGATCAGTTATGGTTATGGTTATCCAATAACCGACATTGCGGTTATGGTTATGGTTTTTGGTCAAAACCGACCCAAACCGACCCATGCACACCCCTAGTCCAAATTTTAGCTAACTTAGAAAAAAAGGTTTCAAGTTTTCAGTATGTTTAGATAAAGGTTTATCATTTATTATTTTTTTAATATAATCAAACGAACACGAACGGACGTAAGCGAACATATTACCGAATGTTCACGAACGCAGTCGAATGGACGAGACCTGTGTTCGTGTTCGTTCGCTAACCTAACCGAGCGAAATTTTTTGTCCGTGTTCGTTTGTTAAGCTAATCAAACGAACATAAACGAACTTCCCGCCGAACGGTTCACGAACTGTTCACTAAACGTTCGGTTCATTTACAACCCTATTTGTTAGTGTTTTGAGTGGTTGTGAGTGGAGAAGAGGGAAAATATATGAGAATGTTATTGTTTATCTATTAATATATGAGAAAAAAATTATGGAGAGAGAAAACCTTCTAAGTTTTTCAATATTTTTAGAAATGGTTGTGAGTGGAGAAGAGAGAAAAAGTAATGATAAAGGTATGTAAAATATTATTTAATTGAAAAGAAAAAAGAAAAAAATAGTTGTTTCTAGTGAAAATATATGGATACGGATAAAGAACTTATTGTGAATGCATACAAGATCAACAAAGTCAATTTAATTAAAAAGGAAAAAAAATAGTTGTTTTTAGTGAAAATATATGGATGCTGATAAAGAGCATACAAGATCAACAAAGTCAAACAAAAAAACAACAAATTCAATTATAAGATAAAAAGGACTAGCGACACAGTTTGTTTGTTGCCCGTTTGACTTCTATTTTGATGTATTAATTTACAATTAAAATTATATATAAATACGAAGATAAAAGTTATGTACTACCGCCCACACCCCACTACCGCCATGGCCACCACCCACTGAACAACACAAAGTAATGATTTATTACATTTTTATATGGTAACCAAACAAAACCATGAAATGATAATGTTTCATTTTATAATTTTGTCAATTCCATTAACTCATCTGTTACATTCCTTGTAACCTAAATATTCCTAAGTTCTTTGTAAAACAAGTTAAAATGTTATAAGCCCTCTTACATGTTTCTTGGTTTTAACTTGTAAACAAACATTTCCATGTTAAACTTAACAATCCGGGAAAATCAGCCATTTTTTCATTCACCAACTATACAAAAAGTGTGAAAAAAAAAAAACAAAACAATTTGTGTGATTTTTTTTTCTTTTTTTGGACGGCAATTTGTGTGGTTACTAATGTTCTCCTGGTTTTTGCTTACCTACAAAACCAACAATGTGACCACATCTAACACTAACCTCTTGCAACCAAAACTCAAAATTGATTGTTACATGTTCTCTAAAGCAATTTCAACACACTCTTCACATTTTATTATTAAACTAAAAAAAAAAAGATCCAAAAAAGAACTTAATCGAGGTAATCACTACCATATAGCAAGACAAGGAGGATCAATGGATCATTACCATATTAGCGATAGTGAAATGTGATAACGATCATCTCTACCGACATAGAGACATATCGAGAGCAAATAACACTTCATTTAAAAATGTTATAAAGACTAATTTGCGCTTATGTAGGTCCACATGACCTGATTTAACAAATAAAATCAACTGGGTTAGAGCCAAAAGACGCAACGTGCAAGATTTTGAAAAATAAAATACAAATCCCATTAATTATAAAGGCAAAGAACAACGCTTGACACTGGGTATATAGAAAAAGGACAAAATTTGTAATTTACCCAAAACATAACCATGCATCCGAACTAAAGGTTTGTTTTCCGATCCAAGCCCTGTAGGGTACTTGATCCCAAAGGGTTTACACTTTAAAATGCCCTCAGATCACTTCCCTTTACATATACATTGCATAGTTCCCATACATTTTGCAAAACTCAAATGTTTCTTCATAGTAAAACATTCAACCCAAAGCTTGTTTGACCATAGAAGTCAAAGTCAAATTGTTAGTTTAGACAAATAGTCAAAACTCTTAAGCCTCATTGGTCCACAAATTTAGTCCATTGTTCTGCTTCATCTCATGATCATCCAAACAACATATAAAAGGTCAAAAAAAATAATAACAAAAGACCAATGGATACAAATATCCGTAGTTACCACCATTTAGACCAAAAGTTCTGTATATTACCACAATCCACATGGACTGTTGGTCATCAGAAATCGAGTAAAACTCCCGGAGATTAAGTGGGTCCCAGTCAAATCAAAATGCCGATCCAGTGTTCTTACTCTTTCGAAGCATTACATCTTTGGCTTCATTGATTTTTGAAGCTAAGTAATGGCTGCCTCCAGCATCCGGATGGTTTGCAACCATTACTCTTCGATGTGCTTCCCTCACCTTATCTTCCGCCACACTCTCTCTGTCAAACAAGCAGATATGACAAATGTCTAAAATGCCCTTATAATACTAACATAATAAACAAAACCGAACAAAGTGTATGTTGTTCCCGCTTCTTCAACGGCGACTTTAGCCATGAGTAACTTAATCTTACAAGATTACACGGCCAAGAATCTTTATAAGTACGCAAATATTTCACAGATGATATTTTTCAAAAGAAAAAAAGTACACGATAAGTGAATCTATACGGGGCAAGTGATTAGTACTTTCCTTGATCAGCAGTTTTAGTGATACTACAAGATGACATAAAAGCTCCAATGTAAAAAGAAAATTCTACAAGTATTTGTTATGGACTAATACTATTGCAAGGTATGGGACTTGTCCCACATTGGTTGTATGGGCAACTGATGTGGGGTTTATATACCAAATGAGCTCTCTCACCCACCAGACTAGTCTTTTGGGTTGAGTTCTCTCGTTTGGTATGTAACATTGGTATCAAAGCCAGAACTCGGAGGGGTGGCCTGGAGAGAGCCAGCCGTGACCAACGTGGCCGTGACCAATGAGGCTCGGAGTGGTGGCCCCAACTGTGACCAACGAGGCTCGGAGTGGTGGCCTGGAAAGAGCCAGCCGTGACCAACGAGGACGTTGGCCCTTAAGGAGGGTCGATTGTTATGGACTATTGCAAGGTATGAGACTTGTCCCACATCGGTTGTATGGGCAACTGATGTGAGGTTTATATACCAAATGGGCTCTCTCACCCACCAGACTAGTCTTTTGGGTTGAGTTCTCTCGTTTGGTATGTAACATTATTTTATTATGTTTTAGAGTAAAGTACACGGATGGTCTCTGTGGTTTACAAGGATTTAGTCCCTAGCTTTCCAAAAGTACACAGATGGTCCCATGGTTTGCACTTTGTAATGCATTTAGTCCCCAACTTTTTCCACAGGGACCATCCACGTACTTTACTCTATATTTTATATGGTATTAATCAAGGGGAAGTTGGGTTACCTAACACCAAGAATTAGAGCCGCTTCTCGTCTTGTCATTGTTGGTTGGAACCCTCCTTCATAAAACCTGCGTGATCTGGGCCTCGGGGGTCTAGCCTTGAAAGACTGCCAGGCCTGAATTCCATATTTACCAGCCATGGCTGCGGTCGCTATTGCAAGCCCAGCAATAAATGGGGTAGCCTGATACACACATCTAAAGCTCGTTAGTTTTTTCGGACATAATGTGCGTCCTTTTGGAAAAAGGAGTTCCAAAATAGTCCTCAGTTCATCCTAGATTAGAATTCATCAACATTGCGCAAGAGATTTGTCAAACAGTATATTTTTTATGTTCGGGTAATAATTAATAAACATGTTAGATTTCAAACATATAAGAGCTCAAAACCAGGGGTGTAAACCGTAAATGAGCCAAGCCGCTCATGAGCTATTTGAGATTGGCTCGCTAAAAGCACGAATCGAGCTAACTTAAACAAGCCTGAGCTCCAGCCAGCCCGCGAGCCTATTATTTATATAATTTATATTTGATATAATAATTAGTATTATTAAATAAATATATGAAAACTAGTCAAATAATATATAACAAGGGTGGGAGTTGGCTACAAAGTTCATTTTTCCTACAAAGTATAAAAAGTCATAAAACACCATCATGTCAACCATAAAACACACTCAAAACCCACAAATAACAAAGTGAAGATTACTAAAACGTCATATTTTTGGGTTTTATGTTGTGTTTTGGATGATAAGGCTTTGATTAGCGAATGACTAACATTAGTGTGTTTTATGTTGATTATCATGTTGTGTTTTATATTCATAGTTCTACGATGGTGTGTTTGAAGTTTTTATGGACTGTAAGGGTTTGGATACTGTGTTTTAGTGATCTTCACTCTGTTATCTGTGGATTTTGAGTGTGTTTTATGACTGAAATTGTGGTGTTTTACGACTTTGTACACTTTGTAGGAAAAATGGACTTTGTCGCCGAACCCCACCCTATATAACAAAACAATTATAAACATATACACATTATGTAATTATGTAATAAATAATAAACAAGCCGAGCCTGAGCTGAGCTGAGCCCGAGCCAGAAATCTACTCATAAACCGAGATCGAGCTTTATAAATAGAGCTCGAAATGAGCCGAGCTCTAGCTCTCATAAGTTAAACGAGCCAGGCTAGAGCTCGTTTCTAAAATCCCAAGACACATGCAAATCAACCATTTAAATATTGTTTATTTATCTAACCAAATTAATTTAATTTCTTCTTTCCATTTTGTCAAACAGCTACAATAATAAATAAAGCTATTGCCTAAACATCTAGGGTTTATTAAGTTGCAGAACTCAGCAACGGCGTCCCTAAATCACCAACTTACAAAAATGAAACAAATTTATATAAATTCAGAAATAAATCAAACACTTAGTTGGGTCGAACAGCTTTAAAATGATTCAGAATTAAATTCATTTGGAAATCAGTTAATGGAAAACTACGGTGAAATTAAAAAAAAAAGATATATAATTGGAAAAAAAAAAAAAAACAAGAGAGATTAAAGTAAAAAAGATGATGGGAAACTCACCATTAGTTTGTAACAATTTGGATGTAGAAGAAGACGATGTTTGCATCAAAAATGGTTTCTTGAAGATTCTGCTTCCTGTTTATAAATCACCAAAAAACTCATAGACGATTGGTGAATCCGTTTTTTTGGTTTTGTTTTGGGCCTTTCAAAGGTCAACCAGCAAAGAAGAATTAGGGCTTCAATCGGTTTTTGGATATCTTGGCCCGTTTTATGCCTGCTTTTTAACACTTTTTCCTAAGAATGAGTATTTGTTACTAGGTACCGAATTATTTCTGATATCGATTTGATACCCACTTTTGGCGTTTATGTCGGAACTTTTAGTTCGGTAGCAATATTTTATTGAATTCTACCTTCAAATACCGATATTGTACTGTACCAAATATTTTCAGTACCGATACCAATTTAGGGGTGTTCATCGAATCGAATATCAAATTTTCGAATTATTCGAATCGAATTATTAGAATAAATTTTTGTTTTCTCTTGAATTCGTATTCGATTTGAATTCGATTAAAACTTACCAAATTCGATTCGAATTCGTATTCGAATAAAAAACCCAATTCGTATTCGATTCGTATTCGATTAAAAATTCGAATTCGAATCGAATTCAAATAAATTCGCTTTAATTCAGATTCTTTAAAACCATGTAAAAAACTATCAAAATGAAACATAAATTTTAAAGCAGCCATAAAGCACGATATCACATTTAAAGTTCCAAATAAAGTACAATAAGTCTAAAATTCAAAACGAGAAGTCAGGAATAACCACTCCACATTACAAGTTAATATGTTTAGGCTTATAAATCTATTGATAGATTTGTTACTTAGGTTTTAGTTATGGGTCATGTAGTGGGTTTGGTAATGGGTAATTTTAATACTTGGAAAAAAATTTGAAAATAATTTATAGTATAGCTTAATAAAAGTTATATATGCATTATATAAAAATAATAAATAAAATGTATAATTTTTATTCGAATTTCGAATTGAATCGAATTTGAAATTATAAATTCATATTCGATTCGTATTCGATTCACTTGACTCGAATTGAATCGAATTCAAATTCGAATTCTTTTAATCGAATCGAATTTAAACGAATTTCGAATTTTTCGAATACGAAACGAATTCTGAACACCCCTAATACCAATACCTACATTTGATGATTTTCGATACCGATACCAAGCTGAAGAAACACTAGATAAATGGTCGGAACCGAGATATCTAGGGGGTTTGAATCCGCATAAAAGGTTGGTTTCCACTCGTTTGATTCAGGTACGACTGATCTCCTTCTCCGATAACTCTGCAAAAAAGAGCACCGTTAGCCTCGCCAAGGGGAAAGAGGGTTCTCTCCTTGACCCGACTCCGGTGTGAGAATAAGTATGGGTAATGAAGAAAAAGATGTGTTTGAGAAGTGTGTGTAACTTGAATTCATACCTGGGTTATTTCTCATATTTATAGCCGAGAGTCGTTTAGGCGGGAAAACCCGTTAGTGAAAAGTTGACGGAAGATGCTAACCCCGTAAGCGGTTACATTTCCTTCCGTCAAGCTTCTTGATCCGACGTGAGAGCACACGGATCGTGGCTTGGATCGAAGGCTGGGGATTTGCCACGTGTAAAGTGATCAAGTGGAGATTATTTTCCAATTGCATGCTTTCGTTGTGAATTCAGGGATGCCTGAGATGGTGACACGTGTCCAGACGGTTATAACCGTCTGGGTGGTGCACGACAGTATTTCTTTCTAGAAGATTACTGCTGTAATCTGGTGTGGCACCTTATCGTGTGGAAACAGCTGGATAAATAAATCCCAGGTCTGGGTAAATAATATCCAAGTCCGGATGTTGGGCGGAAGGTTTTGATGTAGGATTTTCATCCTTTACTTTGTAGGAGGAAGCGCAAGGATTTATGATTTCCCTTGACGCGCGAGGGTTGTCTGTTGCTCGTTTCTTAAGCCTTTTCTTTGAAACCAGCGCGCGGTCGCGCGAGGTTAAAAGAACTTGTAAATGAGGTTGTGGTATGGTCCCAAGCACTTGTTGTGAGGTTTTTGGGACCTTACCCCTTCAAGTCCCCCAGTCTAGTGTTGTACTTATGCAAATAAGTGGAGCACTGGACTTATAAGAGGGGAATGCTTTTGGGCGCGAAAAAATGGAAAATCTTCTATTAGAAGATTTAATTTTAAAAGAGTTTTTAGGGGAAATTATGACTTTTGCTTTCTTGTAATCATGCCTTGACGTGCGATGACGTCAGTTGGCAGTAAAAGTGGGTATTTTTCCTTTTTATCTTGGGATTCGCAGTGGCGCTTGTCAGACCTTTTTTATGAGGACATGACGCTTGTTCCTGTAGCGCCGTTTGGAAAAGACATCTGACAGGTAATTATGCTTCTCCAGTTCCTGGAGTTATGTGCCTGTATATATATGTGGGTGTTACTTTTCTTTCCTTTGTTTGTGTATGAAGATGAGGATCAGTCGTTCCTCTCGTACCCGACGCCTATTGGATGTTTTGGATATGTTTGAGGCTGCTGAGAGTCTCTTGCTTCTTGCTAGCTCACCATCGCCAACAGTTGCCGGAACCGGGAAGCTGACATTTTCTGTTCATCCCCTCTCGGGGGTTAGTTCTGAACCCTGCCTACCGGAGATTAGAGAAGAAGCCGGTGTATTGTCTGTTGAAGCTTTGACGGCTCGTTTCCCAACTCTTCAACCTGGTAGATGTGAGTTGGTGTACCGTCGTCGTCGGAAACGTCGAGTCGGTCATGCTCCGTCTGTTGATGAAGATGCTACTGTTGAATAGGGTAGGTTTTGGGAACCGTGTATTCCCCTCTTTTTTGTGATGCTTATATCGATATTCTAGTCTTGGTACTAAAAATTTTTGGAGATCATTACCATGATCTTGTTTCGAAGTGTTTGTGCTACACTTGATGATATACATTTTGATGTACTGTTGTACCTGAAGGTTTTGTATGTTTTTACAATACGTTGCATGTGTTTAATTGCTTTTGGGTAGGTGGAGCGAATGAGAAATGGTATTGTGCTCATGTGTTAACGTTTGTCTAAAAGGCGTATTAGTTTGCCTTGTTTTAGATTGCTCATGAGTCGTACAATGTTTGACCATATTGTTTTCGCGCAAACCAAAGGAATTACATGCAATTTGTAATAAACAGTGATATAGGTAAAGATGATGTTTGTATTGATAAAAGCGCAAGGCTCGTAATATAAGGGATAATAAAGAAATACATTGCCTGTATTTTTTCCGCTTTTGTAGAGCAGTTCATATGTAACACCTGCGCAGCTGCTGCGCGTTCCAGGTGCGGGGAACTAGAGTCCCGTCGATTCTTTTTAGGGTATAGGCCCCTTTGCCTAGGACCTCGTTGATGATGTATGGCCCTTCCCATTTTGGCGCTAATTTGCCCGGTTTTTCTGCATTTGATGCCTCATTGTCGCGCAAAACAAAATCACCGGGGACAAAGGTACACACACGTACTCGCGCGTTGTAATATTTTTCGAGTTTGGTTTTGTACCTTGCTTCTGTGATGGCGGCGTTCTCGCGCCTTTCTTCAAGAAGGTCTAAATCCATTCTTCGCTCTTGCTCATTGTTCTGTTTTTCCATGGCTATCATGCGCGGCGATGGTAAGCCGATTTCTGCTGGGATTACGGCTTCAGACCCATAGACTAGACTGAACGGAGTTTCTCCCGTGCTAGTCTTTGGCATTGTTCGATGTGCCCATAGGATGCTGGGGAGTTCGTCAACCCATCCTCTGCGTGCTGTCCCAAGTCGCGCTTTTATGCCGTCGACGATCTGCTTGTTTACACTTTCTACCTGACCGTTCGCTTGTGGATGCGCGACGGAGGCAAAGTTATGCTCGATCTTCATTTCTTTGAACCATTTTTGAAGATCTTCTGAGGCGAAGTTTGTGCCATTGTCAGAGATAATGCGCAATGGAAACCCAAATCTGCAAATAATATGTTCCCATATAAATTTGCGGATTACCATTGCTGTGGTTGAGGCCAAAGCTTTAGCTTCCACCCACTTGGTGAAGTAATCGACCGCAACGATGATGAATTTTACCGCGCCTGGCGCGTCAGGAAATGGGCCAACAAGATCGATGCCCCATTGTTGAAATGGCCAGGCGGACGTGACGTTGGCATGATGCGCATTTCCGTAATATTTCTACCGCGTCAACGTGCATTCCTGGCCAATAATATCCTGCGTTCATTATTTTAGCTACTACCATACGTGGTCCGGCGTGTATTCCGCATAAGCCTTCATGGATTTCTCTGATCAGGTATTGCGCGTCTGTCTTGTCAACGCATCGGAGTAATGGTCCCATGAATGACTTTCTGTATAGTATGCCATCCGCCATTTCGTAGTTTATTGCTTTATTCTGGATTTTCCTGGCTTCTGCTTTTTCCTCTGGGAGTTTTCCGTGCTGCAAGTACAAAATGATCGGGGACATCCAGGACGGACTGCCGATCTCTATGATGTTGACTTGTTTGAGAGGAACAGAGGGATTAGACAGTACCTCTATGCGCACTTCTTTTGCTAAGTGCTTAAAGCTGGTCGCGGCCAATTTGCTCAATGCGTCCGCATGTTTGTTTTCACTTCTGTTTATATGATTAACCCTGAATGTCTGGAATTGGCTGATTAATGCCCGCGTTTGTTCAAGGTATAATGCCATAGCTTCTCCTTTAGCATCATAATGGCCATTAACTTGCTCGGCCACTAGCTTTGAATCGACGTTGGCTTAAAGGTTTCTTGCTCCCATTTTAAGTGCTAAGCGGAGACCTGCCAAGAATGCTTCGTATTCAGCTTCGTTGTTCGTGCTTCGGAAATCTAAGCGTATGGCATATGTAAGTTCGTGATCATCGGGACTGACTAATCGAAGGCCTGCACCGGCTCCGTCGTCATTGGAAGCTCCATCTGTGTGTAGAGTCCATACCCTATCATCAAAAACAGGAATAGGGTTCTGGATTGCCTCGCACTCTTGAACTTTGTCGATGGGAACTTCTGTGGCAAAGTCCGCTAGAACTTGCCCTTTAATTGCTAGTCTTGGTCTATACAAGATATTGTATCCCCCCAGCTCAATAGCCCATTTAGCCATCCTTCCCGCCACGTCGGGTTTGGATAAGACTTGGCCTAAATGATAATTGGTGAGAACTGTGATGACGTGGCCTGAAAAATACCTACGTAGGCGTCGTGATGCATGTACTAGTGCTAGGACTAGTTTTTCTATCATCGAGTAACGAGTTTCTGGGCCGGTGAACATCTTGCTTATATAGTAAATTGGAGTCTGAATGTTTTCTCGTTCTACCATCAATACTGCACCTACTGCTACTTCCGCAGCAGATAGGTATAAAATCAATGGTTCTTTTTCTTTTGGCGCAGTCAGCGTTGGCAACTGAATTAAACATTCTTTCATTTGCTTGAATGCTGCTTCTGCTTCAGGTGTCCACTGAAAGTCGGTTTTCTTCGCGCAATTTCACAGCGTGCTAATGAATGGGTAAGACTTTGTCGCATGATTAGCCAAGAATCTGTTCAAGGCTGCTAAGCGCCCGGCGAGTCTTTGCATCTCTTTTATTGTTGCAGGTGATGGCATTAGCTGAATGGCCTGAACTTTTTCTGGATTTACTTTAAAATCGTCTCTTGTGACTATAAAGCCCAAAAATTTTCCCTCCTCCATGCCGAAGGAGCATTTTGTTGGATTGAGTTTCAGGTTTACGTTGCGCAAAGAGTCGAACGTGCGCTGAATATTGTTAAGCATTGTGTCTTCCTTGTGGCTCATGATGACGAGGTCATCCATGTATACCTCGATTGTCTTGCCAATGTCACCTCTGAAAACTGTGTTCATCAAGCGTTGGTAAGTTGCGCCCGCATTGCGCAAGCCGAAGGGCATTTTAGTGTAATAGAAGATGCCCTTATATGTGCGGAATGCAGTTTTATCTTCGTCTTCTTCCTTCATCTGGACCTGATGATATCCTTTGTAGCAGTCGAGAAAGCACTTCCATCTGAATGACGCTAGAGAGTCGACTTTTTTTCTATCTCCGGAAGCGCGTAGCAATCTTTTGGGCACGCTTTATTCAGGTCTTTGAAGTCGACGCACATTCTCCATCCGCCACTATGTTTCTGTACCATTACTGGATTGGCAACCCATGTTTGGTATTTAACTTCGCGTAAGATTCCCGTATTGAGTAACTCTGTCACTTGTTCGTCCATGGCTTTCGCTTTTTCTTCACTAAAGCTACGCCTCCCCTGAACAACAGGTTTTGCTGATGGTTTGATATTCAAGCAATGTTGCGCTATGTCGCGTGGAACCCCCGTCATGTCTGCCAGGCACCACGCGAATATATCTTTGTTGTTGGACAACAATTCTTTTAATTGTATTCGTGTTGTCGGTGAAATGGCGTATCCTAGCAGGATGGTCTGTTCTGGATATTCGTTGTTCAGGACCCATTTCTCCGGTTCGTTTGATGCTGACAGTTTGGCTACCTTTGCCGGTGGCTCGTCGTCTACGTACATGACCTCTTTTCTTGAGTATAGAATTGCTACTCTGGTTTCTGTTGGAAATCCACATGCAGCGTGTGGAATAGAGGTGATCATGCTGAATTCTCTTTGTGATCTTCTTCCGAGCAGGACATCATGGCGTGATGTTGCCGGCATGACCATGAAATTTACTGTGACCGTTCGTGAATGCTCGCCATCCGATAGAGTCACAGGGAAAGCTATTTACCCTAATGGGAATACAGCTTCATTGCAAAATCCGGTGAGAGGAAAATCGACCGGTTCCAGTCGTGCTTTGTCTTCTGGGTCAAGCTGTTTGAAGCAGTGTTCGTATATGATGTCCATCGAGCTTCCCGGGTCTATAAACATATAGTCTGTCCGGTAATGGCCGAAGATGCCAGTAATAATTACTGGTCGTTCTTCCTGAGGCCCTCCGGGAACAACAGGAAACACGACTTGTTGTTCCCTCCAATGTTGATCATGGTTTCGTTTATTTGGTCTTCGTGACGGACCTCCTTGAACCATGTTTATTTGTTTTGGTTTAACTCTCTGATGGCTGCTATTTCTGGATTGTATATCGATATTACGACTAGATTGGATGCCCCCCCGACAGGGTGTTGGTGGGTCCAATACTATAGTGTTGATTTCTTCACCAGATCTGACGTTTGGGAACTCGGATCTGGCGATTTGCAATTTTAAAACAGTCTGACATCTGTTGAACCAATATTCTGGGGATCTCTCTATGATTGGATCTGAGAAATTCTTTCTATCTGAATTACCGTTGTTTTTGTTTGCTCCCATGATTCCGTTGATCTGGATGTTTTGGGTTGTAGAACCCTCGAACTCAGATCGGGGATCTGCTTAGTGAGATAATGAATTCTCTTCCATATGAAAAACAGAGAATAAGGCAACTGAATCGAAACGAGACAAAAACTGAAAAAACAGAGGAATCGGTGGGCGCCAATGAAGAAACACTAGATAAATGGTCGGAACCGAGATATCTAGGGGGTTTGAATCCGCATAAAAGGTTGGTTTCCACTCGTTTGATTCAGGTACGACTGATCTCCTTCTCCGATAACTCTGCAAAAAAGAGCACCGTTAGCCTCGCCAAGGGGAGAAGAGGGTTCTCTCATTGACCCGACTCCGGTGTGAGAATAAGTATGGGTAATGAAGAAAAAGATGTGTTTGAGAAGTGTGTGTAACTTGAATTCATACCTGGGTTATTTCTCATATTTGTAGCCGAGAGTCGTTTAGGCGGGAAAACCCGTTAGTGAAAAGTTGACGGAAGATGCTAACCCCGTAAGAGGTTACATTTCCTTCCGTCAAGCTTCTTGATCCGACGTGAAAGCACACGGATCGTGGCTTGGATCGAAGGCTGGGGATTTGCCACGTGTAAAGTGATCAAGTGGAGATTATTTTCCAATTGCATGCTTTCGTTGTGAATTCAGAGATGCCTGAGATGGTGACACGTGTCCAGACGGTTATAACCGTCTGGGTGGTGCACGACGGTATTTCTTTCTAGAGAAGACTGCTGTAATCTGGTGTGGCACCTTATCGTGTGGAAACAGCTGGATAAATAAATCCCAGGTCTGGGTAAATAATATCCAAGTCCGGATGTTGGGCGGAAGGTTTTGGTGTTGGATTTTCATCCTTTACTTTGTAGGAGGAAGCGCAAGGATTTATGATTTCCCTTGACGCGCGAGTGTTGTCTGTTGCTCGTTTCTTAAGCCTTTTCTTTGAAACCAGCGCGCGGTCACGCGAGGTTAAAAGAACTTGTAAATGAGGTTGTGGTATGGTCCCAAGCACTTGTTGTTAGGTTTTTGGAACCTTACCCCTTCACAAGCTCATCCTACTTTTTTAGATCTTATATTGTGATAAGTGAAGAGATAACTCTGAATTATTCAATAAGCTTAAAAATGTGAAACAACTTTTTTTTATTTTATTTTAATAATGTTGTATTGATGCACATATAACCTCGAAAATCAAATTATACAATGGTGCATGACATTTGGTTAATTTTGGCACTTTAGTCCAAAACTCAAACCTTTTGAATCTTGGTCCTTGTGGTTTTAATTTTTGTGCTATTTTCATCCAAAATCAAAATCTGATCAAAATTTTCAATGAACATCCAACTTTTTTTTGTCATTTTCCTCTCTTTTAATAAAAGGCAAAATGGTCTTTTAACGTTTTATCGTAACAAATTAAAAAAAAAAATCTAACCATTTTGCCATTCATTAAAATGGAAGGAAAAAATACAAAAAAACTGGATGTTAACTGAAAGATCTGACCAGATTGCTTTTGGATGAAATTGACAACAAAATTGAAACCACAGGGACCAGATTCAAAAGGTTTAAGTTTTGTACTAAGGTGACATAAGTGACCAAAACTCAGAGATCATTTTGGCAATGTACTCTATTTTATAAGTGAAGTTTCTTATCCAAATACGAAAATGTGATAATAAGTTGATTGTAACATTCGAAATTTTACACGTCATTATTATTCCCTATATAAATTAGCAACTTTCTTATGCATTATAACTTGTACATCATGCTTTGGAAGTTTTTCAAACAAAAAAACTTCATTTTCCACTTTAAACCTTAAAGTTTTTTCTTTTACATTTTAACCCATTTCAAATTTTTTACTTTTAACTCAAACTTTTTCATCTTTTGTAATTTAACACAACACTTTATTATTTACAACTTTGGTCCCCCATACTTTATGTCTTTCGCAACTTTTTCGTTTTACGTTTCGTTCTAAATTTTGCGAGTCAACATGTCGTAGCGTGCATGTAGGTTCAATGCTTTTTTTCTCTATTTTTCCATATTTGACAAACCCGTCGCAGCGCGTCCATTTTTTCCCTTTTGAAAAGTTCGTCGCAACGGGCGGGTCCTAGATCGACTAAGTTATTATTTTATACGTTTTACGTTTCTGATTATTTTCTTTGCATTAACACACTATAACGGACGTGCGTGGTTCAACGATTTTAGTCTGCTTTTCGTTCAGTGTAATTTTTATCATTTTATCTATTTTATTTTTACAATGTTAAGAGTCGATGTCGTTGTGGCATTGGTGCTACTTGGCACGGTTTTACAAACGTTTTTAACCTATTAAATTTTTTACTAATATTTTGTTTCGGTTTACCCCTATACTTCATTTACTTAAAAACTATTTTTTACATGCATATTTTATGTACGGGTATGTATAAATATGATTTGTTCTACATTCCGACGTAAACTTTTTTTATAGACGAGTCAGGTCAGATATAATACGTTTTCGTTTAAAGAAACCATTTTTACGTGCATATTTTTATGTACGTTTTGGTATAAATTCAAGTTGTTCTACGTTTCGACGTAAACTTTTTTGGGAAATGATTCAGGTCAAATATAATATGTTTTCGTGTTTATTTTATATATGTTTCGTAAAGTTTGTTTTGAACTGAGTGGAGTCAAATTATGGTTTCTTTTTCTCCCCTTTTTTCGAAAGCTCCAATTAATCCCTTTTGATTACATGCGCATATTTTTCCTTCATACCCGTTACGTTTTCTATGTATGAGTTGAGTCACATTAATACGTTATGATTGGCCGATATGAATTTGATTTACTTTACATTTGATCCAATCACAATGCTTATACACGTTACATTGAGTTCAACTGGATACGTCGAAATGTGTGTTTTCATATGGTTAGTGCATCATATAACGTTTGGACTAATCCATTCAATGTTTACTATGTACCCGCGCCGCAACGCGGGCGGGTCTTAACCCTAGTTACGAATAAATTAGTAGTAATGGTTTAAATTTGTTCAATTATAAGATATATTCGAATAAATTACAATTCTAAGATAAGTTAGTAGTAATGGTTTAAATTTGTTCAATTCTTAGCATGATTTGGAAGTTCACTTTGTATGGTCGATGCAGAACACAACTGTAACATCAATTGTGAAGTGCATCACCAGGGTCGGCCCTGAGAATTCATGTACCCTGTTCGAGCTCGAAAAACGTGCCCTTAGCTCTTAACAAAATAAATAATTTAAGCTAGTTTTTCATACAACTTTGAACAGTTGCCTAAATAAGGTTCGTTTGCAGCCCTATATACGAGTAAACGAAATTATATATCTTGGAACAACTTAGATATTTTAAGGTTTAATCAATCAAAAGGTGATAATAAATATTGTTTATAATTCTAAATCAAGTGTAATAGACATTGACAAGTTCCTGATGGCATATGGAATATTGGAATCGGCCCTATTATTCTATTAATTTAATTTTCACATAAATCAGCAAGTGGAAGCATACTAATAATGATAGATGGGATATTTCTTGGTTACCTCCTAATTAAAAAATAGAAGGATGCTAACCTTTATCCTACACTGATCACCCTGCAAGTGATTTTTAGTTGCAGAAGCACTGAAGCAGCAGAATGATGATGAATGAATGAATGATGATCGAACCCAGAGCCTGCAACTGCGAAGTTTCTGTTCCTCTAATCCTCTATTGCCGCCACACTTCTTTTTTTAATTAGTTTTTAGAAAATATTTGGGCATTGTGCTCACTAACCTAATGGGCTAAATATTTTTTTTTTAAGTGGGCCTATGTTAATATTTTTTTGGTTATACCCTATTAATTTTTTTTTACATATATAATATCGGATTTTTTTTTAAATTATGTGCCCTACGAAATCACAGGCCCTGTTCGGTTGTCCTCCCCGCCCTCCTTCAGGGCCGGCTCTGTGCATCACATTTTCATATTTTTATTACATCATAATAAGGAATGTCACTTCTAATGGTATCAATGGCGAAGCTTGAAATTTTTTACCGGGGGGGTCGGAAGTCACCGGAAGTAAATTTTATTTTTATAAAACCGGGGGTCGAAAACGTATATACCTAAAAAAATTTATACGAAACGTACACACATAACACTACTGAGCGAAAAGTTCGAGGGGTCGGGCGCCCCCGGCCCCTTCAAAGCTACACCCTGAATGGCATCATCAAGGCTTTGGGGACTCCCCTCAATCAGTTGAGACATGTGATTTAATGAATTTTGCTAAGGATTTTAGAAAAAAACAAAGAAATGTATTTCGGACCCTTTGTTTGAGATGAATTTGAGCTTAACTAGGAAGATCTTAATGATTCAAAGGAAAATTCAAAAAATAATTATCGTGATAGTATTTGTGAAGAAGTAGTAGATGAACCGTAAGATCTTTAACAAAACTCTTCTGTGTAATGATTAAGGTTTCACTTCTAATAACGTGATTTGGGTGAATGTCGTGACGTTTCTTAAGTAGTTTAGACATGAGATAGATGACTTATGTTTTGTATACGACATATTTATCGAAAATCATCAAACCATATTTAATGACGGAAACGCATTATGAAATGTAGAGATTTAGGTTTGTGAAGTTACTTGTATGATCAAGATCAAGGGGAAACTCCTCCGAGCTGTGAGAACTAGAGAACTTGGCCTTCTCGTGCGAATTTCGGCCCCATTTTTTTTCACACCATTAGATTAAAATGTTTAGAAGGACTGCCGTAAAAAAAAGTTAAAAAAAATTCGAAGTGGTGTTTTTCGGCCTCTTACAGCAGCTTTAAAAAACTGATGACATAAGCATGACATCACTTTTACAGCATTTATGACTGCCGTAAATGAAAACAATTTTTTTTTTAAAAGTTGATTTTTTTTAAGATTCTTGGGAAAAGAAGTTTTTGAAAAAACCTTTTGTAAGACCGAGTTTTCTAAGTTTTCACAACTCGTATAAGTTTTCGTTTAACCCTAACCCGTTACTTATATATAAGACCAAATATAATGAAGAGTAAACTGCCATTTTGGTCCCTGTGGTTTGGCCAGTTTTGCCACTTTAGTCCAAATCTCAAACTTATTACATCTGGGTTCCTGTGGTTTGCATTTTGTTGCCATTTTAGTCCAAAATCCAAAAACCCTTATTTTTGAATGTTCCAACATCCCTATTTTGTCCTTTAGTGCAGGGATATTTTGGTCATTTTAATTATTATACAATTATTATAACATATTAAACTGTTATATATATAACAGGCGTCATCTTCATCATCATCTGCAGACTACTTCAATTACTCCAGGGACCAAACCACAGGCACCAAAACCACAAGGACCAACCACCGGTGTCATCATCGGCATCATCGCCGGATGCCACCGCCTCTCTCTCTCTCTTTCATCTCTCTCTCATCTGCAGATGACCGCCATCACCGCCACCGCCTACCTTTCACAAACCCTAGAACGAGTTTAGAGAGAGAATGAGAGTGTAAAAGCTAGGGTTTTAGGTTTTAGAGAGAGAAAGAGGGGGGAAAGAACGGGGGGTCGTTGTGCTCTGAAGAGAGGAGAGAGATGGGAGGCGAAGAGTGGTGGTTGTTCCGGTGGGAGGTGTAAAGAGGTGGAACAGATCTGTTTTCCGATCTGATATTGGAACAGATCTGAAATATGAACAATCGGAAGAACAAATGCAGAAAAGGAGATCAGAAGCGAGGAGGATCAAGAATAGATCGGAAAAGTTACCGGAAAACAGATCGGAGCACAGTCGCCGGTCAATCTTAATGTTTTTGCTTATAAAACCCTCATCACGTCTTCCCCAAAATCACATCCTTCAATTGTTCTACCAATCTCGAGCTTTCAAATCTCCATCCAGTTCAGGTTTATCGTCTTCAATTTCGTTTCCACATTGTTTTGTATTTTCTCTAATATCTCTTATGATGATTCAAAATTAATAACTTTCGTTCTTCTGATGTTAACCGTGATGAATGTCGGCGATGAACCGTCTCTGGTCTTGGCAAGATTGCAGATGTCGGCAATGATTTTTGGGGGGAAGATGATTGGAGATAATCTCTGGTAATTGGGGGTTGAAGATGATGTAATTTAGTTTTATAATTAACAAAAGATTAAATGAAAAGCACTTGGACCAAAATACCCATGCACTAAAGGACAAAATAGGGATGTTGGAACAGTAAAAAATAAGGGTTTTTGGATTTTGGACTAAAATGGCAACAAAATGCAAACCACAGGGACCCAGATGTATTAAGTTTGAGATTTGGACTAAAGTGGCAAAACAAGCCAAACCACAGGGACCAAAATGGCAGTTTACTCTATAATGAATGATAAAAGAGTACCGTTTTGTATAGTGTCTTCTTTTTCATGAAAATCATATACTTTATGGTTAAAAAAAGCATACACTGATACACATGTTATAAGACATTAGACTAAGCGGAATGGGGGCCGGCTTAGGCCCGGCGAGGCCCGGCGCCGGTCCCCCACACCGCCCCCTCGCCCGGTTCCGTCGTCCCCGGCAGCCCACAACCGATCTCGACGTGCCATGATCTCTCTCTCTCTTCTTTCTCTCTCCTCTCTCTCTTTCTTTCTCTCTCTAAATAATCAAATAAATTATATATTTTAATTATTTTTATAAATTATGTGGGGCCCCATCCTCCACCCCTCAAAAGTGAAGAAGACCCATCCTTCACGAGCCGGTGATGTGACGCCTAAGTAACGGCCCATCCTCGTGGGGTGAGTCTCACCATACCCTTTATTCCTAGGACATTATTGAGGACAAGGTATTATTCTGTTTTGTTCCCCCGACAAAGCAAAGTACTGTTTGGGTACTTTTTCTCAACCAATCATTTTATATCTTAACCCAATTTCTCTTGCATCACTTGTTTGTACCGTACAACACACTTCCAAAAAGAATCAAACAATACATGTGTTGATGTGTTCCAAACTCATGTTTCAAACATTTTTTACATAATAAATAACAAAATGATACCAAAACCAAGTAAATACATACAAAACATAACTAACAAAATGTCAAAACCAAACAACAAAACGACCCAAAACAAAGTAAACAATCACTCAAAACACTAGAAAACACAAAACAACTTGTGAATTTGTACTCATCATCAATGACTTGTGAACCTAGTAGAGACACGAGCCGGTGAACCCGTAAACGAAAGCTGCTTCTTGGCGGACCCGGTAACGGACCCCTTTTCCGAACCGCCTTTCCTTCCCGACCCTAGTGGGCTTGGACTATGGATCGGACTAGCCATTCGAGACCGAGCCTTAGCGGACTCTGTTGAAGCCATGTAGTTCGGAAGTACCGGAGATGATTCAACGCTCTTGTCGTCACACGCTGAACTAGCTACGCTGTGCCGCCTGTTGCGGTCGGACTGCATACTGTAGAAGCTTCTTGCGTCTCCGTCCACGCTTCCCTTTTGGCTTTCGGGCATGACCCGAGACTGAGAACTAGATGATCGAGCCCTAGTGGGTGGTGTAGAGGGTGATTGGCAGGTAACTGGTTTATTCGGTTCTCCAACCGATGGTTCTTTGTCGGGTATGCTTTGTGTTTCCCAAGGACGGGCTGCCATCCACCGTTCTAACCAACTCCATCCCCAGTTCGGATTGTTCGAGTCCAGAAAAGTTGGATTCGGAGACTTTGTATTGTTCTTCCACATTTGCTGTTTGACGATAAAACAAAAGGAATAGTATTATCATTAGATTCTAAGCAATTAATATGGTAAAAATCGGATATCAGTCAAGGACCGAGATTTGAGATATCGGTAATCGCGGTGGGATATCGGTAATTTAATACCATGCTGAATTTATATATTTAGCAATTTAACACTAACAATTTAATGTACTCATACCATTAACATATTAACCTTTTGCAACTTGCAAAACACTAACAATTGTAGCAAGTAGGAACTAATTAAGACTTAAAACACCACATTTAACGCTAACATCTAATAATTAAGACTTAAAACACGAACAAGTAACAATTAAGACTAAGACTTAAAACACTAATAGCAGCAATAAGAAGAAAGACGAATGGTAGAACTAAGAAGAAAGGTGCTGATATCGGGAAAATTGGTAATATATTGCTCCAATATCGGTTAGTATCGCCAATAATATCGGTACCGATATTCTGACCGATAATTTCCACCGATATCTCACTAGGGACCGATAGCCGATATATCAGTGATAATCGGCGATATAACTGCATAGATTAGATCAGAAAACAAAATGTGACTTAGGGATTTAAACATACCTGATGAGTATGTGCATACGCCAACGCGCGTTCTCTACGTACAGCAGCCTCGTGTTTCCTTCGTAAACTAGCTTCGGTTTCTTCTTTAGATTTTCTACTGTCATCCCATGTATCTCCCAACTGTATTCCAAAAAATGTGAAAAAATGGAAAAAACATGAATTTTTGTACATACTTAATACTTACAGAAGATCTAATGTTGTTGAGTTCTTTCTCATGCTTCAAAAGAAGTTGTTGGACAACTTTGTTCTCCTCAGACATACGCACACGCCTTGACCGAATCTGAGACTGTACACGAGCCAACGTTTGCATACATTTCAACGTCGACGTTGCTTGACGTTTGACCGATTGACCTTGAACCACCGATCTCAACCGCCCGAGCCCTCTAAGAGCACGCAACGCCCTCCTCGCCTGAAAACAATATAATTATATAACCCCACAGATATAAAAAACTGTTTTACAAATATTTATTGTGCTAATATAATTTACCAAGTGCCCGCGATAAGCTGCTTGAATCTTGATAGCAGCTGTTTCTTCTGCGGATTTACTCGACGAATGCGCAGTGGACGTCAAGCGAACGACTTCAGCGGCAGCATGGGCGGCTGCCACCGCTGCTTCTGCCGCCACAGCGGTCGCATACGCAACCGAATATGCGTGTTTGCTCTGTTCATTCTCGGCTTCATTGAGATTAACAAAATCCCCTACTGCTGTTTCTGTTTGTGACAAATCTTTATCCACACTCCTACTCCTCTTTCTGTTTCCAAACCAATATTTCTTTGAACTCTTTTTACCAGATTTCTGTTTTATAAAAACATTAAAAGTTAAAACATAAAACTTAAAACTTAAAACCCACATTGGCATTTCATCAAACAACTTGTGTGCAAAGAAAAGAACTTTAACAAACCTTGTCTTTCTTCTCACTGGAATCAGAATGGCTTATAGCTTTCTTTACAGCAGATAACCAACCACCTTTCTTTCCCATTGTTGATCAAATCATCTTCAAACAAGAAACTATTAACTTAACAAAATCACAATGATAAAACATTAACACTATAAAAGCAAAACATGCAAGTGAAATACCTGCAAGTGTGGAGAAAATTGGGGAAACAATGATGCGAATTATGTGTTGAATTTGAAAAGGTAATGAGTGTGTGATAAGAGAGATTTTTGGTGAATGTTTTGGTTGATGTTTGAAGTTGAACAGAGGTATTTTCGGTTATGGACAGAGGGTCGTATGATCCACGACAGAATAAGTCTGTTTTCTTGTTGTTTCTAAAACATATAAACAGTTGTTTTGTATGGTTTCTTAAAATAAAACTCAAATGTCATTATTATATTATTATTTTTTGATTTAGTTTTTTTTGAACGGCGTACGATTAGGATATCGCTAACCGGGTTAGTAGTTAGTATGTTAGTATCACCAAGTTAGTATAAAACCCCCCTTGCCTGGACTTGAACCCAAGACCTCCAAGAGAAGCAAACACGAATATAACATGAAGTTTGCAGGTTTGAGTATAGCCTAAACGGAGCCATATCAGTTTCAGGTTAAACTCATAAAGCCGTTTAGCTAAACGGAACGGGTTCGTGTTAACCCGGTGGATTGGCGGGTTAACCTGTTAATATCATATTTTATGTTTTTTAAAATGTGTTTTATGTCATAAATTAAAAAAATCAACTGGTTGGGTATTTTATTATAACTCAAAAAATATTGACATAAGATTTTATAATTAAAATGTAACTGTATTGTATATATTTGTATTTTTTTTTTTTTGTAAAATTTTGATTTCAATAATATAAATACGGGTTAAACGAGCCGTGTTTGAGCCAACATGTGAATACTTGTAACGTGTTTGAGTTCATATGTCTGACACGATTTTCGGGTTCGAATTTGAGTAAAATTTAAGGTTTGGGTCAGCTTGAACCCGTAACCCGTGAACATGACTTGTTAAGCACCCCTACATCAAAGCACCCCTACATCAAAGCAATTTCTATATATATATATATATACACACACGACATTTAAACGTTAAACAATATGCCGAAACGAAAATAAAACTAGAGAATTATAAAGTTGTTTTATTTTTTTTAGAACAAGTATGATCAAACCAATGTTTATATGATTACCATTATGCGTATCTATGGATCACAAAGTGTACATCGTTATTAGAATCCGATCTGTTTTGAACAACAGCAGTGACCTGAACACAGGGTCGGACCTATAGTACAAGTAAAATCTAGGCTTCGGCTCAGGACCTCCTAGAAAATAGAGTCTCCACTTAAAAGAAAATTAGTATGCTAACTATAAAAATAGCGCAAACTTTTTATTTTAGATTTGTTTGATTCCTTATACAACAAGCAAACTACTTTGTGTTATAGTTGTGTTAGATTTTTGTTTGGTTCCAAACACGGATAAATGATTATTGTTTATAATAATCAAAGAAGTAAAAAGGGCCCTAAATTTTCATTTCGCATTGGGCCTCTAAAAAGGTTGGAATGACTCTGCCAGACCCGATAAAAGGTTACTCAAATATCCGAAAACCGAAACACGATTAGTAAAAAGTTTCAAGAAATTTGTCACTATTTTAAACAATCAACTAAGATCCATTGGATCAAGATGACTACATCACTAAGTACTTGACGGACGGCTGCCGGTGGGTAAGGTCAACACCAAGATGATGTTGCCCACAACTTAACATGCTCTCCACTTTGCTCTACTTACATCCAACAAGTTCAAACACAAGTCACATATTTTATTAAAAATTAAATTAAATAAAATAAACTTTGCTTGTATGATGTATCACATTTTTGTGAAAACTTGCTTGTATGACGTATCACAATTTTGTGAAAATCTAACCAACCAATCAAATTTTAGAGAGTTTTTTTTAGAGTAAAATTTCTGTTTTCATCCCTGAGGTTTGTCCATTTTAACTAGTTTAGTCCAAAAATCTAATTTATAACAAAACCATCCCTAAGGTTTGCATTTCTTAACGCTTTTCATCCCTAAGGTTTGCATTTCTTAACGCTTTTCATCCCTAAGGTTTGCATTTCTTTCTTAACGCTTTTTATACCTAAGAATTAAATGAAAAAGCACCCTTACGGATGAAAAACGTTAAGAAATGCAAACTTCAGGGCTAGATTTGTTATAAATTAGATTTTTAGACTAAACTAATTAAAAGTGACAAACCTCAGGGACGAAAACAGAAATTTACTCTTTATTTTATTTTTATTTTTATTTTTTTTATGCAACCGGCTATACAAGAGTATACGACACACAACTCCAGGCCCAGCCCATTTCCGTTAATGGGGTTCTCTAAAATCTATTGGCCTGTATAAGTATATATATGGAAGACTTCATTTTATTTTAACCAAACAAATTTTTAAGCCTTTCAATGCATGACTTGAGTAAGTTTAGTATAAACGAGTTTGATTTAGGTGGGTTGAGTTGTCTAACCTGTTTTATAAGCAAGTTGTATTTGGGTTGAGTTGTAAATGAAGATGTCGATTCGCAACACATTTAAACTTGGATAAACAACGGCTTATGCTTGTATATGTACAACACTTCAACCCGTTTACGGCCCATTTAACGTGTTCATAACTTGATCACAACCCAACTACCCGTCTAGTTACATGATTTTAAGTGTTTTAGGATTTTAGGTTAATGTTTATGTATACAAGCAAAAATATGAGTCATTTCCTAGTACATTAACTTCAACCTTTTAACGTGACATGATTGACAAACACGGTTAGTAATTTTTTTTTGAAGGGCAACACAGGTTATAATTATTAGTTGACCAAGTTTATAGTTAGCTAGAAGGCAATCATATATCTTATTATGTTTTTTTTGAACGGCTAATGGTACATAACTCCAGTGGTGTCTTTAAAAATTCATGTACTCTGTTCAAGCTCGAAAAATGTGCCCTTATGCCTTTACGATAAACAATGCAATTACGAAAAAATGAGAAAATTATAGTATTCCAATGAGTTACTTACCGTAATAACTAATAAGCTAATAGCTCACCAATGATTCATACAACCCTCATTACATTCTTCATAGAAAATTGGTGAATCAACTCTTCACAGTTTATATTATCTAAGACTTTGTTTTCAATTCGTAATGGGCTCAATTAACCTAGTATGCTAAATTCTAAATCATAAAAAATGATTTGTAAATGAGCCTTACTTGAAATTGTATGGGTTTACTATTTAAAAAAATTTAACATATATATATATCGGATTTTTTTTTAAAACATATACCCCTCAAAATCACGGGCCCTGTGCCGAAGTCCTTCCCGCACACCATCTAAGCCTTCCATGCATAACTCATACTACAAAAGTACACCAAATTATCACCCATGTTTGGATTCACACATGTTTAATTACCAAACAATAAAGATAAGTATGTTAGTCATACTCCTTCAAATTTCAAATATTAACCTATACTTATTGAGAATAGCTCAAATGTACACATTAAAGAAGCTTTTTGTACTTTACCTAAAAAACTTAAAATAATTTAAATTGCCGACAATAACAAAACTATAGGCAATTGGGAAATTATTATTAGGAAACAAACGAAGATACAAACTTATTCTATTTCAAGATTTGATTATATAAGTTAGAAGATAGTTTGTTTTAATCTTGTGATGATAAGCATCTCGTACTTAAAAATATATTCTACATTATTAAAATATGAACAAAACATTCTTAAAAATATATTCTACATTAATAAAAATATGAACAAAACATTCTCTAATGAACACATGTCGAATAACTCTAATCATAAGATGACAAAAAATACACACCAACTTGTTGTTGACCTAATGAACTCATTCCAAATTCTTGATGGCATTTGGAAGATGGCTATCACCACCTCTGCGGCCGCCGCCACCACCACCGCCACAACCCAAGAACCTCACAAGGCTCCAAGACCCTCTTCCACCAACATCATCACCACCACTTTTCTTGTCATCCATTCTATCTTTAGTCCCAATGGATGTTTGTCTTTTCTTCAAGTCTCTAATATGCATTTGTGCAGAATAACTATTTGATCCAAAACCAAACATAAGCAAGTACCATCTTGGTTTGGTGGCAGAAGTCAAGATGGACACCCTCCTTATTGGTACCTCATACTTTAACTCATGTTTTTCTGTATAAATCATATGTGTTTTGGATTTACTTGATTTCTTGAAAAACCTCCATCTTTGTTTGTGGGATGTTTGTAGCTTTTTACTTTCAAGCTTGTGAGTGTTTGGAGACACACTAGATTCTTTGTAAGGAATGATCTTCCCACAAAAGACAACACTATTATTCATTGAGGTCTTCAAAAGCTCACTAGAGAACTCAAACTGATCATCAAAATCACTAGGGTTTTCGTCTTTGAGTTGGTAAAAGTCTTGAGGATCTCCATTGTTGTCGTAGATCATGAAATCCGAAAGGGAAAGTGTGTCGATTACCTCATCTTCGTGGTGATTCGAGTCTTGCGTTGGAGACGTTTGAAACGATCGACCTTCTTCCATGTACAAGAACTTGAAAAGTGTTTTGGTAAAATCTTGATAACAAAAAGAATCAAGTGTTTTGAAGTATTTTGAATCATGGTTGTTGAGTATATAACTAGTTTTGATTTGTAATAGGACAAATGGACATAACTAAATAAATCTATAAAGATTTGAGAGGCCTTGCTTCTAGAGGACAAATGGACATAACTAAATAAATCTATAAAGATTTGAGAGGCTGTGCTTCTAGAGAGTCCACAAATCGATGAAGTCATGCTCTAAAATGTTATGCTGTGTCTAATTAAAGTTTGTACTCGACAAACTTTTAAACTTTTAAGAGTTGTAATCAATATTTCATTAATATTATTACTAGCTATCCAATCGTGTATATTAAGTCGGTCGATATAAATTTTATCGAACTTAGTTCTCATAAAAATTATTTATAGTTGATTTCTTTTGCATAATAGTATGTAAAACTGTACGTTTATATTAGTCGTAGAAATTGTTAAATTTAATTGACTTAATTTAACTAAAAATAAAACTGCATGACATGGTATAACTAATCATAAAATCCCCTATATCATTTTTTTCAGTTCTTTTAATATTTTAGTATAACTAGGTTTAAAGAAGTTTTGCGGCGAATTTCTTTTATTATTTAGTTTGTGTTTACATTTGTTTTGAAATCACTGCGAGCGTGTTGTGAACGAAACTGCTAACAAAAATAAAAAGAAAATGTAGAAAAAAACACTAAAAGATAACCGAAAGAAAATCAACCAAAAAAGTTGTATGGTAACGATATTGTTCGTATGAAACCCCTGGTCAGAGATGAGCAAATTGTTCTGGGTACCGGTACCAAATTTGCCGAACCGAAAGATCTTAAGTACCAATTCGGTACCGACTTTTGGCGTTCCTGTTACCGGTTCACTACCGTTTTTTACCTTCATATACCGATACCGTAACCGGTATTTTCGGTATCAGTACTGATTCTGTATCGGTTGGCACCGAGCTCATCCCTACCCCTGAAACTAAAAAAAGAAAAAAATTAAAAGTTGAAGAAAATTAACAAAAAAAAGTTGTACGATACCGTTGTTCGTACGGTAACCGTGATCAGGGATGAGCAAATGGTACCGGGTAGAGGCACTGAATTTCTCAAACCAAAAGATTTCCAATATCAATTCGGCACCAACTTTTGGCGTTTTCTGTATTAGTGCCGGTTTTTACCTTCATGTACTGATACCGAACAGGACCGTACCGATATTTTCGATACCAGTTGACATCAAGCTTATCCCAACCCCTGATATTAAAAAAGAAGGATTAAAGTTAAAAAGTAAAGAAAATAACTATTATTATAATATTAAAATAATAAAAGTATTAAAAAAATGACATATTATTATAATATTAAAATCACTATTCATTTCAATTCGTTTATTAATATATCGTAATATATCGTAATAATAATAATATACAGGTACCGTAACTGGTATTTTCGGTATCGGTACCGATTCTGTATCGGTTGGCACCGAGGTCATCCTTACCCCTGAAACTAAAAAAAGAAAAAATTAAAAGTTGAAAAAAATCAACAAAAAAAGGTGTATGATACCGTTGTTCGTACGGTAACCGTGATCAAGGATGAGCAAATGGTACCGGGTAGCATCACTGAATTTCCTGAACCAAAAGATTTCCAATATCAATTCGGCACCAACTTTTGGCGTTTTCTGTATTAGTGGCGGTTTTTACCTTCATGTACTGATACCGAACAGGACCGTACTGGTATTTTCGATACCAGTACTGGTTCGATACCGGTTGATAGGGGTGTGCACGGTTCGGTTCGCTTCGGTTATTAGCATTATCCGTAACCGTAACCGAAGTCGTCGGTTAATCGGTTCGGTTAATTCGATTAATTTGTCGGTTTTTGGTTCGGTTCGGTTAATTTTCGGTTAATAAACAATTCAAACAAGGGGTAGTTTTTTTGCTTAGAAATACATGTAATGGAGGTAAAAATTCATGAAATAGATGTATAAATACATGAAATGGATGTATAAATAAATGAAATGGAGGTATAAATGTATGAATAGATTTTTAAATAAATGAAATGAAGGTATAAATAAATGAAATGAATGCATAAATAAATGAAAAAGATGTATTATTACATGAAATGAAAGTATAAAACATGAAATACATGAAATAGAGGTATAAAAGCTAGAAATATATAAAAAAAAATAAATGATTCGGTTCGGTTCGGTTAATTTCGGTTAACCGATGGTAAAAAAATATCCGTTAACCGACTTTCGGTTAATTCGGTTTCAGTTTTATCGGTTTTCGGTTCGGTTTCGGTTAACGGTTCGGTTATTGCACACCCTTACCGGTTGACACCAAGCTTATCCCAACCCCTGATATTAAAAAGAAGGATTAAAGTTAAAAAGTAAAGAAAATAATTATTATTATAATATTAAAATAATAAAAGTATTAAAAAAAAGATATATTATTATAATATTAAAATCACTATTCAATTCAATGTTAAAAAATTCAATGTTAAAAAGTAAAGAAAATAACTATTATTATAATATTAAAATAATAAAAGTATTAAAAAAACGATATATTATTATAATATTAAAATCACTATTCAATTCAATCTATATATAATAAAATCAAAACTCAATGAACAGTAGATAGAATTTAAAATTAAAATTACAATTAGAATTAGAATTATTTAAAATTAGAATGGTAACATCATTAAGAGATGAGCAAATGGTATCGGGTATAGGTACCGGTCTCAAATTTACCAAACCGGTGTATTTTCGGTACCGGTTCTGCACAGGTATTCACCGGTTTTTACCTTCAAATACCGGTGCCGTACCAGTACCGACCGGTACCGAACCGTACCATACTAGGTATATTCGGTACCGGTACCCACGTTTGGAGATTTCGGTAACGGTATTTTCGATACGGTTGGTACCGAGCTCATCAAATCCTGTAGCCGGCCCTGTATTCAGCTTACAATCAAATAATAAGCCACAAAGATTAAGCAACTCATCGACCTCAACCCCGGTCAATAACTGCCTTTTTCACTACACTTAGTCTGATAGCGAAAATGAAAAAAATAATGTCACATGTAAAGGAAAGGCTCAAATAGTTTTTCATAGATATTTGCCATGCTCTATGTAAAATTAACTTGGATATTTAGATTATTGATAAACATATCGTATCAAATCCTGTAATCAAACTGGTATCGTATCGGTACCAAATTTACTATACCAAATCATTCTCGATACCAATTTGGTACCAACCTTTTGGCGTTTTCAGAATCGTTACTTTCGGTTCGACACCGGTCTAGCACCATACCTGTATTTATTGATTTTTACCTTCAAATACCATACCGTATTGTACCGAGCATTTTCGGTGCCGGTACCTAATTTCGATGATTTTCCGGATCGGTACTTTCGGTGCCGTTACCGGTACCGAGCTCATCCATATTTTAACGTGATAGCACCGTAATAACTGAGCTCATCCATATTTTAACGTGATAGCACCGTAATAACTGAATTGAAAACAATCGAATTTCCAACGTGTAGGACGTGTGGGTCCTATACTTACCACCTCATTTTATTTATGTTTTGATATTCGGTATCTGCTTGCTGTTGCTGACACACGTTTTGCAGTCATTGGGTCCCCGCCGCAACGCGCGGGTGGAAAATAACTAGTTCGTTTAGTAATATATAGTAATATATAGTAATAGTAATAATAATAATAATAATAATAATAATAGTAATAGAGTGTGTCAGTGTGTCGATATTTAACACAACTGTTTCCAGAAATAACTACAAAAAATGAGAAAAGTGCCCGGATACTTCTTGTGGTTTACTCCGTTTTCACCTAAAGTCTATACACTTCTAAAATAACAGCTATAGTCCCCAACTTTTGCACTTTTGTTCTCGGATAGTCCATGGCGTGGATGAGGGTTAGTTTTCTCAATTAAGTTGGTGTGAAATGACAAAAGTACCATTTCTATTAAAAACCTTAAAAGTCCCTCCTTTCTCTCTCGTTCACTATACCCATCAACATCAACTACAACCACCACCACCACCACCACCACCCTCCACTAGAGAACCACCACCACCTCTGCCGTACATCCACCATCCTCCATCTCCGCCATTAACACCACTCCACCCCTTCAACCATCGTCTCCACCATTAACACCACCCACCCACCACCATCTTCAACCCCACCCCCGAAATCGATCATTTACATTCCACGACATAGCTGTATTCACACCACCCTCCACCCATCGACGATATTATAGTTTCCAGTTAAACACCATTTTACAGTCATACACAACCGCATCACCACCATTTCACCCCATGACCATCGGTTAAACATCACCATCATCATTGTAACTCCCCTAAAACATCCAGATCTGCCACTTTAGAGAGAGAACATGTGTGCGTAACGACTGTTGCAAGGGGATTCCGAAGGACAAGATTTGTAGGGGTGGGTTGCAGGTCACCGGCGACCATACTGATTTGGTCAATTTATTTGGTTTAGTGTGTGTTTGCGTAGAGAGAGAACGGATTGCAATGTGTGTTACAGTGGTTTATCTTCATTTTATCTTTTTCGATACTGATTTGGTAGATCGATTTTGGGGGTAGGGTTGAAGATGGTGATGGGTGGGAGGTGTTAATGGTGGAGACGGTGGTTGAAGAGGTGGAGTGATGTTAATGGCGGAGATGGAGGATGGTGAATGGTGGATGTACGAGGGATGTGGTGGTTCTCTGGTGAAGGGTAGTGGTGGTGGTTGTAGTTGATAATGGTGGGTATGGTGAACGAGAGAGAAAGGATGGATTTTTAAGGTTTTTAATAGAAAGGGTACTTTTGTTATTTCACACCAATTTAACTGAGAAAACTAACCCTCATCCACGCCAGGTACTATCCGAGAACGAAAGTGAAAAGTTGAGGACTATAGCTGCAATTTTAGAAGTGTAGAGACTATAGTTAAAAACGGAGCAAACCATAGGGACTATCCAGACACTTTTCTTTAAAAAAAAATAAAATAAACGAAAAACAATGATAGCTATAGTCAATCTAGCATCAATTGGTAAATTTTCACCGGTACGATGCTGTAAGGAAACATATACTACAAAATAAAAAAAATTTAAATACGTATGCGGTTTAATCACACATAAGGCACCCTCATATAACAAAAATTTGAATATGTAATTTATAACCAAAAAAATTATAAAATAAACAAGTATTAGGTTTAATCACACAAGGGGCACCCTCTTGTAACCAAAATGTTGAATATGTAATGTTACGGTTTTGAATAAAGGGTCAGGATCATTTCAGAACCATAAATATTTGCAGAACTCGCAGAACTCCAAATAAACAATCTTTTTATTTATATATTTTTATGTTTAGGATAATTTTATCATTTATTATGTGTATTTTTATGATTACATGCATGTTAAGAGTAATTTTATCAATTTTTATTAGTAATTTTATAATTACACATATGTAAACTAGTTTTTTTTACATATATGTAATTAGTTATTACACATATATATAATTTGACTATTAAACATATGTAAACTACTTTTTACATGTATGTAATCATAAAAATACATATAATAGAAGATAAAAAGACCCTAAATACAAAAATATATATATATATATATAAAATGATTGTTTATTAGGAGTTCTGAAAGTTCTGTAATTATTTAGAGTTCTGAAATGAACCCAACATTCAAATACTTATATCAAAACGTAGATAAAAACAATAATGGTATATTCGGAATGAGCATTAAGGAACATTAAAGCGTATTTCAAAAGTAAAAATATACATTAAGGTTTGGAACTTAAAATCACATAATATTATAAATACCATGTCAATCGGCATGTAGATAAAAATAAAAATAAGCAACTAACAACAACATACTAAAATTCTTATAAATACCATATGTTAAAAAGTCATACGAATTTTTTTTTTTATAAAATGATTAGTAAAATAATAATAAATAATATTATAATATAAATAAATCAATAATAATAATAACACGTTTGTGTAAGGCTACACGGGGCCGTGCGTTATTTTATCACGAAAATCAACTACAACGCGTTATACATGAACAATTCCCACCCCCACAACAAATGTCAACGCGTTATATTTTCCACGGATTCAATTTTCGTGATATTTTCAACGCGTGATGGTTTTGTTTTGTGAGTGTAATTGTTGGTTGGAGGGAAATTGTTGGGTGTGGTGGTGAGTGATGACCACCCCCACTAAAAAAGGTTGTGAGTGATGGAAAAATGGTTACTGACATGACGGAACATGATTGGATATTGTAAGTGATGGAAAAATGGTCACTAGTGACCACCCCTCTCCCCTAATGACTGAACCTTACGAAAAAAAAGTAAAAATGCTTTTACTGTAGTTACCCACTTTTACTTTTATATATTATAAAATAAAATTCTGGACACGTTTTAAAATAAAAAAACATTTCAGCCCTTCTAACGAATCTATCGGACCCGTCTCTTAAGACACCTCTAGAACCGTCTATTCGCATATAATAAGTCGTATTAACCTAACTATCTAAAACTTAAAATCACATAATAATGTAATAAAGTACAATACATACATGCTATATCAAGGGAGGAGGGCCGTCATTCTAGAAACAAAGTAGAATGTAGGTCACGTATGACATAACAATATTGTTACTTGTTAGGCCAGTTGTAAATTATCGTCGGTACTGTTTGGTTCGGACCCACTAAGGCTGCTTGCAGTAGTTCGATTTGGATTTGTTGTTGCGGGTCATAGTTTTTTCGTAATTCCTGGGAATCCAGATGACAATGATATGTGTTACTTTCAAACGTATTATAATATGCCCCTAATAATTGCCTTATATTATGAAAAAATGAAGAACAAAACAAAATATAATCAAGACTTACAAGAATGTTTTGATTTTTAGATCTTTGCTTTTCATAATATCGGGGATTACATGACACGTTATTACAAGGCAATTTTCAAAATATATAATATAATAATTATATAGGGTGGGACGTGGGTTATCATAGAATAGTCAGGGGCGCAGGATAGTGGGAGGAGGGGGGGCACTCCCCGAATTTTTCGCTCAGTAGTGTTATATATATATTTTTCGTATAATTTTTTTTTTGTATATACAGTTTCGACCCCCCCGGCGCGCGCGCGGTTCTATAGAAATTTTTGGGTATATACGTTTTCGCCCCCCCCCCCCCCCGGTTTTCGAGGGCAAGCTTCGCCACTAACAATAGTCCTTTAACGTGCGAAGCGTACGAAGTGCACATTCGAAATTATGCATGTGCAGTTTTAAAATACGCATGTTACAAAAATCAAATCCCACATGCATCTAAAATTACACATGGGTTAAACTTAAAATTACTCACTTTATTTGTTCACTACGTTATATAATCACTTCGTATTTTATTACTATATTTGTATATCTTGATATGGTAATTAAACTTAATAATAACAATATAGTTTGGTAATTAAAATTTTCCTTTGCCCGTTTTATTTAGTATTTGAAAATTTTATTTTTTCACACTATATTGGTTGTATTATTTATTTAATATTAAAAATAAATAATAATCAAATTAACTCATGATAAACAATATAATTACAAAACTAACCACTTTAAATATTAAAAATAAATAATAATCAGATTAACACATGATAAACAATATAAATATATAATTTCCAAACTCACCACTTTAAAATTTATTTACTTTTGTACTTTGTGAAATTTAACGTGCACTCGGCATGTCCACACATATACTTTGGAGTAATGCAAAAGGTGCATTTATAATAAATTACTTTGATAAAAAGAAAAAAAAATACTATAAAATCTGAGTGTTTATACAATTTAATTTGATTCTACCTAATTATCTTAACCGTTTCCTAAAATTTTTTGGGTATATATTACATGAAAATATACATCGAACACATATTAGTAACACTAAGGTGCTGTTTGTTTTTTCAGAGGTAAAACGTCTGCAGTCTGCGAACCACGTCTGCAGACATCTGCAGCTGAAGATGTGGACCAAACCTCTGCAGTCTGCAAGAAGAAGACTGTTTTTTTTTTTACTTCTGAAATCAAACAAACAATTTATTAAGATGAACAATTATAACAAACATAATCAAACATTTTACAAGATGAACAATTATAATCAAACAATTTATCAACATCAACATCTATATTCCATAACAAACATAATCAAACAATTTATCAAGATGCACAATTATAATCAAACAATTTATCAACATCAACATCTATTATAATCAAACAATTTATCAACATCAACATCTATATTCCATTTAAACCCCAAAAATTAACATAATCATAATCAAAATCAGAATATAAACAACAAAAATCAGAATAACTATATACAGGGTTACGACTCAAAGTCCAATCAAATTATTTATTTATTTTTTTCTTCTAAAATTTGATCAATTTGTGGCGGGCCAAGCGATAACCAAGGTGGAAGAATTGTAGCTAAACATGAAAAAGCTTGCATCGAGAATCAACACGTGTTCGTTCCGTTCGCTTTCGATACCTTTGGTGCTCTCGCCCTTGACGCGGTAAGTAGTAACACCGCGAATGTTTAGGGGCATAATTTTGTGTTTAGCAGGGTAGTGTTTGCTATTCAGAAGGGGGTAGTGGCGCAACTTGTTGCCCGTCTACCTGCCATTATTCTGTAATTGTTTATGTTTCACAATGAAAGATTGCTAATTATAATTTAAACTGTTCGCTCAAAATTAGTTGTCAATTTTGGCATCTTGATATCATGCGGTTATGTATAATACTTAACATATTTGTGTAATTGTGTTACTCACATTAACTACACATAGCTACGTACAATGCACAAATGTTCATTTGTTGTTTTATACATTGTCTTTCAAAAAACGCTTTTTTCAATTTAAGCTAGAGACCTAGAGTGCGAACCCTGTAAACTTATGATTTCCCAAGATTGAATCTCCACCGTAGAATAGGTGTAGGTTTGGGTAAGATTTGCATTTCACAGTAAACCTAAGTTATCATAGAACCTAATTTTGTGTTATTTTACACATAAATGTGTTTAAAGAAAATGTTTCTTAAATTTACAAGCCACGACTATGTGCTCTTACACTCATAATTGTGTGACCCCTATAGATCACAACCCAGTCATTAACAATCCCAATTTCCCATGTTTTTGTTTTAAGCACTATCTAATATGCAAATATATTAAATCTTATAACTCGTTATTAACATTCCTGTGGGGTCTCTGGAAAGGAAGATTTTGCAAGGTATAATAATTACGACGTGTTGGTGTCTTTGGTTGGCCAAAAATAAAAAGGTTTTTTCGGGTTCTCGGGTCAGTGTGGAAGATGTTTTTAGTGAAGTAAGGTCTTTGGGTTTCTTTTGGTTGAAGGTTAGATCGTCCTTTCGTTCTATAGTTTGGAGCGATTGGTGTAATTTTGTAATTTTGTAATTATGTAGTTCTGTTTTGTTGTTTGGTCAGTCCCGGTCTTCGGGTTCGGCTGGTTCGTATGAAAGTCTCTTTAAAAAAAAAACATTCCTGTGAGTTTAATATACCAAAGTATATGTGTATGTGTGATTCATTACCCACAAACCAATCCAAATCTGATAACATACTTAAAAGATAAGTTTGTAACAAACTAATAATTATGACATATTAAGCCAAACACACATATACAACCTACATCAAGACACATGCACTTTAGCTAATTGTGAGAATCATAGTTCTTAATTCCAATGCGGGTTATACACTTCCCAAACAACCCTACATGGGTTATCATATAATCCCGGTTATGTGTTTGCAACTTGACTCCTTGTTTAAGTGAGACTAACATAGGAAGTTTAAGCATTGTGCATGTATACATTTTTACAAACTACTTCATGACAGCATGCCTATAATACATATAAGTCAAGGATTTCACCTTGGTAAACAAGTCATAGCCTCTAAAAATCAACTACTTCTTATTCAACCTTATTAAAGTAGTCATAACCGATAATCAATTGCCTTCAATCTAGTCCTAGCTTTTAATTTTTTAATCATTTAGTATACAATTGCCCTCAGGGGTGTAGCTCAGTTGGCCAAGGCGGGGGTAAGTTGCATTCATAAGCGCGAGTTCGATTCCGGGCTACTGCGTCTTGTCCCTCTGAGTTAGCTCCTGCCGTCTCACCCCTAAACCTTAGTCTCTGACCGAGGGGGGGGGGGGGATGCCTCCACCATCATCGGGGCAATGGTGTGGGCCGGCTAACGTGTCCGGTAATACACGTTTTGCATCCATTTAGTATACAATTACTAACACACATGATCTAGAGATGGGCATGTTGTTGGGTTCGTCGGCTTTAGGGTAGCCGACCCTAGTTAATAGGCCCACTTAGTTAACTTGTTGACAAAGTAGGAACCTCTAATCTTGTTCTATAAATACCTATCATGTAATTGTAGTCTGTGTCATTCTGTAAACAATTGTGAGCATCTAATAAAAGTGAAACCCTAGTTGCAACCCGTGGACGTAGGTCACATTGACCGAACCACGTAAATTCTCGTGTTCTTTATTTTCTGCAAGTGTGTGTGTGTGTTTGTTCCGCTTCCGCTCGAGCCTACTCTGATCCGATACCCCTAAGGCCCTAACAAGTGGCATCAGAGCCAAAGGTTCAGTTAAACACACGGTTCACACGGTTATCGCAGGAGAGGGAAAGAGCTGGACGAGATATCTTGATCTGCTATTGCTGTCGTCGCCGCTTACTTGTTTACGACCAGTACCTATTCTCTGGGTTACAGCACGTAAGGTTTAGGGTTTTGCACCGTAGGGGTTTTATAAATACTTATTATGGAAGTGTGATTGTAACTTGAGGCTACGTTTCCTCAATTTTGCTAATATTTTTTTTCAACACAAGCTTTACTAAAAATTTGTTCATCATAATTATAATGTTAAAAATGAGACAAAACAAATTGAATATTTTTATTGATTATAAAATATACACAAGAAGAAACTAACCATAAAACTTACAAAAACAAGAAAGTAAAAATTAAAATCATATTTCTCAATGTTGATTCATCTCCAACTATGTTGACACATGACACCCTTTATTGATTATAAAATATACACAACAAGAAACTAACCATAAAACTTACAAAAACAAGAAAGTAAAAAATAAAATCATATTTCTCAATGTTGATTCATCTCCAACTATGTTGACACATGACACCCTACACAATCAAGTCAAACAAGCGTCGTTCCAATCTTTTTAAAGTCACAAGGCGAAATGAAATTTTGAGGTCCTTTTTCGTTTTTTGATTGTTATAAACGATATTCCTTTATCTATTTTTGGAACCAAACAAAAATCTAACACAAGCCTAGATTACTTGTACTATAGCTCCGGCCTTGAGTCAAACCACCGGAATGCAAGCTCCGACCAACTTTCCAAGCCAATTACCACTTTTCCGGCGGGTAGTCACCTCTTTCACACCGCCATGACTCACCGGAACAATTCTTGATGGACTAGCCGGAGACCCACCCAATCCAAACAACAAATATCCCCTCCGGCCCCTCCTCCGCCGTGGCCTCACCACCTTTCCACCACCATCCTGCACCGGAAAAGTCTTCATTCTTGAAGGCTTTTGCAGCCTTTGACGCTGGCTCGGTTCGTTCTCCGGCAAAGATAACAAATTCTGGAAGATAACAATCTCTTCAGGAGGTAGAAAACCGGCAACTTTGACATGAAAAGATGAAAATGAACTCCCCTTTTCGTGTTCGTCCCATGAAGACGAACTCGATGGATCACTGTAGATATGAAGATCAGAAAGAGAGATAGTATCAAAAGCTTCGTGTTCATGATCAGTAGCTTCATGCATATCCATGTTTACTGTTTATGTTTTTGTGTTGGAATGTTATGTTCAAACTTATGCATCGTTACATGCTATAAATACATATGGTGCATGGTGTATATGATATGACGTGTGTATAAACTTAATTATATTGGTTTATGTTTAATAAACTATAAGCATGTGATTTTGTGGTGTGTTTTTTATTATGGTAGTTAATTTGATTAATTAAATAATAAGTAAGTTGATAAGAGGTCGACGCAGCCCACAAGGATAATAACGAGATAGTTTAATTCTGGTTTGGTTTTTATCATGGTTGGGTCGATAGCGGTTAACCGGAGAGTTGAGAGTACTACTCGGCTTAGGCGGAACATGTTAAGTTATAAAGAAATTAGTTTTCAGATATTAAATATATGTCAAATAACATAAATTACTAATATTTATAACAAAATACGTGAAAATTATATTCATAATAGGCATAGAAATTATTTTTTATTTTTTTAAGTCAAACTCGACCCGAGTTGACCTACTAGATCTGATTCTGGCCGAGATTGACCGCGTTAGATTGATTCCGAGTAATTAAGCGGAGTTGAAGAAAGTTACATCGACAGCCTACCTTGGAACGACTACTCGAGAAGTACTCGGCCTTAAAAACCTTGTTTTACAATCGTGGTTTTTATATATCCATTGTTTTACATCCATGGTTTTTATATATCCATTGGATTGAATGCAAACAAAAATTAGTGGCTCTTGATTGTATTCTAGATAAACTTATTAATCACATGCTCTTATACAAGGATAATGCATGTATATAGCACACAAGTATGCAAGAGTTTAAAAAGGGTCAACTAGTTATGAAAAAAACTTTAAAAAAGGAACCAATCCAAACTAGTTATGAAAAAACTTTAAAAAAAGGAGCCAATCCAATATTGTATCTTGTTTAGTTTAACTCAAAAGTTACGCACACGTATGCAAGAGTTTTAGAAAGTGTCAACTAGTGAAGAAAAAAATTCAAAAAGTAGCCATCCAATATTGTATCTTGTTTAGTTTTACTCAAAAATTACACACAAGCATGCAAGAGGTCTAAAAAGGGTCAACTAATTTTGAAAAAACTTCAAAAGGTAGCCATCCAATATTGTATCTTGTTTAGTTTTACTCAATTATTATAGATATTGTACAACTCGTAATTTTAAATCTAAAGCTGTCAAAATGAGACTTCGATTTTATATATTTTTATTATTTTATATACGTACGTGATACATGGTTGTAACATGCAAGTTTCAAATAGCGATTGCAAAACGTTTGTTATAAAGCGATTGCAAAACGATCGCCAATGACCTCTAGCTCAAGTGGTAGGAGGACTTGAGTTCTTCTTAGAAGGCTCAAGTTCAAATCTCATTTGGTGCAAAAAGAGAGTGAAACACTGGTGGGCAGTGATAGAAGACCCTTGAAAACCTGTGTTCGATTCTTGAACCAAACGAGTTTTACCGGTAATTTTACCGTCGTGTATACGGGCGGGTGGGTTACCGGTTTCCCCGGAATTGGTGGTGGATGACTCGGGTTACTCTCAGGGTACTCCGTTTGTACAGTAGGTGTCCCGAGAGTGCTCGAGATTAATTTGTTAGCCGTTCAAAAAAAGTGGTTGGAATATGGGTGCTAAAAAACCGTTGTAAATCAACTATAAAAGGCTATTACCACAGTCGTTTCTTACACATGACTTTTTTTCTTGTTAGGGGAGTGGAGGTGGAGGTGGTCACTAGTGATAGAATTTCATCACTCATAATATCCAATCATGTTCCGCCATGTCAGCAACCATTTTTCCATCATTCACAACCTTTTTTAGTGGCGGTGGTCATCACTCACCACCACACCCAACAATTTCCCCTTAACCAACAACTACCCTCACAACTAACAACTATCACGCCGTGAAAAAAATCACGGAATCGGGTTTACGTTGAAGTATCACGCGTTGAACTTGGAGTGGCGGTGGGAAAAAAGTTTTTTCCACGCGTTATTTTTTGTGTATCACGCACCGCCCCCACCTCTCTTAGAACCACTAGTCTGAATTATAGTAAATTACTTTTTCGCTATATGTGTTTTAATGGTTTTATTTAAATACAAAATCAAAAGGTTTAACTTCCTAAGTACCTGGATTTTCATTTTGTAACCTTTTGTGTCCAAATTTTTAACGCCGTCCATCAAATCTGTTAGTTTTTTGGTGAAAAGACTAAAATGCTTCTACTATTAAAATACAAAATAAAAATAAATAACTTAAATCAAAATCCCTAAAACATAATTACGAATTCTCTCTCCATAACTTGTTTTTTGAATGGTAGGGGTTTGAAGAGAGGGGCAAGTGGTGGTTGCAGGTTGGTTTGAATGGTGGGGATTTGAAGAAAAGTTAATGATGGTTTTGGGTGGAATGGTGGAGTTTTACAGTAGCGCTGGAGATGGAGGATGGGGCTGTGGAGGTGTAGGATGGGGACGAGGGATCTAAGGTGGTGGTGGTGTACTGAGAGAGAGAGAGAGAGATAGAGAGAGAGAGGGAGGGAGGGAGAGAGAATGTGTGTGTATATATTAATAAAATAAAATAAAATGGCTAAAAGTATTTTGTAAGTATCTTGTGCATAAATGATTGTGCATATGTGTAAAATGACTAAAATACCCTTGTACTTAACTGACTTGGTTAACGGCGTTACAAATTTGGATTCAAATAGCTACAAATTGAAAATCCAGGTATTCAAAGAATTCAATTTTTTAATTTTGAATTCAAGTGATTAAAAACAATGAAACACAAGAACTCAAAAAGTAATTTATTCTCTTTAAAGTCGTTAATATTATAGTGGTTTTTGCATTCCAATAATTGTTATTTACAAATTAGACGTCATAGAATCTAAATGAAACGGTTGGTGTAAGTTTGTTCGTGGGATTCTAGAAGCGTAGACGCCGTAGATGAGAACCCTTTGGTAGTATTCGTTTCATGGATTGTAATAGAATTGGAATGGGAATTCGTGCGGAAATTGAAATTTGATTTGTAATTTAGGTGTATTTGTTTTGGAAAATGAAATGAAATTTGGATAGAATTAAAATGTAGATTCCTTTACTTATGTTGTTATTCAATTCCAATTCATCTTTTTGTTAAAACCAATAAAATAAGGAGTGAAATCAACATTCCAATTTCCTCAAGATTTCATTCCATTCTATGAAACGAACACTACCTTTGTGTTTGGTCTTACAGATAGGAAATGACGAAAGGCTGCCAAACTCTAGTTTCACATATTTTACTTTTGTTTATGATATTAACTACTCTTATTCTAGTTTCTCATAGTGTATTACTAACTCTTATTCTAGCTTCTCATAGTCTATTAATACAATTTTACTTTTGTTTATGATATTATTCAGTGGCGGAACTAGCCCAAAAAGTTAGGGGTATCCTAATTTTTTTTAGGATCAGAGGTATCCTTTATATAACAGAAACAGAGTTGAGGGGTATTCTTACACACGAAAATGAAGTTAAGGGGTATTTTTACACTATGGAGATGGGGTTGAGGGGTAGCATAACACTCTATGTCCGCCACTGATATTAACTACTCTTATAGTCTTATTATTATCTTCATAATTGATATGTCTTTTACAATTATCTATCTATCTATATATATATATATATATATATATATATAGATAATTGTAAAAGACATATCAATTATGAAGATAATAATAAGACTATAAGAGTAGTTAATATCATAAACAAAAGTAAAATTGTATTAATAGATTATGAGAAGCTAGAATAATATATATATATATATATATATATATATATAGGTATTTTAGATTTACTTTTATTCCTTCCTTATACAGAAAAAATAATCTAACTACTATACATAATTCTTAATATTATGTATTATTTCTTTTTAACTTTTCACAATATATAAAATATAATTATTTGTTAGTAAATCCTTGGTAAATACCGATGAATAGCCTAAACCAGAAAAAGAGACTTTTACGAACGGATTACCGAGAAACCACTATTGAGATAGCCAAGTTACCACCCGACATTGGTAAGTCCAAATTTTGTTGTTGTCGTTGGTAGGGCTGGCAATAGGTAACCTGTAGGCAACCTGCTAAGACACGATAACAGAAAAGTATACCATGTGATTTTTTACGTTTTTAAAAATAATCAAAATTTGAAAGTTAAGATCCATTATCTCTCCTTCTAGGTGCATAAAATGCATCTGTCTTATAGACATTGGATATAAAGTAGTTAAACGAGTCGTATTCATGTTTAAATTTTTTTTTGTTCGCGTTATCAGATACCTGTTAAACCTGCTAAGACACGATTTGCCAGCCCTAGTCGTTGGGAATCATTTATTGACGAACAATCCCTTGGTAATTTGTCGCTAATACTGAAGATAAAATTTCGACTAAGATTGCTGACGAATTTCAAATTAGATACTTTGATTCACGTTTTTTTATTCAAGTGACTTTTTTTCTTTATTGTAGCTCAAACCCAAATGTTATGTTTTATCTCAAAACAAATATCTTGTAAATGGATAAATGTTTTATGCTCATCACTCATGTTTTTAGGTGAATCGCGTATGCTAGTGGCGTATGTGAGAGGGGGCTTCTTACAGTGAGTCAAATTCAAACAACTAGAGGTAGGATTTTACGATGTCCTTCAATTGTACATGGTTTCATAGTAGCTTGTCATAGGGATAGAGTCGACCTAAAACATTATTCGGTCAACATACACCAGTAAGTTAGAGGAGCATGTACAGATGGAACTATTGTTTGCAACTATGAATGCAGCCTTGACAGATTGGGCATCATAATCAGACAAAAAAAAAAGTGATCTCTTTTTGTTATTAGATTTATTTATTTGATAGTTTTATTTCTTGATGATATCGTTTTTTTATCGATTTTATGTTAATTAGGTCTTTTGAGATATATAAAATTGTAACACCCAAAAACTCGAATGTTTACATTCGCCATATGTTTCCATATGATATATCATGAAATAAATAAACTAGGCTATTTAACTTAGTTAAGATACTTAGTAAAACAAAGAAGGAATAAATTTTGGTTACAATTGATCAAAAACCCAAGTAGAGGGACCTAATGTAGCAAGTGAGCCAAACCTTATAAAAATTCTGCATTTTTAAGGTTGTACGTATGTGTGTGTTCGATATATATGAAAGGAAAAGGGGGAAGAACACCCACCAAAAACCTAGAAAGGAATTCAGCAAATTAAGGGGTCAATTGGAGGTTAATCTTGTGCATGAACAGAAACTCTTGATCACCTATACTTGCTAATCAAAAGGTATGTTACAATTTGTCTTTTGGTGAAGTCGTATGAAGTGGGTTATGATTCAATTCGTGAATTAGTATGAAATTAAACATGATTGTGCATTAGAATCACAAAATAGAACTTGTTATGTGTATGATTTTGGGTAATTTGATGTTTAAAGATGAAAACCCACTTGATGTAGAATTATGATGAAACTTGATATGATCATGAATGTGAATTTTGGTGTAATGTTGAAGTATGAATTGTGTGTAGTAGAGTAAATGTTAATTGTTAAATGAGATTGATATAGAATGAAGATTATGTGAATTTAGTTGATTCAAGTAGTATTTGATGAATTATGTATGAACTTGGAAGATCATGCATATTTTAGTTGTACATTGTGCATTAAATGGTGTATGCACACCAAGTGTTTGATGAAATGTTTAAGTGAAGATAGGATGTGAGATTTGGATAAAATGGCTTGACATACATGAATGAAATATGATAATGATGAGATTAGTAGTAAACTAACTTAAAGAATGTGCGTTAGATGGAACTCGTGCAAGAATTCGGGTGATGAAGTAGAATCTGTCCAGAAAGTTACAGCCGACTTTAATCGGCTGTAACCGGGTCAAATCTTGTCAAAAACTAATGTTTATTGAGTTTGTGATGAACTTCCAGGAAAAAACTTTTCAAACCCAACTGGAATTGTATTTTTTCGACTAAAATTGAACGTTTTATGAATTTTTCCGTATCGAAGGTTCAGGCTGCGTTTTCTGGCAGAATTTGCAGCCTATTATGAATGTCATAACTCAAGGAATTGAGTTAAGGTCTCAAATTTTACTATAGGTAGCTTCAGAAGATCATGAAAATATCCAACTGGAATTATATCAATCGGATAATCGAGGATTTTCAAATGAATTTTTTCGTGGGCTGCAGTAAGAAAGTGGTGAATCTAATTGCTGCTTAGTTAATGATTTTTTTATAAATTTTTGGTAGAGAGTTAGATTCTAAAAATATAACACGAGGATAAACCCTCCGAGAGGCACGTCACATAAAAAGATCGTAATTTTTGCAAGCTCGTAAGTACAGTAAACGGACGTCCCAAAAATAGCTTATTTTTAGTGAATTGAGCTATGCATGTTAGTAAATGATTGACTAATAAAAGTAATTCAACTAAGAATTTGAAATGATTATCGATATGGATGAACATGCAAACTAATAAGTTATGAAAATGAAGGCATGAAATAATAGGAATTTACATTGGCAAGGACTCAAGCACGGATGGCTAACGAGCCAAAGGAAGGCAAGAAGACAAGCTCGAACATGGACGCATAAGGTAAGTGATTTCCGGAATCACTTCTTATCTTATTAATAAAGTTTTGATATGTTGAACGTAGGAAATCATGTGAGAAAATTATAAGAAAGAGTAAGTACTAAGGTATGTATTAATGAGGTAAATCGTAAGAAGTTATATATGTTTGGAATTACATGATAAAAGTGAACGAGTCAAGAATAAAGAAAGTAACATGGCGTAATGTGGTAGTTAGTTTGATCATGTGGTTAAGCGTTTGAAAGATTTAAGAGTTTGTATATGATTATTTTACATATTAGAAGCATGAAAAATGGAGAAGAAAGAAGTTCGGGTGTCTAACGGTCGTATACGAATGTAAAAAGAGAACAAAGGTTAGCTGAACTGGGCTAGGGTAGGTACTGATGGTCATTTCTCCACCGTAAGACAGTAGATTGTCACCGTAGCTGTTTTATAAGCCACCGTACCGTAAGCTACGGTAGCCACCGTAGCTTACGGCGGAGACCAGATTTAAGTGTGTGATTTTTGTGGATGTATGTATTGACGTAGATATGTATGTATTTAGGAGTATGTGTATAAATACATCTATGTATGTATGCATGTATGTATGTACGTACGTATGTATGAAATGGGATTGAAAGAATGAGCGTGTACGTAAGAATATGAGGGTATGAAATAAATCTAGAGATATGTATAAGTATGGGTATGGATTTACCCACGTGATAGCAATAAAATCCATAGGCAAGCATGATTAGAAATGAGTACGCTCGTAGGTTGATACGTATGAGATTTATTTCTATGGATGTTTGTGACTAAGATATGTTAGTATAATTATATGAAAATGTAAGGGGGCGTTTGGTTCGCGGAATGATTTGGAATTGGAATTGGAATTTGTATAGGAATTAGAATTTGAAGGAATTGGATTTGAAATTTAAACATTCTAATTGGAATTGGAAATTGTTGGAATTGGAATCTCAATTCCATTTTGGTTGTGTTTGGTTGTCAAATGAATTAGAATCCATCACCCCGGCACCCACAACCACCAATTCGGGTCGAAACGGCTCGGGTGGAAACAGTTCGATTAGAAACGGTACGGGTCGAAACGGTTCAGGTTGAAGCGGTTTGATAACGGTACTGGTTGAAACGGTTCGTGTCGAAACGGTATGGGTCGAAACGCTACGGGTCGAAACGGTTTGCGCCGAAACGATTCAATTCGAAACGGTACGGGTCGAAACGGTTCGGATCAAAACCAGTATGGGTCGAAACGATTCGGATCGAAACCGGGTTGAAACGGTGCGAGTCGAAACGGTAGAAGATTCCAATGGATTTACTTTAATTCCTTCACATATAGGAAGGATTTTAAATTCCTTTAGTTAAAGGAATTTGAAGGAATTCATGCCTAATTCCAATTCCAATTCCATTGTCAACCAAACACATGAAGATTGGAAATAGGATTCCAATTCCATCAAATTCTGTGAACTAAACATCTTAAATAATGGAATTCAAATTCCAATTCCCTTAAATTCCATTGAATTCCTACGAACCAAACGCCTCCTAAGTGGAATGTAAGAACTCGTATGTATGTATGCATGTATGTGTGTATGTAGGTATGTATGTGCGTATGAATATATGTATGAAGGTACGTAAGCACGAAGTAGGAGTGATTGTTCACAAAAGAATGGGGCTTGTATATATGTATACATGGCTTCAATACGTTTGAGTATCTACGTTACTAATGGTGTGCCTTGAGAATGAAATGAAAATGCAGGTATATTATTATATCCTATGAAGATTTGATGATTTGGATACGAGATAGTACTCGGAAAGATAATCGAAAGGATCGGCATGAATAGAAGAATGCAGAATGGTCATTTAATTGCATATGTTTGGATTATGAATGATGTCACCAAATATTAATGATGCGCATGTATTTGGTGGTTACAGGTTGCACGAAATTAACATCATTATGGAAACTAAGAGGTTAAAGATCGAGTCAAAGAGTAAGGATTGTACGGGAAGAGAGGTCTCATAGCTTTTATTTATGAATTATATTTAACGCGTTAATCAAGAATGAATGTTGTAAATTCTTTCTAGGAGTGACTGACAAATTATAAATGGACCTTCAAGTATGTCATGTAGACAATATAAGAATTTTTTTTTTAAGTCAGTATTTCTGCTGCGTCTCTTAGGTTAAAACGTTTTAGGGTCCTAATAAAAATAAAGTAAAAGTATGTGATGATATGAAAGGTGGGGTGGAGTTTGTAGAGGTTTGTACATTGTAAAAAAATAAGAGTTTTAGAGGGAGGCTTGTAAATCTGATGTGGCGCTGAGGTGATGATTTGTTGTGATTTGTGGTGTTTGCACATTATGGATGCTCCAATGCAAGCCTTAATACAAATGTTTTAAAACTAGGGATGAGCTCAGTACTGTCCGGTACCGAAAGAACCGGTACCGAAAATTCTCAAAAGTAGGTACCGGTACCGAATATACCCGGTTCGGTACGGTTTGGTACCGGTACGGTACCGGTATTTTAGGGTAAAAACCGGTAAATACCGGTACCATACCGGCCAGGTACCGAACCGGTACCGAAAATGTCAAAAGTCGGTATCGAATCGATACCGAAAAGTACCCGGTTCGGTAAATTCGGTACTGGTACCGGTACCGGGTATGATTTGCTCATCCCTATTTAAAACTCGGTTTTTATACCGTATCGGACTTGGCTCAGAAACGATTTAAGCAGGTGTTTCGGGCAGTTTAACTAGGTGTACCAGCCTGTTTAACTGGTTCTGCAAGATGGTTCAACCAGTACTACCGACCGGTTTGAACTGGTTTTTAAAACATTGACTAATACCAACTCTCCTTGACCCTTTTAGCTGGGAGTTCGTCATGATTAAATTTGTTTTCGCACAAATTATCGTAAATTTTGTAATCTTTTCGTGTTTAGAAATTATTATATATATATTAGCAAATCTAGACATATTTAATATTATTTATTTTAATAAAAATAAAAATCATTGATTTCCCATGAACAATGTGTCACGGCCCCAGCCCTGGTTTGACCCGGTCAGGAGCCGCGGGACAGGAACTCGTGGTATCTAATTGATGCGACAGCGGAAGATTTTTAACAGGATCTTTTAAAAACTCAAAATGCCCAATTATTTTATTCTATAAATCGGGATAAACCCCGTACTTTACAATAGAGGAAGAGTTAATTGCCGAAATCGTCCCTAAGGTTTGGTCACTTTTGCCATTTTCGTCCAAAATGACACTTTTGTACCAAATTGCCCCCAACGTTTGTAACTTTTTGCCATTTTCATCCAAACCACTAACTTAGTTTATTTTTTCTGTTAAATTGAGGATATTTAGATGAAGCTAACAAATATAAAACCACATGGACGATTTTGGCAATTTACTCAAACCCTTTTTTATTTCTTTTATTTAATTATTTTTGTTACATATATAATAAAAAAGAATATACATGGAGTTTTTAGAAAAAAAATTAATAGTATTGTCACATAATTTTTATAAATTTTCATCCAAATTACTAACTCAGTTTATTTTTTCTGTTAAGGTGAATGATGTTTTAAATTTTATAAATTAAGACAGAAATTAATTTACAGCTTCTTTATATAAATCTGTTTTATAAAGAGAAAACGCCATTGGTGTGCAACACATAACAATCGATTACAACTTTTAGTATTTATTAGTTGTAGAGATAGAAAAAAATTGTAAAACGTTACATAATTTTTAAATGTGGTGAGCACCTTGGAAATGTTGGTAGAAATAAAATATTTATTTAATTAAGAATATGATGGTAACTAACTAATACTTATTCTTAGTGGCTTGAGTAAAGAAACTTTTTGTTCATAGCATTATAATTACAATTTGGTGGGTAATTTTAAGGTTTGGTAACGATACGTTGTTTGATAGAGTGGGGGGGGGGGGGGGCACTGGTTTCTGTTTTTCCTTAGGAGCGAACTTAAAAGAGTAGAAGATGAATTACAAACTTGGTACATATGATAAGATTTTTTTTATTTGACCTTTTTCAATAAGGTCACCAGCATTTTAGTTTTATAAAATTTGGAGGTTTAAGTAGATTTTATTTTTATAAAACTGATCTATATAAAAAATTAGAAATTAATTTCTGTCTTAGTTTATAAACATCCTTCGCTTTAATAGAAAAATTAACTTAATTAGTGGTTGTATGAAAATTTATAAAAATTATGTGACAAAGCTATTATTTTTTTCATATAAAAATTGCATGTATATTCTTTTTTATTATATATGTAACAAAATTAATTAAATAAAAGAAATTTAAAAGAGTTTGAGTAAATTGCCAAAATCATCCCTGTAGTTTTATATTTGTCAGTTTCATCCAAATATCCTCAACCCTTAACAGAAAAAATAAACTAAATTAGTGATTTGGATGAAAATGGCAAAAAGTTACAAACATTGGGGGCAATTTGGTACAAAATTGTTATTTTGGACGAAAATGGCAAACCTGCCGAAACCTTAGGGACGATTTTAGCAATTAACTCATAGTGGAATTTCACAAGTAAATTCCCTGATTTATTAAAACATGTTTATTAATTTTAACTGAGCCACCTCTTCAAGCTTGCTAGTGCTCTGTAGCACGTTTCCTTGATTTACAGCAGGTCGCCTGAAATATGTTTTAAAAATATTTTATCAGCGGGGAAATGCTGGCGAGTCACTCTAATTTGATAAAATGACACATAGTTATAAATTACAGCATAAGAGCGATTACAATAGCTTCTATCTTATTTTTATCTGGCGCCGTGTCACAATGTGTGACGATGGTCATACCACTATTGGGTCCTGTCACCCAAATAGTGATGATTATCCCTGATAGGTCAATGAACCTAATCGGGAGAAAATTAGTAATGTGCACAATACCCCACCAGCCAGTGATTCAAGATATCCACGACTTACTCCCTGTAATTCTAACTTTCTGAAAATAATTTGAGGTATTGTAAAACAGTTGAGAAAAAAAGAATGACTCACATTGCAGATTTATACGGGCAGAGTTTAGCATACTGATTAGCATTTTAACCTAAATTTAAACAACATGCACACGAACTAGGTCAGTGACTAATACAGCATTAACGATAACTCACGAGATTAAACCCTCACAACGAATGACAAAGTGCGATACTTAAACATCCATCGAATTCACGATGAATGACAAAGCATAACCCTAATGTGGGCAGCACTTAAACATCCATTGGATAGTTTTAATTGATCGGACATTGAATCGTAGCAGCGATCGAGTTAATACCCGGTATCGGAGCAGCGCCTCGCTAATATTGAAAGTAAATTCGACTTCAGAGCAGTATATTTTCGTTTTTGAACTGAAATTTTGACATTTCTGAATTGCTCGTAACCTGTCCTATTTATAGCTGAAATTTAGGGTTCACACGGCCCGCGTAAACCTTGGCTCGAACCTTACGCGGCCCGCGAGGAGGTCTAGATCGTAGATTAGGGCTAGCGTGTCACACCTAGGCTCGACACGTGTGCGACACGTTGATCCAGATGCTTATCCGGTCAAACCCAGAGTTGACGCGGCCCGCGTAAGGCTAAGATAACCCTTACGCGGCACGCATGAAACCCAAGAATTTTGATTTCTTGATTTTTCATGCAGAGTATGGTTTCAGGGGTCAGAGTTTGCACTTACGGGTAGTTTTAGGAAAATTTTGAGAGTCCTTACACAATGTTGGAAAATACCAAAGCAATTTCCATGCTGTTATAGTTGTCGATGTTATGTTAGTCATCCTTTGGTTTTTTACCATCTGTCATATTATCAAGACGGAACCTACTTTCACCTAGAGGCTTCCGACGAATACATTTGTGATTTGTCACTGAACCACATATATTTTGTACCGTGGCCAAAAACATTTATTCTTTAATCCCGTATCTTTAGTTAACTACCTACATTTTAGTCTTCATCATAATAAGATTGGCTTTAATTGTTTGATTGGTGGTGGATCAATGGCCTTCACCGGCGGTGAAAACAAAAATTTCACTCTTTCGGACGTTTATACGTAATTTCAATCATATTTTTTCTTAACGTATCTTTTTTTTTCTGAAGAACACCCAAAAATCATATTCGTCATCTTCAGCAACTATCTCTTGGCAGTTTCTGTTCCATTGACCCCCACATTCTCAACCACCACCTCTCACAATTAACATTGAATCCCATAACTAAACCGCATCAAAACCATAAATCTAGAACAAATTTTCCAATTATACCTTATCCTAATTAAAACCCCATTTAACCCAACCAAACTAACCGTAACCACCCAAATTGCCATTACTTTCATCGATGGATTTGTGACGAATCCAAAGGAAAGTTAAAGCAATTTGTTTTGTAGTTTATAGGTTAACATGGAAATTCCATTTTCTTGGATTTGAAAAACGCAACATATTAATTAGTACAAGCACGCAAGATGGAGGTGGCAGAGATGAGAATGATAATGTGGATGTGTGGGCACACAAGGTTAGACCAGATAAGAAATGATATTTTTAGGGAGAGGTTAGAAGTAGCTAGTATATCATATAAGATAAAGGAGGGAAGATTGCGATGGTTTGGGCATGTGAAGAGGAGGCAGACGATAGAGCCAGTTAGAGTGGTTGAAACTATCGAGGTGGAAGGGAGGAGGAGTAGAGGCAGACCCAAAATTATTTGGGATGAGCGGATTAGGCAGGATTTGCAAGAATTGCACCTCTTTGAGAACATGGTCCATGATAGGAGTTCGTGGGGACGTAAGATTAAGGTTAAGGATTTCTAGGGGAGTGTACAATTGTGTTTTAGGTGTGGTGTATGGTCGTAGATATGCTTACATGTTATATGGAACTTACATGCGTTTCTCATCTTGTATCTATGTGTATAGGTTGTTTGTGATGTTATATTTGTCTTGTTTACCATGTACTCTTTCACCACTCATGTTATATTGATAGCTTCACACACACACACACACCTCATGCTCTATTTATTTTTTTTCTTGGATGTTTTGGAGCCGAGGGTTTCATTGAAAGCAGTCTCTCTACCTCTAGGGGTAGAGGTAAGGTATGCCTACATCCTACCCTCCCCAGACCCTACCAATTAGGGGTGAGGAAGAAAACCGAAATAACCGAACCGTAACCGATTAACCGAACAAACCGAACCGAAACAAAAACCGACGGTTCGGTTTCGGATTTTTAATAACCGAAAATTTTGGTTCGGTTTTCGGATAAGCATTTTCAATAACCGAAAAAAACCGAACCGAACCGAACTAATAAGTTACAATCCATATATTTTATGTTTAAGTTTAAATTATTTAAGTGTTTAACCCAATGCTGGTAGAAAATATTAATTTTATTTTTAAATGTTAAGTGTTTATAATAAAATCATTACATGTTTAGTTATAATTGAAATGATTTATTTATTAGCTATAAGAAATAGCAAAATTTAATATAAAAATTAATTGATCTTTAAAGTATTATAAAAGAAAATGTCTTAATAAAAACTTTGTAGAAACATAAAATAGATTAGAAGGTTAGGTTTATATAAACAATATTAGTTAAAGAGGTTAACTATAATAACTTAAATGTAAACATTTAAAAAGTTTGTTATAATATAACTTATACTTTTTATTTTTCGAATCTTACATAATTTTGTTTCAAAAACCGAGATAACCGAAAAACCGAACCGAACCGACGTAAAAACCGAAAAAAACCGAAACCGAACGGTTTTTAGAAACCGAAAACCGACATTTCGGTTTTGGTTTTGATTTTGCCCAAAAACCGAACCGAACCGAACCGTACACACCTCTAATACCAATAGCTTCGTTATTTGTGGGATTTTACTGTGCATGATTGATTGATTGATTAATTAGTAAATAACATATTATAGATGATCAAATTTGAATCTAACGCAAATAATTTCGAGCTCAATAATGTTCATTTAAAAATCAAAATAATGGTCTACAATCAACGAACCTCTATCTCAATCAATTAGTTCATTATTTAGATGGTCAAATTAATCCGGCAAGTGAGGGGTCTAGAAATTATAACAATTTCTATGAATATCTTATTTATAATTACAACAATAATTACAAACCCAAACACCATCTATAATGTTACAACTTATTCTCGTTAGACTTAAAGCCACCAGAAGCATTTTAATTGTAACACCATAAAGATGATCACACAAAGCTTTTAAACTATAATAAAAGGTTTTAGTAAGAAGTTAGAAACTACGAAAAACCGAAAATTTCGTAAGGTATTAACACTCGCTATAAAAATGCTAGAGTAAACTGGCAAAATGGTTCCTGATGTTTGGTCACTTTTGTCACTTTAGTCCAAAACTCAAACCTTTTGAATCTGGGTTCATGTGGTTTCAGTTTTGTTGTCATTTTCATTCAAAATCAAAACATGGTCAGATTTTCAGTTAACATCCAGTTTTTTTTTTGTCTTTTTCCTCCCTTTTAATGAAGGGTAAAATGTTCAGATTTTGTCATATTTTCTTTTAACGTTTTATTATAACAAATTAAAAAAATCTGACAATTTTGTCATTCATTAAAATGGAGGAAAAAGACAAAAAAGACTGAATGTTAACTGAAAAATCTGACCAGATTTTGATTTTGGATGAAAATGACAACAAAATTTAAACCACAGGGACCCAGATTCAAAGGGTTTGAGTTTTGAACTAAAGTGACCAAACCTGAACTAAAGTGACAAAAGTGACCAAACCTAAGGGATCATTTTGGCAGTTTACTCAAAACGCTATTTTCCAACTTTTTTTTTTCGAGAAAATCGTCAGAAACAAGCTATAGCGGCAAATTTTCAATATGGTTGTCGTTAGAAAAACCTTGATGGGGAAAATATACTTGACGATATTTCGACAAAACCATCAACAAAAGAAATTTTATCAATTAATATCTTCTAATTATAATAAATGTTTGAGTTAATTACATAGTTAGTCCCTGTGGTTTGCACAAAATAACAACCTTGGGTACTAATAGTTTAAAATCACCTTCTAGGGTATTAACTTTTCATTTTGTAACGTTTGGAGGTATTAACTTCTAAGGTAATAACATAGGTAGTCCCTGTGGTTTGCACAAAATAACATACTTAGGTACTAACAAAATGTGATTTTAAGCCTTCAAATAAGCTTAATACCCTCAAACGTTACAAAATGAAAAGTTAATACCCTAGAATGTTATCAGAAACTATTAGTACCCAAGGTTGTTATTTTGTGCAAACCACAGAGACTAACTATGTAATTAACTCTAAATGTTTTTACAATAACCTATAACTAATATAACTAACACAAAAAAAATGTGTATGCAAAATCAAGATTTCACAAAACACAAACCAAATCTAGAATCCAACAACCTCAAATAAATTGTATGTTTAATCTTACAAACTAGTTAGTCAAAAAAGCCTTAAATGACCAACATGTTGTCTCTCTCATATCCACCACTACATCCCAAAACATCAACCAACCGCCACCAACTCTTCTTGCCACTTCTCCGGCCACCACTCTCCTCCTTTCCATCACCAACCACCACGGTACTCTGCCGCCGAATCTGTCGGCTCTTGATGTCACTTATATCCATGGTAGTTGGAAACTTACCCGACCCAAAACCAAACATAAACACTTGCCACTTTGACTTGCATGAAGATGATGATGGCAGTCTGTTTGGTAATGACTTTGACCTTGGTGTGCTTTGCCATGAGGCAGTTTTCATGAACCGAAAAGAGTCCGAACTTGAGCGAAAAAGCGCGCTTGTTCGGGGCTTTTGAACTTGGGAATTAATAGATGGTTTTGATGAGATTATTTTTCCACAGAAAATGATGTTTTCTGGTGAAGTGGTGTAAGAATGTTCATGACTCCATTCTTCACTAAAGAACCCGGAGAATTCTTGCTCGAATGAGGATCGCGATGACGATGATGAGGACGAGATGTTATCGTCTTCAAGTTGAAGACCGGATAGAGAAATGGTATCTTCTATGTCTTCTATATGACCTCCCATGGTGTTATTGATTATGAAATGTTTCATAGAAGGAATGTGATTGTGTGGTATTATTTGTGAGAAAGTATAGATGTGTACTATATATATATAGAGAGAGGGAGATATATATTAAAGATATTAAAAGCCGTAGAAGCTATTAGGATCGATGAAAATTCGTAAAATGGTTTTTACTAGAAGGAAAATGATAGATAAGAGACTACTTTTCCATTGATGTTCGTTATGGTTGACAAGTGTGACCATTTTTGGTGTATTGACTATGACGATGTGGATTGGACTAGTACATGGATCGATCTATTCTATTATGTCGTTATTACTATACTGGGTCATCTTATTAGCCTTAAAAGATTGACTACATTATATTGTTTATATATATTTTGCTTTGTTGGTAGTTAATAACCAACTTTAATTTAATCACATATTAATCACCTTAGAAACATAGATTTGTTAATTAAATATTTCTGTTAAATGTTTACGAATTAACTAAATCACAATGTTTTCAATCTTGATTGAGTATTAACTAAGTACAAATTTATCATCATGAAGTTATTATTAGAGTAAAGTTAAAAAAGAAAAAACTCATTCATATGTAATAAAATGAGTAAAGTACTAAGGTAAGTAAATAATCACAATGTTTTTAATTTTTACGAACTTTCTTAACGACCGGAATCAGGTCAGTGTTCTTTCCTATAAGGCGTTACAAGGCTAAAATTTGCTCAGTAACAATAGTATTACAGTGAGATCGATATGATAAAGGATAACTGTGATGACAATGCATGGCAAAGGACAAAATGAAGTTAACAAATACAAATGAGTCATAATAAGTGTCTAAAGGGAATAATCATACAAATCCATCTGATACAAAACAAATATATAATCCAATTAGTTGTATAAAGAGGAGTGATACCCTTTGAGAATAAATAAAACAAATAATGTACACCACCATGTACCAAATTATTAGTTGTGTGAGAGCACACACCATCACTCATCAACACTAAAAAAATATTTATGATTCATACGCCTCTTTTAAACTCACACGGCCAAACACTAGGATTCAGTTACAAGCCTATACTAATAGGCTAAGGTGAGGCTCGTTCAAGATCTTGGTATCCTAGTATGTATGCAAACTCGAAATGTTGACTCTCCAACTTGGATTAAACACCTGAAAAATATACTTAAAAATGTCAACATAATGTTGGTGAGCTCACAGATTTCTTTCGTATCATTGTAACTCATTTTTCATGCAAAACATTTGTATAAAAATCTTATAAGTAGTTTGAGGAACACCACATAAACTATTACCCAAAATATTGTTTGATCATTCCTTTGGAATCCTTGAAGGGTATTTTTTGGAATATTTATGAAACTCATTTCCAGCGGAACATTTAGAAACCATTCCCCCATGATATTTATGAAAATCATTTCTCTTGGAATACTTGAAGACTCAAGTCATTCCCCCGGAATACATGAAGACCCGTCCCCTTGGAAAACTTGACAAGTCATTCGCTGGGGACACCTATGAAAACACGTAAACCATCCCCACTATGATATTTAAATAACATTATAAATATTCAGGAAAAAATGTACGCGTAGCCATTGAAAATCTTGATGATCAGATCAATGTCTAGCTAGGACACTGACGTATGTGACTACATGAGCCTATAACCAAACCATGACAAAGACCTTTTCCTCGCACACACCATACGCACTCGACGGTGTAACCGAACTTGGATACAATTGTGCTCTTTCGTCTTTTGGTTGGACGACCAACCAAGAGTGGGGGTTGTCAATCCTAATAGATTTATTCAACGGTTCCACGGTCTCACAAAAACTAATGATTATAGTTCCAAAACAATACGAAGACTTCCCTAGCTCATAAACCATGATATAACTCATGCGCACATACTTGATACAAGAGACTTCATTCACAACTATCGTACAACATAAATGAAAACTTGTATATTATAAACTAGGGGTGTTCAGGATTCGTTTCGAATTCGAAAAATTCGAAATTCGTTTAAATTCGATTCAATTATCAAGAATTCGTTTCGATTATAAGAATTCGAATTCGATTCAATTCGAGTCAAGTAAATCGAATACGAATCGAATACGAATTTATAATTTCAAATTCGATTCGATTCGAAATTCGAATAAAAATTATACATTTTTATTTATTATTTTTATATATAATACATATATAACTTTTATTAAGCTATACTATAAATTATTTTCAATTTTTTTCCAAGTATTAAAATTACCAATTACCAAACCCACTACATGACCCATAAGTAAAACCTATGTAACAAATCTATCAATTGATTTCTAACCATAAAAATGTTAACTTGTAATGTGGAGTGACTATTCCCGACTTCTCGTTTTGAATTTTAGACTTGTAATACTTTATTTGAAACTTTTTAATGTGATATCGTGCTTTATGGCTGCTTTAAAATTTATATTTCATTTTGATAGTTTTTTACATGTTTTAAAGAATATGAATTAAATCGAATTTATTCGAATTCGATTCGAATTCGAAATTTTAATCGAATACGAATCGAATACGAATTGGGTTTTTTATTCGAATACGAATTCGAATCGAATTCGATAGGTTTTAATCGAATTCGAATCGAATACGAATTCAAGGAAAAATAAAAATTATTCGAACAATTCGATTCGAATAATTCGAAAATTCGATATTCGATTCGATGAACACCCCTATTATAAACTTTGCAAGTTTTCCCGTAAACATTGTATGCATTTTGTTAAAACTCGTATGATTTAGCATAAAACTAGCATGTTTTTCACCCAAAGTATGAAAACAATAAAAAGGGCCATGAACTCACCTTAGAATGTATGCAAGTGCTAGCAATAGAAAAGCCCAAGATACATGATACCAGACCTACACGTGTCCTAAACCATATAAGACACTTAGGTCTAAAGACGTGTCTATCCGACAAGATGTTTACCTAACTTTCTTAGACCGAACGAGATGTTAATCTTTAACATAACAATTGATTAACGCCCCGTTGGTGATTAATAATTATCCGAGTCTTCCATTATATATAATAACACGTAACTTTCACAAACACCAGGATCCCATTCCGAAACCTTGTTTAAAACCCGTGTTGACACACGTCTTAGGCGTTTAATAAAATATTCCCAAAACAATATCTTTATCCCTTGGAATCCCATTCCCATGGACCGAACACGACCAAGTATTTATTTATATTTATTTTTAAACTAAATATATACTTATCACAACTTAACAATTAGTTGGAAAATAATATATGTTATATTATTTTACATATTTAACAAAACCGTTTGATAAAACAATCACCACCACACTATATATATATATATCACATTCAAGATCAATAAACCCATTCATCATATTAAAATATATATCTACATATATGTTCACCAAGCACAACACTTTCACTGTTTCAAGACACCGAACATGCATTTTACATACATAAAATCACATTGTTAATCAAATTCTCCAAATAAATATATTTTATCAAGTCAAGGATAAACATATACTTATTCACAAACAATTATCCCATAAATTTCCATTCTTACATAAATTCACTAATTGATCAACAAGTTGTTTTTCCAAAAAATATTATTCACACTATATACATACTCGGATTTTAAAATTCAATTTTATATTTAAAATACATCCCAAGTATATACATGTACTAGCAGGGTGCCCGCGCGATGCGGCGGGGGCAACACTTTGGATTGCGGCACTCGTTGCTTGTAGTTTTCTTATTTGTATATGATAACATTATTGTGGTGGATATATGTCATAAGTGTTACACATGGGAGCCTAACACCTATAATGTCTTGCAATGTTCGATCAACTGCCTCTATCGCCTGACGTTTCGCCATCGATGCCTCATCCCATATAATTAACTTGGAGGACCTAATTAGTTGACTTATAATTCCTAAAATTTTGGGACATAGTTTACTATTTATCTACTAAATATCGTAAATTAGTATTAAATAATTCCTAAAATTTTGGGATATAGTTTACTATCAATCTACTAATATCGTAAATTAGTATTAAATAAATATCGTAAATTAGTATTAAATAATTCCTAAAATTTTGGAATATAGTTTACTATCTATCTACTAATATCGTAAATTAGTATTAAATAATTCCTAAAATTTTGGAACATAGTTTATCTTCTATCTACTAAATATCAAAGTTTTGTTTTGTTATAAAAATTAATAATAAATAAAGTATAGAAAAACTGTTTTAAACATGTAAAGATTCGTTTGTTAATAAAAAAAATACTAAACAAATGACAAAAGTATGTTAGTTCAATCGAGATGTAAATTATAAGTGCAATAAAATAACACAAAACATAAACTTCAAATATAAAATAAACTTTATTATTCATGGGATAGTCTAGATCAAACAAAAACAACTGAAAATGAAAAAAAACATAAAAACACTTGATATATTTCATCTAATTTCTCTTCTTTTTTGATCCGTTTTTCTTGTTTGTGCTCGAATCAGCAGGATCATCTAATTCATCTTCTTTCTCATCGTCCTCAGAATCATCTAAATTTATAACCTCGACCCATTTCCATTTAGAGAGTCTCTTAGATCTTTTCTTTTGATTCTCATACTTCCGATCCTTAAAAACAAAAATTTAATAAAAAGGTTAAAAAATGATTAAATAAATTTTATAAAAAAAACATATATTGAATAAAAAAATTTAAAAAGATTAAATAAATTTTAAAATTTCTTCTTTACTAAATTGACGTTGAAGATTAAACTTGTATGGACTGAACATTGCACCATAAGAAATAATTTCAACACTATTATCACCATCATCCTACAATAAAACATCAAATAATAACATAACGAACTTGTTAATATGAAAGATTATAAGTGAAAATATTACTTAAAAACTAACAAAAGCTTGTTCGACAACTGGGGTGTTTAAATTGGTGTGTTGAATCTGAAAAATCAAATAAGTTAGTATTCACATAAAAGTAAATAAAAGAAAACAATTATTCATTATTGCGATATAACAAAACTTATCATAGAACCGACCTTAGATTTTTCAATATCGCATGCTTGTTTTTTCGCATCAAGTGAATTCAGAACTGGCTCCATATTTTAAATCTCTTTAGCAATAGAAATGTAGAATTGTGGGTGTTTGCTATGTATTTATAGTAGTCCATTAGGGTTTAGTTTTAGATTGGTCATCCATTTATTTAGTAAGTTTGTTGTGAGTTTTAAGTTTTTAAAATAAGATGCACATATCCTGTTTAGTTTGTTGTGGCATGTTTAATAGGAAGTTTGTTATGAGTTTTATCTATACTATATTAAACATGCCACAACAAACTGACTCAGTACAAGTAAAATTAGGGAATATTTTAGTTATTAATGCCGTTCAAACAAAAAACTTGGGTAAAAAACAAATGTTAATGCATGGTAGCTAGGTAATGGTTAAAGCTGGCTTGGGTAAAAAACAAATGTTGGCTTTAATCAATTGTACATTTACGCATCGGCTATTTGTACTTTATGAACGCACGGCGAAACTAAAAAAGATAACTATCGAAACGTTTAAAAAAATGTGTCGATCGTCATGGTACCTTCGGATTTTTTTAAAACATTACGGGTTGTAAGATATCGCAGGAATACATTAAAGAATTAAAGAGGGGGGAAGTGTAACTAATTACCCATAATTATGTTAAATGTCAAGGATTTAAATATAATAGATTGAGGGACTAAAAAATAATTATGGTTTAAAAGACCACTTTACCCTCATTCTAGGGGTTTATTTATAAATAATGGGGGAAGAAGTTCTTAACTTTTGGGAATCCTTCCCTCATGTATTATAATATAGTATAGATGTATCTTCAAATAAATACTTTCAAGATTTGGGTTTTGTATAAAATCCGTTTTCACATAAAATGATAGATTTTCTATAACATATGTATGTTTGTGTGTGTATGTATGTATAGTTTATGAAAAGACCATTTTCAATCAATAATCCACCAAGTCTTTTATTGTCATCAAGATTACCATATAAGCACGTGATGATCATCCCATGATCATATATCTTAACAATCACCATACTTGGTGATTTTCATGCAAAAACGTGCACTTTAACACCCCAAATTCACCACCTTTAACATGTTAAGATGTTTATCACTACAAATCATTCTAACATACACATCTAAGCATCTCTATGTTTCATGATCAAATTACCAACGATGAAGTTTTACCATAAAACATATCCATGTTAGGGTTTTCTTTTACTTTCAGGAGCACAATTTAACTGCAAAACACATACATATATACGACTACATATACATATATTAACATCCACAATTTAGTGAAAATAACCACATAACGTCATCCATCAAGTCTCACGATCATCAACAAACAACATACAACATACATGTAATTTTAACATACATGAACTTGCATCAAGAACACATGATGCACACACCCAACATATCACGACTCAAACAAGAAAACAATCAGCATCTTAATTTGTGAACCACCTTACATATTATAGACATAATCACATGATAAACAGGAATGAGATTAGACTTTTACCATTAGACAAGCTAGGAAAGATATCTCAAGTATGGATGATGAAATTTTGATTGGGTTTTGAGGTATAGCCCATTGTCTAAGCACCAAGTGTGACAACCCGAACTCTCGAGGTAAAAACCGTTTGTTTCGCTTTTATAAATAAAATCCTATACTTATTTTATTTGATGAATTAATTATATCCTTACCAAATTATATTTTATCCATATCGCATTGAACCGACCCGAAACGTTGGAACCAAAAATAAATACATGACTCGCTTGTCGATCCAACTCACTTGCGGAACTCGAAACTTATGAGACCGAACCATAACTTGATTATTATACATTATATTAGTTGATTAATTATATATTTATTAGTAGTTGATTGTAAGTGTTATATAAAAAAAGTACATATGTATTTGTATAAACTACATACGATAACTGCCATCTCCATTGTTCCATTTATTTTGGCATTAATTCAATCAACACCTCCAACTACTTTCTAGCCCCTACATCCCTTTCAATATTCGATTTTTTTATAACATTTGCAAGTAAAGAATATTTTATATATGTAATTTCAATGACTCCTATAAACAATATTAAACAATCTACCATTCCATGCCTTATCCGATCACGGCCCAACCCCCCAGACAAATTCCCTAAATTGTTTTGGATGGTCTTCGGCCCATTAAAGGAAAACCGCCCACCTCCACAAAACCATGTTTCAGTATATTACGTAACATGCAAGGGATAATTTGGATTCAAATTCAAAAACCTCTCAACCTAAATACTATAACCTACATCCTACTATCTCTCTTTCCCTCATCTACTGTGGACGAAGATCAGGTACAAAGAATCAAGAAGATAGCCGACATCTAGGCTTAATCAATTCCCAATCATCACTAGGTATCGTATCTTGCATTTTGTTGTTAGTTATATCATTCATGCATGATTTCAGTTGCTAAGTTTCTCGTATCTTGCTGCGTTTCTGGATTTCCTTACATGATTCTTGATGTTCTCTTTGATCACATGTAGTGTTTGTTATTAATGGTCACGCGTATATGATGCTCAAGTCGTTTTTGGGTCCGGTTAAGTCGCTAGGGTTTTGGGTATGGGTTGTATCTTATGAGTAGTGATGAACTAGATATAAATAACCTATAATCTGTTGTAGTTGATGTTGATGTGCGTAGTGTGTTATATGTTTTAAGTTATATTTTAAGCCCTTTTTAACACTTTAGTCAAGTTTTAAATTTATAAAACACGATATTCTACTAACACTAAACACACATATGGGCAAGTGCACCCATCGTGAGCGTAGTATAGCGTTGGTAAGATATCGAGGTCGTCCAAGGACACAAGAGTTTTTAGTACCGGTTTATCCTCAACGTCTAATCAAATCAAAAGTTTAGAAAAGGTTTTAAACATGAAAATTAAAAACTAAAAATGCTGAAAAATAAAATAAAATAAAAACAGATAGACAAGATGAATCACTTGGATCCGACTCGCCTTTAGTGTAACCTTTGATGATTTCCGCACTTTTGCACTTTTTAAGAGATTATCTTAGTTATAGTAGTAGGCCCCTCTTTTGAAGGTGACGTTACCCACAACCCAGTAGTTTGAGTCAGCAAGGATACAATCCTAAAGGGTCAGAATATTAAAAGATAATTAATTAAGTTATTAATGCGTAATGTGGTAGGCCCCTCTTTTGAAGGTGACGTTACCCTCGGCTAAGTGGTTTGAGTTAGCAGGGATACAATCCCACGTAGCCGGGTTAATGTATTAATAGTAGTTTACATATGAGGGGATCAAGCCATTCGCACCCCCGCCATCCAATACCAGTGGGTATTGAAGGAGGTCCTAGTAAGCTTGACCCAGGTCCTTGAAGGATCTATACACTGAACAAGGCAAGAACCTTACCAAACCATTCCCTTAACCCCTGACCAGGTAGCCAACATATCTTTATATAAACCGTAGAGATATGAATGGTGAAAATCTTTTATTTTATATAGACAGTAAAATAATGCCAAGACACCACGGACAAATAATAAGGAAGTTTCACCTTCAACATAAGAAACTAGTTATTAAAGTCATTAATACAAAACCAAATAAAAAGTGCGAAAATATTAAAAATCAAAAGTATTACACTAAATGTATGTCTTCACCAAGTGATGTAAGAGACTTAGGCAAACATGGCCTTTGATTGTCAAGAACTCTTACTATCAATCTTGGATCCTGAGACTACTACACACACTCTAAGATGGATGATGGTGGTGGATGAGGGTTGTAGTGGTGGTGGAGTGTGGGTGAAGTGGGAGAGAGGTGGTTTACCTAGGGATGATTTTGAAGTGAACCAAGCACCTCTATTTATAGCCTGCACAGAAGCCCGGACACAGCCCCGTGTCCATTGGGCACGACCCCGTGTCCATCATCTTTCTCTTTCTTCATTAATTGCAATTTGTCTGCATTAGCTCCACACGCCCCCGTGTCCGCTGGGCACGGCCCCGTGTGCAGAAGCGTATATGTACTATCAAGATTTGCTTGGATTTTGCGAATCTTAGCGTTGACCACGGTCCGTGTTGAGCTGGGCACGCCCCTGTGCTGGGAATAGAAGCTTCTACAACTTTGTCTTTTCTGTAGACACTTGGTCACGCCTCGTGTCCGCTGGGCACGGGGCCGTGGTCAGCCTTCTGTTTCTTTGTTTTTGCTTGCGAAGATATTGTCGAGGGGTCGGGCATGCCACGTTTATTCCTTTTCTTGTATTTAGGTTAGATTTTGCTGCATATTTGTTACTTTTGTTCATTTATGCTCATTTGATCCTGAAAATACAAAAGGAAGACAAAATAAGACTTTTTCCAACATTAGTACTAAAAAAGGGTTAGTTTTATGCCTCAATTGATGTAATTTATATGTTGCATTTTACACACATCAAATACCCCCACACTTGAATCTTTGTTTGTCCTCAAGCAAAACTCTTTATAATGTGCCTTACACTCTCAAATGGAATGGGTAGAAGAGAAGTTTTGGGCTTGTCTTGAGTGTCGGGAATCCAAGATCTTTTATTAGGCTTTATTTTTAAGTTATTTACAATCATATTCGTTATGATTTATTTAGAACGTTTCATAAGAGAAATTACTTATTTGGGCATAACATGCCTCTTTAAAATCCCATTTATATACAAGTTCACATACCTCACGGGAGATCACTCAACACTCGGCCGAAGATGCATTTTTGTGAAACACTCGAGACCGGCATGGAACTTACTTCTACCATATGCTTGCCAAGCAATCAATCCTGCTCCTTTTTAACTATAAACCTTTCTAAATATCAAGAGGACTCGGGGAAGGGTTAGACTTGGGTTAAAGGTAGGTCGTTTTGGGTTAGTGGTTTGTAGAAAGGGCTAAAAGCGTAAAAAACATCGGTCGTCGTAAAACGTTTTGTTTTTGTGACTTTTATTCAAACAAAGTTTCTTTGAGGAACTTGTTTGTTTATTGCTATACTTCATTTTTTTTATTAAGGAATGCCACATGAATACTGAGCTTTTTACTAAAATAAAGGGTGTTTGTTTTGTGGGTTTAGAAACGAAAAGGTTTAGGCTCAAAGGGGTTAATTAGGGGGATTTTGGGTAGGTGATAAAAAAATGAAAAATAATGGTGTTGAAAAGAAAAAAAGGTTAGTCCTAATACCTCCATCATTTACTTACTCGGGTTTAAGTTGGTAAGGACCGGGAATGTATCGACATGACAAGTTCTAGAGTTGTAAGAAACCAACCGGCTATTCACACAAGAAACGAAAAATGAGCATTTAATTTAAAGATGTATATTTGTATGCTCAATAAAGGCTCAAAACTCACTTTTTGTGGGAATGGGTTTATAATGTGATCGAGTATATATAATCAAATTTTAACTAGATTTGTCATGCCGTTTCATAATTTTCTTATGTTGGTTCTTTTTATCACGACGCTATCGGTTGTAAATTTGTAAAAATATAACCTTTTTAGAACTTGTTATTCCCAAATTAAACCAAGACAAGTAAAAAAAATGAAAAGTTTTTGAAAAAAAAATTGGGGTGATTAGCGGTTCCAATAGAGTTTTGTGTAAGGCTTGTTATTAGGATTTGCAAAATTCAAGGTTTTAGCATCCCCCCCACACTTAAATTACACATTGTCCCCGATGTGTCCCAAAAATAAATTTTTAGGTTGATTGAATGTGTAAAAAGGTCTTTAAAACAAAAATTTATGTTACTGGGCGTCTGGGCATGGGCACGTATTGGTCCGGGCACGGCCCCGTGTTCAGATCGCCAGTATCATAATTTACAGAAGGCTGGGCATGGGGGCGTGTTCAATGAACACGGCCCCGTGTCCAGTTACCTGAACTGGACATTTTCTGCAGAACCTCGGGCACGGGGCGTGTTGGGCTGAGCACGACCCTGTGCTGAACTTGCTGTAATGAAGAAAAATTGTCGGGAGGCTCTGTTTTTGTGCAGGGGGTGTGGGTTCAAGTTTCCCTTAGTAACCTCCACCATTCCGAGTGTGTTTTATCCATTACAACATCATCCAAATACCATTTAATACTTAAAAAAACCATCATTCACTGAAAATAACATATTACAAAAGATCCTAGAAAATTAAAAATAAAGCTAACAATAAAAACTTAAAAGTTCCTAAGATAGATAGGTCAAGTGATACATGAAATCATCCTAAGGAGTTCTACCTTTATTGTAGGAATATCAAAAACCCGGAAATAGCTTTCCAGTATTTAAAGGCGTCGTCAAACTCGTAATCGAGGGATGTCCCTTAGATGTTGTTGAGCCATTCTTCTATCTCCCTCGGGAGGAAGAAGGCGGCCTCATTTTCCACAACATCTTGTGGAGGAGGTGCGACGGCAACCGGGACCCCATGTAATATGTCTCGAGGGGGTTCCGGGTTCATGACGTACCACTCGGCCGGTATGATGACTTCCGGTACCACATTCCACTTCCTTTGTGTAATGATTGGCACCAAAGGAGGAGAAGCGCGAATATTCAACCTTTGGTGCAAAAGGTTGACTTCTCGAAGACATCCCTCTAGTCCCACCATCAAATGATTGATACGGTCGACCAAAGCTTCCTCTACCCCCGTCATTTCATCGATGGCCTCTCTCAAGGCATATACGTAGTTGACGAGAGAGTCTTCTACCGATGGCCTTCTTCCTCGTCGGTCGTTCCTGGAGTGTGATGAAGGTGTTCTGCTATTTCTGCTCGACATTCTAAGAAAACAAACCGAAAGAAATTTCAAATTAATGAACAGTACCTTGGCCACGGCCCCGTGGCCACCTCTCTGCAGGTTTTTGAAACAAGGAATCTTGAAGCTTTAAATTATTTTTCTTACTTTTGAAGCATTTTTAAGCAGAAATAACTTAAAACAGTGTTGTAAAACTTATTTTTGACAAGATTCATTGAATAAAAACCTAACAAATATCACAATAAAGCTTGAAAACAAGGAGATTTCAAACTTTAATGGAGGTTTTGAGGAGAAAATGAAGAAGAAGGCAATGGACAAAAGAATAAAAGACAAGATGGTTGTTGAGAACCTTCTTTAGAATATACCTAGTATGGTATATGTGAAGATCCCACCAGATCTTTGTCTTTGTAATGGATCCAAGAGTGCAGGAATCTTGCTGCATTTATAGAAAATGACAGCACGCTGGACACGGCCCCGTGTGGAGACAAAATTCTGACACTTTTTGTATGTATTCTGACCAAAAGTCAGACATGAATCTTTAGGTGGACACGGGGGCGTGCTGACCTGGACACGGCCCCGTGGCTAGAGGTTTTTATGAAGTTTTGTCTATTTTTAAGGAATTTATCCGGATCGGGTGGTTCCTTACCGGACGGAACAACACCGAAGTGCCTGGGACACCTAAGTTGCCCTAGTTTTAGACAAGAACGCAAGAGGTTATCAGAGAGGGTGAATCCTAAGCTAAATACCGGTGGGCAAGACCAACCTTTATTTCCCTTATCCAGGCTCTCGTTAAAGAAGGTATATGTCGAATCGCTCAGGTCTATGCATGCATCGGCGGAAACCGATGGGGAGTCCTTCATGTCACACCCCAACTTTCCACGTATCACTGGTGGGGAGTATCGTGACGTGGTTGGCAACATAATAGTCAAACAACACAATATTTAAATGCACAGCGGAAGCAAAAGAAAGATATATTTCAACTTTAATAATTTGTAATATCAAGTATCACAATAGTAGAAAGTTTATCCCCAGAAGGATAAAAAATAAATAGGAAACAGTAGTTCAACAGACGTTAGGCATCTTAAGCTTGCGAGACTCTTTATTGATGCTAAGGAGAAATCCAGCCTAGTACGAGTAGTACCTGCATTTAATCTTTTTGGGAAAATACGTCAGTTTACACTGGTAAATACAATTAACCGACTCATTTTAAAATGATTAAAAATTGATTTGGATGCACGTGGCACAAACATTTTTATAACTTGGGATAATTATTTAAATATATAAACTTGTAAAAGAATTACATGTTCCTTATGCGTTCAGTAGCCCGGTTCGTGCCGGGATAAATATCAATTGACACACCACATAATTTATTTATGCACTGACGAGTGTACGCCTACACTCCGCGCTTAGGTCGTGGCCATTTCGTAAAATGATGCCGAGGATATCCGGGACATGGTCATTAACCCCCCAAAGGCGTTAAGCAAACAAAACACATTTAAACGGGTCATCTCGATAATACTTAACCACCAATCGATTAAGGTCGAATGCCCGACCAAGCGGTATTTTATATACCGTACCCCAAGCCCGTATAAGGGAAAATAAGTTAAAAGTATTTACCTTTGCAAGTATAATTCACAAACAGCAAATGCAAGTAGCTTTTACTGGTCCTCCTATTATGGAACGAAGGTTTATAATAACCTATTAGAATCCTAACGGGTCTTTAATTAAGCCTAAACTTAGACCGGTTAGTTTTAAAGATACGGTTCGTACGCACGATTAAGCGAGGACCGGGATAGAATGTGATTTAGACCCGACAAGTTTGAAGACTTGCTTAATATGGGTATATTATACACATTCTGGATTTTGAGATAAAACCGATAAGGTTTGACCCGTTTCGGCTAATTTATGTAAACTAGTTACATAAACCGAACCGAACGCGCAAGAGGCGTAACGGGTAATTATGAGAGTCATTTACAGGTTTCCTAAGTTAATATGCCTTAAATATGTTGTGACATCAGTAAGATATCTTTTATTATGCCCGAAACGAATTTAAACACAAACTATGCCCCGTAGGGGTAGTTTGGTCATTTACAAGGTTATAAAAGAGTTTAAGTATTAACCTGAGTTACAGGTCTGATGTAATCAATAAAAATACTCAATTTAATAAATTATAATAGTAGGGTAAAGTATATATGTGAAATTTATCAATTATAACCAAACTATGCACCGTAGGGGCATTTTGGTAATTTCACATAAGCCGAAAAGCTCAAAACTGAAGTCTGAGTTAAAAAACTTTTGCTTACTGTTAAAATATCATAATTTACCTAAAATATCAGTAGGTATCGACCCTTGTATGTTTAAAATAGTTTTAGTACATACTATGCGTTAAAAACGCTTAAAAAGGCGATTAGAAGCCATTTCCGGGTTCTATACATAAAGCTGATATTTTTATTATTCCAGAAGGTTTAAAATAACTTATTTATCATATGAAATCAGTAGCAAAAGGTTTGGGGTCAAAAAGATATGTAAAACTCATTTTATAGCTCGAAAGGGCAAAACCGACAATTACCGGGTCAAGCTTATAACTCTAAGTTATGCTCAGCCCAAATTAATTAAAAATCTTCAAAAATCCCAAAATAATATATTACATCAGTGGGTAAAGAGTTTGATATCAAAAAGTATGTTTAAATAGGCTATACGCTAATTATGTCGGTTAATCGCTAATAAGCTTTCTAATTACGCTAATGAGCATAACTCTTAATCTACACCTCAAACTGATGTCAAATTTTGGGTGCAAGTTTATAAATCAGTAACTAAGGTTTCTACTCTTTTATATTTTCAAAAACACGTTTTATGGTGAAAAGGGCATAATGGTCAACATATAGGCAATTAACGGAATTATGCATATTAATTGGATAACTAATGAACCATGGTGTATAATCACAGAGGGTTATACTAGCATGTAAGCTAGTCCAATTAAGGCTCTATGGCATTTCTAAAACATGCTTAAACGGGTCAGAACTGAAAGTCAAAGCAAAAGTCAAATTATGCGACTTTCGGTTCCGAACCGGGTCTCTACTGAAAATTGTCGGGTTGAACATGTTTAGACATGTACTTATATTCATTACCAAGTTATATTAATGATCAAACAGGTTGTATGGGTTCTACATTGCTAATTATGCATAAATTGGAAATTTAGCATTCTGTTGACTTTTTAATAACAAGTTTGACCCGACATTTGACCTAGTTAGAGTGGGAATCAGAGGGTGCCCTTTTTAGGGTTTATTGCCCACATAATTACCAACTTATAACTACTTTCAATTCGACTAATCACTGGACCAACAATGATTAATCGTTAAGTCAACCGTTAATTACGACGGTTTGACTTTTAAGCTAAAACTAAGTAAAAACTCAACTACGAAAGGTTAAGCATACTTACTGAAGTCCTATGCACGATTTGTGATCACTTGAGTCTGCTTTGGAGCTCCAGAAATGATCAGAAAGGCAGAAGAAGGTGTGATCAAAATGGTTGCAACAAGGGCCCTTATATAGTGCTTTAATCACCTTGGATCCTTGACAAATCATGCTATCAATGGCCATGGATCATTAACAGATGTCCCTAAGTGCCTAGGACTGTTTAGGGGTCGCCCATATAGTGAAAATATCTGATTAAAGTCGGTTATTGCATGAAACCAGGCTGCTGTCCAACTTTCTGCATCTGGGCGTCTGACGCGGCCCGCGTAAGATCAAAAGAACTCTTACGCGGCACGCCTAAGCCTTGTAATCAGATTTCACATTTTCTAGTTGTTGCATATTTGTCTCTTGGCCTTTCGAAGGGTCAACCAAACCTAATTCTTGCAATTTGACCCCTTCATATTTACATACAAGGGCTTCACGACTTATATCCCCTTTGCTAAGTCCTTGGTCACTTCATGTTAACCCGAAAAGTCAAAATTTTCAATGATAACGCTTTAACCCCTCGTACACGAATTTGATCATAATTTTCTCATACGATAACGAAACTTCATGAAATTTTCATCAAGTGTTCTAGTGAGCATAATTTACCGTTACAAAGCTTCGGGTTTGCTAAAAGGTCACTCAGAGGTATAACTTAAACATGTTGACACATTTAACCCCTGTGGTTTGTAATCTCTCACTTTCTTTCATATTTAGCTTCGTATGATCCATGATTTATTCGTTTGAAGGTACGAGCATTATGTAGGGTTACTGTAAAGTATATTTATTCACTGTTGACATTTTGAACCCGTATATTCATATACTTTTCATGTTTGTCAACTTTAGTCCCTCTAGAGTATTTCTTCACACGTTCGAACTTATGACACGTGTCAACACATTATAGGACGTGAATTTTCGAGGTGTTACATCCTCACCCCCTTAAAAGAAATCTCGACCTCAAGATTTATTGAAACAAATGAGGGTACCTTTCTTTCATTGTGGATTCAACCTCCCACGTGTATTCGGGACCTCTACGGGCATCCCATTTTACCTTTACAATAGGCACATGCTTCCTTCGAAGCTTCTTAACCTGTCGATCCTCGATCGACACAGGTTTTTCAACAAACTTTAAGCTCTCTTCTATATGCACATCTGTATGTGGTATTACCAGTGATTCATCAGCGAAACACTTCTTCAGATTGCAGATGTGGAATACATTGTGGATGCCACTGAGCTCTTCAGGTAAGTTTAACTTATAGGCAACTGATCCGACACGTTCGATGACTTCGAACGGTCCTATGTATCTCGGGCTTAACTTGCCTTTCTTACCAAATCGCATCACTCCCTTCCAGGGTGATACTTTAAGCAACTCTTTGTCGCCTACCTCGATGTTAAAAGGTTTACGCTTTAAATCTGCGTAGCTTTTCTGCCTATCACGGGCAGCTTTGAGACGGTCACGAATCTGGACAATCTTGTCCGCCGTTTCAAAGACTATCTCTGGTCCTGATAATTGGACATCTCCAACTTCCGCCCAACAAACGGGCGTTCTGCACTTTCTACCGTATAATGCCTCAAAAGGCGCAGCCTTAATGCTGGTATGGTAGCTATTGTTGTAGGAGAATTCGATTAACGGTAGGTGGTTATCCCAACTACCACCCAAATCGATCACACATGCACGTAGCATGTCTTCCAACGTTTGGATGGTACGCTCACTCTGTCCGTCCGTCTGAGGATGGTAAGCCGTACTAAAATTCAAACGCGTGCCCAGAGATTGTTGGAAGCTTTTCCAAAAATGTGACGTGTATCTAGTATCTCTGTCAGAGATAATAGACACAGGTACGCCATGTAGAGCCACAATCTTATCTACGTACAGTTGGGCTAGCATGTCGGAGCTATAAGTCTCCTTAATGGGTAGGAAATGTGCTGACTTAGTCAGTCTATCTACGATCACCCATATAGTATCATTTCCTTTCCTTGTCTTAGGTAACTTGGTGATAAAATCCATAGTTACCATTTCCCACTTCCATGTGGGAAGTTCAGGTTGTTGTAGCAAACCTGACGGCTTTTGATGTTCAGCCTTGACTTGAGCACACGTCAAGCACTTAGCTACATAGGTGGCTATAGACTTCTTCAAGCCTATCCACCAAAAATTTGCCTTCAGATCCTGGTACATCTTATCAGCTCCAGGATGAACGGAATATTTAGAACTATGGGCTTCCTGGAGGATAACATCTCGAAGTCCCCCATAAATTGGAACCCATATTCGTCCATTTAATCTTAGGATTCCGTCTTTGCCAAGATATAACTGCTCCTCAGTTAGCCCTAGCTTTTCCTTAGGGTAGTTAGCTTCCAACACAGCTTCCTTCTGTGCAACTAACAACCTTTCATTCAAAATGTTCTTTATTTCAATGCTCTTGGCATTGATTCGGATGGGTTTCACACTTTCCTTTCTACTCAAGGCATCGACGACTACATTCGCCTTGCCGGGATGGTTTCTGATTTCATAATCATAATCATTCAAAGTCTCCATCCAACGGCGCTGCCTCATGTTTAAATCCTTCTGATTAAACAGGTGCTGGAGGCTCTTGTGATCAGAATAGATCACACATTTGATACCATATAAATAATGCCTCCATAGCTTTAGTGCAAATATAACGGCACCCAACTCCAAGTCATGGGTGGTGTAATTCTTTTCATGCACCTTTAATTGACGTGATGCATAGGCAATAACCTTTCCTTTCTGCATAAGCACACACCCCATGCCAGTGTGTGATGCATCGCAGTACACTACGAAATCTTTGGTACCTTCAGGCAGTGTTAGTACAGGCGCCATGGTTGCAAAAGTCGCTAGGCGCTCCCAAGTCGGATTCGGGAGTACTCGGCTTAGGCGGAGATTACTCGGGGAGTAATTGGCCTGGGAGACCAGTACTCGTGCCTCGGCAGCCTACCTTGTAGCGAGTACTCGGGGAGTACTCGGAGCCTAGGCGGGACTTTTACAACCATGACAGGCGCGTTGCTCAGCTTCTGCTTAAGGATATCAAAGGATTCTTGTTGCTTAGGTCCCCAGTCGAACTTAATCTTCTTCCTAGTTTAGGAAGTTAGGGGCGCAACAATCCTTGAGAAGTTTTCAATAAAGCGTCTGTAGTATCCTGCCAATCCCAAGAAACTGCGAATTTCTGTGGGCGTCTTTGGCTCCTGCCAGTTCATAACTACTTCTACCTTAGCGGGATCCACTTGGATACCACGCTCACTAACCACATGTCCAAGGAATTGGACTTCTCGAAGCCAAAATTCACACTTTGAAAATTTGGCGTAGAGTTTCTCATGATGTAGAAGTTTAAGAATACAGCGAAGGTGTTTCTCATGGTCAGTTTGGTTCTTCGATTAAATGAGAATGTCGTCGATGAAAACGATGACGAATTTATCTAAGTATGGCTTGCAAACGCGATTCATGAGATCCATGAACGCGGCAAGTGCATTAGTGAGCCCAAAAGGCATCACTAGGAACTCGTAATGACCATAACGAGTCCTAAATGCAGTTTTGTGTACGTCTTCATCTCTAACCTTCAGTTGGTGGTAGCCTAACCTCAAATCAATCTTTGAGAAATAACTTGCCCCTTGCAATTGATCGAACAAATCGTCGATCCTGGGCAAAGGATACCTATTCTTTATTGTGACCTTATTAAGCTCACGGTAATCGATGCACAGACGCATCGATCCATCCTTCTTTTTGACAAACAAGACCGGCGCTCACCAAGGAGACGAACTAGGTTTAATGAAACCTTTAGCTAGCAATTCATCTATTTGTGCTCTCAATTCTTTCATCTCTGTTGGTGCCAACCTGTAAGGCACTCTAGCAACAGGTGCTGCTCCAGGGATGATGTCAATTCTGAATTCCACTTGCCTATCTAGTGGTAAACCAGGTAGTTCTTCAGGAAAAACTTCAGGGTATTCAGAAATGACGGGGATGTCTTCCATCTTAGATTTCGGCTCATCGATAGTCACTTGTGCCATTTAGATGACACAACCCTTCTTTAAACACTTAGAGGCCTTGAGCATAGTCACTTGCTCAGGCAATCCATACCGGGTATCTCCCTGAATGGTAAGTGATTCGCCAGACGGAGTCTTGATCACCACTTGCTTTTTATTGAAGACAATCTGGGCCTGGTTACGAGATAACCAGTCCATGCCTAAAACGATGTCGAAACCAGCTAACTTCAAAGGAAGTAGGGACAAAGGAAAAGAGTGGTTCTTAATGGATATGAAACATCCATCTAATATGGTTGAGGCGGTTTCTAAGGTGCCATCTACTAACTCCACCTCATATTTCACTCTTAGGGTTTTAACAGGTAAATTCAGTAATTTGCAAAACTTATTATCTACAAATGATTTATCAGCTCCTGAGTCAAAAAGTACTCTTGCATAAACGTCATTTATAAGGAATGTACCTGTTATCACATTGTCATCCTGTACTGCTTCCTTTGCATCCATTCTAAAGACCCTAGCATTGGTCTTCTTTCCTTCCTCAGCTTTCTTTGCGTATTTTGGGCAATTGGTCTTGATATGCCCCTTCTCATTACAGCTGTAGCTGGTTGCATCCTTCAGCTTTTTGCAATCCAAGGTCTTGTGTTCCTTGGACTTGCATATACCACAATCAAAAGTTCTTGACTGAGTCTGCGAGTTCGATTCAAACCTGCACTTCCCAAAGTGCTGTTTCTTGCAGACTTTGCACTTGGGCTTATCACTAGATTAGTGCCCATCTTTCTTAGATTCTGACCCCTTCTTGTTGTCACCGTTTCCTCGGTGCTTCTTGTTCGACCTCCGTGAATTGTCATCTTCACGTTTTCTTTTCTCTGCATCCTTGTTCCTCAGCGATCTTTGTCTGACCGCGTCCAGTGTGAGGGACAAAGATATATCAGCCACAGATCTGAAAGTAGTTGGTCGAGAGGCCTTTACGCTTGCCTTTATCTCTGGGGCTAAACCCCCAATGAAACGAGCTATTCGTTTGGGTTCCGGGGTCACCAGATACGGAACCAACCTCGACATGGTATTAAAGCTCGTGAGGTAAGCTTGGCAATCTAGATTGGTCATTACCAATGAAAGAAAATCTGACTCAATCTTTTCGACCTCGTGCTGAGGACAGTAGTTCTCCCTGATGAGGGCAACAAATTGTTCCCATGACATGTTATACAGGGGAATCTTCCCAGTGGCTTGGATCAACGATCTCCACCAGGCTAAGGCCTCACCTTTGAACGAATAAGACACAAACTTGACTATATCCCTCTCAGCGCACCCGCTGATATCCACTACTGTGTCCATCTCATCTAACCACGTCATGCAGTCAATGGCTCCTTTTTCCCCAGTGAAATCCCTGGGTTTGCATGAAACAAAGTATTTGTAGGAGCAACCCTTATTACGGGGTTCTTGATTTAGTACAATCTGTTGAGATGGGGCACTGTGGTGGTTTGAGGAGAGTCGATCATCATCTTTCTTAGGTTCTTCCTTCTTGGAGGGAGGCTTGCTATGAGCCTTAGAATGAGTCCTCGGTTTTGAATGCGGCGCAGATAGGGTCCTACTTCGAGTCCCACTGTATTCTTCATACTGCCGCTCCAAGGCCTTTGTAACAGCGTCGTCTACTAACGCTTTCAGTTCAGCACCTATTATATTAATTCGGGCGTTATCATTATTCTCCCTTGGGTGACTATTAATTTCGTCCGAGTCAGCCATTTTAATTTGAACTGTTACATAAGACAATGACAATAGTTTATTTGGGAGTTTATTATGGAATTGCCCCTTAGGGTAATTCATTAACCATGGTAAACATAGACCATATTTGGTTAATTTGTTACTCACATTTTTTTAGGATTTTAATATAACTTATCCTAATTATAAACAATAACAGTATTATTAGCACACAAGGCCTAGTCACAGGGACATTTTAAATTATAAGCCATGATTTTAGAGAATCAAGGCATGAAGGTTTGATCATAGTTCTTTACCTTTTTCAGACAGGGTCGCAGACTATTACTGTCTTTTGTCTCATATGAAAATGAGCAGGGCCCGTAGGCACTATATTACCAATGTATGGTCAAAACATGATCATCTTAATTGATGATTTAAACCCATGATTCATAGATCATTATGTTGGGCTAGGAATCTTTGGAAAGATCCTTATATAAGAATGACGTGTGTGATTTTTAACGAATCACGTCTGCTAGGAGCGTTAACATGTTTTCAGATGTTAACTGGGATTTGAATCTTTTTAACAGGTTTTACCATCTTGGCCAGGTCTTATAACGACATGTAGGCTAGGTTATACCTTTAAGATCCTTAGTTAATATTTAAGTAGGCAGATTATTTTTAAAAGGAATGATTTTGATTCATTTATTTCATATATAATTTATTTATGCATATATTGGCAAAAATGAAATTTATAAATTAAACATTCCATTAATTATTAATAGATTACACATCGCCCTAAACGGGACTTTTTAATAGAACAACATACCCACGCAGGGGTTAAACTAAAATACTTGTCCACGCAGGGACTTAAACAAACAACATACCCTCGTAGGGGTTAACAGAAAGATAGACCCACGCAGGGGTCAAAACAAACAAACATACCCACACAGGGGTCAATACAGCAAGACAGGCCCACGCAGGGGCTCAACTGGTACAAGGAAATTATAACAAATAATGGAAGGATTCAATGGTCCTTCTTGCTCTTCCCTTTTATTAAACTTGTCAATCACTGGAAGAAACTTTGTCGCTCCCTGCGATCTCTGTGAAAATCTCTCTCGACTTGGTCCAACCTTTGAAGAATTTCTTCATGCTCTGGTGGGGAGAACCTTGGCGGCTGCGATTGTTGCCGAATTTTAGGTCTAGCAGGTATTTAGTACCCATGAGTTGGGTACCCTACTCCCCACGGAGCTCCATACGGTCCTTCAAGATGAAGGGCGTTATAGTTGGCCGCTACCAAGTATGGATCGGCTTCAGCGTAATTATAGTTGGTGTGCACCGGCTGCTCAAACGGGTTATATGCCATTGAACCAGTGTAGGCAGGAATCGGGTTATCAAAACCCATCGGTGGTGGCTGCGGTGCAACTGGGTTTGATGGTCCACCCATTTGCGGGTCTTCCTGTAGTGGCGGATAATGACTGCCACTTGATTGACGAGGAGAGCTAAAATGAAAATCTCCTCCACTCGCGGACATTCGCGCGCCTGTCCTCCTACGCCTCGGCGGTTCTGGAGGTGCCTGATTAACTGGCGGTGGTGGAGGCGGTGACGTGACTGCCACAAATCATGAATCCCCAGAGGGATCCTGCTGCTGCTGCTGCTGGTGAGGCGACGAATGATGCGAGGGTGTAAAATACCACTCGAACTGGTTAAATCGTGCCTGATAACTATCCGGACCATGGTAGGGTGATCCATGAAAAGACGAACCATTGGAGACCTCGATAGGATGGTTGGGAGTTCCGGTTGCGGGCTCGACGGGATCCGTGTCCTCGCCCATGTCTTCTGCATGATCACCGGAGAAATGATCCTCTGGCCCCAATGGGTTAAAACCCACTGGTTCTTGTATGTAGTTTGCCGGGTTAAACCGGCCACGGAAAACAGGTGTGGGGTCTCCAAAGGAATGGTGCGATAAGGATCGCTGTAGAGGTATGTAAGAAGGTTGTGGGTTATTGGGCTCATTTTCCGACTGTGGCCCATAAGAGTTTTGAAAGGGAGGCGTCGAGCTGTGCGAAACCGACCGTTTAGCCGGCTCAAAAAGGTTCCTCCTGTTGTCTCGAGGATCGGCACTCTCGGTGGTAGAAGGAGCTCGCATATGCGAAGGCCCGGCCTCGTGGTCATTGGGGGCGGTGATTGGCCCCTTGCCTCTTCCTCTTCGTCGGAAAAATCTTGGCGGCATATTTAATCCTGTCAATATAACATAAGATAACGACATGAATATATAAAATAAAGGACAAAACAAAACAAAACTAAGTAGAATTTGTCCTATGTTATTTGTCTAGACTCGAAAGTTTTTAGGAATGTGCAATTGTGTCATTGAGATTAAACACAAAAGGCTAGTGTTTAATTCACTCAATGTTGGCTCTGATACCAACCTGTCACACCCCGACTTTCCACGTATCACCGGTGGGCCCGGTGGGGAGTATCGTGACGTGGTTGGCAACATAATAGTCAAACAACACAATATTTAAATGCACAGCGGAAGCAAAAGAAAGATATATTTCAACTTTAATAATTTGTAATATCAAGTATCACAACAGTAGAAAGTTTATCCCTAGAAGGATCAAAAATAAATAGGAAACAGTAGTTCAACAGACGTTAGGCATCTTAAACTTGCGAGACTCTTTATTGATGCTAAGGAGAAATCCAGCCTATTACGAGTAGTACCTGCATTTAATCTTTTTGGGAAAATACGTCAGTTTACACTGGTAAATACAATTAACCGACTCATTTTAAAATGATTAAAAATTGATTTGGATGCACGTGGCACAAACATTTTTATAACTTGGGATAATTATTTAAATATATAAACTTGTAAAAGAATTACATGTTCCTTATGCTTTCAGTAGCCCGGTTCGTGCTGGGTTAAAGATCACTTGACACACCACATAATTTATTTATGCACTGACGAGTGTACACCTACACTCCGCCCTTAGGTCGTGGCCATTTCGTAAAATGATGCCGAGGGTATCCGGGACATGGTCATTAACCCCCCAAAGGCGTTAAGCAAACAAAACATGGTCATCTCGATAATACTTAACCACCAATCGATTAAGGTCGAATGCCCGACCAAGCGGTATTTTATATACCGTACCCCAAGCCCGTATATGGGAAAATAAGTTAAAACTATTTACCTTTGCAAGTATAATTCACAAACAGCAAATGCTAGTAGCTTTTACTGGTCCTCCTATTCTGGAACGAAGGTTTATAATAACCTATTAGAATCCTAACGGGTCTTTAATTAAGCCTAAACTTAGACCGGTTAGTTTTAAAGATACGGTTCGTACGCACGATTAAGCGAGGACCGGGATAGAATGTGATTTAGACCCAACAAGTTTGAAGACTTGCTTAATATGGGTATATTATACACATTCTGGATTTTGAGATAAAACCGATAAGGTTTGACCCGTGTCGGCTAATTTATGTAAACTAGTTACATAAACCGAACCGAACGCGCAAGAGGCGTAACGGGTAATTATGAGATTCATTTACAGGTTTCCTAAGTTAATATGCCTTAAATATGTTGTGATATCAGTAAGATATCTTTTATTATGCCCGAAACGAATTTAAACACAAACTATGCCCCGTAGGGGTAGTTTGGTCATTTACAAGGTTATAAAAGAGTTTAAGTATTAACCTGAGTTACAGATCTGATGTAATCAGCAAAAATACTCAATTTAATAAATTATAATAGTAGGGTAAAGTATATATGTGAAATTTATCAATTATAACCAAACTATGCACCGTAGGGGCATTTTGGTAATTTCACATAAGCCGAAAAGCTCAAAACTAACGTCTGAGTTAAACAACTTTTGCTTACTGTTAAAATATCATAATTTACCTAAAATATCAGTAGGTATCGACCCTTGTATGTTTAAAATAGTTTTAGTACATACTATGCGTTAAAATCGCTTAAAAAGGCGATTAGAAGCCATTTCCGGGTTCTATACATAAAGCTGATATTTTTATTATTCCAAAAGGTTTAAATAACTTATTTATCATATGAAATCAGTAGCAAAAGGTTTGGGGTCAAAAAGATATGTAAAACTCATTTTATAGCTCGAAAGGGCAAAACCGACATTTACCGGGTCAAGCTTATAACTCTAAGTTATGCTCAGCCTAAAATTAATTAAAAATCTTCAAAAATCCCAAAATAATATATTACATCAGTGGGTAAAGAGTTTGATATCCAAAAGTATGTTTAAATAGGCTATATGCTAATTATGTCGGTTAATCGCTAATAAGCTTTCTAATTACGCTAATGAGCATAACTCTCAATCTACACCTCAAACTGATGTCAAATTTTGGCTGCAAGTTTATAAATCAGTAACTAAGGTTTCTACTCTTTTATATTTTCAAAAACACGTTTTATGGTGAAAAGGGCATAATGGTCAACATATAGGCAATTAACGGAATTATGCATATTAATTGGATAACTAATGAACCATGGTGTATAATCACAGAGGGTTATACTAGCATGTAACCTAGTCCAATTAGGGCTCTATGGCATTTCTAAAACATGCTTAAACGGGTCAGAACTGAAAGTCAAAGCAAAAGTCAAATTATGCGACTTTCGGTTCCGAACCGGGTCTCTACTGATAATTGTCGGGTTGAACATGTTTAGACATGTTCTTATATTCATTACCAAGTTATATTAATGATCAAACAGGTTGTATGGGTTCTACATTGCTAATTATGCATAAATTGGAAATTTAGCATTCTGTTGACTTTTTAATAACAAGTTTGACCCGACATTTGACCTAGTTAGAGTGGGAATCAGAGGGTGCCCTTTTTAGGGTTTATTGCCCACATAATTACCAACTTATAACTACTTTCAATTCGACTAATCACTGGACCAACAATGATTAATCGTTAAGTCAACCGTTAATTACGACGGTTTGACTTTTAAGCTAAAACTAAGTAAAAACTCAACTACGAAAGGTTAAGCATACTTACTGAAGTCCTATGCACGATTTGTGATCACTTGAGTCTGCTTTGGAGCTCCAGAAATGATCAGAAAGGCAGAAGAAGGTGTGATCAAAATGGTTGCAACAAGGGCCCTTATATAGTGCTTTAATCACCTTGGATCCTTGACAAATCATGCTATCAATGGCCATGGATCATCAACAGATGTCCCTAAGTGCCTAGGACTGTTTAGGGGTCGCCCATATAGTGAAAATATCTGATTAAAGTCGGTTATTGCGTGAAACCAGGCTGCTGTCCAACTTTCTGCATCTGGGCGTCTGACGCGGCCCGCGTAAGATCAAAAGAACTCTTACGCGGCACGCCTAAGCCTTGTAATCAGATTTCACATTTTCTAGTTGTTGCATATTTGTCTCTTGGCCTTTCGAAGGGTCAACCAAACCTAATTCTTGCAATTTGACCCCTTCATATTTACATACAAGGGCTTCACGACTTATATCCCCTTTGCTAAGTCCTTGGTCACTTCATGTTAACCCGAAAAGTCAAAATTTTCAATGTTAACGCTTTAACCCCTCGTACACGAATTTGATCATAATTTTCTCATACGATAACGAAACTTCATGAAATTTTCATCAAGTGTTCTAGTGAGCATAATTTACCGTTACAAAGCTTTGGGTTTGCTAAAAGGTCACTCAGAGGTATAACTTAAACATGTTGACACATTTAACCCCTGTGGTTTGTAATCTCTCACTTTCTTTCATATTTAGCTTCGTATGATCCATGATTTATTCGTTTGAAGGTACGAGCATTATGTAGGGTTACTGTAAAGTATATTTATTCACTGTTGACATTTTGAACCCGTATATTCATATACTTTTCATGTTTGTCAACTTTAGTACCTCTAGAGTATTTCTTCACACGTTCGAACTTATGACACGTGTCAACACATTATAGGACGTGAATTTTCGAGGTGTTACATCCTCACCCCCTTAAAAGAAATCTCGACCTCAAGATTTATTGAAACAAATGAGGGTACCTTTCTTTCATTGTGGATTCAACCTCCCACGTGTATTCGGGACCTCTACGGGCATCCCATTTTACCTTTACAATAGGCACATGCTTCCTTCGAAGCTTCTTAACCTGTCGATCCTCGATCGACACAGGTTTTTCAACAAACTTTAAGCTCTCTTCTATATGCACATCTGTATGTGGTATTACCAGTGATTCATCAGCGAAACACTTCTTCAGATTGCAGATGTGGAATACATTGTGGATGCCACTGAGCTCTTCAGGTAAGTTTAACTTATAGGCAACTGATCCGACACGTTCGATGACTTCGAACGGTCCTATGTATCTCGGGCTTAACTTGCCTTTCTTACCAAATCGCATCACTCCCTTCCAGGGTGATACTTTAAGCAACTCTTTGTCGCCTACCTCGATGTTAAAAGGTTTACGCTTTAAATCTGCGTAGCTTTTCTGCCTATCACGGGCAGCTTTGAGACGGTCACGAATCTGGACAATCTTGTCCGCCGTTTCAAAGACTATCTCCGGTCCTGATAATTGGACATCTCCAACTTCCGCCCAACAAACGGGCGTTCTGCACTTTCTACCGTATAATGCCTCAAAAGGCGCAGCCTTAATGCTGGTATGGTAGCTATTGTTGTAGGAGAATTCGATTAACGGTAGGTGGTTATCCCAACTACCACCCAAATCGATCACACATGCACGTAGCATGTCTTCCAACGTTTGGATGGTACGCTCACTCTGTCCGTCCGTCTGAGGATGGTAAGCCGTACTAAAATTCAAACGCGTGCCCAGAGATTGTTGGAAGGTACGAGCATTATGTAGGGTTACTGTAAAGTATATTTATTCACTGTTGACATTTTGAACCCGTATATTCATATACTTTTCATGTTTGTCAACTTTAGTCCCTCTAGAGTATTTCTTCACACGTGTCAACACATTATAGGACGTGAATTTTCGAGGTGTTACACTTCACGGCACAATCGACACAGGGAAAACTATCGCTCAAGTCCTCGCAAGAGTTAGAGGTGATTTCGGGAGCAACGATGTTGTTATAATCCGAATGCGATCTCAACAATTCTCCTTGATCGTCGTCTTGAGATGAATTAGTCATTTCCATCTCAAGTTCTTTTATCCATTGGAGAATTAGTTCTTCCATTTGAAATTATTCTTCAAGAATCATTTCATCTAGAAGGGATGATTGAGAGCATTCGAGGGAGAGATAGGGATTATTTTTACTTTTGCCCATCTTAAGGCTACAGGAAAACGATGGGTCTATATAGTGGGGAATGTAATTTAAAAAATAACATTTTAAATCTTCATGAGTTCCACCACATATTTGACACCACGTACCATAAGAGGAGAGAAAGTAAAAAAGATCAGTATCACTCATGTGTGCGTCAGAAATTACCAACCGTCGGGATCTTACGGTTCTGTTTTCAGTATCTTAAACTTGGGCACGGGGGCGTGTTTAGTGGGCACGGCCCCGTGTTCAGCTACTGTCTGACTTAAAACAGGATTGCTAGTACAAAAGATTGGGCACGGGGGCGTGTTCAGCGGGCACGGCCCCGTGCTGAGCTCTGCAGAAGCTGAAAAATTAAGAAAAATCCTAAAAAAACAGAAAAATAAGAAAAACGATTAGGCCGTTGATTCCTAACTTTCTTAAAATCCATGTGTCCCCGGCAACGGCGCCAAAAACTTGATGTGCGTAGTGTGTTATATGTTTTTAGTTATATTTTAAGCCCTTTTTAACACTTTAGTCAAGTTTTAAATTTATAAAACACGATATTCTACTAACACTAAACACACATATGGGCAAGTGCACCCATCGTGAGCGTAGTATAGCGTTGGTAAGATACCGTGTCACACCCCCAAGTTCCACACGCGGAGTATCACCGCAGGAGGCGTGACATGACCAGGATCAAGCCACCAATCATATTGAACAATGTATTAAAGTAAATATAAAACCAACCAACAATATAATTGGTGTCCAAAACAAATTAACCAAGTTCAAGTTATCAGCGGAAGCATAAAGTTTAAAACCAAAACATAAGTTTAACAGTTCAAATGTTTAACATGGAACTCAACAGTCCATGTCCCACAACGACCTCAACCTCCTGTGCAAGCTCCATCTAAGCACCTAACGACCTGCAAGGCATATAGTAACGAATCAACAAAAAAGTTGAGCGAGTTCATAGTTGGGTGTTCGTTTTAAGTTGTTTCAAAAACATAGGTTTCGTTTAGCTGGCTTACTTGCCGTGGGGGTTACCCCATAGTTTAAAAACATGTTCATTCCTTTCCTTTTACTCTGGCTCCCAGCCGTGGAGGCTACCCCATGAATATCCCACTAGACCCGTTACCATATCGACTACTGACTAAGAAAGTTGGGTGCCCTAAGTCAATGTCTATCATCATTGACGTGCCTAGATCCATTAGTCCACTCCCGTCCTCTACAGCACGGTGTGAGGCTAGTCAAACCTAATAGCGCTATTTAACTAATGACCCGTTCGCCATTGGCCCGACGATTAAGTCGATTTAAAAATGAGGGACTTATGATAGAGTTTTTGGTCTAGCATCAATGTTGTCACCCTTCAGTTAAGAGGGTGGAGGTACGTGTCCCATACAAGGAGATCACGTAGGTTCCAATGTTGTCACCCTTCAATTCAGAGGGTGGAGGTACGTGTCCCATACAAGGAGATCACGCAGGTTTTCCTTTCAATCAATTAACCATTCCCAACCACCGGGAATCCCATGCCTTGTAGAAAGTGTGAACTCACCTTAGGTTAGCTCGGCAGATAAACAAAAGGTTAATCGAGCTGCTAGTGGTCAACCACGTCCTAACATGGTTACCATACAAGTCAAGTCTAGGTTCAAGTAGTGCACGTAAGTTTACACATAAGCTAACAAGTTACGAACATATAACGATCATGGCAAACACGTAGAATCATGGCAACTAGTTAACCTACACTTGACATGTTAAACTGTAGCATACAGTTCACATAATCATAACCCAACTTGTGCGACTCGAGTGATTAGGCCGCTATGGTTGTGCAAGCCCAATCATCTTGTGCAATCCAAAGGATAAAGCCCAATAATCATCCGGCCCAACCTGTTGTGCGTTCAACACAATCTTGTGCGACTCACAACGGGTTGTGCGACTCAGAAACATACCTGGCCCAACAACAAATGTAATCCAAAACTCATTCGGCCCAAACATATAAACAGACACTTATCTTGTGCGGTCCAAATACACTTGTGCGATTTAGTGTAACTTGTGCGATTGGGTTTTGGGCTGTTCGGCCCAACAACATAACATAGCTTAATAAATTGTGCGGCCCAACATCTTGTGCGATCAGAACAACCTTGTGCGATTCACAAGATGTTGTGCGATTATGTTTATAGAGGTTATACAATGTGCTTTAACAGTTGAACTTCATAAAATTCCTAACTTGTGCGACTGGCCTTGTGCGATTAGTTTTATGTTTCCTTAAATCATGCAAGTCAGTTTCTCTATTCTAACAGTTTCCAACTTTGCATTAATCGATCAAACATGATTTTATCAATTAATTTCTTATGAAACCTAATTATATTCAAAGCATAAACAACATCTTATAACATTAAACTATCAGATTAAAGCTTTCAAAATCATCATACAATACTTCATGCCAAATCATACGAATCAATTGAACATCTAAACGAGATCAACCGCCCATCTATATTTATTCGGTCCTAGATTAACAATCCATCATAATCTTCATCGAATCAAATAGTATGGTTAACATTAAGATGCAATACTTATCATGCAAACAATCCGAAAACAGAAACATGATAGCCGATTAACATCTATTCGGTTCTAGATCAATATCATGCAAATCCGATTCACATGAACATCATCACATAAACCCTAATTCCAAACCAACACTAATCTCATAATCATTATATGGATTCGGATCAATCATACAGAAACATCAAACAATCATTCATCATTTAATCATGCATTATCTCAATTGTTCATTGTCAAACAATCAAACACCAACACTAATAAGATGCTAACCGAATCGATCTATGAACCAAGGATGGTGTGTGTGATGATAAATCTTCGAGAGGGAGGTGAGACACCCGTCGGCTTTCACTTCGAGAGAGGAGGGTGGCTGCCGTCAAACAGGAAGGAGGAGAGGAGAGAGCTTAGGGTTTGTGTGTCTTCTTGTGTTTTGCAAGTAATGAGAAACAAAACCCCACACATAGGTGCTTGTATGTGTATAAAAGGAGTGGGCCGAACCCGTACATGGGCCGCCCTTGGTTTCGAGTTCAAGGAGAGTGGACCGAGTATGGTGTGGGACAAAAGCCCATAAGCTTGTGCGATCAGACATGCTTTGTGCGACTAGTTATACATATACACATTATAGTTTCATACCACATAACACAACATTCCATTAAAAGCACGCATCACATAATCACATAACGTTCAAACAAGTTACATCCAACATAAAGATAGGTTCTAAAATACGAGTTGTCACATACCGAGGTCGTCCAAGGACACAAGAGCTTTTAGTACCGGTTTATCCTCAACGTCTAATCAAATCAAAAGTTTAGAAAAGGTTTTAAACATGAAAATTAAAAACTAAAAAGGATGAAAAATAAAATAAAATAAAAACAGATAGACAAGATGAATCACTTAGATCCGACTCGCCTTTAGTGTAACCTTTGATGATTTTCGCACTTTTGCACTTTTTAAGAGATTATCTTAGTTATAGTAGTAGGCCCCTCTTTTGAAGGTGACGTTACCCTCAACCCAGTAGTTTGAGTCAGCAAGGATACAATCCTAAAGGGTCAGAATATTGAAAGATAATTAATTAAGTTATTAATGCGTAATGTGGTAGGCCCCTCTTTTGAAGGTGACGTTACCCTTGGCTAAGTGGTTTGAGTCAGCAGGGATACAATCCCAAGTAGCCGAGTTAACGTATTAACAGTAGTTTACATATGAGGGGATCAAGCCATTCGCGCCCCCGCCATCCAATACCAGTGGGTATTGAAGGAGGTCCTAGTAAGCTAGACCCAGGTCCTTGAAGGATCTATACACTGAACAAGGCAAGAACCTTACCAAACCATTCCCTTAACCCCCGACCAGGTAGCCAACATATCTCTATATAGACCGTAGAGATATGAATGGTGAAAATCTTTTATTTTATATAGACAGTAAAATAATGCCAAGACACCACGGACAAATGATAAGAAAGTTTCACCTTCAACATAAGAAACTAGTTATTAAAGTCATTAATACAAAACCAAATAAAAAGTGCGAAAAGATTAAAAATCAAAAGTATTACACTAAATGCTTGTCTTCACTAAGTGATGTAAGAGACTTAGGCAAACATGGCCTTTGATTGTCAAGAACTCTTACTATCAATCTTGGATCCCGAGACTACTACACACACTTTAAGATGGATGATGGTGGTGGATGTGGGTTGTAGTGGTGGTGGAGTGTGGGTGAAGTGGGAGAGAGGTGGTTTGCCAAGGGATGCTTTTGAAGTGAACCAAGCACCTCTATTTATAGCCTGCACAGAAGCCCGGACACGGCCCCGCGTCCATCCTCTTTCTCTTTCTTCATTAATTGCAAGTTGTCTGCATTAGCTCCACATGCCCCTGTGTCCGCTGGGCACGACCCCGTGTGCAGAAGCGTATCTGTACTATCAAGATTTGCTTGGATTCTGTGAATCTTAACGTTGACCACGACCCGTGTTGAGCTAGGCATGCCCCCGTGCTGGGAATAGAAACTTCTACAACTTTGTCTTTTCTGCAGACACTTGGCCACGCCCTCGTGTACGCTGGGCACGGGGCCCTGGTCAACCTTCTGTTTCTTTGTTTTTGCTTGGGAAGATGCTGTCGAGGGGTCGGGCATGTCACGTTTATTCCTTTTCTTGTATTTAGATTAGATTTTGTTGTATATTTGTTCCTTTTGTTCATTTATGCTCATTTGATCCTTAAAATACAAAAGGAAGACAAAATCACACTTTTTAAAACATTAGTACTAAAAAGGGTTAGTTTTATGCCTCAGTTGATGTAATTTATATGTTGCATTTTACACACATCAAATACCCACATACTTGAATCTTTGCTTGTCCTCAAGCAAAACTCTTTATAATGTGGCTTACACTCCCAAATGGAATGGGTAGAAGAGAAGTTTTGGGCTTGTCTTGAGTGTCGGGAATCCAAGATCTATTATTAGGCTTTATTTTTACGTTATTTACAATCCTATTCGTTATGATTTATTTAGAACGTTTCATAAGAGAAATTACTTATTTGGGCATAACATGCCTCTTTAAAATTCCATTTATATACAAGTTCACATACCTCACGGGAGATCACTCAACACTCGGCCGAAGATGTATTTTTGTGAAACACTCGAGACCGGCATGGAACTTACTTCTACCATTTTCTTGCCAAGCAATCAATCCTCCTCCTTTTTAACTAGAAACCTTTCTAAATATCAAGAGGACTTGGGGAAGGGTTAGGCTTGGGTTAAAGGTAGGTGGTTTTGGGTTAGTGGTTAGTAGAAAGGGCTAAAAGCGTAAAAAGCATCGGTCGTCGTAAAACTTTTTGTTTTTGTGACTTTTATTCAAACAAAGCATTTTCAAACAAAGTTTTCTTTGAGGAACTTGTTTGTTTATTGCTATACTTCATTTTTTTTATTAAGGAATGTCACATGAAGACCAAGCTTTTTACTAAAATAAAGGGTTTAAAAATAAAAAAGGTTTTGGTGGGTAAAGGGTGTTTGTTTTGTAGGTTTAGAAACGAAAAGGTTTAGGCTCAAAGGGGTTAACTAGGGGGATTTTGGGTAGGTGATAAAAAAATTGAAAAATAATGGTGTTGAAAAGAAAAAGGGTTAGTCCTAATGCCTCCATCATTTACTTACTTGGGTTTAAGTTGGTAAGGACCAGGAATGTATCGACATGGCAAGTTCTAGAGTTGTAAGAAACCAAGCGGCTATTCACATAAGAAACGAAAAATGAGCATTTAATTTAAAGATGTATATTTGTATGTTCAATAAAGGCTCAAAACTCACTTTTTGTGTGAATCGGTTTAGTATTTTAAATAAATTATTTCGTTTCAGCAATTAAAGCTTCGTTTTTCTGCAGAAAATGCAGCTCACGTTTCGTGTCATAACTTGGTATGTGTTTACTGTTTAGACTTGAAAATTTTACTGTAGATGCTCTTAAGTGTCAGTGCAAACCTTCTACTGGAATTTCGTCAATCGGATAAAGGTAGATTTTTAGATAAATAATTCGGCAAACATGGTCAGATTCCGACGAATCTGATCACTGTTTGGCGCAAGATTTGTCACGGAAAATCCGTACGGAGTTTGGTGACCCAATCTTTACACAATAGTCGATGCTTCGATTGACACGTCCTGTAATTTTTTGGGAATTTTGCTGTACACGAACTATTCCGTATAACACTCCGAAAACTCTCCGAAAATGCATTGTATTGCTGAATGTTTTTTATTGAAAAGTATTTTAAGTTTTTCGTGACACTTGTGTTATCACTAAGCTATGTCATGATAAATGCATGCATGATATTTAGTATTGTATGATAAAATGTGCTACGTGCTAGATACGTGTAGGATTTGTGTTTTCGCGTGAGCACACCCACTAACCCTTAAACGGTAATCATGTTAGGACGTGATTGACCGGTTCCACCTTGCGTATTTCTTTCCATAACTTAATCTGCCGAGCTAATCTAAGGTGAGTTCACACTTTTTATAAAAGCATGTATTCCCGGTGGTTTGGGAACGGAATAAACAACTATCTCCTTGTGTGGGATACCATTACGTATTCTCCTTGGGTAGAATACGGGAAACCTTGTCCCCCTTGGGTGGGACAACATGTTAATTTACTATTATACTACATGTCTTAAGCGTATAAGACGGAAACTCTATCTGAAAGTCCCTACACATTTTATACCGATTAATCGTCGGGCCAATGACGAACGGGTTATTAGTTGAATAGCGCTATTAGGTCTATCAAGCTTCACACAGTGCTGCAGAGCACGGGCGTGGACTAATATACTTGGGCATTAGTCAATGACGATAGACATTGACGCGGGGCACTAAACATAACCACAGTTAGTAGTCGGTATGGCAACGGGTTTAGTAGCTTAAAAAGGTGGGGTAGCTCCCCATGACATGTTTTATAAAAACAGAGTAATTTAATAACTTACGTTTTTGAAACAACACTAATAAACTGTGAACTCGCCAACTTTATGCTGACATACTACTGCATGCTTGCAGATCTACAGGTACAGCTGTGGACGGACGTTGCAAACGGATGGAGTGTGTGTGGTTTGGAAAATGGTACGTTTTGTACATTTGTTTAAATTGTGCTTTCTAACCGTATTAAGTTTATTTTACATTTCCGCTGCAAACATAAAGTACATTTTTAAAACTTTTAAACTAAATCACCAATTGTATCATTTGGAATAATTTACACCTTTCGTAAACAGTTCAAAATAATTAGTGGCTGGATCCTGGGCAGTCGCACGCCTTGGGGTAATACTCCGCATGTGGAAATTTTAAGGGTGTGACACCAAGACTTCAATTATACCTCAAAACTAGGGTGTTCTAAGCCTGGATTATGTGTGGAGTTCTTTGAAATCGGAGGATGATGAATGAGGGAGTCTTGGCCGTAGGTATAGAAGGGGAGAAAAGTTGGGATTTTTGAAATGTGTAAGTATGCAAATGAAAGGCTTCAAAGGATTTAAATCAAGTCTTTCTGACATGTAATCATTATAACTTTCCAAATCCCAATTGTAAGCATGGATGCTATGGACACAAGAACAAGCTACACAAACTTTTAGGATGTCGGGATTGGGTTTGGCCGAAAATTTGGGTTTGTGAACAACAATGTCAAAAGTATTATTATAAAATTCAGTATTGTGTCCTAAGATCACAATTTAGTTTGGTTTAATTGAAATGGTGGTTTTCCATATATTTACACCCATTTTTATACTAGTTGGGGCATAAATATCACTAGACACAAGTAAATCACATAATTACACATAGTTTGTTGAAAAATGATAAGTATTGGTGTTAATTTGTAACAAAGTTAACAAATACACAATAAAACCGAAAAAATAAGATGGTAATATATCCTTATTATGTTTTTATTTATTTTTTGCACACCAAAACACGTACAATTCTAGTTATTAAAAGCCCACCGGATAATCACCAACGTTCGTTTTGTACAATTTTATCGTTACGCAATTTGACGATATATAACGGTTACCAAATGCAATCTCATGCATTTACCTGTACTTTTCTAGACTCTATGGACTCAATTAATAATAATAAAGTCTATATACACGTAATTAATGAAAAACATGTTTAATTAGATGTACAAATAATCTCGGATTCACCTGTGGGCAATCCATCATAGTTCGAGGGCGTTGAATGACATCCCAGTGAAGGTTTTTAGTGGCGGGGCCATGGAAAAATATTCATAGCATACGGCAGTCCTTATTGGTTGCTAATATTGACCTGAGTCTTGATTTTTCTGCAGAGGTGGGTAATGGTAAGAATATTTGTTTTTGGTTGGATAGCTTGGTAGATTCGGTGCCTTTATATATTAAATTTCCAGAATTGTTCAAAAAGGAATTGGTTAAAGATTGTCTGGTTGCTGACTGATGGGTTATCGGCGATGCTGGGCCTATTTTCAGTTGGGCCTGGGCTCGGCCTGGTCTCGGCTTTGAAGCAGCAAGTCAGCTACAACAGCTGTTGAACATGATCGGTGATTGGGCATTATCGCTGGGTACGGACGTATGGAAATGGAAGCACGAATCAGACGGTAAGTTCAATGTTGCTAGTATTAAGAAGTTACTTAGTTCCGTTAATCGAACCAGTCCTGTTAGAGTCTTTGAATGGAACAATTAGGTCCCGAAGAAGGTCGGAATTGTGGCTTGGAGAGCAAAGATGGAGAGACTGCCGACCAAGTGCGCTTTGGCAAGGCGAAATGTACCGGTTCAGAATCAAATGTGTGTTTTTTGTGGTGATTATGAAGAGACCTGTGAACATGTCTTTGTTTCGTGTCAATTCGCACAAACGATATGGCAGAATTTGGCGGGATGGTGTTTGATTCCACCGGTTATTGCGTTTGGAATTAATGATTTGCTTACATTGCACGAATCAAGCTCGGGATTGAGGAAGAAAAGGAAAGTAATACATGCCCTCATCTTGGTGTCTTTTTGGAGCATATGGAAGTCAAGGAATGAAGCCGTATTTAGACAGGTTATCCCAAATACTACGAGGATCTTAGACGAGATTAAATCGGTGGCGTATCTATGGATTAAGAGTAGATCAAAAGTGGCGGCACTAACATGGGAGGATTTGAGTCGTTTTAATTTGGGCGTTTTGTGTTGATGTAATTGTATAGTTTTTGGTGTCGAACGTTGTATATTTTGGTGGGTAGCATCTTGCTACATTGAATAAAATTTTTGTCGGCAGTGATGTGTGTAAAATGCAACATATAAATTACATCAAATAAGGCATAAAACTAACCCTTTTTAAGTACTAATATTGGAAAAAGAGTGTTTTTGTCTTCCTTTTGTATTTTCAGGATTAAATGAGCTCAAAAACACAAAAGAAGCAAAAAGACAGCTGAATCCAACATAAATACAAGAAAAGGAACATAAGTGGACTGCCCGACCCCTCAACAGCATCTTCCCAAGCAAAATAGAGAAGGCAGAAGACTGAACACGCCCCGTGCTCAGCCAGCACGGGGCCGTGCCCAAGAAGCAGCAGAAAAGACAAACCTATAGAAGCTTCTATTGCCCACCACGGGGCCGTGCCCAGTGAACACGGGGGCGTGGCGAAAGTACAGCAGGCGCATTAATTGTAATTGCGAATTACAATTAATGAAGAGAGAGTGTGTCAGACAGGCACGGGGCCGTGTCCAGCGGACACGGGGGCGTGCCCAGCCTCCTGTTCAGCCTATAAATAGGAGTGCTTGGTTTCATTTCAACTCATCCCTTGGCACACCACCTCTCTCACACTTCATCCACCACCCACCACCATCACAACACCATCATCCACCACCATCATCCATTGTCCATCATAGAGTGTGTGAGTCGTCTCGGGATCCAAGATTGATCGTAAGAGTTCTTGACAATCAAGGCCATGTTTGCCTAAGTCTCTTACATCACTTGGTGAAGACAAAGTGTCTAGTATAATACTTTTTATTTCTAATCTTTTGCACTTTTTATTTGGTTTTGTATTAATGACTTTAATAACTAGTTACTTATGTTGAAGGTGATCTTTCCTTATCGTTTGTCCGTGGTGTCTTGGCATTATTTTACTGTCTATATAAAATAAAGGATTTTCACCATTCATATCTCCACGGTCTATATGGAGGTATGTTGGCTACCTGGTCGGGGGTTAAGGGAACGGTTTGGTAAAGGTCTTGCCATTGTTCAGCGTTTAGAGGTCCTGCAATGGACCTGGGTCAAATTTAGTAGAACCTCCTTCAATGCTTCACGGTATTGGATGGCGGGGGTCCAAACTCTTTGATCCCCTCATAAGTTAACTACTATTAATACTATAACCCGGCTATTTAGGACTGTATCCCTGCTGACTCAGACTACTTAGTCGAGGGTAACGTCACCTCCAAAAGAGGGGCCTACCATAATATTGCATTAATAACTTAATTCATTATCTTCCAATAATCCACCCTTTTAGGATTGTATCCTTGCTGACTCAAACTACTGGGGTGAGGGTAACGTCACCTTCAAAAGAGGGGCCTACTACAATAACTAAGATAATCTCTTAATTATGTGCAAAAGTGCGGAAATAATCAAAGGTTATACTAGATACGAGTCGGAACCAAGTGATTCATCTTGTCTATCTGTTTTTCTTTTATTTTTATTTTCAGCATTTTAGTTAGTTTTTATTTTTCTTAGTTTAAAACATTTTTCTAAACTTTTTATTTTGATTAGACGTTGAGGATAAACCGGTACTAAAAGCTCTTGTGTCCTTGGACGACCTCGGTATCTTACCAACGCTATACTACGCTCACGATGGGTGCACTTGCCCATATGTGTGTTTAGTGTTAGTAAAATATCGTGTTTTATAAATTTAAAACTTGGCTAAAAATAAGTGTTAAAGGGGCTTAAAATATACACCTAATATATATAACACTTTCACGCACATCAAGTTTTTGGCGCCGTTGCCGGGGACACAAGGATTTTAAGAAAGCTTAAAATCGTCGGCCTAATCAGTTTTTCAAAACCTTTTTAAAAGCGTGCACATTTTTCTGCATTTTAGTTTAGTTTTGCATTTACAGTAACCTGTACACGGGGCCGTGTTCACTGAACACGGGGCCGTGCTGGACATTTTCATAAAAACACCCAGTAACAGTAGCTTGAACACGGGCCGTGCTCACTGAACACGCCCCGTGCTCAACGAAATCAGTAACTTTAATTAAAACGCCCAGATACAGATCCTGAACACGGGGCCGTGTCCACTGAACACGGGGCCGTGTCCACTGAACACGGGGCCGTGTCCAGCCTCTGTTTCCGTTTTTATTTTTGTTTTCTGATCTCGAGACTCAGTTGTGGTCTGCTGAGTGATTCTTATGGATCAATACTCAGGAGGTTACAACTACACCTATGAGGAGGATGATTATAGGGGTAATTATTGCACTAATTGTCGTAACACACGCTCGATTCAAAATAAACACTCATATTAACCATCCAATTCATACACCTACTATGAGGAGCCCAGGTACGAGCCATCAACTTCATACACATCCTATGAAGACCAAAGGTATGAACCTCCTCCCTCATACTCATATTTTGATGAACCAAGGTATGAGCCTTCATACTCATACTTTGAGGAACCAAGATATGAGCCACCACCTTCGTATGCTTACTATGAGGAACCTTGGCGTGAACAACCCACCTCATATGAGTATTATGGAGAACAAAATTACGAACCTTATCCATCATATGCTTACAATGAAGAACAATGGTGCGAACCATCGACTTCATATGGGTATTATGAGGAACAAAGGGTCGAACAACCGGATTCAAGCATAGAAAACACCGATTCTTTTTCTATAACCGAAGTGACCGATAGGATATTAGAACACATTAGAGTTATCGATCGATGTATAAAAGAAGCTCGCGCAAGGGAAGAGGAGTCCCGCGCAAGAGAAGAATTAAAAAAGGAAGAGATAACCGAAAGTGTAAAAATGGAAGAACAAATAAGTGAAAAACCGACACATGAGTTAAACAACGAAAAAGGTGAGTCCGACAATGTTAAAATTCAAGAAGAGTCTAATTTTGAAGAAATTAATCTCTTGTCACCTTCTTTCGAAAACCATTGTTTAGTACCCACTCATGCTAAGTTTTTAAAAGAGTTAAACACTAACGCTAAAATTGACGAAACGGTAAGTGTTAAGTTAACTGATGATCAAACGTCGCTAATAAAAGAAGACCCATTTGAAAGTAACATTACACCGGTTCCATGTTTCTTTCAAAATTCGTTTATTAGTAATGTCACAATCGATAAAGATCTTTGTGTTAACATAATGCCTAATTACATTTTAAAAATTAAGTATTAGCGATTTTTCTCCACTTCAAATACCCATTTTTCTATCCAATCGGAAAGTAATAAAATCAATCGGTATAGTTGAAGATGTCTTGGTTCAAACAAATTAAATGGTAATCCCGACCGACTTTGTCATCCTCGATGACGCTCCTCTAGTGTTGGGACGACCATTTGTAAAAACTCACGAAGCTTTGAAAAACCGGAAGTTCAACAATCTACCGCTTCAATTAGGGGCATTTAAAAGAAGTGTCGATCTCGAACGATCAATGAAATATCCATTCGGCAATAATGACCCCCTAATTGAAGATGAAGATGAACCACCCGATACAAGTGAAGAGATTGACCACTTTGTTGAAGAAGAGGTCGCCATAGAACAAACTTTTAAAGTTCTTGATCGAAATGAGCAACCAAATAAGGAGTCTCCTAAAGACCCACCGCTCGAGCTCAAAGAACTCCCAAAAGGTTTGGAATATGCTTTTCTAGACAAAGATGGTAATTTACCTGTAATTATTTCGTCTAAGTTAGATAACTTAGAAAAAGAAAAATTAATTAATCTTTTGAAAAAACATAAAAACGCAATAGCTTGGAAACTTGTGGACATAAAAGGAATTAGTCCTTCTATGTGCACACACAAAATTTTGATGAATGATGACTATAAATCGGTCATACAACCACAACGTCGAGTAAATCCAAATGTTCAAGAAGTGATTAAAAACGAAGTCATCAAGTACTTGATGCCGGACTTATCTATCCTATCTCCGATAGTCCTTGGGTAAGTCCCGTCCAAGTAGTTCCAAAGAAAGAAGGTATGACGGTAATAACTAACGAAAAGAATGAACTAATACCAACGAGAACCGTCACAGGATGGAGAGTATGTATAGATTATAGACGATTAAATGAAGCAACAAGAAAGGATCACTTTCCTTTACCCTTCATTGATCAAATGTTAGAAAGATTATCCGGTCATAAATTTTACTGTTTCTTGGATGGTTTTTTAGGTTACTTTCAAATCCCGATAGCACCCGAAGACCAAGAAAAGACAACTTTCACATGTCCCTATGGAACTTTTGCTTATCGACGCATGCCGTTTGGTCTATGTAATGCCCCAGCAACATTTCAACGTTGCATGGTAGCTATTTTCCATGACATGATAGAAAAGACAATGGAAGTCTTCATGGATGACTTTTCTATCTTTGGGGATTCATATGAACAATGCCTCGATAACCTTGAACGAATGCTATCCCGATGTGAGGAAACTAACCTCGCCCTTAATTGGGAAAAATGCCATTTCATGGTAACGGAGGGAATAGTACTCGGTCACAAGATCTTAAGCGAAGGAATGGAGGTGGATCGAGCCAAAATAGATACCATTTCTAGATTACCACCTCCATCCTCCGTACGAGCTATCAGAAGTTTCCTAGGGCATGCCAGATTTTATAGGCGGTTTATCAAAGACTTTTCAAAAATCTCAAGGCCTCTAACGAAACTACTTGAAAAAGATGCTCCATTCATCTTTGACAAGGATTGCAATCAAGCATTTCTAACCCAAAAGGAAATGTTAGTCAATGCACCTATCATGATAGCGCCTGATTGGAAATTTCCTTTCGAAATCATGTGTGATGCTAGTGACTTTGCAGTTGGAGCTGTCTTGGGACAAAGAAAAGAAAAGCATTTCCACCCAATCTATTATGCTAGTAAAACACTTAATGATGCACAAGAAAATTACACAACAACTGAAAAAGAATTACTAGCTTTGGTATTTGCTTTTGATAAATTTCGTTCTTATCTTGTTCTTTCTAAAACTATAGTCTATACAGACCATGCAGCCATTCGATATCTCTTCAAGAAGCAGGACGCAAAACCACGTTTGATTAGGTGGATTCTACTCCTCCAAGAATTTGACATTGAAATCAGGGACAAAAGAGGAGCAGAAAATACCGCAGCAGATCATCTTTCACGCTTAGAAGACCCAGCTTTAGAGGCAACCAGGGACGAGCAAATCAACGAAAAATTTCCATCTGAGTCCCTGGAGATGGTGGAATACAAGGAAGAACCATGGTACGCCGACTATGCTAACTACCTAGCTAGCGGTATAGTCACGAAAGGATGGCCACATCATCAAAGAAAAAAATTCTTTGCCAATGTGAAACACTACTTTTGGGAGGATCCATATCTTTTCAAAATGTGTGCCGACCAACTCGTCTGACGATGCGTACATGGTAGTGAAGCACGAAGAATTCTCCGCCATTGTCATGAAGGTCCATACGGAGGACATCATGGTGCTGCTAGTACCGTACGAAAGGTATTCGATTTAGGATTTTATTGGCCAACCATTTACAAAGACGCCCAAAGTCTTGTAAAAACATGTGATGCTTGCCAAAGAACAGGTAATATTTCTTCCAAAAACGAAATGCCACAAAATGGCATTCTTGTTTGTGAAATTTTTGATGTGTGGGGACTCGACTTTATGGGACCTTTCCCACCATCAAAAGGAAACAAATATATACTTGTGGCAGTGGATTACTTGTCTAAATGGGCCGAGGCCGAGGCACTTCCAACAAATGATGGAAGAGTCGTGGTAAGATTTCTGAAAAAATTATTCTCTCGTTTTGGCACACCTAAAGCTTTAATAAGTGATAGAGGTACCCATTTTTGCAACCATCAACTTGAAATTTTTTTAACAAGATATGGGGTCTATCACCGGGTTTCAACAGCATATCACCCTCAAACAAACGGACAAGCCGAAGTGACTAATAGAGGTTTAAAACGAATACTCGAAAAAACCGTAGGGTTAAATAAAAAGGAATGGGATGATAAGTTAGACGATGCTTTATGGGCTTTTCGAACTGCTTATAAAACAACAATAGGTACAACCCCATATAAGCTAGTCTTTGGAAAAAGTTGTCACTTACCAGTAGAAATTGCACACAAAGCCTACTGGGCAATCAAAAATGTAAACTTGGATTTAGAATTTGCTGGTAAAAATCGATTTTGTCAATTAAATGAATTAGACGAGCTTAGGAATTATGCATACTCAAATTCTGAAATTTATAAGGAAAGAATGAAAAATTTTCATGACAAACATATTAAACCTAATGAATTTCGGGTAGGAGATCTAGTTCTTTTGTTTAATTCACGACTTCGATTGTTTCCTGGTAAATTAAAGTCTAGGTAGTCAGGACCTTTTTCCATCACCCATATTTTTCCACACGGTGCAGTAGAAATTAAATCTCGAAATGGGCCCCCATTTAAGGTCAATGGCCAACGGCTGAAACTCTATCAAGGATTCATTGAGGATGAAGAAGAAGAGATCTCGCTTCAAACGGTGGAAGAATAAAAACATCATGCCTGGTAAGTTACGAACGATTGAGACAACAAAATAAAGCGGTAAGTTTTCTAACCATAGCTTATGGGAAAAAGGGGCACTCACACGAGCACTTAAAAAAAAAAAATACTTTGCTCGGCACGAGGCCGTGTCCGCTGGACACGGGGCCGTGTCTGCGCTGCAGTCGGGATAAATCCCCTTTTTCATAACAGTTACTTCATTCCACACGCCCCGTTTCCCCGCAAAAGCTCTGGTTTCAGGCGATTTTTCACAGAATTTCAACGTCTCCTATCGCTCTAACAACATCAAGATGGCCAGGAAGTTTACAAGATTTAACGCCAATGAGCTCGATGCAAGAGCTCGATACGAGCTTCTTCAAACAAGGCCGGAGGAATACCCGAGGCAAGCTTGCACAGAACTGCTAACCATGGTGAATCAAATTGACCGTTTCAACAACATTGTCACGGGACCACTCAGAGTCGCACTAACAACTCGACTCCGTTCCGTCCATGAATGCACCTTGGAATTCTACAGCACCTTTGCATTCACTTCAAGGTGCGACCCGTTCGACAATGACGGGGTGTCATTCCGGTGTGGCGGAACGAGGTATTCGATCTCTATGGCATAATTTGGGTCGATTATCGGGTTGTATGCGGAAGAGGATGCGGGAAACGAAGAAAATACTGGGGGAATGAGAGAGATAGGTGATAACGAGCGCCAAGCCATATGGGCTCAGATTGGAGAAGGGTTCTACAATCCGAGCAGCACTAAGAGTACAAAGCTGAGGGATCCGCTATACAGATACATTCATAGGCTCCTCGGCTACTCTCTTAGCCAAAGGCATGACAGTAGTGGCGTCGTTGGGTTAAGAGATTTGGTTGTCCTCCACTGCATTCACAACCGCAGGCCGCTCGATGTTCCGTTCCTCATGCTCCGAAACATGCATCACAACCTCCTTGCTAATACACCAACTCCTATTTTCTTTGGGGGTTGGGTGTACCGTCTCTTCAAGCACTTCGCCCACATACCTAGGTCATTTGAGAGGAGCCCATGGTCGGGTATGGTGGATATTCACATATGCCGCTCAATGAACCTGATTTATGAGGCAGAAGACGGGACGGTAACCTTTCAAAGGATGCAAGGTCATGCATGGAACACGCAAGAAGCGCTTGTCCTCCTAGCTCCGCAACATCATCAGTACCAATACCAACCCCACGGTGATCCGGGCCAATCATCCTCCTCGGGAGGCGGTTTTCCTAACTTTCAAAGTTTGCATGATTTGTTGCAGGAAAACCTTATGTGTACTAGGAACACCTATAACATGGCGAGCAACACCTACCACCGGGTCGGAGCTATCGAGAGAAACCTATCCGAGATCCAAGACGATGTTGGATACATACGAGACCACATTGCACGCCATGGAGGGGATGATGACGATGATGATGACGACGATGCTATGGAGTAGGCGAGAGGGGCAGAGGAGGAAGCGGTTGATTGATGACTCCCCAGGTTAAACCTTTTCAATCTTGAACAATTGATGGCCTGCGTGCCAAGTGTTAAACAATTTACTTTTCCTAACTATTTTCTGCATTTTTTTTTTCTTTTAACTTTGACATGGATGTTAACTTTGGTAAAAGTAGGATGTTTGCTATGTTTGGTGGAGTGTTTGTTGACTAAGCAGGTACAAACGAGGCTTAAAGTACTAAGCATTAGTACTTTTAAAGCCGGGACTGGAAAAATGAAGAAAGAAACCTGTTTTTCGACTTTGCAGACTGTCCACACGGGGTCGTGTCCAGCCGACACGCCCCCGTGCCCATTCCCCTGAACCTGCTGTTTGTTTTAATTCTGCAGACCTTGACAGACACGGGGTCGTGTCCACTCAACACGCCCCCGTGTTCACCTTCTGTAAGTTCTCGTTACTGGCACCTGAACACGGGGTCGTGTCCACTCAACACGGGGTCGTGTCCACTCAACACGGGGTCGTGTCCAGGTTGCCAGTAACACAAAATTTTTGCTTTTTACACCTTTTTACACATTCAATAAACCTAAAAACTTATTTTTGGGACACATTGAGGACAATGTGTAATTTAAGTGTGGGGGGGATGCTAAAACCTTGAAATTTTGCAAGTCCTAAATACAAGCCTTACACAAAACTCTATTGGAACCGCTAATCACCCCAAATTTTTTCAAAAATTTCATTTTTTTTTACTTGTCTAGGTTTAACTCGGGAAATTCAAGTTTTCAAAAAGGTTATATTTTTACGAATTTACAACCGATAGTGTAGTGATAAAAAGAACCAACATAAGAAAATTATGAAAAGACATGGCAAACTTAGTTAAAATTTGATTATATATACTTGATCACATAAAAACCCATTCCCACAAAAGTGAGTTTTAAGCCTTTATTGAGCATACAAATTTACATCTTTAGACTAAATGCTCATTTTTCGTTTCTTGTGTGAATAGCCGCTTGGTTCTTACGACTCTAGAACTTGCCATGACGATACATTCCCGGTCCTTATCAACTTAAACCCGAGTAAGTAAATGATGGAGGCATTAGGACTAACCCTTTTTATTTCTACACCATTATTTTTCTTTTTCTTTTACCACCTACCCAAAAATCCCCCTAGTTAGCCCCTTTGAGCCTAAACCTTTTCATTTCATAACCCAAACCAAAAACCCTTTTACCCACCTAAACCTTTTTTATTTTTAACCCTTTGTTTTAGTAACAAGTTCGGTTTTTCCGTATGATCAAAAAAAAAAAATGTGTGTTGATGATGAAGCAAAAGATAAACAAACAAGTTCATCAAAAATAACTTTGTTTGAATAAAAGCTTCATCAAAATAAAAATTACAAAAATAGAAAGTCCTACGAAAACCGACACTTGTTACGCTTTTTCACCCTTTTTCTACTAACCATTATCCCAACCACCTACCTTTAACCCAAGCCTAACCCTTAACCCACAAAGTCCTCTTGATATTTACAAAGGTATAAAAGTTAAAAAGGAGGAGGATTGATTGCTTGGCAAGCTTATGGTAGGAATAAGTTCCATGCCGCTCTCGAGTGATTCACTAAAAATACACCTTCGGCCGAGTGTGAGTGATTTCTCCCGTGAGGTATGTGAACTTGTATATAAATGGAATTTTAAAAAGGCACGTTATGCCCAAATAAGTAATTTCTCCTATGAAACATTCTAAATAAATCATTACGAATAGGATTGTAAATAGATAAAAATAAAACCCAAAAGGATCTTGGATTCCCAACACTCTATGACAAGTCAAAACCTTCTCTTCTACCCATTCCATTTGGGAGTGTAAGCCACATATTAAAGAGTTTTGCTTGAGGACAAGCAAAAGTTCAAGTGTGGGGGTATTTGATGTGTGTAAAATGAAACGTATAAATTACATCAAATAAGGCATAAAACTAACCCTTTTTAAGTACTAATATTGGAAAAAGAGTGTTTTTGTCTTCCTTTTGTATTTTCAAGATTAAATGAGCTCAAAAACACAAAAGAAGCAAAAAGACAGCTGAATCCAACATAAATACAAGAAAAGGAACATAAGTGGACTGCCCGACCCCTCAACAGCATCTTCCCAAGCAAAATAGAGAAGGCAGAAGACTGAACACGCCCCGTGCTCAGCCAGCACAGGGCCGTGCCCAAGAAGCAGCAGAAAAGACAAACCTATAGAAGCTTCTATTGCCCACCACGGGGCCGTGCCCAGTGAACACGGGGGCGTGGCGAAAGTACAGCAGGCGCATTAATTGTAATTGCGAATTACAATTAATGAAGAGAGAGTGTGTCAGACAGGCACGGGGCCGTGTCCAGCGGACACGGGGGCGTGCCCAGCCTCCTGTTCAGCCTATAAATAGGAGTGCTTGGTTTCATTTCAACTCATCCCTTGGCACACCACCTCTCTCACACTTCATCCACCACCCACCACCATCACAACACCATCATCCACCACCATCATCCATTGTCCATCATAGAGTGTGTGAGTCGTCTCGGGATCCAAGATTGATCGTAAGAGTTCTTGACAATCAAGGCCATGTTTGCCTAAGTCTCTTACATCACTTGGTGAAGACAAAGTGTCTAGTATAATACTTTTTATTTCTAATCTTTTGCACTTTTTATTTGGTTTTGTATTAATGACTTTAATAACTAGTTACTTATGTTGAAGGTGATCTTTCCTTATCGTTTGTCCGTGGTGTCTTGACATTATTTTACTGTCTATATAAAATAAAGGATTTTCACCATTCATATCTCCACGGTCTATATGGAGGTATGTTGGCTACCTGGTCGGGGGTTAAGGGAACAGTTTGGTAAAGGTCTTGCCATTGTTCAGCGTTTAGAGGTCCTGCAATGGACCTGGGTCAAATTTAGTAGAACCTCCTTCAATGCTTCACGGTATTGGATGGCGGGGGTCCAAACTCTTTGATCCCCTCATAAGTTAACTACTATTAATACTATAACCCGGCTATTTAGGACTGTATCCCTGCTGACTCAGACTACTTAGTCAAGGGTAACGTCACCTCCAAAAGAGGGGCCTACCATAATATTGCATTAATAACTTAATTCATTATCTTCCAATAATCCACTCTTTTAGGATTGTATCCTTGCTGACTCAAACTACTGGGGTGAGGGTAACGTCACCTTCAAAAGAGGGGCCTACTACAATAACTAAGATAATCTCTTAATTATGTGCAAAAGTGCGGAAATAATCAAAGGTTATACTTGATACGAGTCGGAACCAAGTGATTCATCTTGTCTATCTGTTTTTCTTTTATTTTTATTTTCAGCATTTTAGTTAGTTTTTATTTTTCTTAGTTTAAAACATTTTTCTAAACTTTTTATTTTGATTAGACGTTGAGGATAAACCGGTACTAAACGCTCTTGTGTCCTTGGACGACCTCGGTATCTTACCAACGCTATACTACGCTCACGATGGGTGCACTTGCCCATATGTGTGTTTAGTGCTAGTAAAATATCGTGTTTTATAAATTTAAAACTTGGCTAAAAATAAGTGTTAAAGGGGCTTAAAATATACACCTAATATATATAACACTTTCACGCACATCAGCAGTTAAAAAAAAAAAAAACATCAATTTTTCAAATTTGTAACGAGTTGATTGGCGTCTAAGGTAAAAAATATATGCATGTCCAATTTTGCAAACATGCATTACAAAACTAGTTCATTGGACCTACTATACCAAATCCTATTCAAACCTTAAATACAAATTAACTAAATCGATAACAAATTAACAACAAACCATACCCAGTTGAGTGTAATATATAGCCAAGCTATTGATAGGGTCTGAGAAGGGTGGGGTGTAGGAAAACCTTACCTTTGAAAGGCCTTAAATGACCCTCGCAATGTCTCTCTCGTATCCACCGGCACTTCCCACAATATCAACCAACCACCACCAACCTTTGTTTCCACTTGTCCGGCCGCCACTCTCCTCCTTGCCTCCATTACCGTTCTACTCTGCTGTCGGAATTGCCTGCCTTTGATAACACTCATATCCACCATCTTCGGAAACTTGCTTGATCTAGATCAAACATAAATGCCATCAATCTCGGCTTCCATGAAAACGACCAGGATCTATTTGGCATTGACTTTGACCCCGAAGTGATCGGCCATGAAGCACTTTTAAACCGAATGAATCTAAAAGAGTCTGAATTCAACCGAAATAAGGAGTTTATATGGCTCTTTGTATCCGACTTACTAACAACCTTTCCGCAAAAGACGATATTTTCAGAAGAAGAATTACTGTATGAAGTATTCTTATTCCATTCTTCAATGAAAAAACCCTAAGAAATCTTCTTCAGAGAAACAAGACGAAGATGAAGACGACATAGAGCTATGATTTGGTTTAGAAAGTAGTTCCGAATCGATTGCATTGTCATCCATAAGAAAAATAGACAAAGAAAGTGTGTCCTCAGCGTCATCAATATAATCTTGCATGGTGTTATATATGGATTTGAGTGTTTGTTATTGCATGGTGTTATATATGGATTTGAGTGTTTATTATTTTTGTGGAATCCATTTGGCATGTGTTCGAATATAAATCTTATCCAATCGTACAAATATATATAGATTCATTGAATGTTCATAAGTTGTATTCGAATTCTAGTGTAGAAGAGTCGTTGATGGAGGTAGTTCGGTTGACAAGTATGACCATTAAATTTGGGGTGGTGTTGCTTGACTACATAACTAATTACATATATAATTAGAGAGTTGGATATAAGTGTTTAATCAAGTAAACATATAAACTACGTTGTGTGAGTGGTAAACTGAAGTGGTATATTAAATTGAAGATCAAAAAATGTTATTAACTTAAACAAAAAAGAAAAAACTACATACTGATAGTGGAATCAGTACGATATTCAATAATCAAATATAAAAGAAACCCTATAAGGCTACTACGATAAGTACAAACTAACACTACAAGAAATATGAGTTTTAGGGGCGACACCTTTAGCGGCGACATATAAAAAGTCGCCCCTAAAAGTGTTATCCTTGTGTTGACATCTCACATGAGATTCTGGCCCTTGATAAAAAAACGATCAGACGGTTCATGTTCTTTCTTGATATGCGCCATAAAACCTTGGGCGGGCTTTGTTCCCCCCATCCGACCTCTCTTTCCCCCTCAAGTTACACAAACCTAAGAGTGAGATGACCACCACCGCTGTTGCGTCTGAGACGACGACCACCGCCGGAGCACTAGGCCGCCACCACCAGAGACCCCTAAATCCCTACCGTATCTCCCCATTCCTTATTTATTTCAGAATTTAGGGGTTGTTTTCTTATTTTGTCAGAACCGATTGCGATTCTACTGCCATTTACCTTCAACAAGTTGCAGACACTAATATCAGAGTCTCTGTAGGTACGATATTGTTTTTGCCCAATTTTTTTTTGTTGAGTTTTGTTATTAAATTGCATAAAGAGAGTAGTTTTGTACCAGTGATGATTATTTTTGTTTTGTTTTGTTTTGTTTCTATATATAATTGGTGAATTTGGCTTATTAATTGCAAGTTTTATTTGTTTAGATAGTTTGTAAACGGAAATCTTTAGGTTAAGGGCTCAATCAGAATCAGGGAAGTATGTTATGGCTTGTGGTTTAAAGTTAATAGTACTTTTACGAGCTTAGGTGTTCTCTTTTTGAAACCCTAAACTGCACTGTGTTAGATTAAAAAGTCTTGTTTAAGTGGTGACTAAGTAGCTTCAAACCCTAATTTGACCTACCACAGACCATCACTGTTTGTCTGTAATTTGACCTACTCTTGTATGTACATTGTTGATTTGTTTGTAATTTGAGTTGATATGTAGTGATTGACTTGTAAAACTTCTAGATATGTAGTGTTTGAGGTAAGTTTTTGAGTCTGAATCCTTGTAGTAGATTATTTTAGTGTTTGAGGTAAGTTTTTGAGTCAGATTTAGGAGAATTTTATTATGATTGTGATGTTTGGTTGATTTTGATTTTGACTTTCTTTGTTGGTCAAACATATGTACGCATAGAGTTGAACAAACCTTAAACGATTATGTGTTGTTAAAAAGTATAATTTAAATAAAATATGACTGACTTATTCCAAAATATATAAACATGAACCTTTTTGTTTTAGTTTGTATTGTAAACGGTATACTGGACATGGTGTAAGAGCATATAAGCAAAAAAAAAAAAACAAAATGAAGATTAGAGTTTCATATTTGTGTTTTGATTCCAGTATGAGTTAATAATTAGGTTTTAAAAAAAATTAAAGAGATAATGCTCTAACATAGAATACATAAGTTGAGTAGGGATCCTGCGGAAAGTGTGTTTTTCCTAGAAAGTCTAGGAAGCGATCTGGGCCATCCAATGGGTGTGTTTAATGGTTAAGATGAAGTCAATGGCAATCTTGTAATTTTTTAGTTTATTTAATTCATTGATTTAAAAGGCTAGGGACAATTTTGTCAATATATCGTGTTTTAAATCAATTAGATAACCGTCAGTCAAACCCAGTCCCTAATTTCACGCGATTTTCCCCCTCTCTCTCTCCAAACCCAACTTCGAAACTCCAATCCCTACCAAAAATAACTACAATCATGGAAGAAGATAACTTTAGAAAGGATGGAGAGCACCGGATCAGTTGTCGAAAGCCATTCGAAAGACCCCGTAGTCGCAGGTATTAATTATGCAGGGCACCAAGAACATGTTGTTAAAACACAACGTCAAGAAACATCAAGAAAATACATCGTATTAATCTGCTTGCTGTTAAAACACAGCGTCAAGAAACATCAAGAAAACACATCGTATTAATCTGCTTGCTATTAAAACACAACTGTATGAATCTGAATGCTAAAACACAACTGTATGCATCTGCTTGCTGTTAAAACACAACTGTTTGAATCTGAATGCTAAAACACAACTATATGCATTTGCTTGCTGTTAAAACACAACCGTTTGAATCTGAATGCTAAAACACAACTGTATGAATGTGAATAATAAAACTCAGCTGTATGAATCTGCTTGCTGTTAAAACACATCACCAAGAACAAACTGTTAATGTTGTAGAAGGCGCTAGGCGCTAGTCGGGCGGTGAGGTACAGCCTAGGGATTAATCGGGATTAATCAGAATTGGATTTTTATATGTATTTTTTCAAAATTATATATATATACCCAATAATATAAAAATAATACTTCAAAATTCACATAAATACTTCAAGTTTGAGATAGTATGGTTCGATTTTGACCGATTTTGACCAATTTTGACCGCCTAGGACTGATTTTGATCGATTTTGGCCGACTAATATTGTCTGATTAATCCGATTTTTGACCGCCTAGGACCGATTTTGACCGCCTAGGACCGATTTTTTTACCATGACCGATTAATTGACCGCCTAGCTCAAAATTAGGCAGTAGATGACCGCCTAGCGCCTAGGCGCCGATTAATCGGCCGCCTAGGCCGATTTCTGCAACCATGGTTAAAACACATTACCAAGAACATGCTGATAGATTCCAGCAAGAAAACGAAGGAATGATTGATATTAAGTAAGATCAGAAATAGAAAACAAAAATTCCGAAATTTATGGATAGTTAGTTATTGAAGTTAATTTCCTAAAATAAAAATAGATTGTGAAAGTACATAAATGCCCTTTTAGATAAAATCCTTCAATGCCACATGTCGCGTTCTTATTGTTTCCTAGACTTACTAGGAAAAACACACTTTCTACCCAACTCCTACTCACATAAGTTAATCAATACATATTTTGGAAAACCACCCGCATATAGAGTTGAAATGATAGCTGCTTGAAATTGAACCGTTTGAACCGTCAAGCTGCCACGATTTAACCCGTCAAGTGCACCGTAGTCGAACCCCGGTGGTCGCAGGTGACATAGAAAGGTGCCTATCGTTGTACACACACCGATTAAGTTGCGAGTAAGATCTTGATATGCTCAGCGTTTGACTATTTTTTTGTTAAGATTAAGGTATGAAGTTGGTGCTATAGTCATATTATTTAAATTGTTATTTCATAGAATCCAAATAGTGATATGCATTTTTTTACTATTTCTAACGTATTTACATATTTAGCTTTTATATCTGCAGGGGACTCTAAAAGTTTCCATGCTTAAGTCTCAAATCATATACGAGCCATATGGTTCCCGTGAGCCCATCTCTTTTTTTGTGAAGGTTAGATTTAAATTCTATAAAATCTTATTATTATATGCGATTGCTAACAAAGTTTCTGATACAACTTCTAATAATATAGGTAGCATGCTTGTTTGCAGCCGGTTATCCGCTGCGTTTACAGCCCGTTCGCAGCCGTTAAATGGCTGCGTTTATGGCCGTATAACGGCTGCGTATGGGCCGTAAACGCAGCCGTTAAACGGCTGCGTTTACGGCTGTATAACGGATGCGAACCGGCCGTAAACGCAGCGGTTAACCGCTGCGTTTGCAGCCGTTAACCCGCTGTGTTTACGGCCGTATAACGGCCCATAAACGCAGCGGTTTAACGGCTGCAAACGCATCGGTTATCAGCTACGGTTTACGGCCCGTTCGCAGCCACTGAACCACCGTCGCTCCGTCCATCTTGTCTCGCCCTTCAAGGCGGCGTCGCCCCTTCACTACCTGTACGGCGTAAGACTATCCCCCTAAACCAGATTTAGGGTTTTTTGTTTTATAATTTCTGTTCGATTTTGATTTTGAGTTTGACACATTTAATCACGCTCACCTTTTATGAACCGAAAGCTTCTTGCATAAATCTGTACTTTAAGGTATGATGATCTATTACCCCAAATTGTTAAAATCAAATTATTATTATTCATAGTTTAACAATGCAATTTTCGTAAATTTGTTTTGTTGTTCTACTAGTCCTTGGTTGATCTGTTTCACTACTGTAAATGTGTTTTCAGTCATTTGTTTTTGGCAATATGATAAAAGTTTTTAGTTAGAAAGAGTGAACTTTTCTTCAATTGTTTGTTTCTGAAGAGTAGGATTCCAGATTATAAGGTTGGTTATTGTAAATTCATCCCAAGATTATCTAGAACAATGTTTTTATTTGTTGTTAGACACCATTTATTTGAATTATGCAAGCGCTTGTATCTTGAGTGTTTGGTTTGTCCTAACTGTTGCACGTAACCAAATTGCAGCTTCGGGCTCGAAAGGAGAAGATATGATGCTGGTGGTATAGCGAACAGAACTACTGAATAAACGGACAAGTTAAGTTACGGCATGTGCTTTTCGATACATCTCAGGTCCGCGAATCAAATTGTAGTTTAACTCATACAATTTCCAACTACAAATGTTTGTCATCCCCGCAACAACACGCGGGTTGAAAGCACTAGTTGCTACTGTTTTAATATGGTGATATAAACAAACTGCTATGTAATTTTTGGTTGTTTGAATGTGAATTACTGTTTATTCTTTGTATACTTATGAACGTTTTGGTCCATGTATGTTTAGGAAAAACTTACAAAATGTGCATGTAATTGTATGTGGGTAACAATGTAAATAGTAGTAAATTATATTTTTTTTCCTTTTTTTTTACTTTTAGTGGCGACATATGTCGCCCCTAAAAGTCACAAATGTCGCCGCTAAAAGTCATTCACAATAGCGACGACACATCCTTTTTAGCGACGACAGGTGACCAATAGCGGCCGATCTATAGCGGCGACCCTTTAGCGACAACATGTCGCCGCTAAAAGGCAATAGCGGTGACAAAAAGGACTTTTAGCGGCGACACGTGTCGTCGCTAAAAGTGACTGTTTCTTGTAGTGTAAAACCCTACGCAACTTTTGTTTTCTATCTAAAATATACATTACTATTTTGATTTGTAAATCTTTTTACTCGTACATAAGGATGAGCTCGATATCGATACCGATATTGAAAGTATCGATACCGAAAGTATCGGTATCGAAAATCATCAAAATTGGGTATTAGTATCGAAAATGTTCGATACTCGGTATTTTGAAAGTAAACAACGGTAAAATACCAGTACCTTATCGTACATGCATTGAACCGAAAGTATTGGTTCCAAACAGTGGCGAAGCTTGAGATTTCCGACCGGAGGTCGAAAACGTATATACCAAAATTTTCTATAAAACGGGGGGGTCAAAAATGTATATACCCAAAAATTTTCTATACGAAAACTACATATTCTCCACTAACAAGCGAAAAGTTCGGGGGGGTCGGCCGCCCTCTCCCGTCCCCACAAAGCTACGCCCTTGGTTCCAAAAAATGGGTTATATATTTATACGGAAAATAATTCGGTGCGAGAAATTCGGTATTGGTACTGGTCCCCGGTATCAAATGCTCATCCCTACACACGAGAGGCTAAAAAAGGTCAGGGACACATGAGTTATTATTATTAGAGTTAAATGTCTGGTTGGTCCATATGGTTTGCAAATATTGCAGACTTGGTCCCAGTGCTTTAATAATTACAGAGTTGGTCACAGTGGTTGCACTTTTCGCACTCGGATGATCCTTATCATTAACTAATGTAAAATATCTCAGTTAAGAGTGTGCTAAATTACCAAAGTACCCCTACTTATTAAATAAACAAATAAAAAATAGCTTAATAAAAGCTTATTGGTCCACTCCAAACCTTCAACTCTCTCTCTCTCTCTCTCTCTCTCTTGCACTCTCCTATCTGTCTCTGTCTCTCTCTCACAAACCACCGAGGCCCATCACCACCCAATCACCTCCACCATATTCTCTTTCATCTTTTGTGTTACCAAGACGCAATCGAAGTCATCGCCGGAAAAACGTGGAGGTGGAGGTGGTGGTTTTACGATGGAGGCGGTGGGTTGAAGATGGCGATGGGGGTGGTGGCCGAGTTGAAGGTGACGGTGGTGGTGGGTTTACGGTGGAAGCGGAGGTTACAATGAGGGAGGAAGACGAAAGTGACTCGGTAGTCGGAGTTGCAGGTGACGCGGTGGTCAGAGTTACGGGGTGAGGGTGCAGGTGGCGAGTATGGGTTACATGGTGGTGGTAAGGGGGGTTTCGGGGGTGAATGGTGATGGTGATTTGGGTGTGACGTTGAGCAGTGGTGGAGGTGGAGATAGATGGTGGCAGAGGTGGAGATGGATGGTGGTGGTGGTGGAGATTGATGGTGGTGATGGATGGTGGTTGTTATAGTAGGAGAGAGAGAGAGAGATGGGGAAGATGACAGTGGGCCATCTTTTTTAATTTTTTAAATTGTTTAGGGGTAAATAAGTAATTTCGCACAAACAAACTGAGAAATTTAACTTAGGTTAGTTATAAGGATCACCTGAATGTGAAAATTGCAACCACTAGGGCCAACTCTGTAATTATTGAAGCACTGAGACTAAGTCTGCAATATTTGCAATATTATTATTATTATTATTATTATTATTATTATTATTATTATTAACAACGGCTAGGGACACATTCACATTCTACAACCACTGTCCGATCGCATATATGTGGCCCAAACTTGACTTGAGCATTGAAGTGTCCACAAGGGCTTTAGGCCCGTGCACCTTCTAACGTGTTTTCCAGTGATTGTAGCTTGCTCATGGTTCGTTAGACGATGCAATGTCATCAACACGTCGAATGACAGATCCAAACCAGAAGAGTCTCATATTCTTTAATAGATATCGTAGAGATCTATCGATCAGAAACGTTGAATGGCGAATTTTTACTTCTACATGATTACATGAACAATGTGCGATTGAGTTTTTTTTTTTTTAAAAGAAAGTCGTGTTCTCATAAGTTTATGTACATAACTAGTTTTTGCCCCGCCTGCGTTGCGGGGCAATAAGCCAAATGTTTCTCTCTCATAACATGTATGTCTGTGTTTCAGTTATTTGTACATACTACTCATAACACGATCTCAAAAAAAATATTACATCGAATCAACCAATTAAAACAAAAACACTACCATACTTTTACTAAAAAAAACTAAAACGATGGAAAGACTATAATTTTAAACTGGAAGCAAAATTGTAATTTTTCAGGACAGATGAGCATGTACCAGGCATGCCTGGACAAATAAAAATTACATCTATGCCCGCCCGCGTTGCGGGGCGTTAAATCAAATATTTCTTAGTTTCATAACATGTATGCATGTATTTAGGTTACTTGTACATACTACTTGTAACACGATCTAAAAAAATACATCGAGACAACCAATTAAACGAAAACACTACCATAGTTTTGTTAAAAAAATTGAAACAATAACATGTCTGTAATTTTGAGCTGGGGGTAAAATACTAATTTGTCAAGACCAATGAGCGAGTGTTAGACAATAGCTTGAAACAATAAAAGTTACATTGAGTCAACTAAGCAAAATAAAACAGTACTATAGTTTTGCAAAAAAAAAAAAAAAAGTAAAACGATGGCAAGATCATAATTTTTAACTGGGGGAGAAATCGTAATTTTTGAAATGGGAGCAAAATCATAATTTTGAACAGAGGGCAAAATCGTAAAAATATTTTGATTGGGGGCGAAATCATAATTTTAAACTGAGGGCAAAATCATAATTTTGAGCTATGGGGGAAAACATAATTTTGTTTTGAACTGTGGGCAAAAACGTGAATTTCAGTTGGGGGCAAAATCGTAATTTTGAGATAGGGGCAAAAACATATTTTTATTTTGAACGGGGTAAAAGCGTAATTTTAGACGGGGGGCGAAACCGTAAATTTAAACTGGGAGTACAATTAGAAATGGGTTTTTGAATTGAGGGCAAAAGCGTAAATTTTGAGCGAGGGCAAAAATATAAATTTATTTTGAATTAGGGGCGAAAATGTAATTTTAAACAAATGACGAAACCGTAATTTTAAGCTACAAATAAGATTAAATTAAAAATGATTTGGTCCAGTAGGGAAGTGCCAGGCAAGCTGCCTGGCACTATTCCCTCAAGTGCTTTTTGTATGCTTGCCTGGCACTATTCCCTCAAGTGCTTTTTGTATATGTAAGATAACTAGTGAAATTCCCCGCGCTACGCGGCGGGGAATTCGAACGTTATCGATTCGTTTTGTTTTGTAACGGGATAAGCACGATACCCGTTCATTTCGTTACTTATCGGCGTTTTACCCGTAAATACCGGTACCATACTGGTTGGTTATAAAATTACAAATTTAGAAGCAGAGAAAACAACGTAAAAGTGAAGAAGTAATAAATCACAGAAAATATTATTAAAAATAATAGATACTCAAACTTTTATTTATCTATATTTGAATGTTCATACAACCAACTAAATTGTGAAAGTTTTTCTTAACAGTCTCGCACAATAATAACTATAATACATACATAAAACAGAAAAGGACAAAAAAGAAAAGAAACAGCAAAACAAAGAAAAACGATGGCAAAAATATAAATTTAAATTGAGGGTAAAATCGTAATTTAACAAAAAACAAAACTAATTGCAAAACTGTAAATTTAAACGGGACAAAATCGTAATTTTGAACTGAGGGCAAAATTGTAATTTTTTTTCTGGGCAAAAGCATAATTTTATTTTGAACTGTGGGTAAAAACGTAACTTTGAACTGATGGCAAAATCGTAATTTTAAAGCGGGAATAAAATCGCAAATTGGTTGGGCTAATAGGGGAGCTCCAGGCAGTTGCCTCGCACTATGCCCCCATGTTGTGTCTATACTTATACACTGAGGGCAAAATCGTAATTTACCAGTGAGGAAGAAAACAAAATTAATGATAAAACTGTAAATTTAAACGGGGAAAAATCGTAAATTTGAACCGAGGGTAAAATTGTAATTTTTCACTGAGGGCAAGAGCATAATTTTATTTTAAACTGTAGGTAAAAACATATTTTTAAACTGATGAAAAAATCATTATGTTAAAGCGGGGTAAAATCGTAATCTGACTGGGAAAGCAAACAAAACCGATGAAAAAAATGTAAATTTAAATTTAGGGCAATATCGTAATTTACCTGAGTGAAAGAAAACAAAACTAATGGCGAAACTGTAAATTTAAACGGGGCAAAGTCGTCATTTTGAACTGAGGGTAAAATTGTAATTTCTCACCGGTGGCAAAAGCATAATCTTATTTGGAAGTGGAGATAAAAGCGTAATTTTAAACTGATGGCAAAATCGTTATTTCAATGCGGGACAAAATCGTAAATTGGTTTGGCCCCAAAAGGCAAAAAAGTCAAAAAAAAAAAAAAAAAAACAAAAAAAAATAATATTAAACCACTGTTCATCCGTTTTCGAAAATGTTATAGAGGTAATAGAAAATGTGGGAGATGGTATTTTTCTTTGAGAAGTTTCCTCACCTGTGGAAGCAAGGCAAAAATACTTTATGATGATAAAAAAGTTATTTGAAGCTATCGTAATTAGCAACTATTCATACTTGAATCTGCAAAGAGAAAATATCAACATTCTTTTACTTTTTCTCGAGTTCTAGAATATGAAACTCTTGATTTTCCTTTTCCTTATTTCTATCGAATTCTAGAATGTGTAAACCCTTGATTTTTTTTTTTCTTTCCAACTTAACAACGAGAAAAAGAAAATCATTCCCTCTTTTCAAACATACAGACAAAAAGGGAAAATAGTCAAAATAGCCAAGTTATGGTCAACTTTTCCAAAATAGCCAAGTCAAACGTCTTGGGGGAGACGCTACAAATATGTTCTAGCGTCTTGGCGGTTGACTAACCAAACGCTGCCACGTGTCCGACACAGCTCAAACGTCTTAACGTCTTGGCTGAGACGTTTCAGACGGTGGCTTGAGACGTTTTAAAAGTTGAGCTGATAAGCTGATAGTTTTGCATGGCTTGAGACGTTTGAAGCCGGCTTGAGACGCCTCAACACGGCTTGAGACGTCTGAAATTATCACGTTTTTTTAAAAAAATTTAAGACGTTTCATTAAAACCTTGAGACGTTTGAGACGTTTCACGGTTTCCAAAGTTCTTTTTAAGTCGTTTCATAAAAAAAAAATTTAAGATGTTTCATTAAAACCTTGAGACGTTTCACGGTTTCCAAAGTTCTTTTTAAGTCGTTTCATTCAAACCTTGAGACGTTTCCCCTTTTCCAAAGTTCTTTTTAAGACGTTTCATTCAAACTTGAGACTTTTGAGACGTTTCCCGGTTTTCAAAGTTATTTTTAAGACGTTTGAAACCTCTTTTTAAGTCGTTCATAATTTTCAACCCTGTTATACACAACGTTTTCTTTTTCACCATATCTTCTACCCCATTGGTGTTCACAGCTTCAAAAAATGGGCAGACCCCCTGATTTAACAAACGAGTCTAAGAAGTCATCTACAACGGGTCTAAGAAGTCATCTACAACGGACACATATCTTCTCCCTTTTAATGGGATGAGATCGGATTTCCCCTTCCACGTGCTCTGCGGGGTCGATCGGGTTCAAGAACTCATCTACAACGGACACGTGAAGGGTCTAACGGGTTGTTCGGCACATGGCGGTTCTGCCCATTTAGGGTGGTTGATGAGACTTTGGCTAACACAATGGGCTCTCAACAATGTGTTAGCCAGGTCCTCTAACATCACCGAAGCCGCAGAACTGTTGAAGAAAATGTGAACAACCCGTTACATATCACCTAGGCCAATATAAATGTGGGTTGATGGAACTTACCAGTTCACGACCCATATTTATTCCTAGGTGTTTCGATGCAAATTCCGGAATCAAAATCCGGATCTTCTACCCCGTTTTAAATTTATGGAAGTAGCGGTTTGGTGTATTATAGTTCAAATGATTATGTTTGTATTTTTTGTGTTATGTTTTTTATGTACTTTGTATTCAATCATAATAAAATTATAAATTTTACTAATTTACGTTTGAATTCTAGTTCAATTCAGTATAATTCAATGTTAAAGACGTTTCAACAGCCTATTCAATGTTAAGACGTTTCAACAGCCAGTTAAGACGTTTGAATTTTAGTTAAAAAAAATTAAAAATTACATATATTCGAAGTTATGTTAAGACGTTAGAATATTTAAAGTTATATTAAATTAAATATTCATTTAACCAACCCCACTATATATACCCCAAAACACACACAAACACACACGCCGTTCTTCTTCTTCTTCTACTTTCGTTGTTCAACGTTTACAAGCAGACGCGGTTCAGTTTTTGCAGACATGGCTTCTTCGTCGTGGTCCGAAGTTGAGGACATTGCATTGTTGGAGGCTTGGGAGGAGGTGTATACCGATCCTCCTCGTCGAGGGCAGGGAGTCTATGGGTCCGTGTGCAACAATATTTGGCACAACTCCGTGGTCCGGACCACGGGCGCACCGTTGACGCCTTATCTTCAAGGTTTCGGGTTATACGGTTGGACTGTAAGAAGTTCGAAGGTTACTACAAATCTGTGGAGGATTCATCCCAGGATCTTGGCGAGGAGGACATCAAGGCGGTTGCCCTCATCAACTACCGCCACAGAGAAGGACATGATTTCGAACATGTCTCGCAGTGGGAAATGATTAGGGTTTGGCTTTAGATGTTTTCTTTTTTGAATGTAATGTTTTTTTTTTCTTTTTATATTTTGTTTTTTTAATGTAATGTTTATTATGTATTTTCTTTTTTTAATATAATGTTTTATATTTTCTTTAATTGTTTACGGGGTTGGGCTTACGGGTTTGGGCTTACGGGTTTGGGCTTACGGCGTTTGGGCTTACACCCAATAATGTTAATGTTAAAAATAACAAGTTTAAGTTATGTTATAATAAATATTTATTAAAACTGTATAAATAAACTTAACTATTTAAAACTGTATAAATAAACTTAACTATTTAAAACTTGAACCTTAACTACTAAAATTATAAATTATAAATATTTATTTGGTTAAAATAATTAATTAAAATTAATAACGTGTATAAATAGCAATTGATGAAGATAATTTAATCAAAACGATACAAAATTGGGCACCAACTAGCGGCGTTAGACAACTAACCCTCACAGCAGGCGGCTGTGTTGGTCCTGATTTCTGGGCGGCATTGCTAGGCACTGACGGGACTGGCTGGTTAAGCGATGATGTAAGCAGTATAAATTATTTTGTTAATACTAAATATACTAAATTTTCCTATAAACTTTCCCTAAAATTGTCCAACCTTATAACAGCACCTTTTTGGATGGATGCTACACATGTATCATTCAAGAAATCCATCCGACCATTGGTCCATTTTACCCCCATATTTCCAGATGCATTGTCAAACTTTGGATCAGAAGTTCGAAGGTTACTTCAACTGGGTTGTCGAACCTTTTCCTCCGATATTTAGCGTTGACGAGGTGTATGTACCGTTATTTATACCATCAATTCACTGGTTTTTAGGAGTTTTCAACCTGGTTAACCAGACCCTCACTATTTACGACAGATAAAAATTTATAAACGCTGGGTTTTTGTAGCTGATTATTTAATAGTTTTACTTAACGGTCTCTCAAAAGGTATGACTTAAAAAATTTATCAATGCTCGTTTTTTTTTGTAGCTTGATGGGCATGCAACAATTGGAAAAAGGAAGAACGGAAGTGGTTTGTTTTATAAATTTTGTTTTTGACCATTGGCTTCGTATGCATGGTTACTATGACAACAAACCTTTACCGTTAAAGTTTCCGTTTCAAATAGTATATGCAGATGACGTGCCACCGCAGTCAGGACCATTAGGGGACTGTGGGGTTTGGGTTTGTATATTTCTGGACCGGTTGATTAACAAAAAACCACTAAATGATGGTGAAGACACAAGCATAACGGCTACAAGGATGAGGCACCATCTTTGGATACTTTTCTACAACTCGCTTATACCTAAACAATCAGTCGACGAGATAGAAGAGGACGATATTGAATGTATTCAATGATTTGTATTAATTTATATTTTATAAAACAGAATCCATTATATATACTTATTTGTATATATGTTTCGATGACATATTAAGTAGGTAAAACTTCATTTATAATTAAATATTATATTATATTTATTGTGAACATGTGTGTATATATATGTGTGCCCTCACTATGTCAATAATGCCACACCGGATGTCTTACTCAAACATTCCTCATTCCGTGCAACGCACCATTTGGATAAACCAAAATGATCGGTTTGAACATTGGTCGCCAAATATTCTAGAGTTTTACTATGACGGCGATACTCCAACTTGCTACTCAACCTACATGGGTAAAACACCTCTCGGAAAAGAATGGTGGGGCGGATTACTTGGATTTTGTGAAAACGAATTTATTCAGGAAACGATACCTTCGAAATACCTTTCCTGTTAATGATAGTGTTTTTTTAGTCAAACGTTTACCATATTTTTCTCAGCATATCAATGCATGGTGTAACAAGCTAATGTATCAACGGGAGCTTCACAGACGGTTAAGGGCGATGTCGTCAAAGGATTATCGGTGGACAATAGTCCCGCCTACTTTTTTTAGCATGATAATAGATCAAAATAGAGAGGCCTACGGATATGGAGACGGTTCAAAAGAAAATTTTCCTCCCTTTTGGGACGTTGATACGATACGTTGTTAAATATGCTTATTCGGAGTGTACACTTTTTATAAATTTGCAGACCTTTACTTTTTTACACCAATATTTGACACGGAAATAATAGACTTGTACGTTTTTTTAATAAATTTAAAATTAAACTTTCTGTTTAAAGAAATTAGCGATTTTTATATTTTATGTTTTATAAAAAAATATTGATTTTTTAAATAATTTGTAACTTTAAAAAAACTTCCCTAAAAATAATACCTTTTCCGGGGCTTATTTACATTTCAATTTTTTTGCAAATTTACATGCCCGTAGCGCACAACGAAAACCACTGGTTACTTCTAAAAATAAATATGCGTTCGCTTAAAATATATGCTTATTTTCCCGATAACTGTAACCTAAGTAATTGCGGAGAAGGATTTTGCATACACAGGAAAATACATCAAATTCTTTTAGAATTTGAATATCCATTCGTATGGTTTCTGGGCCGTATATTGTAACATTCCCAAAATTTTTATTTTATTAAAAGAATACGTCATGGGTAAATTGACCAATGGAAATATGAGATCTTTTGGGCAAGCATAGGAACCGTTTAATAACTAATTTATAAAAATACATTATATTTGAACCTACTCTGTTTTTAATGAAACTTTGTTCAAAATATAGATAAAATTATTCTCGTTCTAATGGCATATTTATTATTTTATAAAACGTTATATTTTAAAAGTTATAAGCGCCAAATAACTGAAACAGTTTAATTAATTATAATATATATAATGATAATATAAATATAATAAAGAAATTATAAAATGAATGTTTAAACAATTTGATGTTACGTGTAATAATAATAATAAAATAATTTGAATCTAAATATTAGTATAATTAGAAAATGTTGTAGAAAATAATAATAATAATAATAATAATAATAATAATAATAATAATAATAATAATAATAATAATAAATAACAAAGTAAAACTTACACATTTGAAAGTGATGAATACGTGTAAGAACCATGGAGCATTTGAAATAAATATTGAAAGATAGGTGGCACTTGATACTTGGTATCAAAGTTTCAACATTTCCATATAAATAGAAAGCAGAGGGCAACTATTTCAAATTGCTCAGCTTCTCTCGATCTCACTCTCTACACAAATAGATATTCTTATTTTTATTATTTACACTATGATAATAATAATAAAGCCCTGTCCTGTTTTAAGTATTGTAACCCCTGAGCACTGATACCCTGTCCAAGTGACGTAGGACCCCGTAACGTATGTCAAGGCTCTGCCTAAATTCGTTGGGGTTCTGTCTCGTGACGTAGGGATAAAATGAAATTGGGTTACTATACTTAATATGAGTGCACTATATATTCTATTAAATAATCCAGGAGTGGTACCCAAAATATATCAACCCACCAAAATATTTCTGACACCCTTAATATATTTAGAATACCCCTATATGTTTTTAAATACACCCCGTACGTGAAAACCGAGCCCGAAATACCATATAGCATTAAAAATAAATTAAAAACAAGAAATATTAAGTTGAGGCGGGCCGCATAGGACCCACCCCAACTATTACACGGGCGGTATGAGGGTTGAAACCTGATCTTGTTAAATTCTTTAGCTTAGGCGGGCCAGTAAGCCAACCCAGTTAGTTAACGCGGGCCGCGAGAGGTTCAGAATGGTGGCGCAGCCCGGTGATGACACGTGTCATCATCGTGGCGGGTCTAGGCGATGATCAGGACAAGCTATACATTGACCTTGGGTCAACGCGGGGCGCGTAAGCCCTACTCTCATGTTACGCGGGCCGCGAGAGAGTCCAGTATCAGCACTATATAAAGGAGCCATCGGGTTCAACTAGAATTCGCTCACAATTCATTCTCAATCTCAAAATTCTGAATTAGAGTTATTATACACGGGTATAATACCCCCTAATTAGCGAGGTTCTGCTCCGTTGTAAGTATTATAACCCCAGTTTCGTATTAGATACGCTGCCCGATTGATTTAGGGTTCCGTAACAACTGTCGTGGTTCTGCCCGACGTATGTTGAAATACCGTCTCGGGGAGGATATCATTAATATTTTCAAAGGGTTATGATACTAACCTATGTACATTTGTATAAATTATAGATTATTCCGAGGAAACCCTTACGCGAAGTCTAAGATAGCAATGTGAGTTTATCCTCTTTTTGTTAACCTTTTTGGAATAATTTACAAAACTTTAATTGTTTTACAATATGATTAAGCGGTGATTGAGTCTTTGTAGTTCTTCAATTACTACCGTTATTATGGGGTTTTGTATACAAAATTTATTACTACGAGTAGTAGTAAGTCGGAATGACAGTGCATTACCATTGGACGACGAGTTAGCCAATGGGTAATTTGACCATAGCCATAGATCCGGTCGAGTGGCAAATACTGAATGAGAATTGTGTAGAAATAAACAATGTGATCGCTCTCAATACTGTTTTAATTGATAAAATGTTTCTTGATTAAAATGGGATTCACTCACCAGTATTTCCCACTGACAAATGTTTTTAAACACGTGTTTCAGGTAACAAAATGTGAAAGCCAAGTAGTAAAAAGCCAGCTCGAGAGCACGGACGGCTTGTTAAACTGTGGCTATGAAAGTTATCTAAAATACGATGGTTTAAATTTAATAAAGTAGGGTTTATCCCTATAAGTATGTTGTAATAAGAAACTTGGGTTTTACCCATATGATTATTAAAATAAAATATGGTGGTTTTACTCTGATAAACATTTCCTAACTACGGTCCTGATGAAATTTCCGCTGCCAAATTAATAAATATTGATACCACCGCTACTGAGTTCGCGGCCGCCCATTCCCGGGACAGATAAGGGATCGGGGGTTGTGACATATATCGTACTGGCAACACTCGGGGATAGATAGTGTAGAAGTCATAGAGTATTGCGGGGATGTTGTGTGGCCTGACCACGGAGCTCATATTGGCCGAAACTCAGGTGTTATCATATGTATGCTATTGGAAAATCTAGTTTACAACCGTTCATTGACATTGAACGAAGTAAACATGCAGGATGCTTGTGTCAGATATAGACTCTATATGGCTGATGAACTCTACGCCGGGCGCTACACACCAACTAATTTTTGAAGGCTGGACGTACGCATTGTTAAATTTAATTCTTATATAAATTAAAAGTACTAATTACTATTGCGGTTACGAGAATTTGTTACATGATTTTCCTAATTAAAACATAAAAAAACTAAGTTATTATTAAAATTCTGCTAAATTATAAGATGGACAAATGTCATCCGTTGGACTCTGGGTTTCTATCTCTTTCCTTTTTCCTTTGCCTGATGATTTACGTGAACGAATCTGTGATGGCATTGGATCTAAACAAACGTCACGACCATGGCCGTATGTTCGATACCGCGAACAATATACCTGAACGGGCTCTTTGTAGGATCGTGAAACGACCTAATGAGTTGATCAGAAGAGTGCACAGACAGAATCAGAGGCGGAATTCATTGATTCGGTCTATGTTTAGCTTGTATAACACTAGAATCACTATTAACTGTCTTGTTTATTGATCTTGAAACAATTTACAGCACGTAGACACTTCGACAGCACTTCAGCGTCGAAAACAAGAATGTTACAACTGATATCGCTTGAGGAGGTATATATAGGCATGTGATTTCGCTTGAACATGCTTCAAGCGAAATACCATTCTCAAGCGAAATACCATTTAAGCGAAATAACATTCAAGATTTCGCTTGAATTATCCACCTGATTTCGCTTGAAATGACTTTGTGTCATTTCGAGAGGAATTACCTATAATCCCATTTCTTGCTTTACGCGCTCTAATCTATCAGTTCTAATCTAAGACTCGAACGAAGATGAAGTCGACAGACAACTGCACTAACAGACTCCCCCTTGAATGTTGACGGAATCTTCAGTGAGAGTCTTCATCATAACGACTCTTCAATCTTGATCGGTCTTCTTTCTTTCTTATCATGTACCAAGATCTTCTCTTTGGCTCTAACCTCGTCAGACTCCCCCTTTCATCATGCTGGGATCGCTGTCTGGAATTAGCTATCACCTTGAGATCAAACCCTGGTTTTAACTCTGTTCAACTCATCTCCTGCACAAATTATCTCACCACCACATAAGTTTTTACTTAAATCAATAAGAAAAACTTACTGGAAGAAATCATTAAATCATAATAGTTACATCAAGTTCAATTTAATGACCTTGATTAACTAATCTTAACTTTTTTCTCAAAACAAATTACTTCACTTCAGCATACATTCCCAACCCTGTTCATCCTGTTTATCACTTGGAATTTTGAATATCAGCTCTTCAACATTAGTTGTCGAAAATCTTTTTGGATTTTTCAAAATATGAAACATAAATGCAAGAACAGAATTTAAATGCAGAAATGAAATATTTACAAACAATATTTTTGTGAGCTTGTGTAAGAGGATCATATCAGTTTATGTGACCAATCACTAGCATCGTTAAGCTTTAAACATTTTTAGTTTTAAACGATTCACGTAGATTGACGATATTTTTGTCCACTTAAACTCAAACTAAAAACTTTCGAAATGCTTACCGATACATTAAGATATATTAATTTTGCACTAAATTCTTATGGACCCACGATCTAATCATATCCCCTCATCATGCAATACACTGACCCAAGTAATGCCTTTAAACTTTTATCAACTGTGATTTGTGCGAAAACAAAGCAGAATGTTTAAACATTAATAATCAGGTCGATACTTCCGTATACGCAGAGAAAGTCCAATGTTTAAACAAAATAAGAAAATAAAACAAGTTGAAGTTGTTTAGGCTTTAACCACCAGGTCGATACTTCCGTATACGCAGAGGTGATCCAAAGCTTAAACAAAACACTAAAGAAAATAAAGCAGAACGTTTAGGCAATAACATCCAGGTCGATACTCACGTATACGCAGAGGATGTCCAATGCTTAAACAAAATAAAGAAATAAAACAAGTTTAAATCTTTGCAAAATAAAATGCACAATCACAGCGACTTTTCAGCAAAGTTGTGAAAGTTCACAGACTTAACCAGTTTTATGTCTTTCGACAATCAGCGATTACTGAGTAGGCACACAATCAAGAAGGACAAAACTAAGTACTATGCTTTTGACCATGTTTCCCACTAGAACTAGGCTTTTTCATTTTAGGTTTGTATCGTTATCGCAAATCTACTAGTCTAGCTGAGCCTATCGTCACATCTTTAGTGAGACCGTTTATCACTTTATTTTTCCATTTCTTTAGCATGCTGTGACAGTCCAACTGATCTACTATCATTTCCTCTTTTTACAACAAAACTCAATTTTACATTTTTTAATGTTTTTGAATTTTCAAATTTTCTAAATTTTATAAAATTTGTACTCCCCCTAAAATCAAAATTTGTTTCAATTTTGATATTCTGAGAAAATTTGAAAACAAACTATACAAGATAAAATGACAACATGATGAGAATTACTTCAATTCTCCATTCACTTGGCTTAAACAATCAGAACTCCCCCTGACAACAAAACATTTTCCCATAGTAATTTCAAAACACTTAAGTTTGTTTTAATCAAAATGGTTATTCTGGAAAATAAGTTTTGTTAGTACTTTTTCAAACATGGGGATCATTCATCACCTTGTTTTCTTCAATCACATGTAAAAATTTAACATTTCCCGATTTTCTCAATACAATCACTTGTAGAAAATCAAGTACAACTTAATGTCCCTGATTTACCACTTTTAAGTCGAAATCACTTTCGTGAATTTCTCAATAAATGTGCCGATACCTGCTTCACACTTACCAACCTGGAAGCTCCGGCAAGTCAGGTTGTTCATTTAAACAGATTCACCCAAGACTGATGGTCCTTGGGTGATTTTAAATTCTTGTTCAACAATGGTGGAAAATTTGCATCATCCATTGTTAGACCAGAATTCTCAACTTTTACCTCAACACACGGCTCTTCTGGCTTTACCACACCAGATTCATTGCCTGAACTTGGCTTGTCTGACTTTGATGAGTCAGATTCATTGCCAACACGTGGCTCCTTTGTTTCCAAGGAAACAAATTCATCACCACCAACATTCTCTTTCTTTACTCTTTCCTCTGTCCTCAGATTTGTATCTGATGAATTCGTTTTGCTTGATTTGTCATTCTTTGGCGAGCAAGACGATTTATCAGAACTTTTATCTGTTTTACCAATTGTATCCGAGGACAAAATCCTTTCAAGATATTCTCTCGCTTTCTTCCTCTTCTTCCTCAGTCTGTCTTTTTGCCCCTACGAAAGCTTTACTTTCTGTTCGTGAACTTTCTGTTCTTGAACTTTATATTATTGAACTTTCTGTTCTTTGGGCTTGGCATTGACTGGTTTCTTTGTCATTTTCTGAGAATCAGCCCTCGATCTTTCATTTGATCTCATTGAGCAATCTCTGGCAATGTGTCCTTTAATATGGCAATTATAGCATCTCCTCGTCTCAAACCACTGATTTTGGCAGTTAACAGCAATGTGTCCTCGAACACCACAAGAGTAACACACTCTGTTATCGTACCATTCACCACCTTCAATCCAAACATTCAGATCATAGCACTGTTTGGCTTGGTGATAATCATTTCTCTTCTGGTTTGCTGGATTTGGCTTTTGAGCATTGTGGTCAAACCTGCACCACTTATTACCAACTGTTTTTGAGTTTTGATTTTTCAATTTTTGTGGTTTTTTATCACGATTGGATGATTGAACTGATGATCTTTTATTTTCTTTTTGAAAATTTTTCGGCTTTTTATCCTTTTGTTTTTGTTCCACATTCTTCTTTACAGGTTTTTGCGTTGAGCATTCACCTTTCTCAGTAGAATGTAAAACAGTTTACTGAAACATTTCATTTAATTTCAGAAACATTTTCTTTCTTTCATTTTCATCATCAGTTTTCTCATCACAATCTTCAATTTTGACTTTGTCAAAATTTGTGACGTTGTCACTTATTGGAACTAAATTGATCGGTTTTGGACAGATATAATCTGATTTCACAAAACCTTTCAATTTCTTTTCAAGCTCATCAATTTTATTTCGAGCAATTTCAGCTTCATTTTCAAGCCGAATGATTTTAAGAATATGAGAATTTATTTCAATCTGTTTTTCAAGATTATTTTTAAAAATAACAGATTTTTCATCTTCTAAAACCTTCATTTGACTTTGAAAAACTTTTTCAATCTTTAATTTCTCATTTTCAAGATCTTTTTCTTTTTCTTTCAAAAATTTGTTTTCTAATATCAAACTGTCCAAATCACTTAACAGTTTGACATTTTCAGATTTCAATTTCTCATAATTTTCACACATTTCAAGAATCTGTTTATCATCAGATTTCTTCTTGTCTTTCAAAGCTGAAATCTCTTCAGTCTGTTCTTCTCCCACTTGTACACTTTTATTCTTGCTCCTTTTTAATATTGATTTTCTATCTTGGCTTTTCGTATTTTCAGCATTGTTCACCATTTGTTCTTCAATCTTCTTAATGAATTGAGAAATTGACAATCGAGAAAATTCTCCGGAGTTCTTTAAATTCAAAAGATATTTTCCCCATTCTTCTTGAGGTAAGGCATTGACTAATTTCTCAACCCATTCATTTGGACTTTTGGTTATACCTTTCTCAAACATTGAACGAACAAGATGGCTATATCTCTCAATGATACTCCTTGTACTTTCACCTGGACAATTTGAAAATTAGTTAAACTCTTTTATTAATAAAAGTGTTTTACTATCCATATTAAAGAAATTTATATCCATGATTCGGAAACACGTTTATCAAGACAGTCACTTTCAAAAGAAATTAACCCTTCAAACAGAATTCCTTTCAAGCGAAATTAAGATTTGAACCGAAAACACTTATTTCGCTTGATATGTTTCAAGCGGAATCAGTTTTCAAAAAGAATTATACCTTTGAAGCGAAATCACCTATTTCAAGCGAAATACCTTATTTCGCTTGAATCAACACTCACAATTGAAGCGGAATAAGTTTTTTTCAAGAGGAATCAAACAATTTCAAGCGGAATTAACCTGCTTATTTCGCTTGAAATGTTGCTGACATCATCAATTCGAACTGTTTTTGGCAAAATTGATCAAGTTCTAGGCCGATTTTAGGTCTGATTCTTTCAAGGGTTTATTAAAACTATGTTTCGCATACTATATGTGAAAATCAGTCCATTTTAACCGTGATAACTTGATTAATTTTGAAAAGAAGGTGTAGAAATCAGAATTTTCCAGCGAAAACGAGCTAAACGGTAAGAACTCTTCCTCCTGAGCTCTGATACCACATGTAGGATCGTGAAACGACCTAATGAGTTGATCAGAAGAGTGCACAGACAGAATCAGAGGCGGAATTCATTGATTCGGTCTTTGTTTAGCTTGTATAACACTAGAATCACTACTAACTGTCTTGTTTATTGATCTTGAAACAATTTACAGCATGTAGACACTTCGACAGCACTTCAGCGTCGGAAACAAGAATGTTACAACCGATATCGCTTGAGGAGGTATATATAGGCATGTGATTTCGCTTGAACATGCTTCAAGCGAAATACCATTCTCAAGCGAAATACCATTTAAGCGAAATAACATTCAAGATTTCGCTTGAATTATCCACCTGATTTCGCTTGAAATGACTTTGTGTCATTTCGAGCGGAATTACCTATAATCCCATTTCTCGTTTTACGCGCTCTAATCTATCAGTTCTAATCTAAGACTCGAACGAAGATGAAGTCGACAGACAACTGCACTAACACTCTTCCCCACGAGATAAGATTCGGGTGTTTTCTTTTGGGCGGCCAGATTGACGTTTTGTAATATGCAGCGGTAATACACTGCCAAGGCCTTCTGGTATCACCCATTCAGACCTATGAGGCAGAGGATTAATCGATTCTTCATACGTTTTTTTTTGTATACTTCGTTTGAATAACACGAGAATGCATAATGACTGCAGTCAGGTTCACCCAAAAATCTTGAAACAGCAATCACATGCCCACAAGGTAGACCAGAAACTTGCCAAACACGGCAGCTGCACGAACGATTCAAAAAATCAACTAAACCCCTTTTCCCACCGTCTTCAACAAGAAAACTGTTTGTCCCAATGCCTGCAACAGTCCAGGTTCTAGACCCTTCAATTTTCTTCTGTGCCCACTGAGTCAGTGAGTGGCTCTCCTGCATGCCCTGCAGTCGACGGTCATAAAACCATTTTTGTACGGAATCGCGGAAGAGTTCAATAAGTTGCGTTATCGGCATCTTACGCGAGAATCTAGACAAAGAGTTAATAGCCTCCGCACTATTAGATGTCATATAGTGGTATCGATTGCCGGGACAATGAGCTCTTGCCCATCTACCAAACCCAATATTTGTTAAAACCTGGCGTATTCTAGGAACGGCAAGACACAAAGCATTGAATGACTCGTTAAAGTCAGACATCCGATAAGATTTACATGTCTTCCACCATAGTGCCTCGTATTCTTTTTTTAGACGACGGCAAACGTAAATTCATCATTAAATGACGACAACACAACCCGTGGTAAACACGTTTCTAACACCTACATGTATAGAACTCGCCCTATCCGAAATGATCTCCATATCTGCTATTTCACCAACACACTCTCTAAGCTTTGAGAGAAACCATGTCCAAGATTCACCATCCTCAGATTTTCCTATGCCATAAGCAATTGGTAAAATCTGATTATTTCCATCCATGGCCACTACTAAAAACAACGTCCCTTTAAATTCACCCTTTAGGTGTGCCGCATCAATGATAACGACCGGTCTTAGATTAAACATAAAGATACGAATCTGAAAATTAATGATAACAAAATAAGATCAAACCCAAGTTATTCTAAAAAAATAAGAACAAGTACAAACGAAAAGGTGTAACTTACCGCAACACCTAACGTAACAAAAACCATTTCAAAATGACTCTGCTCATCAACCAAGATGTGAGTAACGCTTCCAGGATTTGCAAGCTTCAAATTGTAACAGTATATTGGTAGTTCGGCAAAAGAGTCTCGGGTTGTTCCTTGTAGATGTTCAAGTGCATGGCTTTTACCACGCCAAGCTTGAAGGTTTGTTATCTCAACCTCAAACCTTTGTCTAAAATCTTTGACAATCTCTTTCGCTCGATATATCCTACCACTGTCTTTTAGTTGTTCCTTAAAAAAGTGACCCAAAACCTTTGGGTTAGCCTGACGGAAATGTGGGTGTGTTTGCGTCTTCGAACAGGTGTGTCTATCATTCATATGTTTAACAAAAAAATAAACTACCACCAGGAATAGCATATGCCTTAAATCGCCATTTGTTGGTGCATATTTGTGACAACAGCTTAGATTTGGTCTTTGGATATCTTGTAATTAGTTAAACGATAAACAGTTAGCGGGTTTAGCTTTGTATTAGTGGGATAATAGAGTTTGGGCTAAACAAAACCCAGTTTGGGTCTAGGGGGACGAATTGGGCTTTGCCCATGTTGGAAACCTTGGCCTAAGTTGCAAACCTTGTGTTATATAAACAAGGCTTTGCATTAGGGTTTAGGTTAATCAGCCAAAACAGTTTTTAGAGAGAATTCGTGAGAGCAATAGTCTTGGACGAATTTGAGTGTGATTTAGGGTTTTGATTGATTGTAATTCGTGAGATTGATAATCAATAGAAACCCAGTTTGATTGTGAATTGCTTTCTACTCGTTTCTGTGACATTCTGATCAAGAGGATTCCGCACTCTTGATTGGATTGACAATTCTGTGATGAACCATACGAACAGGGGACCTACAATTGGTATCAGAGCATTAGGCTCTTGAAGGCTCGGTTCAGAATTGTGCTTGGCAGAAACAGGGAGATTTTCGAAATTTTTTTGCAATTAGGGTTTCAAAATTTTTCGTGTGTTTGATATAAATTTTCGAAATTTTTGGCTGTTTTGATCTTCTGCTTTGTTTGGTTGCTGTTTTGCAGGATTTCAGGAAAGATTTTGGCGATTCTGGAAAAGTTTTTGACTGAAAGACTTGAAGATTCGAAGACTGTTCTTCGTGTTTTTCGATCAGTTCTTCATATTTTTTCAAAAATATTGTGCTGATTAGGTTGTCTGGTTCTGCAGATTTGTGTTGGAGAGGAGATAGAATCTTCAGAATTTCGAACAGATTAAGTTTCCAAATTTCTGGACTAGCGAAATTAACAAAGCAGCGAATTTGTGAGTTAATAACTGGGTGACCGGCAATTTGAAATCCAAAGGCGACTTTGGTAGCCGTATAATTTTCCTAATTGAAATTATCACGGTTTCGGCGACTTTACCAGTCGTCATAATAGCGAAATTAACCAGTGAATTTGACAGCGAAATTGACCAGCGAACTTGACCTCTCAGCGAGCTTGATCAGCGAGATTGAACAACAAACTGACCAGCGAAATTAAGTTGACTTCCCAGCGAAATTAATAGAAAAATTAAAAGGGTGGAATATTTTCTGGCAAGCGTAACAAAAAATTCACGTTTTCGTAAATATAAATTGATCCGTAGCTCGTTTGACTAAACCGTCTGCACCGTTAAATTCCTTGCATTTTTTGGAAAATCCCGAATTCGGTTTTCGACATTATATATCATTGGATTCATCTTTTCGAGACAATTCTAACGGTGTAATTTGGTAACCACTGTTTTCGGAGAAAATTTGTACGGTTTTATCAGTCTGCAACGTTTAAAATGTCGAACATGACTAATTTGAATGAGCTTTTGAGAATGGAGCATGAGGTTGGCACTACCAACAAACCGCCTAAGATGATGAAGGTGGAAAATTATTTGACATGGAAGGATCGATTTCAATCATTCGTTGAATATCAGGACACACGCATGTGGATATGTATTGAAGATGGGTACACAAACCCAACACACGACTTTGAGGGCAGACCACGTAGAACTGCCTATGTGAACATGGAAGAGGCTGATAAAAAGATGTATGAGGCTGAAAAGAGAGCCTTGGCTGCAATAAAGATGTCCTTACCTGATAGCATCAAGCATATCTTCAAGAAGTACACTAATTCAAAGGATACGTGGGATGCATTAGAAAAGCGATATGCGGGAAATGCAGATGTCAAGAAAAACAAAGTTGATCTACTGAAGAAGTAGTTTGCTGTTTTCAAGTACATGAAACATGAGTCACTTGAGGACATCATCACTCGTTACTACCATCTAATGTCGGAAATGGAAAATTATGAGATAGAGTGCTACACTGACGTAGAAAAGAATGACAAGTTGCTCGATGCCTTCCCTACTAAATGGGATATCTACACTCTCATGATCAAGGGAGAAGCAGATTTTGAGACAAAAGAGCTTGAAGAAGTGGTAGGAAAGCTGAGAGCTTATGAGCTCAGTATGAAGAAGAAAGACATTGGATATGATCAGGTTCAAGATCCAGGGATTTACAATGGGCTTACATCTTCTTCATCTCACAACGCTTCTAGCGACTCTGCTACTGCGTTTCTATCGTGTGAGAATGAGCAGGTCACAGTGAATGAGGATGGTGATGTTTGTTTTGTAGCTGCCTCAGGAGGATCAACAGGAGCCAAGAGAACATCAGCTTCTAAGCAGAGTAGTAGTGCAAAGTCATTGCCTATGAGTGTGAAGTCTTCTGAAGAACATCTTGCTCTACTTGCTTCATTTGTTGCTTCATATGAAAACTACATTCAGGGGAAGATATCTGGTCCTGCTACTTTAGATGAAGATTATGATCAGATTGACCCTGATGATCTAGAAGAGATGGATTTACAATGGCAGATGGCCATGATCTCCAGAAGAGTCAAGAGGTTCATGAACAGAACAGGAAGGAAGTTTGTAGGGAGGACTGTTGGCTTCGACAAGACCGAAGTGAGGTGCTTTAACTGTCAAAGTTATGGGCATTTCGCTAGTGAATGTCAAAAACAAAAGCAAGAGACTTCGAGTCAGAGTTCAAACAACAAGAATGCATCAAACAATTCTCGCTCAAAGGCTTTGATCTCTAGAGCACAAGAAGGTTCATATGATTGGACTATTCATCTAGAAGATAATGAAAATGCCACTCAGGCATTCATGGCAGAGATAGTGCCAGTTGATGATGTTGAAGTTACTTTGGGAGATGCTGAAGTGAAAGTAGATGCTGAGGTGAAGATAGAGAGTAAAGCTGAAGAAGAGAAGGGTGATCAGACAACAGATGCTGAAGAGGAAAAGCAAAAGTCTGACCATGAAAGGGAAGCTGAAGAAAAGGATGCTCAATACAAAAGAATGGAAGCTCAACTTGCAGCTCTAATGGACAACCTTGACAAACAAACAGGAGAGGTAAAGTCTAATTCTATGTGTTTAAAATGTCGTGAATTACAGGGTGAGGTTGACAGGTTGTCCACACAAAACCAAAGTTTGGTAAGCGAGATGTCTAACATTAAAGAATCAAACTTTTTTGCTAAAAGAAACGAATCTTCATACTTTAAGAAGATAAAAGGTTATGAAAGTGAAATTGAAGCTTTAACCTGCAAAATAAATGAAAAACTTCAAGTCATAGACTTAGCTCATGATATGATGACTGAGAAAACAAAAGAGGTTTCTGAAAAATGCAAAGAGTTGTCAGATGCACAACTCAAAATTGTTGAACTTGAAAAGAAATTAGGTTAATTCAGGGACTCTACTTTTGTTATGAAACACATGATGGGTGGGTTAAAGAAGAGTAATGACAAGACTAGTGTGGGATTCAAGGGCTTTAATTAACCCTTTATTCTTTATTGTTTAAAAACATTAATGAAAGGGCATTTCAGTAATTTTATAAATCTAACTATTAAATTATTTATTATTAATTCCTAAATTCAATTTTAATCAATTTCATTAAATCATTAAATCCTTAAATCTATTTTTGTCTATTATGTATCCTCAAACCATAAGTTCAATCAAAAAAAAAAAAATCAAACCTTCTGTACATCACCTTTCATCACCAACAACCCCTCCCCTCCCTCTGCTGCTAATCGACTACGACCACCACCACTACTATTTGCCATTACCTCCAAACCGCCATCACCATTATCACCATAACCACCGGACCTCACCACCACCCTCCCCTTCCCCACCCCTTCTCTCTCTCTGTACCTTCTCAACCACCACCAACCCACCCACCACCTCCGCCGCTATCGCCACCCACACCACCTTTGCCGCTATCACCACCCACTCCACATGTTCCCTCTCTCACTCTCAATCTCTCTCTCTCTCTCTCTTTCTAACCTGACCCCATTTTCATCAAAAGATTTCATCTACCAAAACAAACCCTAGAATCAAACCCCAACTTGTATATTCAAAATACCCAAATTTTAAAAAGAAATCAAGAACAAATCATACAATACAGAGATAGATAGGTGGTCATGGTGGCGGTTCGAAGCTCTACCGCCGCACCCAATAGCAGCGAAGGTTGTCTAACAACCGTTTTTCAGTGGCGGCAGTGTCAAATCTAGGGTTCCGACCAGGAACCAACTTTTCGGCTTGTGCCTTTCTCTTGCGCCGACGGTGGTGTAACAGCCATTTTAGGGTTCTGGCCAGGAACAAACCTGTGGGGCTTAGGGTGGGGTGGCTGTGGTGGTGGTCGTCTATGCTCGTGTGGAGTGGGCGGGGGTGGCTGACGGTGGTGATGTCGGCTAGTGGTCAGGTGGTAGCGGTTGGTTGTGGTGATGGTGTTTGTTGATGATGGAGAGGAGAATGAGTATAGAGAGAGAGAAGAAAAGTCAGAGTGTGTTTCTGTGTTTTGTTTATATATATATATATATATATATATATAAACTCCATCCTATCTTTAATGTTTTTAAACAATAAAGAATAAAGGGTTAATTAAAAGAAAAATGAAATGACTAAAATGCCCTTGGCAGACCTAACACATATAGATGGAGTTAAGTCAGTTGGACCAAAATGGCAACGATGAAACCTTTTTGGATCCAGATGTTAAAAATGAAACCTTTGGACTAAACTGGCAAAATGGCTCAAACCACAGGGACTAAAATGGCAATTAACTCTTTTAATTTTTACGTAGGTTGAAGTTCGAAACAAGCTAAAACACATGGTCGGCCCTTAGGGTGGGCGGGGAGGACCATCGGCCATGGCCCGATACTTCGAAAGGCACGTTATTTAAAAAAAAAAACCCGATATGTAAATGTAAAAATAAAAAAATTAATAGGGTATACTCATCCGCTTACAAAACTATTTTTATGGTTTAAATTAGTTATTAGTCCATTGCCATTAGGATTAAACCTTTAATGAGCCCAATACCCAATTTCGTTAAGGCCTAAGGGCATTTTTTCGATCTCGAACAGGGTATATGAATTCTCATGGCCGACCCTGCTTAAACATTCCGTTTGTTTCACATTGATGTTTTAATACAAGTTAACACGAAAAGCGATTAAACAAAGACATCAACAAGAAAACATTGTTGAACACGTGGGAGTATGCCAATATGAGAGTAGGATCAAATACAAACCACATTTCGTCTAAAAATATAAGAACCATAAAAAAGTGTTATGTGACATCCGACCAATTATAGAGAAGGGGTAAAATAATAACCTAAATAGTATCAATTATATTGAATTCCATATAATTATGATAACGAGCAATTAATTCTTTTTTTGGACCCTCCTTTTGTTTTCAGTGTGTTGCTGATATAATTCTCCACAAAGAAAAGTACTAATAATAATTCACACATATGCTAAAATCAATTATCTTGGTTAATTTGCATGTGCTAATATAAGTGCTACTTTTACGTATGTATTGTTTTAGTATGTGTTGCTTTTACTTTTGTAAGTGTTAGGATATGTTCTCACGCTTTTTAGGATAGATCTGGTTTGTACCGTTACCATTGGATTTGGTTTTGTTGGTGGGCTACATGTTGGTGCAGTTTTTGTGTCTGATGTTGTTCGAATAGATTAGAATTATTTTATGCTGATTATGTAATAGTTAGTGAAACAGTCAAACGAACGTCTATTGACCCGCTCGTTTGAAGTGGTCAAACAAGAGGGTTATGTGTTTGACTGTGTGTATGTTTGCAAGACAAGTGGGTGTGGCTATAAATACCAACCCCTTGTTCATTTGCAAATTGAGAGAGTTAGCAGAGAGTGTGAGGAAGGTTTTAGACCTTGGGGGAGAGATCACCACTTGGTTTCTCCCCGGATGTATACTCCTTTGGTATTTTTCGGTTAGCTTCTAATCGGGCCGATTTGTAACGTTATACTACCGGATTAATACAAAGAAGTTGTTTGTTAGTCTCTAATCTCTCTCGTCTTGAACATAATCACACACTAATCACGGTTCTCTATCCGAAATCACGAACCGACAATTGGTATCAGAGCCATGGTGCCCGATTTAGTGAATCTAACAGTTTGCTAAGTCACATGTGCTCTAGATCTGTGATTTTTGTTCAAGATGTAAAATAGTGGAAACATGAAGAAAAACCCAGATTTGAACCGAGATATACGGATCTGAGATGAATCGGACTGTACAAAAGGGTTGGGTTTTCTGTTTTACACCAAGAAAGTCAAGTTTTCATCTTGTTTTGAAGTTTTTTCGTCAGATCTGCAGAAGAACAGATCGTTGTGTTGTTGAAGATGGTGGCGGCTGTTAAGAAACACTAGGGTTTCTTCATATCTTCATCCAACGAAGAATGGTAGACGACGAACCATGTGTGTCGAAGACCCAACTGTTTGGTGAAGAATCATCTGCCGAAGACTCTCCCTGCCAAAGAACTCATTGTTCGCTGCTTAGACTGTTCGTTGGTCGTGTTTGTGATGAAGAACCATAGTAGACGAACAATCAATACCCGACGAAGACCCAACTGATGTTGAATCCAATGAAGAATCCCCATTCCCTGCGAAGAATTCCACGAAGAATCAAGCAACGAACACCAATTGTTCGTTGGCCCAATTGTTCGTCGGCCCATCATTGTTCGTACAACTTACCCGTTTAATGGTTCAACGAAGAATCAAACAACGAACACAAATTCTTCATCGACCCTTGGATAACTTTGAAGTCAGACCCATTATTTGTGGACCCCTGCATTGTTCGTTGACTTGCATTGTTCGTAGACCTAATCACTCTTCGTGGCCCATTTTTGGTTCAGACAAAGTGAAGTTTACAGATGTTCGTCGACCCCATGATTGTTCATAGGAAGTCTAGAATCAGCGAAGAATCAGTCAGTGTTACAGACGAAGAATGGTTGCTGATGTTGTATAGCAGTTATGGTGGTGGCGCGGTGTTGTTGACGGTGGGTTTCCGAAGGCGGTGCACCAATGAGTGGTGGCTGGCATACTGGTGGTCATTATAGAAGCAATTTGTGCTTGAAGCTTGGAGGTGTGTATCGAAGAGATCGTAGAAGAGAAAGGGTTTTGGATGCTGTTATTATTCATCGAAGAAAAAGGGAGGATGACAAAGGTGATGCTATATAAGTTGTTGATGTTTCTTCGCAGAGAGAGAAAGAGAGACTTTGGTCGATGTTGGCGGTTGGGATAATTGCAACAGCTGGGTTGTCTAGGTTTCTTTTTATTTGGGCCCACCTATATGACCACACAAAGAATCTAGTGTGTTTGATTTTAGGATTGGGCCTGGTATACTCTCCATTTTCCATATCATAGACTTTAGTACATTTGGGCCTGCTTTTAATAGTTGATGAAATACCAATCCGATTTGGTAATTTTGGGCCTATCTTCACAAATGGTCCCTCATATTCTTTGTGGGTTGGAGATCAACATCCTTCGTAGGATTGGATGTCACGAAATATACTTAATTTTCATTGGGCTCATTCTTGGTTGGGGTCATTTTCATTTGATTGGGCCGCATGTTCCATGTTCTGTGATTTAGAATTCAACTTCATTGATTTAAAATTCAAAAGTTGAATTTCAAAAGTTGAATTTTAAATCATGGTTTGGCATTATGGATCAAATGTTTAGATGAGACATGGAGTCATGGACCCGTCTCTATTCGTGATTTGCAAAGTGGGGTCGGGTGTTCGTGAAGCGCATTTGAATTAAGCTTCAACGCCAAATTCGTATGGGTTCGGGAGTGCGCGGGATGATGAGGCATGATGAAAACTTGATTTTTGTTAAACGTGGGGTAGTCATGGTTACTGGTGCAAATGTCAAAATTGGTGACTTGACTATTATGGGCCAAAAATGGTATATTTATTTCCGCACGTGAAAGTTTGTTTTGTTATCTGTGTTCGTACATGCTCGAAAGAATTTTGTTTATTGTCATATTCTCGCATTTGGTAACGATTGAAGGAACCTAGAGATCCAAGAACGGTCCTAACGAGTTCACAAAGTCGAAGAGTTATGCTTATGATGGAAGCTTTCGGATTAGGTGTTAGCAGAACTTTGGGGGGATACAAGTCGGATCCTACGGGGCTAGGGGACTTTCTTTATCAACTAGAATATGCAAAGAAAAAAGTTGCTTTCGTGATTTTTTGAAAAACCGAGAACATTTGAAAGATTCTGCTCAGTGGAGAGAATCTGTTCAGTGAAGTTGACGACAGTTCTACTCAGTGGAGGGAATTTGTCAAGGTTTAGAGATTTTACCAAAGAAATGGGGAGATAAAAATTTTCATATGTTTTGGAATTTCTTCGGTAAATTTCTAAACGCAATCACATGTGGTGGAGTTTGTGTTTTTCTGGTGATACCAAAGGTTCTGCGTGGAATGTTTTGCACATACACATATTTGAGGATTTTAATTAATTCTCCAGCCAGTGTGAAGGGTTTTGCATGGAAACATACAGGTATCTAAAGCCTACAGTAGTTTCAAAGCGCTGTTCACTGAAGACCCGGGGAATCTTTATGAGATTTTACAGGGATCTGGGTGTAACTCAACTCGTTGAGTTCGCAAACGATGTACTTGGTCAAGCTGACATCCTGAGTACTGATGCTGAAGATCCGTAGTGCATTACTTGGTCAACTTCACAAAGGCGAGACAATGAGATCTGGATGTAGTTCAACTAAGCATGCTGGTTGAGCTTGCAAGTGATATACTCAGTCTAGCTGACTTCCTGAGTGTTGATGCTGAGGATCAAAGTGCATTACTTGGTCGATTCCACAAAGATGGTTTACAGAAGACAGTTCACCAGAAAACTCTACCAATTTAGTATGCTTGAATGAAATGGAGTTTTTATGACAAGATCAAGACTTGGTGCAGTTTTTTAAAGAATGGAACCCTTATCAAATGTCGGTTGGAGTATTGGAAGATCGGTCAATTTAGCCTTGCGAGGAGATTGCACAACACCCAACACGGATACACATACTTTGAGGGGGAAATATTATACGAAAAGCTTCAAGGGTTTGGTATTGCTATGAAGATTCAAGTGAAGATACTACTTACCTGGATCATCGGTCAAGGGGAAATTTGTTAACACAGAGAAGATGACATCAACAAATACTTGACTGAAGATCGATTGCAGTTGCATTTTCAGCATTCGACAGCAACGGACAAGGGGGAATTTGTTGGTGCAGTTTTTGTGTCCGATGCTGTTCGAATAGATTAGAATTATTTTATGCTAATTATATACTCCCTCCGTCCCACTAAAAGTGTCATATTTTGAATTTTCAAAGTCTTTATTTATAAACTTTGACCTTAAATAATTTTGTTTGTGTTAGATAATACTTGATGAAAGTTATATGATTTGAGTGTGATTTACAAGTGTTTTTATCGGGTTAATTTTCATCAAGTTTTATATAACACAAAAATATATAATTAAAGTCAAAGTTTATAAATAAAGACTTTGAAAATTCAAAATAGGACACTTTTAGTGGGACGGAGGTAGTAATAATTAGTGAAACGGTCAAACGAACGTGTATTGACCCGCTCGTTTGAAGTGGTCAAACGAGAGGGTTATGTGTTTGACCGTGTGTGTGTGTTTGCAAGACAAGTGGGTGTGGCTATAAATACCAACCCCTTGTTCATTTGCAAATTGAGAGAGTTAGCAGAGAGTGTGAGGAAGGTTTTAGACCTTGGGGGAAAGATCACCACTTGATCTCTCCCCGGATGTATACTCCTTTAGTATTGTTCGGTTAGCTTCTAATCGGGCCGATTTGTAACGTTATACTACCGGATTAATACAAAGAAGTTGTTTGTTAGTCTCTAATCTCTCCCTTCTTGAACATAATCACACACTAATCACGGTTCTCGGTCCGAAATCATGAACCTACACTACATTTAAAAAGAAAATGTATTGCTAAATTAGTTGTGGGCTTTGATCTTGGGCTACAAGTGAAGTTATAAGTATCATAAATAATTGATTAAACCTGAATTTAAAGGAGATTGTGTGTCTCTTATCTCATGTTTTTGAGTTCATTGCGGCCGTGCTTATTATCATATTGCAATTTAGTTGAATTCAAATAAATCAATATCTTTGGATTTTACTTTTATAATCAAAAGAACTTTATAATATTGACCACATGTTACCTATGGATTCATACTTACCTTAATTAGCTTGATAATGGTAAGGCTATGAGGTGTGGGGGCTCCATGGGGCTCCATCCCCGCCACGTCACCATCCATCATCACACCCTCCAAGTGAAGAGGGGGCGCCATTGATGGGGCTCCATCATGGTAACACCCGGTAGCGCCCATATGCACATATTCCGGTGGGGCCCATTAGTTTTAAACCAATCAAATGTTTTTTTTTTTTTTTAATTTTGTTTAATAGGGGCTCCATGACTGACGTGGATCCTATGTAGACTTGATAAAGCCCCATGGGACTCCATCCACACCTCATAGCCTAATATGACAACCTCACAAACCTATACATCTTACCATCTTTTTTATTATATTGTAATCCTATATATTTCTGTGACATATTACTTATATCAAAATGATATTCTTTATATCACATACAGCCTGAATTTCTCTATAACGTGACACGAAAATCCTAATTAAAATTTGTAGGTTTGATTTAGTATAATCGTTTTGAGTCAGATTCAAGCTAACTGGTTCTTATAAGATCAACATATTGGTTTAACTACTCGTTTCTTTAAACACTATATATATAGAGAGGGGAGGGGGTCTTTGTATGCAAGACTTAGGCTGTGTTCCAGAGATCCACTTAACAGGGGGAGGGGAGGGGAGGGAAAATGGGGTTTTTTTTGCCTGAAAATAGTCTTTCCAATTTGGAAAGACATGGAGGGGAGGGGAGGGATGGGGATGGATTTTTAACTCGGGAACACACCGTTATAGACAGTGACATAATTATTTGTATATTTAAGTATTTTTAGGAATATGTACTAATCAAATAAATAGATTAATAAGATGTTTGTCAATATGTAATTTCTGCTGTTGTTTGTTTTGTGTCGCCGCCTCGGTTTGAGGTTTTGACGTGGCATAATGAAGTTTACCTTTAAAAAAAATTAATAAGATGTTTATTGTCTCGTTTTGTGACATTAATTGCCATGGAGATTTGAGTGCGGATGTTTGAAAATGAAACGAAGGGAAACTTAAATACAAATAGAAACTAATATATCTACATTCATATTGATGGCAACAACAAAACTGAACTATGACAGCTTAACATTTATTAAGGGGAAAATACAATAAAAATAATGAAAAAAAGACAATCTTACCAATACACTGTAGGATGAAAAAGCCTAAAAGAGTATTATTACTTTTATTCAAGGAAATTGTAACGTTTAAATATGTAACATATAATTTCAATAAATGTTTCATTATCAATAAGCGTTATGAAACCGAATCTAGTCCCCAACGAGGATATCCTGTGGTGGTAACTGACTAACTGGTAAGGTGTCTCTCATCTATCGAAGATATGAAGGGCACTAATCCTGTAAAGTGCAGGTATTGAAGTATTCTAGAAGTAAGTTAGTTTGCCGTTTAAAAAATAACCTGATCATACTTAGTCAAATTTTTTGAGCGTCGGAAACGACGCTTGCAAGCTTTTCACAGCCACCTCTTCTTCATATCCACCACCACATCTAAAAACATCAATCAACAACCACCACCCCTTCTTCCCACCTCTCCGGCTATCGCTTTCATCCTCACCATCGTCGGGCACGGTGTCTATAGCCTGTCGTCGCAATTGCCTTTGTTTTATGTCACTCAACTCCATCTTTGTAGGAAACTTTCCGGTTCCAAACCCAAACATAAACACTTGGCAGGTAGACTTCGTCGGAGATTCCAATCTACTTCTTTCCGCAACCACCAACGAGCCTTGCTTCTCTTTGGAACGCTCTTCGGTTGCAACCATCTCACCGTGAACTCGAACCTTGCCAAACGACACCGTCTTCTTTGGTTCATCCTTAGAATATTTCTGCATGGTTTTTTTTTTTGCAAGATATGAAGAGGCTGAAAAGTGAAAACGTTTTGTTATTTATTGAAGATATATACATATATATATATATATATATATATATATATATATATATATATATATATATATATATATATATATATATATATATATATATATATATATATTATAGAGTGGTTGTGGACTCTTGGGTTACATACGTGTTGTGAGATTCTAGATATTTGAAGCTGTTTTGACAAAGATGGCTATTGTTGTTTGGCATTAACGCACAGCACATATATTGTGCCCGTGTAGAAAAAATGAAAAGGTAAACCTTACTAGAAGGTGGGTATGGTCAAATTCAATAAACAAAATTAAAAAAATGTTTATTTTTCTGATGTGAAGAAAATTGTGAAGTTACCCAAATTTTGGAGGAGAAATGTAAGCTTCACAAATAAAAGAAACCCCTTGACTTTAAACATGGATAACTTTCAATAAAGAAACCCTTGACTTTAAATATGGATAACTTCACGAGAAGGGACGAATTAGGGTTTTAATTCTGGGTTCGAATCTGACGGCGAGCGAGGGTTTATGGATTTCATCCGGTTCCCGCGCATCGAGAGGGCACGGTCTCATGACGGTCGAGGAGGTGACTTTGAACATAGCCCGAAACAGAGTGGTTTTACACGTTAGATTCTTTGCCGTTCGAAAAAAAAATACGAAAAACTTTAGATTCAAGAAAAGTTGCTACAAGATATCAGCTGATATACAAACCTTCAGGCATACACTCACATACAACAACAACAACAACAACAACCATACCCAGTAAGTCCCACAAATAGCAGAGCTACTTATAGGGTCTGGGGAGGGTGGGATGTAGACAGGCCTTGCCTCTATCCCTAGGGATAGAGAGGCTGCTTCCAAAGAGACCCTCAGCTCGACAACGAACAGCAAACCAACACAACAAGTCAAAGAATATAGAAAGAATACAGAAATAATAAGTCGCCCATTAGCAAGTAAGTGATCAGAGTGGCACAATATAATGTAAATCATGTATCATAGCATACAACATCATTTGGGCATAAACACAATGTAAATCATGTATCATAGCATACAACATCATTTGGGCATAAATACAGTAAGGCAAACACTGGAAAGGTCCCTTAAAGAATAAGAAAAACCTACGTCCCTGAAAATCCACCTAAGTCCTTACTACAAAATCCTCTAGAAGTCCTTAACCTTAATCCTACGCCTCCACGAAGTCCTATCGTGGACCATGTCCTCAGAAAGATGCAACTCTAGTAAATCATGCCTAATCTGCTCATCCCATGTCAGTTTGGGTCTGCCTCTTCCTCTCCTCCCCTGCACAATAAGAGTTTCCACTACTCTAACTGGAGCCGTCGCTTCCCTCCGCTTCACATGCCCAAACCATCTCAATCTCCCCTCCTTAATCTTCTCCGATATACTAGCCACTCCTAGTCTTTCCCTAAAAACCTCATTTCTTATCCGATCTAACCTCGTGTGTCCACACATCCACCTCAGCATCCTCATCTCTGCTACCTCCATCTTGCGCGCTTGTGTCTTCTTGATAGCCCAACAGTCTGTTCCATATAGCATAGCTGGCCTAACTGTTACCCTGTAAAATTTCCCCTTTAGTTTAATTGGGAACCTCCTATCGCACAATACCCCACTGGCTGCCCTCCATCTACACCAGCCAGCCTGTATGCGATGGGTTACATCACTATCTATGTCACCATCCCTTTGAACAAACGACCCTAGATACTTAAATCTAGTTACCTGCAGGACCAATTGATCCTCAATGGTGATTTGGGTTTCATCGTCAACGGCTACACCGCTGAAATCACAGTGTAGATACTCAGTCTTAGATCGACTAATCCTTAGGCCCTTGCCCTCTAAAGCTACTCGCCACTCTTCTATCCTCTCGTTCAGGCACTGTTTAGTCTCTGCAATCAACACAATATCATCCGCAAAAAGCATGCACCATGGAACTGACTCCTGAATCAACTTGGACAACTCATCCAAGACAACCGCAAAAAGAAAAGGGCTCAACGCAGACCCCTGGTGGAGTCCTACCTCCACAGGAAAGAAGTTTGTATCTCCTACAGGGCGCGGACAGTAGTCTCTGTTCTATCGTACGTATCCTTAATTATGTCTATATACTTCCCTGGTAGCCCTCGACCCTCCAAACTATCCCAAATCAGTTGCCGTGGGACAGTGTCATATGCTTTTTCCAGGTCGATAAACACCATATGTAAATCTTGCTTCTTCGCTCTATATTTCTCCATCAGCCTCCTTAGAATATGTATCGCTTCTGTAGTTGACCTCCCTTTCATGAATCCAAATTGGTTTACTGAAACCTGAGTTTCTCTTCTAATTCTAGTTTCAATTACCCTCTCCCAGAGCTTCATAGTGTGGCTTAGCAGTTTGATTCCTCTGTAGTTCCCACAACATTGAGCGTCTCCTTTATTCTTGTATAAAGGCACCATGACGCTGCTCCTCCACTGATCTGGCATTTTCCCAGTCTTGAAAATACAATTGAACAAAAGTGTTAACCATCGGACTCCTTCTTCTCCCAAACACTTCCACGCCTCAATCGGAATGTTGTCCAAACCCACTGCCTTGCCTCTTCCCATCTTCTTAAGTGCCATCCTCACCTCGTCGTGTGTGATCCTCCCGCAGTAGACATTATTCTGTTGTCGTCTTTGAATCCTGGGATTGCTGCTATCATGTTGGTATGCCCTACCGTGGTTGAAAAGATTATGGAAGTAGGTTTGCCATCTCAACTTAATATCTTGTGCCTTGACTAAAACACGTCCATCCTCCCCTTTGATAAACTTTACTACGCCTAGATCTTGCCTTCTTCGCTCCCTAGCTTTGGAAATCTTGAACATCTCATGCTCCCCCTCTTTCCTTTCCAAACGTTCATACATTTGTTTATATGCTGTGTTTTTTGCCTCGGTCACCGCCTTTTTCGCTTCCCTTTTTGCCTTCTTGTATATATCCCTTACCCTCAGCCGCTCCTCCTCATCTGTGCACCTCAAAAGATCTCTAAAACTCTGTTGCTTATCCTTTGCATACACTCACATACAATATCTTGAATCGTTTATATCTCAATTTCATGTTAAAGCATTTCTTGTGCCTTTGGATCCTCCACATGGCACAACCTCTTGGAACATCGTTAAGTCTCAAACAAACATATGCTGCACTTCTTTTACTTATATTGATGTAGTATGAGGTTCATTGGGGAATACTAAAAAAGTGAGGAACAGTGGGGAACCGACTCAAACGAACTCCGATTGGACTCATTCCAGCGGCGTTAGAACCGGCTCATCGAACGCTAACTAGGATCTCTTAACCCTAAACCCTAAATCATAACCCCTAAACCCTAAATATATTAGGGTTTAGCTTTAGGGTTTAGGGTTTAGCCTTTAGGATTTAGCTTTTAGTGTTTATAGTTTAGATTTTACGGTTTAGCTTAGGTTTTAGCCTTATTTTTTAGCTTTAGGGTTTAGAGTTTTGGAGTTAGGATTTACGGTTTAGGGTTAAAAGATCTTAGTTAGGGTTCGACGAGTCGGTTCCAATACCGCTGGAATGAGTCCAATCGGAGTTCGTTTGAGTCGGTTCCCCGCTATTCCCCACTTTTTTAGTATTCCCCTATTTAAGTTAATCTTGTTATACTAGCTAAAATTACATCGATGACACTAAATTCTATATCTAACAAATGCAAAGGGGATGTACAGTAGTAGTTTTTTTTTACTTTTTCTTTTTTGTCTTTATTATTATTTTTAAACTTTTACCCCTTTAACTTTCAATATTAACAATTTCAACCTCTTAACTTTCTAAAAATTTTGTAACCAAACATTACGTGTTTATTTTTAGAGTAACTTACCATTTTAGTCCTTGAGTTTTTGTCTAAATTGCCATTTTAGTCTAAATAGTTTTTTTTCTCCTCTGGGTCCCTGACTTTTCGTTTTTCTTGTCATTTTGATCACATTGCCTAACTTTGTCTAAAAACCAGGTTATAATCAGGGGTATTTTTTGCATTAAATTATTATGAGTTTTATAAATTATGTTGTAAACTACCCCTGGTTATCACTACACGACAGTTATGCCAAAAATACCCGTGATTATAACCATATTTTTAGACTGAGTTAGACAATGTGATCAAAATGGCAATAAAATAGAAAAGTCAGGGACCCAGAGGAGAAAAAAAACTATTTGGACTAAAATGACAATTTGGACAAAACCTTAGGGACTAAAATGGCAATTTACTCTTATTTTTATGTACGTGTTTCTATAAATTTAAATTGATTTACGCTTAGACGTAAATTTTTCCCGTTAATAAGTTGGGTCAAATATAATATATTCCTTATGCTTATTATTATGTACATTTTCTGTTGGTTTACTTTTTGATGTAATTTTTTTTCTATAAATGAGCCGGTTAAACTATAATACGTTTTCATTAAACGCTATAAATTCGAGTCACTTAACGTTTCGACACCGCCGCAACACGCCGTAACTATTTTCTTACGTGCTTATTTTTATGTAAGCGTCGGTATAAATTTAAGTTTGTTTACGATTCGACGCAAATTTTCTTCGGAAATTTGTGTCAAATATAATTTGCTTTCATGCTTATTTTTATGTATGTTTTCAGTTGGTCTACGCTTTAACACAAATTACAATTAACAAGTTATGTGGATAGTGTTTTTATCCTATTGACTTTTTTGTTTCTTTCTTGATTTTTTTTCTGGACTTTATTATTTTTATTTTTAGTTTTCTTTATTTTAGTGTTTTAGTTTTAGGTTTCTTTTCACTAAAGCTATATTTAAGATAACATTTACGTTTCCATTTATAATTAATTTAAAATCAATTCGTCCCCCTGTGCAATTTAAATTTATTTTTATGGTTTTAGGTCGATGTAAAACATGTGTCGATATTCTTTTGAGCATATTTATTTCAGCTGGTATACTGAACCAAAATAGATATCCATCGAAATCCCGCAGCGTAGCGCGGGTATTCCTACTAGTTACCAACAATTACAAATAATCGTGAAAAAATAAAATAACATATTAGAAAGGTTTGTTTCATGGAACTATAATAATTTTACCATTATAAAACTAAGGATCTATTATTTTTACCAGTGACGAGGTATGACCCTAATCGGATAAATCCAACCCGGTCATTACCTATTATTTTATTATAAATAAACAAGTATAAATATTTGTTCTAGAATATTCCATCCTGCATGGATAGGCCACGCAACCAAATCTCCAACTTTTCGGGAAGATCATGCAAATCCCTAACTTATAGGAGCCCATCCTAAGTTAAGGGAAACCCTAATCATAAACTATAAATAGAGGTAACCGTGTAAGGTACAGACATCTTATTCTCATATAACTTTCTCCTCATTGTATACTTCTATACTCCCAAAACCGAGACTTATTCTCACGCCGGAGGGTGGTTACAGGAATAACCCCATTCCTGTAACGAGTCCTAACGGTGTTTCTGTTTTGCAGTAGCTGTTCGGATCACTGATAGTTGAAGTTCTCGTTGGATACTACCGTCAAGGTCGGTGTTTCTTCATTGGCGCCATCCGTGGGACCTTTTCGGTAACAATTAGTTTGAACCCCATGGCCAGTGACCGGAACGCAGCAGTTACCCCAAGCCAAGCAGTGATAAATAATGATCTGGTGGCAGGAACAGGCCCTATCACCACTACGCCGGTTTCACCGGCCGTCACCAGGTCGCTTGATTTGGAATTCGAGGTGGAAGGACCACCACCAGGTTTTGCGGGCAATATAGCCACCTCTTCTGGAACAACGGAAGCAGATTTATTCCTATACACTTCCCTGCGGTTACAGTCCATGGAACCAAGAGTAACTGGTACCAACATGTTCACCCCAGTGGCAACCACTGGTGCACAGACGTCGCGTCCTAACTCTATGCCAGTTATTACATCGGCAAGCCCGAGCACTATCACGCCACAGACAAGCATGCCTCAGTATTATCAACCATCAGTTACGTACGCCATGCCACCCTTGTACACAGCAGCGCTTACAGCTGCACTGTCTACGCCGCCTCACCAGCCAGTGGTCATGCCGGCAGGAATCATGAACGCCCCGGTCGCGCCGGGAAATCAAGCCTATTTCCATGGGTACTATTACGCACCCCCATATGGGTATTTACCTCCATACGGTAACTCAGCGTACACACCCCAGGGAACCACACAGAGTCATGTTCAACAATCGCCATACGCGGCTTATATGCCGCCATGGTGGACTTTTCCAACCTCGCAACCGGTTTACACTCAAACTCTGCCAACAGCGGAACCCGTCTATGACAGAGGGAACACATCCAGACCTAGATTTTCCCCGGGCAGAGGCCCCAGCTCTATGTTAAACAGCACTTCGGCGCTACCCACTTCTACCCAGGGTATAGGCCAGGGCGGGGTCATCCCTTCAGTACAACCTATCAATGTAGAAGAAGATGAACTCACTAGACCTTATAAGCCAGTAGATGCAACTTTCAAATCCAAGTTCACCAGAAGAATAGCGGAAGCTCCTATCAAGGAAAAACCCAAGATGCCTCAAACAGTAGGCAAATATGATGGTCTAGGGGACCCCGATGACCATCTTAACCTATTCAAAAGTGCAGGGGAGGTAGCTTGTTGGCCTATGCCCCTATGGTGCAAAATGTTTGTGCAGACACTGATGGGTGCAGCTAGGGTCTGGTGGGATAGTCTACCCACAGGGGAAGTCGACAGTTTTGAAGACCTGGAATCTAAATTTATCTTACAGTTCAGCCAGCAGCGCAGGCACACTAAGGATAGAAACGAACTTCTCCATATCCGCCGGCGAGACAATGAAACGGTGGAAAATTTTATCGTTAGATTCAACAAGGAAAGTTTGGCAATCCTGGGTGTGACAAACGATCTAGCCTGTGGAGCTTTCCTACAAGGAGTGAACGATGACGAGTTGCTAAGGACCCTCCATGGAAGAGATGGCGTGCCACCTACCATTGATGAAATACTACGGATAGCTAAAGTTTATGTCATACAAGAAAAGGCAGTGGCCGCCAGTCACGCGGCCAATAGGAAGAAAGAGGCTCTCAAAAATCAAGAAGATAGAGAACAGCGGAGTTCTAAAGGTAGGGGTAGGGGAGACCGATACCAGAGGAATGACAAGACGGACTCGCGGTATGACCGACCAAGAAACGTCTACTCAAGGAACGAGTCCTCGAAACCTCGATCTGACTACCCTAACCTAAGCAAGACACCGGCGGAGATCCTAGCCTCAGAGAACCTCAAGTTTAATCCTCCAAAGCCGCTAAAAGATAACCCAAACAAAGACACAAGTAAATACTGTGAATACCACAAAGGGAGCGGTCATGACACCAACGACTGTTTTCAGCTGAAAAAGCAGATCGAATATTTTGTGAAAGCGGGTAAGTTGGCACACTTAGTAAGGGATATCAAGCAAGGTCCACCCGTTGTCAAGGAAGAAAACGATAAAGCGGCGGGTAAAAGACCGCGAGAGTTGAATATGGTGCACGCTGACAAGGGAAAAGGGGCAAAGCGGAGTTTCTACACGCTCGAACCCTGGATGTTAGCAACCATGACCATCGAACCTCGCATAGAAGATTTGCACCTCACTACAGACGCCCTAATCATATCAGCTGCAGTAGGAGATTACCGCATAAGGCGAATCCTGGTCGATACCGGGAGTTCAGAAGACATCATCTATGAACACTGTTTTAACAGAATGCAACCGGAAGACAAAAGGTTGCTTGAATCGGTACACGCCCCCATTAAAGGTTTCACAGGGGAAAAAGTTGACCCTATTGGTCAAATTACTTTCCCGGTTACATTCGGACAAGAACCCCGGGAAAGAACCATACTCCTGACATTCCTTGTGGTACGCGCTGAGTCATACCACAATGTGATTATTGGAAGGTTCACTCTGGGTAAATTAGACGCTATAGTCTCAACGGCGCGAGGTTTCATGAAGTTCCCCACCCCGCGGTGTATTGCAACGGTGTATCGTGATAAAATAGGGGAGGTATTAAACACCAAGAAATGTCGCCAAGGCCCCACCGGAGCTATTGGTCCAGAAAGGTGGGTATTGAGCACACGTCATCCAGATCAAACGGTTACCATCGGAGACAGCCTCTCCCCAGAGGTTAAAAACGACTTGTAGGCACTATTGAAAAGGAATGTCGATGTTTTTGCCTTCGAACATTCCGACATGTCAGGAATTCCCCGCGATAAGGCGGAACACAAGTTAGCAACACTCCCAGGCATTAAGCCAGTCGCGCAAGGTAAACGCAGTATGGCCCTGGATCGAAAAGCAGCAGTCGTCAAAGAGGTACGAAAGTTGGTGGAAGCTGGAATCCTCAGAGAAACACAGTACCACACATGGGTATCAAACCCGGTGATGGTAAAAAAGCCAGACGGCACGTGGCGAATGTGTATTGATTTCAAAGACCTGAATAAAGCATGTCCCAAGGACGCATACCCATTACCTGAGATGGATTTCAAAGTTGATTCTCTGGTCCCCTACAGGTACAAATGCTTTTTGGACGCTTACAAGGGGTACCACCAAATCAAAATGTCCAAGGAAGACGAGGAAAAGACAGTGTTTCATACCGACGTAGGCATTTTTTGTTACACAAAGATGCCTTTCGGTCTGCGAAACGCCGGGGCAACTTATCAGCGGCTCATGGACAAAGCTTTCGAAACCCAGATCAGCAGAAATCTGGAAGTGTACGTTGACGATCTTGTGATCAAAAGCAGGGAGGAAAAGCAAATGTTAGAAGACATCGAAGAAACCTTCCAAAAGCTTAGAGAATACAACATAAAACTCAACCCCAAGAAATGTTCTTTTGGGGTAGAAGAAGGAAAGTTCTTAGGCGTGGTAGTCACTCGGGATGGCTTTAAAGCTAACCCGGAAAAGGTAGCCGCTATAAGGCGAATGCCCTCTCCCAGAACATTGAAAGAAGCGCAAGCGTTAAATGGGCGTTTAGTGGCAATCAATCGATTCTTAGCAAGGCACGCCGAGAGATCTTTACCGTTCATTAAGACGTTAAAAGACTGCCTAAACAAAAAGAATTTCAAATGGACCGGCGAAGCTGAAGAAGCCCTGCAAGACATGAAGCGTTTTATCGAAAAATTACCCATGCTTACAGCGCCTTCCCCCAATGAAGTACTAAAAATGTATTTGGCAGCAGCCCATAACGCAGTAAGCGCGGTACTCATGGTGGAAAGAGATGGGAAGCAAACTCCCATATATTACATAAGTCGAGTACTGGCGGGACCAGAAACGAGGTATCCAACCTTAGAAAAATTGGTCTTGGCTCTAGTACACGCCACCAGGCGATTGAGAAGATATTTTCAAGCACACCGCGTACAAGTCTTGACAAATTACCCGCTACAGCAAATTTTGCACAAGCCGGAAATCTCTGGTAGATTGGCCAAATGGGCAATTGAGATAGGCGCTTTGGATATTGAATACCGAAAACGAACGGCAGTCAAAGGGCAGGTTATTGCCGATTTCTTAGCTGAAATCCCTGAAGGAGAAACCATATTGGACCCCGCCATCCGGGATACCCCAGAATCCAGTACTGCCCGACAGACCTGGAAACTTTACACTGATGGGTCGTCGAGTGAGAAAGGATCTGGGGCGGACTTAATGCTGATAAGCCCTGACGAGATCAGACTAATGTACGCCCTACGCTTTGACTTCGAATGCTCCAACAACGAGGCAGAATATGAAGCACTACTCGCTGGTTTAAGAATGGCCCAGTCTATGGGAGCTACACGGGTCGAGGCGTATGTCGACTCCTTGTTGGTTAATAACCAGGTTAATGAGACGTATGAAGCTAAGGACGAATCGATGGCAAGATATCTAGCAAAAACAAAGGAGCTCATGGCTTCTTTCGAGAATGTCAGACTCAACCATGTTCATAGGGGAAAAAACCAGATAGCAGATGCTTTAAGCAAGCTCGCCACTTCGGGCATGGAAAAAGAAGTCAAAGTGGAGACGTTACAAACGCCTTCAATTGAACCCCGGAGTGTCTCCGCAGTAACAGCGGAAGAACCTTGTTGGTATACCCCGATGTTAAAGTTCCTTACTAAGGGGGAGTTACCCCCCGGTAGAGGCGATGCTCAGAAAATACAAACAAAGGCGTTGCAATATGAAGTAAATGGTGGCATTTTATACCGAAAGTCATACTTGGGTCCACTCCTACGGTGTGTTTCTCCGATAGAAGCTAAGTACTTGATTCAAGAAATTCATGCAGGCATATGCGGCATCCATGCCGGACCCAGGGCAGTTGTAGCCAAAATCCACAACGCCGGGTACTATTGGCCCGGGATGCACGAAGACGCGGTACAGGAGCTCAGAAAATGTCGTAGCTGTCAGAAATTCGCCCCTCAAACACTTAGGCCCAAGAACAACCTAATCCCAGTCACCGCGGCCTGGCCTTTTCAGAAATGGGCGGTGGATATCGTTGGACCATTCCCGCTGGCACCCGGAAGATTAAAATACTTAATTGTGGCAATCGACTACTTTACCAAGTGGGTGGAGGCCAAACCTTTAGCTAAGATCACGGCGGAAAATGCCAAAAAGTTCCTTTGGGAACACATAGTATGCCGGTTCGGATTGCCACTATACTTGGTGAGCGACAACAGAACACAGTTCACCGACAAAGTTTTACAAGAGTGGTGCGCTGAACTCCAGATACAGCAAATTTTCACATCTGTAGCGCATCCCCAAGGGAACGGCCAGGTAAAGCGGGCGAATAGAAGTTTGCTAGATGGCATAAAGAGAAGATTGGACTCTGAGGGGAGCTCCTGGGTTGAAGAACTGCCAAATGTCCTATGGGCGCACCGAACAATGCCCAAAACAAGTAATAATGAAACATCTTTCAGCCTAACCTATGGTATGGAAGCGCGTGCTGGGTTTTCAATAATATGCCATCTTTGTTGGAGAACACCATAACACCGTTCAATATCTTTTATCGCCGCTACTTGAAACTTGGTAAATTTCTTTCTTTTTTCATCTGGCGGATGCCTAACAGTTTTAACAATTGTAGAGTACAGTGGGTATATTCCATCGGCAAGATAATACCCGCGTCTGTACTCCACTCCCGAAACCATAAACCTCGTATCAGGACCGGTCCCTTTTATAACATTGTCAAAAACCTCAGAATTTTGTAGAACGTTGACGTCGTTATTCGAACCAGGAATCCCAAAGAAAGCATGTCAAATCTATAGGTCTTGAGATGCAACAGCTTCTAGAATTATTGTTGGATGTCCTTGATCGCCTCGTGTATACATTCCTCGCCATGCGGTAGGACAATTCCACCATGGCCAATGCATGCAATCAATGCTCCCGAGCATTCCTGGAAAACCGTGCGTTGCTTTGTGGTGTTGATACAATTGTTGTACCTCATTGTAACTCGGTTTTCGCAAATATTTTTTGTTGTAGAGCCTCACCAAAAATTTGCAAAACTTATATAGACATTCTCTAGCAGTTCTTTCGGACATCTTTAAGTATTCGTCCCAAGTATCGGCTGCTGTCCCATAAGCTAGTTGACGAATCGCCGCAGTGCATTTCTATAAGGTGGTGAAGCCCCTTTTGTCTCTAGTATCGTATCGGAATGTAAAAAAAGGGTCATAAGAGGCTAAATCGCCGGTTATACGTAAGAACAGCCGATGACTCATTTGGAAACGACGTCTAAACGTAGTCTCCGAGTTCAACGGTTCGTCGGCAAAGTAATCGGCGACTAATCTTTCGTGAGCACCTACACGATGTGGCAAGTAATATATAGTGACACATATATAACTTATAAAAATAATGCAACGCTATAAAATATAAAAATAAAAATAAAACTAACCTTCTCGGTATCGGTTGATGGCCGGGTTCCTGTTTCGTGGTTGTGACGAAACCTCCTCCTCCTCTTCTTCCAGAATTAGTTGTGTCGCGGTTAGCACCGTGTTGATAAAATATTTTACGGCTTCTCTGGTATCCATCAAACCCGATGAAGAGGAAGATGACTTTGTCTATTTTTTAGAGAATATTATTTTGTAAAGGGGTTTGTTTGGAGAGTGTGGGTGAATTTGTGTATAAAAAATGTTAAATCAATAGGTATTTATAGGTTTTAAAATAATTAAAAAAAATATTATTTTTAAATAGCCATTAAAAAACGACATTAATTAATGGGGGGCCCACTTTTTGCCTCGTCTCCAACGGCTTGGAGAAGCCGGAAGCGCCGTGACGAGCCCGGGGGGTGGTGTGGGACGAGAGAGACGAGCCAGAGACGGGGTGGGACGTTCCCCACACCCTATGGTCTAACAAAACTGACACACTTCTGTCTTCTGTGACAATTTTTAATGGTTGTTGTGTAAATGGTTGTCTCCCTACTTAGATGAAGTTTTTTTAAACAAATTATAATCCTTATCTAGGTCTATTAACCACTTATATTATATATCATTTTATGTGACTTACCAAGTTACTTTTTCATTTTTTTTATTTAACTTATTATACCCTTATACAATTAACAATGGGATTTTTTAATGGCACACCCCTATCTATCTGCACACTTTTTCAATTCAATACGCATCGTATAGGCCTATACGATGCATATTGAAATAAAGTAAAAGACTTGGCAGACTGACAGGTTCAGGTTATGTCTGGCGGCGGGCTTGATACGCATCGTATAGGCCTATACGATGCGTATCAGGTCACTGTTTTTTTGAATTTATTTTTTGTTGTGTTATGTCGAATGCGAACCCGAGAAACGAAAGGGATTTCGAGCAGTTGGTCGATGTTATGATAGATACAGATCTTAACACGATTATCTCCATTTTCAAGTATTATTAAAACCATTCAAGCCCACCAGTCTACAATGTGGTTCCCAATTTAGGGAACATAATCCCAGATTGTCTAAAGAAGCGCTTTTATCATGTATCATGTGGTAAACAAATACCAAGGGTGTATACAGATCTCTATTCGGTCATCTTTCCAAGCTTTTACACAAGAATATGTGGTTCCCAATTTGCGAAACATAATCCCAGATTGTCTAAAGAAGCGCTTTTATCATGTGTCATATTAGATGTGTTATGGTGAGATTTTTCAAGTTTGCACAGTGGTTGAAAAGACCAGCACCTCTATCAGTATTATCCTTTAAATTCGCATAAACATATATTTGTTTCATAACCTCCTCCCATAAATCAACCACAACTCACCCGATACGTCTTCTATGATGATTCGAAACATTCACGAACCACAATGGACTCATACTCATACTGCTCTAATATGACACATGATAAAAGTGCTTCTTTAGACAATCTGGGATTATGTTCCATTTTATGACACATGATACCGCACGCTTACCTTAATCACATCTTCCATGGAGTCACAGATCTGACAATAGGGCCCACGGATCTTATGCCCACCTGAGACCGACCTCTGGATCACACATGATAAAAGCGCTTCTTTAGACAATCTGGGATTATGTTTCGTTTTATGACACATGACATGGCACGCTTACCTTAATCACATCATCCATGGAGTCACAGATCTAACAATAGGGCCCACAGATGTTTCTTCAAGATTTACGTCTGATGTCGAAGTTTGATCACATTTGACTTTATCTGTGGCAGTCCAATGACTTTCTTCCCACGTGTCAGCGTTGTTTATCACCCTGTGTGAGCATTGGAAGTCCGACAAACAGTCTTGCAATCACATCTTCAATCGAACTTGTCATCTGAAACAATTAACATGACATTGTTAAAAGGGAGAATCTATTGGAACACCTGATTGATAGAAACTTCTTCGAGCTAACTGCCGATATCTCATCCTTCTTATCTTGCTATCTCCGTTGAGTTTGAAAAACAGATATTGAATTTGCAAACGAATAGTACTTCCGAGACGATTCAAGTGAGTCCTATGAAGCAAGTGTCTGTCTATTCAATTGAGAGGAATCATTATATGCTTCTTTCCTGATGCATGTCTGTGTCGAACAGTTTCACCGTCGCTAATTTCTCCACTCACCGTGAAATCGAACAGTTTCTTAGCAGATTCCGTCCGGTTTCAAAGCCTGTTGAGGATTACGAGTGCTCTAGACTCGTTCAAGGCATGCCTGTTTTGTGCGAGTTACAAAAATAAGGATGAATTCCACGGTAAGCGATGCATCTGATGAAACCGAAGCTGTTATTTCTGTTATTCAGTACTTCCGAGAGGATTCAAGTGAGTCCTATGAAGCAAGTGTCTGTCTATTCAATTGAGAGGAATCATTATATGCTTCTTTCCTGATGCATAAATAAGGATGCATTCCACGGTAAATGATGCATCTGATGAAACCGAAGCTGTTATTTCTGTTGTTCAGTACTTCAGAGACGATTCAAGTGAGTCCTATGAAGCAAGTGTCTGTCTATTCAATTGAGAGGAATCATTGCATTACATCCCCATTGAAAACAAGTGGTTGTAATGATGGAACCCTTGATTTGAAAAACATTTTTGAGGAATCATTGCATTACATCCCCGTTGAAAACAAGTCGCTTCGGTGCCGTTCGGTTGCGTGCGAATATCGTATTCCATGATTACGTACAGTTTTGTTTGAAATCCACTTGGACTCCATAGTGCTGTGTTATATGTATGCGCGTGTGTAAATATCGTTAGTCGCGTACTTTGACGTATTTTTACGTATTTTGACGTATTCTAACATATTATTGCGTATTTAATAGTATTTTTGACGTATTTGAGAGTATTCTAACGTATTTTACCTTATTTTGACCTATTTTAGGGTATTTTTACGCATTTTAGCGTATTTTAGCATATTTTAGCGTATTTTAACGTATTGTAACGTAATTTAGCGTAATTTAGCATATTTTAATGTATTTTAACGTATTGTAACGTAATTTTAGCGTATTTTAACGTATTTTTTAGTTGGTTTCGAATATACCCAAAGTAGTTGATCACGCTCTTATATACATTCAAAATTGTTATGTTGAAGGATAACGTAAACAAGTTCTCCACAGTTGTCAAATTCGTTGCGTCCATTTATATTGTTTTAGACAACAACAGATAATGAACGGATTGTTGGAATTCTTGTTCCTAATGCCTCAATTCATATTTTTTACTCTTTTCTTCGATTTCAACAAATCTTTTCAATAATCAGTATGCAACAAAGAGACCGCCTTGTTAATTTTAGAGTATTTTAGCTTATGTTGATGGATAATGCAAACAAGTTCTCCACAGTTTGTTATTCAGATCTGTGACAACCCGGGATTTCAAGGTCTTTCCTTTACGCGTTATTTATTTGCAATCCTGTCTCCATAATTCGGGTTGTGTTATAACTTGTGCTTGAATAATTGAAGTATTTTATGTTTATTAACTACTTAAGACTAGTTTATGTTTTAATAACTTTTAACTAAATCAAACCCAACTTGACGAAGTATATCATGTCCATGTTTGACAAAATACAAGGTTCTTCGTCGTTGCCATGCTTGACGAAACTTAGTGTTTCGTCGATGATGGTTTTTCGTCGAAAGGGTTCCAAGCCCGAACAAATCCAAGCCCAGCCCATTAGTATGTACATTTAGTGCGTGTATAGCTGCCATATGTTCATAACTCACGCACAAACCTCAACCCTAGTATTCTCCTCCTCCCTGTTATCGACGACAGACCCTTCCTCCCCCGAGACTTCTCTTCTTATCGATATTAACATCTCCGGTTAGTATCATTCCTTTTAACGAATCCCTAGTTATGATGTTTAACTGTAGTATGTTGTCGGAGTGATGTTGGCTTAATCAAATGAAACGAATAACCATGGTGTAAACGCGACTTAGGGTTGTATATGGTAATTATAATGTGCAGGTTATGTTAATTGGCAAATATGTTAGAATACTCATTAGGGTTCAATAAAGTTAATCGCGCAAATGGATCTGTTGAAGGGTTTATTGTAGAATGTTCATTAAGGGATTGTACGTTAATTGGAAGCAGACGTGACCAGGGTTTGAATAATGAATGTATCGATAAATTCTGTGTGCTTCTGATAATCATCGTTATGGCTAGGTTGAAGGCAGTTTGTGATTAGGAATTAATGGTGTTGATTGTATAAAGGTAACTGTACTAATTTAGATGATCATGGCAGTTAGGGTTTCTTTGTGTGATTGGTTAACTAGTACTGTGACGAAGGTTCCCCTCCCCACGGAGTTACCCAGTCGACGAAACACTTTGGTATTTCGTCACCTATCATGTCGACGAAACACTTTGGTATTTCGTCACCCATCCTGCCGACAAAACACCTTGATATTTCGTCGTCCACATGTCGACGAACCTTGATGATGGTTCGTCGTATAAAGGTTCGCCGCTTGGAGGATAGTTCACAACAGACTGTGGTTAGAACTTGAATAATATGAATGATTTTGTTGATGAAACACTATTACTGCTTGTTAAGGATATAAGTATTGACTGAGGAAACATGATTTGGTTGTTATGAGTAGTACATTTAACTGTTAAGTACCTTTGTGAAACATATATGTGAATTGTGGAATTGTATAAGTTTGGATAACTGCCATGTGTCATTCAGTGATCGTTGCTTGAATGCACACTATGATTATAATTTATACGTGTACAATGTGAATGTAAACTGATTACGTGTACATGAACACCATAGGCTTTGACTACCTAAGTGTGAATAAGTAACTAGTCATACTGAGCAAACCAAGGTGAGTTCACTTCTCTCAAAACAAGCATGCGTCCGGTGGGGGCAATCAAACTGATAAAACTTGTAAACGGATTTTCGTAAACCCATATCCTTGTAGGGGATATGAGGCGGTTTTCAAATACCCACATCCTTGTAGGGGATGTGAGGCGGATTTCACAAACGCATATCCTTGCAGGGGATATGCAACGGTTTTCAGTAAACGTTGATGTTGGATAATACACTCACTCTCTATCACTTAAGTCCCATCATACTACCGGGTTAGTTGCTTGTAGGGCAACAGGGTTATTAGTTGATAACGCTATTAGGTTTGGCACCCCCACGACGTACCTGGATAGGACGGACGTGAACTAATAACTTTAAATCATGACCAATGTTTGATAGAGCATTGGAGAAGGGCAAAAAGGGCCGTCTGCGGTATCGAGTTATTATCAACATAACATATCATAAGTCACTACTTGGTATTAAACGGTTAAAACAAACTGTGAACTCACCAGCGTTGTCTGATACATTTTTCTGCATGCTTGCAGGTCCTTAGGTTCTTGGATTGGAACTTGCTATCTGGGAGTGCTGGAGTGGTCATGGGTCACGGCTCTTGGATACAAGTTTAATGATTATTGCACACTTGTTTTGAAACACTTGAAATAACTATTCACATTATGCTTCCGCTGAACATATTTGTTTTAGATTGTGTTTGGATTTACTTTATGAAATAAATGGAAACTTTTATTTAATACTATGTTACGGTTCAATGTGATTGGTGGCTAGATCCTGGTACGTCACACGCCTCGCGGGGGTTTCCGCTTGTGGTATTTTTGGGGGTGTGACAGTTTGGTATCAGAGCCACTGGTTATAGTGAACTAGGTTTTAAAACGTTTTCATAAAACCAGACTATAACCAAACAGTATCGAAACGACAATGACACTCAGCTCCAGATTGCAAGGTTCGTCCTCTGGTTACCTTTATGCATTACTTGCTTAGTAGTTACACACACACGACTTGAATGAAACTACATATTAGATACCCTGATGTGATTACCTGTGCTGCATGTTTTAGTGAAGCTAGATAGAGTGGCACTACCCTTCGACTCTTGTGATTCTTAATCTTGTAATGCCTTTCGTGTTGCTATTTGAATGTGGGGAACCTTTTAGCACGAGTTAAGAGGCACTGAGATAAGCATGCAAATTGCCTTATTATTATGGGTGCACACATAATAATAACGTGGGGTGCATGTGAGTCCCAGTGAGGCTTAACGAGTGTGAAAGGGGTTCCGCTCTGTTGTTTGATGTAAACTTTGTAGTTTGTAGATGTCAACGTGAGGTTTGACTCCTACCTTATCGCGATTCTTAAACTTTTTCCCTCTTCTTATATAGAATCATGAGCGGACGAGGCCATGGACGTGGTCACATTGCGATGACTCAGGCTGAGTTGACAAACTTGATTAACACACGTGTGGCTGAGGCCTTGGCAGCCTACCAAGCTGGTACGATAGGTGCCAAATATTCTTTATTCTTGTATCGCGTACCTAATTCTTACCCGTTTGCTGTATTTTCTTTCGTCCTTAGGTCTCCAAGCGAATCAAAACCAGAACAATCTACCTCTGTGTACGTTCAAAACGTTCATGGATTGCAAGCCTCAAAATTTCAGTGGAGCTGAAGGTCCCATGGGACTGCTCCGTTGGTTCGAGAAGGCCGAATCCGTTTTTGCTATCTGTAACTGTCCCGAGGGGGACAGGGTGAAGTTTGCTTCTGGCACCTTGGAGGACGGTGCTTTGACTTGGTGGAATGCTCAGGTGCAGATGATGGGCGTTGAGATGGCAAACGCGACCACTTGGGATGATTTCAAAGAGCTTATTCGGGAGGAGTATTGCCCTCGGGGTGAAATTCAAAAGTTGGAAAACGAGTACTATAAACTGAAGATGGAAGGATCTGAGATCGAGGCCTATACAAAACAGTCTTACGAGCTGGCAAACATGTGTCCTAACCTATCCCGACCACCACCTCGCAGGATCGAGCTCTACATTAAGGGATTGGCACCATCAGTTAAGGGGTTAGTCACTGCAGCAAATCTCAACGACCTACCCCGGATTATCAGATTGGCTCACAAGATTACTGATCAGGAGGTGGAGCATGGCTCGCTGCCACCCCGTATTGCTGCTACTACTACTGCTGCTACGGTTACCACCACCACAGATAACAAGCGTAAGTGGAACGACGCAGATAAGGCAACAAACTCGAATCAATCGCAAAAGAAGCCCGATAACAACAGCAGCCGCAACTTTAGTCAAACATCTTCGGTTAATCAGAATCAGAACCACAGCCATACTTCCAGTTACGCAGGAAAGCAGCCGAAGTGCAATAAGTGTGGTTTCCACCACTATGGCCAGTGTAGTCGAGCATGTCAAAGGTGTGACAAGGTGGGTCACATGGCGAAAGATTGTAGAGCTCCACATCCCAAGCAACAGCCCCAGTAGCAACAACAGAGGCAACAACCCCAGCAGAATCGGGATAATCAGAGGGGATGTTATCAGTGTGGCAGTGAAGGGCTTTTCAAGAAGGATTGCCCACAGTTGAACCAGAATGCCAACAACAACAATGGGGGTAATCTCCAGAACAACAACGCGGGAAATAACAATGGGAATAACGGTGGAAATGGTGCTCGCAGGAGAGCATTTACGATTGGAGCAGGTGATGCAAGGAACGATGGCAATGTCGTGACCGGTACGTTCTCTATCAACGGTATTTTAGTTACTGTATTATTTGACTCTGGTGCCGACTGGAGTTATGTGTGTTTGGGGTTCAGTCGTCAGTTAGGGTTAACTCCAACACCTCTTATAAACAAGCACATAGTGGAATTAGCTGATGGCAAGTCCATTGAAGCCTCGCATGTACTTTTAGGGTGTAAACTCAACCTTATGGGTCAAGTGTTTGACATTGACCTTCTCCCTATCACTCTTGGTAGTTTTGATATAGTCGTTGGTATGGGCTGGTTGTCCAAACACAGAGCAGACATACTTTGCAAGGAGAAGATCGTGCGTGTATCTCTCCCTAGCGGGGAATCATTATCTGGCCAGGGTCATCGAAGCGGTGCAACCGTCAACATCATTTCATCCATGAAAGCCCAGAAATGTTTACGAAAGGGCTACCCTGCTATTCTAGCACTTGTTACTGACACCTTGTCTGAGGAAAAGAAAATCGAAGACCTACCTGTTGTTTGTGAATTTCCTGAAGTTTTTCCTGAAGAACTTCCAGGTTTACTTCCACATCGTCAGGTGGAATTCCAAATTGATCTTACACCAGGAGCAGCTCCGATTGCTCGCGCACCATATCGTCTTGCACCTGGGGAGTTGCAAGAATTGTCCAATCAACTCCAAGAACTGTTGGATAAGGGCTTTATCCGACCCAATTCATCGCCTTGGGGAGCCCCGGTGTTGTTTGTAAAGAAGTAGGACGGATCCTTTCGCATGTGTGTTGATTATCACGAACTCAACAAGGTGACGGTCAAGAATCGTTATCTCTTACCTTGCATTGACGACCTGTTCGACCAGTTGCAAGGGTCGAGCTTCTACTCGAAGATTGATCTAAGATAGGGCTATCATCAGATGAGAGTTGAGAAGAGGATGTTCCAAAAATGGCTTTCCGAACGCGTTATGGTCATTACGAGTTTCTGGTTATGTCATTCGGGTTAACCAACGCACCAGCGATATTCATGGATCTCATGAAGCGCGTATGCAAACCATACCTTGACGATTTTGTCATCGTGTTCATCGATGACATTCTGATCTATTCTAAGAGCAAGGAGGACCACGAGCAACACCTACGTCTTATCTTGGAGCTCCTGAGGAAGGAGCAGCTTTACGCGAAATTCTCTAAGTGTGACTTCTGGATTCGAGAAGTACACTTACTGTTACACCCTAATTCGTATTTGACAAAAAGTCGCAGCGGAAACACGAACCATAAAATTTCTTTCATTATAAATACCTCAACCTATTTAAAATTCAACTTTAACATACTTCTTATTCATAAATCCGTCATCCTCTTATTTACTAATTAAAAACATAGCTTACGTTTACTGCATTTTACATTCAACGTCCCCGTACAATCTCTCTAGTGGCTCGGTCTTCAATCCCTAATCCTTTAGATAATCGCTCATTATCCGTACAACCTGCATTTACCACGCACATTCATAACATTAGTACACATTAGAGAACCAAAGTTCATTCGCGTACCCTTCACACTTCGTCATCTTTTAAGCTTTAAGCATTTCATCTGCATATCCATTTCCTGGTGAGGCTTCAATAATGTACCTGCATTACTTTTCATTCTCGAGGTACACCATTAATAACGTTAACCCTCATCGTCTCTAAATCATGCTTACATACGTACTCGCATACATATCTACGTACATACATCTTTTCCCTACAACTTTACATACGTGCATACACTCATACATGCCTTTCCTACATCATTACACACATACATACCCTCGTACATATCTTTACACATACATACATACACATCTACATGCATACGAACCTTTCCCACATCATTGCATACATACATACCCTCGTACATATCTTTAAGCATACATACATACACATCTACATGCATACAAACCTTTCCCACATCATTGCATACATACATACCCTCGTACATATCTTTAAGCATACATACATACACATCTACATGCATACAAACCTTTCCCACATCATTGCATACTTGCCAATGAGAATTAAATCAATAATTCTTACCTGGGGTACGGGATCCCACTTTAAGGTTCAGGAACCTGAGGTGGGATTCTTACCTGGGACATGGGATCCCGCTTTAAGGTTCAGGAACCTGAGGTGGGATTCTTACCTGGGACATGGGATCCCGCTTTAAGGTTCAGGAACCTAAGGTGGGATTCTTACCTGGGACATGGGATCCCGCTTTAAGGTTCAGGAACCTGAGGTGGGATTCTTACCTGGGACATGGGATCCCGCTTTAAGGTTCAGGAACCTGAGGTGGGATTCTTACCTGGGCTATGGGATCCCGCATTAACCTCCCGTTTCTTCCTACATGCTTGTAAATTCACATTCTATCATATGAACTTAAAATCCGACATCCGGATTACGGAAATTCTTAACTTTACGCTCTATCGGCTTATTATCATTTTCTAACTATTTGACCCGTTATGGGTATTTGCGCATTAAACGGTTTATGACAACAAAACCATACTTCCCATTTCCATACTTTTCCAAAACATTAAACTAATCGTATAACTTGTTCTTAAACCACTTATTAAGATCATTTGCCCAAAATACCCATCAAGGGCATTTTGGTCAACTTTAATCCCATCCTTTACGACGAAAGGCTACGACACATAATTGACTTCAACCGTCATGCTTAGTTAATTAATACGCCTTATAACTTAAACGAACATAAGAAGTGATTGCAGAAATCACTTACCTCGTGCGTCCGAGTTCGTGTCCGTTATCTTGTCTCTTTTTGACCCGTTAGCCTTTCATGCTTGAGTCCTTCTCGACATGATTCCTATACTTTCATGTCGCCAAATCACATTCTTATTAGCATACATAATTGTACAAGCTAACGATCATATCAATCGTATAATTCATATTTGACGTTCATAGTCACTTCTAACAAGCATAATACATGTAACCAAATTCATATCATTTCCAACTCGTGGAGTCCGTAATGTCATCGCATTAGACACACATACGTCTAACACGCATCATATAACTTACTTTAGTCTTACAATTATGACAACATGACAGTTGACTTTTAGAAGTCAACGGTCCATTTACTTTAACTTTTGACTTTTCATTATATGCCCGTAACATTATAATCGACTATACGGACATCACTATATACATATCATCTTTTACTTACATACAATTTCATCTATTAAGCTCACCTAGGCATTTCATCAAACACTTGGTGTGCGTACTGCCTTCTAAGCATAACGTACAACTAATTCATGCACAATCTTCTAATTTCATACATAATTCATCAATTTCTTCCTTCCAATCAACACGAATCATACATGCATAATCATCAAACATATAATCATCACATTTCTTCCAATCTTTCTAACAAGAATCCATCATACATAAAAATACATCAACATTCTTACCATAACAAATGGGTTTCACCCTTAAACATCAAATTAACCTCATTCATGCATAATCCATGTTCCAAATGATGGATCTAACACATACTCATGCTCAATTTCATACAAATTCGTGATTTACAACATAACCCATTTCGTGCATCATCACCAATCTCGAATCTAAGACATACCTTACGATCCCCTTGTGAAGGTGATCATTAATCCGTGTTTGGTTATGAATTTGAGCTTCGTTTTGCCTTCCAATTTGAGGGAATAGATGAAGTTAGGGTTTTGACTTCATGAGAGCTCCTGCTCTCTCTCTAGAACACACGATCGTGTGTGTGTTTGTGTGTGTAAATCTTTATTTGTTAAATCAACTTTCAACTTAACCCACTTTAACCCCTCAAGTTGCCACTAATTATAAATGGGCACAACTTTCTTTCTTTTTATTACTTTTACCCTTTTGTTAACTTGGTTAAATAACCCAGTCATTCATTTCTTGATGCACCACATCATAACATTTAACGAATATAAACATTCGGGTTTTGGGGCGTTACAAGTCTACCCCCCTTAAATGAGGTTTCGTCCCCGAAACCTTTCTCATTTCCTCTTACACACACACATTCATGTTTGACTTCATAGTCGCATCATAATCATAAGTAACCATACTATCTCAATTCATAATTATTCAATCAATTGGCTTCTTCTTCTTAACAAGTCTATACTTTCCATGGCATACTTTCATATAACATTCACATTTCCTTTGACCCGTTAAAACAGGTTAATATACATTCTTATTCAAGCTTATAATAATGCTTACACTCATATGATCATTTTATAACAGATTAAATACCTTCATCTCATCCTTTAAGATTTCATTCTATAGACGCATTGCATAACATTTAACCCTTGTTTTGTTATCACAACAAAACTACCATTTCATAGTCACACCCACGTGCTTAACTCCGTAGCTAACATCATTCTACGTTTCCATAATCTTTTGTACCATACATATCCTCACGTTACTTGCACATTCGGATATTTTCATTCTATCATTCTTTTGTTCTTTTGCTTTACATTACTTTTATGACTTGTTTGACGCATACATGGTCAAGCCATTGACTTCTTCTTATGTAGACTAGTTCCGTCTTTTATATCTTAAATCCGTTTCGCGGATTCGAACACATTATTCATACCTTTCGTACCTTCTATGTTTTGAATCCGTCTCGCGGATTCAAACATTGCATTTACGCCTTTCATTCTTTGAATCCGTCTTGCGGATTCAAACATTGCATATACACTTTTCATCCCTTGAATCCGTCTCTCGGATTCAAGCATTGCATTCATATCTTTCATTCTTTGAATCCGTCTCGCGGATTCAAACATTGCATATACGCTTTTCATCCCTTGAATCCGTCTCGCGGGTTCAAGCATTGCATTCATATCTTTCATTCTTTGAATCCGTCTCGCGGATTCAAACATTGCATATACGCTTTTCATCCCTTGAATCCGTCTCGCGGGTTCAAGCATTGCATTCATATCTTTCATTCTTTGAATCCGTCTCGCGGATTCAAACATTGCATATACGCTTTTCATCCCTTGAATCCGTCTCGCGGGTTCAAGCATTGCATTCATATCTTTCATTCTTTGAATCCGTCTCGCGGATTCAAACATTGCATATACGCTTTTCATCCCTTGAATCCGTCTCGCGGGTTCAAGCATTGCATTTCATGTTTCGAATCCGTCTCGCGGATTCTAGCATAGCATTTCATGTTTCGAATCCGTCTCGCGGATTCTAGCATAGCATTTCATGTTTCGAATCCGTCTCGCGGATTCTAGCATAGCATTTCATGTTTCGGATCCGTCTCGCGGATTCTAGCATAGCATTTCATGTTTCGGATCCGTCTCGCGGATTCTAGCATAGCATTTCATGTTTCGGATCCGTCTCGCGGATTCTAGCATAGCATTTCATGTTTCGGATCCGTCTCGCGGATTCTAGCATAGCATTTCATGTTTCGGATCCGTCTCGCGGATTCTAGCATAGCATTTCATGTTTCGAATCCGTCTCGCGGATTCTAGCATAGCATTTCATGTTTCGGATCCGTCTCGCGGATTCTTGCATAGCATTTCATGTTTCGAATCCGTCTCGCGGATTCTAGCATAGCATTTCATACTCTCATTCTTGAGAGTCTTACATTTCTCCTCACCCCCACGTCCACCTACTACTTAATTCTAACGGACATACCTGTATTAATTATCACGGTCCCACGAACGTCATATGCTTCACGTGTACTGGCCAGGTACACAATCCACATACTAGTTTCGTGTCTTCGTGTAATTGTCACCTTATGTCCGGAGAATTAGGTTTCGGCACGTGTATCATTTTTCAAAACATGTTTACTATACCATCATGGTCCTTCATTTAGCATTTTTCTTCCCTTAATGCATTTTACCATTTCATATACCGACATATTGAATTTACGTACTTGGGTTCAACTTTATCTTATTTCATGCCTTGGTGTCGGTACCTGACCGCACTCGCGGATCATCCTCTTCAAACGCTTATACTTACCTTGCATATACAAAACCGTCAGTTTCTTTATGCATATACATAAGTACATACTTACATTCTCTTTTACCTTTGGATCTTGACCGAGTCTTGGATTGTACGGGTTTCTTATCACAAGAGCACACAGGTTTGAGTTCAAGCACTTACCTTCTTACACTTGATTCTCTCAAACCAGGGCTCTGATACCAACTTGTTACACCCTAATTCGTATTTGACAAAAAGTCGCAGCGGAAACACGAACCATAAAATTTCTTTCATTATAAATACCTCAACCTATTTAAAATTCAACTTTAACATACTTCTTATTCATAAATCCGTCATCCTCTTATTTACTAATTAAAAACATAGCTTACGTTTACTGCATTTTACATTCAACGTCCCCGTACAATCTCTCTAGTGGCTCGGTCTTCAATCCCTAATCCTTCAGATAATCGCTCATTATCCGTACAACCTGCATTTACCACGCACATTCATAACATTAGTACACATTAGAGAACCAAAGTTCATTCGCGTACACTTCACACTTCGTCATCTTTTAAGCTTTAAGCATTTCATCTGCATATCCATTTCCTGGTGAGGCTTCAATAATGTACCTGCATTACTTTTCATTCTCGAGGTACACCATTAATAACGTTAACCCTCATCGTCTCTAAATCATGCTTACATACGTACTCGCATACATATCTACGTACGTACATCTTTTCCCTACAACTTTACATACGTGCATACACTCATACATGCCTTTCCTACATCATTACACACATACATACCCTCGTACATATCTTTACACATACATACATACACATCTACATGCATACGAACCTTTCCCACATCATTGCATACATACATACCCTCGTACATATCTTTAAGCATACATACATACACATCTACATGCATACAAACCTTTCCCACATCATTGCATACATACATACCCTCGTACATATCTTTAAGCATACATACATACACATCTACATGCATACAAACCTTTCCCACATCATTGCATACTTGCCAATGAGAATTAAATCAATAATTCTTACCTGGGGTACGGGATCCCACTTTAAGGTTCAGGAACCTGAGGTGGGATTCTTACCTGGGACATGGGATCCCGCTTTAAGGTTCAGGAACCTGAGGTGGGATTCTTACCTGGGACATGGGATCCCGCTTTAAGGTTCAGGAACCTAAGGTGGGATTCTTACCTGGGACATGGGATCCCGCTTTAAGGTTCAGGAACCTGAGGTGGGATTCTTACCTGGGACATGGGATCCCGCTTTAAGGTTCAGGAACCTGAGGTGGGATTCTTACCTGGGACATGGGATCCCGCTTTAAGGTTCAGGAACCTGAGGTGGGATTCTTACCTGGGACATGGGATCCCGCTTTAAGGTTCAGGAACCTGAGGTGGGATTCTTACCTGGGCTATGGGATCCCGCATTAACCTCCCGTTTCTTCCTACATGCTTGTAAATTCACATTCTATCATATGAACTTAAAATCCCACATCCGGATTATGGAAATTCTTAACTTTACGCTCTATCGGCTTATTATCATTTTCTAACTATTTGACCCGTTATGGGTATTTGCGCATTAAACGGTTTATGACAACAAAACCATACTTCCCATTTCCATACTTTTCCAAAACATTAAACTAATCGTATAACTTGTTCTTAAACCACTTATTAAGATCATTTGCCCAAAATACCCATCAAGGGCATTTTGGTCAACTTTAATCCCATCCTTTACGACGAAAGGCTACGACACATAATTGACTTCAACCGTCATGCTTAGTTAATTAATACGCCTTATAACTTAAACGAACATAAGAAGTGATTGCAGAAATCACTTACCTCGTGCGTCCGAGTTCGTGTCCGTTATCTTGTCTCTTTTTGACCCGTTAGCCTTTCATGCTTGAGTCCTTCTCGACATGATTCCTATACTTTCATGTCGCCAAATCACATTCTTATTAGCATACATAATTGTACAAGCTAACGATCATATCAATCGTATAATTCATATTTGACGTTCATAGTCACTTCTAACAAGCATAATACATGTAACCAAATTCATATCATTTCCAACTCGTGGAGTCCGTAATGTCATCGCATTAGACACACATACGTCTAACACGCATCATATAACTTACTTTAGTCTTACAATTATGACAACATGACAGTTGACTTTTAGAAGTCAACGGTCCATTTACTTTAACTTTTGACTTTTCATTATATGCCCGTAACATTATAATCGACTATACGGACATCACTATATACATATCATCTTTTACTTACATACAATTTCATCTATTAAGCTCACCTAGGCATTTCATCAAACACTTGGTGTGCGTACTGCCTTCTAAGCATAACGTACAACTAATTCATGCACAATCTTCTAATTTCATACATAATTCATCAATTTCTTCCTTCCAATCAACACGAATCATACATGCATAATCATCAAACATATAATCATCACATTTCTTCCAATCTTTCTAACAAGAATCCATCATACATAAAAATACATCAACATTCCACAAGAATTAGACATGGATGATGATTCAAATCATCATTCTTACCATAACAAATGGGTTTCACCCTTAAACATCAAATTAACCTCATTCATGCATAATCCATGTTCCAAATGATGGATCTAACACATACTCATGCTCAATTTCATACAAATTCGTGATTTACAACATAACCCATTTCGTGCATCATCACCAATCTCGAATCTAAGACATACCTTACGATCCCCTTGTGAAGGTGATCATTAATCCGTGTTTGGTTATGAATTTGAGCTTCGTTTTGCCTTCCAATTTGAGGGAATAGATGAAGTTAGGGTTTTGGCTTCATGAGAGCTCCTGCTCTCTCTCTAGAACACACGATCGTGTGTGTAAATCTTTATTTGTTAAATCAACTTTCAACTTAACCCACTTTAACCCCTCAAGTTGCCACTAATTATAAATGGGCACAACTTTCTTTCTTTTTATTACTTTTACCCTTTTGTTAACTTGGTTAAATAACCCAGTCATTCATTTCTTGATGCACCACATCATAACATTTAACGAATATAAACATTCGGGTTTTGGGGCGTTACACTTACTCGGCCACATCTTTAACGAAAATGGGATACACATGGATCCTGCTAAGATCGACTCAATCAGGAATTGGGCAGCACCAAAGAATCCTTCGAAGGTGCGACGGTTCCTTGGCCTCGCTGGGTACTATCGAAGGTTTATTGAGGGTTTTTCAAAGATCGCTCAACCCCTCACCGCTCTAACACAGAAGGGTTTCGTGTATGCCTGGGGAACGAAACAGGAAGACGATTTCCAGCTTCTAAAGCAAAAGCTTTGCAGTGCACCGATTTTGTCTCTACCTGAGGGTACCAAGATTTTGAAGTGTATTGTGACGCCTCTATTCAAGGTCTCGGTTGCGTGTTGATGCAACTCGAGAAAGTTATAGCTTACGCCTCTCGACAGTTGAAGGTCCACGAGAAGAATTACACGACTCACGACTTAGAGTTGGGGGCCGTGGTGTTTGCGCTCAAAATCTGGAGGCATTACTTGTACGGTACTAAGTGCACTATTTATACCGATCACAGGAGCCTCCAGCATATTTTCGATGAGAAGGAATTGAATATGCGACAGCGTCGCTGGGTAGAACTCTTAAACGACTACGATTGCGTAATCAAGTACCATCCAGGTAAGGCTAACGTGGTAGCTGATGCCCTTAGTCGAAAGGAAACGAAACCCAAATGTGTTCGCGCCTTGCAGCTTACCATTCACTCAAACCTCCCAAATCAGATACGTTCTGCATAAACTGAAGCGTTGAAAGAGGAAAACATTGAAGCAGGGTACTTAAGGGGCATGGAAAAACGACTTGTAGAGAGATTGGATGGTATTCTCTACTTCATGGAGCGTGTATGGATTCCTTTGTTTGGTAACCTTAGGGAGCTTGTGATGGACGAAGCACACAAGTCTCGATACTCTGTTCATCCGGGTTCGGATAAAATGTATCAGGATCTCAAGGTTTTGTACTGGTGGCCGAAGATGAAGGCCCACATCGCGACTTACGTAAGTAAATGTTTGACTTGTTCAAAGGTCAAGGTGGTGTATCAGAAACCCTCAGGCCTACTTCAGCAACCAGATATACTTGTGTGGAAATGGGAACAAATCGCCATGGATTTTGTCACTTGGCTACCTAGAACTCAAAACGGAAATGATACCATCTGGGTGATCGTTGACCGTCTCACCAAATCTGCACACTTCCTCGCAATCAAGGAAACTGACAAGTTCTCGCTGCTGGCTGCTATCTATCTAAAGGAAGTGGTTTCCAGGCACGGAGTGCCAACCTCCATTATCTCTGATCGAGATCCGCGTTTCATATCAGATTTGTGGCAAGCGATGCACAAATCATTTGGCTCACGTCTCGACATGAGCACTGCCTATCACCCTCAAACGGATGGTCAGAGTGAGCGAACCATCCAGACATTGGAAGACATGCTGCGAGCATGTGTTATTGATTTTGGTAAAGGTTGGGAGAGACACTTACCCTTGGTGGAGTTTTCTTACAATAACAGTTACCATACTAGTATCCAGGCAGCTCCGTTCGAGGCTTTATACGGACGGAAATGTCGATCACCTCTCTGTTGGGCTAAAGTGGGAGACAGCCAAGTCACAGGCCCGGAGCTTGTGCTCGAAACTTCTGAGAAGATGATACAAATCAGAAATCGTATGGCGGCGGCTCGCGACCGTTAGAAAAGCTACGCTGACAAGCGTAGGAAACCTTCGGAGTTTGCTGTGGGCGATCGCGTTATGTTAAAAGTCTCACCCTGGAAGGGTGTGGTACGTTTTGGGAAACGCAGCAAGCTTAATCTGCGTTATGTCGGGCCATTCAAAATTCTGGAATGAATCGGTAAGGTGGCATACAAGCTCGAGTTACCTGTTGAGTTGGGTAACGTTCATGATGTTTTCGATGTTTCACAGTTAAAGAAGTGCTTGTCTGATGAAACACTGGTAGTACCGTTTCAAGAGCTGAAAACACTTCTGAAAGTGGTCTAATTAAACTAACTAATTTTAACCCTAAACTAGACACTCTAAGTTTTAAATTTATAACCTAAGACTCTCTAAAACCTAGACCACACAACCGACAAGTGTACCGATCAATGCAGTATAGCCTAAGTGAGTCCGAGTATCGAACCCACGAGACTCTACTGACTACGTTAACTAGACTCTGACTAGACTAACTCTAACCTAACTGTACTTAACTGTTTATTTGATTTGACTGGATTTTTGGGGTTCTAACTAATTAAACTAAAGGAATTAACTAAGATGAACTAGACTACCTAGACGCAGGCTGAAAGCTAATAAGGTGAAATCAAAGATGAGAAAGTACTACCCAGGGTTGGAATCCTATATGTGACTCTCGGTTTTCTCTCGGCAATGGTAACTATGATGGAACCAAGTTCTAATAATACGACACTCTAAGACTAAAGATAAGTTGAATCACCTCCCGGTCTCATCAACTTCTCCTAAGGTCTAAAGGTCAAATAAAGCTCAATGGTATGGGTTGGATCACCTCCCGGTCTCTCCAACAATACTAAAGTACCCAAAGACTAGATCTCCTCTCGGTCTCACTAATCACAATACACCCTAGAGTGCACGGGGTAACCTAAAAACACTTGACAAGACTTAGGAAAACAAATAATACTAGGCCACTTAGACAGATCTCCTCCCGGTCTCACTGCACCTAAATACCTAGCACCAAAGACAATCCTAATTATCTATCTCCTCCCGGTCTCAAGAATAGGTAGAACCATAAACTCCTCTAAATTATCAAACAAAGTTCCTATGGAATACGTGCACCATAAACCATAAACTAGTTACGAACACAAAGTAGGTAACCTAACATGCATCTATTCACAAAGACGCATGAGGAACAATTATAAGATAATAAATTAGAATAAAGTATGCAGACACATCTAGCAAAAAATAATTAGGTCTCTTACTTTAATATTAAACCACCAAGTATATTACCTAAGCTGAGATATTACCGATTATCAACATATATTCATCATCAACCCGGGTAGAAAAATATCTAAACAAGAATCATAATCAAGAACAAGAAACAAATATCAAACCATACATAATCCATAGTATCAAGTTTGAAAAATACAAAGTCAAAACAAACTGAATAACTAACGGATTGTAGTTGACCCGATTCTTTGATAAAGCTTGATTCTTGATCCGTATGACTTCTCCTCCTTTGAATTTTCTTCTTCTTTTCCTTCTGCCGTGCGCTTCTGATTCCTTTCTCTGTTCGTAACAGCCGTCTAATGTTGTCTCCTCTGTTGCCGTCTGTGCTTGTTGATGTCTCTGATCGTCCCCCAATGTTATATATTTGTCTGATGTTGTCTAAACTTGCGCCCCAAAGAATTGCAGCCCAACACACTTCGTAGGTTTCTTGGCCCAACTCCTTTTTTTTCTTTTCCTTTAAATTGCCTTCCTTCAACGTGCACATGGACTAATGTCCCTAATATTCACCTTTTTTAATTGTTAATCAAGGAATTAATAAACACAATATATCTTTTTTTCCAATATATATCTTTAAATAAGGCTAGACAATGGGCTGCGATTTTAGCGGGCTTTGTCTACTCAAAGAACATAGTTGTGATTTTGATTCGGTCTCTGGCGTTCTACTCTGCCCAACTGACTGGTTATTTCATTCTTACTCATTTCTGCTCCATTTGCACCAGGATCTGTAATAATAATAAATAATAAAATATATGTCTAAATATTATAAAAATGACTCTAAACTATTAAAATAATATACAAAATATACAAGGAAAATAAGATGCGTTTGCAACACATCAAACATCCCCACACTTAGACATTTTTCGTCCCGAAAAATATGCAATGGAATCATAACTAGGATAGATGGTTTCAAAAAAAAAAAAAAAAAAAAAAAACTTTAGATTATTTAATTCAAAGATATAAAAACGTTTAACCACGATTACCGATATTCTTATCCACTTAAACCCAACCGCTAACTCATCAAGCCCTTTTCATGCTAGCATTATGTTCAAGTTAACAATCAATCTAAGGGTCTCACACTTAAGATCCACAAATCCACCTAATCTCATATCAAACTTATAAGTTAAAGATTAAAAATCTACCACTTTATATAAATAATTCTTATGTATTTAAAATTAAATTTTGATGGAATGATGGATGATGATGAGCTTTAGCAATTCTTTTTTCTTATGATCAACTCAGAGGGCATTATCACCAAGTCGTTATCCCAGTGGGAAACACCATGAGCATACATTTTTTCTTTAACTTCCATCTAGCGGGTATACCCCACCCGAGCCACCATCCCAGTGGTTAATACCATAGGCTTCAGTTGTTTATTCTTTTTAATTAGCTCATATAGATGGATGATGGAATTTTTTTAGGCGCCATCAGAATCCGGATTTATTCTCATAAAAATGATAAGGTGTGCCAATTTAATTAAAAATACTTATGGGTTATTTACTTGTAGTGGTTCTTTTTATACTATCAACAGTTTCGGCTTTTCTATTTGAGTAAATTGCCATTTTAGTCCCTGAGTTTTGTCCAAAATTGCCAGTTTAGTCCAAATAGTTTTTTTTGTGCATCTGGGTCCCTGACTTTTACATTTTGTTGCCATTTTGATCACAATGCCTAACTCCATCCAAAAACCCAGTTTGTAACAGGGGTATTTTGGGGATTTCCTTAAAAAATGTTTTCAGTTGCCATTTTGATCCAATTCCAAAAAATAAAAAAAATTCCAAAAAAACAAAAAAATTCCAAAAAAATCTAAAAATCAAAAAAATTCTAAAAAATCATAAAAATTCTAAAAAATCCAAAAATCGTTTCGACCCGTACCGTTTCGACCCGTACCGTATCGAACCGAACCGTTTCGACGCGAACCGTTTCGAACCGTACCAACCCGACCCGACCCGTATCGAACCGAACCGTTTCGACGTATCGAACCGAACCGTTTCGACGCGAACCGTTTCGAACCGTACCAACCCGACCCGACCCGTATCGAACCGAACCGTTTCGACGCGAACCGTTTCGAGCCGAACCGTTTCGACACGAACCGTTTCGACCCGTACCGTTTCGAACCCGAACCGTTTCGAACGCGAACCGTTTCGAACCCGAACCGTTTCGAACCCGAACCGTTTCGAAACCGAACCGTTTCGAACCCGAACCGTTTCGACCCGTACGGTAACAGTTTGTACGGTATCGAACCGTACCGTTTCAAACCCGAACCGGTTCGATACGAACCGTTTCGACACGGTACGGGTCGAAACGGTTCGGTTCGATACGGTATGGGTCGAAACGGTACGGTTCGAAACGCTTCGCGTCGAAACGGTTCCGCTCGAAACGGTTCGGGTTCGGAACGGTACGGGTCGAAACGGTACGGTTCGATACGGTACGGGTTCGAAACGGTTCGCGTCGAAACGGTTCGGTTCGATACGGTACGGGTCGAAACGGTACGGTTCGAAACGCTTCGTGTCGAAACGGTTCGGGTTCGAAACGGTACGGGTCGAACGTTTCAGGTCGAAACGGTTCGGCTCGAAACGGTTCGGGTTCGAAACGGTACGGGTCGAAACGGTTCGTGTCGAAACGATTCGGCTCGAAACGGTTCGCGTCGAAACGGTTCGGTTCGATACGGTACGGGTCGAAACGGTACGGTTCGAAACGCTTCGCGTCGAAACGGTTCGGCTCGAAACGGTTCGGGTTCGAAACGGTACGGGTCGAAACGGTACGGTTCGATACGGTACGTGTTCGAAACGGTTCGCGTTGAAACGGTTCGGTTCGATACGGTACGGGTCGAAACGGTTCGGTTTGAAACGGTACGGGTCGAAACTGTTCGTGTTCGAAACGGTACGGGTCGAAACGGTTCGTGTCGAAACGGTTCGGCTCGAAACGGTTCGCGTCGAAACGGTTCGGTTCGATACGGTTCGGTTCGATACGGTACGGTTCGAAACGCTTCGCGTCGAAACGGTTCCGCTCGAAACGCTTCGGGTTCGAAACGGTACGGGTCGAAACGGTACGGTTCGATACGGTACGGGTTCGAAACGGTTCGCGTCGAAACGGTTCGGTTCGATACGGTACGGGTCGAAACGGTTCGGTTCGAAACGGTACGGGTCGAAACGGTTCGTGCCGAAACATTTAATTATTTTTGGATTTTTTAGAATTTTTTTGATTTTTAGATTTTTTTGGAATTTTTTTGATTTTTTGGAATTGGATCAAAATGGCAACTGAAAACATTAGTGATTAAGTACAAACTGTTACAAACTGGGTTTTTGGATGGAGTTAGACAAAATGATCAAATTGGCAACAAAATGTAAAAGTCAGGGACCCAGATGCACAAAAAAAACTATTTGGACTAAACTGGCAAATTTGGACAAAACTCAGGGACTTAAATGGCAATTTACTCTTTCTATTTCTCCTAAAATGAGAACCCACAAGACTTCATGATTTAAAATTAACGTAATTTAAAGCAATCTAGGTAACCCTCTAAGTTGGCTGGGCCTACCAGTACATCCCAGAAAATACGTCTTCTATCTATTTTTTCATTTATATATAATATTTTGAAAACCAAAAATCCCAAATTTTCTATCATTTTCCATTTATTTGCAAAAAAATTTCAGGAACATTTTCTCATTTTCTATTTTTTTTTATTTTTTTAAATTTTATTTATTTATTTTTTAACTCAAATCTACCTAAAAAGACGTAGTTTTCCATCCCCACACTTAAACTATACATTGCCCTCAATGTAGGATGGAAACCAACTCAAAAGACTAAAATAAATAAGAAATAAAAATACTAAAGGCATAATTGGAAAGGACTTAGCTGGTTTTATGACGCGTAAGCTCCAAACTCTCGTCCAATCCAGTTCGATCGTATAGCATTTCATTCGTGATCGGCTTCGACTCTGACTAGCATTGAACCAAGAATATGAATTGGAGAACCGTTGTGTATCTGAATCAGGTTCTCAAACGAACACTACTAAAGATGAGTTGGTATTGAACCAAGAATATGAAGATCACGGTGTAGACACGGGGGGAGAAAGTCAGTGGACAAGAGAAGCGTTTTTATCATTTGTCATATGGTAACAAAAGTATGTTGTTCCAAGATCAATTTCAACTGCAGTTTTTTCAACTCTCCTGTTCCAAATGCCGTTGATGAAACCGGAGCTGTTATCTCGGTTGTTCAGTACTTTCGTGATAAATACAATGTTATTACATCCGAGACGATTCAAGTGAGTCCTATGAAGCAAGTGTCGGTCTATTCAATTGAGAGGAATTATTGCATTACATCCCTGTTGAAAAATAGAATCGATAAATTTAGGGAAAATAGGGTTGAAAGATGATAACCCAACAGTGGAGGATCTCATTCTACAGCTTCGATAAATTCAGGGGTATTCTCAAATAATGTTTCCTAGATGTTTGAAAACCGACAAATGTCCAAAGTGCTGCTTCTTCGTCCGCATGACGGAAAGCTACCGCGTGACAGGAAGCTACCTTGCAAAAATTAAAAAATTAAATCGACACCCTCAATACGCATCGTATAGGCCTATACGATGTGTATTACTTTTTGGTAGGGGACAATGTCAGCCTTTGACAGACATAGAAGTTTGAACCCACATCAATACGCATCGGGTGTCAATTTAATCCCCAAGGTGTGCCAATAATACGACCCTTAACAATTTAGAGTGCCTTTAAATGAACCATCACATCACTTCAACGCAAGGCACCTATTCATTCAAAAGGTACCATTTGCAATATCCCGCCGTGCACCGTTTGCATTATCCCGCTGTTAAATGGATTAAAAACCACACCGTTTGCATTATCCCACCGTTTGCATGGTTGCATAAAAAAGATTATTATAACTAGGCTGACAATAATTTACATGTATACCCTTTTAATTATTAACTTATGATCTGCACATATTTTCCATGTATCCCATATTAATCAATAATTTTAATACTTAAATTATGGGTTAAGTTATTATACAAATGCTCCTAAAAATAAGAACAGTAAGAAGGAACCATAGAGTGACAAATTTCCATAATTTTGTCCATAAGAGAAAAAGAACATGCACATCCAAAAACCTAAACCCCCACCCAAAAACCCTAATCACTAAACCTAACCCCCCCCCCCCCCCCCCTCAACCAAAAAAAAAAAAAAACTATAACAACCAAAAAACCCCTCAAAAACCTAAAAAAAACCTAACTCTCAAACCCCCCAAAACCTAACCTCCTCCGCCCCCCCCCCCCCCGGCCCAAATCCAAGCTAAATGCTAAAAACTAAACCCCCAAAAATCCTAAAGGGTAAATTACACTTTTCGTCCTTTATGTTTGTATCAGTTTGCAATGGATGTCCTTTAACTTAAATAATTACAGTCGCAATCCTTTATTTGAGAAACCCATTACACTGTAGGTCCTTTAGCACAAACTAAGTTAAAATTTTCAGTTAAATATAGCATGTGTCTTACACATGAGGGTATGTTAGTAATTTTACTACTTATATATAAAATATTTTTCTTTTTCCATTCATTTCACAGACACCCATCCTAAAACTTACCCCTTTTCTCTTTCTTCTGGTGGCGGAGCCACGGCGGCAGCGCATGGTGGTGGTCCCGGTTGGGGCGGAGCAAGGGTTTCAGGGGTGATGGTGACGGGGAGGAGGGGGTATGCAATGGCGTGGGGTTTGGCTCGGGCAGTGGTGGTATGTGACGGTGGTTAGGTGGTTGTTGGTCACACGTCACCACCAATCACCTGGTGGCGGGGATTCTGTGACGGTGGGGGTTTTGTGGTGGTCGTCGGAAGATAGTTGTAACCGGCTAGAGGTGGAAGAAGAGAGATAGAAAGGGTGAAGGTGGTGATTGAAATCAGTTTGGTGAAGAATCGATGTAAGTTGGATCGAGATCTGTAATTTGTGCAAATTTCAGTGAACATTTTGAATAGATAGACGGTATCTTCTTTAATTGTTGCATAATTTTGACTTAAAAAAAAATCAAGAACTCAATGTGATTTTCATTGATTACAGTGTTTGAAAAATCATAATTGGCTATTCAAAGACAACAACTTTAGAAGAGTGTGTGTTTTAGTGAGAGAAACGATTCTGATTTTATAAAGAGAGAACTGAGATTGAGGGAAATTGAGATAGAGATAGACATGAGAGAGAAGAAAGTGAAAGGGGATAAAAGGGTTGGGTGTGGCTGTGAAAATGAAATAAAAAAATAGATATTTTAAATATATTGGTAGAATTACTAACATACCCTTACATGCCCTTATGTGTAAGACACATGCTATATTTAACTGAAAATTTTAACTTGGTTTGTGATAAAGGACCTACGATGTAATGAGTTTCCAAAATAAAGGACTGTGACTGTAATTATTGAAGTTAAAGGGCATCCATTGCAAACTGATACAAACATAAAGGACGAAAAGTGTAATTTATCCAATCCTAAATAATACTTCTTACCCTTCTTGGTTGTGTTCAAATTGGAGAATATTCCTAGAATATTCCTTCTTACCCTTCTTACAATTAAGAGTAAATTACAAGTTTTGTCCTTTATGTTTGTCCCAAATTTCAGGCGCTGCCCTTTACCTTTAAAATTGATGAGTTTTGTCCTTAATGTTTCCAAATCTTGCACGTTATGTCCTTTAGGGCAAACCCAGTTAATTTTTTTTTTGTTAAATCTGATCATGTGCAAGGCACATGAGGGCATTTTTGTAATTTCGCTTTTTAGAGAAATTTGTGTAATTAACATAAAATTATTACCCCACCATCTTCAAAAGTTCAGACCCACCACTTGCCACCACCTGCCGCCACCACCTCCCACCCTCACCTGCCGCCGACCACCACCTCCCACCCTCACCTGCCGCCGACCACCCACTATCTCCACCATCGCCTGACCCACCATCACACTCCACCGTCTCCATCATCACCATCAACATCCACCCCTTCGATCCTCCATCACCAAAAACCAAAAACATTCATCAATTACCCCCCCTCTCTTTCTCTCAACCGAAATCATCTCCAAACAAAAAATCCCCAAATCTGAACATCTAGCCCTACGAAAGCATCTGAACAAAAAAAAAAAAAAAACCCAGATCATCTGAACAAAAAAAAAATCCCCAAATCTCAAATAAATAAACTCTTTTATCATCAATCTCACAAGTTTTGAAGCTGGTCCAGGATCAAGCCGACATCAGAATTAAACCTAATTTACCATTAGTTCTCATATCCGAAACATCTGTCCAAATCTGACCGAATTACGGCCTTGCGAACCTTCAATCGAGTCAATTGTTGGCTCCGGCGACATCGTAACAACATACTGGTAGAGAATTTGAAGAGAAATTGAGTGATTTTGTGAGGATTTGAGTGTGTAAATTGGGTGAGAAGTAGAGAGAGAGAGAGGGTATCTGAAATGAAGGAGATGGGTTTAGATCCGACAAGATTTGAATGGTGGTGGAGATGGTGATACAAAGCTGCAAATCCGACAAGAGAGGGTATCTGCAAATCCGATTTCTTCCCCTCTTTTGACTCCGATCTTCACTCTTCGTTTACTTTCTCTCTCTCTATCTCCAGGCTGCAAAATCGAAGGAAGAAACTAAGAAATTAGAGCCACCACTTCGCCGGTCAAATAGCGTCGGAAGACAAAGAAAAGAGAGAGTGGGGGCTGTGGCAGTTGGTGGTGTTGACAGTGGTGGTAGGTGGGGTGGGGGCGGTGGTTGCAAAGGTGGGGATGATGGTTGCAGGGGTGGGGATGGTGGTTGCGGTGGTGGATGGTGGTAGAGAGAGAGAGAGAGAGAGAGAGTTGTAGATAGAGGGAGAGAGAGTGAAGAATCTGATGATCTGATATATACTTGTATATGTATATAAATAATAGTAATAATAATAGTATTTTTTTAAATATATTTTGTTTTAATTTTTTAAATAATAATACTAAATATATAGGTAAAAGGACAAAAATACCCTTTGGTGAGCAGATTTAACCAAAAAATCTAACTGGGTTTGCCATAAAGGACGTAACGTGCAAGATTTGGAAACATTAAGGACAAAACTCATCAATTTTAAAGGTAAAGGGCAGCGCCTGAAATTTGGGACAAACATAAAGGACAAAACTTGTAATTTACTCTACAATTAAAGTCCTTTGTATTTGATCCTTTCATCAATGATGGGCAACGGCTGGGAACGACACCTACCTCTAGTAGAATTTTCTTATAACAACAGGTACCACACTAGCATTCAGGCTGCACCGTTCGAAGCATTATACGGACGGAAATGTCGAACCGAACACGAACAAAAAATTTTAACGAACGACGGAAAGTTCGTTTATGTTCGTTCGATTAGTTTAACGAACGAACACGAACAAAAATTTTTGTTCGGTTAGCTTAGCAAACAAACACGAACATAGGTCTCGTTTGTTTGACTGTGTTCGTGAACGTTTGGTAATATGTTCGGTTAAGTTCGTTCATGTTCGTTCGTGTTCATTTGATTATATTAAAAAATAATAAATAATAAACTTTTTATCTAAACATAGTGAAAACTTGAAATACTTTTTTTTTTTCTAAATTAGCTAAAATTTGAACAGAGACATTTTTTTATTTACGTCTAAGTTAATTAAACTCGATTCATCGTTTAGTAGTTGTATAGTTAGGGGTGGGATTTTTTACCGAAATACCGGTACCATACCGGTACCGTACCGATGTCGTACCGTACCGATCATAAACGGTACCGGTATCGGTAATAAATTTTTCGAAATTCAGTATCGGTAAAAAACGGTATCGGTACTGGTATTTTTCGGTAAATACCGATATTAATACCGAATTTAATAATGACTTATGTATTTTACTATTATCTTAGATCCCACTATGAAATTATATTTTCTTGAACATTGTTTTACAAAACCAATATCTAATTTGTTTTGTTTGGTTATTTTTAATCAATTATGATGATTTTTTTTAGACATGTTGGAATTTGGATGTTCAAAGTCGAACCCATGGATGTTTACCTTTTGATTTTTTTGACTACTTAATAAGTTTACCCTTTGTTTACATTCCTCTATATATTAGGTAAAACAATGGATGACATGAATTTTTTGTAGGTAAAACAATGGATGACACCAAAGCGGTACCAATATGGTAAAGTACCGAAACACCGGTACCGAATCTATATAGCGGTACGGTAATCGGTATTCACATTTCCTCAATTTCGGTAACGTTATTTACGGTATCGGTACCGGTATGGTACCTTTATCGTACCGATCTCATCGTTGTAGTAGACTTCTTGTGTTTTGATTTATTATTTGATAGCTATATTTAAATACTTATGTCCAATGTTCAAGGATAACAGTGTTTTTATATTTTATTTTTAAATTAAATGTCCGTTTACGTTCGTTTTTATTTGCATAACTTGATAATGGTAATATGACAACCTCACAAACCTATACATCTTACCACCTTTTTATTATATTGTAATCCTATATATATTTCTGTGACATAAATAAAAAAAAATTACTTATATCAAAATGATAGGAAATCATAGATTTCTTCTTTATATAACATAGAGCATGAATTTCTAACGTGACACGAAAATCTAAATTAAAATTTGTAGGTTTGATTTAGAATAACCGTTTTGAGTCAGATTCAAGCTAACTGGTTCTTATAAGATCAACCAAATTGGTTTAACTACTCGTTTATCTAAACACTATATATATATATATATATAGGGTTGGGCTTTATAGAAAACTCTATCTTTTTAAGAAAACTATGCAAACCCATTGTCATCCATTGATTATCTTTCATTTAACTTGATCAATGGTTCTCATAATTTTGGTAAGAATTATATTTAAAAGAAATCTTATAATACATATGACAACCTCTGGAAGGGCATTTTCGGTAGTGCAAATTGAACATTGGAAAACCAAATCCCTGCCATGCAGTAGCAGTCTAATCAAAACTTCAAAGCATTTCAAAATATTTTCTTCTTTATCTTTCCCACTAGATACCGTCAACTGTTCATATTTCTCTTTCGCCAAGACAACATCGATCGGTACCTTCTAACCCTAAGACAGAAGCCGATAGTGGCGATCGGGGAGAATGAGGAAATCGTTCATAATTTTGTCGTCGTCGGTCAAAATGAAACGATTAAGGAAGATGAAGAATTCAAGTAAAAGGTTAGTTCTTGTAATCGGACCTGTAAAAGGGGGTTTTGTTCAATCGATTTCCCCTCCAAAATGGCAACTGATTTTGTTTTGTTTCTATCTATAGCACTAGGAGACCTATATTAGGGCGGAAAAGGTCTGCCAGCCGTAGTGTTGTTATTATCTCTGATGATTCCAAGGAAGGTCCTTCCAATCAACAATCTGGCTTCGGTCCGACCCAAAGGGCGTTAGGTTAGTATTGATGTGTGTATGAACCATGAACGTAGTTTTAGGTGATGTATATATGTATAGTATGTTGAATTAGTCCCTGTTCATAACATACTTTTGTTTGGCTGCATTGCAATGTATGATGATACTGATAGTGGGTCACCAGCCCCTGGGAAACGACGGAAAACCGTTAAAGGTTAACCAGTAATATTGTGTATAGTTTGTATCGTGTCTGGGTGAAGTAATCGTTTTTTGTTAATAATTTCCCAGGGCGTAAAGAAGCTTATGTGGAAGGCAAAGAGGGACAGACCAAAGATCATAAAGGTAAGTGCCTTTGGTTACAATAGTTGGTATTTGCGTATCAATGTGAACTTGTCTAACATGTGTTAAATGGTAGGGAAAAAAAACATTGCCGTGGATAGTTCTAGCTGTGGAAGTAAAACAAAACGTGGTTAGTTATTTTTTGAAGTTTGCCTAACATGTGTTAAATAACTAATGGACAGACCAAAGATCATTGGCTTTGATTTGTTTTTCTGCCAAATAATTAATGGTCTGAGTTTGAAGTTTGCCTAACATGTAAGTGTAATACAAAATGTGTTAAAGGATGACACACAGTTTGAAAAATCTGTTAAGATTATTAGATTAATGGTACAATCTGTTAAGATTATTAGATGATGTGTTTGAAAGTGTTAAACATTTTGTAAGTGTAATACACACATGTGTTAAATGGTAGGTAAAAAAAACATTGCCGTAGATAGTTCTGGCTGTGGAAGTAAAAGAAAACGTGGTTAGTTATTTTTTGAAGTTTGCCTAACATGTGTTAAATAATTAATGGACAGACCAAAGATCATTGGCTTTGATTTGTTTGTCTGCCAAATAATTAATGGTCTGAGTTTGAAGTTTGCCTAACATGTGTTAATTGGCAGGGGAAAAAACATCGCGGAGGATAATTCTGGCAATGGAATGCAAAGAAACCGTGGTTAGTTATTTTTTATTGACTTTCATTTGTTTGATGGTCAAATGCTTAACTGTTGGATGTTTGATCGTATAAATGTAATGTTACCGTTTGTCTTAGAAAGATTTGACATAAAGGGTTGTAAAGTAGACTAATTATTTTGGTTGTTTTGGTTGCGTATAAAACGTTATACCAGTATTTTGGTCAGGGAAGAAGAAAGTTTCAGAGGAGAGTGTGAAAGGTGAAGCACGGAAGCAAAAGGAAGTTGGTAACGAACAGTCAAAAGTTCCCAAAGCCCGTAAGCGAGCCAAGAAGGATGAATTTCCAGGAATAAGGACGAGATCCGCACCACTACAATTTTATAAGTGTGTACGAGCATTGACAGACCAACAACGTGAGGCGGTCAGGGAAATGGGCTTTGGTCGTTTACTTACTTTCAGCGTTGATGGCTTACCAGCTAAGTTAGGTTATTTTGTTGTCGACAATTTTAATCCCGATAAGATGGTGATATTTACACCTGCTGGTAATATCAAGGTAAACAGGAAAGTGATACATCAGTTATTAGGGATTCCGACCGGTGGGAAAAAGTTTAGTTCGATTGATAAGCTGCCCATCTTGGTTGATGCCATTGCGGATTGGAGGGCGAGATACCCGGGTGTACATGTACCTCCAACAAAGATGGTGAAAATGATAGATGAGTCCGACGGCGAAGACAGTTTTGATTTCCGTATGGATTTTGTAATGTGTTTTGTGGCAGTGCTCGTTGACTGTCATAAACAAAGTTGTTTACGAGAAGAAATCTTAGAGTATCTAGATGACGAAATGGATTTTGCAAAGGTAGACTGGTGTGACCTGGTGGTAGATAAGTTGAAAACTTGCAAAGATACCTGGGATCGGCTTAACCCACAAAGCATCTTCGTTGGGTCTCTCTCGATTCTGATAGTAAGTGAAATTTATTTATTTGGGAGAATTAACATGTGTTAATATATTGGCTTGTTTTCGGACTGAACTGATCGCTGTTTCTTGTAGCTGTTGTACGTTGATAGCATTAAGAGCACAGGGATGAAGGTTGACAAGGCGGTGTGTCCTTTGGCTTTTTGGAACTTGAAGAGATTGCGAGAGAGAGAAAGGCTGGAAATACTTGCTGGTGGGTTTGGTCTGGGACAGTTTAAAGGGTTAACACATCCAAGTAACTATAACGTGGAACACTTGGCAAGGAAGGAGGTATAGTTATATGCACTAACATGTGTTTTTTACAATTAGTATATAATTTTTGTATGAATTTACTGAATTTTTTTTTTGAAACAGGAGAGGCTGTTGATGGTACGACAGCTAATTAATGTGACAAATAAGAACAAAATTAAAATAGAGGGTATGTTAGAATCTATGTGTGTGGAGAGCCCTGATGACGAGGAAGTACAAACGTTGAAGGCAATGTATGAAAGTTTGTTTGAACAGAAAGCCTATGCAAGTACAGATCACGATAAAGCGGTAGATATATCGTCGCACCGTATCAATGAGGTGTTGGAAGATTTGAAAAATGATGAAAGTATTCACATTGACAAGGGAGAGAACGCTGGTTAGTGACTGTTATTCTTTGTAAATATTGAGTTTATTAATGTGGCACGCATTTACTGATGTGCAACGCTTTCGTAGGGGATGGCGTGGTTGACGAATGCTCGGATGGTTCGCCAATAGCTAGTTTGTACAGGAAGTCACTTAATCGGCTTAATAAAAGGATCAGTAAAAGGAGATTGAAAGAAGTAGGATCTTCAGCCATAGACTTTGATGCCCTAGAAGGTGCGATGATTATCTTTCTGACATGTACACTGTAACACATGTTAATGTGTTACCGATCTTATTGATTAACATCTGTTTTGGTTACAGCTGATGTTGCGGGGCAAACAAGCGTACCTGATGATGGAAAAGAGTATGCTGAAACGATGGAAGATGGTGGGAAGTCGTTATAGGTGAGGAGATCTGCTCGACTGGAGAAGTTAAAGGATGTTCCTGAGAAAGAAGAAGGCTGTGTGACCCCAAAAAGGCGTAAGACAAATATAAAGTTTGATGGGCCAAACACGGATGGTGGTAACGAAACAGTTAAAGTGTTACACGTGTTACCATTTTCAGTGTACGTTTATAGTTAAGTGTATAGATGGCAGCCTAGGAAGGAAACATAAGTACACATTGATGGTGACGCGTTGATTATTGCTCGAGAAAGTTTATGTCCCTGTAATATGCATACGGGACTGAAATGTATAGTGTAACACATATTAATGTATTGTTTAACATCTGTTGTGGTTGAAATGTATTGTTTAACACATGTTATGTCCCTGTAATATGCGTACGGGACTGAAATGTATTGTTTAACATCTGTTGTGGTTGCAGCTGATGTTGCGGGCCAAGCAAGCGTTCCTGATGATGGAAAAGAGTGTGCTGAGACGCTGCAAGATGTTGGGAAGTCGTTGCGGGTGAGGAGATCTCCTCGACTGAAGAACTTAAAGGATGCTCCTGAAAAAGAAGTAGGCTGTGTGACCCCAAAAAGGCGTAAGACAAATATAAAGTTTGATGGGCCAAGCACGGATGGGGGTAACGAAACAGGTAAAGTGTTACATGTGTTACCAGTTACATTGTACGTTTATCGCTAAGTGTATAGATGGCAACCTAGGAAGAAAACATAAGTACACATTGATGGTGACGCGTTGTTTGTTGCTCGACAAAGTTTATGTCCCTGTAATATGCGTACGTGTCTGAACCCATTTAATATTAATGTGATGTTATAGGGTGCAACGAGACTGAGAAGCAACACGGTGATAAGAGTGTTCATGAGGCTGGTAATTCAACTGGAGGTGACTGTAGTATGGGTGGGGTGGAACATATTGAAGGACAATGGAGCGGGGATAAAAGTGATGTTGAACAAGTCCATAAGCCGTTGGGTTTAATGCGTGCGATACTGCGTTTTAAAGCAGCAGCGGCCCTGGGTGTACCTGGTAGTGCTTCGTACCATTTCAGATTGTTAGTTTTTTTATTAGTTTATTCTGTTTTAACATGTGTCATGTTGCTTTGACAGTTGACGGTGGCTCTGGCATGCAGTTGGTTGGTCAAGATGCATATAGTGTGGAGGCAGCATGACATGCACCTCCACCTGTCAATAATGTGGATGTGAAGGACAATGATCAGCAGATCACCGATTTAGAAGCGACTGACGTAAAAAAGGATAAGATTTCTGATCAGGTAGCCAAAAGTGCTGAGATGGATGTTAAGCTTACTGATCAGGTTGAAGGGAATGACAATGAAGGTAATCTTCAGAAACCATCTTATTTGTAGGGTCGTAAAAACTCTAGACGCACCATGTTTAGCCATTTCTAATTTATTCGAGAATGTTTATGCAGGTTCAAATAGTAAGACTGAGCATGAAGTTGTGGATGCAACTGATGCAAGTAAGGAAGAATGTGGTGGAGTCGTGTTTGCCTCTGTGGAAGGTGATGTTATCGATAAGGATGAACAGGTGGTTTCGGATGGCAAAGGCAAGGCGGTTGTAGAGAAGAGTCACCGTGATTGTACGGGTAAAATTTTTATGCAGCTTCAAAATAGTAACCTATGCATGAGATGTGATAAGAACGTTTTATGCAGCTTCATATAGTAAGACTGAGCATGACGTAGTAGATTCAACTGTCGTAAATAATGAAGAGTGTGTTGGCGTGGTGGTTGGATCTGTGGAAGGAGATTCTTTCGATAAAGCTGAGGAGGTGGTTATGGATGGTAAAGGCAAAGCGGCGGTAGAGGAAGGGCAGCCGGATTTTAACGGTAAAGCTTTTCATTCTTTAACATGTGTTAAATAGTTCGCTAATAGGAACATTTAGTGGGGTTAACATGTGTTAATCATACGAACAGTGGACGGAGGCGATACGTTGATTGATGAATGTAGTTTCGATGGGCCTAATTGGAGTCTTGGAATGACACAAATTGGTGGTCAATTTGACGAGTCACAGCAAACCGGTACGTAAGAGCATTAAAATGATTAGGATTGCTGGTTTAGTGGAGTCATTTAAATATACTTATTTGCATCGAACATGCAGGTTGCACAAGTGCAAAGGTGGATGAGATGGCTGGGACAGAAACAGCGCCCGAACGTTCCGGTAAGCTTTACTATTTTTGTTTACTGTGAAAGTGTTATATTGGTTACAGAGTAACGTGAATTGTTTTTTTTATACGTGTTTAGGCGATGTGGAGACTACCCCAAACTTGAGTATGGTTATAATGGTAGAATCGGTTAGCTCATATGACCCCGCAATTGCAATCCACAAGGGGCAAGCTGGGGTGGAATTATTGGGTGGTGATGCGAATGAGGTGGAGGACAATTTGCCGTTAGCAAACCGTGTACGTATGTTAGCTGAATTGGGGGCCCAAAAAAGGAAGCTCCCTTTTAGAGAGAAAGTGGCAGCGGAACCAAATAGATCACCTTACTATATAAGGTCTGTTGACATGGGACAACCAATCACTAAGAAGGAGGCAAATCTATGGGATTACATATACGCTGATGAATCCCAGACACACTTTCTAAATGGGCATTCTCGTAGGAAGCTGGCAATGGAGGCAAACAAGTAAGTAGAACTACTACGGGGTTTATAGTTATATAATAGTGTAACATCCCGAAAATGCAAAACTTTATATTAGAACTATAAAGTGTATGATAAACGAGAAAAGCTAACTAGGATAAATAACCCAGTTAGTTAGGAGTCTTGTAGTAACATTAGAAGGGGTTAAAACTCTAAAAATATAAACTAAATGGAGTGGAGGGGCCTAGGTTGTCAAAAATTGAAACTTGTATTATCAAATTTAATTAAAAACAAAAACCAAACACTCCATTCAGGAGGTCTGGTCGATCAGAGCAAGAGAAGGGCGACCCCCCCCCCCACTCTCAAAACCCTAGAAATCACAAATTCAAGGCATAAATCAAGTCTAAATCGATTTCTAAGCACGAATTGGTGATCACCTCACTGAAAGGATCACAAGGTATGTGAAATTCTAGTGTTTTGATTCATCTCAAGTTCTAGGTTAATTGTGAAAAATCAGAATTCAGCTTGATTGTGTTTTGCATGTGTGTAATTAGAAGAGATATGGTGTTTAGGGATGAACCCTAGGTGAAATCTTGTTAAAAGATTTCATAGTAATCATAGAGTTTATAACCACCATTGTAGGTGGCTAATGAACTTGAAGATAGCTTGATAAGTCTAAAAAAAAATATGATCTTGTTCTAATATAAATCTGAATTTAAGAATAAATTCAGAAATATTGATGTTAAGACTTGTGTAGAATAGACTAATTAAAATAGTTTGGATGATAATTACAAGTCATGAAATTGGTTTAGATCATGTTGAAATCCGACCCGCTAGGTGTTTGATAAAACGCCTAAATGAGGGTTAAAATGTTGAATGTTGGGTAAAACGCAGATTTGAATATATATTAAGAAATAATGCGTTAAAGCTTATGAAAGAGTTCTAAACTTGTGATAAATTGAACTCTTTAGGCAAGGATTCCGGAACGTCAAGTGGACACGCCGGAGGAGTTACACGCGGGAAGGGTGTGCTTTAAAGGTGCGTGACTTCAGTCTCGTTACATTATGTAAATGTTTGGTTTTTTGTGTAATATTGATGTCGTAGTGTAAAAGACGCGTTTGATGCGTTGTTAAAGTGGTGAAGTTCACTAGACCATCAAACGGGTCAGAATAAAGATTTGGAATTTAGTTTGGTTTGTCAATAAAGTGATGGTCTTCACTAGATAGCCAAACGGGTCAAAATAAAGTTTTGGAATTTCGTTTGGTTTGTCAATAAAGTGATGGTCTTCACTAGATAGCCAAACGGGTCAAAATAAAGATTTGGGATTTGGTTTGGTTTGTCGATTAAGTGATGGTCTTCACTAGATAGCCAACGGGTCAAAATAAAGATTTTAAAGGAATCATGAGAGTAGAGACTTGAAAGTTTCATACATCGCTAGGTGATGGATGGTACCACACCAATAAATTGGTTATGTTAATTTAAATTTACGAACCCGTGTTAACGGGTCAAACACTAAGGTTAATAAAATGTGTCGTTTGGAACGGAATGTTGAATTCCGAGAAAACGGGCTTTTAGTTCCAATGCAACATAAGGCCATGATTAACGTAAACATACCAAGATGTACTAACCTGGGAACTTGGGTAAAGGCATCTAAAAGGTTTGAATAAGAAAGTTGAAATATATACTTATAGCTAGAATGCATCGAGCAAATGCAAGTATAGAAACTCGTAACCGAACGATCGGTTAGACAAATATTGGTTTGATAAACAAAACGATCATGTCCGTAATAAACTTACAGACATACGGGAAGGAAATAGCCTAAAACGGTATGCGAACTAGAGCAAAATTCTCAAAATAGACAAAAGGGCAGAATCCCAGTGTCCACCGTAAATTACGGTATACACCGTAATTTACGGTGGATATCAAAAAGGTTTACGGTGGGTCTTTCCTGTGTTACGGCAGGACCAGGTGCATTCAGCGTCTACCGTAACTTACGGTAGACACCGTAAGTTACGGTGGAGCCCGGAAAAACTTGTATTTTATTTAACTTTTCGATGTCGGAGTTTGTATATATCTATGCAATACTAATGTCGTAACTAATGTTTTTAGTTGTTTGACCCTAGTTATGGATGAGGTCCTCCCGGTTGGTGATCAAGTATATTGTCAAGAACCGAACACTCATTTTGAAGCTTCCGCACCAAACTTAATCTTGTCTAGACTTTAATCATGTTGTAAATGTTTTTGTTAATCATGTTTAAATCCCGTAAACTAGTGGTTAGTTTACTAGCAAGGGTTAACTTTAAACTTGTTATGCACTATCGTACATTGTTTTGGTATTACAACAAGTATGTATGGTCTTTAAACACTAAAAGTTTTTGTAAACTCTGATTTGTATTTTAATTAATATAATTATTAATTACATTCCGTCCAAATATTAAGGGTGTTACAAGTTGGTAATCAGAGCCCAAGGTTGTTAACAAGTGTGTTCGGTTCAAGCTTGATCAAGCATCCGGTAAGAGTTAATTGTTCTAAAGTAGAATTACTAAGTATAAAGGGGAAATAATGAATTGACATGCATGGGAAGAGCGTGTTAACACACTCAAACCCGGAAAGTGCATTAAATAAGAACGGTGTAAACAAGTTATGAACTTGAATAAACCAAAGTAAATAAACCATATGCCATAGATGAAATGTTTAATGCTTAATTTAAACATTTCAGTTAAAGATGGCGAATAAAGGTAATGATGATGCGGTGCCAAGAGTCACCGAGCAAACGAGAGAAGTGATTGCTGAGGAAGTAGGAAAAGCAATCGAAAACAGTTTGTCGGGTTTCATCGACAAAATCCAAAACACGGTATTATCAGTGGTGGAAGAAAGGATCAAGAAATTGGAGGATAATACCAATTTAGCAAAGGAAAAGTCGGGAGGACAAAAATATTGTTCTTATAAAGAGTTCATGGCGTGTAAACCGCCAATCTACAATGGGGAGGTTGACCCGATAATATGCCAACGGTGGCTAAGTGATATGGAAGGAGTATTTGAAAGGACCCATTGCGATGAGGATGACTACGTGGCTTATGGCACGGGTCAGTTAAGGGGTCAGGCGAAAGATTGGTGGGATAACAAGAAGAAAGAGATCGGAAGTGAAGCAGCTAAGGCTATGACATGGGACGAGTTTAAGACGCCGTTTCTTAAACATCATAGTCCCAAGGCAGTCATTAACAAAATCAAGGAAGAATTTATGCAGCTTCGACACAAGGGAGAATCCATCGATAAAATCACGGGAACATTCATGGATAAAATGAAGTTTTGTGATGATCTGATAACGAATGAAGAGCAGAAAATATATTATTATTATAATATGCTGAGCGCCGAGTATAGGGAGTTTATGACTCCTTCGAAGTATGAGACTCTCACTGAGATTATAAACGTTGCTCCGGAACGGGAGATAGAGTTGAAGAAACAGATTGAGAGGAGAGAAAGAAGGGCGCAGGTAGCCAATCCAAGCCCAACGAAAAAGGCACGCACGACTGAATCCTCAAAGAAACAAGAAGGAAAAGGCGGGTCGTCAAGCTGCAAGATATGCGGGAAAGGGCATAAGGGTGAGTGCCGGTTTAAGGACAAGCCGTGTCCTATTTGTGGGAAAACAGGGCACACGGCTGTGTTCTGCCCGGGGAAGGTGTCGGTGTGTTACAAATGTTATCAGCCGGGTCACAAGAAATCTGAGTGTCCGGAATTGATCGGAAAGAAAGATGACAAGGATACACGTACTGAGACACCAAGAGCAAAAGCAAGATATTTTCAGTTAACGGCAGCCAAGGCAAAGGCGGAACCCGATGTGGTTTCAGGTATATTTGCTATAAACTCAATTCCCGCATATGTGTTATTTGATACGGGTGCGAATAAATCCTTTGTTTCACATGGATTTATTCGACATCCTTCTTTTGTACTAACAAAATTGCCTATGCCATTAGAGGTAGAAATAGGTGATAACAAAAGTTTCCTTGTATGTGATGTATGTCGAGATTGCAAAATAAGCGTTGATGATGAGGGATATTTAGTAGACTTGATCCCTATGTCAATGGGAGAATTTCAAGTAGTGGTAGGGATGGATTGGTTATCCCGACATCATGCAAAGGTGATATGTTTCCGCAAGGAGATACAGTTGACATCTCCAAGTGGAAAGCAAGTCACCATCTATGGCGAAAAAGGGGGCAGTCCCGTTATGTGCTCAATACTAAAAATTCACAAACTTATGAGGCGCGGATGTAAAGCATTCATGATATACGCAAACGAACCTAATAAAGAGACGCCGAAGATTGAAGACGTACCAGTGGTACGTGAATACGCTGATGTATTTCCGGAAGATTTACCAGGAATACCGCCGGAACGGGAGGTAGAGTTCGGAATTGAATTGATTCCGGGCGAGAAACCTGTGGCCAAGGCGCCGTATCGGCTCGCGCCATCAGAATTGCAAGAACTGATGTCCCAAATCCAAGATTTGCTTGACAAGGGATTTATTCGGCCAAGTGTGTCTCCATGGGGCGCACCAGTATTATTCGTGAGGAAGAAGGACGGGAGCATGCGTATGTGCATTGATTACCGGGAGTTGAACAAACTCACGGTAAAGAATCGATATCCGCTTCCAAGAATTGATGACCTATTTGACCAATTACAAGGTGCAAGTTGGTTCTCAAAAATCGACCTCAGATCGGGGTATCATCAGTTGAAAGTCAAGGAGGAGGATGTACCGAAAACGGCTTTCCGTACATGGTACGGACATTACGAGTTTCTCGTGATGTCCTTTGGGTTAACTAATGCACCCGCGGCTTTCATGGATCTCATGAACCAGGTTTGCAAACCCATGCTAGACAAGTCAGTGATAGTGTTCATTGATGACATCTTGATATACTCCAAGAATGAAGCAGAACACGCAAGTCATTTGCGTGAAGTGTTGGAGACGCTCAGGAAAGAGAAATTGTATGCAAAATTCTCAAAATGTGCCTTCTGGCTACGAGAGGTGCAATTTCTTGGGCACATCATTAGTGCAAACGGGGTGTTAGTAGATCCGTCAAAGATAGAAGCTGTGTCAAGATGGACTCCACCAAAGAATCCTTCGGAAATCAGAAGCTTCTTGGGGCTTGCGGGTTATTATCGGAGATTCATACAATATTTTTCCAAAATTGCTATGCCGTTGACCAAACTAACCCGTAAGGATGAAAAGTTTATTTGGGGCGAGGATCAAGAAAGGGCGTTCCAAATGCTCAAGGAAAAATTGACCCATGCACCGGTATTGTCATTACCGGATGGAACGGAGGATATGGTAGTTTACTCAGATGCATCGCATTCGGGACTTGGCTGCGTTTTGATGCAGCGGGGCAAGGTTATAGCCTATGCCTCGAGACAGCTAAAGACTCATGAGAAGAGATATCCTACCCATGACCTCGAGTTGGCAGCAGTGGTGTTCGCCTTGAAAATATGGAGGCATTATTTGTATGGGGTGAAGTGCACTATCTTTACCGACCATAAAAGCTTAAAGTATTTCTTTGATCAGAAGGAATTAAATATGAGGCAGAGGCGGTGGTTAGAAACTGTCAAAGACTTTGATTGTGAAATACATTACCACCCCGGGAAGGCTAATGTAGTGGCAGACGCGTTGAGCCAAAAGACGGATTATACGCCTATTCGAGTACGATCGATGCAACTAATTGTGACATCGGCCTTGCTTGAACAAATCCAGAAATCTCAAATTGAAGCTATAAAGGAAGAAATGTGAAAAGGGAAAGAATAGTTGGGCAGTTAAAAGACCTGGAGGATGATAACCAAGGAATGAAGACTCGATTTGGGAGAATTTGGGTTCCAAATACGTGTGGGGCCAAGGTGCTTCTACTTGACGAGGCCCATAAATCTCATTATTCAGTTCATCCGGGGGCGACCAAAATGTATAATGACTTAAAACAAAACTATTGGTGGCCCGGAATGAAAAGAGATATTGTGAAATATGTACAGAAGTGTTTGACTTGTTTACAAGTCAAAGCAGAGCACCAAAAGCCATATGGTAAGTTGCAACCATTGGATATCCCAGTTTGGAAATGGGAACAGATCACGATGGATTTGTTAACCAAATTGCCCAAAACCAATCGCGGATTTGATGCTATATGGGTAGTCGTGGATATATTGACGAAAAGTGCTCACTTCATTCCGATTCGTGAGACTTATACATCCGAAAAGATGTCGGAGGTGTATACCAATGAAATCATAGCTCGTCATGGAGTGCCAATATCCATTGTGTCAGACAGAGATACGCGGTTCACTTCTAAATTCTGGCGCGAATTCCAAGAGCAAATGGGAACTAAACTGCTCATTAGCACTGCTTACCATCCACAAACGGATGGGCAAAGTGAGGGAACAATACAAACGTTGGAAGATATGCCGCGGGCTTGCATTATCGACTTCGGGGGTAGTTGGGATGTCCATCTACCCTTGGTCGAATTTTCATATAACAATAGCTATCAATCGAGCATTAAAATGGCCCCGTATGAGATGTTATATGGTAGAAAGTGTCGAACCCTGGTGTGTTGGGGAGAAGTGGGTCCACGAGGATTAGCACCTACTGATATAATCCGAACCACGAATGAGAAGATCGACTTGGTCCGAGCTCACCTAAAGGCGGCTCAGGATCGACAAAAAGCATACGCGGAAAAACGGAATAGACCGATTGAATTTCAAGTGGGCGATAAGGTAATGCTGAAAGTATCGCCGTGGAAAGGAATAATACGGTTTAGAAAAAGAGGGAAGTTGAGCCCAAGATTTATTGGGCCATTCAGAATCACCGAACGGGTTGGTAAAGTAGCATATCGTCTTGAACTACCCGATGAGTTGAGTGGGATTCATAGCACATTCCACGTGTCACATCTCCGAAAATGTTTAGCAGATGAAACCGCTTGCATTCACTATGACGATATCGAGGTGGATAACAGCCTCAACTATGCAGTAAAGCCAATTGCAATTTTAGATCGTAAAGAGAAGAGTTTGAGGAACAAGGTGATTAACCAAGTGAAGGTTAAATGGGAACACAGGAGGGGTGCGGATACCACATGGGAATCCGAAGAAGAGATGCAACGGCTCTACCCCATACAGTTTGGTACGTAAATTCGGTTTCGGGGACGAAACCCTTTTAAGGGGGGTGGACTTGTAACATCCCGAAAATACAAAACTTTATATTAGAACTATAAAGTGTATGATAAACGAGAAAAGCTAACTAGGATAAATAACCTAGTTAGTTAGGAGTCTTGTAGTAACATTAGAAGGGGTTAAAACTCTAAAAATATAAACTAAATGGAGTGGAGGGGCCTAGGTTGTCAAAAATTGAAACTTGTATTATCAAATTTAATTAAAAACAAAAACCAAACACTCCATTCAGGAGGTCTGGTTGATCAGAGCAAGAGAAGGGCGACCCCCCCCCACTCTCAAAACCTTAGAAATCACAAATTCAAGGCATAAATCAAGTCCAAATCGATTTCTAAGCATGAATTGGTGATCACCTCACTGAAGGGATCACAAGGTATGTGAAATTCTAGTGTTTTGATTCATCTCAAGTTCTAGGTTAATTGTGAAAAATCAGAATTCAGCTTGATTGTGTTTTGCATGTGTGTAATTAGAAGAGATATGGTGTTTAGGGATGAACCCTAGGTGAAATCTTGTTAAAAGATTTCATAGTAATCATAGAGTTTATAACCACCATTGTAGGTGGCTAATGAACTTGAAGATAGCTTGATAAGTCTAAAAAAAATATGATCTTGTTCTAATATAAATCTGAATTTAAGAATAAATTCAGAAATATTGATGTTAAGACTTGTGTAGAATACACTAATTAAAGTAGTTTGGATGATAATTACAAGTCATGAAATTGGTTTAGATCATGTTGAAATCCGACCCGCTAGGTGTTTGATAAAATGCCTAAATGAGGGTTAAAATGTTGAATGTAGGGTAAAACGCAGATTTGAATATATATTAAGAAATAATGCCTTAAAGCTTATGAAAGAGTTCTAAACTTGTGATAAATTGAACTCTTTAGGCAAGGATTCCGGAACGTCAAGTGGACACGCCGGAGGAGATACACGCGGGAAGGGTGTGCTTGACTTCAGTCTCGTTACATTATGTAAATGTTTGGTTTTTTGTGTAATAATGATGTCGTAGTGTAAAAGACGCGTTTGATGCGTTGTTAAAGTGGTGAAGTTCACTAGACCATCAAACGGGTCAGAATAAAGATTTGGAATTTAGTTTGGTTTGTCAATAAAGTGATGGTCTTCACTAGATAGCCAAACGGGTCAAAATAAAGATTTGGAATTTTGTTTGGTTTGTCAATAAAGTGATGGTCTTCACTAGATAGCCAAACGGGTCAAAATAAAGATTTGGGATTTGGTTTGGTTTGTCAATTAAGTGATGGTCTTCACTAGATAGCCAACGGGTCAAAATAAAGATTTTAAAGGAATCATGAGAGTAGAGACTTGAAAGTTTCATACCTCGCTAGGTGATGGATGGTACCACACCAATAAATTGGTTATGTTAATTTAAATTTACGAACCCGTGTTAACGGGTCAAACACTAAGGTTAATAAAATGTGTCGTTTGGAACGGAATGTTGAATTTCGAGAAAACCGGCTTTTAGTTCCAATGCAACATAAGGCCATGATTAACGTAAACATACCAGTATGTACTAACCCGGGAACTTGGGTAAAGGCATCTAAAAGGTTTGAATAAGAAAGTTGAAATATATACTTATAGCTAGAATGCATCGAGTAAATGCAAGTATAGAAACTCGTAACCGAACGATCGGTTAGACAAATATTGGTTTGATAAACAAAACGATCATGTCCGTAATAAACTTACAGACATACGGGAAGGAAATAGCCTAAAACGGTATGCGAACTAGAGCAAAATTCTCAAAATAGACAAAAGGGCAGAATCCCAGTGTCCACCGTAAATTACGGTATACACCGTAATTTACGGTGGATATCAAAAAGGTTTACGGTGGGTCTTTCCTGTGTTACGGCAGGACCAGGTGCATTCAGGGTCTACCGTAACTTACGGTAGACACCGTAAGTTACGGTGGAGCCCGGTAAAACTTGTATTTTATTTAACTTTTCGATGTCGGAGTTTGTATATATCTATGCAATACTAATGTCGTAACTAATGTTTTTAGTTGTTTGACCCTAGGTATGGATGAGGTCCTCCCGGATGGTGATCAAGTATATTGTCAAGAACCGAACACTCATTTTGAAGCTTTCGCACCAAACTTAATCTTGTCTAGACTTTAATCATGTTGTAAATGTTTTTGTTAATCATGTTTAAATCCCGTAAACTAGTGGTTAGTTTACTAGCAAGGGTTAACTTTAAACTTGTTATGCACTATCGTACATTGTTTTGGTATTACAACAAGTATGTATGGTCTTTAAACACTAAAAGTTTTTGTAAACTCTGATTTGTATTTTAATTAATATAATTATTAATTACATTCCGTCCAAATATTAAGGGTGTTACAAATAGCGTGTAAACAATGAACCCAATGGATCTAGTTAATTGGTTATTTTTTGATTTTTGCCGCAGGAATGAACAGGGTACGTCGTCAGTTGATGATGTAGATAGCCCGATACACATGGCTGTGTAAGTAGGGGGATACAGTTAAAAAATTAGTTAAATTACAGTAACGTGTGTTAAGATATGGAAGTTAATTTTTTATCTGTCCACATGAAACCAGGGAGTTGCTGTTTCGAAGCCCTGCCCATGTAGAAGCGTCTCGGGCTATGTTCAAGAGTTTAAACGTTGGCAAGGAGGTGTCGGATGGTATTATCGACTGTTGGGCGGATGTGCTAAACTTCCAAGAGAAACGCAAATCAAGGGAGGCTTACAGTAGGCTATTCTTTGGTACTAAAGTTGTGGTGAGTGTTTTGTATATAGACATGATTTGGGTAGATTGATGTTTTTTGTGGAAAAGTAGTTAAGGTGTGGCGAGTGGTTATCCTTATAAGTTTCTCTTTTGTGAAAGTTTCCGTGGATGTTAACAACTGAGGAAGGGGGAGTCAAGGCACGAATGCACAAGTTTCGGGCTGGTATAAGAGGTGCGGTTAACAACGCTGAAAAGGTTCCTGATTTTAGAAAGCACGACATTGTTTTGTTCCCGATCTTGGAGCAAAAACATTTTTACTTGCTAGTGTTTGAGTTACGGGACCCCGGAATTTATGTTGTTGATAATGACAAAGCCAGACATGCTCGGCCGATAGAAGATAGTGTATACTACCTCCACAAGGACACACCGTATAAGTTTGTAAGTTATTGAAACCACCATGTTGTACCATAAGTGTGATTGTATTCAAGATGTGTTTTTTAATTGAGCATGGCTTGTATCTGTATATGCAGAAAGATATGTTTGTGCAATACCTTCGGGAGGTTGGGAATCCGCGAGCCGATGACATTGACGACTGCAACATCCAGCGTATGCCGGTTAGTTGGGCGACGACAGCAAACACAACTGATTGTGGGGTCTTCTTAATGCGGCACATGGAGTGCTACATGGGGAAGAACAAAATTTTTAATTGTGGGTTCAGCATGAGTGGGGCGAAGAAGATGACCGAGGTGCGGAAATTGAGAAAGAGGTATGCTGCGCACATCTTATGTTCGGAGGTGAATGTGCTGCTTCCTAAAATCCAGCAGGGTTGTCGGTTAGAGTAACGTGTGTTAGGGGGGGAATGGTATTTACTGTGGGGATAGTTGTAGCGTTAAGTGTGCCAGCTCTTTTGGGGACACCTATTATATGTATATGTAGACTTTGTTTTGGGTGTGGTATGTATTTTGTTTTGTGGATGTTGCTTTAAACTTATTATGGGATAGGTGTTGTGTTAAGTGTACCAGCTATTTTGGGGATAGACTGTCAGTGTGAAATCTATCTGTTTAAAACTGATGTTTATTAACTTGGTAATTTTATACTCTGAAGAATATTGACAACATACAAATCTTGCATGTGTTTGAATGTTATTGATGTAGTTGATAATGTTTTAAATTATATATTGGCAGGTGTAACATTTTAGGAAATGAAAAATGCTCCTTCTTGTTGTCAAGGGGCCCACTATTATAAATGTAGTAGGATTCTTGGAAGTTGGGGAAAGTAGGTGGCAGAAGTGTAGTAACATAGGGGTTGGTGGGTAGAAAACAACTTTATTGGAAATGAACCATTGCTTTTTTGCCCCTTATGGTCACATCAAAGTCAAGTCACAACAACTATATTAAATGTATCCATGATATACCTCTATAAGTAGTGTTATGAAGAACCAAGTCATATTCTGTAATACTTCAGTAAACCAAAAACTTTTAGTGGTTCCAAAGTGTGCTAATGTGATGGACACTTATAAAAATAAGGTCACGGCTACACCACCAGGCATGGAGAAGCTGAAGCAAAAGGGGAAAGAAGCATGTGAGGGTCGGTACGGGGTGTGCTACGAAAGAAAAGTGTTTCACAAGAAGCGCCAGGACGTGAAAACTGGAGGCCCGGGTGGTGACGACGCTTCAGAAAGCGGAACAAACAATGTAGCTAATGTTAGCAGACGCCGTACGGAACACGTTTTACAAGAAGCTGAAATTTTGAAGGGGCTACCGGAGGAGTTGGTTAGGTTGCTGATGGATCCAGACCATGAATTATGTGGTTGCCCGTTGTGTCCATACTCACACGAAACAATCAGGTCCTGGTGTTACCATGACCCATGGGAGAGTGAGCATAGCCCGTCTCCTCTGTACTTTCATGATGAAGATGTTGAAACACCATGATGAAAAGCTTCGTAGAGATGGAGCATAAGAAGGGGTAGTTAGGATGTCGTAAGTGGTTATAGTTGTGTTAACCTGTTGACCCTATGTTTGTAGACGACTTACTAACGTCGTTTTTTTGTTCTTTTATTATTAATTTTTTTTTTGTGGGGATGTGTTGATGTGACGGCTCGGTAGCCGACCCGTTGTTTTATCTGCGGGTGTAGCCTAGTACTAGTTTGTGTGGTTAAGTTGGTTAGTTGTGAAGTTTATTTCTATAACCTGATGTGTCTTTATATATAACCTATTGGTGTGGTTAACAACTTTTGTCTTTTACTGATACTTTACAGTTAAAAAAACCCCAAGTACAGGGGCTAACGTGTGTTAAGCATCTGTTGTAATGCTGTTGTAATATATATACCAAAACCACAATTATCCATGCATAAGATAATAAGAAAAGCAAGTTAATAGCAAACATAGGTCCACAAAAGGTGGCCTACAAACACAAAGTGCCGAAGGCCATAAAGTTTTTACAAGACTAGAAATGATAAATGGGATAAAAATAGTTCCACCTTCTTACACACGTAACAGAAAAAAGCAGGAGGATGTCAAAAGACTGTTACATGTGTGTAAGAAGGCCAAAATGAAGAGAGTCTCCCATTACATAGTACTAGTAAACGAAAGGAAAGATTTTAATCAGAGGGGGTGGCACCGGTGGCGGTCTGCCTTTGTTGTTCAGCAGCTGCCTTTGCTGCTTTCATTGCGGCCACCTTGACGCAGTTGCGTGAGTCGTGGTCGTCGACATACAGGCCACAACGCTTGCATAGACGAAGCTGCTTTGGAGGTTTTGATGGTTTTGTCTTTGCCTTCTCACCAGGTCCGGAAATGCGAGTATGTGTACCACATCCCTTATTCCGTACAACATCTGGATTAGCAACTTCGACTGGAATGTTGATTGGTTGCCCAACTATTTCTTCCATTTCACACTCGTTTGTTTCATTTTGAGTTGTACCCATTGGTTTCTTGGAAAGCACATTGATCTTGAAATCCCGGAGTTCCGCAACCAATTTTGACAATGAATCCTCATCGGTTCTGGCCACATCAACGCATTCAGTAACGAGGTCGAGGATTTCATTCCGCATAACGGACGGTACGTGTGCGTTGACGCCGTATCGGCAGGAAAGTGAAAAAACCTCTTTTGGGAGGGCATCTCGGCGCCACCTATCGTTTATGTATTGGGGTGGTATCTTTGCAACATTTTTCAATCGATATACGCAAAAGACATTGCAACACATATATCCGATACGTGTGAAATTCCTGCATGAGCAACTGGCGGAGTGGTCTACAGTGTTATATGTAACCTGTTGGGGACAGAAGGAGCAAAAAAAGGCATTTATATCTAACGTATGTTAGTGGAGTGGTAATAATGAACTTGCCTAACATGTGTTACCTGATAGACGTTTGTGATGTTGTTCCTTTTGTCCAAATGAGTGACGTCTAGCAAAAGAGTGGTATTGCTGGACTCGGTTTGGTTTGTGATGTAGCATAAAAACTTCCCTTTAATTATCTCCTTTTGAACCTGCATGAAAACAGCGTTTGTGTAAATGGCGAACGCGTGCTGTTCTATCGCTAAATCAGTATTGCCCTTGAACACCGTGGATGAGGTTTTGTACTCCGATACGCGTTGCCGATAGCGTTGGCTGTCTACCGTATTTTCAAAGCACATCATAAATTGTACAAGGGTGTTTGCGCTTGTTGAGTTAACCTTGAAGGCAGAATTCGAGCTTTCGCAGCGTGAAGTGGTCTTCATCAAGAAACACATTGGCAGTTCCCTGAAGTAGGCTGGTACCCAAAGATGTTTGATGTTGTACATGCCGTTCAACCAAGTATGGTCTTATAGGCCAAATGTTTCTAGGAGGTCATGCCAGTGGGACTCAAACGTTTCTGGTTTGATATAAACATTCCAAACCAACCGGTGAATGCAGGACCGAACATCAGTGTTATCAAGAAGGTCCGCAGAGATCTGGTAAATTTTAAGAGTTACTAACACATGTTAGGTTAAACAGTTTAAAAAGACTTGTAAGTCTGTGATGTTGAATAACACATGTTAAAGGCTAACGATTTAACCTAACCTTTGAGGGCAGTTTTTTCATTATATGCCACATGCATAGCCGGTGGCGTGATTCGGTAAAGACCATAGGAACAACTTGAAGCATAGATGGGTCTTGATCACTCAACACGAGAGTTGGTTGAGTACCGTGTGCCTTCAAGAAAGCCTTAAGCAACCACGCATAAGATTCAATGGACTCGGTTGATATCAAACCCGCACCAAATGTAACACATTGGAAATGATGATCCACACCCGTGAATGGCACAAAAACCATCTTGTACCTATTAATAAAAATGGATTTGAAGTTAACAAAATGTAACACTTTTTTGGTTAGGTTTGTATACTTTGATATCAGGCCTAACACATGTTAAGGGGAACCTCACCTGTTAGTGCTGTAAATCACGTCGAAGGCGAGGACATCGCCAAAAGCTTTGTAGTTTAGCTTTGAAATCTCATCAGCCCAGAATACAGAAGACAACTTTCCATTTGAAACCGTGTAATCAAAATAGAAGTTGGGGAGGTTGTCAAAGCGCTCACGCAAGCGTTCAAGGAAAACTTGTGTGTCGCGTTCACCAATAAAAATTCGCAACTGGTGGCTAAAATTTTTAAAATCCACCGGAGTCCCGTTGACATTGTGATGCCCCCCTTTTAAAGCTACAAGACATCTATAAGCTCTCATAGGTCCGATACGGTTTAGACTCATATTGTGAATGAATTGTTTGGTGGTGAATGACAGCTTCCGTGATATCTTGCTAAGATCACGGTTGTAATTCTCAACAAGTTCATGATTATGAATATCATTGAAACTCAGAACTGTGTATGTATCATTATAGATTGAGACTAGAATGCTTGCCTTACAGTCACACAATGTGAAGTTGGTTCTCCTTGGCCTTACAGAAGATTCATCTAGTGTGTCAAAAGTCCTCTGTAGTTGTGGTTTCCCGTATTTTGAGCAGCGAAGATACTTGTGTGTGGGAATTCCATTCTAGACTTTAGTTTGGCCCTTTTTAACAGAAAAACCAGCTTCAAACCCATAAAGTTCATACATGGAGAGAACAGACTCAAATGTCAGATAAGATTTCCCACACACTGGTATGAACTTATCAGCGACTGTAGGAATCTAGTAGCAGGTTCCCTGAGGCGTCTCAAAAACGAAGTATGGATGCGCTGGCCCTGCATCATAAAAGGAAAGGTTAGAAATCTGGTATATGAGAGCACGAAAGGTTAGAAATCTGGTATATGAGTATAAAGTGTGCTCCCATGAAAAAAAAACAACCATCTAACGGCCCGCGAGATGATTCAGCACACACAGAAGGGCCCTGAGATGATCCAGAACCAACACCCGACATGTTAGCGTAGCCAGAATCTTCGGATGCTACATGTGAACATTAGGCCATATGTTTGCATTATGACATATCAAGCGGAGAAAAAAAAACCACGAGTGTAACATGTATATAGAAAAACAAACCTTGATCATTATCCATAACCTCGTCAGTAGGGAAATCGTTGCTAATGAACTTGTTGGAGATCAGAAAATCCGGTGATCTAACAGGGACTGGAGATGATCCAGCACCATCAACCGGCATGTTAGTGTATCCAGAAGCTTCGAATGGTACAGGTGAACATTGCCATGCAGTATATTTGAAATATTCCATTAAAAATGTCAAATAAACAAAAAACATATATACGAGGGAGTTAAGTTAGAGAGACAAACCTTGAACATTTAATTCCTCATCAGTATGGAAGTCACTGGTAATGAACCTGTTGGGGAGCATATGAACCGGCGATATTAACTCGTAGGTTGGTGGATTTGTCTCCATGGACATTAATGGAGAAATGATGATATGCAGGAGAAGAGGGTAAATGAAGATATGAGGGACATTAATGGAGAAGAGATCTTGTAATTTTTGCTTTTAAAAATGAAATAATCGAAAAGAAACAGGGGTTTGACAATGAGGTGATGGGCATTAATGAGCATGTCAAATCAATTGGGAAAGATATCTTGGGTTGGGTGGATAGATGTATAATTACATATATAGCCTTATAAGCAAAAAGGATAATTAGATGACTTTGCATACGTGGAAGGATGTAGGCCACATGTTGAGTTTGCAAAGTTTTCTCAAAATCTAAGGTTTCCTATGGAGCATTACCCTATATATGTATATATAGATATAGAGAGAGGGGGGGGGGGGGGGGGTCTTTGCATGCAAGACTTATAGATAATGACGTAATTATTTGTATATTTGAGTATTTTTAGGCGATGTGTAGTCATAAAGCCCATTTAGGGGCGTTATGCGACGAGTGACGAAATGCGTAAGAGGGTCTTTATATCACAAGATGGTGTAGTGGTAAGGGGTTATATAACCCCTTCAATTATACATACATATGTATGTATATATATGTGTGTGAGTGGGGGGAAAGATTGTGCAGATGAAAACGCCGCGAAGAGGATCACGGGAGCCAAGATTTAAACCCCCATAGCACCGCCTGTAGCGGTGTTCTGCGGCGCTATAAGGCGCCATAGCCGGAAACGTCGTGATATACCGCCCCATTACATAAGGTATTACGAATATGTGCTAATCAAAGAAACAGGTTAATAAGATGTTTATTGTCTCTTTTTGTGACATTAATTGCCATGGAGATTTGAGTGCGGATGTTTGAAAATGAAACGAAGGGAAACTTAAATACAAATAGAAACTAATATATCTACATTCAGTTTGATGGCAACAACAAAACTGAATTATGACAGCTTAATACTTATTAAGGGGAATATACAATAAAAATAATGAAAAAAAGACAATCTTGCCAATAATTTATACATTGTAGGTTGAAAAAGCCTAAAAGAGCATTATTACTTTTATTCAAGGAAATTGTAACGTTTAAATATGTAACATATAATTTCAATAAATGTTTCATTATCAATAAGCGTTATGAAACCGAATCTAGTCCCCAACCGGGATATCCTGTGGTGGTAACTGGTAAGATGTCTCTCATCTATCCAAGATATGAAGGACAATAATCCTCGAAAGTGCAGGTATTGAAATATTCTAGAAGTAAGTTAGTTGCCGTTAAAAAAATAACCTGATCATACTTAGTCAAATTTTTTAAGCGTCGGAAACGACACTTGTAAGTCTTTCACAGCCACCTCTTCTTCATAACCACCACCACATCTAAAAACATCAATCAACAACCACCACCTCTTCTTCGCCCCTCTCCGGCGATTGCTTTCATCCTCACCACCATCAGGCACGTTGTCCGTAGCCTGTCGTCGCAGTTGCCTTTGTTTTATGTCACTCAACTCCATCTTTGTAGGAAACTTTCCAGTTCCAAACCCGAACATAAACACTTGGCACGTAGACTTCGTCGGAGATTCCAATCTACTTCTATCCTCAACCACCATCGAGCCTTGCTTCTCTTTGGAACGCTCTTCGGTTCCAACCATCTCACCGTGAACTCTAACCTTTCCAAACGACACCGTCTTCTTTGGTTCATCCTTAGAATATTTCTGCATGTTTTTTTTTTTTTTTTTTTTTTGTAAGATAATGAAGGGGCTGAAAAGTACGTGAAAACGTTATGTTATTTATTGAAGATATATATTATATAGTGGTTGTGGAGTCTTAGGTTACATACGTGTTGTGTGATTCTAGATATTTGAAGCCGGTAGATTTTGACAAAGATGGCTATTGTTGTTTGGCATTAACGCACATCACATATTCACATATATTGTGCCCGTGTAGAAAAAATGAAAAGGTAAGCCTTACTAGAAGGTGGGTATGATCAATTCTATAAACAAAATTAAAAAAAGGAAAATTGGTATTTAATAAACCAACCTTTGCCCAGTTGGTAAATAATAATCCAACCTACAGAATTGGTATATAATAATCCTACCTATCAACATGTTGGTACTCAATGAACTTCCGTTAGTTTTTTTTAACTGAAGTTAGTTTTTAAGTTTTATTTATTACACAAACAGTCCCTGTAGTTGTAATTTACTAGTTTTAACTATGAGTTAATAGCCAAAATGGTCCCTGAGGTTAATAGCCACAGCACCGCCACCACCACCACCACCACCACCGCCACAGCACCGCCACCACCACCACCACCACCACCGCACCGCCACCACCACCATCGCCACAGCACCTCCACCACCGTAACCATCGCCACAACACCACCACCACCACCACCACCGTACCGCCACCACCACCACCACCACAGCACCGCCACCACCACCACCACCACAGCACCGCCACCACCACCATCTCTGTCTTTGATCATCGACGCCTAAGGGGTTTGAATTCAGATGCAGCAACAGACGATGACTGACCAGAAACATCACAGATCCAACAGCTCTAGCGACGGTGGTGGTGGCGGTGCGGTGGTGGTGGTGGTGGTGCTGTGGCGATGGTTACGGTGGTGGAGGTGCTGTGGCGATGGTGGTGGTGGTGGCGGTGCCGTGGTGGTGGTGGCGGTGCTGTGGCGATGGTGGCGGTGGTGGTGGTGGTGGTGGCGGTGCTGTGGCTATTAACCTCCGGGACCATTTTGGCTATTAACTCATAGTTAAAACTAGTAAATTACAAATATAGGGACTGTTTGTGTAATAAATAAAACTTAAAAACTAACTTCAGTTAAAAAAAACTAACGGAAGTTCATTGAGTACCAACATGTTGATAGGTAGGATTATTATATACCAATTCTGTAGGTTGGATTATTATTTACCAACTGGGCAAAGGTTGGTTTATTAAATACCAATTTTCCTTAAAAAAATGTTTATTTCTGATTTTTCGTCTAAAAAGTTTAAAATTATATAGGTTCGTTTCCGCAAATTATTTTGCCTAAAAATCCTCTGGCCCTACCAATTTTATTGTCCAAAAAATGTATACATATTTGCGTATTGAGTTAAAAAATGTAAAGAACGAGCTATTAGTAAGTTTTTATAATTGTTTATAAATTTTAAGTAAATTTTGTTACTACTTTATATATAAATCAAAGTTGAGAATTCTTTTTTATCTTAAAGTCTTAAAGGTACTTACTGTTTTGGTCAAAAATTACCGAAGCAATTAAGTGATCAAATTAGTTAAGTGAGGTAGTGTGCTAAAAAGTGCGTTGGAAATATGCTGATTAGGTTGTTTGTAAAAACAGTTTTCAGGATACGGCTCAGGATATTGAGCTGTATCTACGATCAAACTATGAGCAAAAAGTAAAGGAAATGACACGAGATGTACGAGGAAAGCCCTTGATCAATCTAGATCGCCGGTATAAAACCTCGAGAGCTGTCAATCGCAGCTGCCTAGTTCTTCTTATTACTTCAAACGTCAGGATACAGTGCAGGATATCGACCAGATCGCTAAGTGTTACAATGCTTTTTTGTGAAAGTGAAAATTGCGAGAGAACGGGTGTAAGAGTGTGATTGTGATGTCCTATTTGATCTGATATACCCACCTATTTATAGTAACAAAATACAAACTAAAATTCCTATAAATATGGGATGCTCCCGAATATTCCATTGTTAACGTTGTAGACCGAGTAATGCGGCTTCAACGTCTTCATTTGAACAACTTGGACCGAGTCTCCCGGAGAAAGGGGTCTTCATGAACGTTGGGCACCTGGACGCGTACTCCTGCACACAACCCGTTAGTAATCCTGAGGATACCATTCAGGATGTTACCAATATCCTGAATGAGCATCCCGGATATGAACAGATATCATACAACCAAGATATAAGTCAAGATATTTCCCAAGATATGAACTCAGAATTTCACCCATAACAATTGTCCCCAAAAAATGTTACCGTTTGGTATCCTGGCACTAACGGTTACATTTTTTACGAAGATCGAGGCAATTTAAGAGATTAGACCCATGATGTGACTGTTTGCAACTGCTCAGCCTACATTTACTCATCACCACCCTATAACTTCTCATCCATATCCCATTTATTCTTTACCGAAGAGAAAAAGGTAAAAACTTCTCTCTCTTATTCATCTTCTTCTCTTATTCTTTTCAGCATTCCGGCGAGAATATCACAAGGAAAACAAGATCAAGTTCCGGCGACTCCGCCCCCACATTCATACAACAGAATCTTCTCCAGGATCTGGAGAAAGAAATATGTACCTTTGATAGCGCCCATTTTTCGGCCCTCAAATCCTCCGGTATCTTCCTGGAAGGGACGGTATTCCGGCCGTTTGACCGGGAAATCCGGTCGGACATGGTTTCCGACGAATGGTTGTGCTTTAGTGCCTTTCCTTTCACCTTAGGGTTACGGTCCCTTTCCCAGATTTTATCACTGAGTTTTTCAAAATTACCAAAATCTGTTTTAGCCAAACAATGCCGATGCTTTGGCGAGTCTTGTCTGTTCTTGATCAGATCAAGAAAAATCACATTCCTGAGCTTTTCGTTCATGACCTCCCCTTAGCATATCGGCTTAGATGCCACGGATCTTGTAGATTTTTGTTTTATTCCACCTCCGGCGATCCGCTGATACTTCGTGCCACCAGGAACGAAGAGAAATGGCAATCCAAGTTCTTCTTTGTAAAAAGAGACTCCATCCCTGGTGGGACGGAATATCCGGTGAAATGGTTGAGAAAGGGTATGATTTAGGGTTTAAGAATAATCCTGCCTTATATCCTGTTTCATATCCTGAGCTGATCAATTTCTTTTTATTGTTTTGTACACAGCCGATTTTAGGAAGCTTGCACCTCCCCTCGCTGATTCACAGAAAAGGATCGACGCTATCAGACTCCTTCCAGAGGCTGAAAGAAGTTTTAATCCGTCTCCACCATCTCCAAGGCCTCTTTCCAGTGCAAACATGTCTGGTAAGGATCCTACACAATATCCTGCATACATGTTTTTATTTGAAGTATTTGAGAAAGAATTTCACTCCCTGTATGCAGACTCCAGCAAAGTTCCAATCCTCCTTGATCTTGACGAGCTTGACAGCTATCCTACTCCAGTCATGGTCAAGAAAGAAACCCCTACTGCCACCAGCTCCAAGCCGCTCCCGGCTCCTAAAGCTAATCCGAGGACTCGTGCTTCCACCTCAAAGAAGAGGAAGAACTCCGAAGTTAGTGCTCCAGGCTCTGAAGGATTCTCTTATGATGAGCTCAGCTTCACTGATTCCTTGGAACCGATGACATCCTTCCTTAATAAGGTAATATCCTGACCCTATATCCTGCACATATATCCTAATAGAATATCCTGACAGGATATCCAGGTTAGCGAATATTGATTTATTCTTGAATTTTGACTTACAGGGCCTCCAGCATTTGCTCCACCTTTACAACGATGCCTGTGGTACTGCTGCACTCTATGAAGCCAGGATTAAACAGCTTGAAACTACTGTTGCCGACCAAGGTGCCATTGCTGAAGTGAAGACCCGACACTATGAGGACAAGCTGAAGAAAGTGACCCAGGATGCTGAGATCAAGCTGGCCACTGTCCAAATGGAACATGAACAGGCCATGGTTTCTTTCCGGGAAGGAATCAAAGCTTCTGCCATCGTCTCCCTACTACAAGCTCGTATTAAGATAGCCTATGAGGCCAAGGAAACAGGCCTTGAGTGCCCATCCTGGCCGGTCGAATCCTGGGTGGTAAAGCTGAAGGAGCTTGGAGGCAAGGTTATGCCCCTTCCTGCTGAAGCTGGTGAATCCTCTAAGTCGGCAGAGGTGGCAGACAAGGCTGGAGATAAGAAAGATGCTGGAGCGGATGCTGGGACGGATGCTGGTGAGGATGCTGCTCAGGATGCTGAGGCTGAGAAGGCAGAGAAGGTTGGAGAGGATGCCTCTGTGTGAGGGCATTCAGGTGGGCGATGATGGATGTATGTGCCAAGGCCGGAGCCCACTTTTTTTAAATTTGATGGTTGGCTTGTAATCCCAAAACATGTTACTTTTCATGCATTTTACTTTTCTGCACTTGAACAATATGATGACCAAAGGTGGAGGGATCCTGAGTTTCAGGATGAAGCCCTTGGTCATCACCCTTAGTATGTTTTCTTTTGAACAATATAACAGTTGGAGGTGGATGGGTCTTGTTTTGAGACAAAGCCTTCAACTGTTAAGTAAATACAGTAAGGAACTATTAGTGCTCTTAGTGGATGGACCTTGGTTTGAGGTGAAACTAAGAGCACATCTTTTGGTATGTTAATAATATAACTTCCTTTTGCCTTTATTTCTATTGTTACTACTTTAGTGTTTAAACTTTACTTATAAAAATATTTAAATTTAGACAATCTTGGGGACATATTGCAAGAATATCCTGAGAGATATCCTACTCAGGATACTGCTTCGCAACTTATAAAACTTAAGCTATATAAAGGAGAGATCATACCGAATACTCCCGAAGAGTCAATTCCATCCTTCAATCACAGGAATGTCCCAAGTGCATAAATTTAAATCCATCTTTCAAATTGTATGATGTATGTCCCCTGTGTTTAACATGGTCATACTTTAATTTGACTGCGTAAACCTCGAATATCCTGGGGTAAACCCTTGATATCCTGGGATGAACCTTGATATCCTGGGGATAAACCCTAATATCCTGGGGATAAACCCTAATATCCTGGGGATAAACCCTGATATCTATGCGCTACAGGCGAGAGTGTATAAACTCCAAGTCTTAGAAAGGTGAAGACCTTTAAACCTTAGAGGGTATGAAAATACCCTTTCGTGAGAGAGGGTGATCAATCCTCATATACCTTTAGGATCCAGGATATAGCCAATAGTAACGAAATTGTCAGCCACTTTTACATGAACTGGTCCAGTTACCTTGAACTATCCCCAGACAACTTGCGCTCCAGGCGGGGTGTTCAAACCCAATTCGAGAGAAAGGTGATTACCTTTAAACCTTAGAAGGGATCAGGATCCCTTAACCGTGAGAGAGGGGGCCAATCCTCTAATCCTTCGAGATATCCTGAGCGTATATCCTGGAGCTATATCCTGAGAAATATTCTGCAAAACAACCTTAAACTAAGGTGGGTGTTAGCTTGGCTAACACCCCTCCGATGCCTAAGTCAGTAATGGGTTCAATACAATAAACGAATTCAAATATATTTAAAAAAGATAGAGTACATACCATTCTGAGATAGAAATTAAATTCTATTCTTACTTGAAATAGAGCTTTACGTGTATAGCATTCCAGGATCTTGGTAGCATATCCCCCTCCATGCTCCTGAGCCGATATGCTCCTTTTCCTGATTCTGATTCTATCTCATATGGTCCTTCCCATTTTGGAGCCAGTTTTCCATCGGCAGGATTAGTGGTATTTTGAAAAGCCTTTCTTAACACCCAATCCCCAACTTTGAACCTTCTAGTCCTTATATTCTTGTTGTATGCTCTGGATATCCTTTGTTGATATGCTGCCATCCTTAGCCTTGCTGCATCTTTTGTTTCGTCAACGGTGCCCAAATCTTGGCACAAAGCTTCAGGATTCTGCTCAGGATCCCGGAGGATAGATCTTGCAGTAGGTATCACCATCTCTGTTGGAATCACTGCTTCTGCTCCAAATACTAAGGAAAACGGAGTCTGGCCAGTTGCATTCTTTACCGTTGTTCTATCAGCCCACAAAACAAAGGGTAGTTCTTCTGCCCATCTTCCTTTCTTGGCTCCTAATCTCTTCTTCAAGTTGTTGACAATTATCTTGTTTGAGGATTCAACTTGTCCATTTGCTTGAGGATGTACCGGGGTAGATGTGATCATTTTGATTCCCCAACTTTTGAAAAAGTCAGTAGTCCTCTTGCTTATAAACTGGGATCCATTGTCACAAATGATTTCAGCTGGTACTCCAAACCTGGTCAGGATATTCCTCTTTATAAAGGATACTACTTCTTGGTCTCTGACTTGAACAAATGCTTCAGCCTCCACCCACTTAGAGAAATAATCAGTCATTGCCAGCATAAAGACTTTTCCTTCTGGAGCTTTTGGTAATTTCCCTACTATGTCCATTCCCCATTTCATGAATGGCCAAGGGGAAGCTATAGGATATAGTGGTTCAGCTGGTTGATGTAGTATGTTACTGTGCCTTTGACATGCATCGCATCTTCGAGCATATTCTGTAGCATCTTTCCTCATCGTTGGCCAAAAGTATCCTGTTCTCAATATTTTTGAGAATAATGACTTGCCCCCAGTATGGTTACCACAATCCCCTTCATGTATATCCTGAAGCACTTCTTTAATTTCGGGATCCTCCAAGTACCTTAAATATGGTCCTGCAAGAGATTTCTTATACAAAATATTATTTATAATGGTGAATCGTGATACCTTCATCCTAAATGCCTTAGGATTTTCGTCTCTAGGGATGTGTCCTTCCTTGAGATATCTTATGATTGGAGCAGTCCAGGATTTAGGATCCTCCTCAGGATATTCAGCAACAGGATCCTGGATACTTATTACTTCTTCATCCTGAGGATTCGTTGCAGGATACAAGATATGCAATATTGGTATTTGGGTCCCTTCTGGTATCCTGATCGATGATCCCAGATTTGCTAAGGCATCTGCTTCAGCATTATCTTCCCTTGGTACCTGTTGAAGTGTAAAAACATCGAAATATCCTGCTAATTTTTTGAGAATATCGAGGTATTCGATTAATTTCTCACCCTTAACTGCATAGGTTCCATTAAAATGATTAGTGATTAACAAGGAGTCAACATATACTTGCAAATTCTTGATATTCATATTTTTAGCCAGTTCTAATCCTGCAATTAAAGCCTCATACTCTGCTTCATTATTAGTAGCAGAGAATTCACACCTAAAAGGCTGGGGTAATATGTCCCCCTGTGGCGATTTTAGTAGTATTCCCAATCCTACTCCTCTAACATTAGATGCTCCATCGGTATATAATGTCCAGGATCCTGAGGTTTATCCTAATTGTTGGACTTCTAGGTCTACCTCATCCTGAATGTCACTACTGAAATCAGCCACAAAGTCAGCTAGAGCCTGCGATTTTATGGCATTTCTAGGTTCGTACACTAAGTCATAAGCACTTAACTTCACTGACCACTTGGCCATCCTGCCTGACATCTCGGGTTTCCTAAGCACATTTCTAATAGGATAATTGGTCTTGACATGAATTCTATGTGTCTCAAAGTAGCGTCTAAGCTTTGTTGATGCCATAACTAGTGCCAGTATCAACTTTTCTAAATGAGAATATCTAGTTTCAGCATCTAACAAACTTTTACTAACATAATAAACAGGATATTGCTGACCTTCATGATCCTTTATGAGGACGACACTTACAGCATTCCCTGATACCGCGAGGTATAGGGACAGTGGTTCACCATTCTCAGGCTTCATCAATAGAGGTGCAGTTGAAAGATACTGCTTCAAATCCTGCAGGGCTGCTTCATGCTTCTCTCCCCATTCGAACTTCTTGTTTTTCTTCAGGATATCATAAAATTCTTTGCATTTCTCCGAGGATCTTGAGATAAATCTGTTCAATGCTGCAACTCGCCCTGTTAACCGTTGAACATCCTTCATATTTGAAGGTGATTTGATATCCAAGATGGCTTTAATCTGCTCTGGGCTTGCCTCTATCCCTCTTTTGGTCCCCATATATCCTAAAAAATTTCCTACCCCCACTCCGAAATGGCACTTAGCAGGATTTAGCTTCATGTTATATTGGTCCAGGATATCAAACGCTCCCTTAATATCCTGAAGGTGATCCTCAGCCTTTTTAGCACACTACCTCACTTAACTAATTTGATCACTTAATTGCTTCGGTAATTTTTGACCAAAACAATTTGGCGCCCACCGTGGGGCGAGTGGTGCTATCCTTACTAAAAATCTTTGTGAAATCGTTAATCGGTTTTCTGTTTTCAAAAATTTTTGCCACATTTTTACAATGGCCTCAAGATCAAACATGAGCTCCTCCACTGTGTCTACTACAACTTCTGCTACTACCGGTTCGGTGCTTCCACCACCTCCTCCAAGGATGCCAGCTTCTTCACAACCTCAGGATATTATCCCTACTCGGAGTGTTCAGGGATCTGCTCCCGTTTTAGCCTCTAATGATGAAATTCTAACTTTATTTGGAAGTGTGCACGAACAAATGAGGCAGCAACAGGAAACTAACCAAATGCTGTTAAGAGAAATACAACTCTTAAAAGCTGGCTCAAGCAGATCCGCTGAGGATATTGTTACTCCTTTACAACCCAGAACTTTGAACTTCAGTTCGGCTGTGTATACTGAGGATAATAGGGGGAATATTATGCCTAGTCATTCCCAGAATCATACTACTGAAATACCCTCCTCGATCAGGATGTCAACTGTGTGGAGCTCAGGATATGTTTCAGGATATGGCCAGAATCCTCAGACTGGTAACGTGTCAAATAATAATATTCATGCTACTAACAATAGTGGATCTTTGCAGGATCCAGGTATGACGTCAACATTTACTAAGGAGCTTCAGAAATTGAAGGACATGATATCCAGTGTACCTGGAGTGGTCCAGCCTATTCCGGAAGTGTCCAAAGACAGCCACAGGATATCTCGTTTCGCATATCCTATCTGTGATGCTGAGATCCCGAAAAGATTTCAAACCCCCAACATGAAGCTCTACGATGGGACTACGGATCCTGAAGAGCATATTGCCCAGTATAGGGAAAGAATGGAGATTAATCCTATCCCTCCGGAGCTCAAGGAAGCATGCTTATGCAAGGGCTTTGGTTCTACCTTAACAGGATCGGCCTTGAAATGGCTCTTAAATGTTCCTCCGCATTCGATTACATCTTTTGCTCACTTAGTGAATTTATTTAATAGTCAATTTTCTTGTAGTCGGAGTTTTGAAAAACTGACAAGTGATCTTTACAGGATAACTCAAGGACCTCAGGAATCCCTAATGGATTACGTGAACAAATTCAGCAGGGAATCCTTGGATATCCCACACCTTGATGTTGCTACAGCGGTCCAAGCATTCAAGATGGGACCACAAAAGGATTCCCAGTTTTATCAGGATCTTGTGATGAATCCTTGCAGGAACTTGGACGAAGCTCGAAATAGAGCCTTGAGATATATCAGGCTGGAGGATGATAGGAAAATGCAAGAAAGGATGAACTCATCCACTACATATGAGTCAACTAATAGGAAGTTAGAATCCTCGTTCAAACCATATCCCTCTAAGCCGTATGGTAGAAATGACAACAAGAAAGTGAATGCTGTTGAAAACGAGGATCCTGAAGAGTATCCTGAATTATCTGAATATTGCTTTTCTGTTAACATTCCTGAATTAATGTATGCTATGCAGGGTTTGGGAGACAAAGCTAGGTGGCCTCGAAAGAACCAACAAAAAGCTAATTGGAAGGATAAATCGAAATGGTGTGCCTTCCATGAAGATTTTGGACATATAACTGAGGATTGCATTGCTTTGAGAAAAGAAATAAGCTATATTCTTAGCAAGGGATATCTGAAGGATCTCTTAGGAAGAAAGAAGAATAAGGGTCAGGATACTGAGAAGGATCCTGAACGAGCAGCATCACCTCCTGCGGATGCCAAGATAATCAACTTTATTTCATGAGGATCCGACATATGTGGGACATCGTATTCTGCGGCCAAGAGACATGCAAAGGAGGCTAAGGCCGAAAGGGGAGACAAACCAGCCAGGATGACTACCCTCACAACTGATAAAGTGATCACTTTCGATAGTTGTTTTGGTCAAAAAATCTGATGAGGATATTGCAACCAAACTCTCTATTACGGGGTATGATGCTAATAATGTAGAACAATGACAAGGATCACTTCAATGTAAATTGCACAAACGACACAAGGATTTATACGGGGAAAAAGCCCTTGATCAAGAGTTGATCTCCGGCACAAAAAACCCCGGGTGATGGAAACTACCGATCACCAAGCTCAAATAAATGAATAAATGTTTACAACTTCGGATAGTAACGAGCTAGGTACAAGGATCACTATCGTTAAATGTGTAAAAGTGAGTGAAATCTAATGAATGTTCGTCGAGAGCTTCAAGTGTGCGAGTATATGAGAGTGTGTAGCTGAAAATGGCTAAGTGTTCTAATTCTACCTCGTTACCCCTTTTTAAAATAGAAGTTAACTACAATAACTAACTATCCGAATTTTGTGCCAAGCTCCCACGTTCTCCACAACGTCCATTTTTGGTCAATCGTGTGCGAAATGCCCGTGGAATATTCCTTAGTACCGTTGCCAAGATCAAGTCAAGCTTGTTACTCCTGCGAAATAATACAAAACACAAATAAACAATCGTCAGTACGAGGATCCTTAAAGTGATCCATGATCCTGATCCTGAAGCTCTTCTGAGGATCACTATCTGTCACAGAAGTAAGGATCATTAATTAGGATAACGAATAAGGATCACTAATTGTTAGAAAATCCTCCCCTAACAATTGCCCCCAAAATATAAGGAGTGATATGTAAATTGAGCGAGTTATATTTTCCTGATCTTATCCGCAACTAACTATCGTAAATATAGCCGTTATTGTTGAACTAGCCGTTGCAATCGTGACGTCACAGAAGTGACAACCCTGCACGATCATGATTATAAATAGGAGATAGAGATAGGATCAAATGCATTTAAAATTTCAGAAAGACTCCCTTTATAACTGCATTCCGAAGATAGACAGGTATTCTCTCTTCATCTTCTTCCTTCTCTTACTCTGTTTTTCTTACTTTACCATTATCTCTTCAAGAATGATTCTACGGTCCTCCCCCGCCAAGGATCACCAGAAGGATAGTCCCTTGAAGAGTCAAAAGATCATCAAAGACTCCGCAAATGAGAGGTGTTACTTTAACGATGCTCAGATAGACAAGATCCGTCATTGCTTTCCGGCGAGTGCTTTTTTCAAACCCTTCGACCCTACTATTCTGAGCGACTATGTTTCAGAAACATGGGTTGCCTTTCCAGTTACTCCATTCGCCATAGGATACACCTATCCTTTCCCAGAATTTACACAATCCTTCTTTTCCCTTACCGGCATCTCTTACATCCAAGCCATGCCGATGATTTGGAGGGTTTTGTATACCCTGGAGAGGATCATCGAACAGGAAGGCATTGATTTAGGCATGTCAGAGCTGACACAATTGTATGACCTTACTACCTTTGGTTCCCATCGTTATTTGTTCAAACGAAAACCCGGCGGAGAACACCCCCTTCTTAAAGTTACCAAGAATGACACAAATTGGAAACGTCGCTTCTTCTTTGTCAGGAGGGACACCATTCCAAACGGAAAGGATCTACCAAGGACATGGTCCACCCATGGTAGGCCAGAGGATCCTGAGAAGGATCACCAGGTAGTCTTGTTTTTGTATAAGGATTACTGACCCCTTTTTGTCTTGTGTTATGCAGCTATTTCTGTCTCACACATCATCACATCACCTGCAACCAAGGATAGGCTTGCTGCTTTTTGGAAGCTTGATCCTGAAACAAGGACATTCAAGATAGACACCCAAGATTCACAAGAAGTATCCTCAGGTTCCATTACCATGTCAAGTAAGTATCCTGCTTGATTTATAGTTTGAATATTAAAATAAATAATTAAATTGAAATAAGAGTAGGACACTTATCTTGTTTTGATTGTGTAGGTGCCGGAAAATCTGCCAAGCCTGTATCCCAGTTCAACACGGCTGACCTTGATGTTGTTCGATCCAGAAAGAAGAGGTCCACTACCAGTCCTAGCATTTCCATTCCCAAAGCACCCGCTAAAGGAAAGGGTGGTAAGAAGAGGAAAACTTCTGACACTGAGGACCTTCAAGGCCTACCACTGATCCGCCACCAGTTCCTTGAATACTTCAATGATGTAAGGATCACTAATTCTGCCTAGGTATCCTACTCATATGAGGATCACCTGATCTTGAACTGTTCTGTCCTTTTTCTTTGCAGAAATTTGCTGAGATTGAAGATTACGTGGGGAATGTTGAGGAGCAGGACAAGAAGATTGCTGACCTCCAACAGGTTGTCGTGCTTAAGGACCTTGCCATTGCTGATCTTCAGAAGGAACTCCAAGATGCCAAGACTAAGACAGCTAAACTTCTGATTGACCTTGACTATGAGAAGCATGATCTCATAGAAAATGCTAAGGTCTCTGCTGCCATCACAATGTATCAGACAAAATTGAAGATGGCCCAGGAAGCTCAAGATCCTAACTTTGATAAAAGCAGTTGGGATGTTGAGGGCTGGAAAGCAAGGTTGGCTGATCTCGAGGATGATGAGGAGGAGACTACTGAGGTCTTGGCGATTGAGGCAAGTGGCAGTGGAAAGGATCTGATGAAGGATACCGCAGCTGGAGGGGAAGAGGATGCAGCAAAGGTGTAGGCTGTACAATTGGGCGATGATGGACATTCCTAGACGCAGCCGGAGCCCAATTTTTAAATTTGGTAGTAGGTCTTTTGTGGTTGTGATGTTGAACAATTTAATGGTTTGTACTTGAACAATAGTCTTTAGGATTAAGGATCATGTATGATCCTTTGGACAATAGGCAGGATTGCAATTGGTGGAGGGATCCTCTGTTTTGGGGATGAAGCCATTGTGATCCTGCCGCCTTTATATTCCTGCACTACTTTCGAACTTATTATCATGGACACCCTTTACCTACCCCAGCGGACGGGCCACGTTTTGCTGGTAGATGCTCGGGGTAGGTAATTTTGACAACCTTTTAAGGGTTAATCCTTTGTTAATAAATAAAATCTTAACCTTTTGTCGCTTATCTTGTGTTGTTATCCTTTTTAATATCTTGCTTTCCAATTGTTGTAATGTTCATTCCATTTATACTTATCAATCCTTGAAAAATTAAAAAAGATATCCAAAAAGTTTAGGATATGATCAAGGATCACATATCCCATAACTGATAAGTTCCAAAAAGTGATATAGTTTAAGAATCACAAGTTTAGTTGTCAAATTTTAAGGATTATTTAAATAAATAATGAATATAGTTAATAATTGTTAAGGATCATACCTGAGGATCCAAGTTAGGACCCTAACCATAATAAGGATAACTATAAGATAAATCTTAGAGTGGAGTAAGGATCAAGGATCCCTAGTTGCCTATCTTTAAGAACCTGAAATAGAGCATAACTTGGGACTAAGCCAATATAAGAAAAGAGTTAGCAACTGGGGACAAGCCCAAGGATAACTGGGGACAAGCCCAAGGATAACTGGGGACAAGCCCAAGGATAACTGGGGACAAGCCCAAGGATAACTGGGGACAAGCCCAAGGATCGTATGTAAACTGGAGTATGGCCCTAACTGGCGACTATCCAAACTTAGTGACATGAAAATGCCAAAACCTTAGCTAACGTGAAAACGTTAGAAACCTTAGCTAACGTGAAAACGTTAGAAACCTTAGGAACGGATGTATGGTACGTCTACCATTATACATAGGATCCTAGGCATAGCCAGTACAATGGAATTATCAGCCCCTAAAACGAGTACTGGTCCCACTGCCTTGAACTATACCAGGATCATCATGCGCTACAGGCGGAACTGGGGTCAAGCCCAAATAACTGGGGTTAAACCCAAGGAACGGATTGCTTCAGCGGATAACCAATGTTATGCTAAGGATACCTGAACTTTCAAAACTTAAACTCATGTGAGAGATGGTTAAAGGACACATGATCCTTATCCTTATATGAAAAAAATAAAGAAATGAAATAGTTCAGGTTTAGGATATTACCTTAGTAAGGATCACCGATACTTTGAGGATCCTTTGAGGATCATCTGTGCCATGAGGATCCTGCTCACATGAAATATTTCTTCAAGTGGACAGCATTCCAAGCTCTTGGTAGCAAATCACCTTCCATGGTTAGCAATCTATATGCCCCCTTTCCTGCTTCAGCTTCAATCAAATAAGGGCCTTCCCATTTTGGAGCCAATTTTCCATCAGCAGGATTGGTGGTATTCTGGAATGCTTTCCTTAATACCATATCTCCAACTTGAAACCTCCTGATCCTGACATTTTTGTTGTAAGCACCAGCCATTCTTTGTCGATAACTGGCCATCCTTATCCTAGCGAGATCCCTGATTTCTTCAATAGTATCCAGGTCTTGAGCTAAGTTCTCATTATTCTCCTCAGGATCACGGGTACTTGTTCTAGCAGTTGGAACCACCATTTCTGTTGGGATCACTGATTCTGCCCCAAATACCAAAGAGAATGGCGTTTGACCAGTAGCATTCTTAGGGGTTGTCCTATCAGCCCAAAGCACATAGGGTAGTTCTTCTGCCCATTTCCCTTTCTTGGATCCAAGCTTCTTCTTCAAATTGTTGATGATGATCTTGTTGGATGATTCCGCTTGACCATTAGCTTGTGGGTGGACTGGTGTTGATGTTATCATCTTAATCCCCCAGCTGTCACAAAAGTTAGTGGTTCTGCCCCCAATAATTGGGAACCATTATCACATATAATCTCAGAAGGAATTCCAAATCTAGTTATAATATTTCTTTTAATGAAGGATATCACTTCCTTTTCTCTGACTTGGGCAAAAGCTTCAGCCTCTATCCACTTGGAGAAGTAATCAGTCATAGCTAGCATGAATACTTTTCCACCAGGTGCCTTAGGGAGCTTACCAACTATATCCATACCCCATCTCATAAATGGCCAAGAGGAGGATATAGGATGCAATAATTCAGCTGGTTGATGAAGGATATTGCTGTGTCTCTGACAAGGATCACATCTTTTAGCATACTCCACAGCATCTCTCTTCATGGTTGGCCAGTAGTATCCTGTCCTCAGGATCCTTGAGAATAATGCCCTGCCCCCAGTGTGGTTTCCACAATCTCCTTCATGGAAGTCTTTTAAAACTTCTTGGATTTTAGGATCCTCAATGCATCTCAAGTATGGTCCTGCAAGAGATCGTCTATACAACATATTATTTAAAATTGTGAATTGAGATACCTTAGATTTGAAAGCCCTAGGGTTTTCTCCTGTAGGAATCTCTCCATGTTGTAAGTATCTCATAATTGGTGAGATCCATGATCCTGATCCTGAATGGGATTGAGTATCCTCACAAGGGATAATTGCAGAATCATTTCCTATCTCCATAGCCTCGTGATCCTCGATAGCCGGGGTCAGGATATGGATAATAGGGATCTTGATATCCTCCGGGATCTTCAAGGATGATCCTAAGTTAGCCAATGCATCAGCCTCTGTATTTTCTTCCCTTGGTACCTGCGTCAAACTAAAGGAAACAAAAGAGAGTGCCAAACTTTTGACTATCTCTAAATATTTGGTTAGCTTTTCACCTTTAACAGCGTAGGATCCATTAAAGTGGTTTGTAATTAACAATGAATCTACATGTACCTCAAGATACCTAATCCCCATATGCTTTGCAATTTGCAAACCAACAATTAAGGCTTCATATTCAGCCTCATTGTTAGTGGTCTGGAACTCACAAGCTATAGAGTGGGGTATTATGTCCCCCTGTGGCGATTTTAGTAGTATTCCAAGCCCTGTGCCTTTGACATTTGAGGATCCATCAGTATAGAGTATCCAAGGATCCTTGGTCTCTTCTAGCTGCTGGACTTCTAACTCAGCTTCTTTTTGTAAATCACTACTGAAATCAGCCACAAAGTCAGCTAATGCTTGGGATTTGATGGCTGTCCTAGGCTCATATCTTATATCATATGCACTTAGCTTCACCGCCCACTTAGCCATCCTTCCTGACATCTCTGGTTTCCTGAGGACATTCTTAATTGGAAAATTAGTTTTAACAACAATAACATGAGTTTCAAAATAATGTCTTAGCTTAGTAGATGCCATAATTAATGCAAGAATAAGTTTTTCGAGGTGTGAATACCTGGATTCGGCATCAAGTAAACTTTTACTTACATAGTAGACAGGATGTTGTGTACCTTCATGATCCTTAACAAGGACCGCACTTACTGCTTTTGAGGATACTGCAAGATACAAGGATAGCACATCGCCTTTTTCTGGTTTCATCAAAGCCGGGGCTGAGGATAGGTAATCTTTGAGGGCTCTTAAAGCATTTTCATGCTTCTCAGTCCACTCAAATTTCTTGTTCTTCCTTAGGATATCATAGAATTCTTTGCACTTCTCTGAGGATTTGGATATAAATCTGTTCAAAGCTGCTATCCTGCCTGTTAGCTTTTGAACATCCTTAGCATTGGCCGGAGATTTGATGTTCACTATTGCTTTGATTTGTTCCGGGCTAGCTTCAATGCCTCTCTTTGTCACCATATATCCTAAGAATTTACCTGCTTTAACACCAAAGTGACATTTTGAAGGATTAAGTTTCATGTTATATTTGTCAAGGATATCGAATGCTTCCTCCAAGTCCCTTAGGTGATCCTCAGCTTTTATGGATTTTACCACCATATCATCTATGTAAACCTCCATAGTTTGTCCAATCTGATCCTTGAACATCATATTCACCAGCCTTTGATATGTTGCACCTGCATTTCTTAGTCCGAACGGCATAGCAATATAGCAGTATATACCAGTTGGAGTCATGAAGGCTGTATCCTCTTGGTCGGATGGTTCCATTTGGATTTGTTGGAATCCAGATGAAGCATCCATAAAAGTTAACAGTTCATGACCCGCGGTTGCATCCACCATGGAGTCAATGTGGGGTAATGGGAAAGGATCCTTGGGACATGCCTTATTTAAATCGGTAAAATCGACACATACCCTCCACTTTCCGTTTTTCTTTTGAACAACAACCACATTGGCCAACCATCTTGGATACTTGACCTCCTTAATCATACCTGCCCGGAGCAATTTCTCTACCTCTTCCTGGATAATGGCATTCCTTTCCGGTGCAAACTTTCTTCTCCTTTGATGGATTGGTTTGAAGGATCTGTCAATCCCGAGTTTGTGAGTGATTACATCTTTGGATATACCAGTCATGTCTTCGTGTTTCCATGCAAAGGTAGTCTTTCTCCTTTTGAGGAAGGATACGAGATCTTCTTTCATTTCGCCAAGGATCCCTGATCCGATATAGATTTTGGATTCAGGATCATCAGGATCCATGAGGATTTCTACCACATCCTGCTCTCTTGCCTCCAAGACATCCCTTGGAGGATACCTTGATTGCTATTGCTCCCTTGACTTCGAGGCTGGTTTCATCGATGAAGTGTAGCAATTCTTAGCTTCCTGCTGATCACTATCAATCTTCACTATTCCCCAAGGACTAGGGAGCTTCACACATTGATGGTAGGTAGATGGGACTGCTTTCATATCGTGTATCCAAGGCCTGCCAAGGATAACATTACTACAAGATAAACAGTCAATAACACAAAATTTTTGATAAGAGTGTAGGCCTTCAATGTATATTGGGAGTTTAATGTCCCCCAGGGTATTCTTAGTTTCGCCACTAAATCCCACGAGCACGGAGGATCTTGGTATGATGTCCGATTCAGGAATACCCATCTTCTTTAGAACATCAAGCTGGATAATGTTCACTGAGCTTCCTCCGTCTATAAGGATCCTGCGGACAAAATGGTTAGAAATGAAAAGAGTAATAACTAAACCATCATGATGAGGATCCTGGATATCAACACGATCATCCTCATCAAAGGTTATGACTTTTCCTTCGGAGACACTTGATGTTCGAACAGGTCTTTCTCCATTATCCATTTTAGTTTCCTTTGCATGCCTTTTAGCTGCTGAGAAGGATGTACCGCAAATGTCTGATCCTCCAGAAATAAAGTTTATTACTTGTGCATCTGCTGGAAGGGCTGGAGCCTTCTCGGGGATCCTTTCAGGATCCTGAGTCCTTCACTTTTTTCTTCCCAACAATTCTTTTAGATGCCCCTTGCTCAATAAGTATCCAATTTCCTTTCTTAGTGCAATGCATTCTTCTGTGAGATGCCCAAAATCTTCATGGTATGCACACCACTTTGATTTATCCTTAGTTGCAGCTGGCCTATCATTTTTTCTCGGCCATCTAGCTTTATCACCTAGGTTCTGCATCGCAAGGATTAGTTCATTGTTATCAACACAAAAACAATATTCAGAAATTGGAGGATAATCCTCATCATCCTCTTCTTGATCAACAGAATGCACGTTCTGGTTATCAGATCTGTTGTAGGATCTGAACTTGTTGTTCCTGAATGAGGATCCTTGCTTATCCTGCTTTGAGGATCCTGCTAACCTCTCCTAGATCCTCTTGTCGTCCTCTAGCCGAATGAACCTAAGTGCTCGTGTTCTTACCTCATCTAAGTTCCTGCATGGTGTCATAACAAGATCATCATAGAACGACGAATCCCTAAGCAATCCCATTTTAAAGGCCTCAACAGCCGTAGCTATATCTAAGTTGGGAATGTCTAAGGATTCTTTACTGAATTTGGTAATGTAATCCCTTAATGATTCATTATGACCCTGGGTTATCCTATATAGATCACTAGTTAATCGTTCAAATTTTCTACTACAAGAAAACTGATTATTAAACAAGTTAACTAGATTAGCAAATGAGGTAATAGAATAGGGAGGAAGACTTAGCAGCCATTTGAGAGCTGATCCAGTAAGAGTGGATCCGAATCCCTTGCACAGGCATGCTTCCTTTAACCTTTCTGGAATTGGATTGATCTCCATCCTCTCCCTGTATTGTGCTATGTGTTCTTCAGGATCCGTCGAACCATCATACAGCTTCATTGTTGGCACATGGAACCTCTTGGGTATCTCAGCATCACAGATTGGTGGTGCAAAACGAGATATCTTGTGGCTCCCATCTGCAATCTCTGGGATAGGTTTGACCACTCCTGGAACACTTGATATCATATCCTTTAGCTTTTGCAATTCTCTGGCCATGGCATGATTGATACCTGGATCCTGCATAAGGCCATGGTTAGTAGTATAAGAATTATTAAAAGTGTTACCTCCCATTGGATTCAGATTAGGAAGATTGGATGTTAATCCATATTGTTGGGGCTCTGGAATGATCGAGGGACCAGTAGAAGCATTGGTCTGCATTGGAATAAAATCTCCCTGATGGACATCTGAACTTCCTGTTTGCAAACTCCTCAAGGATCCTGGAATCTGGAAGGATCCCTGAAACTGGGACGATCCTGGAACAAAGGAGGATCCTTGAACCTGGGATGATCCTGGAACAAAGGAGGATCCTTGAACCTGGGATAATCCTGGAACAAAGGAGGATCCTTGAACCTGGGATAATCCTGGAACAAAGGAGGATCCTTGAACCTGAGATGATCCTGGAACAAAGGAGGATCCTTGAACCGGGGATGATCCTGGAACAAAGGAGGATCCTTGAACCTGGGATGATACTGGAACAAAGGAGGATCCTTGAACCTGGTGCACTCCTGAATATCCTCCTGAATTCGTGAGGGATCCCATATGCTGAGGATAGGATCCCGCTGGCTGGAAATATGAACCTGATGCCTGGGTCACTGTTGTTGTTCTGTAGTGCACTCCTTTTGGTCCACCCACATATTGAACATCTGGAACCACTGATGGCTGGGAAGTAATCACCGGAGTATCAAAATTCAAAGATTTTGGCACCAGTGGGGAATGATCCTCTGCCGTTTTCTTTTGTTTCTTGAGATCTCCGATTTCTTTGAGAATCCTTTCATTGGTCTTATCCTGTTGCCGTATCTGATCCTTCATCTGCAAAATCAAAGTAAACATGTCACTAGTAGTGGGAGTGTAAGAAGCAGAAGAAGTTGGAGGTTTTGAGAAAATGGGAGTTGGTTTCTTCGCAGCATTCTCAGCATTCTTCTGGGATCCAGAAGGTGGTGGAGGCAAAGGGGGAACGCCTTGTGAAGAAGTGAATGAGGGCATCAAATTTGAAGCATTCTTCGCTGAGGAAGCCATTTGCCCGGTTGTAGTGAACTGAAATGAGCACAGAAATGCGAATTTTTCTAGGGATGAAGCACCAATTGCCCCACGGTGGGCGCCAAACTGTTTTGGTCAAAAAATCTGATGAGGATATTGCAACCAAACTCTCTATTACGGGGTATGATGCTAATAATGTAGAACAATGACAAGGATCACTTCAATGTAAATTGCACAAACGACACAAGGATTTATACGGGGAAAAAGCCCTTGATCAAGAGTTGATCTCCGGCACAAAAAACCCCGGGTGATGGAAACTACCGATCACCAAGCTCAAATAAATGAATAAATGTTTACAACTTCGGATAGTAACGAGCTAGGTACAAGGATCACTATCGTGAAATGTGTAAAAGTGAGTGAAATCTAATGAATGTTCGTCGAGAGCTTCAAGTGTGCGAGTATATGAGAGTGTGTAGCTGAAAATGGCTAAGTGTTCTAATTCTAGCTCGTTACCCCTTTTTAAAATAGAAGTTAACTACAATAACTAACTATCCGACTTTTGTGCCAAGCTCCCACGTTCTCCACAACGTCCATTTTTGGTCAATCGTGTGCGAAATGCCCGTGGAATATTCCTTAGTACCGTTGCCAAGATCAAGTCAAGCTTGTTACTCCTGTGAAATAATACAAAACACAAATAAACAATCGTCAGTACGAGGATCCTTAAAGTGATCCATGATCCTGATCCTGAAGCTCTTCTGAGGATCACTATCTGTCACAGAAGTAAGGATCATTAATTAGGATAACGAATAAGGATCACTAATTGTTAGAAAATCCTCCCCTAACAATAGTGATGACAGGGATACTGTTCAGGATCCTCACCATGATGCTTTGGTAATAACATTATATGTGGCTAACCATTTTGTACGCAGGATATTGGTGGATAATGGAAGCTCCGTCAACATAATCCAACTAGAAACTTTGAAGAGAATGAATGTATCTCCGATGGATATCACTTCGAAATCCACCGTGCTTGTTGGGTTCAGCGGAGAGGCCAGGAACACAGTGGGAAAATAAAGTTACCTATATATGTTGAAGGGGTCAACTCGATACAACGTTTCTGTGTGATGGACTCCCTATCCTGCTATAACATCATACTGGGCAGGCCATGGATCCATGATATGAAGGCTGTGCCGTCAACTTATCATCAATGCATCAAGATCCCTACCCATTGGGGGGTTGTCAAGATTGACAGTGATCAGCAGGAGGCAAAAGAATGTTATTCATCCTCAATGAAATCCTCAACCAAGCCTAGTACAGCATAGCAATTAAAGTTGCGGGCCCAGGATATCATGGAGGCTTCAGAGCAGGATATGAAGAAAGTTATCCTGGATCAGGATAATCCTGATATCTCGGTGCTCGTAGGAACCAATATCCCTCAGGATATTGAAGAACAATTAACTAACTTTTTGAAGTGCAAGATGTCAACATTTGCATGGAAGCATGAGGATATGACGGGTATATCCCGTCATATACCCGTCATAATAATATTCATGCAAAGATCCACTATTGTCAACATTTGCTACCTTCTGAGGTAGCCCAGTTGGCCAGCCTCACCCACCCTCTCCCTAGAGGTCCCGGGTTCAAATCTTGGTGTCCGTATCCCACGGCCAAGCTCTTCGATCTCGGTTGGGTATTCACCCCTAGGCAGCTATGGGGCTAAGCTAGCTTGTGGAGTGTGATCACTCCAGCGGTTGGGAGGACCGTGGAATATCCCCCCCCCCATTGACAAGTCGTTCAAGCCTATACAGCAAAAGAGAAGGAAGTTTGCTCCTGAACGAAATGCAATTATCCAAGAGGAAGTTGAAAGATTGTTGAAGTCCAAGATGATCAGGGAGGTCAAGTTTCCAAGATAGCTAGCAAATGTAGTCGTAGTACAGAAGAAAAATGGGAAATGGAGAGTCTGTGTAGATTACACAGACTTGAATAAGGCTTGTCCAAAAGACCCATTTCCTCTTCCTCATATTGATGCAATGGTGGATGCTACTGCCGGGCATGAGATGTTAACCTTCATGGACGCATCCTCAGGATTTCAGCAGATTCAAATGGAGCCTTCGGACCAGGAGGATACTGCCTTCATGACACCAACATGTATTTATTGTTATACTGCTATGCCTTTCGGTTTGAAAAATGCAGGTGCAACGTACCAAAGATTGGTAAACATGATGTTCAAAGATAAGTTGGGGGACACAATGGAGGTATACATCGACGATATGGTGGTAAAATATAAAAAGTGCGTTGGAAATATGCTGATTAGGTTGTTTGTAAAAACAGTTTTCAGGATACGGCTCAGGATATTGAGCTGTATCTACGATCAAACTATGAGCAAAAAGTAAAGGAAATGACACGAGATGTACGAGGAAAGCCCTTGATCAATCTAGATCGCTGGCATAAAACCTCGGGAGCTGTCAATCGCAGCTGCCTAGTTCTTCTTATTACTTTAAACGTCAGGATACAGTGCAGGATATCGACCAGATCGCTAAGTGTTACAATGCTTTTTTGTGAAAGTGAAAATTGTGAGAGAACGGGTGTAAGAGTGTAGTGAGTGTGATTGTGATGTCCTATTTGATCTGATATACCCACCTATTTATAGTAACAAAATACAAACTAAAATTCCTATAAATATGGGATGTTCCCGAATATTCCATTGTTAACGTTGTAGACCGAGTAATGCGGCTTCAACGTCTTCATTTGAACAACTTGGACCGAGTCTCCCGGAGAAAGGGGTCTTCATGAACGTTGGGCACCTGGACGCGTACTCCTGCACACAACCCGTTAGTAATCCTGAGGATACCATTCAGGATGTTACCAATATCCTGAATGAGCATCCCGGATATGAACAAATATCATACAACCAAGATATAAGTCAAGATATTTCCCAAGATATGAACTCAGAATTTCACCCATAACACTTACCATTTTTCTTAAAGGTCGTTAGGCTGAGTTGTAATTCTTCGTTTAGTGTAACACCCTGAGAAGTTTAAACCATTAAGACGCAGCAGAATTTCGAACCATAAAAATTCTTTCTTCACAAATGAATTACACAATTGTAAACCACTAAAAGGACTTCTTTAATAGAAGTTACATCATTCATACGTAATTGACATAGTGATTAAATCATTCAAATATGTCAAGGTGATAACCTCTTTCCGTACATTCCAAGCTCTTTAGCTCGATCTCCACCGTTTATCCTTCGATAATAACAATGGTTCGAGTGACTTGCGGTCACCATAAACAATTCACACATTAGTATATGGTGACATCTTACATATACTATAAACACGAAACTAAAGGAACATATCATGTTCAGACGACATAAGATTTTTCATTCTATTATCCTTCCTCATTCATCCATTACATCCGGACATCAACACTCTTTCTCTATGTTAGCGTACCTGCACTTTTTCATTTCATTCTCAATAATAATAACACGGTTAGCGATCCAGGATTCTTAACATATTGAAGACACAATGTTTTCACGGAACTACCTACCATTAGTGTCTTTCATTTGACTACAACACACATACGAATTCATACTACATATATCTACCACAAATCCATCGATCCATCATTGCACATAAACCAATTCACTCAAACACATATAAATGCCATACTTATTCAAGCGCACTACTATCCGACTAAAATCCTATCTTAAACGAAATAATTTTTATCCTTACACATATAATAATATATCAAATCTCGCTTGTCCATTCAAGTTTTAATTCCATAACTATATACAACCCACACATACGATTCCACGATCATTATTCGTTTCCCAAGGCTTACCCGTCTAACATTTATATTATATATCCTTCTAACACTTTACCGTAAATCAAACCAACCACTATATCTCATCATAATACTTTCCATGTTTTGACCTGTTTGATCTAACCAAGCATTTCTCGTTACTTATGAACTATAAGCAACCTACTACAACATTCCTTACCTCAGTTATTTACATTTCACAACCTTTCCTTCATGACTCATAACGTTCATACAACACATTTCATTTATATACTAAGAAGTGAGTTACGGAATTCACTTACCTCAAGTGCCCGTTTCGTACATGCTTCCTCATATCCTTTCCGTTAGCCTTCTATGCTTTCCCCCACCTTGACATGATCCTATACTTTCATGTCATCATGGTTACCACATCATTAGTATAAACGTACATTCTAATATTGCATTCATTTCACAACTAGCAACATCATTCAAGATTAACTAATTTAGCACTATTCTTGAACCCAACATTATCCTTACTAGAAAATACACATAGAATACAATGACACCACTTTCACCCCTTGATCCCAACTACACAATCAACTAAATGCATTAGGAGTGTCATATCTTTATACATAGAATACAAGCTCCTATAGCACACTCCTACCGCATCATACTAACAATCAACTTTTTCCACATGATTTCTATCTAAAACACACCTTTCATGTTAGTTTGCTAAGAAATATATCATTATCTCCTTCTATACTTATTTACCCACAATTTGCATACATTTTTTTACGTATTGTTATCATTTAGACATTTTATCAAACATTTGGTGTGCATACCCCATTTAATGCGTAATGTACAACTAATTCATGCATAATCTTCCAAGTTCTTACTTTCAAGCATCAACACAACCAAAACATTAAACTAACTTCATACCATATTCCACCCAACTTGCAAGAGTTCATCTTATTCAATATAATCAATCGAATTTACACATGATTTGAACATGGGTGATTCACCCATGTTGCTGCCTTCACCATCAATGGTGGGTTTCAACTTCAATCATCAAATTACTTAAAATCCTTCATAATTTAAGTCCTGTTTGATGATTCTAACACATATTCATGATTAATTTCATACAATTTCGTGGATTAAACATAAACCCACTCCATACAAGATCATCAAATTTGAAATTACAACTTACCACATGTTTCATATAGCTTATTGATGTAGAATCTCTACACATGGAAGAGAATTAAGGCTGGATTTTGCTTCAATTCTTCAACATTTCATCACCATGAGGAACCCTTCTTGGCTCCTTGGCTTGCATCGACACCAACATCAGACTTATATCTGATGTTTGTGGTCTTCTACTACTTAACCAAACTTTATTTAAAATGTGCAAGATCAACCCTTGTAGTTTTGATAATTTATTTATTTCCTTCTTGTGACTAATATAGATAAACAAACCAAGTTAACTAATCCTAGTTAAGTTATTTCACACATAATTCTAGTAAATGCCTTTATTTATCAAATATTAGATTTTTTGGGCGTTTCAAGTCTACCCCCTTAAAGGAGGTTTCGTCCCCGAAACCTTGTTCATTTCTATCAAACGATAACTACTTTTACTTTCTGACTATAATGCTAATCCTTCCATCCACATACTTACAACGCATTCCTAGAATGCATACCTTTAGATTTCGAATTCTTGTAAAATGCTAGTTCCCCAGCAAATATCATCACCGCATACTTATTCCTTCAATACATCCTAAAGCATACTATTACATGAACCTACTCATGGCTCGCATAGAGACTTCGTTAGTGAACAACTATAATTACTTGTTTTCATTCATTGATTCCTTATGACATACCGAGTACTTCTACTATTACTTTTTCATTCTATTTATTCAAGAAGCTCATTTCAAAACGAAAACACTTGTGACTCATTAATGAAGTAGCATTCACGCACATCCATAAGTATATGTCTTGTTCTTGCCTTCTTAATTAAACATATAACTTTCATACATTTACCAATCATGGTGGATTGGTTAATTTTCCATCTTGCACATGTGTCATACATGTTATTCCATTCTAGCGTTAGTCACATGAGTACCTATCGTGAGTTTACTTTGGTATTATATTACTAGCATTCTTACTGAGTACTTTTGTTGGCACATGGTAATTTAAACCATGTATATGCGCATATTGCCAACATTCGTTTGGGGTTGTCACTACGTAATTGATGTGTGCAAAATGCAACATATAAATTACACATTGTCCTTACGTAATTGATGTGTGCAAAATGCAACATATAAATTACATCAAATGTGCCATAAAACTAACCCTTTTTTAGTACTAATGTTGGAAAAAGTGTGTTTTTGTCTTTCTTTTGTATTTTCAGGATTAAATGAGCTCAAATGAACAAAAGAAGCAAAAAGGCAGCTAAATCTAACATAAATACCAGAAAAGGAATAAACGTGGCATGCCCGACCCCTCGACAGCATCCTCCCAAGCAAAAACAAGAGAACAGAAGGCTGAACACGCCCCGTGCTCAATGAGCACGGGGGCGTGCCCAAGTGTCTGCAGAAAAGACAAAGTTGTAGAAGCTTCTATCACCCACCACGGGGGTGTGTCCAGCGGACGCGGGGCCGTGGTCAACTCTAAGATTCGCAGAATCTAGGAAAATCTTGATAGTACAGATACGCTTATGCACACGGGGTCGTGCTCAGCGGACATGGGGGCATGGTCAACTAATGCAGACAAACTCCATTTAATGAAGAAAGAGAAGATGGGTAGACACGGGGCCGTTCCCAATGGACACGGGGCCGTGTCCGGGCTTCTGTGCAGGCTATAAATAGGGGTGCTTGGCTCATTTGCAAACCATCCCTTGGCAAACCACCTCTCTCACACTTCACCCACCCACCACCATCACAACCCAGATCCACCACCATCATCCATCATCCATCATAGAGTGTGTGAGTAGTCTCGGGATCCAAGATTGATCGTAAGAGTTCTTGACAATCAAAGGCCATGTTTGCCTAAGTCTCTTACATCACTTGGTGAAGACAAATGTTTAGTGTAATACTTTTTATTTTTAATCTTTTCGCACTTTTTATTTGGTTGTGTATTAATGACTTTAATAACTAGTTTCTTATGTTGAAGGTGAATCTTCCTTATCATTTGTCCGTGGTGTCTTGGCATTATTTTACTGTCTATATAAAATAAAAGATTTTCACCATTCATATCTCCACGGTTTATATGGAGATATGTTGGCTACCTGGTCGGGGGTTAAGGGAATGGTTTGGTAAGAGTCTTGCCTTGTTCAGTGTATAGATCCTGCAAGGACCTGGGTCAACTTTAGTAGGACCTCCTTCTATACCCACTAGTATTGGATGGCGGGGGTCCGAACTCCTTGATCCCCTCATATGTAAGCTACTATTAAAACATTAACCCGGCTATTTAGGATTGTATCCCTGCTGACTCAAACTACTTAGCCGAGGGTAACGTCACCTTCAAAAGAGGGGCCTACCACATTACGCATTAATAACTTAATTAATTATCTTTCAATAATCCAACCCTTTAGGATTGTATCCTTGCTGACTCAAACTACTGGGTTGAGGGTAACGTCACCTTCAAAAGAGGGGCCTACTACTATAACTAAGATAATCTCTTAAAAAGTGCAAAAGTGCGGAAATAATCAAAGGTTACACTAAACGCGAGTCGGATCCAAGTGATTCATCTTGTCTATCTGTTTTTATTTTTATTTTTATTTTCAGCATTTTTAGTTTTTATTTTCTAGTTTAAAACATTTTTCTAAACTTTTGATTTGATTAGACGTTGAGGATAAACCAGTATTAAAAGCTCTTGTGTCCTTGGACGACCTCGGTATCTTACCAACACTATACTACGCTCACGATGGGTGCACTTGCCCATATGTGTGTTTGGTGTTAGTAAATATCGTGTTTTATAAATTTAAAACTTGACCAAAGTGTAAAAAGGGCTAAAAATATATATAAAATATTTAACCACCACACACGCATCAAGTTTTTGGCGTCGTTGCCGGGGACACAAGGATTTTAAGAAAGCTTAAAATCGACGGCCTAATCAGTATTCAAAAACTTTTTTTTTTAAAAACGCGCGCACATTTTTCTGTATTTTAGTTAGTTTTGCATTTACAGTAGGTTGAACACGGGCCGTGCTCACTGAACACGTGGCCGTGCTGCATTTTTTTTATAAAACACCAAGATACAGAGTTTGAACACGGGGTCGTGCTCACTGAACACGCCCCCGTGCTGCACAAAACCAGTCACTTTAATTCAAACGCCCAGATACAGATCCTGAACACGGGCCGTGCTCATTGAACACGGGGCCGTGTCCAGCCTCTGTTTCCGTTTTTATTTTTGTTTTCTGGTCTCGAGACTCTGTTGTGGTCTGCTGAGTGATTCTTATGGATCAATACTCAGGAGCCTACAACTACACCTATGAGGAGAATGATTATAGGGAAGACTATTGCACCATTTGTGGTGACCCGCACTCGGTTCAATATTGTGACTTATTTCAACCATCCACTTCATACACCTACTATGAGGAGCCAGGTACGAGCCATCAACTTCATACACATCCTATGAAGACCCAAGGTATGAACCTTCTCCCTCATACTCATATTTTGATGAACCAAGGTATGAGCCTTCATACTCATACTTTGAGGAACCAAGATATGAGCCACCACCTTCATATGCTTATTATGAGGAACCATGGCGTGAACAACCCACCTCGTATGAGTACTATGAAGAACAAAATTACGACCCTTATCCATCATATACTTACAATGAAGAACAATGGTGTGAACCATCTACTTCATATGAGTACTATGAGGAACAAAGGATCGAACATCCGGATTCAAGCTTTGAGGATCCTGATCCTTACTCTATCACCGATATAGCCGATAGGATAATAGAACACATTAAAACTATCGAATGTTGCATAAAATAATCTCGCGCAAGGTAAGAGGAGTCCCGCGCAAGAGAAGAATTTAATAAAAAAGAGATAGTTGAAAATGTAAAAATGGAAGAACAAGTAAGTGAAAAACCGACACATGAATTAAACAACGAGAAAGGTGAGTCCGACAACGTTAAAATTCAAGAAGAGTCTAATTTTGAAAAAAATAATCTCTTGTCTCCTTCTTTCGAAAATCATTGTTTAGTACCCACTCATGCTAAGTTTTTAAAAGAGTTAAACACTAACACTAAAATTGACGAAACGGTAAGCATTAGGTTAACAAATGATCAAACTTCGCTAATAAAAGAAGACCCATTTGAAATCAACATTACACTGGTTCTATTTTTTTTGCTTTCAAAACTCCTTTATTAGTAATATCACAACTGATAAAGATCTTTGTGTTAATATAATGCCAAACTAAATTTTCGAAAAATTAAGTATTAGTGATTTTTCTCCACTTCAAATACCCATTTTTCTATCCAATCGGAAAGTAATAAAATCAATCGGTATAGTTGAGGATGTCTTGGTTCAAACAAATCAAATGGTAATCCCAACCGACTTTGTCATCCTTGATGACGTTCCTCTAGTGTTGGGACGACCTTTTGTAAAAACCCACGAAGCTTTGAAAAACCGGAAGTACCACAATCTATCTATTCAATTAGGGGCATTTAAAAGAAGTGTCGATCTTGAGCGATCAATGAAATATCCAATTGGCAATGACGACCCCCTAATTGAAGATGAACCAGAACCACCTGATAAGGCGGGTCTAGCCAAGGACCCTTATAAACGTGGCGCACCACGAAGGCATTCTACGGAACTAACCTTAGTTTTAGTTTAGATTAACTTTTATGTTTTCTAGTTTAGTTTTACTTTTCAGGAATAAAACACACTCGAAATGGTGGAGGTTACTAAGAGAATCTTGAACCCACACCCCATGCACAAAACAGAGCCTTCCGACAATTTTTCTTCATTACAGCAAGTTCAGCACGGGGCCGTGCTCACCCAACACGCCTCGTGCCCGAGGTTCTGCAGAAAATGCCCAGTTCAGGTAACTGGACCCGGGGCCGTGCTCACTGAACACGCCCCCGTGCCCAGCCTTCTTTTTAAATTTGATACTTGCATTCTGACCACGGGGCCGTGCTCAGCCCAACACACCCCGTGTTCAGCTACCCAGTAACATAAAATCTTGTTTTTAACCCACTTTTACACATTTTAATCAACGGAAAAACTTATTTTTGGGACACATTGAGGACAATGTGTAATTTAAGTGTGGGGGGGGGGGGATGCTAAAACCTTGAATTTTGCAAGTCCTAATTACAAGCCTTACACAAAACTCTATTGGAACCGCTAAACACACCAAATTTTTTCAAAAACTTTTCATTTTTTTTTACTTGTCTTGGTTTAATTTGGGAATTACAAGTTCTAAAAAGGTTATATTTTTACAAATTTACAACCGATAGCGTCGTGATAAAAAGAACCAACATAAGAAAATTATGAAAAGGTATGACAAATCTAGTTAAAATTTGATTATATATACTTGATCACATAAAAACCCATTCCCACAAAAAGTGAGTTTTGAGCCTTTATTGAGCATATAAATATACATCTTTAAACTAAATGCTCATTTTTCGTTTCTTGTGTGAATAGCCGCTTGCTTCTTACGACTCTAGAACTTGCCATGATGATACATTCCCGGTCCTTACCAACTTAAACCCAAGTAAGTAAATGATGGAGGCATTAGGACTAAACCTTTTTTTTTCAACACCATTTTTTTTTTACCACCTACCCAAAATCCCCCTAGTTAACCCCTTTGAGCCTAACCTTTTCATTTCTTAACCCAAAACAAACACCCTTTTTACCCACCAAAACCCTTTTTTTATTTTAAACCCTTTATTTTAGTAACAAAGCTCGGTTTTTCTTATGACTTCCTTATAAAAAAAATGATGATGATGAAGCCAAAAGAAATGAACAAACAAGTTCATCAAAAAGAACTTTGTTTGAAAAATTGCTTCATTGAAATAAAAAGTCATAAAAATAAAAAGTCTTATGAAAACCGATGCTTTTTACGCCTTTCGCCCTTTTCTACTAACCACTAACCAAACCACCTACCTTTAACCCAAGCCTAACCCTTCCCCCAAAAGTCCTCTTGATATATACAAGGGTGTATAGTTAAAAAGGAGGAGGATTGATTGCTTGGCAAGCTTATGGTAGAAGTAAGTTCCATGCCGCTCTCGAGTGTTTCACAAAAATACATCTTCGGCCGAGTGTTGAGTGATCCCCCGTGAGGTATGTGACCTTGTATATAAATGGAATTTTAAAAAGGCATGTTATGCCCTAATAAGTAATTTATCTTATGTAATGTTTTAAATAAATCATGACGAATAGGATTGTAAATAAAATAAACGTAAAACCTAATAAAGAATCTTCGAAATCCCGACACTCTATAACAAGCCCAAAACCTTCTCTTCTACCCATTCCATTTGGGAGTGTTAGCCACATTGTAAAGAGTTTTGCTTGAGCACAAGCAAAGATTCAAGTGTGGGGGTATTTGATGTGTGCAAAATGCAACATATAAATTACATCAAATGTGGCATAAAACTAACCCTTTTTTAGTACTAATGTTGGAAAAAAGTGTGTTTTTGTCTTCCATTTGTATTACATCGAAGATTTTTCGATGCCGAGAACCTCGATCAGAGAGTAAAAAAGGCGTAAGGTTCACAATGGTGTAAAATTAAAATGAGATATACCGGGCTAGGATTCGAGTTACAGGAACAAGGGCCAAACCAACCACCCAAGAATGGAATCGTCGAGAGAAAACACTTGACAACCTCCTAGAAGCAGCTTTTTCTTGCCACCAGACGTTTCTCCATCAATTAGGAATCTGATGCCATCACTAAACACATTCCTTAAATTGTAGCCATTTGTCGAGTGTTTTTTTATGGTGTCTAATCCGCATATATATCACCACTGCCCTTAATTTTCTTGACTGTATATCTCTTAAATGTCAACATATACACGTGTGATTTAGTTTACGAAGATTTTTCAATGCCGAGAACCTCGATCAGAGAGTAAAAAAGGCGTAAGGTTCACAATGGAGTAAAATTAAAATGGGATATAACGGGCTAGGATTCGAGTTACAGGAACAAACCAACCACCCAAGAATGGAATCGTCGAGCGAAAACACTTGAAAACCTCCTAGAAGCAGCTTTTCTTGCCACCGGACCTTTCTCCATCAATTAGGAATCTGATGCCGTCACTAAACACATTCCTTAAATTGTTGCCATTTGTTGAGTGTTTTTTTTGGTGTCTAATCCGCATATATATTACCATTGCCCTACATTTTCTTGACTGTATATCTCTTAAATGTCAACATATACAGGTGTGATTTAGTTTACGAAGATTTTTCAATGCCGAGAACCTCGATCAGAGAGTAAAAAAGGCGTAATGTTCACAATGGTGTAAAATTAAAATGGAATATACCGGGCTAGGATTCGAGTTACAGTAACAAGGGCCAAACCAACCACCCAAGAATGGAATCGTCGAGCGAAAACACTTGACAACATCCTAGAAGCAGCTTTTCTTGCCACCAGACATTTCTCCATCAATTAGGAATCTGATGCCGTTACAAAACCCATTCCTTAAATTGTAGCCATTTGTTGAGTGTTTTTTTTTTGGTGTCTAATCCGCATATATGTCACCATTGCCCTTGATTTAATTGACTGTATATCTCTTAAATGTTAACATATACAAGTGTGATTTAGTTTAGGAAGATTTTTCAATGCCGAGAACCTCGATCAGAGAGTAAAAAAGGCGTAAGGTTCACAATGGTGTAAAATTAAAATGGGATATACCAGGCTAGGATTCGAGTTACAGGAACAAGGGCCAAACCAACCACCCAAGAATGGAATCGTCGAGCGAAAACACTTGACAACCTCCTAGAAGCATCTTTTCTTGCCACAAGACCTTTCTCCATCAATTAGGAATCTGATGCCGTCACTAAACACATTCCTTAAATTTTAGCCATTTGTTGAGTGTTTTTTTGGTGTCTAATCCGCATATATATCACCAATGCCCTTGAGTTTCTTGACTGTATATCTCTTAAATGTCAACATATACAAATGTGATTTTGTTTACGAAGATTTTTCAATACCGAGAACCTCGATCAGAGAGTAAAAAATGCGTAAGGTTCACAATGGTGTAAAATTAAAATGGGATATACCGGGCTAGGATTCTAGTTACAGGAACAAGGGCCAAACCAACCACCCAAGAATGGAATCGTCGAGCGAAAACACTTGACAACCTCCTAGAAGCAGTTTTTCTTGCCACCAGACCTTTCTCCATCAATTAGGAATCTGATGCCGTCACTAAACACATTCCTTAAATTGTAGCCATTTGTTGAGTGTTTTTTTTGGTGTCTAATCCGCATATATGTCACCTTTGCCCTTGATTTTCTTGACTGTATATCTCTTAAATGTCAACATATACACGTGTGATTTAGTGTACGAAGATTTTTCAATGCCGAGAACCTCGATCATAGAGTAAAAAAGGCGTAAGGTTCACAATTGTGTAAAATTAAAATGGGATATACCGGGCTAGGATTCGAGTTACAGGAACAAGGGCCAAACCAACCAGCCAAGAATGGAATCGTCGAGCGAAAATACTTGACAACCTCCTAGAAGCAGCTTTTCTTGCCACCAGACCTTTCTACGTCAATTAGGAATCTTATGCCGTCATAAAACACATTCCTCAAGTTGTAGCCATTTGTTGAGTGTTTTTTTGGTGTCTAATCCGCATATATATCACCATTGCCCTTGATTTTCTTGACTGTATATCTCTTAAATGTCAACATATACACGTGTGATTTTGTTTACGAAGATTTTTCAATGCCGAGAACCTCGATCAGAGAGTAAAAAAGGCGTAAGGTTCACAATGGTATAAAATTAAAATGGGATATACCGGGCTAGGATTCGAGTTACAGGAACAAGGGCCAAACCAACCACCCAAGAATGGAATCGTCGAGCGAAAACACTTGACAACCTCCTAGAAGCAGCTTTTGTTGCCACAAGACCTTTCTCCATCAATTAGGAATCCTATGCCGTCACTAAACACATTCCTTAAACTGTAGTCATTTGTTGAGTGTTTTTTTTGGTGTCTAATCCGCATATATATCACCATTGCCCTTGATTTTCTCGATTGTATAACTCTTAAATGTCAACCTATTCACGTGTGATTTTGTTTACGAAGATTTTTCAATCCCGAGAACCTCGATCAAAGAGTAAAAAAGGCGTAAGGTTCACAATGGTGTAAAATTAAAATGGGATATACCGGGCTAGGATTCGAGTTACAGGAACAAGGGCCAAACTAACCACCCAAGAATGGAATCGTCGAGCGAAAACACTTGACAACCTCCTAGAAGAAGCTTTTCTTGCCACCAGACCATTCTCCAACAATTAGGAATCTGATGCCGTCACTAAACACATTCCTTAAATTGTAGCCATTTGTTGAGTGTTTTTTTTTGGTGTCTATTCCGCATATATATCACCATTGCCCTTGATTTTCTTGACTGTATATCTCTTAAATGTCAACATATATACGTGTGATTTAGTTTACGAAGATTTTTCAATGCCGAGAACCTCGATCAGAGAGTAAAAAAGGCGTAAGGTTCGCAATGGTGTAAAATTAAAATGGGTTATACCGGGCTAGGATTCGAGTTACAGGAACAAGGGACAAACCAACCACCCAAGAATGGAATCCTCGAGCGAAAACACTTGACAACCTCCTAGAAGCAGCTTTTCTTGCCACCAGACATTTCTCCATCAATTAGGAATCTGATGCCGTCACTAAACCCATTCCTTAAATTGCAGCCATTTGTTGAGTGTTTTTTTTTGGTGTCTAATCCGCATATATGTCACCATTGCCCTTATTTTATTGACTGTATATCTCTTAAATGTCAACATATACACGTGTGATTTAGTTTACGAAGATTTTTCAATGCCGAGAACCTCGATCAGAGAGTAAAAAAGGCGTAAGGTTCACAATGGTGTAAAATTAAAATGGGATATACCAGGCTAGGATTCGAGTTACAGGAAAAAGGGCCAAACCAACCACCTAAGAATGGAATCGTTGAGCGAAAACACTTGACAACCTCCTAGAAGCAGCTTTTCTTGCCACCAGACCTTTCTCCATCAATTAGGAATCTGATGCCGTCACTAAACACATTCCTTAAATTGTAGCTATTTGATGAGTGTTTTTTTGGTATCTAATCCGCATATATATCACCATTGCCCTTGATTTTCTTGACTGTATATCTCTTAAATGTCAACATATACACATGTGATTTAGTTTACGAAGATTTTTCAATGCTGATAACCTCGATCAGAGAGTAAAAAAGGCGTAAGGTTCACAATGGTGTAAAATTAAAATGGGAAATACCGGCTAGGATTCGAGTTACAAGAACAAGGGCCAAACCAACCACCCAAGAATGGAATCGTCGAGCGAAAACACTTAACAACCTCCTAGAAGCTGCTTTTCTTGCCACCAGACCTTTCTCCATCAATTAGGAATCAGATGCCGTCACTAAACACATTACTTAAATTCTAGCCATTTGTTGAGTGTTTTTTTTGGTGTCTAATCCGCATATATGTCACCGTTGCCCTTGATTTTCTTGACTGTATATCTCTTAAATGTCAACATATACACGTGTGATTTAGTTTACGAAGATTTTTCAATGCCGAGAACCTCGATCAAAGAGTAAAAAAGGCATAAGGTTCACAATGGTGTAAAATTAAAATCGGATATACCGGGCTAGGATTCGAGTTACAGGAACAAGGGCCAAACCAACCACCCAAGAATGGAATCGTCGAGCGAAAATACTTGACAACCTCCTAGAACAGCTTTTCTTGCCACCAGACCTTTCTCCGTCAATTAGGAATCTGATGCCGTCACTAAACACATTCCTTAAATTGTAGCCATTTGTTGAGTGTTTTTTTTTTGTGTCTAATTCGCATATATATCAGCATTGCCCTTGATTTTCTTGACAGTATATCTCTTAAATGTCAACATATACACGTGTGATTTTGTTTACAAAGATTTTTCAATGCCGAGAACCTCGAACAGAGAGTAAAAAAGGCGTAAGGTTCACAATGGTGTAAAATTAAATGGGATATACCAGGCTAGGATTCGAGTTACAGGAACAAGGACCAAACCAACCACCCAAGAACGGAATCGTCGAGCGAAAACACTTGACAACCTCCTAGAAGCAGCTTTTGTTGCCACAAGACCTTTCTCCATCAATTAGGAATCTGATGCCGTCACTAAACACATTCTTTAAATTGTAGCCATTTGTTGAGTGTTTTTTTTGGTGTCTAATCCGCATATATATCACCATTGCCCTTGATTTTCTTGACTGTATAACTCTTAAATGTCAACATATACACGTGTGATTTTTTTTACGAAAATTTTTCAATGCCGAGAACCTCGATCAAAGAGTAAAAAATGCGTAAGGTTCACAATGGTGTAAAATTAAAATGGGATATACCGGGTTAGGATTTGAGTTACAGGAATAAGGGCCAAACCAACCATCGAAGAATGGAATCGTCGAGCGAAAACACTTGACAACCGCCTAGAAGCAGCTTTTCTTGCCACCAGACCTTTCTCCGTCAATTAGGAATCTGATGCCGTCACTAAACACATTCCTTAAATTGTAGCCATTTGTTGAGTGTTTTTTTTTGGTGTGTAATTCGCATATATATCAGCATTGCCCTTGATTTTCTTGACAGTATATCTTTTAAATGTCAACATATACACGTGTGATTTTGTTTACGAAGATTTTTCAATGCCGAGAACCTCGAACAGAGAGTAAAAAAGGCGTAAGGTTCACAATGGTGTAAAATTAAATGGGATATACCGGGCTAGGATTCGAGTTACAGGAACAAGGACCAAACCAACCACCCAAGAATGGAATCGTTGAGCGAAAACACTTGACAACCTCCTAGAAGCAGCTTTTGTTGCCACAAGACCTTTCTCCATCAATTAGGAATCTGATGCCGTCACTAAACACATTCTTTAAATTGTAGCCATTTGTTGAGTGTTTTTTTTTTGTGTCTAATCCGCATATATATCACCATTGCCCTTGATTTTCTTGACTGTATATCTCTTAAATGTCAACATATACACGTGTGATTTAGTTTACGAAGATTTTTCAATGCCGAGAACCTCGATCAGAGAGTAAAAAAGGCGTAAGGTTCACAATGGTGTAAAATTAAAATGGGAAATACCGGGCTAGGATTCGAGTTACAGGAACAAGGTCCAAACAAACCATCCAAGAATGGAATCGTCGAGCGAAAACACTTGATAACCTCCTAGAAGCAGCTTTTCTTGCAACCAGACATTTCTCCATCAATTATTAATATGATGTCATCACTAAACACATTCCTTAAATTGTAGCCATTTGTTGAGTGTTTTTTTTGTGTCTAATCCGCATATATATCACCATTGCCCTTGATTTTCTTGACTGTATATATCTTAAATGTCAACATATACACGTGTGATTTAGTTTACGAAGATTTTTCAATGCCGAGAACCTCGATCAGAGAGTAAAAAAGGCGTAAGGTTCACAATGGTGTAAAATTAAAATGGGATATAACGGGCTAGGATTCGAGTTACAGGAATAAGGGCAAACCAACCACCCAAGAATGGAATCGTCGATCGAAAACACTCGACAACCTCCTAGAAGCCGCTTTTCTAGCCACCAGACCTTTCTCCGTCAATTAGGAATCTGATGCCGTCACTAAACACATTCCTTAAATTGTAGCCATTTGTTGAGTGTTTTTTTGGTGTCTAATCCGCATATATATCACCATTTCCCTTGATTTTCTTGACTGTATATCTCTAAAATGTCAACAAATACACGTGTGATTTAGTTTACGAAGATTTTTCAATGCCGAGAAGCTCGATCAGAGAGTAAAAAAGGCGTAAGGTTCACAATGGTGTAAGATTAAAATGGGATATACAGGGCTAGGATTCGAGTTACAGGAACAAGGGCCAAACTAACCACCTAAGAATGGAATCGTCGAGCGAAAACACTTGACAACCTATTAGAAACCGCTTTTCTTGCCACCAGAACTTTCTCCAACAATTAGGAATCTGATGCCGTCACTAAACACATTCCTTAACTTGTAGCCATTTGTTGAGTGTTTTTTTTTAGTGTCTAATCCGCATATATATCACCATTGCCCTTGATTTTCTTGACTGTAAATCTCTTAAATGTAAACATATACACGTGTGATTTAGTTTACGAAGATTTTTCAATGCCGAGAACCTCGATCAAAGAGTAGAAAAGGCGTAAGGTTCACAATGGTGTAAAATTAAAATGGGATATACCGGGCTAGGATTCGAGTTACAGGAACAAGGGCCAAACCAACCACCCAAGAATGGAATCGTCGAGCGAAAACACTTGACAACCTCCTAGAAGTAGCTTTTCTTGCCACCAGACATTTCTACATCAATTAGTAATCTGATGCCGTCACTAAACACGTTCTTTAAATTGTAGCCATTTGTTGAGTGTTTTTTTTTGGTGTCTAATCCGCATATATATCACCATTGCCCTTAATTTTCTTGACTGTATATCTCTTAAATGTCAACATATACACGTGTGATTTTGTTTACGAAGATTTTTCAATGCCGAGAACCTCGAACAGAGAGTAAAAAAGGCGTAAGGTTCACAATGGTGTAAAATTAAATGGGATATACCGGGCTAGGATTCGAGTTACAGGAACAAGGACCAAACCAACCACCCAAGAATGGAATCGTCGAGCGAAAACACTTGACAACCTCGTAGAAGCAGCTTTTGTTGCCACAAGACCTTTCTCCATCAATTAGGAATCTGATGCCGTCACTAAATACATTCTTTAAATTGTAGCCATTTGTTGAGTGTTTTTTTTTGGTGTCTAATCCGCATATATATCACCATTGCCCTTGATTTTCTTGACTGTATATCTCTTAAATGTCAACATATACACGTGTGATTTAGTTTACGAAGATTTTTCAATGCCGAGAACCTCGATCAGAGAGTAAAAAAGGCGTAAGGTTCACAATGGTGTAAAATTAAAATGGGAAATACCGGGCTAGGATTCGAGTTACAGGAACAAGGTCCAAACAAACCATCCAAGAATGGAATCGTCGAGTGAAAACATTTGATAACCTCCTAGAAGCAGCTTTTCTTGCAACCAGACATTTCTCCATCAATTATTAATATGATGTCATCACTAAACACATTCCTTAAATTGTAGCCATTTGTTGATTGTTTTTTTTGTGTCTAATCCGCATATATATCACCATTGCCCTTGATTTTCTTGACTGTATATCTCTTAAATGTCAACATATACACGTGTGATTTAGTTTACGAAGATTTTTCAATGCCGAGAACCTCGATCAGAGAGTAAAAAAGACGCAAGGTTCACAATGGTGTAAAATTAAAATGGGATATAACGGGCTAGGATTCGAGTTACAGGAATAAGGGCAAACCAACCACCCAAGAATGGAATCGTCGATCGAAAACACTTGACAATCTCCAAGAAGCAGCTTTTCTAGCCACCAGACCTTTCTCCGTCAATTAGGAATCTGATGCCGTCACTAAACACATTCCTTAAATTGTATCCATTTGTTGAGTGTTTTTTTGGTGTCTAATCCGCATATATATCACCATTTCCCTTGATTTTCTTGACTGTATATCTCTAAAATGTCAACAAATACACGTGTGATTTAGTTTACAAAGATTTTTCAATGCCGAGAACCTCGATCAGAGAGTAAAAAAGGCGCAAGGTTCACAATGGTGTAAAATTAAAATGGGATATACCGGGCTAGGATTCGAGTTACAGGAACAAGGGCCAAACTAACCACCTAAGAATGGAATCGTCGAGCGAAAACACTTGACAACCTATTAGAAACAGCTTTTCTTGCCACCAGAACTTTCTCCAACAATTAGGAATCTGATGCCGTCACTTAACACATTCCTTAAATTGTAGCCATTTGTTGAGTGTTTTTTTTTGGTGTCTAATCCGCAAATATATCACCATTGCCCTTGATTTTCTTGACTGTATATCTCTTAAACGTCAACATATACACGTGTGATTTAGTTTACGAAGATTTTTCAATGCCAAGAACCTCGATCAAAGAGTAGAAAACGCGTAAGGTTCACAATGGTGTAAAATTAAAATGGGATATACCGGGCTAGGATTCGAGTTACAGGAACAAGGGCCAAACCAACCACCCAAGAATGGAATCGTCGAGCGAAAACACTTGACAACCTCCTAGAAGTAGCTTTTCTTGCCACCAGACATTTCTACTTCAATTAGTAATCTGATGCCGTCACTAAACACATTCTTTAAATTGTAGCCATTTGTTGAGTGTTTTTTTTTGGTGTCTAATCCGCATATATATCACCATTGCCCTTAATTTTCTTGACTGTATATCTCTTAAATGTCAACATATACACGTGTGATTTTGTTTACGAAGATTTTTCAATGCCGAGAACCTCGATCAGAGAGTAAAAAAGGCGTAAGGTTCACAATGGTGTAAAATTAATATGGGATATACCGGGCTAGGATTCGAGTTACAGGAACAAGGGCCAAACCAACCACCCAAGAATGGAATCGTCGAGCGAAAACACTTGACAACCTCCTAGAAGCAGCTTTTCTTGCCTCCAGACCTTTCTCCATCAATTAGGAATCTGATGTCATCACTAAACACATTTCTTAAATTGTAGCCATTTGTTGAGTGTTTTTTTTGGTGTCTAATCCGCATATATATCACCATTGCCCTTGATTTTCTTGACTGTATATCTCTTAAATGTCAACATATACACGTGTGATTTAGTTTACGAAGATTTTTCAATGCCGAGAACGTCGATCTGTGAGTAAAAAGGCGTAAGGTTCACAATGGTGTAAAATTAAAATGGGATATACCGGGCTGGGATTCGAGTTACAGGAACAAGGACCAAACTAACCACCCAAGATTGGAATCGTCGAGCGAAAACACTTGACAACCTCCTAGAAACAGCTTTTCTTGCCACCAGACCTTTCTCCATCAATTAGGAATCTGATGCCGTCACTAAACACATTCCTTAAATTGTAGCCATTTGTTGAGTGTTTTTTGTGGTGTCTAATCCGCATATATATCACAATTGGCCTCGATTTTGTTGACTGTAAATCTCTTAAATGTAAACATATACACGTGTGATTTAGTTTACAAAGATTTTTCAATGCCGAGAACCTCGATCAGAGAGTAAAAAAGGCGTAAGGTTCACAATGGTGTAAAATTAAAATGGGATATATCGGGTTCAGATTCGAGTTACAGGAACAAGGGATAAACCAACCACCCAAGAATGGAATCGTCGAGCGAAAACACCTGACAACCTCCTAGAAGCAGCTTTTCTTCCCACCAGACCTCTCTCCATCAATTAGGAATCTAATGCCGTCACTAAACACATTCCTTAAATTGTAGCCATTTGTTGAGTGTTTTTTTTGGTGTCTAATCCGCATATATATCACCATTGCCCTTGATTTTCTTGACTGTATATCTCTTAAATGTCAACATATACACGTGTGATTTAGTTTACGAAGATTTTTCAATGCCGAGAACGTCGATCTGTGAGTAAAAAGGCGTAAGGTTCACAATGGTGTAAAATTAAAATGGGATATACCGGGCTGGGATTCGAGTTACAGGAACAAGGACCAAACTAACCACCCAAGATTGGAATCGTCGAGCGAAAACACTTGACAACCTCCTAGAAACAGCTTTTCTTGCCACCAGACCTTTCTCCATCAATTAGGAATCTGATGCCGTCACTAAACACATTCCTTAAATTGTAGCCATTTGTTGAGTGTTTTTTTTTGGTGTCTAATCCGCATATATATCACCATTGGCCTCGATTTTGTTGACTGTAAATCTCTTAAATGTAAACATATACACGTGTGATTTAGTTTACAAAGATTTTTCAATGACGAGAACCTGGATCAGAGAGTAAAAAAGGCGTAAGGTTCACAATGGTGTAAAATTAAAATGGGATATATCGGGTTCGGATTCGAGTTACAGGAACAAGGGATAAACCAACCACCCAAGAATGGAATCGTCGAGCGAAAACACCTGACAACCTCCTAGAAGCAGCTTTTCTTCCCACCAGACCTTTCTCCATCAATTAGGAATCTAATGCCGTCACTAAACACATTCCTTAGATTGTAGCCATTTGTTGAGTGTTTTTTTTGGTGTCCAATCCGCATATATATCACCATTGCCCTTGATTTTCTTGACTGTATATCTCTTAAATGTCAACATATACACGTGTGATTTAGTTTACGAAGATTTTTCAATGCCGAGAACCACGATCAGAGAGTAAAAAAGGCGTAAGGTTCACAATGGTGTAAAATTAAAATAGGATATACCTTGCTAGGATTCGAGTTACAGGAACAAGGGCCAAACCAACCACCCAAGAATGGAATCGTCGAGCGAAAACACTTGACAACCTCCTAGAAGCACCTTTTCTTGCCACCAGACCTTTCTCCATCAATTAGGAATCTGATGCGGTCACTAAACACATTCCTTAAATTGTAGCCATTTGTTGAGTGTTTTTTTTGGTGTCTAATCCACATATATGTCACCATTACCCTTATTTTATTGATTGTGTATCTCTTAAATGTCAACATATACACGTGTGATTTAGTTTACGAAGATTTTTCAATGCCGAGAACCTCGATCAGAGAGTAAAAAAGGCGTAAGGTTCACAATGGTGTAAAATTAAAATTGGATACACCAGGCTAGGATTCGAGTTACAGGAACAAGGGACAAACTAACCACCCAAGAATGGAATCGTCGAGCGAAAACACTTGACAACCGCCTAGAAGCAGCTTTTCTTGCCACCAGACCCTTCTCCATCAATTAGGAATCTGATGCCGTCACTAAACACATTCCTTAAATTGTAGCTATTTGATGAATGTTTTTTTTGGTGTCTAACCCGCATATATATCACCATTGCCCTTGATTTTCTTGACTGTATATCTCTTAAATGTCAACATATACACATGTGATTTAGTTTACAAAGATTTTTCAATGCTGATAACCTCGATCAGAGAGTAAAAAAGGCGTAAGGTTCACAATGGTGTAAAATTAAAATGGGATATACTGGCTAGGATTCGAGTTACAGGAACAAGGGCCAAACCAACCACCCAAGAATGGAATCGTCGAGCAAAAACACTTGACAACCGCCTAGAAGCAGCTTTTCTTGCCACCAGACCTTTCTCCATCAATTAGGAATCTGATGCCGTCACTAAACCCATTCCTTAAATTGCAGCCATTTGTTGAGTGTTTTTTTTTTGCTGTCTAATCCGCATATATGTCACCATTGCCCTTATTTTATTGACTGTATATCTCTTAAATGTCAACATATACACGTGTGATTTAGTTTACGAAGATTTTTCAATGCCGAGTACCTCGATCAGAGAGTAAAAAAAGCGTAAGGTTCACAATGGTGTAAAATTAAAATGGGATATACCAGGTTAGGATTTGTTGGATCTGAGTTTCTTTTTGATTGTATTTTCGTTTGTAATTAAGATGGAAATGAAAGAGTTGTGCAGCGGAAATAAGATGAAAGCAAACTTTGCATACAATCAAACGAGAGTAATACTTTTATCAAACATCTTTACACAATGAATCGAAAGATTGAATTTGTTTCAACAACGATTACAATGATTGATGTAAGAATGCAAACTCCCCCTCAGCCAGAGCTCAGTAGTTTGTTCGTGCAAAGAAGACGATGTGGTGAAAGAGCTAATAGAACAGTACAAAGTACTGAACTATTTATAGGCACTTGCAAACCACTGAGCATCTTAGCTGACGTCACCATGAAAGTGACATCTAACCCCCTAACAAACTCTAACTACTGATCTATAAACACTGATGTACTAAACTACTGTTATTACATTATATTACATAAAAGACACTTAAACTGCTGCTGCATCCTTCCACTGCTGTGAACCCAGCAGTGCTTGTCCGGATCAGCAGTACTTGACCCAAGGCAGTAGATTGAGTCAACAGAGCTTTGATCTTCCATCAGTCTTTGACATTGGTCAGTAGATATAAAGCAGTAGTTGTAGGTTAGCACTTAGTATGATCAGCAGATAGGAGGTCAGCAGATATGAAACCACTTTCAAGGGGAGAGATTTGCATAAACCAACTGTAAACGTCTGCTTATTCTGGATCCACTGCTTTGATCCAGTTTTGGCTTTACATTATCTGTTCCTCTGATAGGGTTCAATCCCAACAATCTCCCCCTGGAACAGATAATGCCAAAACTCTTCATTATTTGTGGAAATCTTTATTGCCTCAACAACAGCTCCCTTATCTGACCTTTAAATTGTAATTCAAAGTCTAGGGCATCTGTATCTTCATCATCCCTGCTGAGTGGAAGATCAAGGAGATCCTGCAAATCTTCAAGACTCAGGCCAAGAGCTTGTTCCCTTGATATTTTCTCCACTCCTCCACCAGACCTGAGCAAAGTCAATACGCAGGTCTGTTTGTCAGTTTCCCACTTTTGTATTTTTGAGCCTGGAGGGTTTCTTGGGAGATGTTTATTTGCAAAAGTATTTGGAGAGGCTGGCCTGATCAAAGCTGGCTGAGCAGCGGTTGCAGATTGTTCCAATTCAAGATCTTCCTTTATCATTACTTCTGTGCCAGCTTTTACAATGGCATCTCCAGCTAAAAGATCTTGAATTGTTTCCATGCTAAACTGGTTTTTGCTCCTTCTTTTGTAGATGGCAGCACTAGCTGGAGCAGTGGTTCTTTTGACTTGCAGCTTTGGTGGTCTTTTTGAAACTGCTGCTTTGGAATAGTCAGGCTTTTGTGGAACTGAAGGATCTTTCTTTCTTAATTGTTCCAACTTTTTGTAAGTAGCCCTGACAACATCTTCTTTCCATCTAGCAACTTGTCTTTTGTTTCCATAATCAGCTGCTACCAGTTCCTCTTTCATTCTCTTCAGCTCTTCCTGTTTGTCAGGTACATTCTTTCTAAACTCTGCCCAGTTAGGAGGAGTGTGAGTGACTTTCCTTTTTATCATGTCTTGAATTCTTGCTGCTTCATTTTCAAGTTCAGGAATAGTCCACTCTTTGTACATGTATATCTCTCCTTTGTACTTCTTGTGAGCCATGATGCTTTCAATGTAGTCTTTCTTCAGATTTTCAGCTGATCTTTCAGAAATTTGTTGACTAACATTTTTTGCAAATTGCTCTAGGGATCTGACTTGTGTGAGCAGATATTGAAAATTTCTTGAAATTTCTTTGTCAGACTTCCCTTGTGTGTTTCTTTTTGAGATATCCTCTGCTTGCTTGGCTTTGATTTCCAAGTATTCATCAACATTTTTAGGCCAAGGATATCCCTTTATTGATGGCAAACTCCTTTTGGCAGGGTCATCCTCATAATAGAAGGATTTTATTTCATCTCTAACAGCTGCTAGTTCAAGAGGAAATTGAACACCTGCAGGAGGTAAGGGCTTGTACATTGGAACCGAAGAGAGAGGAACAGGTTTTGGGATTGTGACAAGTGTTAAAGATTTTGAAGATGTTTGTGGTGGTGAATTGTCATCATCTTTGAGAATTAGTCTTCTCCTTTTTGTAGGAGGGACTGATGATGTTTTGGATGGAACAGTGGTGGTAGAAGTATAGGCAGTGGATTATGATTGACTGACAGCTGTTGAAACAACTGGTGTTTCAACCACTGTTGTCATTACAACAGATGTTATAACATCTGCTGTCTTCTGCTGTATGTCAGCAGGTGTTGTTTTTGGTGGTGATGATGGTAAAGTAGTGGATGTTGTGTGTGTTGAAGTGGTGTGTGTTGATGGAACAACTGTTTGGTAAGCAGTAGTTTTTGTAACTCCTGATGCATCAGCTGTTTTGTGTGGTGGTTTTTGAGCAGACTTTGAACGTCTGATAGGAATGGATTTGGGTTGCCTCACTTTTCTAGTAGGCCTCTTCTTTTCCTCAACTGGATTTTCATGATCCCTTGACCCAGAAGTACCCTGATCTGGATGATCCATTCTGTCCACCCTGGCTTTCCTTTTGGCCTCTCTATCTCTTTTTACACTTGCAACTGCTTCTGCTAGTGCATTTGTTGTCACATCAATTTTCTTGCTACCATCTGGCAAAGGGATCTCTTTGGTCATGTTTGAATTTTCTGGTTCAAGATAGAGACCATCCTCTATACCCTTCCTTTTCCATTCCTTAATTTTCTCCCCCTTTTTGGCATTATCTTCTGGGAGTTGAGAAATGTAGCGGACATTTGGAGGAGCAGTGCCAGTGGTTTGCAAGATCTGAGTTTTGAGAGCCTTCAGATCAGCCTGAGTGTTCTTGAACCTTGACTCCATTGCATTTCTCAGCTGTTGGACATGTTTTTCATGTTGCTGATCTGCTAATTGTGCTTGTTGATGGAGAAAAGGTTGAAACAAGTTCCAGAGCTCATTTGTAGCAGGTGCCCTTTGTGGAGCAGGTGCTTGAGGTGGAACAGCAGTTGATTGTACCTTCTGAACTTGTAACACCTGTTGTAGCATATCTTTGAGTTCTGCAACAGAGTTATCAAGCTTTGCAATACGATCCGTCAATTTCTGGTACTTTAAACCATCACCCAAGTTAATGGGATCATCTGATTTCCCACTAGCAGTGGTTTTATCAGTGGTAGATGTAGGGAATATCCTCCAAACATTAACCACTGATGCCCCTTTTTCTTGGTACTGGGGTCTTCTTCCTTCAACACTTGACAACCTTTTGATGTTGCCAGTAGGATAAATAAATCCACTGGTGGTTGGCAGAGGTGCTATAAAAGGAATTGCCTCCAAGGAAGTCTTATGAATGTAACCACTGTCCAAATGTAACCCAGTGGGTGTAACAGTTGTAGTGGCTGCTTCACTTGGATTACCACCAAGAGTTACTTGTAACTCAAGGGGTGTAACCTCCTCAGGTTGTGTTGGTGGGTTAGCAAAGATTGATACATCAGACCCAGTCAGTTGTTGAGGTATATTCTCATTAATAGGTGATTGAGAAGGACTGGATAATGCCTGGTTCAAATCAATTGCATCCAACAGTGGTTTTATTGGTGAGGGAAATGTGGATGTGATGGTTGGTGTAGAAATAGGATGTGTCCCGGGCATTGGACTGTGGATGATAGAAACGAGTGTTTCCAGAGCATCATGATGTGGAGACCCTATTTGTACAACCTGTTCTTTTTATGAAGAAACAGGAGGAGTTTCGGTTATGGTTTGAGATATTTGTACCAACTGCTGTGAGGAAGTAGCAGCAGTGGTTTCTTGTGACTTTTGTGTTGTCACTGGCAGGAGCTCTGGTATCTCATCCTCCAGAGATGCCTTTTTGAGGGTTTTGGGGGGTTTTTGTGTTTTTCTTTTTGTTGGCTTTTTGGTGATTTTTGGTGTGGGTTTCAAAGCAGTTGTGCTGCTGCTCTGATCACCTTGAGCAGTGGGCTCAGCAGCAGATACCTGAGGAGCAGTTGTAACTGCTAAAATCTGCTCAGGCACCTCTGCTTGTGTTTTGCAAGGTGCTAACATTCTTGAAAAAGTTTCAGTTGTTAAACTGTTTATTTGAGTAGAATCACCTTGGTTTATTATAGCTAAATCATCCTTACTGAATTTCTTTGAAAAATAGTAACTTAAAAACCTTGGAAACAGTAAGAATGATTTTGTTTCAACATTATTAACCAAATCTTTAAAAATTTCCCGAGAATAGTTAAAATTTTCTCCTTGAAGAATAGCATATCCCAGATTTTGAATCTTTAAAGGGATTTCATTAAAAGAAGTGGTTTTGTTTGAAACACATAGTAGGAGGGTATGAAATAAAAATCTGGTTGCAGAAGGAAAATAACCTTTTTCTAAGGTAATTTTCTTCATCATTGTGGCTTCATACCCTCGCTCAATGAAGTCAATTTTTAACTCGTTTTTAGTGAAAGAAATTTTACCTTCCTGATCATCGAGTTGAAAGACCTCTGAAATGGATTGTGACGTGATTTGGACAGCTTTACCCTTTATAGAAGAGTTTATGGTGGTTGCAGTGTCGCCTTGTTTTTCAAGGATTGCATTTTTCCAGAACTCCCTTTGGGTCGCCAAATAGATTGGTGCATCGGCAGTGATCAAGGTTTTGTACTTTGATTTTGCCATGAGATCAATGATGGAATCGAACACGTTGGTGGTTCCTGGTTTTGTGAGAAGACCCAGGAGATTGTGAGATGGTTTATGTGGAATTTCAGTGGAGATTGCCTTTTGGGAGGCTATGTTCGAGGATGATTTGGATGAGGGTTTTGAAGATTTCTTTGATTTTGTCATTTTGAGGATGATTGATCGACGAAATTTGTGAAGAAGTGTGAAGAAAAACTGCTTTGAGAAGAGAATTTTTAAGAATTCAATTCGACAGTAAAACCCTGTTTTGATGGTGAGTGGGGGATTTTATAGGGAAGAAAGTGAATGCTGAGGTGGCAGCCGTTACAAAAGGTCTGACCAATATGTACTGTCCACGTGACAACCCCTGTTGAAAGTGAAGGACAGTACTTTTGTTGAAAGTGACTGATGAAGGCAGTGGTATGAAAGCAGTGGATGATTTTTACTATCAGTGGATAGCATATCAGTGGATAAGACACTGCTTTTGAACAACAGAGTTTATCAAAATAATGAGAGAGCAGGGGTTGACTTTCAGCAGTGGACAGACTTTTGAAGTATAGCAGACTTTTGAACAATCAGTGGTTAATGGCAGACTTTTAAGGACTTAATGAAAAAATTTCATTTTTAACTATTTTTAAGGATGGAGTTTTGATTTTCTGAAAACATTTTGTTGCTTTTATTCATAGAAGAACAAGATGTTGCTTGTTATTCCATGTTCAGCATCCCAATCCTAGAGACCAAACTTTCAAAAGTGGCTGTATCAAGTGCTTTTGTGAGCACATCAGCCAGCTGGTCTTTAGTTGGGACATGATGCAGAGAAATCAAACCTTTTTCATAGCAGTCCCTCACAAAGTGATGTCTGATGTCGATATGTTTGGTGGTTGAGTGGGAAACTGGATTTTTGATGATATTTTCTGCTGCCTGACTGTCCAACATGAGTGGTGTCTTTAAGGCAGTGATACCAAAATCCAGCAACTGATTTTGAAGCCACAGGAGTTGGGCTGTACAGCTTGCAGCAGCAATGTATTCAGCTTCAGCAGTGGATGTTGAAACAGCTGCTTGCTTTTTGCTTTGCCAAGAAACTAAGCAATCACCTAGAAATTGGCACCCTACTGATGTGGACTTCCTTGTGGTGTGACATACAGCAAAGTCACTGTCTGAGAAACCTGAAAGCTTGATATTCCCATTAGCTGGATACCAGATACCAAGTGTGGGAGCACCTTTTATGTATCTGAAGATCCTTTTTACAGCAATGAGATTTGATTTTCAGGGAGCTGATTGACTTCTTGCACAGACACATGTGGCAAACATGATGTCTGGTCTAGATGCAGTTAGGTACAATAGAGACCCAATCATGCTTCTATAAAGTGTTTGGTCAATCAGCTCATCTTTTTCATCAGACATGACCAGCTTATTTGTTGCCATGGGTGTGCTGCATGGTTTACAATCATTCATATCAAATTTGGTTATAAGTTCTTTAGCATATTTGCTTTGATGAATGAGAGTTCCATTTTGCAATTGCTGTACTTGGAGACCAAGAAAGCATTGCAGCTCACCCATAACACTCATTTCAAACTCAGCTGTCATGAGTTCTCTAAACTCTGCACACATTGAGTTACATGTGCTTCCAAAAATAATGTCATCCACATAAATCTGGACAATCATTAAATCCTTCCCTCTCCATTTTAAAAATAGTGTTTTATCAATGGTACCTCTTTTGAAACCATTTGAGAGTAGGAAGTTGGAAAGAGTTTCATACCAGGCCCTTGGTGCTTGTTTCAAGCCATACAAGGCTTTGTTTAGCCTGTAGACATGATCTGGATAAAATGGATCCTCAAAACCTGGAGGTTGACAAACATACACCTCTTCTTGAATTGTACCATGGAGGAAAGCACTTTTGATATCCATTTGAAACACCTTCATATTGTGGTTGACAGCAAAGGCCAGGAACAGTCTAATTGCTTCTAATCTTGCAACAGGGGCAAATGTTTCATCATAATCAATCCCCTCTTCCTGTCTGTAACCTTGAACCACAAGCCTGGCTTTATTCTTGACAACAATACCCCTTTCATCAGTTTTGTTCTTGAAGACCCACTTTGTGCCAATGGGACTAACCTCTTCTGGCAGTGGTACAAGCTCCCATACTTGTTGTCTTTTAAACTGTTGGAGTTCCTCTTGCATGGCTTCTACCCAGCTGTTGTCTTTCAGTGCCTCTTGGTACTTGACTGGCTGATGGAGTGATAGAAAACCAGCAAAAAGACAAATGTTTTGGGTTTGGCTTCTTGTGAGCACCCCTTCATTTATGTTGCCAATGATTTGATCAGGTGGATGAGATCTCAAGAAGATTAAATCTCCTTGGTATGGTATGATGGCATTGGTTGGTGAAGGCTGCAAATGTGTATCATCTGAGCTAACCACTGCTGGGGACTTTGATGATCCAGCAGTGGCTTCAAAAGGTGGTGGTATAGGAGGTAATGAAGTGGACATCTGCTGACTTTTATCCACTGTTTGAGGACTTTTGTCAGCAGTGTTTGAGGATGTGGAAGCAGTGGTTGATGGGCTACTTTGGTCAACAACTGTTGAGGTAGCAGTGGTAGAGCTTTGACAACTGTTTTGAACAGCTGATGCTTTTCCCTTTGTGGCAGACCTTTGAGGGATGATGATTTCATACCCATAGTCTGGTGTTGTATCCTCTGATGGACCTGCACTGTTAGTCTTGACAGCAGTATTTTCAAAAGTGAATTTTTCAAGATCAAACAGATCTGCAGGGTTTGCTGGGATTTTCATTGATGAAAGTTCATTGAACTTAACATTCAAAGTCTCCTCCACTGCCTTGGTCCGTGTATTAAACACTTTGTAGGCCTTGGCAGTGGTTGAGTATCCCAGATGATAACCACAATCAATTTTGGCTGCAAATTTTGAAATGGAATCTTTTAAGTTCAAAATAAAGCATGGGCAGCCAAACACTTTGAAATATGAGATCAGTGGTTTAATTTTATACAGAATTTCATAGGCAGTCTTTTTGTGCCTGGGGTTTATTAAAACTCTGTTCTGAACATAGCAAGCAGTGTTTACTGCCTCTGCCCAGAAAGTTAAAGGCAAACCTGAATCTGCAAGCATGGTTCTGGCAGCCTCAATCAGAGTTCTGTTCTTCCTTTCCACTACCCCATTCTGCTCTGGTGTTCTTGGGATGCTGTACTGCCTTACAATCCCTTTCTTCACACAGAAGGCATCCAACTCCCTATTTTTGAATTCTGTGCCATTGTCACTCCTGAAGCTTTTTACTGGAAGGTCAAATTGCTTTTCAACCTGTATTACAAAGTCTTGCAAAATGCCTGCAGTTTCATCTTTTGAGTGCAAAAAGAAAGTCCATGTGAACCTAGAAAAGTCATCAACAATAACCAAACAATATCTTTTCTTTTTAAGGCTCATGGCTTGAACTGGGCCAAACAAATCCATGTGTAGCATTTGCAAGCACTGGGTTGTTTTGGACTCTTCAATGGACTTATAAGAACTTTTATGCTGTTTTCCTTTTAAACAGGAAATGCAATGTTCAGGACATGAAAACAATTTTTGTGGTAGGCCTCTCACCAAACCATTTTTTGAAATTTCTGTGATTGTCTTAAGATTTGTGTGTCCCAGCCTTCTGTGCCAAAGTTCTATCTCTTTGTTAGAGGCAGCTGAGAACAGACAGGCATCAGCTCTGGGACACTCTTTTGACATGTCAACAACATAAACATTGCCACTTCTTTGAGCAACAAGTTTAGTTTGACCAGTTTTGATTATTGCTTCAATCTTTTTGACCATTTCTGGTCCAACAACCCTACAACAGTCTTTTGTGAAGAATGACCCAAATCCCTTGTCACTCATTTGGGACACACTCAGAAGGTTGAATTTTAGATTGTCTTTTAGATTGACATTTTCAAATTTTACATTTCCAGATTGCACTGTTCCAGACCCCAAAACTTTCCCTTTACTATTATTCCCAAAGGATATATCACCCCCACCATGGATTTTAAAGTCTTTGAGGAGGGCTTTACATCCTGTCATGTGCCTGGAGCCTCCACTGTCTACATACCAAAGACTATCAAAGCATGCAGAAGCTCCCTGCACATGAAGTAAAAGGATTAGTTCATTAAGGTCTCCAAAGCCAGCAGGGCTTTGGATGGGGTCTCAACAGTGTCTGGGATGGATGCAGAATGATGGACAGTGGTTAGGTCAGAGGTTTGAACTGTTTTAGAACAGTGTTTCTCTAACCACTGTTGTGGGTCCTGACCAATCATCTGCTGGTAACCAAAAGGATGCCTGTTCACTTTGGGTTTAGAGGGCCTTTTGTAGGCCTCATAAACATGTGGAATCCTTTGGTAAGACTGTTTTTCTCTGCCTTTTCTGAACTGATTGGCAGGGGGTGCATCAGTAACCTGAACATCTCTTTTGACAGATGTTTGGTTCAGCTGTTTTGTAACAGCTGTTTGTACTGGCACAAACAGTGGTTGTTTCTTGGTGAATTTGACAGATGTTGATGATGATGATGGACTCAAAGATGTTTTAGCAATGTACTCATTCTTTTTCACATCAAAGTTTTTGAGGTACACACATGCTTGAGTTTTGTGGTTTGTTTTCCCACAGACAATGCAGCTTTCTGCTGAAACAATGACACTTGTTTTGTTTAGATCATAAGCTTTTAAGTGGAAACAGTCTTTTGTTAGATGATTCCTTTTCTCACAGAATTCACAAAACAGGTTATCAATTTTTTCTTTCTTCTTTCTCTTTTCAGATTCCTTTGCAGCAGAGGTTTTAACCACTGCTGGGATATCTTTGAGAGGTATGACTTTAGCTTTTGGAGCTTTAGCACCATCAATTGATGTAAAGTCCATTGGCTTGAAATTTTCAAGAATATCACACTCATCAGACCATTTTGGTTTAAACTGATGATCTTCAAGCTCCTTGAAAGTGGAGGAACCCATTGGTCTGTTAAGTGTGATTTTGTTACCAAGTTTGTCAGTGATTTTCACTTCTTGGCCATTCTTGTTTGTGGGGATAAGCTCAGTAGCTTCATCAGTGGTTTGAACAGAGTTTTCAAAAGCAGTGTTTTCATCATCATATTTTCTATACCCAACCCCAAACTTCACATTGCTTTTTCTCTGTTTTTCAAGCATAACCTCATATCCTTTGCAGGATTCCACCCATCTTTCACAAGTAATCTGGGCAGACTCCAACTCCTTTTTGCAAACTTGGTATTTTTCTACCATAGTTTGAAGTTGGGTTTTGGTTATACTTTGCTCTTCTTTTAAACAGCTGATTTCTTTTTCCTTTTCAGTCAATTTGTTTTTAAGTTCTTTTAAAGAGCTTTCAAATTTGACCTCATCAGTTAAGATTTTATCCCGAAGGTTTTCATTCACCTCTTTGATGTTAGCAAAAGCAATTATGCAATTGTCTGAACACAGTTTTTCAAGAACTTGAGGAGATACCTTAGCAGCTGCCATCATTGCACAATCACATTGATGATCTTCATCATCATCAGCTCTTACCTTCTTTTCACCAGCCTTTTCTTCTTTCTCTTCTTCTTTGTCCTCTATGGACCATGGATCTGTCATTGGTTCAATCAGAGTACCTGAACTTTCTCCCAACAGTAGTTCACCAGCCACAGCAGTAACCACTGCTTCAGTCACCTCTTCCACTGTTTCAAAGCACTGCTGTTCCTCCTCAGCTTCAATCCCCTCCTGTATTGACTCTAATGCCATCAAACAAAACTCATCATGTGAGGGTTCATTAAAAGCATAGAGTGCAAAATTTTCATCATTAAGATCTTCAGGCATACTGCTCCAGTCAACAAACCCTTGAGTGAAAAAACTTTGTTGATCTGGTTGTGCTGCTGCTGGAGCAGTGGTTTGAGGTGCAACAGTTTGCACTTGTACCTGGGGAGCAGGGGTTTGAACATATTGGATTTGTGGAACAGTAGTTTGGACATAGTGTACTGGCACAGGGGCAGCAGCATAGTGAGCAGTGTTCACTTGAGCTGCTGGGGTATACTGGGTATAGTGCACAGTGCTTTGGTTTTGAGGTCTAGGATTTGAGCTAGGATGAGTAATTATGGGACCAGTAGTTTGACTCCTACATTCCCTAGCGAAATGTCCCAACCTATTACACTTGTAGCACTTAATTTTCGATTTATCCAACCCAACCCTTAGATTCCCATGCAGACCTGGGAATTTTCGCCCTGTTCTTTTGTAGAATTTGCTAGTTCTAACACTTAGCAAAGCCAGTTGGTGCAGGATGTCCATTTCCTCTAAATCAGTGGGATCAAAATGTTGCAAATCATTTAGTTCAAAGCTTAAGTTATCTGACATCTGGTTTTCGTTTGCAGTGAATGCATAACTTGCAGAGTGAGGATAAGGGTTGTTAAAATTTGCACCAGCAGTTATGTCAATGAAGTGATCATAACCCTGGTCCTTACCACTGCTCCCAGATTCTTCTTGACCCAGAAGAGCAGTATTACCGAATGTGTAATCATCAACGGCTTTTCCTGACTCTTGTAACTTCCTTTTCTGGTTCAACTCCCTTTCGTAGGTCAGGAGTCGACCATGGAGTTGGGTCAAGGTCAGATCCTTGAACTCAGGTGAATTTCTGGTGACAAAGGCTATAGTATCCCATTTTTCGGGCAGTGACCTGAGGAACCTGCTGTTTTGAGTCGAGTTTGTAAAGGTAGTATTAACAAGCCTCAGTTCACTGATGAGACAACTAAACCGCTCAAATTGTTGAGTCAGTGATTCACCTCTAACATGACAAAATGTTTCATACTGTTGGTTCAGGATTTCCCTATTGTTTTCTATGACTTCTTCAGTACCTCCAAACTGTTCCTTAAGTGCGTCCCACAATTCTTTGGCACTGTTACAGTGTAACAGTCCAGCATATATTTCATTGGGCTGCGCTGATGCTATGATGCTAAACGCTTTAGCATCTAGTTCGATCTTTTGAAAATCGGTTTCGGTGTAATTTTCAACTGGTTTTGGAACGAACTTTTTAGCATCTTCAGCGCTTGGCACTGAAGGAACATGAGGACCAAAGGTGACAGACCTCCAACAACCTGTGCTTTGTTGAGCGAGGATGTGACCCATCCTCCTCTGCCAGATGTTGTACTCATTTCTTTTTAGCATAGGTGGTTTAAAAAGTGAGCCGATGTTGTTTTTATCATCCTGAGATTGTGACGTCATTCTTGTTGTTTTACAGACACTGAGAAATCAACTTTAATGGTGATTAATCCTTGCTCTGTTTTTCAACGGACGAACAAACGATCAGTATCAACTGTTATGAGCTGAACTATTTACGTCAAAATGATTGTTAAATCAAATTTGACTGTCCAAGCTCTGATACCAATTGTTGGATCTGAGTTTCTTTTTGATTGTATTTTCGTTTGTAATTAAGATGGAAATGAAAGAGTTGTGCAGCGGAAATAAGATGAAAGCAAACTTTGCATACAATCAAACGAGAGTAATACTTTTATCAAACATCTTTACACAATGAATCGAAAGATTGAATTTGTTTCAACAACGATTACAATGATTGATGTAAGAATGCAAACTCCCCCTCAGCCAGAGCTCAGTAGTTTGTTCGTGCAAAGAAGACGATGTGGTGAAAGAGCTAATAGAACAGTACAAAGTACTGAACTATTTATAGGCACTTGAAAACCACTGAGCATCTTAGCTGACGTCACCATGAAAGTGACATCTAACCTCCTAACAAACTCTAACTACTGATCTATAAACACTGATGTACTAAACTACTGCTATTACATTATATTACATAAAAGACACTTAAACTGCTGCTGCATCCTTCCACTGCTGTGAACCCAGCAGTGCTTGTCCGGATCAGCAGTACTTGACCCAAGGCAGTAGATTGAGTCAACAGAGCTTTGATCTTCCATCAGTCTTTGACATTGGTCAGTAGATATAAAGCAGTAGTTGTAGGTCAGCACTTAGTATGATCAGCAGATAGGAGGTCAGCAGATATGAAACCACTTTCAAGGGGAGAGATTTGCATAAACCAACTGTAAACGTCTGCTTATTTTGGATCCACTGCTTTGATCCAGTTTTGGCTTTACATTATCTGTTCCTCTGATAGGGTTCAATCCCAACAGGATTCGAGTTACAGGAACAAGGGCCAAACCAACCACCCAAGAATGGAATCATCGAGCGAAAACACTTGACAACCGCCTAGAAGCAGCTTTTCTTGCCACCAGACCTTTCTCCATCAATTAGGAATCTGATGCCGTCACTAAACACATTCCTTAAATTGTAGCTATTTGATGAGTGTTTTTTTTGGTGTCTAATCCGCATATATATCACCATTGCCCTTGATTTTCTTGACTGTATATCTCTTAAATGTCAACATATACACATGTGATTTAGTTTACGAAGATTTTTCAATGCTGATAACCTCGATCAGAGAGTAAAAAAGGCATAAGGTTCACAATGGTGTAAAATTAAAATGGGATATACCGGCTAGGATTCGAGTTACAGGAGCAAAGGCCAAACCAACCACCCAAGAATGGAATCGTCGAGCGAAAACACTTGACAACCGCCTAGATGCAGCTTTACTTGCCACCAGACCTTTCTCCATCAATTAGGAATCTGATGCCGTCACTAAACACATTCCTTAAATTGTAGCTATTTGATGAGTGTTTTTTTTTGGTGTCTAATCCGCATATATATCACCATTGCCCTTGATTTTCTTGACTGTATATCTCTTAAATGTCAACATATACACATGTGATTTAGTTTACGAAGATTTTTCAATGCTGATAACCTCGATCAGAGAGTAAAAAAGGCATAAGGTTCACAATGGTGTCAAATTAAAATGGGATATACCGGCTAGGATTCGAGTTACAGGAGCAAAGGCCAAACCAACCACCCAAGAATGGAATCGTCGAGCGAAAACACTTGACAACCGCCTAGATGCAGCTTTACTTGCCACCAGGCCCTTCTCCATCAATTAGGAACCTGATGCCTTCACTAAACACATTCTTCAAATTGTAGCCATTTGTTGAGTGTTTTTTTTTTGGTGTCTAATCCGCATATATATCACCATTGCCCTTGATTTTCTTGACTGTATATCTCTTAAATATCAACATATACACGTGTGAGTTAGTTTATGAACATTTTTCAATGCCGAAAACCTCGATCAGAGAGTAAAAAAGGCATAAGGATGGTGTAAAATTAAAATGGAATATACCTGGCTAGGATTCGAGTTACAAGAACAAGGGCTAAGCCAACCACCCAAGAATGAAATCGTCGAGCGAAAACACTTTACAACCTCCTAGAAGCAGCTTTTCTTGCCACCAGACCTTTCTCTATCAATTAGGAATCTGATGCCGTCACTAAACACATTCCTTAAATTGTAGCCAATTGTTGAGTGTTTTTTTTGTTGTCTAATTCACATATATATCACCATTGCTCTTGATTTTCTTGACTGTATATCTCTTAAATGTCAACATATACACGTGTGATTTAGTTTACGAAGATTTTTCAATGCCGAGAACCACGATCAGAGAGTAAAAAAGGCGTAAGGTTCACAATGGTGTAAAATTAAAATGGGATATACCGGGCAAGGATTCGAGTTACAGGAACAAGGGCCAAACCAACCACCCAAGAATGGAATCGTCGAGCGAAAACACTTGACAACCTCCTAGAAGCAGCTTTTCTTGCCACCAGACCTTTCTCCATCAATTAGGAATCTGATGCCGTCACTAAACACATTCCTTAAATTCTAGCCATTTGTTGAGTGTTTTTTTTTGGTGTCTAATCTGCATATATATCACCATTGCCCTTGATTTTCTTGATTGTATATCTCTTAAATGTCTAACATATACACGTGTGATTTAGTTTACAAAGATTTTTCAATGCCGAGAACCTCGATCAGAGAGTAAAAAAGGTGTAAGGTTCACAATGGTGTAAAATTAAAATTAGATATACCGGGCTAGGATTCGAGTTACAGGAATAAGGGCAAACCAACCACCCAAGAATGGAATCGTCGATTGAAAACACTTGACAACCTCCTAGAAGTAGCTTTTCTAGCCACCAGACCTTTCTCCGTCAATTAGGAATCTGATGCCGTCACTAAACACATTTCTTAAATTGTAGCCATTTGTTGAGTGTTTTTTTGGTGTCTAATCCGCATATATATCACCATTGCCCTTGATTTTCTTGACTGTATATCTCTAAAATGTCAACATATACACGTGTGATTTAGTTTACGAAGATTTTTCAATGCCGAGAACCTCGATCAGAGAGTAAAAAAGGCGTAAGGTTCACAATGGTGTAAAATTAAAATGGGATATACCGGGCTTGAATTCGAGTTACAGGAACAAGGGACAAACTAACCACCCAAGAATGGAATCGTCGAGCGAAAACACTTGACAACCTCCTAGAAACAGCTTTTCTTGCCACCAGAACTTTCTCCAACAATTTGGAATCTGATGCCGTCACTAAACACATTCCTTAAATTGTAGCCATTTGTTGAGTGTTTTTTTTGGTGTCTAATCCGCATATATATCACCATTGCCCTTGATTTTCTTGACTGTATATCTCTTAAATGTCAACATATACACGTGTGATTTAGTTTACGAAGATTTTTCAATGCCGAGAACCTCGATCAGAGAGTAGAAAAGGCGTAAGGTTCACAATGGTGTAAAATTAAAATGGGATTTACCGGGCTAGGATCCGAATTACAGGAACAAGGGCAAAACCAACCACCCAAGAATGGAATCGTCGAGCGAAAACACTTGACAACCTCCTAGAAGCAGCTTTTCTTGCCACCAGACCTTTTTCCATCAATTAGGAATATGATGCCGTCACTAAACACATTTCTTAAGTTGTAGCCATTTGTTGAGTGTTTTTTTTTGGTGTCTAATCCGCATATATATCACCATTGCCCTTGATTTTCTTGACTGTATATGTCTTAAATGTCAACATGTACACGTGTGATTTAGTTTACGAAGATTTTTCAATGCCGAGAACCTCGATCAGAGAGTAAAAAAGGCGTAAGGTTCACAATGGTGTAAAATTAAAATGGGATATACCGGGCTAGGATTCGAGTTACGGGAACAAGGGCCAAACCAACCACCCAAGAATGGAATCGTGGAGCGAAAACACTTGACAACCTCCTAGAAGCAGCTTTTCTTGCCACCAGACATTTCTCCATCAATTAGTAATCTCATGCCGTCACTAAACACATTCCTTAAATTGTAGCAATTTGTTGAGTGTTTTTTTTGGTGTCTAATCCGCATATATATCACCATTGCCCTTGATTTTGTTGACTGTAAATCTCTTAAATGTAAACATATACACGTGTGATTTAGTTTACGAAGATTTTTCAATGCCGAGAACCTCGATCAGAGAGTAAAAAAGGCGTAAGGTTCACAATGGTGTAAAATTAAAATGGGATATATCGGGTTAGGATTCGACTTACAGGAACAAGGGATAAACCAACCACCCAAGAATGGAATCGTCGAGCGAAAACACCTGACAACCTCCTAGAAGCAGCTTTTCTTCCCACCAGACCTTTCTCCATCAGTTAGGAATCTAATACCGTCACTAAACACATTCCTTAAATTGTAGCCATTTGTTGAGTGTTTTTTTTGGTGTCTAATCCGCATATATATCACCATTGCCCTTGATTTTCTTGACTGTATATCTCTTAAATGTCAACATATACACGTGTGATTTAGTTTACGAAGATTTTTCAATGCCGAGAACCTTGATCTGAGAGTAAAAAAGACATAAGGTTCACAATGGTGTAAAATTAAAATGGGATATACCTTGCTAGGATTCGAGTTACAGGAACAAGGGCCAAACCAACCACCCAAGAATGGAATCGACGAGCGAAAACACTTGACAACCTCTTAGAAGCAGCTTTTCTTGCCACCAGACCCTTCTCCAGCAATTAGGAATCTGATGCCGTCACTAAACACATTCCTTAAATTGTAGCCATTTGTTAAGTGTTTTTTTTGGTGTCTAATCCGCATATATATCACCATTGCCCTTGATTTTCTTGTCTGTATATCTCTTAAATGTCAACATATACACGTGTGATTTAGTTTACGAAGATTTTTCAATGCCGAGAACCTCGATCAGAGAGTAAAAAAGGCGTAAGGTTCACAATGGTGTAAAATTAAAATGGGATATACCTTGCTAGGATTCGAGTTACAGGAACAAGGGCCAAACCAACCACCCAAGAATGGAATCGTCGAGAGAAAACACTTTACAACCTCCTAGAAGCAGCTTTTCTTGCCACAGACCTATCTCTATCAATTAGGAATCTGATACCGTCACTAAACACATTCCTTAAATTGTAGCCAATTGTTGAGTGTTTTTTTTTTGTTGTCTAATTCGCATATATGTCACCATTGCTCTTGATTTTCTTGACTGTATATATCTTAAATGTTAACATATACACGTGTGATTTAGTTTACGAAGACTTTTCAATGCCAAGAACCTCGATCAGAGAGTAAAAAAGGCGTAAGGTTCACAATGGTGTAAAATTAAAATGGGATATACCGGGCAAGGATTCGAGTTACAGGAACAAGGGCCAAACCAACCACCCAAGAATGGAATCGTCAAGCGAAAACACTTTACAACCTCCTAGAAGCAGCTTTTCTTGCCACCAGACCGTTCTCCATCAATTAGGAATCTGATGCCGTCACTAAACACATTCCTTAAATTCTAGCCATTTGTTGAGTGTTTTTTTTGGTGTCTAATCCGCATATATATCACCATTACCCTTGATTTTCTTGACTGTATATCTCTTAAATGTCAACATATACACGTGTGATTTAGTTTACGAAGATTTTTCAATGCCGAGAACCTCGATCAGAGAGTAAAAAAGGCGTATGGTTCACAATGGTGTAAAATTAAAATGGGATATACCTTGCTAGGATTCGAGTTACAGGAACAAGGGCCAAACCAACCACCAAAGAATGGAATCGTCGAGCGAAAACACTTGACAACCTCCGAGAAGCAGCTTTTCTTTCCACCGGACCTTTCTCCATCAATTAGGAATCTGATGCGGTCACTAAACACATTCCTTAAATTGTAGCCATTTGTTGAGTGTTTTTTTTGGTGTCTAATCCGCATATATATCACCATTGCCCTTGATTTTCTTGACTGTATCTCTTAAATGTCAACATATACACGTGTGATTTAGTTTACGAAGATTTTTCAATGCCGAGAACCTCGATCTGAGAGTAAAAAGGGCGTAAGGTTCACAATGGAGTAAAATTAAAATGGGATATACCTTGCTAGGATTCGAGTTACAGGAACAAGGGCCAAACCAACCATCCAAGAATGGAATCGTCGAGCGAAAACACTTGACAACCTCTTAGAAGCAGCTTTTCTTGCCACCAGGCCCTTCTCCATCAATTAGGAATCTGATGCCTTCACTAAACACATTCTTCAAATTGTAGCCATTTGTTGAGTGTTTTTTTTGGTGTCTAATCCGCATATATATCACCATTGCCCTTGATTTTCTTGACTGTATATCTCTTAAATATCAACATATACACGTGTGAGTTAGTTTATGAACATTTTTCAATGCCGAATACCTCGATCAGAGAGTAAAAAAGGCGTAAGGATGGTGTAAAATTAAAATGGAATATACCTGGCTAGGATTCGAGTTACAGGAACAAGGGCCAAGCCAACCACCCAAGAATGAAATCGTCGAGCGAAAACACTTTACAACCTCCTAGAAGCAGCTTTTCTTGCCACAAGACCTTTCTCTATCAATTAGGAATCTGATGCCGTCACTAAACACATTCCTTAAATTGTAGCCAATTGTTGAGTGTTTTTTTTGTTGTCTAATTCACATATATATCACCATTGCTCTTGATTTTCTTGACTGTATATCTCTTAAATGTCAACATATACACGTGTGATTTAGTTTACGAAGATTTTTCAATGCCGAGAACCTCGATCAGAGAGTAAAAAAGGCGTAAGGTTCACAATGGTGTAAAATTAAAATGGGATATACAGGGCAAGGATTCGAGTTACAGGAACAAGGGCCAAACCAACCACCCAAGAATGGAATCGTCGAGCGAAAACACTTGACAACCTCCTAGAAGCAGCTTTTCTTGCCACCAGACCTTTCTCCATCAATTAGGAATCTGATGCCGTCACTAAACACATTCCTTAAATTCTAGCCATTTGTTGAGTGTTTTTTTTTGGTGTCTAATCTGCATATATATCACCATTGCCCTTGATTTTCTTGATTGTATATCTCTTAAATGTCAACATATACACGTGTGATTTAGTTTACGAAGATTTTTCAATGCCGAGAACCTCGATCAGAGAGTAGAAAAGGCGTAAGGTTCACAATGGTGTAAAATTAAAATGGGATATACCGGGCTAGGATCCGAGTTACAGGAACAAGGGCAAAACCAACCACCCAAGAATGGAATCGTTGAGCGAAAACACTTGACAACCTCTTAGAAGCAGCTTTTCTTGCCACCAGACCCTTCTCCATCAATTAGGAATCTGATGCCGTCACTAAACACATTCCTTAAATTGTAGCCATTTGTTGAGTGTTTTTTTTTGGTGTCTAATCCGCATATATATCACCATTGCCCTTGATTTTCTTGTCTGTATATCTCTTAAATGTCAACATATACACGTTTGATTTAGTTTACGAAGATTTTTCAATGCCGAGAACCACGATCAGAGAGTAAAAAAGGCGTAAGGTTCACAATGGTGTAAAATTAAAATGGGATATACCATGCTAGGATTCGAGTTACAGGAACAAGGGCCAAACCAACCACCCAAGAATGGAATCGTCGAGCGAAAACACTTTACAACCTCCTAGAAGCAGCTTTTCTTGCCACAGACCTATCTCTATCAATTAGGAATCTGATACCGTCACTAAACACATTCCTTAAATTGTAGCCAATTGTTGAGTGTTTTTTTTTGTTGTCTAATTCGCATATATATCACCATTGCCCTTGATTTTCTTGACTGTATATCTCTTAAATGTTAACATATACACGTGTGATTTAGTTTACGAAGACTTTTCAATGCCAAGAACCTCGATCAGAGAGTAAAAAATGCGTAAGGTTCACAATGGTGTAAAATTAAAATGGGATATACCGGGCAAGGATTCGAGTTACAGGAACAAGGGCCAAACCAACCACCCAAGAATGGAATCGTCAAGCGAAAACACTTTACAACCTCCTAGAAGCAGCTTTTCTTGCCACCAGACCGTTCTCCATCAATTAGGAATCTGATGCCGTCACTAAACACATTCCTTAAATTCTAGCCATTTGTTGAGTGTTTTTTTTGGTGTCTAATCCGCATATATATCACCATTGCCCTTGATTTTCTTGACTGTATATCTCTTAAATGTCAGCATATACACGTGTGATTTAGTTTACGAAGATTTTTCAATGCCGAGAACCTCGATCAGAGAGTAAAAAAGGCGTAAGGTTCACAATGGTGTAAAATTAAAATGGGATATACCTTGCTAGGATTCGAGTTACAGGAACAAGGGCCAAACCAACCACCAAAGAATGGAATCGTCGAGCGAAAACACTTGACAACCTCCGAGAAGCAGCTTTTCTTTCCACCGGACCTTTCTCCATCAATTAGGAATCTGATGCGGTCACTAAACACATTCCTTAAATTGTAGCCATTTGTTGAGTGTTTTTTTGGTGTCTAATCCGCATATATATCACCATTGACCTTGATTTTCTTGACTGTATATCTCTTAAATGTCAACGTATACACGTGTGATTTAGTTTACGAAGATTTTTCAATGCCGAGAACCTCGATCAGAGAGTAAAAAAGGCGTAAGGTTCACAATGGTGTAAAATTAAAATGGAATATACCTGGCTAGGATTCGAGTTACAGGAACAAGGGCCAAACCAACCACCCAAGAATGGAATCGTCGAGCGAAAACACTTGAAAAAACCTACTAGAAGCAGCTTTTCTTGCCAGCAGACCTTTCTCTATCAATTAGGAGTCTGATGCCGTCACTAAACACATTCCTTAAATTGTAGCCAATTGTTGAGTGTTTTTTTTGTTGTCTAATTCGCATATATATATCACCATTGCTCTTGATTTTCTTGACTGTATATCTCTTAAATATCAACATATACACGTGTGATTTAGTTTACGAAGATTTTTCAATGCCGAGAACCTCGATCAGAGAGTAAAAAAGGCGTAAGGTTCACAAGGGTGTAAAATTAAGATGGGATATACCGGGCTAGGATTTGAGTTACAGTAACAAGGGCCAAACAAACCACCCAAGAATGGAATCGTTGAGCGAAAACACTTGACAACCTCCTAAAAGCAGCTTTTCTTGCCACCAGACCTTTCTCCATCAATTAGGAATCTGATGCCGTCACTAAACACATTCCTTAAATTCTAGCCATTTGTTGAGTGTTTTTTTGGGTGTCTAATCCGCATATATATCACCATTGCCCTTGATTTTCTTGACTGTATATCTCTTAAATGCCAACATATACACGTGTGATTTAGTTTACGAAGATTTTTCTATGCCGAGAACCTCGATCAGAGAGTAAAAAAGGCGTAAGGTTCACAATGGTGTAAAATTAAAATGGGATATACCGGGCTAGGATTCGAGTTACAGGAACAAGGGCCAAACCAACCACCCAAGAAGGGAATCGTCGAGCGAAAACACTTGACAACCTCCTAGAAGCAGCTTTTCTTGTCACCAGACCTTTCTCCATCAATTAGGAATCTGATGCCATCACAAAACACATTCCTTAAATTGTAGCCATTTGTTAAGTGTTTTTTTTTGGTGTCTAATCCGCATATATATCACCATTGCCCTTGATTTTCTTGACTGTATATCTCTTAAATGTCAACGTATACACGTGTGATTTAGTTTAAGAAGATTTTTCAATGCCGAAAACCTAGATCAGAGAGTAAAAAAGGAATAAGGTTCACAATGGTGTAAAATTAAAATGAGATATACCGAGCTAGGATTCGAGTTATAGGAACAACCAACCACCCAAGAATGGAATCGTCAAGCGAAAACACGTGACAACCTCCTAGAAGCAGCTTTTCTTGCCACCAGACCTTTCTCCATCAATTAGGAATCGGATGCCATCACTAAACACATTCCTTAAATTGTAGCCATTTGTTGAGTGTTTTTTTTGTGTCAAATCCGCATATATATCACCATTTCCCTTGATTTTCTTGACTGTATATCTCTTAAATGTCAACATATACACGTGTGATTTAGTTTACGAAGATTTTTCAATGCCGAGAACCTCGATCATAGAGTAAAAAAGGCGTATGGTTCACAATGGTGTAAAATTAAAATGGGATATACCGGGCTAGGATTCGAGTTACAGGAACAAGGGCCAAGCCAACCACCCAAGAATGGAATCGTCGAGCGAAGACACTTGACAACCTCCTAGAAGTAGCGTTTCTTGCCACCAGACCTTTCTCCATCAATTAGGAATCTAATGCCGTCACTAAATACATTCCTTAAATTGTAGCCATTTGTTGAGTGTTTTTTTTTGGTGTCTAATCCGCATATATATCACCATTGACCTGGATTTTCTTCACTGTATATCTCTTAATGTCAACATATACACGTGTGATTTAGTTTACGAAGATTTTTCAATGCCGAGAACCTCGATCAGAGAGTAAAAAAGGCGTAAGGTTCACAATGGTGTAAAATTAAAATGGGATATACCGAGCTAGTATTCGAGTTACAGGAACAAGGTCCAAACCAACCACCCAAGGATGGAATCGTCGAGCGAAAACACTTGACAACCTCCTAGAAGCAGCTTTTCCTGCCACCAGACCTTTCTCCATCAATTAGGAATCTGATGCCGTCAATAAACACATTCCTTAAATTGTAGCAATTTGTTGAGTGTTTTTATTTTGGTGTCTTATCGGCATATATATCACCATTGCCCTTGATTTTCTTGACTGTATATCTCTTAAATGTCAACATATACACGTCTGATTTAATTTATGAAGATTTTCCAATGCCGAGAACCTCGATCAGAGAGTAAAAAAGGCATAAGGTTGACAATGGTGTAAATTTAAAATGGGATATACCGGGCTAGGATTCGAGTTACAGGAACAAGGGCCAAACTAACCACCCAAGAATGGAATCGTCGAGTGAAAACACTTGACAACCTCCTAGAAACAGCTTTTCTTGCCACCGGACCTTTCTCCATCAATTAGGAATTTGATGCCGTCACTAAACACATTCCAAAAATTGTAGCCATTTGTTGAGTGTTTTTTTTGGTGTCTAATCTGCATATATATCACCATTGCCCTTTATTTTCTTGACAGTATATCTCTTAAACGTCAACATATACACGTGTGATTTAGTTTACGAAGATTTTTCAATGCCGAAAACCTCGATCAGAGAGTAGAAAAGGCGTAAGGTTCACAATGGTGTAAAATTAAAATGGGATATACCGGGTTAGGATTCGAGTTACAGGAACAAGGGCCAAACCAACCACCCAAGAATGGAATCGTCGAGCTAAAACACTTGACAACCTCCTAGATGCAGCTTTGCTTGCCACCAGACCTTTCTCCATCAATTAGGAATCTAATGCCGTCACTAAACACATTCCCTAAATTGTAGCCATTTGTTGAGTGTTTTTTTTTTGTGTCTAATCCGCATATATATCACCATTGCCCTTGATTTTCTTGACTGTATATCTCTTAAACGTCAACATATACACGTGTGATTTAGTTTACGAAGATTTTTCAATGCCGAGAACCTCGACCAGAGAGTAGAAAAGGCGTAAGGTTCACAATGGTGTAAAATTAAAATGGGATATACCTTGCTAGGATTCGAGTTACAGGAACAAGGGTTAAACCAACCACCCAAGAATGGAATCGTCGAGCGAAAACACTTGACAACCTCCTAGAAGCCGCTTTTCTTGCCACCAGACCTTTCTCCATCAATTAGGAATCTGATGCCGTCACTAAACACATTCCTTAAATTGTAGCCAGTTGTTGAGTGTTTTTTTTGGGTGTCTAATCCGCATATATATCGCCATTGCTCTTGATTTTCTTGACTGTATATCTCTTAAATATCAACATATACACGCATGATTTAGTTTATGAAGATTTTTCAATGCCGAGAACCTCGATCAGAGAGTAAAAAAGGCGTAAGGTTCACAATGGTGTAAAATTAAAATGGCATATACCGGGCTAGGATTCGAGTTACAGGAACAAGGGCCAAACCAACCACCCAAGAATGGAATCGTCGAGCGAAAACACTTGACAACCTCCAAGAAGCAGCTTTTCTTGCCACCAGACCTTTCTCCGTCAATTAGGAATCTGATGCCGTCACTAAACGCATTCCTTAAATTGTAGCCATTTGTTGAGTGTTTTTTTTTTTGGTTTCTAATCCGCATATGTATCACCATTGCCCTTGATTTTCTTGACAGTATATCTCTTAAATGTCAACATATACACGTGTGATTTAGTTTACGAAGATTTTTCAATGCCGAGAACCTCGATTAGAGAGTAAAAAAGGCGTAAGGTTCACAATGGTGTAAAATTAAAATGGGATATACCGAGCAAGGATTCGAGTTACAGGAACAACGGCCAAACCAACCACGCAAGAATGGAATCGTGAGCGAAAACACTTGACAACCTCCTAGAAGCAGCTTTTCTTGCCACCAGACTCTTCTCCATCAATTAGGAATCTGATGCCGTCACTAAACACATTCCTTAAATTGTAGCCATTTGTTGAGTGTTTTTTCTTTGTGTCTAATCCGCATATATATCACCATTGCCCTTGATTTTCTTGACTGTATATCTCTTAAATTTCAACATATACACTTGTGATTTAGTTTACGAAGATTTTTCAATGCCGAGAACCTCGATCAGAGAGTAAAAAAGGCGTAAGGTTCACATTGGTGTAAAATTAAAATCGGATATACCGGGCTAGGATTCTAGTTACAGGAACAAGGGCCAAACCAACCACCCTAGAATGGAATCATCGAGCGAAAACATTTGACAACCTCCTAGAAGCAGCGTTTCTTGCCACCAGCCCTTTCTCCATCAATTAGGGATCTGATGCCGTCACTAAACACATTCCTTAAATTAGAGCCATTTGTTGAGTGTTTTTTTTGTGTCTAATCTGCATATATATCACCATTGCCCTTGATTTTCTTGATTGTATATCTCTTAATGTCAACATATACACGTGTGATTTAGTTTACGAAGATTTTTCAATTCCGAGAACCTCGATCAGAGAGTAAAAAATGTGTAAGGTTCACAATGGTGTAAAACTAAAGTGGGATATACCGAGCTAGGATTCGAGTTACAGGAAAAAGGGCCAAACCAACCACCCAAGAATGGAATCGTCGAGCGAAAACGCTTGACAACCTCCAAGAAGCAGCTTTTCTTGCCACCAGACCTTTCTCTGTCAATTAGGAATCTGATGCCGTCACTAAACGCATTCCTTAAATTGTAGCCATTTGTTGAGTGTTTTTTTTTTGGTGTCTAATCCGCATATATATCACCATTGACCTTGATTTTCTTGACTGTATATCTCTTAAATGTCAACATATACACGTGTGATTTAGTTTACGAAGATTTTTCAATGCCGAGAACCTCGATCAGAGAGTAAAAAAGGCGTAAGGTTCACAATGGTGTAAAATTAAAATGGAATATACCTGGCTAGGATTCGAGTTACAGGAACAAGGGCCAAACCAACCACCCAAGAATGGAATCGTCGAGCGAAAACACTTGAAAAAACCTACTAGAAGCAGCTTTTTTTGCCAGAAGACCTTTCTCTATCAATTAGGAATCTGATGCCGTCACTAAACACATTCCTTAAATTGTAGCCAATTGTTGAGTGTTTTTTTTTGTTGTCTAATTCGCATATATATATCACCATTGCTCTTGATTTTCTTGACTGTATATCTCTTAAATATCAACATATACACGTGTGATTTAGTTTACGAAGATTTTTCAATGCCGAGAACCTCGATCAGAGAGTAAAAAAGGCGTAAGGTTCACAATGGTGTAAAATTAAAATGGAATATACCTGGCTAGGATTCGAGTTACAGGAACAAGGGCCAAACCAACCACCCAAGAATGGAATCGTCGAACGAAAACACTTGACAACCTCCTAGAAGCAGCTTTTCTTGCCACCAGACCTTTCTCCATCAATTAGGAATTTGATGCCGTCACTAAACACATTCCTTAAATTCTAGCCATTTGTTGAGTGTTTTTTTGGGTGTCTAATCCGCATATATATCACCATTGCCCTTGATTTTCTTGACTGTATATCTCTTAAATGCCAACATATACACGTGTGATTTAGTTTACGAAGATTTTTCTATGCCGAGAACCTCGATCAGTGAGTAAAAAAGGCGTAAGGTTCACAATGGTGTAAAATTAAAATGGGATATACCGGGCTAGGATTCGAGTTACAGGAACAAGGGCCAAACCAACCACCCAAGAATGGAATCGTCGAGCGAAAACACTTGACAACCTCCTAGAAGCAGCTTTTCTTGTCACCAGACCTTTCTCCATCAATTAGGAATCTGATGCCATCACAAAACACATTCCTTAAATTGTAGCCATTTGTTAAGTGTTTTTTTTTTTGTGTCTAATCCGCATATATATCACCATTGCCCTTGATTTTCTTGACTGTATATCTCTTAAATGTCAACGTATACACGTGTGATTTAGTTTAAGAAGATTTTTCAATGCCGAAAACCTAGATCAGAGAGTAAAAAAGGAATAAGGTTCACAATGGTGTAAAATTAAAATGGGATATACCGAGCTAGGATTCGAGTTATAGGAACAAGGGCCAAACCAACCACCCAAGAATGGAATCGTCAAGCGAAAACCCTTGACAACCTCCTAGAAGCAGCTTTTCTTGCCACCAGACCTTTCTCCATCAAATAGGAATCGGATGCCGTCACTAAACACATTCCTTAAATTGTAGCCATTTGTTGAGTGTTTTTTTTTGTGTCAAATCCGCATATATATCACCATTGCCCTTGATTTTCTTGACTGTATATCTCTTAAATGTCAACATATACACGTGTGATTTAGTTTACGAAGATTTTTCAATGCCGAGAACCTCGATCAGAGAGTAAAAAAGGCGTATGGTTCACAATGGTGTAAAATTAAAATGGGATATACCGGGTTAGGATTCGAGTTACAGGAACAAGGGCCAAGCCAACCACCCAAGAATGGAATCGTCGAGCGAAGACTCTTGACAACCTCCTAGAAGTAGCGTTTCTTGCCACCAGACCTTTCTCCATCAATTAGGAATCTAATGCCATCACTAAATACATTCCTTAAATTGTAGCCATTTTTTGAGTGTTTTTTTTTGGTGTCTAATCCGCATATATATCACCATTGACCTTGATTTTCTTCACTGTATATCTCTTAATGTCAACATATACACGTGTGATTTAGTTTACGAAGATTTTTCAATGCCGAGAACCTCGATCAGAGAGTAAAAAAGGCGTAAGGTTCACAATGGTGTAAAATTAAAATGGGATATACCGAGCTAGGATTCGAGTTACAGGAACAAGGTCCAAACCAACCACCCAAGGATGGAATCGTCGAGCGAAAACACTTGACAACCTCCTAGAAGCAGCTTTTCCTGCCACCAGACCTTTCTCCATCAATTAGGAATCTGATGCCGTCAATAAACACATTCCTTAAATTGTAGCAATTTGTTGAGTGTTTTTATTTTGGTGTCTTATCGGCATATATATCACCATTGCCCTTGATTTTCTTGACTGTATATCTCTTAAATGTCAACATATACACGTCTGATTTAATTTATGAAGATTTTCCAATGCCGAGAACCTCGATCAGAGAGTAAAAAAGGCATAAGGTTGACAATGGTGTAAATTTAAAATGGGATATACCGGGCTAGGATTCGAGTTACAGGAACAAGGGCCAAACTAACCACCCAAGAATGGAATCGTCGGGTGAAAACACTTGACAACCTCCTAGAAACAGCTTTTCTTGCCACCGGACCTTTCTCCATCAATTAGGAATTTGATGCCGTCACTAAACACATTCCAAAAATTGTAGCCATTTGTTGAGTGTTTTTTTTGGTGTCTAATCTGCATATATATCACCATTGCCGTTTATTTTCTTGACAGTATATCTCTTAAACGTCAACATATACACGTGTGATTTAGTTTACGAAGATTTTTCAATGCCGAAAACCTCGATCAGAGAGTAGAAAAGGCGTAAGGTTCACAATGGTGTAAAATTAAAATGGGATATACCGGGTTAGGATTCGAGTTACAGGAACAAGGGCCAAACCAACCACCCAAGAATGGAATGGTCGAGCTAAAACACTTGACAACCTCCTAGATGCAGCTTTACTTGCCACCAGACATTTCTCCATCAATTAGGAATCTAATGCCGTCACTAAACACATTCCTTAAATTGTAGCCATTTGTTAAGTGTTTTTTTTTTTTGTGTCTAATCCGCATATATATCACCATTGCCCTTAATTTTCTTGACTGTATATCTCTAAAACCTCAACATATACACGTGTGATTTAGTTTACGATGATTTTTCAATGCCGAGAACCTCGACCAGAGAGTAGAAAAGGCGTAAGGTTCACAATGGTGTAAAATTAAAATGGGATATACCTTGCTAGGATTCGAGTTACAGGAACAAGGGTCAAACCAACCACCCAAGAATGGAATCGTCGAGCGAAAACACTTGACAACCTCCTAGAAGCCACTTTTCTTGCCACCAGACCTTTCTCAATCAATTAGGAATCTGATGCCGTCACTAAACACATTCCTTAAATTGTAGCCAGTTGTTGAGTGTTTTTTTTGGGTGTCTAATCCGCATATATATCGCCATTGCTCTTGATTTTCTTGACTGTATATCTCTTAAATATCAACATATACACGCGTGATTTAGTTTATGAAGATTTTTCAATGCCGAGAACCTCGATCAGAGAGTAAAAAAGGCGTAAGGTTCACAATGGTGTAAAATTAAAATGACATATACCGGGCTAGGATTCGAGTTACAGGAACAAGGGCCAAACCAACTACCCAAGAATGGAATCGTCGAGCGAAAACACTTGACAACCTCCAAGAAGCAGCTTTTCTTGCCACCAGACCTTTCTCCGTCAATTAGGAATCTGATGCCGTACTAAACGCATTCCTTAAATTGTAGCCATTTGTTGAGTGTTTTTTTTTTGGTTTCTAATCCGCATATGTATCACCATTGCCCTTGATTTTCTTGACAGTATATCTCTTAAATGTCAACATATACACGTGTGATTTAGTTTACGAAGATTTTTCAATGCCGAGAACCTCGATTAGAGAGTAAAAAAGGCGTAAGGTTCACAATGGTGTAAAATTAAAATGGGATATACCGAGCTAGGATTCGAGTTACAGGAACAACGGCCAAACCAACCACGCAAGAATGGAATCGTGAGCGAAAACACTTGACAACCTCCTAGAAGCAGCTTTTCTTGCCACCAGACTCTTCTCCATCAATTAGGAATCTGATGCCGTCACTAAACACATTCCTTAAATTGTAGCCATTTGTTGAGTGTTTTATCTTTGTGTCTAATCCGCATATATATCACCATTACCCTTGATTTTCTTGACTGTATATCTCTTAAATTTCAACATATACACTTGTGATTTAGTTTACGAAGATTTTTCAATGCCGAGAACCTCGATCAGAGAGTAAAAAAGGCGTAAGGTTCACAATGGTGTAAAATTAAAATCGGATATACCGGGCTAGGATTCTAGTTACAGGAACAAGGGCCAAACCAACCACCCTAGAATGGAATCATCGAGCGAAAACATTTGACAACCTCCTAGAAGCAGCGTTTCTTGCCACCAGACCTTTCTCCATCAATTAGGGATCTGATGCCGTCACTAAACACATTCCTTAAATTAGAGCCATTTGTTGAGTGTTTTTTTTTGTGTCTAATCTGCATATATATCACCATTGCCCTTGATTTTCTTGATTGTATATCTCTTAATGTCAACATATACACGTGTGATTTAGTTTACGAAGATTTTTCAATTCCGAGAACCTCGATCAGAGAGTAAAAAATGTGTAAGGTTCACAATGGAGTAAAACTAAAATGGGATATACCGAGCTAGGATTCAAGTTACAGGAGAAAGGGCCAAACCAACCACCCAAGAATGGAATCGTCGAGCGAAAACGCTTGACAACCTCCAAGAAGCAGCTTTTCTTGCCACCAGACCTTTCTCTATCAATTAGGAATCTGATGCCGTCACTAAACGCATTCCTTAAATTGTGGCCATTTGTTGAGTGTTTTTTTTTGGTATCTAATCCGCATATATATCACCATTGCCCTTGATTTTCTTGACTGTATATCTCTTAAATGTCAACATATACACGTGTGATTTAGTTTAAGAAGATTTTTCAATGTCGAGAACCAGGATCAGAGAGTAAAAAAGGCGTAAGGTTCACAATGGTGTAAAATTATAATGGGATATACCGAGCTAGGATTCGAGTTACAGGAACAACGGCCAAACCAACAACCCAAGAATGGAATCGTCGACCGAAAACACTTGACAACCTCCTAGAAGCAGCTTTTCTTACCACCAGACTCTTCTCCGTCAATTAGGAATCTGATGCCGTCACTAAACACATTCCTCAAATTGTAGCCATTTGTTGAGTGTTTTTTTTTTGTGTCTAATCCGCACATATATCACCATTGCCCTTGATTTTCTTGACTGTATATCTCTTAAACGTCAACATATACATGTGTGATTTAGTTTACGAAGATTTTTCAATGACGAGAACCTCGATCAGAGAGTAAAAAAGGCGTAAGGTTCACAATGGTGTAAAATTAAAATGGGATATACCTTGCTAGGATTCGAGTTAACGGAACAAGGGTCAAACCAACCACCCAAGAATGGAATCGTCGAGCGAAAACACTTGACAACCTCCTAGAAGCAGCTTTTCTTGCCACCAGACCTTTCTCCATCAATTAGGAATCTGATGCCGTCACTAAACACATTCCTTAAATTGTAGCCATTTGTTGAGTGTTTTTTTTGGTGTCTAATCCGCATATATATATATATATATCACTATTGCCCTTGATTTTCTTGACTGTATATCTCTTAAATATCAACATATATACGTTTGATTTAGTTTACGAAGATTTTTCAATGCCGAGAACCTCGATCAGAGAGTAAAAAAGGCGTAAGGTTCATAACGGTGTAAAATTAAAATGGAATATACCGGGCTAAGATTCGAGTTACAGGAACAAGGGCCTAACCAACCACCTAAGAATGGAATCGTCGAGCGAAAACACTTGACAACCTCCTAGAAGCAGCTTTTCTTGCCACCAGACCTTTCTCCATCAATTAGGAATCTGATGCCGTCACTAAACACATTCCTTAAATTGTAGCTAGTTGTTGAGTGTTTTTTTTTGTGTCTAATCCGCATATATATCACCATTGCCCTTGATTTTCTTGACTGTATATCTCTTAAACGTCAACATATACACGTGTGATTTAGTTTACGAAGATTTTTCAATGCCGAGAACCTCGACCAGAGAGTAGAAAAGGCGTAAGGTTCACAATGGTGTAAAATTAAAATGGGAAATACCTTGCTAGGATTCGAGTTACAGGAACAAGGGTCAAACCAACCACCCAAGAATGGAATCGTCGAGCGAAAACACTTGACAACCTCCTAGAAGCCGCTTTTCTTGCCACCAGACCTTTCTCCATCAATTAGGAATCTAATGCCGTCACTAAACACATTCCTTAAATTGTAGCCATTTGTTGAGTGTTTTTTTTTTGTGTCTAATCCGCATATATATCACCATTGCCCTTGATTTTCTTGACTGTATATCTCTTAAACGTCAACATATATACGTGTGATTTAGTTTACGAAGATTTTTCAATGCCGAGAACCTCGACCAGAGAGTAGAAAAGGCGCAAGGTTCACAATGGTGTAAAATTAAAATGGGATATACCTTGCTAGGATTCGAGTTACAGGAACAAGGGTCAAACCAACCACCCAAGAATGGAATCGTCGAGCGAAAACACTTGACAACCTCCTAGAAGCCGCTTTTCTTGCCACCAGACCTTTCTCCATCAATTAGGAATCTGATGCCGTCACTAAACACATTCCTTAAATTGTAGCCAGTTGTTGAGTGTTTTTTTTGGGTGTCTAATCCGCATATATATCGCCATTGCTCTTGATTTTCTTGACTGTATATCTCTTAAATATCAACATATACACGCGTGATTTAGTTTATGAAGATTTTTCAATGCCGAGAACCTTGATCAGAGAGTAAAAAAGGCGTAAGGTTCACAATGGTGTAAAATTAAAATGGCATATACCGGGCTAGGATTCGAGTTACAGGAACAAGGGCCAAACCAACCACCCAAGAATGGAATCGTCGAGCGAAAACACTTGACAACCTCCAAGAAGCAGCTTTTCTTGCCACCAGACCTTTCTCCGTCAATTAGGAATCTGATGCCGTCACTAAACGCATTCCTTAAATTGTAGCCATTTGTTGAGTGTTTTTTTTTTTGGTTTCTAATCCGCATATGTATCACCATTGCCCTTGATTTTCTTGACAGTATATCTCTTAAATGTCAACATATACACGTGTGATTTAGTTTACGAAGATTTTTCAATGCCGAGAACCTCGATTAAAGAGTAAAAAAGGCGTAAGGTTCACAATGGTGTAAAATTAAAATGGGATATACCGAGCTAGGATTCGAGTTACAGGAACAACGGCCAAACCAACCACGCAAGAATGGAATCGTGAGCGAAAACACTTGACAACCTCCTAGAAGCAGCTTTTCTTGCCACCAGACTCTTCTCCATCAATTAGGAATCTGATGCCGTCACTAAACACATTCCTTAAATTGTAGCCATTTGTTGAGTGTTTTTTCTTTGTGTCCAATCCGCATATATATCACCATTGCCCTTGATTTTCTTGACTGTATATCTCTTAAATTTCAACATATACACTTGTGATTTAGTTTACGAAGATTTTTCAATGCCGAGAACCTCGATCAGAGAGTAAAAAAGGCGTAAGGTTCACAATGGTGTAAAATTAAAATCGGATATACCGGGCTAGTATTCTAGTTACAGGAACAAGGGCCAAACCAACCACCCTAGAATGGAATCATCGAGCGAAAACATTTGACAACCTCCTAGAAGCAGCGTTTCTTGCCACCAGACCTTTCTCCATCAATTAGGGATCTGATGCCGTCACTAAACACATTCCTTAAATTAGAGCCATTTGTTGAGTGTTTTTTTTGTGTCTAATCTGCATATATATCACCATTGCCCTTGATTTTCTTGATTGTATATCTCTTATTGTCAACATATACACGTGTGATTTAGTTTACGAAGATTTTTCAATTCCGAGAACCTCGATCAGAGAGTAAAAAATGTGTAAGGTTCACAATGGTGTAAAACTAAAATGGGATATACCGAGCTAGGATTCGAGTTACAGGAGAAAGGGCCGAACCAACCACCCAAGAATGGAATCGTCGAGCGAAAACACTTGACAACCTCCAAGAAGCAGCTTTTCTTACCACCAGACTCTTCTCCGTCAATTAGGAATCTGATGCCGTTACTAAACACATTCCTCAAATTGTAGCCATTTGTTGAGTGTTTTTTTTTTGTGTCTAATCCGCACATATATCACCATTGCCCTTGATTTTCTTAACTGTATATCTCTTAAACGTCAACATATACATGTGTGATTTAGTTTACGAAGATTTTTCAATGACGAGAACCTCGATCAGAGAGTAAAAAAGGCGTAAGGTTCACAATGGTGTAAAATTAAAATGGGATATACCTTGCTAGGATTCGAGTTACAGGAACAAGGGTCAAACCAACCACCCAAGAATGGAATCGTCGAGCGAAAACACTTGACAACCTCCTAGAAGCAGCTTTTCTTGCCACCAGACCTTTCTCCATCAATTAGGAATCTGATGCCGTCACTAAACACATTCCTTAAATTGTAGCCATTTGTTGAGTGTTTTTTTGGTGTCTAATCCGCATATATATATATATCACTATTGCCCTTGATTTTCTTGACTGTATATCTCTTAAATATCAACATATATACGTTTGATTTAGTTTACGAAGATTTTTCAATGCCGAGAACCTCAATCAGAGAGTAAAAAAGGCGTAAGGTTCACAATTGTGTAAAATTAAAATGGGATATACCGGGCTAGGATTCGATTTACAAGAACAAGGGCCAAACCAACCACCCAAGAATGGAATCGTCGAGCGAAAACACTTGACAACCTCCAAGAAGCAGCTTTTCTTGGCACCAGACCTTTCTCTGTCAATTAGGAATCTGATGCCGTCACTAAACGCATTCCTTAAATTGTAGCCATTTGTTGAGTGTTTTTTTTTTGGTGTCTAATCCGCATATATATCACCATTGCCCTTGATTTTCTTGACTGTATATCTCTTAAATGTCAACATATACACGTGTGATTTAGTTTAAGAAGATTTTTCAATGTCGAGAACCTCGATCAGAGAGTAAAAAAGGCGTAAGGTTCACAATGGTGTAAAATTAAAATGGGATATACCGAGCTAGGATTCGAGTTACAGGAACAACGGCCAAACCAACCACCAGACTCTTCTCCATCAATTAGGAATCTGATGCCGTCACTAAACACATTCCTTAAATTGTAGCCATTTGTTGAGTGTTTTTTTTGTGTCTAATCCGCACATATATCACCATTGCCCTTGATTTTCTTGACTGTATATCTCTTAAACGTCAACATATACATGTGTGATTTAGTTTACGAAGATTTTTCAATGACGAGAACCTCGATCAGAGAGTAAAAAAGGCGTAAGGTTCACAACAGTGTAAAATTAAAATGGGATATACCTTGCTAGGATTCGAGTTACAGGAACAAGGGTCAAACCAACCACCCAAGAATGGAATCGTCGAGCGAAAACACTTGACAACCTCCTAGAAGCAGCTTTTCTTGCCACCAGACCTTTCTCCATCAATTAGGAATCTGATGCCGTCACTAAACACATTCCTTAAATTGTAGCCATTTGTTGAGTGTTTTTTTTGGTGTCTAATCCGCATATATATATATATATATATATATATCACTATTGCCCTTGATTTTCTTGACTGTATCTCTCTTAAATATCAACATATATACGTGTGATTTAGTTTACGAAGATTTTTCAATGCCGAGAACCTCGATCAGAGAGTAAAAAAGGCGTAAGGTTCACAACGGTGTAAAATTAAAATGGAATATACCGGGCTAAGATTCGAATTACAGGAACAAGGGCCAAACCAACCACCCAAGAATGGAATCGTCGAGCGAAAACACTTGACAACCTCCTAGAAGCAGCTTTTCTTGCCACCAGACCTTTCTCCATCAATTAGGAATCTGATGCCGTCACTAAACACATTCCTTAAATTGTAGCCAGTTGTTGAGTGTTTTTTTTGGGTGTCTAATCCGCATATATATCGCCATTGCTCTTGATTTTCTTGACTGTATATCTCTTAAATATCAACATATACACGCGTGATTTAGTTTATGAAGATTTTTCAATGCCGAGAACCTCGATCAGAGAGTAAAAAAGGCGTAAGGTTCACAATGGTGTAAAATTAAAAAGGGATATACCGGGCTAGGATTCGAGTTACAGGAACAAGGGCCAAACCAACCACCCAAGAATGGCATCGTCGAGCGAAAACACTTGACAACCTCCAAGAAGCAGCTTTTCTTGCCACCAGACCTTTCTCCGTCAATTAGGAATCTGATGCCGTCACTAAACGCATTCCTTAAATTGTAGCCATTTGTTGAGTGTTTTTTTTTTTGGTTTCTAATCCGCATATGTATCACCATTGCCCTTGATTTTCTTGACAGTATATCTCTTAAATGTCAACATATACACGTGTGATTTAGTTTACGAAGATTTTTCAATGCCGAGAACCTCGATTAGAGAGTAAAAAAGGCGCAAGGTTCACAATGGTGTAAAATTAAAATGGGATATACCGAGCTAGGATTCGAGTTACAGGAATAACGGCCAAACCAACCACGCAAGAATGGAATCGTGAACGAAAACACTTGACAACCTCCTAGAAGCAGCTTTTCTTGCCACCAGACTCTTCTCCATCAATTAGGAATCTGATGCCATCACTAAACACATTCCTTAAATTGTAGCCATTTGTTGAGTGTTTTTTCTTTGTGTCTAATCCGCATATATATCACCATTGCCCTTGATTTTCTTGACTGTATATCTCTTAAATTTCAACATATACACTTGTGATTTAGTTTACGAAGATTTTTCAATGCCGAGAACCTCGATCAGAGAGTAAAAAAGGCGTAAGGCTCACAATGGTGTAAAATTAAAATCGGATAAACCGGGCTAGGATTCTAGTTACAGGAACAAGGGCCAAACCAACCACCCTAGAATGGAATCATCGAGCGAAAACATTTGACAACCTCCTAGAAGCAGCGTTTCTTGCCACCAGACCTTTCTCCATCAATTAGGGATCTGATGCCGTCACTAAACACATTCCTTAAATTAGAGCCATTTGTTGAGTGTTTTTTTTGTGTCTAATCTGCATATATATCACCATTGCCCTTGATTTTCTTGATTGTATATCTCTTAATGTCAACATATACACGTGTGATTTAGTTTACGAAGATTTTTCAATTCCGAGAACCTCGATCAGAGAGTATAAAATGTGTAAGGTTCACAATGGTGTAAAACTAAAATGGGATATACCGAGCTAGGATTCGAGTTACAGGAGAAAGGACCAAACCAACCACCCAAGAATGGAATCGTCGAGCGAAAACACTTGACAACCTCCAAGAAGCAACTTTTCTTGCCACCAGACCTTTCTCTGTCAATTAGGAATCTGATGCCGTCACTAAACGCATTCCTTTAATTGTAGCCATTTGTTGAGTGTTTTTTTTGGTGTCTAATCCGCATATATATCACCATTGCCCTTGATTTTCTTGACTGTATATCTCTTAAATGTCAACATATACACGTGTGATTTAGTTTACGAAGATTTTTCAATGCCGAGAACCTCGATCACAGAGTAAAAAAGGCGTAAGGTTCACAATGGTGTAAAATTAAAATGGGATATACCGAGCTAGGATTCGAGTTACAGGAACAACGGCCAAACCAACCACCCAAGAATGGAATCATCGAGCGAAAACACTTGGCAACCTCCTAGAAGCAGCTTTTCTTGCCACCAGACTCTTCTCCATCAATTAGGAATCTGATGCCGTCACTAAACACATTCCTTAAATTGTAGCCATTTGTTTAGTGTTTTTTTTTTGTGTCTAATCCGCATATATATCACCATTGCCATCAATTTTCTTGACTGTATATCTTTTAAATTTCAACATATACACGTGTGATTTAGTTTACGAAGATTTTTCAATGCCGAGAACCTCGATCAGAGAGTAAAAAATGTGTAAGGTTCACAATGGTGTAGAACTAAAATGAGATATACCGAGCTAGGATTCGAGTTATAGGAGCAAGGGCCAAACCAACTACCCAAGAATGGAATCGTCGAGCAAAAACACTTGACTACCTCCAAGAAACAGCTTTTCTTACCACCAGACCTTTCTCCATCAATTAGGAATCTGATGCCGTCACTAAACACATTCCTTAAATTAGAGCCATTTGTTGAGTGTTTTTTTTTGGTGTCTAATCTGCATATATATCACCATTGCCCTTGATTTTCTTGATTGTATATCTCTTAATGTCAACATATACACGTGTAATTTAGTTTACGAAGATTTTTCAATGCCGAGAACCTCGATCAGAGAGTAAAAAATGTGTAAGGTTAACAATGGTGTACAACTAAAATGGGATATACCGAGCTAGGATTCGAGTTACAGGAGCAAGGGCCAAACCAACCACCCAAGAATGGAATCATCGAGCGAAAACACTTGACAACCTCCAAGAAGCAGCTTTTCTTGCCACCAGAACTTTCTCTGTCAATTAGGAATCTGATGCCGTCACTAAACGCATTCCTTAAATTGTAGTCATTTGTTGAGTGTTTTTTTTTGGTGTCTAATCCGCATATATATCACCATTTCCCTTGATTTTCTTGACTGTATATCTCTTAAATGTCAACATATACACGTGTGATTTAGTTTAAGAAGATTTTTCAATGTCGAGAACCTCGATCAGAGAGTAAAAAAGGCGTAAGGTTCACAATGGTGTAAAATTAAAATGGGATATACCGAGCTAGGATTCGAGTTACAGGAACAACGGCCAAACCAACAACCCAAGAATGGAATCGTCGAACGAAAACACTTGACAACCTCCTAGAAGCAGCTTTTCTTGCCACCAGACCTTTCTCCATCAATTAGGAATCTAATGACGTCACTAAACACATTCCTTAAATTGTAGCCACTTGTTGAGTTTTTTTTTTTTTTTTGTGTCTAATCCGCACATATATCACCATTGCCCTTGATTTTCTTGACTGTATATCTCTTATACATCAAAATATACACGTGTGATTTAGTTTACGAAGATTTTTCAAAGACGAGAACCTCGATTAGAGAGTAAAAAAGGCGTAAGGTTCACAATGGTGTAAAATTAAAATGGGATATACCTTGCTAGGATTCGAGTTACAGGAACAAGGGTCAAACCAACCACCTAAGAATGGAATCGTCGAGCGAAAACACTTGACAACCTCCTAGAAGCAGCTTTTCTTGCCACCAGACCTTTCTCCATCAATTAGGAATCTGATGCCGTCACTAAACACATTCCTTAAATTGTAGCCATTTGTTGAGTGTTTTTTTGGTGTCTAATCCGCATATATATATCACTATTGCCCTTGATTTTCTTGACTGTATATCTCTTAAATATCAACATATATACGTGTGATTTAGTTTACGAAGATTTTTCAATGCCGAGAACCTCGATCAGAGGGTAAAAAAGGCGTAAGGTTCACAACGGTGAAAAATTAAAATGGAATATACCGGGCTAAGATTCAAGTTACAGGAACAAGGGCCATACCAACCACCCAAGAATGGAATCGTCGAGCGAAAACACTTGACAACCTCCTAGAAGCAGCTTTTCTTTCCACCTGACCTTTCTCCATTAATTAGGAATCTGATGCCGTCACTAAACACATTCCTTAAATTGTAGCCAGTTGTTGTGTGTTTTTTTTTGGTGTCTAGTCCGCATATATATCGTCATTGCTCTTGATTTTCATGACTGTATATCTCTTAAATATCAACATATACACGCGTGATTTAGTTTCTGAGGATTTTTCAATGCCGAGAACCTCGATCAGAGAGTAAAAAAGGCGTAAGGTTCACAATTGTGTAAAATTAAAATGGGATATACCGGGCTAGGATTCGATTTACAAGAACTAGGGCCAAACCAACCACCCAAGAATGGAATCGTCGAGCAAAAACACTTGACAACCTCTAAGAAGCAGCTTTTCTTGCCACTAGACCTTTCTCAGTCAATTAGGAATCTGATGCAGTCACTAAACGCATTCCTTAAATTGTAGCCATTTGTTGAGTGTTTTTTTTGGTGTCTAATCCGCATATATATCACCATTGCCCTTGATTTTCTTGACTGTATATCTCTTAAATGTCAACATATACACGTGTGATTTAGTTTACGAAGATTTTTCAATGCCGAGAACCTCGATCACAGAGTAAAAAAGGCGTAAGGTTCACAATGGTGTAAAATTAAAATGGGATATACCGAGCTAGGATTCGAGTTACAGGAACAACGGCCAAACCAACCACCCAAGAATGGAATCGTCGAGCGAAAACACTTGACAACCTCCTAGAAGCAGCTTTTCTTGCCACCAGACACTTCTCCATCAATTAGGAATCTGATGCCGTCACTAAACACATTCCTTAAATTGTAGCCATTTGTTGAGTGTTTTTTTTGGTGTATAATCCGCATATATATCACCTTTGCCCTTAATTTTCTTGATTGTATCTCTCTTAAATTTCAACATATACACGTGTGATTTAGTTTACGAAGATTTTTCAATGCCGAGAACCTCGATCAGAGAGTAAAAAAAGGCGTAAGGTTCACAATGGTGTAAAATTAAAATCGGATATACCGGGCTTGGATTCTAGTTACAGGAACAAGGGCCAAACCAACCACCCTAGAATGGAATCATCGAGCGAAAACACTTGACAACCTCCTAGAAGCAGCGTTTCTTGCCACCAGACCTTTCTCCATCAATTAGGAATCTGATTCCGTCACTAAACACATTCCTTAAATTAGAGCCATTTGTTGAGTGTTTTTTTTGGTGTCTAATCTGCATATATATCACCATTGCCTTTGATTTTCTTGACTGTATATCTCTTAATGTCAACATATACACCTGTGATTTAGTTTACGAAGATTTTTCAATGCCGAGAACCTCGATCAGAGTGTAAAAAATGTGTAAGGTTCACAATGGTGTAAAACTAAAATGGGATATACCGAGCTAGGATTCGAGTTACAGGAGCAAGGGCCAAACCAACCACCCAAGAATGGAATCGTCGAGCGAAAACACTTGACAACCTCCAAGAAACAGCTTTTCTTGCCACCAGACCTTTCTCTGTCAATTAGGAATCTGATGCCGTCACTAAACACATTCCTTAAATTGTAGCCATTTGTTGAGTGTTTTTTTTTTGGTGTCTAATCCGCATATATATCACCATTGCCCTTGATTTTCTTGACTGTATATCTCTTAAATGTCAACATATACACGTGTGATTTAGTTTACGAAGATTTTTCAATGCCGAGAACCTCGATCAGAGAGTAAAAAAGGTGTAAGGTTCACAATGGTGTAAAATTAAAATGCGATATACCGAGCTAGGATTCGAGTTACAGGAACAACGGCCAAACCAACCACCCAAGAATGGAATCGTCGAGCGAAAACACTTGACAACCTCCTAGAATCAGCTTTTCTTGCCACCAGACGCTTCTCCATCAATTAGGAATCTGTTGCCGTCACTAAACACATTCCTTAAATTGTAGCCAGTTGTTGAGTGTTTTTTTTTTGGTGTCTAATCCGCATATATATCACCATTGCCCTTGATTTTCTTGACTGTATATCTCTTAAATTTCAACATATACACGTGTGATTTAGTTTACGAAGATTTTTCAATGCCGAGAGCCTCGATCAGAGAGTAAAAAAGGCGTAAGGTTCACAATGGTGTAAAATTAAAATCGGATATACCGGGCTAGGATTCGAGTTACAGGAACAAGGGCCAAACCAACCACCCTAGAATGGAATCATCGAGCGAAAACACTTGACAACCCCCTAGAAGCAGCGTTTCTGTTACGCCCTAATTCGTATTTACAAAAAGTCGCAGCGGAAACACGAACCATAAAATTTCTTTCATTATAAATACCTCAACTTATTTAAAATTTAGCTTTAACGTAATTCTTATTCATAAATCCGTCATCCTCTTATTTACTAATAAAAACATAGCTTACGTTTACTACCTTTTACATTCAACGTCCCCGTACAATCACTCTAGTGGCTCGGTCTTCAATCCCTAATCCTTCTGATAATCGCTCATTATCCGTACAACCTGCATTCACCACATGCATTCATAACATTAGCACACATTAAAGAAACAAAGTTCATTCGCGTACACTTCACACTTCGTCATCTTTTAAACTTTAAGCATTTCATCTGCATATCCATTTCCTGGTGAGGCTTCAATAATGTACCTGCATTACTTTTCATTCTCGAGGTACACCATTAATAACGTTAACCATCAACGTGTCTATATCATGCATACATACACATCTACATGCATACAAACCTTTCCCACGTCATTGCATACGTACATACCCTCATACATATCTTTACACATACATATATACACATCTACATGCATACAAACCTTTCCCACATCATTGCATACATACATACCCTCGTGCATATCTTTACACATACATACATACACATCCACATGCATACAAACCTTTCCCACGTCATTGCATACATACATACCCTCGTACATATCCTTACACATACATACATACACATCTACATGCATACAAACCTTTCCCACGTCATTGCATACATACATACCCTTGTACATATATTTACACATACATATATACACATCTACATGCATACTAACCTTTCCCACGTCATTGCATACATACATACCCTTGTACATATCCTTACACATACATACATACACATCTACATGCATACTAACCTTTCCCACGTCATTGCATACATACATACCCTTGTACATATCCTTACACATACATACATACAAATCTACATGCATACTAACCTTTCCCACGTCATTGCATACATACATACCCTTGTACATATCCTTACACATACATACATACACATCTACATGCATACAAACCTTTCCCACGTCATTGCATACATACCAACGAGAATTAAATTAATAATTCTTATCTGGGGTACGGGATCCCACTTTAAGGTTCCCAAATGGAACCTAAGGTGGGATTCTTGCCTGGGCTATGGGATCCCGCTTTAAGGTTCAGGAACCTGAGGTGGGATTCTTACCTGGGACATGGGATCCCGCTTTAAGGTTCAGGAACCTGAGGTGGGATTCTTACCTGGGCTATGGGATCCCGCTTTAAGGTTCAGGAACCTGAGGTGGGATTCTTACCTGGGACATGGGATCCCGCTTTAAGGTTCAGGAACCTGAGGTGGGATTCTTACCTGGGACATGGGATCCCGCTTTAAGGTTCAGGAACCTGAGGTGGGATTCTTACCTGGGACATGGGATCCCGCTTTAAGGTCCCGTTTCTTCCTACATGCTTGTAAATTCACATTCTATCATATGAACTTAAAATCCCACATCCGGATTACGGAAATTCTTAACTTACGCTCTATCGGCTTATTATCATTTTCTAACTATTTGACCCGTTATGGGTATTTGCGCATTAAACGGTTTATGACAACAAAGCCATACTTCCCATTTCCATACTTGTCCAAAACATTAAACTAATCGTATAGCTTGATCTTAAACCACTTATTAAGATCATTTGCCCAAAATACCCATCAAGGGCATTTTGGTCAACTTTAATCCCATCCTTTACGACGAAAGACTACGACACATAATTGACTTCAACCATCATGCTTAGTTAATTAAAACGCCTTATAACTTAAACGAACATAAGAAGTGATTGCAGAAATCACTTACCTCGTGCGTCCGAGTTCGTGTCCGTTATCTTGTCTCTTTTTGACCCGTTAGCCTTTCACGCTTGAGTCCTTCTCGACATGATTCCTATACTTTCATGTCACCAAATGACATTCTTATTAACATACATAATTGTACAAGCTAACGATCATATCAATCGTATAATTCATATTTGACGTTCATAGTCACTTCTAACAAGCATAATGCATGTAACCAAATTCATATCATTTCCAACTCGTGGAGTCCGTAATGTCATCGCATTAGACACACATACGTCTAACACGCATCATATAACTTACTTTAGTCTTACAATTATAACAACATGACAGTTGACTTTTAGAAGTCAACGGTCCATTTACTTTAACTTTGGACTTTTCATTATATACCCGTAACATTATAATCGACTATACGGACATCACTATATACATATCATCTTTTACTTACATCCAATTTCATCTATTAAGCTCACTTAGGCATTTCATCAAGCACTTGGTGTGCGTACTGCCTTCTAAGCATAACGTACAACTAATTCATGCACAATCTTCTAATTTCATACATAATTCATCAATTTCTTCCTTCCAATCAACACGAATCATACATGCATAATCATCAAACATATAATCATCACATTTCTTCCAATCCTTCTAACAAGAATCCATCATACATAAAAATACATCAACATTCCACAAGAATTAGACATGGATGATGATTCAAATCATCATTCTTACCATAACAAATGGGTTTCACCCTTAAACATCAAATTAACCTCATTCATGCATAATCCATGTTCCAAATGATGAATCTAACACATACTCATGCTCAATTTCATACAAATTCGTGATTTACAACATAACCCATTTCGTGCATCATCACCAATCTCGAATCTAAGACATACCTTACGATCCCCTTGTGAAGGTGATCATTAATCCGTGTTTGGTTATGAATTTGAGCTTCGTTTTGCCTTCCAATTTGAGGGAATAGATGAAGTTAGGGTTTTGACTTCATGAGAGCTCCTGCTCTCTCTCTAGAACACACGATCGTGTGTGTGTTTGTGTGTGTAAATCTTTATTTGTTAAATCAACTTTCAACTTAACCCACTTCAACCCCTCAAGTTGCCACTAATTATAAATGGGCACAACTTTCTTTCTTTTTATTACTTTTACCCTTTTGTTAACTTGGTTAAATAACCCAGTCATTCATTTCTTGATGCACCACATCATAACATTTAACGAATATAAACATTCGGGTTTTGGGGTGTTACAAGTCTACCCCCCTTAAATAAGGTTTCGTCCCCGAAACCTTTCTCATTTCCTCTTACACACACACATTCATGTTTGACTTCATAGTCGCATCATAATCATAAGTAACCATCCTAACTCATTTCTTAATTATTCATGCAATTTGCTTTTTCTTCTTAACAAGGCTGTACTTCCCATGGCATACTTTCATATAACATTCTCATTTCCTTTGACCCGTTAAAACAGGTTAATATACATTCTTAATCAAACTTATAATAATGCTTACACTCATATGATCATTTTATAACAGATTAAATACCTTCATCTCATCCTTTAAGATTTCATTCTATAGACGCATTGCATAACATTTAACCCTTGTTTTGTTATCACAACAAAACTACCATTTCATAGTCACACCTACGTGCTTAACTCCGTAGCTAACATCATTCTACGTTTCTATAATCTTTTGTACCATACATATCCTCACGTTACTTGCACATTCGGATATTTTCATTCCTATCATTCCTTTGTTCTTTTGCTTTACATTACTTTTATGACTTGTTTGACGCATACATGGTCAAGCTATTAACTTCTTCTTATGTAGACTAGTTCCGTCTTTTATATCTTAAATCCGTTTCGCGGATTCGAACACATTATTCATACCTTTCGTACCTTCTATGTTTCGAATCCGTCTCGCGGATTCAAACATTGCATTTACGCCTTTCATTCTTTGAATCCGTCTTGCGGATTCAAACATTGCATATACGCTTTTCATCCCTTGAATCCGTCTCGCGGATTCAAGCATTGCATTCATATCTTTCATTCTTTGAATCCGTCTCGCGGATTCAAACATTGCATATACGCTTTTCATCCCTTGAATCCGTCTCGCGGATTCAAGCATTGCATTCATATCTTTCATTCTTTGAATCCGTTTCACGGATTCTAGCATAGCATTTCATGTTTCGAATCCGTCTCGCGGATTCTAGCATAGCATTTCATGTTTCGAATCCGTCTCGCGGATTCTAGCATAGCATTTCATGTTTCGAATCCGTCTCGCGGATTCTAGCATAGCATTTCAGGTTTCGAATCCGTCTCGCGGATTCTAGCATAGCATTTCATGTTTCGAATCCGTCTCGCGGATTCTAGCATAGCATTTCATGTTTCGAATCCGTCTCGCGGATTCTAGCATAGCATTTCATACTCTCATTCTTGAGAGTCTTACATTTCTCTTCACCCTCACGTCCACCTACTACTTAATTCTAACGGACATACCTGTATTAATTATCACGGTCCCACGAACGTCATATGCTTCACGTGTACTGGCTAGGTACACAATCCACATACTAGTTTCGTGTCTTCGTGTAATTGTCACCTTATGTCCGAAGAATTAGGTTTCGGCACGTGTATCATTTTTCAAACATATTTACTATACCATCATGGTCCTTCATTTAGCATTTTTCTTCCCTTAATGCATTTTATCATTTCATATACCGACATATTGAATTTACGTACCGGGGTTCAACTTTATCTTATTTCATGCCTTGGTGTCGGTACTTGACCGCACTCGCGGATCATCCTCTTCAAACGCTTATACTTACCTTGCATATACAAAACCGTCAGTTTCTTTATGCATATACATAAGTACATACTTACATTCTCTTTTACCTTTGGATCTTGACCGAGTCTTGGATTGTACGGGTTTCTTATCACAAGAGCACACAGGTTTGAGTTCAAGCACTTACCTTCTTACACTTGATTCTCTCAAACCAGGGCTCTGATACCAACTTGTTACGCCCTAATTCGTATTTGACAAAAAGTCGCAGCGGAAACACGAACCATAAAATTTCTTTCATTATAAATACCTCAACTTATTTAAAATTTAGCTTTAACGTAATTCTTATTCATAAATCCGTCATCCTCTTATTTACTAATAAAAACATAGCTTACGTTTACTACCTTTTACATTCAACGTCCCCGTACAATCACTCTAGTGGCTCGGTCTTCAATCCCTAATCCTTCTGATAATCGCTCATTATCCGTACAACCTGCATTCACCACATGCATTCATAACATTAGCACACATTAAAGAAACAAAGTTCATTCGCGTACACTTCACACTTCGTCATCTTTTAAACTTTAAGCATTTCATCTGCATATCCATTTCCTGGTGAGGCTTCAATAATGTACCTGCATTACTTTTCATTCTCGAGGTACACCATTAATAACGTTAACCATCAACGTGTCTATATCATGCATACATACACATCTACATGCATACAAACCTTTCCCACGTCATTGCATACGTACATACCCTCATACATATCTTTACACATACATATATACACATCTACATGCATACAAACCTTTCCCACATCATTGCATACATACATACCCTCGTGCATATCTTTACACATACATACATACACATCCACATGCATACAAACCTTTCCCACGTCATTGCATACATACATACCCTCGTACATATCCTTACACATACATACATACACATCTACATGCATACAAACCTTTCCCACGTCATTGCATACATACATACCCTTGTACATATATTTACACATACATATATACACATCTACATGCATACTAACCTTTCCCACGTCATTGCATACATACATACCCTTGTACATATCCTTACACATACATACATACACATCTACATGCATACTAACCTTTCCCACGTCATTGCATACATACATACCCTTGTACATATCCTTACACATACATACATACACATCTACATGCATACTAACCTTTCCCACGTCATTGCATACATACATACCCTTGTACATATCCTTACACATACATACATACACATCTACATGCATACAAACCTTTCCCACGTCATTGCATACATACCAACGAGAATTAAATTAATAATTCTTATCTGGGGTACGGGATCCCACTTTAAGGTTCCCAAATGGAACCTAAGGTGGGATTCTTGCCTGGGCTATGGGATCCCGCTTTAAGGTTCAGGAACCTGAGGTGGGATTCTTACCTGGGCTATGGGATCCCGCTTTAAGGTTCAGGAACCTGAGGTGGGATTCTTACCTGGGACATGGGATCCCGCTTTAAGGTTCAGGAACCTGAGGTGGGATTCTTACCTGGGCTATGGGATCCCGCTTTAAGGTTCAGGAACCTGAGGTGGGATTCTTACCTGGGACATGGGATCCCGCTTTAAGGTTCAGGAACCTGAGGTGGGATTCTTACCTGGGACATGGGATCCCGCTTTAAGGTCCCGTTTCTTCCTACATGCTTGTAAATTCACATTCTATCATATGAACTTAAAATCCCACATCCGGATTACGGAAATTCTTAACTTACGCTCTATCGGCTTATTATCATTTTCTAACTATTTGACCCGTTATGGGTATTTGCGCATTAAACGGTTCATGACAACAAAACCATACTTCCCATTTCCATACTTGTCCAAAACATTAAACTAATCGTATAGCTTGATCTTAAACCACTTATTAAGATCATTTGCCCAAAATACCCATCAAGGGCATTTTGGTCAACTTTAATCCCATCCTTTACGACGAAAGACTACGACACATAATTGACTTCAACCATCGTGCTTAGTTAATTAAAACGCCTTATAACTTAAACGAACATAAGAAGTGATTGCAGAAATCACTTACCTCGTGCGTCCGAGTTCGTGTCCGTTATCTTGTCTCTTTTTGACCCGTTAGCCTTTCACGCTTGAGTCCTTCTCGACATGATTCCTATACTTTCATGTCACCAAATGACATTCTTATTAACATACATAATTGTACAAGCTAACGATCATATCGATCGTATAATTCATATTTGACGTTCATAGTCACTTCTAACAAGCATAATGCATGTAACTAAATTCATATCATTTCCAACTCGTGGAGTCCGTAATGTCATCGCATTAGACACACATACGTCTAACACGCATCATATAACTTACTTTAGTCTTACAATTATAACAACATGACAGTTGACTTTTAGAAGTCAACGGTCCATTTACTTTAACTTTGGACTTTTCATTATATACCCGTAACATTATAATCGACTATACGGACATCACTATATACATATCATCTTTTACTTACATCCAATTTCATCTATTAAGCTCACTTAGGCATTTCATCAAGCACTTGGTGTGCGTACTGCCTTCTAAGCATAACGTACAACTAATTCATGCACAATCTTCTAATTTCATACATAATTCATCAATTTCTTCCTTCCAATCAACACGAATCATACATGCATAATCATCAAACATATAATCATCACATTTCTTCCAATCCTTCTAACAAGAATCCATCATACATAAAAATACATCAACATTCCACAAGAATTAGACATGGATGATGATTCAAATCATCATTCTTACCATAACAAATGGGTTTCACCCTTAAACATCAAATTAACCTCATTCATGCATAATCTATGTTCCAAATGATGAATCTAACACATACTCATGCTCAATTTCATACAAATTCGTGATTTACAACAGAACCCATTTCGTGCATCATCACCAATCTCGAATCTAAGACATACCTTACGATCCCCTTGTGAAGGTGATCATTAATCCGTGTTTGGTTATGAATTTGAGCTTCGTTTTGCTTTCCAATTTGAGGGAATAGATGAAGTTAGGGTTTTGACTTCATGAGAGCTCCTGCTCTCTATCTAGAACACACGATCGTGTGTGTGTTTGTGTGTGTAAATCTTTATTTGTTAAATCAACTTTCAACTTAACCCACTTCAACCCCTCAAGTTGCCACTAATTATAAATGGGCACAACTTTCTTTCTTTTTATTACTTTTACCCTTTTGTTAACTTGGTTAAATAACCCAGTCATTCATTTCTTGATGCACCACATCATAACATTTAACGAATATAAACATTCGGGTTTTGGGGTGTTACAGTTTCTTGCCACCAGACCTTTCTCCATTAATTAGGAATCTAATGCCGTCACTAAACACATTCCTTAAAATAGAGCCATTTGTTGAGTGTTTTTTTTTGGTGTCTAATCTGTATATATATCACCATTGCCCTTGATTTTCTTGACTGTATATCTCTTAATGTCAACATATACACGTGTGATTTAGTTTACGAAGATTTTTCAATGCCGAGAACCTCGATCAGAGAGTAAAAAAGGCGTAAGGTTCACAATGGTGTAAAACTAAAATGGGATATACCGAGCTAGGATTCGAGTTACCGGAACAAGGTCCAAACCAACCACCCAAGAATGGAATCGTCGAGCTAAAACACTTGACAACCTCCTAGAAGCAGCTTTTCTTGCCACCAGACCTTTCTCTATCAATTAGGAATCTAATGCCGTCAATAAACACATTCCTTAAATTGTTGACATTTGTTGAGTGTTTTTTTTGGTGTCTAATCCGCATATATATCACCATTGCCCTTGATTTTCTTGACTGTATATCTCTTAAATGTCAACATATACACGTGTGATTTAGTTTACGAAGATTTTCCAATGCCGAGAACCTCGATCAGAGAGTAAAAAAGGCATAAGGTTCACAATGGTGTAAAATTAAAATGGGATATACCGGGCTAGGATTCGAGTTACTGGAAGAAGGGCCAAACCAACCACCCAAGAATGGAATCGTCGAGCGAAAACACTTGGGAACCTCCTAGAACAACTTTTCTTGCCACCAGACCTTTCTCCAACAATTAGGAATCTGATGCCGTCACTAAACACATTCCTTAAATTTTAGCTATTTGTTGAGTGTTTTTTTGGTGTCTAATCCGCATATATATCACCATTGCCCTTGATTTTCTTGACTGTATAACTCTAAAATGTCAACATATACACATGTGATTTAGTTTAAGAAGATTTTTCAATGCCGAGAACCTCGATCAGAGAGTAAAAAAGGCGTAAGGTTCACAATGGTGTAAAATTAAAATGGGATATACCGGGATAGGATTCGAGTTACAGTAACAAGGGCCAAACCAACCACCCAAGAATGGAATCGTCGTGCGAAAACACTTGACAACCTCTTAGAAGCAGTTTTTCTTGCCACCAGACCTTTCTCCATCAATTAGGAATCAGATGCCGTCACTAAACACATTCCTTAAATTGTAGCCATTTGTTGAGTGTTTTTTTTGATGTCTAATCCGCATATATGTCACCATTGCCCTTTATTTTCTTGACTGTATATCTCTTAAATGTCAACATATACACGTGTGATTTAGTTTACGAAGATTTTTCAATGCCGAGAACCTCGATCAAAGAGTAAAAAAGGCGTAAGGTTCACAATGGTGTAAAATTAAAATGGGATATACCGGGCTAGGATTCGAGATACAGGAACAAGGGCCAAACCAACCACCCAAGAATGGAATCGTCGAGCGAAAATACTTGACAACCTCCTAGAAGCAGCTTTTCTTGCCACCAGACCTTTCTCCGTCAATAAGGAATCAGATGCCGTCACTAAACACATTACTTAAGTTGTAGCCATTTTTTGAGTGTTTTTTTTGGTTTCTAATTCGCATATATATATATATCACCATTGCCCTAGATTTTCTTGACTGTATATCTCTTAAATGTCAACATATACACGTGTGATTTAGTTTACGAAGATTTTTCAGTGTCAAGAACCTCGACCAGAGAGTAAAAAAGGCGTAAGGTTCACAATGGTGTAAAATTAAAATGGGATATACCGGGAGAGGATTCGAGTTACAGGAACAAGTGCCAAACCAACCACCCAAGAATGGAATCATCGAGCGAAAATACTTGACAACCTCCTAGAAGCAGCTTTTCTTGCCACCAGACATTTTTCCATTAATTAGGAATCTGATGCCATCAGTAAACCCATTCCTTAAATTGTAGCCATTTGTTGAGTGTTTTTTTTGGTGTCTAATCTGCATATATGTCACCATTGCCCTTGATTTTATTGACTGTATATCTCTTAAATGTCAACATATACACGTGTGATTTACTTTACGAAGATTTTTCAATGCTGAGAACCTCGATCAGAGAGTAAAAAAGGCGTAAGGTTCACAATGGTGTAAAATTAAAATGGGATATACCAGGCTAGGATTCGAGTTACAGGAACAAGGGCCAAACCAACCACCCAAGAATGGAATCGTCGAGCGAAAACACTTGACAACCTCCTAGAAGCAGCTTTTCTTGCCACCAGACCTATCTCCATCAATTAGGAATCTGATGCCGTCACTAAACACATTCCTTAAATTGTAACTATTTGTTGAGTGTTTTTTTGGTGTCTAATCCGCATATATATCACCATTGCCCTTGATTTTCTTGACTGTATATCTCTTAAATGTCAACATATACACATGTGATTTAGTTTACGAAGATTTTTCAATGCTAAGAACCTCGATCAGAGAGTAAAAAAGGCGTAAGGTTCACAATGGTGTAAAATTAAAAAGGGATATACCGGGCTAGGATTCGAGTTACAGGAACAAGGGCCAAACGAATCACCCAAGAATGGAATCGTCGAGCGAAAACACTTGAAAACCTCCTAGAAGCAGCTTTTCTTGCCACCAGACCTTTCTCCATCAATTAGGAATCAGATGCCCTCACTAAACACAATCCTTAAATTGTAGCCATTTGTTGAGTGTTTTTTTTGGTGTCTAATCCGCATATATGTCACCATTGCCCTTGATTTTCTTGACTGTATATCTCTTAAATGTCAACATATACACGTGTGATTTAGTTTACGAAGATTTTTCAATGCCGAGAACCTCGATCAAAGAGTAAAAAAGGTGTAAGGTTCACAATGGTGTAAAATTAAAATGAGATATACCGGGCTAGGATTCGAGTTACAGGAACAAGGGCCAAACCAGCCACCCAAGAATGGAATCGTCGAGTGAAAATATTTGACAACCTCCTAGAAGCAGCTTTTCTTGCACCAGACCTTTCTCCATCAATTAGGAATCATATGCCGTCACTAAACGCATTCCTTAAGTTGTAGCCATTTGTTGAGTTTTTTCTTTTTTTTGTGTCTAATTCGCATATATCTCACCATTGCCCTTGATTTTCTTGACTGTATATCTCTTAAATGTCAACATATACACGTGTGATTTAGTTTACGAAGATTTTTCAATGCCAAGAAACTCGATCAGAGAGTAGAAAAGGCGTAAGGTTCCCAATGGTGTAAAATTAAAATGGGATATACCGGGCTAGGATTCGAGTTACAGTAACAAGGGCCAAACCAACCACCCAAGAATGGAATCGTCGAGCGAAAACACTTGACAACCTACTAGAAGCAGCTTTTCTTGCCACCAGACCTTTCTCCATCAATTAGGAATCTGATGCCGTCATTAAACACATTCCTTAAATTGTAGTCATTTGTTGAGTGTTTTTTTTTGGGTGTCTAATCCGCATATATATCACCATTGCCCTAGATTTTCTTGACTGTATATCTCTTAAATGTCAACATATACACGTGTGATTTAGTTTACGAAGGTTTTTCAATGCCGAGAACCTCGATCAGAGAGTAAAAAAGGCGTAAGGTTCACAATGGTGTAAAATTAAAATGGGATATACCGGGCTAGGATTCGAGTTACAGGAACAAGGGCCAAACTAAACACCCAAGAATGGAATCGTCGAGCGAAAACACTTGACAACCTCCTAGAAACCACTTTTCTTGCCACCAGAACTTTCTCCAACAATTAGGAATCTGATGTCGTCACTAAACAAATTCCTTAAATTGTAGCTATTTGTTGAGCGTTTTTTTTTGGTGTCTAATCCGCATATATATCACCATTGCCCTTGATTTTCTTGACTGTATATCTCATAAATGTCAACATATACATGTGTGATTTAGTTTACGAAGATTTTTCAATGCCGAGAACCTCGATCAGAGAGTAAAAAAGGCGTAAGGTTCACAATGGTGTAAAATTAAAATGGGATATACCGGGTTAGGATTCGAGTTACAGGAATAAGGACCAAACCAACCACCCAAGAATGGAATCGTCGAGTGAAAACACTTGACAACCTCCTAGAAGCAGCTTTTGTTGCCACAAGACCTTTCTCCATCAATTAGGAATCTGATGCTGTCACTAAACACATTCCTTAAATTGTAGCCATTTGTTGAGTGTTTTTTTTGGTGTCTAATCCGCATATATGTCACCATTGCCCTTGATTTTCTTGACTGTATAACTCTTAAATGTCAACATATACACGTGTGATTTTGTTTACGAAGATTTTTCAATGCAGAGAACCTCGATCAAAGAGTAAAAAAGGCATAAGGTTTACAATGGTGTAAAATTAAAATGGGATATACCGGGCAATGATTCGAGTTACAGGAACAAGGGCCAAACCAACCACCCAAGAATGGAATCGTCGAGCGAAAACACTTGGCAACCTCCTAGAAGCAGCTTTTCTTGCCACCAGACCTTTCTCCATCAATTAGGAATCTGATGCCGTCACTAAACACATTCCTTAAATTGTAGCCATTTGTTGAGTGTTTTTTTTGGTGTCTGATCCGCATATATCTCACCATTGCCCTTGATTTTCTTGACTGTATATCTCTTAAATGTCAACATATACACGTGTGATTTAGTTTACGAAGATTTTTCAATGCCGAGAACCTCGATCAGAGAGTAGAAAAGGCGTAAGGTTCCCAATGGTGTAAAATTAAAATGGGATGTATCGGGCTAGGATTCGAGTTACAGGAACAAGGGCCAAACCAACCACCCAGGAATGGAATCGTCGAGCGAAAACACTTGACAACCTACTAGAAGCAGCTTTTCTTGCCACCAGACCTTTCTCCATCAATTAGGAATCTGATGCCGTCTCTAAACACATTCCTTAAATTGTAGTCATTTGTTGAGTGTTTTTTTTTGGGTGTCTAATCCGCATATATATCACCATTGCCCTAGATTTTCTTGACTGTATATCTCTTAAATGTCAACATATACACGTGTGATTTAGTTTACGAAGGTTTTTCAATGCCGAGAACCTCGATCAGAGAGTAAAAAAGGCGTAAGGTTCACAATGGTGTAAAATTAAAATGGGATATACCGGGCTAGGATTCGAGTTACAGGAACAAGGGCCAAACTAAACACCCAAGAATGGAATCGTCGAGCGAAAACACTTGACAACCTCCTAGAAACCACTTTTCTTGCCACCAGAACTTTCTCCAACAATTAGGAATCTGATGTCGTCACTAAACAAATTCCTTAAATTGTAGCTATTTGTTGAGCGTTTTTTTTTGGTGTCTAATCCGCATATATATCACCATTGCCCTTGATTTTCTTGACTGTATATCTCATAAATGTCAACATATACATGTGTGATTTAGTTTACGAAGATTTTTCAATGCCGAGAACCTCGATCAGAGAGTAAAAAAGGCGTAAGGTTCACAATGGTGTAAAATTAAAATGGGATATACCGGGTTAGGATTCGAGTTACAGGAATAAGGACCAAACCAACCACCCAAGAATGGAATCGTCGAGTGAAAACACTTGACAACCTCCTAGAAGCAGCTTTTGTTGCCACAAGACCTTTCTCCATCAATTAGGAATCTGATGCTGTCACTAAACACATTCCTTAAATTGTAGCCATATGTTGAGTGTTTTTTTTGGTGTCTAATCCGCATATATGTCACCATTGCCCTTGATTTTCTTGACTGTATAACTCTTAAATGTCAACATATACACGTGTGATTTTGTTTACGAAGATTTTTCAATGCAGAGAACCTCGATCAAAGAGTAAAAAAGGCATAAGGTTTACAATGGTGTAAAATTAAAATGAGATATACCGGGCTAGGATTCGAGTTACAGGAACAAGGGCCAAACCAGCCACCCAAGAATGGAATCGTCGAGTGAAAATATTTGACAACCTCCTAGAAGCAGCTTTTCTTGCACCAGACCTTTCTCCATCAATTAGGAATCATATGCCGTCACTAAACGCATTCCTTAAGTTGTAGCCATTTGTTGAGTTTTTTCTTTTTTTTTGTGTCTAATTCGCATATATCTCACCATTGCCCTTGATTTTCTTGACTGTATATCTCTTAAATGTCAACATATACACGTGTGATTTAGTTTACGAAGATTTTTCAATGCCAAGAAACTCGATCAGAGAGTAGAAAAGGCGTAAGGTTCCCAATGGTGTAAAATTAAAATGGGATATACCGGGCTAGGATTCGAGTTACAGTAACAAGGGCCAAACCAACCACCCAAGAATGGAATCGTCGAGCGAAAACACTTGACAACCTACTAGAAGCAGCTTTTCTTGCCACCAGACCTTTCTCCATCAATTAGGAATCTGATGCCGTCATTAAACACATTCCTTAAATTGTAGTCATTTGTTGAGTGTTTTTTTTTGGGTGTCTAATCCGCATATATATCACCATTGCCCTAGATTTTCTTGACTGTATATCTCTTAAATGTCAACATATACACGTGTGATTTAGTTTACGAAGGTTTTTCAATGCCGAGAACCTCGATCAGAGAGTAAAAAAGGCGTAAGGTTCACAATGGTGTAAAATTAAAATGGGATATACCGGGCTAGGATTCGAGTTACAGGAACAAGGGCCAAACTAAACACCCAAGAATGGAATCGTCGAGCGAAAACACTTGACAACCTCCTAGAAACCACTTTTCTTGCCACCAGAACTTTCTCCAACAATTAGGAATCTGATGTCGTCACTAAACAAATTCCTTAAATTGTAGCTATTTGTTGAGCGTTTTTTTTTGGTGTCTAATCCGCATATATATCACCATTGCCCTTGATTTTCTTGACTGTATATCTCATAAATGTCAACATATACATGTGTGATTTAGTTTACGAAGATTTTTCAATGCCGAGAACCTCGATCAGAGAGTAAAAAAGGCGTAAGGTTCACAATGGTGTAAAATTAAAATGGGATATACCGGGTTAGGATTCGAGTTACAGGAATAAGGACCAAACCAACCACCCAAGAATGGAATCGTCGAGTGAAAACACTTGACAACCTCCTAGAAGCAGCTTTTGTTGCCACAAGACCTTTCTCCATCAATTAGGAATCTGATGCTGTCACTAAACACATTCCTTAAATTGTAGCCATTTGTTGAGTGTTTTTTTTGGTGTCTAATCCGCATATATGTCACCATTGCCCTTGATTTTCTTGACTGTATAACTCTTAAATGTCAACATATACACGTGTGATTTTGTTTACGAAGATTTTTCAATGCAGAGAACCTCGATCAAAGAGTAAAAAAGGCATAAGGTTTACAATGGTGTAAAATTAAAATGGGATATACCGGGCAATGATTCGAGTTACAGGAACAAGGGCCAAACCAACCACCGAAGAATGGAATCGTCGAGCGAAAACACTTGGCAACCTCCTAGAAGCAGCTTTTCTTGCCACCAGACCTTTCTCCATCAATTAGGAATCTGATGCCGTCACTAAACACATTCCTTAAATTGTAGCCATTTGTTGAGTGTTTTTTTTGGTGTCTGATCCGCATATATCTCACCATTGCCCTTGATTTTCTTGACTGTATATCTCTTAAATGTCAACATATACACGTGTGATTTAGTTTACGAAGATTTTTCAATGCCGAGAACCTCGATCAGAGAGTAGAAAAGGCGTAAGGTTCCCAATGGTGTAAAATTAAAATGGGATGTATCGGGCTAGGATTCGAGTTACAGGAACAAGGGCCAAACCAACCACCCAGGAATGGAATCGTCGAGCGAAAACACTTGACAACCTACTAGAAGCAGCTTTTCTTGCCACCAGACCTTTCTCCATCAATTAGGAATCTGATGACGTCTCTAAACACATTCCTTAAATTGTAGCCATTTGTTGAGTGTTTTTTTTGGGTGTCTAATCCGCATATATATCACCATTGCCCTAGATTTTCTTGACTGTATATCTCTTAAATGTCAACATATACACGTGTGATTTAGTTTACGAAGGTTTTTCAATGCCGAGAACCTTGATCAGAGAGTAAAAAAGGCGTAAGGTTCACATTGGTGTAAAATTAAAATGGGATATACCGGGCTAGGATTCGAGTTACAGGAACAAGGGCCAAACCAACCACCCAAGAATGGAATCATCGTGCGAAAACACTTGACAACCTCCTAGAAGCAGCTTTTCTTGCCACCAGACCTTTCTCTTTCAATTAGGAATCTGATGCTGTCACTAAACACATTTCTTAAATTGTAGCCATTTGTAGAGTGTTTTCTTTTGGTGTCTAATCCGCATATATATCACCATTGCCCTTGATTTTCTTGACTGTATATCTCTAAAATGTCAACATATACACGTGTGATTTAGTTTACGAAGATTTTTCAATGCCGAGAACCTCGATCAGAGAGTAGAAAAGGAGTAAGGTTCACAATGGTGTAAAATTAAAATGGGATATACCGGGCTAGGATTCGAGTTACCGGAACAAGGGCCAAACCAACCACCCAAGAATGGAATCGTCGAGCGAAAACACTTGACAACCTACTAGAAGCAGCTTTTCTTGCCACCAGACCTTTCTCCATAAATTAGGAATCTGATGCCATCACTAAACACATTCCTTAAATTGTAGCCATTTGTTGGGTGTTTTTTTTTTGGTGTCTAATCCGCATATATATCACCATTGCCCTTGATTTTTTGACTGTATATCTCTTAAATGTCAACATATACACGTGTGATTTAGTTACGAAGATTTTTCAATGCCGAGAACCTCGATCAGAAAGTAGAAAAGGCGTAAGGTTCACAATGGTGTAAAATTAAAATGGGATATACCGGGCTAGGATTCGAGTTACAGGAACAAGAGCCAAACCAACCACCCAAGAATGGAATCGTCGAGCGAAAACACTTCACAACCTCCTAGAAGCACCTTTTCTTGCCACCAGACCTTTCTCCATCAATTAGGAATCTGATGCCGTCACTAAACAGATTCCATAAATTGTAGCCATTTGTTGAGTGTTTTTTTTTTGGTGTCTAATCCGCATATATATCACCATTGCCCTTGATTTTCTTGACTGTATATCTCTTAAATGTCAACATATACACGTGTGATTTAGTTTACGAAGATTTTTCAATGCCGAGAACCTCGATCAGAGAGTAGAAAAGGCGTAAGGTTCCCAATGGTGTAAAAGTAAAATGGGATATACCGGGCTAGGATTCGAGTTACAGGAACAAGGGCCAAACCAACCACCCAAGAATGGAATCGTCGAGCGAAAACACTTGACAACCTACTAGAAGCAACTTTTCTTGCCACCACACCCTTCTCCATCAATTAGGAATCTGATGCCGTCTCTAAACACATTCATTAAATTGTAGCCATTTGTTGAGTGTTTTTTTTTGGGTGTCTAATCCGCATATATATCACCATTGCCCTAGATTTTCTTGACTGTATATCTCTTAAATGTCAACATATACACGTGTGATTTAGTTTACGAAGGTTTTTCAATGCCGAGAACCTCGATCAGAGAGTAAAAAAGGCGTATGGTTCACATTGGTGTAAAATTAAAATGAGATATACTGGGCTAGGATTCGAGTTACAGGAATAAGGGCCAAACCAACCACCCAAGAATGGAATCATCGAGCGAAAAAACTTGACAACCTCCTAGAAGCAGCTTTTCTTGCCCCCAGACCTTTCTCCATCAATTAGGAATCTGATGCCGTCACTAAACACATTTCTTAAATTGTAGCCATTTGTAGAGTGTTTTCTTTTGGTGTCTAATCCGCATATATATCACCATTGCCCTTGATTTTCTTGGCTGTATATCTCTTAAATGCAACATATACACGTGTGATTTAGTTTACAAAGATTTTTCAATGCCGAGAACCTCGATCAGAGAGTAAAAAAGGCGTAAGGTTCACAATGGTGTAAAATTAAAATGGGATATACCGGGCTAGGATTCGAGTTACAGGAACAAGGGCCAAACAATACACCCAAGAATGGAATCGTCGTGCGAAAACACTTGACAACCTCCTAGAAACAACTTTTTTTGCCACCAGAACTTTCTCCAAGAATTAGGAATCTGATGTCCTCACTAAACACATTCCTTAAATTGTAGCTATTTGTTGAGTGTTTTTTTTTTGGTGTCTAATCCGCATATATATCACCATTGCCCTTGATTTTCTTGACTGTATATCTCTTAAATGTCAACATATACACGTGTGATTTAGTTTACGAAGATTTTTCAATGCCGAGAACCTCGATCAGAGAGTAGAAAAGGAGTAAGGTTCACAATGGTTTAAAATTAAAATGGGATATACCGGGCTAGGATTCGAGTTACAGGAACAAGGGCCAAACCAACCACCCAAGAATGGAATCGTCGAGCGAAAACACTTGACAACCTCCTAGAAGCAGCTTTTCTTGCCACCAGACCTTTCTCCATCAATTAGGAATCTGATGCCGTCACTAAACACATTCCATAAATTGTAGCCATTTGTTGAGTGTTTTTTTTTTGGTGTCTAATCCGCATATATATCACCATTGCCCTTGATTTTCTTGACTGTATATCTCTTAAATGTCAACATATACACGTGTGATTTAGTTTACGAAGATTTTTCAATGACGAGAACCTCGATCAGAGAGTAAAAAAGGCGTAAGGTTCACAATGGTGTAAAATTAAAATGGGATATACCGGGCTGGGATTCGAGTTACAGGAACAAGGGCCAAACCAACCACCCAAGAATGGAATCGTCGAGCGAAAACACTTGACAACCTCCTAGAAGCAACTTTTCTTGCTACCAGACCTTTCTCCATCAATTAGGAATCTGATGCCGTCACTAAACACATTTCTTAAATTGTAGCAATTTGTTGAGTGTTTTTTTTTTGCTGTCTAATCCGCATATATATCACCATTGCCCTTGATTTTCTTGACTGTATATCTCTTAAATGTCAACATATACACGTGTGATTTAGTTTACGAAGATTTTTCAATGCTGAGAACCTCGATCAGAGAGTAAAAAAGGCTTAAGGTTCACAATGGTGTAAAATTAAAATGGGATATACCGGGCTAGGATTCGAGTTACAGGAACAAGGGCCAAACTCACCACCCAAGAATGGAATCGTCGAGCGAAAACACTTGACAACCTCCTAGAAACAGCTTTTCTTGCAACCAGACCTTTCTCCATCAATTAGGAATCTGATGCCGTCACTAAACACATTCCTTAAATTGTAGCCATTTGTTGAGTGTTTTTTTTTGGTGTCTAATCCGCATATATATCACCATTGCCCTTGATTTTCTTGACTGGAAATCTCTTAAATGTCAACATATACATGTGTGATTTTGTTTACGAAGATTTTTCAATGCCGAGAACCTAGATCAGAGAATAAAAAAGGCGTAAGGTTCCCAATGGTGTAAAAGTAAAATGGGATATACCGGGCTAGGATTCGAGTTACAGGAACAAGGGCCAAACCAACCACCCAAGAATGGAATCGTCGAGCGAAAACACTTGACAACCTACTAGAAGCAACTTTTCTTGCAACCAGACCTTTCTCCATCAATTAGGAATCTGATGCCGTCACTAAACACATTCCTTAAATTGTAGCCATTTGTTGAGTGTTTTTTTTTTGGTGTCTAATCCGCATATATATCACCATTGCCCTTGATTTTCTTGACTGTATATCTCTTAAATGTCAACATATACACGTGTGATTTAGTTTACGAAGATTTTTCAATGCCGAGAACCTCGATCAGAGAGTAGAAAAGGCGTAAGGTTCCCAATGGTGTAAAAGTAAAATGGGATATACCGGGCTAGGATTCGAGTTACAGGAACAAGGGCCAAACCAACCACCCAAGAATGGAATCGTCGAGCGAAAACACTTGACAACCTACTAGAAGCAACTTTTCTTGCCACCACACCCTTCTCCATCAATTAGGAATCTGATGCCGTCTCTAAACACATTCATTAAATTGTAGCCATTTGTTGAGTGTTTTTTTTTTGGGTGTCTAATCCGCATATATATCACCATTGCCCTAGATTTTCTTGACTGTATATCTCTTAAATGTCAACATATACACGTGTGATTTAGTTTACGAAGGTTTTTCAATGCCGAGAACCTCGATCAGAGAGTAAAAAAGGCGTATGGTTCACATTGGTGTAAAATTAAAATGAGATATACTGGGCTAGGATTCGAGTTACAGGAATAAGGGCCAAACCAACCACCCAAGAATGGAATCATCGAGCGAAAAAACTTGACAACCTCCTAGAAGCAGCTTTTCTTGCCCCCAGACCTTTCTCCATCAATTAGGAATCTGATGCCGTCACTAAACACATTTCTTAAATTGTAGCCATTTGTAGAGTGTTTTCTTTTGGTGTCTAATCCGCATATATATCACCATTGCCCTTGATTTTCTTGGCTGTATATCTCTTAAATGCAACATATACACGTGTGATTTAGTTTACAAAGATTTTTCAATGCCGAGAACCTCGATCAGAGAGTAAAAAAGGCGTAAGGTTCACAATGGTGTAAAATTAAAATGCGATATACCGGGCTAGGATTCGAGTTACAGGAACAAGGGCCAAACAATACACCCAAGAATGGAATCGTCGTGCGAAAACACTTGACAACCTCCTAGAAACAACTTTTTTTGCCACCAGAACTTTCTCCAAGAATTAGGAATCTGATGTCCTCACTAAACACATTCCTTAAATTGTAGCTATTTGTTGAGTGTTTTTTTTTTGGTGTCTAATCCGCATATATATCACCATTGCCCTTGATTTTCTTGACTGTATATCTCTTAAATGTCAACATATACACGTGTGATTTAGTTTACGAAGATTTTTCAATGCCGAGAACCTCGATCAGAGAGTAGAAAAGGAGTAAGGTTCACAATGGTTTAAAATTAAAATGGGATATACCGGGCTAGGATTCGAGTTACAGGAACAAGGGCCAAACCAACCACCCAAGAATGGAATCGTCGAGCGAAAACACTTGACAACCTCCTAGAAGCAGCTTTTCTTGCCACCAGACCTTTCTCCATCAATTAGGAATCTGATGCCGTCACTAAACACATTCCATAAATTGTAGCCATTTGTTGAGTGTTTTTTTTTTGGTGTCTAATCCGCATATATATCACCATTGCCCTTGATTTTCTTGACTGTATATCTCTTAAATGTCAACATATACACGTGTGATTTAGTTTACGAAGATTTTTCAATGACGAGAACCTCGATCAGAGAGTAAAAAAGGCGTAAGGTTCACAATGGTGTAAAATTAAAATGGGATATACCGGGCTGGGATTCGAGTTACAGGAACAAGGGCCAAACCAACCACCCAAGAATGGAATCGTCGAGCGAAAACACTTGACAACCTCCTAGAAGCAACTTTTCTTGCTACCAGACCTTTCTCCATCAATTAGGAATCTGATGCCGTCACTAAACACATTTCTTAAATTGTAGCAATTTGTTGAGTGTTTTTTTTTTGCTGTCTAATCCGCATATATATCACCATTGCCCTTGATTTTCTTGACTGTATATCTCTTAAATGTCAACATATACACGTGTGATTTAGTTTACGAAGATTTTTCAATGCTGAGAACCTCGATCAGAGAGTAAAAAAGGCTTAAGGTTCACAATGGTGTAAAATTAAAATGGGATATACCGGGTTAGGGTTCGAGTTACAGGAACAAGGGCCAAACCAACCACCCGAGAATGGAATCGTCGAGCGAAAACACTTGACAACCTCCTAGAAGCAGCTTTTCTTGCCACCATACCTTTCTCCATCAATTAGGAATCTAATGACGTCACTAAACACATTCCTTAAATTGTAGCCATTTGCTAAGTGTTTTTTTTGGTGTCTAATCCGCATATATATCACCATTGCCCTTGATTTTCTTGACTGTATATCTCTTAAATGTCAACATATACACCTGTGATTTAGTTTACGAAGATTTTTCAATGCCGAGAACCTCGATCAGAGAGTAAAAAAGGCGTAAGGTTCACAATGGTGTAAAATTAAAATGGGATATACCTTGCTAGGATTCGAGTTACAGGAACAAGGGCCAAACGAACCACCCAAGAATGGAATCGTCGAGCGAAAACACTTGACAACCTCCTAGAAGCAGCTTTTCTTACCACCAGACCTTTCTCCATCAATTAGGAATCTAATGCCGTCACTAAACACATTCTTTAAATTGTAACCATTTGTTGAGTGTTTTTTTTGGTGTCTAATCCGCATATATATCACCATTGCCCTTGATTTTCTTGACTGTATATCTCTTAAATGTCAACATATACACGTGTGATTTAGTTTACGAAGATTTTTCAATGCCGATAACCTCGATCAGAGAGTAAAAAATGCGTAAGGTTCACAATGGTGTAAAATTAAAATGGGATATACCGGGCTAGGATTCGAGTTACAGGAACAAGGGCCAAACCAACCACCCAAGAATGGAATCATCGTGGGAAAACACTTGACAACCTCCTAGAAGCAGCTTTTCATGCCACCAGACCTTTCTCCATAAATTAGGAATCTGATGCCTTCAGTAAACACATTCCTTAAATTGTAGCCATTTGTTGAGTGTTTTTTTTTGTGTCTAATCTGCATATATATCACCATTGCTCTTGATTTTCTTGACTGTATATCTCTTAAATGTCAACATATACACGTGTGATTTACTTTACGAAGATTTTTCAATGCCTAGAACCTCGATCAGAGAGTAAAAAAGGCGTAAGGTTCACAATGGTGTAAAATTAAAATGGGATATACCGGGCTGGGATTCGAGTTACAGGAACAAGGGCGAAACCAACCACCCAAGAATGGAATCGTCGAGCGAAAACACTTGACAACCTCCGAGAAGCAGCTTTTCTTGCTACCAGACCTTTCTCCATCAATTAAGAATCTGATGCCGTCACTAAACACATTTCTTAAATTGTAGCCGTTTGTTGATTGTTTTTTTTGCTGTCTAATCCGCATATATATCACCATTGCCCTTGATTTTCTTGACTGTATATCTCTTAAATGTCAACATATACACGTGTGATTTAGTTTACGAAGATTTTTCAATGCTGAGAACCTCGATCAGAGAGTAAAAAAGGCTTAAGGTTCACAATGGTGTAAAGTTAAAATGGGATATACCGGGCTAGGATTCGAGTTACAGGAACAAGGGCCAAACTAACCACCCAAGAATGGAATCGTCGAGCGAAAACACTTGACAACCTCCTAGAAACAGCTTTTCTTGCAACCAGACCTTTCTCCATCAATTAGGAATCTAATGCCGTCACTAAACACATTCCTTAAATTGTAGCCATTTGTTGGGTGTTTTTTTTTTGTGTCTAATCCGCATATATATCACCATTGCCCTTGATTTTGTTGACTGTAAATCTCTTAAATGTCAACATATACACGTGTGATTTTGTTTACGAAGATTTTTCAATGCCGACAACCTGGATTAGAGAATAAAAAAGGCGTAAGGTTCACAATGGTGAAAAATTAAAATGGGATATACCGGGTTAGGGTTCGAGTTACAGGAACAAGGGCCAAACCAACCACCCAAGAATGGAATCGTCGAGCGAAAATACTTGACAACCTCCTAGAAGCAGCTTTTCTTGCCACCAGACCTTTCTCCATCAATTAGGAATCTAATGATGTCACTAAACACATTCCTTAAATTGTAGCCATTTGTTTAGTGTTTTTTTTGATGTCTAATCCGCATATTTATCACCATTGCCCTTGATTTTCTTGACTGTATATCTCTTAAATGTCAACATATACACGTGTGATTTAGTTTACGAAGATTTTTCAATGCCGAGAACCTCGATCAGAGAGTAAAAAATGCGTAAGGTTCACAATGGTGTAAAATTAAAATGGGATATACCGGGCTAGGATTCGAGTTACAGGATCATGGGCCAAACCAACCACCCAAGAATGGAATCGTCGAGCGAAAACACTTGACAACCTCCTAGAAGCAGCTTTTCTTGCCACCAGACATTTCTCCATCAATTAGGAATCTGATGCCGTCACTAAACACATTCCTTAAATTGTAGCCATTTGTTGAGTGTTTTTTTTTGGTGTCTAATCCGCATATATATCACCATTGCCCTTGATTTTCTTGACTGTATATCTCTTAAATGTCAACATATACACGTGTGATTTAGTTTACGAAGATTTTTCAATGCCGAGAACCTCGATCAGAGAGTAAAAACGGCGTAAGGTTCACAATGGTGTAAAATTAAAATGGGATATACTGGGCTAGGATTCGAGTTACAGGAACAAGGGCCAAACCAACCATCCAAGAATGGAATTGTCGAGCGAAAACACTTGACAACCTCCTAGAAGCAGCTTTTCATGCCACCAGACCTTTCTCCATCAATTAGGAATCTGATGCCGTCACTAAACACATTCCTAAAATTGTAGCCATTTGTTGAGTGTTTTTTTTTGGTGTCTAATCTGCATATATATCACCATTGCCCTTGATTTTCTTGACTGTATATCTCTTAAATGTCAACATATACACGTGTGATTTAGTTTACGAAGATTTTTCAATACCGAGAACCTCGATCAGAGTGTAAAAAAGGCGTAAGGTTCACAATGGTGTAAAATTAAAATGGGATATACCGGGCTAGGATTCGAGTTACAGGAACAACGGCCAAACCAACCACCCAAGAATGGAATCGTCGAGCGAAAACACTTGACAACCTCTAGGAAGCATCTTTTCTTGCCACCAGACCTTTCTCTATCAATTAGGAATCTGATGCCGTCACTAAACACATTCCTTAAATTGTAGCCAATTGTTGAGTGTTTTTTTTTGGTGTCTAATCCGCATATATATCACCATTGCTCTTGATTTTCTTGTCTGTATATCTCTTAAATGTCAACATATACACCTGTGATTTAGTTTACGAAGATTTTTCAATGCCGAGAACCTCGATCAGAGAGTAAAAAAGGCGTAAGTTTCACAATGGTGTAAAATTAAAATGGGATATACCGGGCTAGGATTCGAGTTACAGGAACAAGGGACAAACCAACCACCCAAGAATGGAATCGTCGAGAGAAAACACTTGACAACCTCCTAGAAGCAGCTTTTCATGCCACCAAACCTTTCTCCATCAATTAGGAATCTGATGCCGTCACTAAACACATTCCTTAAATTGTAGCCATTTGTTGAGTGTTTTTTTTGGTGTCTAATCTGCATATATATCACCATTGCCCTTGATTTTCTTGACTGTATATCTCTTAAATGTCAACATATACACGTGTGATTTAGTTTACGAAGATTTTTCAATACCGAGAACCTCGATCAGAGAGTAAAAAAGGTGTAAGGTTCACAATGGTGTAAAATTAAAATGGGATATACCGGGCTAGGATTCGAGTTACAGGAACAAGGGCCAAACCAACCACCCAAAAATGGAATCGTCGAGCGAAAACACTTGACAACCTCCTAGAAGCAGCTTTTCTTGCCACCAAACCTTTCTCCATCAATTAGGAATCTGATGCCGTCACTAAACACATTCCTTAAATTGTAGCCATTTGTTGAGTGTTTTTTTTTTGTGTCTAATCCGCATAAATATCACCATTGCCCTTGATTTTCTGGACTGTATATCTCTTAAATGTCAACATATACACGTGTGATTTAGTTTACGAAGATTTTTCAATGCCGAGAACCTCGATCAGAGACTAAAAAAGGCGTAAGGTTCACAATGGTGTAAAATTAAAATGGTATATACCGGGCTGGGATTCGAGTTACAGGAACAAGGGCCAAACCAACCTCCCAAGAATGGAATCGTCGAGCAAAAACACTTTACAACCTCCTAGAAGCAGCTTTTCTTGCCACCAGACCTTTCTCTATCAATTAGAAATATGATGCCGTCACTAAACACATTCCTTAAATTGTAGACAATTGTTGAGTGTTTTTTTTTGGTGTCTAATCCGCATATATATCACCATTGCTCTTGATTTTCTTGACTGTATATCTCTTAAATGTCAACATATACACGTGTGATTTAGTTTACGAAAATTTTTCAATGCCGAGAACCTCGATCAGAGAGTAAAAAAGGCGTAAGGTTCACAATGGTGTAAAATTAAAATGGGATATACCGGGCTAGGATTCGAGTTACAGGAACAAGGGCCAAACCAACCACCCAAGAATGGAATCGTCGAGAGAAAACACTTGACAACCTCCTAGAAGCAGCTTTTCACGCCACCAGACCTTTCTCCATCAATTAGGAATCTGATGCCGTCACTAAACACATTCCTTAAATTGTAGCCATTTGTTGAGTGTTTTTTTTTGGTGTCTAATCTGCATATATATCACCATTGCCCTTGATTTTCTTGACTGTATATCTCTTAAATGTCAACGTATACACGTGTGATTTAGTTTACGAAGATTTTTTAATACCGAGAACCTCGATCAGAGAGTAAAAAAGGCGTAAGGTTCACAATGGTGTAAAATTAAAATGAGATATACCGGGCTAGCATTCGAGTTACAGGAACAAGGGCCAAACCAACCACCCAAGAATGGAATCGTCGAGCGAAAACACTTGACAACCTCCTTTAAGCAGCATTTCTTGCCACCAGACCTTTCTCCATCAATTAGGAATCTGATGCCGTCACTAAACACATTCCTGAAATTTTAGCCATTTGTTAATTGTTTTTTTGGTGTCTAATCCGCATATATATCACCATTGCCCTTGATTTTCTTGACTGTATATCTCTTAAATGTCAACATATACACGTGTGTTGTAGTTTACGAAGATTTTTCAATGCCGAGAACCTCGATCAGAGAGTAAAAAAGGCGTAAGGTTCACAATGGTGTAAAATTAAAATGGGATATACCGGGTTAGGATTCGAGTTACAGGAACAAGGGCCAAACCAACAACCCAAGAATGGAATCGTTGAGCGAAAACAGTTGACAACCTCCTAGATGCAGCTTTTCTTGCCACCAGACCTTTCTCTATCAATTAGGAATCTGATGCCGTCACTAAACACATTCCTTAAATTGTTGACAATTGTTGAGTGTTTTTTTTTGGTGTCTAATCCGCATATATATCACCATTGCCCTTGATTTTCTTGACTGTATATCTCTTAAATGTCAACATATACACGTGTGATTTAGTTTACGAAGATTTTTCAATGCCGAGAACCTCGATCAGAGAGTAAAAAAGGCGTAAGGTTCACAATGGTGTAAAATTAAAATGGTATATACCGGGTTAGGGTTCGAGTTACAGGAACAAGGGCCAAACCAACCATCCAAGAATGGAATCGTCGAGCGAAAACACTTGACAACCTCTTAGAAGCATCTTTTCTTGCCACCAGACCTTTCTCTATCAATTAGGAATCTGATGCCATCCCTAAACACATTCCTTAAATTGTAGCCATTTGTTGAGTGTTTTTTTTGGTGTCTAATCTGCATATATATCACCATTGCCCTTGATTTTCTTGAATGTATATCTCTTAAATGTCAACATATACACGTGTGATTTAGTTTACGAAGATTTTTCAATACTGAGAACCTCAATCAGAGAGTAAAAAAGGCGTAAGGTTCACAATGGTGTAAAATTAAAATGGGATATACCGGGCTAGGATTCGAGTTACAGGAACAAGGGCCAAACTAACCACCCAAGAATGGAATCGTCGAGCGAAAACACTTGACAACCTCCTAGAAGCAGCTTTTCTTGCCACCAGACCTTTCTCCATCAATTAGGAATCTGATGCCGTCACTAAACAAATTTCTTAAATTGTAGCCATTTGTTTAGTGTTTTTTTTTTGTGTCTAATCCGCATATATATCACCATTGCCCTTGATTTTCTTGACTGTATATCTCTTAAATGTCAACATATACACGTGTGATTTAGTTTACGAAGATTTTTCAATGCCGAGAACCTCGATCAGAGAGTAAAAAAGGCGTAAGGTTCACAATGGTGTAAAATTAAAATCGGATATACCGGGCTAGGATTCGAGTTACAGGAACAAGGGCCAAACCAACCACCCAAGAATGGAATCGAAGAGCGAAAACACTTTACAACCTCCTAGAAGCAGCTTTTCTTGCCACCAGACCTTTCTCTATCAATTAGGAATGTGATGCCGTCACTAAACACATTCCTTAAATTGTAGACAATTCTTGAGTGTTTTTTTTTTGGTGTCTAATCCGCATACATATCACCATTGCCCTTGATTTTGTTGACTGTAAATCTCTTAAATGTCAACATATACACGTGTGATTTAGTTGACGAAGATTTTTCAATGCCGAGAACCTCGATCAGAGAATAAAAAAGGCATAAGGTTCACAATGGTGTAAAATTAAAATGGGATATACCGGGTTAGGGTTCGAGTTACAGGAACAAGGGCCAAACCAACCACCCAAGAATGGAATCGTTGAGCGAAAACACTTGACAACATCTTAGAAGCAGCTTTTCTTGCCACCAGACGTTTCTCCATCAATTAGGAATCTCATGCCGTCACTAAACACATTCCTTAAATTGTAGCCATTTGTTGAGTGTTTTTTTTTTGGTGTCTAATCCGCATATATATCACCATTGCCCTTGATTTTCTTGACTGTATATCTCCTAAATGTCAACATATACACGTGTGATTTAGTTTACAAAGATTTTTGAATGCCGAGAACCTCGATCAGATAGTAAAAAAGGCATAACGTTCACAATGGTGTAAAATTAAAATGGGATATACCTTACTAGGATTCGAGCTACAGGAACAAGGGCCAAACCAACCACCCAAGAATGGAATCGTCGAGCGAAAACACTTGACAACCGCCTAGAAGCAGCTTTTCTTGCTACCAGACCTTTCTCCATCAATTAAGAATCTGATGCCGTCACTAAACACATTTCTTAAATTGTAGCCATTTGTTGAGTGTTTTTTTTTTTGCTGTCTAATCCGCATATATATCACCATTGCCCTTGATTTTCTTAACTGTATATCTCTTAAATATCAACATATACACGTGTGATTTAGTTTACGAAGATTTTTCAATGCTGAGAACCTCGATCAGAGAGTAAAAAAGGCTTAAGGTTCACAATGGAGTAAAATTAAAATGGGATATACCAGGCTAGGATTCGAGTTACAGGAACAAGGGCCAAACTAACCATCCAAGAATGGAATCGTCGAGCGAAAACACTTGACAACCTCCTAGAAACAGCTTTTCTTGCAACCAGACCTTTCTCCATCAATTAGGAATCTGATGCCATCACTAAACACATTCCTTAAATTGTAGCCATTTGTTGAGTGTTTTTTTGGTGTCTAATCCGCATATATATCACCATTGCCCTTGATTTTGTTGACGGTAAATCTCTTAAATCTCAACATATACACGTGTGATTTTGTTTACGAAGATTTTTCAATGCCGAGAACCTGGATCAGAGAATAAAAAAGGCGTAAGGTTCACAATGGTGTAAAATTAAAATGGGATATACCGGGTTTGGGTTCGAGTTACAGGAACAAGGGCCAAACCAACCACCCAAGAATGGAATCGTCGAGCGAAAATGCTTGACAACCTCCTAGAAGCAGCTTTTCTTGCCACCAGACCTTTCTCCATCTATTAGGAATCTAATGACGTCACTAAACACATTCCTTAAATTGTAGCCATTTGTTGAGTGTTTTTTTTGGTGTCTAATCCGCATATATATCACCATTGCCCTTGATTTTCTTGACTGTATATCTCTTAAATATCAACATATACACCTGTGATTTAGTTTACGAAGATTTTTCAATGCCGAGAACCTCGTTTAGAGAGTAAAAAAGGCGTAAGGTTCACAATGGTGTAAAATTAAAATGAGATATACCGGGCTAGGATTCGAGTTACAGGAACAAGGGCCAAACCAACCACCCAAGAATGGAATCATCGAGAGAAAACACTTGACAAACTCCTAGAAGCAGCTTTTCTTGCCACCAGACCTTTCTCCACCAATTAGGAATCTAATGTCGTCACTAAACACATTCCTTAAATTGTAGCCATTTGTTGAGTGTTTTTTTTGGTGTCTAATCCGCATATATATCACCATTGCCCTTGATTTTTTTGACTGTATATCTCTTAAATGTCAACATATACACGTGTGATTTAGTTTACGAAGATTTTTCAATGCCTAGAACCTCGATCAGAGAGTAAAAAATGCGTAAGGTTCACAATGGTGTAAAATTAAAATGGGATATACAGGGCTAGGATTCGAGTTACAGGATCAAGGGCCAAACCAACCACCCAAGAATGGAATCGTCGAGTGAAAACACATGACAACCTCCTAGAAGCAGCTTTTCTTGCCACCAGACTTTTCTCTTTCAATTAGGAATATGATGCCTTCACTAAACACATTCCTTAAATTGTAGCCAATTGTTGAGAGTTTTTTTTTGGTGTCTAATCCGCATAAATATCACCATTGCTCATGATTTTCTTGACTGTATATCTCTTAAATGTCAACATATACACGTGTGATTTAGTTTACGAAGATTTTTCAATGCCGAGAACCTCGATCAGAGAGTAAAAAAGGCGTAAGGTTCACAATGGTGTAAAATTAAAATGGGATATACCGGGATAGGATTCGAGTTACAGGAACAAGGGCCAAACCAACCACCCAAGAATGGAATCGTCGAGCGAAAACACTTGACAACCTCTTAGAAGCAGCTTTTCATGCCACCAGACCTTTCTCCATCAATTAGGAATCTGATGCCGTCACTAAACACATTCCTTAAATTGTAGCCATTTGTTGAGTGTTTTTTTTTTGTGTCTAATCTGCATATATATCACCATTGCCCTTGATTTTCTTGACTGTATATCTCTTAAATGTCAATATACACACGTGTGATTTAGTTTACGAAGATTTTTCAATACCGAGAACCTCGATCAGAGAGTAAAAAAGGCGTAAGGTTCACAATGGTGTAAAATTAAAATGGGATATACCGGGCTAGGATTCGAGTTACAGGAACAAGGGCCAAACCAACCACCCAAGAATTGAATCGTCGAGCGAAAACACTTGACAACCTCCTAGAAGCAGCTTTTCTTGCCACCGGACCTTTCTCCATCAATTAGGAATCTGATGCCGTCACTAAACACATTCCTTAAATTGTAGCCATTTGTTGAGTGTTTTTTATTGGTGTCTAATCCGCATATATATCACCATTGCCCTTGATTTTCTTGACTGTATATCTCTTAAATGTCAACATATACACGTGTGATTTTGTTTACAAAGATTTTTCAATGCCGAGAACCTCGATCAGAGAGTAAAAAAGGCGTAAGGTTCACAATGGTGTAAAATTAAAATGGGATATACCGGGCTAGGATTCGAGTTACAGGAACAATGGCCAAACCAACCACCCAAGAATGGAATCGTCGAGCGAAAACACTTGACAACCTCCTAGAAGCAGCTTTTCTTGCCACCAGACCTTTCTCTATCAATTAGGAATCTGATGCCGTCACTAAACACATTCCTTAAATTGTAGACAATTGTTGAGTGTTTTTTTTTTGGTGTCTAATCCGCATATATATCACCATTGCTCTTGATTTTCTTGACTGTATATCTCTTAAATGTCAACATATACACGTGTGATTTAGTTTACGAAGATTTTTCAATGCCGAGAACCTCGATCAGAGAGTAAAAAAGGCGTAAGGTTCACAATGGTGTAAAATTAAAATGGGATATACCGGGTTAGGGTTCGAGTTACAGGAACAAGGGCCAAACCAACCACCCAAGAATGGAATCGTCGAGCGAAAACACTTGACAACCTCTTAGAAGCAGCTTTTCTTGCCACCAGACCTTTCTCATTCAATTAGGAATCTCATGCTGTCACTAAACACATTCCTTAAATTGTAGCCATTTGTTGAGTGTTTTTTTTTTTTTTGGTGTCTAATCCGCATATATATCACCATTGCCCTTGATTTTCTTGACTGTATATCTCTTAAATGTCAACATATACACGTGTGATTTAGTTTACAAAGATTTTTCATTGTCGGGAACCTCGATCAGAGAGTAAAAAAGGTGTAACGTTCACAATGGTGTAAAATTAAAATGGGATATACCTTGCTAGGATTCGAGTTACAGGAACAAGGGCCAAACCAACCACCCAAGAATGGAATCGTCGAGCGAAAACACTTGACAACCTCCTAGAAGCAGCTTTTCTTGCCACCAGACATTTCTCCATCAATTAGGAATCTGATGCCGTCACTAAACACATTCCTTAAATTGTAGCCAATTGTTGAGTGTTTTTTTGGTGTCTAATCCGCATATATATCACCATTGCTCTTGATTTTCTTGACTGTATATCTCTGAAATGTCGACATATACACGTGTGATTTAGTTTACGAAGATTTTTCAATGCCGAGAACCTCGATCAGAGAGTAAAAAAGGTGTAAGGTTCATAATGGTGTAAAATAAAAATGGGATATACCGGGCTAGGATTCGAGTTACAGGAACAAGGGCCAAACCAACCACCCAAGAATGGAATCATCGATCGAAAACACTTGATAACCTCCTAGAAGCAGCTTTTCATGCCACCAGACCTTTCTCCATCAATTAGGAATCTGATGCCGTCACTAAACACATTCCTTAAATTGTAGCCATTTGTTGAGTGTTTTTTTTTGGTGTCTAATCTGCATATATATCACCATTGCCCTTGATTTTCTTGACTGTATATCTCTTAAATGTTTACATATACACGTGTGATTTAGTTTACGAAGATTTTTCAATAGCGAGAACCTCGATCAGAGTAAAAAAGGCGTAAGGTTCACAATGGTGTAAAATTAAAATGGGATATACCGGGCTAGGATTCGAGTTACAGGAACAAGGGCCAAACCAACCACCCAAGAATGGAATCGTCGAGCGAAAACACTTGACAACCTCCTAGAAGCAGCTTTTCTTGCCACCAGACCTTTCTCCATCAATTAGGAATCTGATGCCGTCACTAAACACATTCCTTAAATTGTAGCCATTTGTTGAGTGTTTTTTTTTGGTGTCTAATCCGCATATATATCACCATTGCCCTTGATTTTCTTGACTGTATATCTCTTAAATGTCAACATATACACGTGTGATTTAGTTTACGAAGATTTTTCAATGCCGAGAACCTCGATCAGAGAGTAAAAACGGCGTAAGGTTCACAATGGTGTAAAATTAAAATGGGATATACCGGGCTAGGATTCGAGTTACAGGAACAAGGGCCAAACCAACCACCCAAGAATGGAATCGTCGAGCGAAAACACTTGACAACCTCCTAGAAGCAGCTTTTCTTGCCACCAGACCTTTCTCTATCAATTAGGAATCTGATGCCGTCACTAAACACATTCCTTAAATTGTAGAGAATCGTTGAGTGTTTTTTTTTTTTTGGTGTCTAATCCGCATATATATCACCATTGCTCTTGATTTTCTTGACTGTATATCTCTTAAATGTCAACATATACACGTGTGATTTAGTTTACGAAGATTTTTCAATACCGAGAACCTCGATCAGAGAGTAAAAAAGGCGTAAGGTTCACAATGGTGTAAAATTAAAATGGGATATACCGGGTTAGGGTTCGAGTTACAGGAACAAGGGACAAACCAACCATCCAAGAATGGAATCGTCGAGCGAAAACACTTGACAACCTCTTAGAAGCATCTTTTCTTGCCACCAGACCTTTCTCTATCAATTAGGAATCTGATGCCGTCACTTAACACATTCCTTAAATTGTAGCCAACTGTTGAGTGTTTTTTTTTGGTGTCTAATCCGCATATATATCACCATTGCTCTTGATTTTCTTGACTGTATATCTCTTAAATGTCAACATATACACGTGTGATTTAGTTTACGAAGATTTTTCAATGCCGAGAACCTCGATCAGAGAGTAAAAAAGGCGTAAGGTTCACAATGGTGTAAAATTAAAATGGGATATACCGGGCTAGGATTCGAGTTACAGGAACAAGGGCCAAACCAACCACTCAAGAATGGAATCGTCGAGCGAAAACACTTGACAACCTCCGAGAAGCAGCTTTTCATGCCACCAGACCTTTCTCCATCAATTAGGAATCTGATGCCGTCACTAAACACATTCCTTAAATTGTAGCCATTTGTTGTGTGTTTTTTTTTTTGGTGTCTAATCTGCATATATATCACCATTGCCCTTGATTTTCTTGACTGTATATCTCTTAAATGTCAACATATATACGTGTGATTTAGTTTACTAAGATTTTTCAATACCGAGAACCTCGATCAGAGAGTAAAAAAGGCGTAAGGTTCACAATGGTGTAACATTAAAATGGGATATACCGGGCTAGGATTCGAGTTACAGGAACAAGGGCCAAACCAACCACCTAAGAATAGAATCGTCGAGCGAAAACACTTGACAACCTCCTAGAAGCAGCTTTTCTTGCCACCAGACCTTTCTCCATCAATTAGGAATCTGATGCCGTCACTAAACACACTCCTTAAATTGTAGCCACTTGTTGAGTGTTTTTTTTGTGTCTAATCCGCATATATATCACCATTGCCCTTGATTTTCTTGACTGTATATCTCTTAAATGTCAACATATACACGTGTGATTTAGTTTACGAAGATTTTTCAATGCCGAGAACCTCGATCAGAGAGTAAAAAAGGCGTAAGGTACACAATGGTGTAAAATTAAAATGGGATATACCGGGCTAGGATTCGAGTTACAGGAACAAGGGCCAAACCAACCACCCAAGAATGGAATCGTCGAGCGAAAACACTTGACAACCTCCTAGAAGCAGCTTTTCTTGCCACCAGAACTTTCTCCATCAATTAGGAATCTCGTGCCGTCACTAAACACATTCCTTAAATTGTAGCCATTTGTTGAGTGTTTTTTTTTGGTGTCTAATCCGCATATATATCACCATTGCCCTTGGTTTTCTTGACTGTATATCTCTTAAATGTCAACATATACACGTGTGATTTAGTTTAGGAAGATTTTTCAATGCCGAGAACCTCGATCAGAGAGTAAAAAAGGCGTAAGGTTCACAATGGTGTAAAATTAAAATGGTATATACCGGTCTAGGATTCGAGTTACAGGAACAAGGGCCAAACCAACCACCCAAGAATGGAATCGTCGAGCGAAAACACTTGACAACCTCCTAGAAGCAGCTTTTCTTGCCACCAGACCTTTCTCTATCAATTAGGAATCTGATGCCGTCACTAAACACATTCCTTAAATTGTAGCCAATTATTGAGTGTTTTTTTTTTGGTGTCTAATCCGCATATATATCACCGTTACTCTTGATTTTCTTGACTGTATATCTCTTAAGTGTCAACATATACACGTGTGATTTAGTTTACGAAGATTTTTCAATGCCGAGAACCTCGATCAGAGAGTAAAAAAGGTGTAAGGTTCACAATGGTGTAAAATTAAAATGGGATATACCGGGCTTGGATTCGAGTTACAGGAACAAGGGCCAAACCAACCACCCAAGAATGGAATCGTCGAGCGAAAACACTTGACAACCTCCTAGAAGCAACTTTTCATGCCACCAGACCTTTCTCCATCAATTAGGAATCTGATGCCGTCACTAAACACATTCCTTAAATTGTAGCCATTTGTTAAGTGTTTTTTTTGGTGTCTAATATGCATATATATCACCATTGCCCTTGATTTTCTTGACTGTATATCTCTTAAATGTCAACATATACACGTGTGATTTAGTTTACGAAGATTTTTCAATGCCGAGAACCTCGATCAGAGAGTAAAAAAGGCGTAAGGTTCACAATGGTGTAAAATTAAAATGGGATATACCGGGCTAGGATTCGAGTTACAGGAACAAGGGCCAAACCAACCACCTAAGAATAGAATCGTCGAGCGAAAACACTTGACAACCTCCTAGAAGCAGCTTTTCTTGCCACCAGACCTTTCTCCATCAATTAGGAATCTGATGCCGTCACTAAACACACTCCTTAAATTGTAGCCATTTGTTGAGTGTTTTTTTTTGTGTCTAATCCGCATATATATCACCATTGCCCTTGATTTTCTTGACTGTATATCTCTTAAATGTCAACATATACACGTGTGATTTAGTTTACGAAGATTTTTCAATGCCGAGATTCTCGATCAGAGAGTAAAAAAGGCGTAAGGTTCACAATGGTGTAAAATTAAAATGGGGTATATCGGGCTAGGATTCGAGTTACAGGAACAAGGGCCAAACCAACCACCCAAGAATGGAATCGTCGAGCGAAAACACTTGACAACCTCCTAGAAGCAGCTTTTCTTGCCACCAGAACTTTCTCCAACAATTAGGAATCTAGTGCCGTCACTAAACACATTCCTTAAATTGTAGCCATTTGTTGAGTGTTTTTTTTTTGGTGTCTAATCCGCATATATATCACCATTGCCCTTGGTTTTCTTGACTGTATATCTCTTAAATGTCAACATATACACGTGTGATTTAGTTTAGGAAGATTTTTCAATGCCGAGAACCTCGATCAGAGAGTAAAAAACGCGTAAGGTTCACAATGGTGTAAAATTAAAATGGTATATACCGGTCTAGGATTCGAGTTACAGGAACAAGGGCCAAACCAACCACCCAAGAATGAAATCGTCGAGCGAAAACACTTGACAACCTCCTAGAAGCAGCTTTTCTTGCCACCAGACCTTTCTCTATCAATTAGGAATCTGATGCCGTCACTAAACACATTCCTTAAATTGTAGCCAATTGTTGAGTGTTTTTTTTTGGTGTCTAATCCGCATATATATCACCATTGCCCTTGATTTTCTTGACTGTATATCTCCTAAATGTCAACATATACATGTGTGATTTAGTTTACAAAGATTTTTCAATGCCGAGAACCTCGATCAGAGAGTAAAAAAGGCGTAATGTTCACAATGGTGTAAAATTAAAATGGGATATACCGGGCTAGGATTCGAGTTACCGGAACAAGGGCCAAACCAACCACCCAAGAATGGAATCGTCGAGCGAAAACACTTGACAACCTCCTAGAAGCAGCTTTTCTTGCCACCTGACCTTTCTCCATCAATTAGGAATCTGATGCCGTCACTAAACACATTCCTTAAATTGTAGCCATTTGTTGAGTGTTTTTTTTTTGGTGTCTAATCCGCATATATATCACCATTGCCCTTGATTTTCTTGACTGTATATCTTTTAAATGTCAACATATACACGTGTGATTTAGTTTACGAATATTTTTCAATGCGGAGAACCTCGATCAGAGAGTAAAAAAGGCGTAAGGTTCACAATGGTGTAAAATTAAAATGGGATATACCGGGCTAGGATTCGAGTTACAGGAACAAGGGCCAAACCAACCACCCAATTATGGAATCGTCAAGCGAAAACACTTGACAACCTCCTAGAAGCAACTTTTCTTGCCACCAGACCTTTCTCTATGAATTAGGAATCTGCTGCCGTCACTAAACACATTCCTTAAATTGTAGACAATTGTTGAGTGTTTTTTTTTGGTGTCTAATCCGCATATATATCACCATTGCCCTTGATTTTGTTGACTGTAAATCTCTTAAATGTCAACATATACACGTGTGATTTAGTTGACGAAGATTTTTCAATGCCGAGAACCTAGATCAGAGAATAAAAAATGCGTAAGGTTCACAATCGTGTAAAATTAAAATGGGATATACCGGGTTAGGGTTCGAGTTACAGGAATAAGGGCCAAACCAACCACCCAAGAATGGAATCGTCGAGCGAAAACACTTGACAACCTCTTAGAAGCAGCTTTTCTTGCCACCAGACATTTCTCCATCAATTAGGAATCTCATGCTGTCACTAACACATTCCTTAAATTGTAGCCATTTGTTGAGTGTTTTTTTTTGGTGTCTAATCCGCATATATATCACCATTGCCCTTGATTTTCTTGACTGTATATCTCCTAAATGTCAACATATACATGTGTGATTTAGTTTACAAAGATTTTTCAATGCCGAGAACCTCGATCAGAGAGTAAAAAAGGCGTAACGTTCACAATGGTGTAAAATTAAAATGGGATATACCTTGCTAGGATTTGAGTTACTGGAACAAGGGCCAAACCAACCACCCAAGAATGGAATCGTCGAGCGAAAACACTTGACAACCTCCTAGAAGCAGCTTTTCTTGCTACCAGACCTTTCTCCATCAATTAAGCATCTGATGCCGTCACTAAACACATTTCTTAAATTGTAGCCATTTGTTGAGTGTTTTTTTTTTGCTGTCTAATCCGCATATATATCACCACTGCCCTTGATTTTCTTGACTGTATATCTCTTAAATGTTAACATATACACGTGTGATTTAGTTTACGAAGATTTTTCAATGCTGAGAACCTCGATCAGAGAGTAAAAAAGGCTTAAGGTTCACAATGGTGTAAAATTAAAATGGGATATACCGGGCTAGGATTCGAGTTACAGGAACAAGGGCCAAACTAAGCACCCAAGAATGGAATCGTCGAGCGAAAACACTTGACAACCTCCTAGAAACAGCTTTTCTTGCAACCAGACCTTTCTCCATCAATTAGGAATCTGATGCCGTCACTAAACACATTCCTTAAATTGTAGCCATTTGTTGAGTGTTTTTTTTGGTGTCTAATCCGCATATATATCACCATTGCCCTTGATTTTGTTGACTGTAAATCTCTTAAATGTCAACATATACACGTGTGATTTTGTTTACGAACATTTTTCAATGCCGAGAACCTGGATCAGAGAATAAAAAAGGCGTAAGGTTCACAATGGTGTAAATTTAAAATGGGATATACCAGGTTAGGGTTCGAGTTACAGGAATAAGGGCCAAACCAACCACCCAAGAATGGAATCGTCGAGCGAAAACACTTGACAACCTCCTAGAAGCAGCTTTTCTTGCCACCAGACCTTTCTCCATCAATTAGGAATCTAATGACGTCATTAAACACATTCCTTAAATTGTAGCCATTTGTTGAGTGTTTTTTTTTGGTGTCTAATCCGCATATATATCACCATTGCCCTTGATTTTCTTGACTGTATATCTCTTAAATGTCAACATATACACCTGTGATTTAGTTTACGAAGATTTTTCAATGCCGAGAACCTCGATCAGAGAGTAAAAAAGGCGTAAGGTTCACAACGGTGTAAAATTAAAATGGGATATACCTTGCTAGGATTCGAGTTACAGGAACAAGGGCCAAACCAACCACCCAAGAATGGAATCGTCCAGAGAAAACACTTAACAACCTCCTAGAAGCAGCTTTTCTTGCCACCAGACCTTTTTCCATCAATTAGGAATCTAATGCCGTCACTAAACACATTCCTTAAATTGTAGCCATTTGTTGAGTGTTTTTTTTGGTGTCTAATCCGCATATATATCACCATTGCCCTTGATTTTGTTGACTGTAAATCTCTTAAATGTCAACATATACACGTGTGATTTTGTTTACGAACATTTTTCAATGCCGAGAACCTGGATCAGAGAATAAAAAAGGCGTAAGGTTCACAATGGTGTAAATTTAAAATGGGATATACCAGGTTAGGGTTCGAGTTACAGGAATAAGGGCCAAACCAACCACCCAAGAATGGAATCGTCGAGCGAAAACACTTGACAACCTCTTGGAAGCAGCTTTTCTTGCCACCAGACCTTTCTCCATCAATTAGGAATCTGATGCCGTCACTAAACACATTCCTTAAATTGTAGCCATTTGTTGAGTGTTTTTTTTTTGGTGTCTAATCTGCATATATATCACCATTGCCCTTAATTTTCTTGACTGTATATCTCTTAAATGTCAACATATACACGTGTGATTTAGTTTACGAAGATTTTTCAATGCCGAGAACCTCGATCAGAGAATAAAAAAGGCGTAAGGTTCACAATGGTGTAAAATTAAAATGGGATATACCGGTCTAGGATTCGAGTTACAGGAACAAGGGCCAAACCAACCACCCAAGAATGGAATCGTCGAGCGAAAACACTTGACAACCTCCAAGAAGCAGCTTTTCTTGTCACCAGACCTTTCTCCATCAATTAGGAATCTGATACCGTCACTAAACACATTCCTTATATTGTAGCCATTTGTTGAGTGATTTTTTTTGGTGTCTAATCCGCATATATATCACCATTGCTCTTGATTTTCTTGACTGTATATCTCTTAAGTGTCAACATATACACGTGTGATTTAGTTTACGAAGATTTTTCAATGCCGAGAACCTCGATCAGAGAGTAAAAAAGGTGTAAGGTTCACAATGGTGTAAAATTAAAATGGGATATACAGGGCTAGGATTCGAGTTACAGGAACAAGGGCCAAACCAACCACCCAAGAATGGAATCGTCGAGCGAAAACACTTGACAACCTCCTAGAAGCAGCTTTTCATGCCACCAGACCTTTCTCCATCAATTAGGAATCTGATGCCGTCACTAAACACATTCCTTAAATTGTAGCCATTTGTTAAGTGTTTTTTTTTGGTGTCTAATATGCATATATATCACCATTGCCCTTGATTTTCTTGACTGTATATCTCTTAAATGTCAACATATACACGTGTGATTTAGTTTACGAAGATTTTTCAATACCGAGAACCTCGATCAGAGAGTAAAAAAGGCGTAAGGTTCACAATGGTGTAAAATTAAAATGGGATATACCGGGCTAGGATTCGAGTTACCGGAACAAGGGCCAAACCAACCACCCAAGAATGGAATCGTCGAGCGAAAACACTTGACAACCTCCTAGAAGCAGCTTTTCTTGCCACCAGACCTTTCTCCATCAATTAGGAATCTGATGCCGTCACTAAACACATTCCTTAAATTGTAGCCATTTGTTGAGTGTTTTTTTTTTGGTGTCTAATCCGCATATATATCACCATTGCCCTTGATTTTCTTGACTGTATATCTTTTAAATGTCAACATATACACGTGTGATTTAGTTTACGAATATTTTTCAATGCGGAGAACCTCGATCAGAGAGTAAAAAAGGCGTAAGGTTCACAATGGTGTAAAATTAAAATGGGATATACCGGGCTAGGATTCGAGTTACAGGAACAAGGGCCAAACCAACCACCCAATTATGGAATCGTCAAGCGAAAACACTTGACAACCTCCTAGAAGCAACTTTTCTTGCCACCAGACCTTTCTCTATGAATTAGGAATCTGCTGCCGTCACTAAACACATTCCTTAAATTGTAGACAATTGTTGAGTGTTTTTTTTTGGTGTCTAATCCGCATATATATCACCATTGCCCTTGATTTTGTTGACTGTAAATCTCTTAAATGTCAACATATACACGTGTGATTTAGTTGACGAAGATTTTTCAATGCCGAGAACCTAGATCAGAGAATAAAAAATGCGTAAGGTTCACAATCGTGTAAAATTAAAATGGGATATACCGGGTTAGGGTTCGAGTTACAGGAATAAGGGCCAAACCAACCACCCAAGAATGGAATCGTCGAGCGAAAACACTTGACAACCTCTTAGAAGCAGCTTTTCTTGCCACCAGACATTTCTCCATCAATTAGGAATCTCATGCTGTCACTAACACATTCCTTAAATTGTAGCCATTTGTTGAGTGTTTTTTTTTGGTGTCTAATCCGCATATATATCACCATTGCCCTTGATTTTCTTGACTGTATATCTCCTAAATGTCAACATATACATGTGTGATTTAGTTTACAAAGATTTTTCAATGCCGAGAACCTCGATCAGAGAGTAAAAAAGGCGTAACGTTCACAATGGTGTAAAATTAAAATGGGATATACCTTGCTAGGATTTGAGTTACTGGAACAAGGGCCAAACCAACCACCCAAGAATGGAATCGTCGAGCGAAAACACTTGACAACCTCCTAGAAGCAGCTTTTCTTGCTACCAGACCTTTCTCCATCAATTAAGAATCTGATGCCGTCACTAAACACATTTCTTAAATTGTAGCCATTTGTTGAGTGTTTTTTTTTTGCTGTCTAATCCGCATATATATCACCATTGCCCTTGATTTTCTTGACTGTATATCTCTTAAATGTCAACATATACACGTGTGATTTAGTTTACGAAGATTTTTCAATGCTGAGAACCTCGATCAGAGAGTAAAAAAGGCTTAAGGTTCACAATGGTGTAAAATTAAAATGGGATATACCGGGCTAGGATTCGAGTTACAGGAACAAGGGCAAACTAAGCACCCAAGAATGGAATCGTCGAGCGAAAACACTTGACAACCTCCTAGAAACAGCTTTTCTTGCAACCAGACCTTTCTCCATCAATTAGGAATCTGATGCCGTCACTAAACACATTCCTTAAATTGTAGCCATTTGTTGAGTGTTTTTTTTGGTGTCTAATCCGCATATATATCACCATTGCCCTTGATTTTGTTGACTGTAAATCTCTTAAATGTCAACATATACACGTGTGATTTTGTTTACGAACATTTTTCAATGCCGAGAACCTGGATCAGAGAATAAAAAAGGCGTAAGGTTCACAATGGTGTAAATTTAAAATGGGATATACCAGGTTAGGGTTCGAGTTACAGGAATAAGGGCCAAACCAACCACCCAAGAATGGAATCGTCGAGCGAAAACACTTGACAACCTCCTAGAAGCAGCTTTTCTTGCCACCAGACCTTTCTCCATCAATTAGGAATCTAATGACGTCATTAAACACATTCCTTAAATTGTAGCCATTTGTTGAGTGTTTTTTTTGGTGTCTAATCCGCATATATATCACCATTGCCCTTGATTTTCTTGACTGTATATCTCTTAAATGTCAACATATACACCTGTGATTTAGTTTACGAAGATTTTTCAATGCCGAGAACCTCGATCAGAGAGTAAAAAAGGCGTAAGGTTCACAACGGTGTAAAATTAAAATGGGATATACCTTGCTAGGATTCGAGTTACAGGAACAAGGGCCAAACCAACCACCCAAGAATGGAATCGTCCAGTGAAAACACTTAACAACCTCCTAGAAGCAGCTTTTCTTGCCACCAGACCTTTTTCCATCAATTAGGAATCTAATGCCGTCACTAAACACATTCCTTAAATTGTAGCCATTTGTTGAGTATTTTTTTTTGTTTCTATTCCGCATATATATCACCATTGCCCTTGATTTTCTTGACTGTATATCTCTTAAATGTCAACATATACACGTGTGATTTAGTTTACGAAGATTTTTCAATGCCGAGAACCTCTATCAGAGAGTAAAAAATGCGTAAGGTTCACAATGGTGTAAAATTAAAATGGGATATACCGGGCTAGGATTCGAGTTACAGGATCAAGGGCCAAACCAACCACCCAAGAATGGAATCGTCGAGCAAAAACACTTGACAACCTCCAAGAAGCAGCTTTTCTTGTCACCAGACCTTTCTCCATCAATTAGGAATCTGATACCGTCACTAAACACATTCCTTATATTGTAGCCATTTGTTGAGTGATTTTTTTTGGTGTCTAATCCGCATATATATCACCATTGCTCTTGATTTTCTTGACTGTATATCTCTTAAGTGTCAACATATACACGTGTGATTTAGTTTACGAAGATTTTTCAATGCCGAGAACCTCGATCAGAGAGTAAAAAAGGTGTAAGGTTCACAATGGTGTAAAATTAAAATGGGATATACAGGGCTAGGATTCGAGTTACAGGAACAAGGGCCAAACCAACCACCCAAGAATGGAATCGTCGAGCGAAAACACTTGACAACCTCCTAGAAGCAGCTTTTCATGCCACCAGACCTTTCTCCATCAATTAGGAATCTGATGCCGTCACTAAACACATTCCTTAAATTGTAGCCATTTGTTAAGTGTTTTTTTTTGGTGTCTAATATGCATATATATCACCATTGCCCTTGATTTTCTTGACTGTATATCTCTTAAATGTCAACATATACACGTGTGATTTAGTTTACGAAGATTTTTCAATACCGAGAACCTCGATCAGAGAGTAAAAAAGGCGTAAGGTTCACAATGGTGTAAAATTAAAATGGGATATACCGGGCTAGGATTCGAGTTACCGGAACAAGGGCCAAACCAACCACCCAAGAATGGAATCGTCGAGCGAAAACACTTGACAACCTCCTAGAAGCAGCTTTTCTTGCCACCAGACCTTTCTCCATCAATTAGGAATCTGATGCCGTCACTAAACACATTCCTTAAATTGTAGCCATTTGTTGAGTGTTTTTTTTTTGGTGTCTAATCCGCATATATATCACCATTGCCCTTGATTTTCTTGACTGTATATCTTTTAAATGTCAACATATACACGTGTGATTTAGTTTACGAATATTTTTCAATGCGGAGAACCTCGATCAGAGAGTAAAAAAGGCGTAAGGTTCACAATGGTGTAAAATTAAAATGGGATATACCGGGCTAGGATTCGAGTTACAGGAACAAGGGCCAAACCAACCACCCAATTATGGAATCGTCAAGCGAAAACACTTGACAACCTCCTAGAAGCAACTTTTCTTGCCACCAGACCTTTCTCTATGAATTAGGAATCTGCTGCCGTCACTAAACACATTCCTTAAATTGTAGACAATTGTTGAGTGTTTTTTTTTGGTGTCTAATCCGCATATATATCACCATTGCCCTTGATTTTGTTGACTGTAAATCTCTTAAATGTCAACATATACACGTGTGATTTAGTTGACGAAGATTTTTCAATGCCGAGAACCTAGATCAGAGAATAAAAAATGCGTAAGGTTCACAATCGTGTAAAATTAAAATGGGATATACCGGGTTAGGGTTCGAGTTACAGGAATAAGGGCCAAACCAACCACCCAAGAATGGAATCGTCGAGCGAAAACACTTGACAACCTCTTAGAAGCAGCTTTTCTTGCCACCAGACATTTCTCCATCAATTAGGAATCTCATGCTGTCACTAACACATTCCTTAAATTGTAGCCATTTGTTGAGTGTTTTTTTTTGGTGTCTAATCCGCATATATATCACCATTGCCCTTGATTTTCTTGACTGTATATCTCCTAAATGTCAACATATACATGTGTGATTTAGTTTACAAAGATTTTTCAATGCCGAGAACCTCGATCAGAGAGTAAAAAAGGCGTAACGTTCACAATGGTGTAAAATTAAAATGGGATATACCTTGCTAGGATTTGAGTTACTGGAACAAGGGCCAAACCAACCACCCAAGAATGGAATCGTCGAGCGAAAACACTTGACAACCTCCTAGAAGCAGCTTTTCTTGCTACCAGACCTTTCTCCATCAATTAAGAATCTGATGCCGTCACTAAACACATTTCTTAAATTGTAGCCATTTGTTGAGTGTTTTTTTTTTGCTGTCTAATCCGCATATATATCACCATTGCCCTTGATTTTCTTGACTGTATATCTCTTAAATGTCAACATATACACGTGTGATTTAGTTTACGAAGATTTTTCAATGCTGAGAACCTCGATCAGAGAGTAAAAAAGGCTTAAGGTTCACAATGGTGTAAAATTAAAATGGGATATACCGGGCTAGGATTCGAGTTACAGGAACAAGGGCAAACTAAGCACCCAAGAATGGAATCGTCGAGCGAAAACACTTGACAACCTCCTAGAAACAGCTTTTCTTGCAACCAGACCTTTCTCCATCAATTAGGAATCTGATGCCGTCACTAAACACATTCCTTAAATTGTAGCCATTTGTTGAGTGTTTTTTTTGGTGTCTAATCCGCATATATATCACCATTGCCCTTGATTTTGTTGACTGTAAATCTCTTAAATGTCAACATATACACGTGTGATTTTGTTTACGAACATTTTTCAATGCCGAGAACCTGGATCAGAGAATAAAAAAGGCGTAAGGTTCACAATGGTGTAAATTTAAAATGGGATATACCAGGTTAGGGTTCGAGTTACAGGAATAAGGGCCAAACCAACCACCCAAGAATGGAATCGTCGAGCGAAAACACTTGACAACCTCCTAGAAGCAGCTTTTCTTGCCACCAGACCTTTCTCCATCAATTAGGAATCTAATGACGTCATTAAACACATTCCTTAAATTGTAGCCATTTGTTGAGTGTTTTTTTTGGTGTCTAATCCGCATATATATCACCATTGCCCTTGATTTTCTTGACTGTATATCTCTTAAATGTCAACATATACACCTGTGATTTAGTTTACGAAGATTTTTCAATGCCGAGAACCTCGATCAGAGAGTAAAAAAGGCGTAAGGTTCACAACGGTGTAAAATTAAAATGGGATATACCTTGCTAGGATTCGAGTTACAGGAACAAGGGCCAAACCAACCACCCAAGAATGGAATCGTCCAGTGAAAACACTTAACAACCTCCTAGAAGCAGCTTTTCTTGCCACCAGACCTTTTTCCATCAATTAGGAATCTAATGCCGTCACTAAACACATTCCTTAAATTGTAGCCATTTGTTGAGTATTTTTTTTTGTTTCTATTCCGCATATATATCACCATTGCCCTTGATTTTCTTGACTGTATATCTCTTAAATGTCAACATATACACGTGTGATTTAGTTTACGAAGATTTTTCAATGCCGAGAACCTCTATCAGAGAGTAAAAAATGCGTAAGGTTCACAATGGTGTAAAATTAAAATGGGATATACCGGGCTAGGATTCGAGTTACAGGATCAAGGGCCAAACCAACCACCCAAGAATGGAATCGTCGAGCAAAAACACTTGACAACCTCCTAGAACCAGCTTTTCTTGCCACCAGACCTTTCTCTTTCAATTAGGAATCTGATGCCTTCCCTAAACACATTCCTTAAATTGTAGCCAATTGTTGAGTGTTTTTTTTGGTGTCTAATCCGCATATATATCACCATTGCTCTTGATTTTCTTGACTGTATATCTCTTAAATGTCAACATATACACGTGTGATTTAGTTTACGAAGATTTTTCAATGCCGAGAACCTCGATCAGAGAGTAAAAAAGGCGTAAGGTTCACAATGGTGTAAAATTAAAATGGGATATACCGGGATAGGATTCGAGTTACAGGAACAAGGGCCAAACCAACCACCCAAGAATGGAATCATCGAGCGAAAACACTTGACAACCTCTTGGAAGCAGCTTTTCATGCCACCAGACCTTTCTCCATCAATTAGGAATCTGATGCCGTCACTAAACACATTCCTTAAATTGTAGCCATTTGTTGAGTGTTTTTTTTTTTTGGTGTCTAATCTGCATTTATATCACCATTGCCCTTAATTTTCTTGACTGTATATCTCTTAAATGTCAACATATACACGTGTGATTTTGTTTACGAACATTTTTCAATGCCGAGAACCTGGATCAGAGAATAAAAAAGGCGTAAGGTTCACAATGGTGTAAATTTAAAATGGGATATACCAGGTTAGGGTTCGAGTTACAGGAATAAGGGCCAAACCAACCACCCAAGAATGGAATCGTCGAGCGAAAACACTTGACAACCTCCTAGAAGCAGCTTTTCTTGCCACCAGACCTTTCTCCATCAATTAGGAATCTAATGACGTCAGTAAACACATTCCATAAATTGTAGCCATTTGTTGAGTGTTTTTTTTGGTGTCTAATCCGCATATATATCACCATTGCCCTTGATTTTCTTGACTGTATATCTCTTAAATGTCAACATATACACGTGTGATTTAGTTTAAGAAGATTTTTCAATGCCGAGAACCTCGATCAGAGAGTAAAAAAGGCGTAAGGTTCACAATGGTGTAAAATTAAAATGGGATATACCTAGCTAGGATTCGAGTAACAGGAACAAGGGCCAAACCAACCACCCAAGAATGGAATCGTCGAGCGAAAACACTTGACAACCTCCTAGATGCAGCTTTTCTTGCCACCAGGCCTTTCTCCATCAATTAGGAATCTGATGCCGTCACTAAACACATTCCTTATATTGTAGCCATTTGTTGAGTGATTTTTTTTTGGTGTCTAATCCGCATATATATCACCATTGCCCTTGATTTTCTTGACTGTATATCTCTTAAATGTCAACATATACACGTGTGATTTAGTTTACGAAGATTTTTCAATGCCGAGAACCTCGATAAGAGAGTAAAAAAGGCGTAAGGTTCACAATGGTGTAAAATTAAAATGGGATATACCGGGCTAGGATTCGAGTTAAAGGAACAAGGGCCAAACCAACCACCCAAGAATGGAATCGTCGAGCGAAAGCACTTGACAACCTCCAAGAAGCAGCTTTTCTTGTCACCACACCTTTCTCCATCAATTAGGAATCTAATGCCGTTATTAAACACATTCCATAAATTGTAGCCATTTGTTGAGTGTTTTTTTTGGTGTCTAATCCGCATATATATCACCATTGCCCTTGATTTTCTTGACTGTATATCTCTTAAATGTCAACATATACACGTATGATTTAGTGTAAGAAGATTTTTCAATGCCGAAAACCTCGATCAGAGAGTAAAAAAGGCGTAAGGTTCACAATGGTGTAAAATTAAAATGGGATATACCTAGCTAGGATTCGAGTTACAGGAACAAGGGCCAAACCAACCACCCAAGAATGGAATCGTCGAGCGAAAACACTTGACAACCTCCTAGAAGCAGCTTTTCTTGCCACCCGACCTTTCTCCATCAATTAGGAATCTGATGCCGCCACTAAACACATTCCTTAAATTGTAGCCATTTGTTGAGTGTTTTTTTTGGTGTCTAATCCGCATATATATCGCCATTGCTCTTGATTTTCTTGACTGTATATCTCTTAAATGTCAACATATACAGGTGTGATTTAGTTTACGAAGATTTTTAATGCCGAGAACCTCGATCAGAGAGTAAAAAAGGCGTAAGGTTCAAAATGGTGTAAAATTAAAATGGGATATACCGGGCTAGGATTCGAGTTACAGGAATAAGGACCAAACCAACCACCCAAGAATGGAATAGTCGAGCGAAAACATTTGACAACCTCCTAGAAGCAGCTTTTATTGCCACCAGACCTTTCCCCATCAATTAGGAATTTGATGCCGTCACTAAACACATTCCTTAAATTGTAGCCATTTGTTGAGTGTTTTTTTTGGTGTCTAATCCGCATATATATCACCATTGCCCTTGATTTTCTTGACTGTATATCTCTTAAATGTCAACATATACACGTGTGATTTTGTTTAAGAAGATTTTTCAATGCCGAAAATCTCGATCAGAGAGTAAAAAAGGCGTAAGGTTCACAATGGTGTAAAATTAAAATGGGATATACCTAGTTAGGATTTGAGTAACAGGAGCAAGGGCCAAACCAACCAACCAAGAATGGAATCGTCGAGCGAAAACACTTGACAACCTCCTAGAAGCAGCTTTTCTTGCCACCAGACCTTTCTCCATCAATTAGGAATCTGATGCCGTCACTAAACACATTCCTTAAATTGTAGCCATTTGTTGAGTGTTTTTTTTGGTGTCTAGTCCGCATATATATCACCATTGCCCTTGATTTTCTTGACTGTATATCTCTTAAACGTCAACATATACACGTGTGATTTACTTTACGAAGATTTTTCGATGCCGAGAACCTCGATCAGAGAGTAAAAAAGGCGTAAGGTTCACAATGGTGTAAAATTAAAATGGGATATACCTTGCTAGGATTCGAGTTACAGGAACAAGGGTCAAACCAACCACCTAAGAATGGAATCGTCGAGCGAAAACACTTGACAACCTCCTAGAAGCAGCTTTTCTTGCCACCAGACCTTTCTCCATCAATTAGGAATCTGATGCCACCACTAAACACATTCCTTAAATTGTAGCCAATTGTTGAGTGTTTTTTTTTGTGTCTAATCCACATATATATCGCCATTGCTCTTGATTTTCTTGACTGTATATCTCTTAAATGTCAACATATACACGTGTGATTTAGTTTACGAAGATTTTTCAATGCTGAGAACCTCGATCAGAGAGTAAAAAAGGCGTACGGTTCACAACGGTGTAAAATTAAAATGGAATACACCGGGCTAGGATTCGAGTTACAGGAACAAGGGCCAAACCAACCACCCAAGAATGGAATCGTCGAGCGAAAACACTTGACAACCTCCTAGAAGCAGCTTTTCTTGCCACCCGACCTTTCTCCATCAATTAGGAATCTGATGCCGCCACTAAACACATTTCTTAAATTGTAGCCATTTTTTGAGTGTTTTTTTTTGGTGTCTAATCCGCATATATATCGCCATTGCTCTTGATTTTCTTGACTGTATATCTCTTAAATGTCAACATATACAGGTGTGATTTAGTTTACGAAGATTTTTAATGCCGAGAACCTCGATCAGAGAGTAAAAAAGGCGTAAGGTTCAAAATGGTGTAAAATTAAAATGGGATATACCGGGCTAGGATTCGAGTTACAGGAATAAGGGCCAAACCAACCACCCAAGAATGGAATAGTCGAGAGAAACATTTGACAACCTCCTAGAAGCAGCTTTTATTGCCACCAGACCTTTCTCCATCAATTAGGAATCTGATGCCGTCACTAAACACATTCCTTAAACTGTAGCCATTTGTTGAGTATTTTTTTTGGTGTCTAATCCGCATATATATCACCATTGCCCTTGATTTTCTTGACTGTATATCTCTTAAATGTCAACATATACACGTGTGATTTTGTTTAAGAAGATTTTTCAATGCCGAAAACCTCGATCAGAGAGTAAAAAAGGCGTAAGGTTCACAATGGTGTAAAATTAAAATGGGATATACCTAGCTAGGATTTGAGTAACAGGAGCAAGGGCCAAACCAACCAACCAAGAATGGAATCGTCGAGCGAAAAGACTTGACAACCTCCTAGAAGCAGCTTTTCTTGCCACCAGACCTTTCTCCATCAATTAGGAATCTGATGCCGTCACTAAACACATTCCTTAAATTATAGCCATTTGTTGAGTGTTTTTTTTGGTGTCTAATCCGCATATATATCACCATTGCCCATGATTTTCTTGACTATATATCTCTTAAACGTCAACATATACACGTGTGATTTAGTTTACGAAGATTTTTCAATGCCGAGAACCTCGATCAGAGAGTAAAAAAGGCGTAAGGTTCACAATGGTGTAAAATTAAAATGGGATATACCATGCTAGGATTCGAGTTACAGGAACAAGGGTCAAACCAACCACCCAAGAATGGAATCGTCGAGCGAAAACACTTGACAACCTCCTAGAAGTAGCTTTTCTTACCACCAGACCTTTCTCCATCAATTAGGAATCTGAGGCCGTCACTAAACACATTCCTTAAATTGTAGCCATTTGTTAAGTGTTTTTTTTGGTGTCTAATCCGCATATATATCACTATTACCCTTGATTTTCTTGACAGTATATCTCTTAAATGTCAACATATACACGTGTGATTTAGTTTACAAAGATTTTTCAATGCCGAGAACCTCGATCAGAGAGTAAAAAAGGCGTAAGGTTCACAACGGTGTAAAATTAAAATGGAATATACCGGGCTAGGATTCGAGTTACAGGAACAAGGGCCAAACCAACCACCCAAGAATGGAATCATCGAGCGAAAACACTTGACAACCTCCTAAAAGCAGCTTTTCTTGCCACCAGACCTTTCTCCATCAATTAGGAATCTGATGCCACCACTAAACACATTCCTTGAATTGTAGCCAATTGTTGAGTGTTTTTTTTTTGTGTCTAATCCACATATATATCGCCATTGCTCTTGATTTTCTTGACTGTATATCTCTTAAATGTCAACATATACACGTGTGATTTAGTTTACGAAGATTTTTCAATGCTGAGAACCTCGATCAGAGAGTAAAAAAGGCGTACGGTTCACAATGGTGTAAAATTAAAATGGGATATACCGGGCTAGGATTCGAGTTACAGGAATAAGGGCCAAACCAACCACCCAAGAATGGAATAGTCGAGCGAAAACATTTGACAACCTCCTAGAAGCAGCTTTTATTGCCACCAGACCTTTCTCCGTCAATTAGGAATCTGATGCCGTCACTAAACGCATTTCTTAAATTGTAGCCATTTGTTAAGTGTTTTTTTTTGTGTCTAATCCGCATATATATCACCAATGCCCTTGATTTCTTGACTTTATATCTCTTAAATATCAACATATACACGTGTGAATTAGTTTACGAAGATTTTTCAATGCCGAGAACCTCGATCAGAGAGTAAAAAAAGGCGTAAGGTTCACAATGGTGTAAAATTAAAATGGGACATATCGGGCTAGGATTCGAGTTACAGGAACAAGGGCCAAACCAACCACCCAAGAATGGAATCGTCGAGCGAAAACACTTGACAACCTCCTAGAAGCAGCTTTTCTTGCCACCAGACATTTCTCCATCAATTAGGAATTTGATGCCGTCACTAAACACATTCCTTAAATTGTAGCCATTTATTGAGTGTTTTTTTTTGTGTCTAATACGCATATATATCACCATTGCCCTTGATTTTCTTGACTGTATATCTCTTAAATGTCAACATATACACGTGTGATTTAGTTTACGAAGATATTTCAATGCCGAGAACGTCGAGCAGAGAGTAGAAAAGGCGTAAGGTTCACAATGGTGTAAAATTAAAATGGGATATACCGGGCTAGGATTCAAGTTATAGGAACAAGGGCCAAACCAACCACCCAAGAATGGAATCGTCGAGCGAAAACACTTGACAACCTCCTAGAAGCAGCTTTTCTTGCCACCAGACCTTTCTTTATCAATTAGAAATCTGATGCCATCACTAAACACATTCCTAAAGTTGTAGCCAATTGTTGAGTTTTTTTCTTGGTGTCTAATCCGCATATATATCACCATTGCCCTTGATTTTGTTGACTGCAAATCTCTTAAATGTCAACATATACACGTGTGATTTAGTTTACGAAGATTTTTCAATGCCGAGAACCTCGGTCAGAGAATAAAAAAGGCGTAAGGTTGACAATGGAGTAAAATTAAAATGGGATAAACCGGGTTAGGGTTTGAGTTACAGGAACAAGGGACAAACCAACCACCCAAGAATGGAATAGTCGAGCGAAAACATTTGACAACCTCCTAGAACCAGCTTTTATTGCCACCAGACATTTCTCCGTCAATTAGGAATCTGATGCCGTCACTAAACGCATTCCTTAAATTGTAGCCATTTGTTGAGTGTTTTTTTTTTGGTGTCTAATCCGCATATATATCACCATTGCTCTTGATTTTCTTGACTGTATATCTCTTAAATGTCAACATATACACGTGTGATTTAGTTTACGTAGATTTTCAATGCCGAGAACCTCGATCAGAGAGTAAAAAAGGCGTAAGGTTCACAATGGTGTAAAATTAAAATGGGATATACCGGGCTAGGATTCGAGTTACAGGAACAAGGGCCAAACCAACCACCTAAGAATGGAATCGTCGAGCGAAAACACTTGACAACCTCCTAGATGCAGCTTTTCTTGCCACCAGGCCTTTCTCCATCAATTAGGAATCTGATGCCGTCACTAAACACATTCCTTAAATTGTAGCCATTTGTTGAGTGATTTTTTTTTGGTGTCTAATCCGCATATATATCACCATTGCCCTTGTTTTTCTTGACTGTATATCTCTTAAATGTCAACATATACACGTGTGATTTAGTTTACGAAGATTTTTCAATGCCGAGAACCTCGATAAGAGAGTAAAAAAGGCGTAAGGTTCACAATGGTGTAAAATTAAAATGGGATATACCGGGCTAGGATTCGAGTTACAGGAACAAGGGCCAAACCAACCACCCAAGAATGGAATCGTCGAGCGAAAACACTTGACAACCTCCAAGAAGCAGCTTTTCTTGTCACCAGACCTTTCTCCATCAATTAGGAATCTGATGCCGTTACTAAACACATTCCATAAATTGTAGCCATTTGTTGAGTGTTTTTTTTGGTGTCTAATCCGCATATATATCACCATTGCCCTTGATTTTCTTGACTGTATATCTCTTAAATGTCAACATATACACGTATGATTTAGTTTAAGAAGATTTTTCAATGCCGAAAACCTCGATCAGAGAGTAAAAAAGGCGTAAGGTTCACAATGGTTTAAAATTAAAATGGGATATACCTAGCTAGGATTCGAGTTACAGGAACAAGGGCCAAACCAACCACCCAAGAATGGAATCGTCGAGCGAAAACACTTGACAACCTCCTAGAAGAAGCTTTTCTTGCCACCAGACCTTTCTCCATCAATTAGGAATCTGATGCCGTCACTAAACACATTCCTTAAATTGTAGCCATTTGTTGAGTGTTTTTTTTGGTGTCTAATCCGCATATATATCACCATTGCCCTTGATTTTCTTGACTGTATATCTCTTAAATGTCAACATATACACGTATGATTTAGTTTAAGAAGATTTTTCAATGCCGAAAACCTCGATCAGAGAGTAAAAAAGGCGTAAGGTTCACAATGGTTTAAAATTAAAATGGGATATACCTAGCTAGGATTCGAGTTACAGGAACAAGGGCCAAACCAACCACCCAAGAATGGAATCGTCGAGCGAAAACACTTGACAACCTCCTAGAAGAAGCTTTTCTTGCCACCAGACCTTTCTCCATCAATTAGGAATCTGATGCCGTCACTAAACACATTCCTTAAATTGTAGCCATTTGTTGAGTGTTTTTTTTTTGGTGTCTAATCCGCATATATATCACCATTGCCCTTGATTTTCTTGACGGTATATCTCTTAAACGTCAACATATACACGTGTGATTTAGTTTACGAAGATTTTTCAATGCCGAGAATCTCGATCAGAGAGTAAAAAAGGCGTAAGTTTCACAATGGTGTAAAATTAAAATGGGATATACCTTGCTAGGATTCGAGTTACAGGAACAAGGGTCAAACCAACCACCCAACAATGGAATCGTCGAGCGAAAACACTTGACAACCTCCTAGAAGCAGCTTTTCTTGCCACCAGACCTTTCTCCATCAATTAGGAATCTGATGCCGTCACTAAACACATTCCTTAAATTGTAGCCATTTGTTGGGTGTTTTTTTTTGGTGTCTAATCCGCATATATATCACTATTGCCCTTGATTTTCTTGACAGTATATCTCTTAAATGTCAACATATACACGTGTGATTTAGTTTACAAAGATTTTTCAATGCCGAGACCTCGACCAGAGAGTAAAAAAGGCGTAAGTTTCAAAACGGTGTAAAATTAAAATGGAATATACCGGGCTAGGATTCGAGTTACATGAACAAGGGCCAAACCAACCACCCAAGAATGGAATCGTCGAGCGAAAACACTTGACAACCTCCTAGAAGCAGCTTTTCTTGCCACCAGACCTTTCTCCATCAATTAGGAATCTGATGCAGCCACTAAACACATTCCTTAAATTGTAGCCAATTGTTGAGTGTTTTTTTTTGGTGTCTAATCCGCATATATATCGCCATTGCTCTTGATTTTCTTGACTGTATATCTCTTAAATGTCAACATATACACGTGTGCTTTAGTTTACGAAGATTTTTCAATGACGAGAACCTCGATCAGCGAGTAAAAAAGGCCTAAGGTTCACAATGGTGTAAAATTAAAATGGGATATACCGGGCTAGGATTCGAGTTACATGAACAAGGGCCAAACCAACCACCCAAGAATGGAATCGTCGAGCGAAAACACTTGACAACCTCCTAGAAGCAGCTTTTCTTGCCACCAGACCTTTCTCCATCAATTAGGAATCTGATGCAGCCACTAAACACATTCCTTAAATTGTAGCCAATTGTTGAGTGTTTTTTTTTGGTGTCTAATCCGCATATATATCGCCATTGCTCTTGATTTTCTTGACTGTATATCTCTTAAATGTCAACATATACACGTGTGCTTTAGTTTACGAAGATTTTTCAATGACGAGAACCTCGATCAGCGAGTAAAAAAGGCGTAAGGTTCACAATGGTGTAAAATTAAAATGGGATATACCGGGCTAGGATTCGAGTTACAGGAACAAGGGACAAACCAACCACCCAAGAATGGAATAGTCGAGCGAAAACATTTGACAACCTCCTAGAACCAGCTTTATTGCCACCAGACATTTCTCCGTCAATTAGGAATCTGATGCCGTCACTAAACACATTCCTTAAATTGTAGCCATTTGTTAAGTGTTTTTTTTTTGGTGTCTAATCCGCATATATATCACCATTGCCCTTGATTTTCTTGACTGTATATCTCTTAAATGTCAACATATACACGTGTGAATTAGTTTACGAAGACTTTTCAATGCCGAGAACCTCGATCAGAGAGTAAAAAAAGGCGTAAGGTTCACAATGGTGTAAAATTAAAATGGGACATATCGGGATACGATTCGAGTTACAGGAACAAGGGCCAAACCAACCACCCAAGAATGGAATCGTCGAGCGAAAACACTTGACAACCTCCTAGAAGCAGCTTTTCTTGCCACCAGACATTTCTCCATCAATTAGGAATCTGATGCCGTCACTAAACACATTCCTTAAATTGTAGCCATTTGTTAAGTGTTTTTTTTTTGGTGTCTAATCCGTATATAGATCACCATTGCCCTTGATTTTCTTGACTGTATATCTCTTAAATGTCAACATATACACGTGTGATTTAGTTTACGAAGATTTTTCAATGCCGAGAACCTCGATCACAGAGTAAAAAAGGCGTAAGGTTCACAACGGTGTAAAATTAAAATGGGATATACCGGGCTAGGATTCGAGTTACAGGAACAAGGGCCAAACCAACCACCCAAGAATGGAATCGTCGAGCGAAAACACTTGACAACCTCCTAGAACCAGCTTTTATTGCCACCAGACATTTCTCCATCAATTAGGAATCTAATGCCGTCACTAAACGCATTCCTTAAATTGTAGCCATTTGTTGAGTGTTTTTTTTGGTGTCTAATCCGCATATATATCACCATTACCCTTGATTTTCTTGACTGTATATCTCTTAAATGTCAACATATACACGTGTGAATTAGTTTACGAAGATTTTTCAATGCCGAGAACCTCGATCAGAGAGTAAAAAAAGGCGTAAGGTTCACATTGGTGTAAAATTAAAATGGGACATATCGGGCTAGGATTCGAGTTACAGGAACAAGGGCCAAACCAACCACCCAAGAATGGAATCGTCGAGCGAAAACACTTGACAACCTCCTAGAAGCAGCTTTTCTTGCCACCAGACATTTCTCCATCAATTAGGAATCTGATGCCGTCACTAAACACATTCCTTAAATTGTAACCATTTGTTGAGTGTTTTTTTTGGTGTCTAATCTGCATATATATCACCATTGCCCTTGATTTTCTTGACTGTATATCTCTTAAATGTCAACATATACACGTGTGATTTAGTTTACGAAGATTTTTCAATGCCGAGAACCTCGATCAGAGAGTAAAAAAAGGCGTAAGGTTCACAATGGTGTAAAATTAAAATGGGACATATCGGGCTAGGATTCGAGTTACAGGAACAAGGGTCAAACCAACCACCCAAGAATGGAATCGTCGAGCGAAAACACTTGACAACCTCCTAGAAGCAGCTTTTCTTGCCACCAGACATTTCTCCATCAATTAGGAAACTGATGCCGTCACTAAACACATTCCTTAAATTGTAGCCATTTGTTGAGTGTTTTTTTTGGTGTCTAATCCGCATATATATCACCATTGCCCTTGATTTTCTTGACTGTATATCTCTTAAATGTCAACATATACACGTGTGATTTAGTTTACGAAGATTTTTCAATGCCGAGAACCTCGATCACAGAGTAAAAAAGGCGTAAGGTTCACAATGGTGTAAAATTGAAATGGGGTATACCGGGCTAAGATTCGAGTTACAGGAACAAGGGCCAAACCAACCACACAAGAATGGAATCGTCGAGCGAAAACACTTGACAACCTCCTAGAAGCAGCTTTTCTTGCCACCAGACCTTTCTCCGTCAATTAGGAATCTGATGCCGTCACTAAACACATTCCTTAAATTGTAGCCATTTGTTAAGTGTTTTTTTTGGTGTCTAATATGCATATATATCACCATTGCCCTTGATTTTCTTGACTGTATATCTCTTAAATGTCAACATATACACGTGTGATTTAGTTTACGAAGATTTTTCAATGCCGAGAACCTCGATCAGAGAGTAAAAAAGGCGTAAGGTTCACAATGGTGTAAAATTAAAATGGGATATACCGGGCTAGGATTCGAGTTACAGGAACAAGGGCCAAACCAACCACCTAAGAATAGAATCGTCGAGCGAAAACACTTGACAACCTCCTAGAAGCAGCTTTTCTTGCCACCAGAGCTTTCTCTATCAATTAGGAATCTGATGCCGTCACTAAACACATTCATTAAATTGTAGCCAATTGTTGAGTGTTTTTTTTGTGTCTAATCCGCATATATATCACCATACCCTTGATTTTCTTGACTGTATATCTCTTAAATGTCAACATATACACGTGTGATTTAGTTTACGAAGATTTTTCATTGCCGAGAAACTCGATCAGAGAGTAAAAAAGGGGTAAGGTTCACAATGGTGTAAAATTAAAATGGGATATTCCTTGCTAGGATTCGAGTTACAGGAACAAGGGCCAAACCAACCACCCAAGAATGGAATCGTCGAGCGAAAACACTTGACAACCTCCTAGAAGCAGCTTTTCTTGCCACCAGACCTTTCTCCATCAATTAGGAATCTGATGCCGTCACTAAACACATTCCTTAAATTGTAGCCTTTTGTTGAGTGTTTTTATTGGTGTCTAATCCGCATATATATCATCATTGCCCATGATTTTCTTGACTGTATATCTCTTAAATGTCAACATATACACGTGTGATTTAGTTTATGAAGATTTTTCAATGCCGAGAACCTCGATCAGAGAGTAAAAAAGGCGTAAGGTTCACAATGGTGTAAAATTAAAATGGGATATACCGGGCTAGGATTCAAGTTATAGGAACAAGGGCCAAACCAACCACCCAAGAATGGAATCGTCGAGCGAAAACACTTGACAACCAACTAGAAGCAGCTTTTCTTGCCACCAGACCTTTCTCTATCAATTAGGAATCTGATGCCGTCACTAAACACATTCATTAAATTGTTTGTTGAGTGTTTTTTTTTGGCGTCTAATCCGCATATATATCACCATAGCCCTTGATTTTCTTGACTGTATATCTCTTAAATGTCAACATATACACGTGTGATTTAGTTTACGAAGATTTTTCAATGCCGAGAAACTCAATCAGAGAGTAAAAAAGGGGTAAGGTTCACAATGGTGTAAAATTAGAATGGGATATTCCTTGCTAGGATTCGAGTTACAGGAACAAGGGCCAAACCAACCACCCAAGAATGGAATCGTCGAGCGAAAACACTTGACAACCTCCTTGAAGCAGCTTTTCTTGCCACCAGACCTTTCTCTATCAATTAGGAATCTGATGCCGTCACTAAACACATTCCTTAAATTGTAGCCAATTGTTGAGTTTTTTTTTTTTTTTTTTGGTGTCTAATCCGCATATATATCACCATTGCTCTTGATTTTCTTGACTGTATATCTCCTAAATGTCAACATATACACGTGTGATTTAGTTTACGAAGATTTTCAATGCCGAGAACCTCGATCAGAGAGTTAAAAAGGCGTAAGGTTCACAATGGTGTAAAATTAAAATGGGATATACCTTGCTAGGATTCGAGTTACAGGAACAAGGGCCAAACCAACCACCCAAGAATGGAATCGTCGAGCGAAAACACTTGACAACCTCCTAGAAGCAGCTTTTCTTGCCACCAGGCCTTTCTCCATCAATTAGGAATCTGATGCCGTCACTAAACACATTCCTTAAATTGTAGCCATTTTTTGAGTGTTTTTTTTGGGTGTCTAATCCGCATATATATCACCATTGCCCTTGATTTTCTTGACTGTATATCCCTTAAATGTCAACATATACACGTGTGATTTAGTTTACGAAGATTTTTCAATGCCGAGAACCTCGATAAGAGAGTAAAAAAGGCGTAAGGTTCACAATGGTGTAAAATTAAAATGGGAAATACCGGGCTAGGATTCGAGTTACAGGAACAAGGGCCAAACCAACCACCCAAGAATGGAATCGTCGAGCGAAAACACTTGACAACATCCTAGAAGCAGCTTTTCTTGCCACCAGACCTTTCTCCATCAATTTGGAATCTGATGCCGTCACTAAACACATTCCATAAATTGTAGCCATTTGTTGAGTGTTTTTTTTGGTGTCTAATCCGCATATATATCACCATTGCCCTTGATTTTCTTGACTGTATATCTCTTAAATGTCAGCATATACACGTGTGATTTAGTTTAAGAAGATTTTTCAATGCCGAAAACCTCGATCAGAGAGTAAAAAAGGCGTAAGGTTCACAATGGTGTAAAATTAAAATGGGATATACCGGGCTAGGATTCGAGTTACAGGAACAAGGGCCAAACCAACCACCCAAGAATGGAATCGTCGAGCGAAAACACTTGAAAACCTCCTAGAAGCAGATTTTCTTGCCACCAGACCTTTCTCCATCAATTAGGAATCTGATGCCGTCACTAAACACATTCCTTAAATTGTAGCAATTTGTTTTGTGTTTTTTTTGGTGTCTAATCCGCATATATATCACCATTTCCCTAGATTTTCTTGACTGTATATCTCTTAAATGTCAGCATATACACGTGTGATTTAGTTTACGAAGATTTTTCAATGTCGAGAACCTCGATCAGAGAGTAAAAAAGGCGTAAGGTTGACAATGGTGTAATATTAAAATGGGATATACCAGGCTAGGATTCGAGTTACTGGAACAAGGGCCAAACCAACCACCCAAGAATGGAATCATCGAGCGAAAACACTTGACAACCTCCTAGAAGCAGCTTTTCTTTCCACCAGACCTCTCTCGATCAATTAGGAATCTGATGTCGTCACTAAACACATTCCTTAAATTCTAGCCATTTGTTGAGTGTTTTTTTTTTGGTGTCTAATCCGCATATATATCACCATTGCCCTTGATTTTCTTGATTGTATATCTCTTAAATGTCAACATATACACGTGTGATTTAGTTTACGAAGATTTTTCAATGTTGAGAACCTCGATCAGAGAGTAAAAAAGGCGTAAGGTTCACAATGGTGTAAAATCAAAATGGGATATACCGGGCTAGGATTCGAGTTACAGGAACAAGGGCCAAACCAACCACCCAAGAATGGAATCGTCGAGCGAAAACACTTGACAACCTCCTAGAAGCAGCTTTTCTTGCCACCAGACATTTCTCCATCAATTAGGAATCTGATGCCGTCACTAAACACATTCCTTAAATTGTAGTCATTTGTTGAGTGTTTTTTTTTTGCGTGTAATCCGCATATATGTCACCATTGCCCTTGATTTTCTTACTGTATATCTCTTAATTGTCAACATATACACGTGTGATTTAGTTTACGAAGATTTTTCAATGCCGAGAACCTCGATCAGAGAGTAAAAAAGGCGTAAGGTTCACAATGGTGTAAAATTAAAATGGGATATACCTTGCTAGGATTCGAGTTACAGGAACAAGGGTCAAACCAACCACTCAAGAATGGAATCGTCGAGCGAAAACACTTGACAACCTCCTAGAAGCAGCTTTTCTTGCCACCAGACCTTTCTCCATCAATTAGGAATCTGATGCCGTCACTAAACACATTCCTTAAATTGTAGCCATTTGTTGAGTGTTTTTTTGGTGTCTAATCCGCATATATATCACTATTGCCCTTGATTTTCTTGACAGTATATATCTTAAAGGTCAGCATATACACGTGTGATTTAGTTTACAAAGATTTTTCAATGCCGAGAACCTCTATCAGAGGGTAAAAAAGGCGTAAGGTTCACAACGGTGTAAAATTAAAATGGAATATACCGGGCTAGGATTCGAGTTACAGGAACAAGAGCCAAACCAACCAACCAAGAATGGAATCGTCGAGCGAAAACACTTGACAACCTCCTAGAAGCAGCTTTTCTTGCCACCAGACCTTTCTCCATCAATTAGGAATCTGATGCCGCCACTAAACACATTCCTTAAATTGTAGCCAATTGTTGAGGGTTTTTTTTGGTGTCTAATCCGCATATATATCGCCATTGCTCTTGATTTTCTTAACTGTATATCTCTTAAATGTCAACATATACACGTGTGATTTTGTTTACGATGATTTTTAAATGTCGAGAACCTCGATCAGAGAGTAAAAAAGGCGTAAGGTTCACAATGGTGTAAAATTAAAATGGGATATACCGGGCTAGGATTCGAGTTACAGGAACAAGGGCCAAACCAACCACCCAAGAATGGAATAGTCGAGCGAAAACACTTGACAACCTCCTAGAAGCAGCTTTTCTTGCCACCAAACCTTTCTCTATCAATTAGGAATCTGATGTCGTCACTAAACACATTCCTTAAATTGTAGCCATTTGTTGAGTGTTTTTTTTGGTGTCTAATCCGCATATATATTACCATTGCCCTGGATTTTCTTGACTGTATATCTCTTAAATGTTAACTTATACACGTGTGATTTAGTTTACGAAGATTTTTCAATGCCGAGAACATCGATCGGAGAGTAAAAAAGGCGTAAGGTTCACAATGGTGTAAAATTAAAATGGGATATACCAGGTTAGGATTCGAGTTACAGGAACAAGGGCCAAACCAACCACCCAAGAATGGAATCATCGAGCGAAAACACTTGACAACCTCTTAGAAGCAGGCCTTCTTGCCACCAGACCTTTCTCCATCAATTAGGAATTTGATGCCGTCACTAAACACATTCCTTAAATTGTAGCCATTTGTTGAGTGTTTTTTTTGGTGTCTAATCCGCATATATATCACCATTGCCCTTGATTTTCTTGACTGTATATCTCTTAAATGTCAACTTATACACGTGTGATTTAGTTTACGAAGATTTTTCAATGCCGAGAACCTCGATCAGAGAGCAAAAAAGGCGTAAGGTTCACAATGGTGTAAAATTAAAATGGGATTTACCGGGCTAGGATTCGAGTTACAGGAACAAGGGCCAAACCAACCACCCAAGAATGGAATCGTTGAGCGAAAACACTTGACAACCTCTTAGAAGCAGCTTTTCTTGCCACTAGACCTTTCTCCATCAATTAGGAATTTGATGCCGTCACTAAACACATTCCTTAAATTGTAGTCATTTGTTGAGTGTTTTTTTTGTGTGTCTAATCAGCATATATATCACCATTGTCCTTGATTTTCTTGACTGGATATCTCTTAAATGTCAACACATACACGTGTGATTTAGTTTACGAAGATTTTTCAATGCCGAGAACCTCGATCAGAGAATAAAAAAGGCGTAAGGTTCACAATGGTGTAAAATTAAAATGGGATATACCGGGCAAGGATTCGAGTTACAGGAACAAGTGCCAAACGAACCACCCAAGAATGGAATCGTCTAGCGAAAACACTTGACAACCTCCTGGAAGCAGCTTTTCTTGCCACAAGACCTTTCCCCATCAATTAGGAATCTGATGCCGTCACTAAACACATTCCTTAAATTGTAGCCATTTGTTGAGCGTTTTTTTTTTTGTGTCTAATCCGAATATAGATTACCATTTCCCTTGATTTTCTTCACTGTATATCTCTTAAAGGTCAACATATACACGTGTGATTTAGTTTACGAAGATTTTTCAATGCCGAGAACCTCGATCAAAGAGTAAAAAAGGCGTAAGGTTCACAATGGTGTAAAATTAAAATGGGATATACCGGGCTAGGATTTGAGTTACAGGAACAAGGGCCAAACCAACCACCCTAGAATGGAATCGTCGAGCGAAAACAGTTGACAACCTCCTAGAAGCAGCTTTTCTTGCCATCAGACCTTTCTCCAGCAATTAGGAATCTGATGCCGTCACTAAACCCATTCTTTAAATTATAGCCATTTGTTGAGTGTTTTTTTGTGTCTAATCCGCATATATATCACCATTGCGCTTGATTTTCTTGACTGTATATCTCTTAAATGTCAACATATACACGTGTGATTTAGTTTACGAAGATTTTTCAATGCCGTGAACCTCGATCAGAGAGTAAAAAGGCTTAAGGTTCACAATGGTGTAAAATGAAAATGTGATATAACGGGCTAGGATTCGAGTTATAGGAACAAGGTCCAAACCAACCACCCAAGAATGAAATCGTCGAGCGAAAGCCCTTGACAACCTCCTAGAAGCACCTTTTCTTGCCACCAGACCTTTCTCCATCAATTAGGAATCTGATGCCGTCACTAAACACATTCCTTAAATTGTAGCCATTTGTTGAGTGTTTTTTTGGTGTCTAATCCGCATATATATCACCATTGCCCTTGATTTTCTTGACTGTATATCTCTTAAATGACAACATATACACGTGTGATTTAGTTTACGAAGATTTTTCAATGCCGAGAACCTCGATCAGAGAGTAAAAAGGCGTAAGGTTCACAATGGTGTAAAATTAAAATGGGATATACCGGGCTAGGATTCGAGTTACAGGAACAAGGGCCAAACCAACCACCCAAGAATGGAATCGTCGAGCGAAAAAACTTGACAACCTCCTAGAAGCGGCTTTTCTTGCCACCAAACCTTTCTCCATCAATTAGGAATCTGATGCCGTCACTAAACACATTCCTTAAATTGTAGCCATTTGTTTAGTGTTTTTTTTTTGTGTCTAATCCGCATATATATCACCAATGCCCTGGATTTTCTTGACTGTAAATCTCTTAAATGTTAACTTATACACGTGTGATTTAGTTTACGAAGATTTTTCAATGCCGAGAACCTCGATCGGAGATTAAAAAAGGCGTAAGGTTCATAATGGTGTAAAATTAAAATGGGATATACCGGGTTAGGATTCGAGTTACAGGAACAAGGGCCAAACCAACCACCCAAGAATGGAATCGTTGAGCGAAAACACTTGATAACCTCCTAGATGCAGCTTTTCTTGCCACCAGACATTTCTCCATCAATTAGGAATCTGATGCCGTCACTAAATACATTCCTTAAATTGTAGCCATTTGTTGATTGTTTTTTTTTGGTGTCTAATCCGCATATATATATCACCATTGCCCTTGATTTTCTTGACTGTGTATCACTTAAATGTCAACTTATACACGTGTGATTTAGTTTACGAAGATTTTTCAATGCCGAGAACCTCGATCAAAGAGTAAAAAGGCGTAAGGTTCACAATGGTGTAAAATTAAAATGGGATATACCGGGCTAGGATTCGAGTTACAGGAACAAGGGCCAAACCAACCACCCAAGAATGGAATCGTCGAGGGAAAACACTTGACAACCTCCTAGAAGCAGCTTTTCTTGCCACCAAACCTTTCTCCATCAATTAGGAATCTGATGCCGTCACTAAACACATTCTTAAATTGTAGCCATTTGTTGAGTGTTTTTTTTGGTGTCTAATCCGCATATATATCACCATTGCGCTTGATTTTCTTGACTGTATATCTCTTAAATGTCAACATATACACGTGTGATTTAGTTTACGAAGATTTTTCAATGCCGTGAACCTCGATCAGAGAGTAAAAAAGGCTTAAGGTTCACAATGGTGTAAAATGAAAATGTGATATAACGGGCTAGGATTCGAGTTATAGGAACAAGGTCCAAACCAACCACCCAAGAATGAAATCGTCGAGCGAAAACCCTTGACAACCTCCTAGAAGCACCTTTTCTTGCCACCAGACCTTTCTCCATCAATTAGGAATCTGATGCCGTCACTAAACACATTCCTTAAATTGTAGCCATTTGTTGAGTGTTTTTTTGGTGTCTAATCCGCATATATATCACCATTGCCCTTGATTTTCTTGACTGTATATCTCTTAAATGACAACATATACACGTGTGATTTAGTTTACGAAGATTTTTCAATGCCGAGAACCTCGATCAGAGAGTAAAAAGGCGTAAGGTTCACAATGGTGTAAAATTAAAATGGGATATACCGGGCTAGGATTCGAGTTACAGGAACAAGGGCCAAACCAACCACCCAAGAATGGAATCGTCGAGCGAAAAAACTTGACAACCTCCTAGAAGCGGCTTTTCTTGCCACCAAACCTTTCTCCATCAATTAGGAATCTGATGCCGTCACTAAACACATTCCTTAAATTGTAGCCATTTGTTTAGTGTTTTTTTTTGGTGTCTAATCCGCATATATATCACCATTGCCCTGGATTTTCTTGACTGTAAATCTCTTAAATGTTAACTTATACACGTGTGATTTAGTTTACGAAGATTTTTCAATGCCGAGAACCTCGATCGGAGATTAAAAAAGGCGTAAGGTTCATAATGGTGTAAAATTAAAATGGGATATACCGGGTTAGGATTCGAGTTACAGGAACAAGGGCCAAACCAACCACCCAAGAATGGAATCGTTGAGCGAAAACACTTGATAACCTCCTAGATGCAGCTTTTCTTGCCACCAGACCTTTCTCCATCAATTAGGAATCTGATGCCGTCACTAAATACATTCCTTAAATTGTAGCCATTTGTTGATTGTTTTTTTTGGTGTCTAATCCGCATATATATATCACCATTGCCCTTGATTTTCTTGACTGTGTATCACTTAAATGTCAACTTATACACGTGTGATTTAGTTTACGAAGATTTTTCAATGCCGAGAACCTCGATCAAAGAGTAAAAAGGCGTAAGGTTCACAATGGTGTAAAATTAAAATGGGATATACCGGGCTAGGATTCGAGTTACAGGAACAAGGGCCAAACCAACCACCCAAGAATGGAATCGTCGAGGGAAAACACTTGACAACCTCCTAGAAGCAACTTTTCTTGCCACCAAACCTTTCTCCATCAATTAGGAATCTGATGCCGTCACTAAACACATTCCTTAAATTGTAGCCATTTGTTGAGTGTTTTTTTTGGTGTCTAATCCGCATATATATCACCATTGCGCTTGATTTTCTTGACTGTATATCTTTTAAATGTCAACATATACACGTGTGGTTTAGTTTACGAAGATTTTTCAATGCCGTGAACCTCGATCAGAGAGTAAAAAAGGCTTAAGGTTCACAATGGTGTAAAATGAAAATGTGATATAACGGGCTAGGATTCGAGTTATAGGAACAAGGTCCAAACCAACCACCCAAGAATGAAATCGTCGAGCGAAAACCCTTGACAACCTCCTAGAAGCACCTTTTCTTGCCACCAGACCTTTCTCCATCAATTAGGAATCTGATGCCGTCACTAAACACATTCCTTAAATTGTAGCCATTTGTTGAGTGTTTTTTTGGTGTCTAATCCGCATATATATCACCATTGCCCTTGATTTTCTTGACTGTATATCTCTTAAATGACAACATATACACGTGTGATTTAGTTTACGAAGATTTTTCAATGCCGAGAACCTCGATCAGAGAGTAAAAAGGCGTAAGGTTCACAATGGTGTAAAATTAAAATGGGATATACCGGGCTAGGATTCGAGTTACAGGAACAAGGGCCAAACCAACCACCCAAGAATGGAATCGTCGAGCGAAAAAACTTGACAACCTCCTAGAAGCGGCTTTTCTTGCCACCAAACCTTTCTCCATCAATTAGGAATCTGATGCCGTCACTAAACACATTCCTTAAATTGTAGCCATTTGTTTAGTGTTTTTTTTTGGTGTCTAATCCGCATATATATCACCATTGCCCTGGATTTTCTTGACTGTAAATCTCTTAAATGTTAACTTATACACGTGTGATTTAGTTTACGAAGATTTTTCAATGCCGAGAACCTCGATCGGAGATTAAAAAAGGCGTAAGGTTCATAATGGTGTAAAATTAAAATGGGATATACCGGGTTAGGATTCGAGTTACAGGAACAAGGGCCAAACCAACCACCCAAGAATGGAATCGTTGAGCGAAAACACTTGATAACCTCCTAGATGCAGCTTTTCTTGCCACCAGACCTTTCTCCATCAATTAGGAATCTGATGCCGTCACTAAATACATTCCTTAAATTGTAGCCATTTGTTGATTGTTTTTTTTTTGGTGTCTAATCCGCATATATATATCACCATTGCCCTTGATTTTCTTGACTGTGTATCACTTAAATGTCAACTTATACACGTGTGATTTAGTTTACGAAGATTTTTCAATGCCGAGAACCTCGATCAAAGAGTAAAAAGGCGTAAGGTTCACAATGGTGTAAAATTAAAATGGGATATACCGGGCTAGGATTCGAGTTACAGGAACAAGGGCCAAACCAACCACCCAAGAATGGAATCGTCGAGGGAAAACACTTGACAACCTCCTAGAAGTAGCTTTTCTTGCCACCAAAGCTTTCTCCATCAATTAGGAATCTGATGCCGTCACTAAACACATTCCTTAAATTGTAGCCATTTGTTGAGTGTTTTTTTTGGTGTCTAATCCGCATATATATCACCATTGCGCTTGATTTTCTTGACTGTATATCTCTTAAATCTCAACATATACACGTGTGATTTAGTTTACGAAGATTTTTCAATTTCGTGAACCTCGATCAGAGAGTAAAAAAGGCTTAAGGTTCACAATGGTGTAAAATGAAAATGTGATATAACTGGCTAGGATTCGAGTTATAGGCACAAGGTCCAAACCAACCACCCAAGAATGAAATCGTCGAGCGAAAACCCTTGACAACCTCCTAGAAGCACCTTTTCTTGCCACCAGACCTTTCTCCATCAATTAGGAATCTGATGCCGTCACTAAACACATTCCTTAAATTGTAGCCATTTGTTGAGTGTTTTTTTGGTGTCTAATCCGCATATATATCACCATTGCCCTTGATTTTCTTGACTGTATATCTCTTAAATGACAACATATACACGTGTGATTTAGTTTACGAAGATTTTTCAATGCCGAGAACCTCGATCAGAGAGTAAAAAGGCGTAAGGTTCACAATGGTGTAAAATTAAAATGGGATATACCGGGCTAGGATTCGAGTTACAGGAACAAGGGCCAAACCAACCACCCAAGAATGGAATCGTCGAGCGAAAAAACTTGACAACCTCCTAGAAGCGGCTTTTCTTGCCACCAAACCTTTCTCCATCAATTAGGAATCTGATGCCGTCACTAAACACATTCCTTAAATTGTAGCCATTTGTTTAGTGTTTTTTTTTGGTGTCTAATCCGCATATATATCACCATTGCCCTGGATTTTCTTGACTGTAAATCTCTTAAATGTTAACTTATACACGTGTGATTTAGTTTACGAAGATTTTTCAATGCCGAGAACCTCGATCGGAGATTAAAAAAGGCGTAAGGTTCATAATGGTGTAAAATTAAAATGGGATATACCGGGTTAGGATTCGAGTTACAGGAACAAGGGCCAAACCAACCACCCAAGAATGGAATCGTTGAGCGAAAACATTTGATAACCTCCTAGATGCAGCTTTTCTTGCCACCAGACCTTTCTCCATCAATTAGGAATCTGATGCCGTCACTAAATACATTCCTTAAATTGTAGCCATTTGTTGATTGTTTTTTTTTGGTGTCTAATCCGCATATATATATCACCATTGCCCTTGATTTTCTTGACTGTGTATCACTTAAATGTCAACTTATACACGTGTGATTTAGTTTACGAAGATTTTTCAATGCCGAGAACCTCGATCAAAGAGTAAAAAGGCGTAAGGTTCACAATGGTGTAAAATTAAAATGGGATATACCGGGCTAGGATTCGAGTTACAGGAACAAGGGCCAAACCAACCACCCAAGAATGGAATCGTCGAGGGAAAACACTTGACAACCTCCTAGAAGCAGCTTTTCTTGCCACCAAACCTTTCTCCATCAATTAGGAATCTGATGCCGTCACTAAACACATTCCTTAAATTGTAGCCATTTGTTGAGTGTTTTTTTTGGTGTCTAATCCGCATATATATCACCATTGCGCTTGATTTTCTTGACTGTATATCTCTTAAATGTCAACATATACACGTGTGATTTAGTTTACGAAGATTTTTCAATGCCGTGAACCTCGATCAGAGAGTAAAAAAGGCTTAAGGTTCACAATGGTGTAAAATGAAAATGTGATATAACGGGCTAGGATTCGAGTTATAGGAACAAGGTCCAAACCAACCACCCAAGAATGAAATCGTCGAGCGAAAACCCTTGACAACCTCCTAGAAGCACCTTTTCTTGCCACCAGACCTTTCTCCATCAATTAGGAATCTGATGCCGTCACTAAACACATTCCTTAAATTGTAGCCATTTGTTGAGTGTTTTTTTGGTGTCTAATCCGCATATATATCACCATTGCCCTTGATTTTCTTGACTGTATATCTCTTAAATGACAACATATACACGTGTGATTTAGTTTACGAAGATTTTTCAATGCCGAGAACCTCGATCAGAGAGTAAAAAGGCGTAAGGTTCACAATGGTGTTAAATTAAAATGGGATATACCGGGCTAGGATTCGAGTTACAGGAACAAGGGCCAAACCAACCACCCAAGAATGGAATCGTCGAGCGAAAAAACTTGACAACCTCCTAGAAGCGGCTTTTCTTGCCACCAAACCTTTCTCCATCAATTAGGAATCTGATGCCGTCACTAAACACATTCCTTAAATTGTAGCCATTTGTTTAGTGTTTTTTTTTGGTGTCTAATCCGCATATATATCACCATTTCCCTGGATTTTCTTGACTGTAAATCTCTGAAATGTTAACTTATACACGTGTGATTTAGTTTACGAAGATTTTTCAATGCCGAGAACCTCGATCGGAGATTAAAAAAGGCGTAAGGTTCATAATGGTGTAAAATTAAAATGGGATATACCGGGTTAGGATTCGAGTTACAGGAACAAGGGCCAAACCAACCACCTAAGAATGGAATCGTTGAGCGAAAACACTTGATAACCTCCTAGATGCAGCTTTTCTTGCCACCAGACCTTTCTCCATCAATTAGGAATCTGATGCCGTCACTAAATACATTCCTTAAATTGTAGCCATTTGTTGATTGTTTTTTTTTTGTGTCTAATCCGCATATATATATCACCATTGCCCTTGATTTTCTTGACTGTGTATCACTTAAATGTCAACTTATACACGTGTGATTTAGTTTACGAAGATTTTTCAAAGCCGAGAACCTCGATCAGAGAGTAAAAAAGGCGTAAGGTTCACAATGGTGTAAAATTAAAATGGGATATACCGGGCTAGGATTCGAGTTACAGGAACAAGGGCCAAACCAACCACCCAAGAATGGAATCGTCGAGGGAAAACACTTGACAACCTCCTAGAAGCAGCTTTTCTTGCCACCAAACCTTTCTCCATCAATTAGGAATCTGATGCCGTCACTAAACACATTCCTTAAATTGTAGCCATTTGTTGAGTGTTTTTTTTGGTGTCTAATCCGCATATATATCACCATTGCCCTGGATTTTCTTGACTGAAAATCTCTTAAATGTTAACTTATACACGTGTGATTTAGTTTACGAAGATTTTTCAATGCCGAGAATCTCGATCGGAGATTAAAAAAGGAGTAAGGTTCACAATGGTGTAAAATTAAAATGGGATATACCGGGTTAGGATTCGAGTTACAGGAACAAGGGCCAAACCAACCACCCAAGAATGGAATCGTTGAGCGAAAACACTTGATAACCTCCTAGATGCAGCTTTTCTTGCCACCAGACCTTTCTCCATCAATTAGGAATCTGATGCCGTCACTAAATACATTCCTTAAATTGTAGCCATTTGTTGATTGTTTTTTTTGGTGTCTAATCCGCATATATATCACCATTGCCCTTGATTTTCTTGACTGTGTATCACTTAAATGTCAACTTATACACGTGTGATTTAGTTTATGAAGATTTTTCAATGCCGAGAACCTCGATCAAAGAGTAAAAAAGGCGTAAGGTTCACAATGGTGTAAAATTAAAATGGGCTATACCGGGCTAGGATTCGAGTTACAGGAACAAGGGCCAAACCAACCACCCAAGAATGGAATCGTCGAGGGAAAACACTTGACAACCTCCTAGAAGCAGCTTTTCTTGCCACCAAACCTTTCTCCATCAATTAGGAATCTGATGCCGTCACTAAACACATTCCTTAAATTGTAGCCATTTGTTGAGTGTTTTTTTTGGTGTCTAATCCGCATATATATCACCATTGCGCTTGATTTTCTTGACTGTATATCTCTTAAATGTCAACATATACACGTGTGATTTAGTTTACGAAGATTTTTCAATGCCGTGAACCTCGATCAGAGAGTAAAAAAGGCTTAAGGTTCACAATGGTGTAAAATGAAAATGTGATATAACGGGCTAGGATTCGAGTTATAGGAACAAGGTCCAAACCAACCACCCAAGAATGAAATCGTCGAGCGAAAACCCTTGACAACCTCCTAGAAGCACCTTTTCTTGCCACCAGACCTTTCTCCATCAATTAGGAATCTGATGCCGTCACTAAACACATTCCTTAAATTGTAGCCATTTGTTGAGTGTTTTTTTGGTGTCTAATCCGCATATATATCACCATTGCCCTTGATTTTCTTGACTGTATATCTCTTAAATGACAACATATACACGTGTGATTTAGTTTACGAAGATTTTTCAATGCCGAGAACCTCGATCAGAGAGTAAAAAGGCGTAAGGTTCACAATGGTGTTAAATTAAAATGGGATATACCGGGCTAGGATTCGAGTTACAGGAACAAGGGCCAAACCAACAACCCAAGAATGGAATCGTCGAGCGAAAAAACTTGACAACCTCCTAGAAGCGGCTTTTCTTGCCACCAAACCTTTCTCCATCAATTAGGAATCTGATGCCGTCACCAAACACATTCCTTATATTGTAGCCATTTGTTTAGTGTTTTTTTTTGGTGTCTAATCCGCATATATATCACCATTTCCCTGGATTTTCTTGACTGTAAATCTCTGAAATGTTAACTTATACACGTGTGATTTAGTTTACGAAGATTTTTCAATGCCGAGAACCTCGATCGGAGATTAAAAAAGGCGTAAGGTTCATAATGGTGTAAAATTAAAATGGGATATACCGGGTTAGGATTCGAGTTACAGGAACAAGGGCCAAACCAACCACCTAAGAATGGAATCGTTGAGCGAAAACACTTGATAACCTCCTAGATGCAGCTTTTCTTGCCACCAGACCTTTCTCCATCAATTAGGAATCTGATGCCGTCACTAAATACATTCCTTAAATTGTAGCCATTTGTTGATTGTTTTTTTTTGGTGTCTAATCCGCATATATATATCACCATTGCCCTTGATTTTCTTGACTGTGTATCACTTAAATGTCAACTTATACACGTGTGATTTAGTTTACGAAGATTTTTCAAAGCCGAGAACCTCGATCAGAGAGTAAAAAAGGCGTAAGGTTCACAATGGTGTAAAATTAAAATGGGATATACCGGGCTAGGATTCGAGTTACAGGAACAAGGGCCAAACCAACCACCCAAGAATGGAATCGTCGAGGGAAAACACTTGACAACCTCCTAGAAGCAGCTTTTCTTGCCACCAAACCTTTCTCCATCAATTAGGAATCTGATGCCGTCACTAAACACATTCCTTAAATTGTAGCCATTTGTTGAGTGTTTTTTTTGGTGTCTAATCCGCATATATATCACCATTGCCCTGGATTTTCTTGACTGAAAATCTCTTAAATGTTAACTTATACACGTGTGATTTAGTTTACGAAGATTTTTCAATGCCGAGAATCTCGATCGGAGATTAAAAAAGGAGTAAGGTTCACAATGGTGTAAAATTAAAATGGGATATACCGGGTTAGGATTCGAGTTACAGGAACAAGGGCCAAACCAACCACCCAAGAATGGAATCGTTGAGCGAAAACACTTGATAACCTCCTAGATGCAGCTTTTCTTGCCACCAGACCTTTCTCCATCAATTAGGAATCTGATGCCGTCACTAAATACATTCCTTAAATTGTAGCCATTTGTTGATTGTTTTTTTTGGTGTCTAATCCGCATATATATCACCATTGCCCTTGATTTTCTTGACTGTGTATCACTTAAATGTCAACTTATACACGTGTGATTTAGTTTATGAAGATTTTTCAATGCCGAGAACCTCGATCAAAGAGTAAAAAAGGCGTAAGGTTCACAATGGTGTAAAATTAAAATGGGCTATACCGGGCTAGGATTCGAGTTACAGGAACAAGGGCCAAACCAACCACCCAAGAATGGAATCGTCGAGGGAAAACACTTGACAACCTCCTAGAAGCAGCTTTTCTTGCCACCAAACCTTTCTCCATCAATTAGGAATCTGATGCCGTCACTAAACACATTCCTTAAATTGTAGCCATTTGTTGAGTGTTTTTTTTGGTGTCTAATCCGCATATATATCACCATTGCGCTTGATTTTCTTGACTGTATATCTCTTAAATGTCAACATATACACGTGTGATTTAGTTTACGAAGATTTTTCAATGCCGTGAACCTCGATCAGAGAGTAAAAAAGGCTTAAGGTTCACAATGGTGTAAAATGAAAATGTGATATAACGGGCTAGGATTCGAGTTATAGGAACAAGGTCCAAACCAACCACCCAAGAATGAAATCGTCGAGCGAAAACCCTTGACAACCTCCTAGAAGCACCTTTTCTTGCCACCAGACCTTTCTCCATCAATTAGGAATCTGATGCCGTCACTAAACACATTCCTTAAATTGTAGCCATTTGTTGAGTGTTTTTTTGGTGTCTAATCCGCATATATATCACCATTGCCCTTGATTTTCTTGACTGTATATCTCTTAAATGACAACATATACACGTGTGATTTAGTTTACGAAGATTTTTCAATGCCGAGAACCTCGATCAGAGAGTAAAAAGGCGTAAGGTTCACAATGGTGTTAAATTAAAATGGGATATACCGGGCTAGGATTCGAGTTACAGGAACAAGGGCCAAACCAACCACCCAAGAATGGAATCGTCGAGCGAAAAAACTTGACAACCTCCTAGAAGCGGCTTTTCTTGCCACCAAACCTTTCTCCATCAATTAGGAATCTGATGCCGTCACTAAACACATTCCTTATATTGTAGCCATTTGTTTAGTGTTTTTTTTTGGTGTCTAATCCGCATATATATCACCATTTCCCTGGATTTTCTTGACTGTAAATCTCTGAAATGTTAACTTATACACGTGTGATTTAGTTTACGAAGATTTTTCAATGCCGAGAACCTCGATCGGAGATTAAAAAAGGCGTAAGGTTCATAATGGTGTAAAATTAAAATGGGATATACCGGGCTAGGATTCGAGTTACAGGAACAAGGGCCAAACCAACCACCCAAGAATGGAATCGTCGAGCGAAAAAACTTGACAACCTCCTAGAAGCGGCTTTTCTTGCCACCAAACCTTTCTCCATCAATTAGGAATCTGATGCCGTCACTAAACACATTCCTTAAATTGTAGCCATTTGTTTAGTGTTTTTTTTTGGTGTCTAATCCGCATATACATCACCATTGCCCTGGATTTTCTTGACTGTAAATCTCTTAAATGTTAACTTATACACGTGTGATTTAGTTTACGAAGATTTTTCAATGCCGAGAACCTCGATCGGAGATTAAAAAAGGCGTAAGGTTCATAATGGTGTAAAATTAAAATGGGATATACCGGGTTAGGATTCGAGTTACAGGAACAAGGGCCAAACCAACCACCCAAGAATGGAATCGTTGAGCGAAAACACTTGATAACCTCCTAGATGCAGCTTTTCTTGCCACCAGACCTTTCTCCATCAATTAGGAATCTGATGCCGTCACTAAATACATTCATTAAATTGTAGCCATTTGTTGATTGTTTTTTTTTGGTGTCTAATCCGCATATATATATCACCATTGCCCTTGATTTTCTTGACTGTGTATCACTTAAATGTCAACTTATACACGTGTGATTTAGTTTACGAAGATTTTTCAATGCCGAGAACCTCGATCAAAGAGTAAAAAGGCGTAAGGTTCACAATGGTGTAAAATTAAAATGGGATATACCGGGCTAGGATTCGAGTTACAGGAACAAGGGCCAAACCAACCACCCAAGAATGGAATCGTCGAGGGAAAACACTTGACAACCTCCTAGAAGCAGCTTTTCTTGCCACCAAACCTTTCTCCATCAATTAGGAATCTGATGCCGTCACTAAACACATTCCTTAAATTGTAGCCATTTGTTGAGTGTTTTTTTTGGTGTCTAATCCGCATATATATCACCATTGCGCTTGATTTTCTTGACTGTATATCTCTTAAATGTCAACATATACACGTGTGATTTAGTTTACGAAGATTTTTCAATGCCGTGAACCTCGATCAGAGAGTAAAAAAGGCTTAAGGTTCACAATGGTGTAAAATGAAAATGTGATATAACGGGCTAGGATTCGAGTTATAGGAACAAGGTCCAAACCAACCACCCAAGAATGAAATCGTCGAGCGAAAACCCTTGACAACCTCCTAGAAGCACCTTTTCTTGCCACCAGACCTTTCTCCATCAATTAGGAATCTGATGCCGTCACTAAACACATTCCTTAAATTGTAGCCATTTGTTGAGTGTTTTTTTGGTGTCTAATCCGCATATATATCACCATTGCCCTTGATTTTCTTGACTGTATATCTCTTAAATGACAACATATACACGTGTGATTTAGTTTACGAAGATTTTTCAATGCCGAGAACCTCGATCAGAGAGTAAAAAGGCGTAAGGTTCACAATGGTGTTAAATTAAAATGGGATATACCGGGCTAGGATTCGAGTTACAGGAACAAGGGCCAAACCAACCACCCAAGAATGGAATCGTCGAGCGAAAAAACTTGACAACCTCCTAGAAGCGGCTTTTCTTGCCACCAAACCTTTCTCCATCAATTAGGAATCTGATGCCGTCACTAAACACATTCCTTAAATTGTAGCCATTTGTTTAGTGTTTTTTTTTGGTGTCTAATCCGCATATATATCACCATTTCCCTGGATTTTCTTGACTGTAAATCTCTGAAATGTTAACTTATACACGTGTGATTTAGTTTACGAAGATTTTTCAATGCCGAGAACCTCGATCGGAGATTAAAAAAGGCGTAAGGTTCATAATGGTGTAAAATTAAAATGGGATATACCGGGTTAGGATTCGAGTTACAGGAACAAGGGCCAAACCAACCACCTAAGAATGGAATCGTTGAGCGAAAACACTTGATAACCTCCTAGATGCAGCTTTTCTTGCCACCAGACCTTTCTCCATCAATTAGGAATCTGATGCCGTCACTAAATACATTCCTTAAATTGTAGCCATTTGTTGATTGTTTTTTTTTTTGTGTCTAATACGCATATATATATCACCATTGCCCTTGATTTTCTTGACTGTGTATCACTTAAATGTCAACTTATACACGTGTGATTTAGTTTACGAAGATTTTTCAAAGCCGAGAACCTCGATCAGAGAGTAAAAAAGGCGTAAGGTTCACAATGGTGTAAAATTAAAATGGGATATACCGGGCTAGGATTCGAGTTACAGGAACAAGGGCCAAACCAACCACCCAAGAATGGAATCGTCGAGGGAAAACACTTGACAACCTCCTAGAAGCAGCTTTTCTTGCCACCAAACCTTTCTCCATCAATTAGGAATCTGATGCCGTCACTAAACACATTCCTTAAATTGTAGCCATTTGTTGAGTGTTTTTTTTGGTGTCTAATCCGCATATATATCACCATTGCCCTGGATTTTCTTGACTGAAAATCTCTTAAATGTTAACTTATACACGTGTGATTTAGTTTACGAAGATTTTTCAATGCCGAGAATCTCGATCGGAGATTAAAAAAGGAGTAAGGTTCACAATGGTGTAAAATTAAAATGGGATATACCGGGTTAGGATTCGAGTTACAGGAACAAGGGCCAAACCAACCACCCAAGAATGGAATCGTTGAGCGAAAACACTTGATAACCTCCTAGATGCAGCTTTTCTTGCCACCAGACCTTTCTCCATCAATTAGGAATCTGATGCCGTCACTAAATACATTCCTTAAATTGTAGCCATTTGTTGATTGTTTTTTTTGGTGTCTAATCCGCATATATATCACCATTGCCCTTGATTTTCTTGACTGTGTATCACTTAAATGTCAACTTATACACGTGTGATTTAGTTTATGAAGATTTTTCAATGCCGAGAACCTCGATCAAAGAGTAAAAAAGGCGTAAGGTTCACAATGGTGTAAAATTAAAATGGGCTATACCGGGCTAGGATTCGAGTTACAGGAACAAGGGCCAAACCAACCACCCAAGAATGGAATCGTCGAGGGAAAACACTTGACAACCTCCTAGAAGCAGCTTTTCTTGCCACCAAACCTTTCTCCATCAATTAGGAATCTGATGCCGTCACTAAACACATTCCTTAAATTGTAGCCATTTGTTGAGTGTTTTTTTTGGTGTCTAATCCGCATATATATCACCATTGCGCTTGATTTTCTTGACTGTATATCTCTTAAATGTCAACATATACACGTGTGATTTAGTTTACGAAGATTTTTCAATGCCGTGAACCTCGATCAGAGAGTAAAAAAGGCTTAAGGTTCACAATGGTGTAAAATGAAAATGTGATATAACGGGCTAGGATTCGAGTTATAGGAACAAGGTCCAAACCAACCACCCAAGAATGAAATCGTCGAGCGAAAACCCTTGACAACCTCCTAGAAGCACCTTTTCTTGCCACCAGACCTTTCTCCATCAATTAGGAATCTGATGCCGTCACTAAACACATTCCTTAAATTGTAGCCATTTGTTGAGTGTTTTTTTGGTGTCTAATCCGCATATATATCACCATTGCCCTTGATTTTCTTGACTGTATATCTCTTAAATGACAACATATACACGTGTGATTTAGTTTACGAAGATTTTTCAATGCCGAGAACCTCGATCAGAGAGTAAAAAGGCGTAAGGTTCACAATGGTGTTAAATTAAAATGGGATATACCGGGCTAGGATTCGAGTTACAGGAACAAGGGCCAAACCAACCACCCAAGAATGGAATCGTCGAGCGAAAAAACTTGACAACCTCCTAGAAGCGGCTTTTCTTGCCACCAAACCTTTCTCCATCAATTAGGAATCTGATGCCGTCACTAAACACATTCCTTATATTGTAGCCATTTGTTTAGTGTTTTTTTTTGGTGTCTAATCCGCATATATATCACCATTTCCCTGGATTTTCTTGACTGTAAATCTCTGAAATGTTAACTTATACACGTGTGATTTAGTTTACGAAGATTTTTCAATGCCGAGAACCTCGATCGGAGATTAAAAAAGGCGTAAGGTTCATAATGGTGTAAAATTAAAATGGGATATACCGGGTTAGGATTCGAGTTACAGGAACAAGGGCCAAACCAACCACCTAAGAATGGAATCGTTGAGCGAAAACACTTGATAACCTCCTAGATGCAGCTTTTCTTGCCACCAGACCTTTCTCCATCAATTAGGAATCTGATGCCGTCACTAAATACATTCCTTAAATTGTAGCCATTTGTTGATTGTTTTTTTTTGGTGTCTAATCCGCATATATATATCACCATTGCCCTTGATTTTCTTGACTGTGTATCACTTAAATGTCAACTTATACACGTGTGATTTAGTTTACGAAGATTTTTCAAAGCCGAGAACCTCGATCAGAGAGTAAAAAAGGCGTAAGGTTCACAATGGTGTAAAATTAAAATGGGATATACCGGGCTAGGATTCGAGTTACAGGAACAAGGGCCAAACCAACCACCCAAGAATGGAATCGTCGAGGGAAAACACTTGACAACCTCCTAGAAGCAGCTTTTCTTGCCACCAAACCTTTCTCCATCAATTAGGAATCTGATGCCGTCACTAAACACATTCCTTAAATTGTAGCCATTTGTTGAGTGTTTTTTTTGGTGTCTAATCCGCATATATATCACCATTGCCCTGGATTTTCTTGACTGAAAATCTCTTAAATGTTAACTTATACACGTGTGATTTAGTTTACGAAGATTTTTCAATGCCGAGAATCTCGATCGGAGATTAAAAAAGGAGTAAGGTTCACAATGGTGTAAAATTAAAATGGGATATACCGGGTTAGGATTCGAGTTACAGGAACAAGGGCCAAACCAACCACCCAAGAATGGAATCGTTGAGCGAAAACACTTGATAACCTCCTAGATGCAGCTTTTCTTGCCACCAGACCTTTCTCCATCAATTAGGAATCTGATGCCGTCACTAAATACATTCCTTAAATTGTAGCCATTTGTTGATTGTTTTTTTTGGTGTCTAATCCGCATATATATCACCATTGCCCTTGATTTTCTTGACTGTGTATCACTTAAATGTCAACTTATACACGTGTGATTTAGTTTATGAAGATTTTTCAATGCCGAGAACCTCGATCAAAGAGTAAAAAAGGCGTAAGGTTCACAATGGTGTAAAATTAAAATGGGCTATACCGGGCTAGGATTCAAGTTACAGGAACAAGGGCAAAACCAACCACCCAAGAATGGAATCGTCGAGCGAAAACACTTGACAACCTCCTAGAAGCAACTTTTCTTGGTACCAGAACTTTCTCCATCAATTAGGAATCTGATGCCATCACTAAACACATTTCTTAAATTGTAGCCATTTGTTGAGTGTTTTTATTGGTGTCTAATCCGCATAGATATCACCATTTCCCTTGATTTTCTTGACTGTATATCTCTGAAATGTCAACATATACACGTGTGATTTAGTTTACGAAGATTTTTCAAAGCCGTGAACCTCGATCAGAGAGTAAAAAAGGTGTAAGGTTCACAATGGTGTAAAATTAAAATGGGATATACCGGGTTAGGATTCGAGTTACAGGAACTAGGGCCAAACCAACCACCCAAGAATGGAATCGTCGAGCGAAAACATTTGACAACCTCCTAAATGCAGCTTTTCTTGCCACCAGATCTTTCTCCATCAATTAGGAATCTGATGCCGCCACTAAACACATTCCTTAAATTGTAGCCATTTGTTGAGTGTTTTTTTGGTGTCTAATCCGCATATATATCACCATTGCTCTTGATTTTCTTGACTGTGTATCTCTTAAATGTCAACTTATACACGTGTGATTTAGTTTACGAAGATTTTTCAAAGCCGAGAACCTCGATCAGAGAGTAAAAAAGGCGTAAGGTTCACAATGGTGTAAAATTAAAAATGGATATACCGGGCTAGGATTCGAGTTACAGGAACAAGGGACAAACCAACCACCCAAGAATGGAATCGTCGAGCGAAAACACTTGACAACCTCCTAGAAGCAGCTTTTCTTGCCACCAGACCTTTTTCCATCAATTAGGAATCTGATGCCGTCACTAAACACATTCCATAAATGGTAGCCATTTGTTGAGTGTTTTTTTTTTGGTGTCTAATCCGCATATATATCACCATTTGGCCTTGATTTTCATGACTGTATATCTCTTAAACGTCAACATATACACATGTGATTTAGTTTACGAAGATTTTTCAATGCCGAGAACCTCGATCGGAGATTAAAAAAGGCGTAAGGTTCATAATGGTGTAAAATTAAAATGGGATATACCGGGTTAGGATTCGAGTTACAGGAACAAGGGCCAAACCAACCACCCAAGAATGGAATCGTTGAGCGAAAACACTTGATAACCTCCTAGATGCAGCTTTTCTTACCACCAGACCTTTCTCCATCAATTAGGAATCTGATGCCGTCACTAAATACATTCCTTAAATTGTAGCCATTTGTTGATTGTTTTTTTTTGGTGTCTAATCTGCATATATATCACCATTGCCCTTGATTTTCTTGACTGTAAATCTCTGAAATGTTAACTTATACACGTGTGATTTAGTTTACGAAGATTTTTCAATGCCGAGAACCTCGATCGGAGATTAAAAAAGGCGTAAGGTTCATAATGGTGTAAAATTAAAATGGGATATACCGGGCTAGGATTCGAGTTACAGGAACAAGGGCCAAACCAACCACCCAAGAATGGAATCGTCGAGCGAAAAAACTTGACAACCTCCTAGAAGCGGCTTTTCTTGCCACCAAACCTTTCTCCATCAATTAGGAATCTGATGCCGTCACTAAACACATTCCTTAAATTGTAGCCATTTGTTTAGTGTTTTTTTTTGGTGTCTAATCCGCATATACATCACCATTGCCCTGGATTTTCTTGACTGTAAATCTCTTAAATGTTAACTTATACACGTGTGATTTAGTTTACGAAGATTTTTCAATGCCGAGAACCTCGATCGGAGATTAAAAAAGGCGTAAGGTTCATAATGGTGTAAAATTAAAATGGGATATACCGGGTTAGGATTCGAGTTACAGGAACAAGGGCCAAACCAACCACCCAAGAATGGAATCGTTGAGCGAAAACACTTGATAACCTCCTAGATGCAGCTTTTCTTGCCACCAGACCTTTCTCCATCAATTAGGAATCTGATGCCGTCACTAAATACATTCATTAAATTGTAGCCATTTGTTGATTGTTTTTTTTTGGTGTCTAATCCGCATATATATATCACCATTGCCCTTGATTTTCTTGACTGTGTATCACTTAAATGTCAACTTATACACGTGTGATTTAGTTTACGAAGATTTTTCAATGCCGAGAACCTCGATCAAAGAGTAAAAAGGCGTAAGGTTCACAATGGTGTAAAATTAAAATGGGATATACCGGGCTAGGATTCGAGTTACAGGAACAAGGGCCAAACCAACCACCCAAGAATGGAATCGTCGAGGGAAAACACTTGACAACCTCCTAGAAGCAGCTTTTCTTGCCACCAAACCTTTCTCCATCAATTAGGAATCTGATGCCGTCACTAAACACATTCCTTAAATTGTAGCCATTTGTTGAGTGTTTTTTTTGGTGTCTAATCCGCATATATATCACCATTGCGCTTGATTTTCTTGACTGTATATCTCTTAAATGTCAACATATACACGTGTGATTTAGTTTACGAAGATTTTTCAATGCCGTGAACCTCGATCAGAGAGTAAAAAAGGCTTAAGGTTCACAATGGTGTAAAATGAAAATGTGATATAACGGGCTAGGATTCGAGTTATAGGAACAAGGTCCAAACCAACCACCCAAGAATGAAATCGTCGAGCGAAAACCCTTGACAACCTCCTAGAAGCACCTTTTCTTGCCACCAGACCTTTCTCCATCAATTAGGAATCTGATGCCGTCACTAAACACATTCCTTAAATTGTAGCCATTTGTTGAGTGTTTTTTTGGTGTCTAATCCGCATATATATCACCATTGCCCTTGATTTTCTTGACTGTATATCTCTTAAATGACAACATATACACGTGTGATTTAGTTTACGAAGATTTTTCAATGCCGAGAACCTCGATCAGAGAGTAAAAAGGCGTAAGGTTCACAATGGTGTTAAATTAAAATGGGATATACCGGGCTAGGATTCGAGTTACAGGAACAAGGGCCAAACCAACCACCCAAGAATGGAATCGTCGAGCGAAAAAACTTGACAACCTCCTAGAAGCGGCTTTTCTTGCCACCAAACCTTTCTCCATCAATTAGGAATCTGATGCCGTCACTAAACACATTCCTTAAATTGTAGCCATTTGTTTAGTGTTTTTTTTTGGTGTCTAATCCGCATATATATCACCATTTCCCTGGATTTTCTTGACTGTAAATCTCTGAAATGTTAACTTATACACGTGTGATTTAGTTTACGAAGATTTTTCAATGCCGAGAACCTCGATCGGAGATTAAAAAAGGCGTAAGGTTCATAATGGTGTAAAATTAAAATGGGATATACCGGGTTAGGATTCGAGTTACAGGAACAAGGGCCAAACCAACCACCTAAGAATGGAATCGTTGAGCGAAAACACTTGATAACCTCCTAGATGCAGCTTTTCTTGCCACCAGACCTTTCTCCATCAATTAGGAATCTGATGCCGTCACTAAATACATTCCTTAAATTGTAGCCATTTGTTGATTGTTTTTTTTTTTGTGTCTAATACGCATATATATATCACCATTGCCCTTGATTTTCTTGACTGTGTATCACTTAAATGTCAACTTATACACGTGTGATTTAGTTTACGAAGATTTTTCAAAGCCGAGAACCTCGATCAGAGAGTAAAAAAGGCGTAAGGTTCACAATGGTGTAAAATTAAAATGGGATATACCGGGCTAGGATTCGAGTTACAGGAACAAGGGCCAAACCAACCACCCAAGAATGGAATCGTCGAGGGAAAACACTTGACAACCTCCTAGAAGCAGCTTTTCTTGCCACCAAACCTTTCTCCATCAATTAGGAATCTGATGCCGTCACTAAACACATTCCTTAAATTGTAGCCATTTGTTGAGTGTTTTTTTTGGTGTCTAATCCGCATATATATCACCATTGCCCTGGATTTTCTTGACTGAAAATCTCTTAAATGTTAACTTATACACGTGTGATTTAGTTTACGAAGATTTTTCAATGCCGAGAATCTCGATCGGAGATTAAAAAAGGAGTAAGGTTCACAATGGTGTAAAATTAAAATGGGATATACCGGGTTAGGATTCGAGTTACAGGAACAAGGGCCAAACCAACCACCCAAGAATGGAATCGTTGAGCGAAAACACTTGATAACCTCCTAGATGCAGCTTTTCTTGCCACCAGACCTTTCTCCATCAATTAGGAATCTGATGCCGTCACTAAATACATTCCTTAAATTGTAGCCATTTGTTGATTGTTTTTTTTGGTGTCTAATCCGCATATATATCACCATTGCCCTTGATTTTCTTGACTGTGTATCACTTAAATGTCAACTTATACACGTGTGATTTAGTTTATGAAGATTTTTCAATGCCGAGAACCTCGATCAAAGAGTAAAAAAGGCGTAAGGTTCACAATGGTGTAAAATTAAAATGGGCTATACCGGGCTAGGATTCGAGTTACAGGAACAAGGGCCAAACCAACCACCCAAGAATGGAATCGTCGAGGGAAAACACTTGACAACCTCCTAGAAGCAGCTTTTCTTGCCACCAAACCTTTCTCCATCAATTAGGAATCTGATGCCGTCACTAAACACATTCCTTAAATTGTAGCCATTTGTTGAGTGTTTTTTTTGGTGTCTAATCCGCATATATATCACCATTGCGCTTGATTTTCTTGACTGTATATCTCTTAAATGTCAACATATACACGTGTGATTTAGTTTACGAAGATTTTTCAATGCCGTGAACCTCGATCAGAGAGTAAAAAAGGCTTAAGGTTCACAATGGTGTAAAATGAAAATGTGATATAACGGGCTAGGATTCGAGTTATAGGAACAAGGTCCAAACCAACCACCCAAGAATGAAATCGTCGAGCGAAAACCCTTGACAACCTCCTAGAAGCACCTTTTCTTGCCACCAGACCTTTCTCCATCAATTAGGAATCTGATGCCGTCACTAAACACATTCCTTAAATTGTAGCCATTTGTTGAGTGTTTTTTTGGTGTCTAATCCGCATATATATCACCATTGCCCTTGATTTTCTTGACTGTATATCTCTTAAATGACAACATATACACGTGTGATTTAGTTTACGAAGATTTTTCAATGCCGAGAACCTCGATCAGAGAGTAAAAAGGCGTAAGGTTCACAATGGTGTTAAATTAAAATGGGATATACCGGGCTAGGATTCGAGTTACAGGAACAAGGGCCAAACCAACCACCCAAGAATGGAATCGTCGAGCGAAAAAACTTGACAACCTCCTAGAAGCGGCTTTTCTTGCCACCAAACCTTTCTCCATCAATTAGGAATCTGATGCCGTCACTAAACACATTCCTTATATTGTAGCCATTTGTTTAGTGTTTTTTTTTGGTGTCTAATCCGCATATATATCACCATTTCCCTGGATTTTCTTGACTGTAAATCTCTGAAATGTTAACTTATACACGTGTGATTTAGTTTACGAAGATTTTTCAATGCCGAGAACCTCGATCGGAGATTAAAAAAGGCGTAAGGTTCATAATGGTGTAAAATTAAAATGGGATATACCGGGTTAGGATTCGAGTTACAGGAACAAGGGCCAAACCAACCACCTAAGAATGGAATCGTTGAGCGAAAACACTTGATAACCTCCTAGATGCAGCTTTTCTTGCCACCAGACCTTTCTCCATCAATTAGGAATCTGATGCCGTCACTAAATACATTCCTTAAATTGTAGCCATTTGTTGATTGTTTTTTTTTGGTGTCTAATCCGCATATATATATCACCATTGCCCTTGATTTTCTTGACTGTGTATCACTTAAATGTCAACTTATACACGTGTGATTTAGTTTACGAAGATTTTTCAAAGCCGAGAACCTCGATCAGAGAGTAAAAAAGGCGTAAGGTTCACAATGGTGTAAAATTAAAATGGGATATACCGGGCTAGGATTCGAGTTACAGGAACAAGGGCCAAACCAACCACCCAAGAATGGAATCGTCGAGGGAAAACACTTGACAACCTCCTAGAAGCAGCTTTTCTTGCCACCAAACCTTTCTCCATCAATTAGGAATCTGATGCCGTCACTAAACACATTCCTTAAATTGTAGCCATTTGTTGAGTGTTTTTTTTGGTGTCTAATCCGCATATATATCACCATTGCCCTGGATTTTCTTGACTGAAAATCTCTTAAATGTTAACTTATACACGTGTGATTTAGTTTACGAAGATTTTTCAATGCCGAGAATCTCGATCGGAGATTAAAAAAGGAGTAAGGTTCACAATGGTGTAAAATTAAAATGGGATATACCGGGTTAGGATTCGAGTTACAGGAACAAGGGCCAAACCAACCACCCAAGAATGGAATCGTTGAGCGAAAACACTTGATAACCTCCTAGATGCAGCTTTTCTTGCCACCAGACCTTTCTCCATCAATTAGGAATCTGATGCCGTCACTAAATACATTCCTTAAATTGTAGCCATTTGTTGATTGTTTTTTTTGGTGTCTAATCCGCATATATATCACCATTGCCCTTGATTTTCTTGACTGTGTATCACTTAAATGTCAACTTATACACGTGTGATTTAGTTTATGAAGATTTTTCAATGCCGAGAACCTCGATCAAAGAGTAAAAAAGGCGTAAGGTTCACAATGGTGTAAAATTAAAATGGGCTATACCGGGCTAGGATTCAAGTTACAGGAACAAGGGCAAAACCAACCACCCAAGAATGGAATCGTCGAGCGAAAACACTTGACAACCTCCTAGAAGCAACTTTTCTTGGTACCAGAACTTTCTCCATCAATTAGGAATCTGATGCCATCACTAAACACATTTCTTAAATTGTAGCCATTTGTTGAGTGTTTTTATTGGTGTCTAATCCGCATAGATATCACCATTTCCCTTGATTTTCTTGACTGTATATCTCTGAAATGTCAACATATACACGTGTGATTTAGTTTACGAAGATTTTTCAAAGCCGTGAACCTCGATCAGAGAGTAAAAAAGGTGTAAGGTTCACAATGGTGTAAAATTAAAATGGGATATACCGGGTTAGGATTCGAGTTACAGGAACTAGGGCCAAACCAACCACCCAAGAATGGAATCGTCGAGCGAAAACATTTGACAACCTCCTAAATGCAGCTTTTCTTGCCACCAGATCTTTCTCCATCAATTAGGAATCTGATGCCGCCACTAAACACATTCCTTAAATTGTAGCCATTTGTTGAGTGTTTTTTTGGTGTCTAATCCGCATATATATCACCATTGCTCTTGATTTTCTTGACTGTGTATCTCTTAAATGTCAACTTATACACGTGTGATTTAGTTTACGAAGATTTTTCAAAGCCGAGAACCTCGATCAGAGAGTAAAAAAGGCGTAAGGTTCACAATGGTGTAAAATTAAAAATGGATATACCGGGCTAGGATTCGAGTTACAGGAACAAGGGACAAACCAACCACCCAAGAATGGAATCGTCGAGCGAAAACACTTGACAACCTCCTAGAAGCAGCTTTTCTTGCCACCAGACCTTTTTCCATCAATTAGGAATCTGATGCCGTCACTAAACACATTCCATAAATGGTAGCCATTTGTTGAGTGTTTTTTTTTTGGTGTCTAATCCGCATATATATCACCATTTGGCCTTGATTTTCATGACTGTATATCTCTTAAACGTCAACATATACACATGTGATTTAGTTTACGAAGATTTTTCAATGCCGAGAACCTCGATCGGAGATTAAAAAAGGCGTAAGGTTCATAATGGTGTAAAATTAAAATGGGATATACCGGGTTAGGATTCGAGTTACAGGAACAAGGGCCAAACCAACCACCCAAGAATGGAATCGTTGAGCGAAAACACTTGATAACCTCCTAGATGCAGCTTTTCTTACCACCAGACCTTTCTCCATCAATTAGGAATCTGATGCCGTCACTAAATACATTCCTTAAATTGTAGCCATTTGTTGATTGTTTTTTTTTGGTGTCTAATCTGCATATATATCACCATTGCCCTTGATTTTCTTGACTGTATATCTCTTAAATATCAACATATACACGTGTGATTTAGTTTACGAAGATTTTTCAATGCCGAGAACCTCGATCAGAGAGTAAAAAGGCGTAAGGTTCATAATGGTGTAAAATTAAAATGGCACATACCGGGCTAGGATTCGAGTTACAGGAACAAGGGCCAAGCCAACCACCCAAGAATGGAATCGTCGAGCGAAAACACTTGACAACCTCCTAGAAGTAGCTTTTCTTGCCACCAGACCTTTCTCCATCAATTAGGAATCTGATGCCGCCACTAAACACATTCCTTAAATTGTAGCCAATTGTTGAGGGTTTTTTTTGGTGTCTAATCCGCATATATATCGCCATTGCTCTTGATTTTCTTAACTGTATATCTCTTAAATGTCAACATATACACGTGTGATTTTGTTTACGATGATTTTTCAATGCCGAGAACCTCGATCAGAGAGTAAAAAAGGCGTAAGGTTCACAATGGTGTAAAATTAAAATGGGATATACCGGGCTAGGATTCGAGTTACAGGAACAAGGGCCAAACCAACCACCCAAGAATGGAATAGTCGAGCGAAAACACTTGACAACCTCCTAGAAGCAGCTTTTCTTGCCACCAAACCTTTCTCTATCAATTAGGAATCTGATGTCGTCACTAAACACATTCCTTAAATTGTAGCCATTTGTTGAGTGTTTTTTTGGTGTCTAATCCGCATATATATTACCATTGCCCTGGATTTTCTTGACTGTATATCTCTTAAATGTTAACTTATACACGTGTGATTTAGTTTACGAAGATTTTTCAATGCCGAGAACATCGATCGGAGAGTAAAAAAGGCGTAAGGTTCACAATGGTGTAAAATTAAAATGGGATATACCAGGTTAGGATTCGAGTTACAGGAACAAGGGCCAAACCAACCACCCAAGAATGGAATCATCGAGCGAAAACACTTGACAACCTCTTAGAAGCAGGTCTTCTTGCCACCAGACCTTTCTCCATCAATTAGGAATTTGATGCCGTCACTAAACACATTCCTTAAATTGTAGCCATTTGTTGAGTGTTTTTTTTGGTGTCTAATCCGCATATATATCACCATTGCCCTTGATTTTCTTGACTGTATATCTCTTAAATGTCAACTTATACACGTGTGATTTAGTTTACGAAGATTTTTCAATGCCGAGAACCTCGATCAGAGAGCAAAAAAGGCGTAAGGTTCACAATGGAGTAAAATTAAAATGGGATTTACCGTGCTAGGATTCGAGTTACAGGAACAAGGGCCAAACCAACCACCCAAGAATGGAATCGTTGAGCGAAAACACTTGACAACCTCTTAGAAGCAGCTTTTCTTGCCACCAGACCTTTCTCCATCAATTAGGAATTTGATGCCGTCACTAAACACATTCCTTAAATTGTAGTCATTTGTTGAGTGTTTTTTTTGTGTGTCTAATCCGCATATATATCACCATTGTCCTTGATTTTCTTGACTGGATATCTCTTAAATGTCAACACATACACGTGTGATTTAGTTTACGAAGATTTTTCAATGCCGAGAACCTCGATCAGAGAATAAAAAAGGCGTAAGGTTCACAATGGTGTAAAATTAAAATGGGATATACCGGGCAAGGATTCGAGTTACAGGAACAAGTGCCAAACGAACCACCCAAGAATGGAATCGTCTAGCGAAAACACTTGACAACCTCCTAGAAGCAGCTTTTCTTGCCACAAGACCTTTCCCCATCAATTAGGAATCTGATGCCGTCACTAAACACATTCCTTAAATTGTAGCCATTTGTTGAGCGTTTTTTTTTTTGTGTCTAATCCGAATATAGATTACCATTTCCCTTGATTTTCTTGACTGTATATCTCTTAAAGGTCAACATATACACGTGTGATTTAGTTTACGAAGATTTTTCAATGCCGAGAACCTCGATCAAAGAGTAAAAAAGGCGTAAGGTTCACAATGGTGTAAAATTAAAATGGGATATACCGGGCTAGGATTTGAGTTACAGGAACAAGGGCCAAACCAACCACCCTAGAATGGAATCGTCGAGCGAAAACAGTTGACAACCTCCTAGAAGCAGCTTTTCTTGCCATCAGACCTTTCTCCATCAATTAGGAATCTGATGCCGTCACTAAACCCATTCTTTAAATTATAGCCATTTGTTGAGTGTTTTTTTGTGTCTAATCCGCATATATATCACCATTGCGCTTGATTTTCTTGACTGTATATCTCTTAAATGTCAACATATACACGTGTGATTTAGTTTACGAAGATTTTTCAATGCCGTGAACCTCGATCAGAGAGTAAAAAGGCTTAAGGTTCACAATGGTGTAAAATGAAAATGTGATATAACGGGCTAGGATTCGAGTTATAGGAACAAGGTCCAAACCAACCACCCAAGAATGAAATCGTCGAGCGAAAACCCTTGACAACCTCCTAGAAGCACCTTTTCTTGCCACCAGACCTTTCTCCATCAATTAGGAATCTGATGCCGTCACTAAACACATTCCTTAAATTGTAGCCATTTGTTGAGTGTTTTTTTGGTGTCTAATCCGTATATATATCACCATTGCCCTTGATTTTCTTGACTGTATATCTCTTAAATGACAACATATACACGTGTGATTTAGTTTACGAAGATTTTTCAATGCCGAGAACCTCGATCAGAGAGTAAAAAGGCGTAAGGTTCACAATGGTGTAAAATTAAAATGGGATATACCGGGCTAGGATTCGAGTTACAGGAACAAGGGCCAAACCAACCACCCAAGAATGGAATCGTCGAGCGAAAAAACTTGACAACCTCCTAGAAGCGGCTTTTCTTGCCACCAAACCTTTCTCCATCAATTAGGAATCTGATGCCGTCACTAAACACATTCCTTAAATTGTAGCCATTTGTTTAGTGTTTTTTTTTGGTGTCTAATCCGCATATATATCACCAATGCCCTGGATTTTCTTGACTGTAAATCTCTTAAATGTTAACTTATACACGTGTGATTTAGTTTACGAAGATTTTTCAATGCCGAGAACCTCGATCGGAGATTAAAAAAGGCGTAAGGTTCTTAATGGTGTAAAATTAAAATGGGATATACCGGGTTAGGATTCGAGTTACAGGAACAAGGGCCAAACCAACCACCCAAGAATGGAATCGTTGAGCGAAAACACTTGATAACCTCCTAGATGCAGCTTTTCTTGCCACCAGACCTTTCTCCATCAATTAGGAATCTGATGCCGTCACTAAATACATTCCTTAAATTGTAGCCATTTGTTGATTGTTTTTTTTTTTGGTGTCTAATCCGCATATATATATCACCATTGCCCTTGATTTTCTTGACTGTGTATCACTTAAATGTCAACTTATACACGTGTGATTTAGTTTACGAAGATTTTTCAATGCCGAGAACCTCGATCAAAGAGTAAAAAGGCGTAAGGTTCACAATGGTGTAAAATTAAAACGGGATACACCGGGCTAGGATTCGAGTTACAGGAACAAGGGCCAAACCAACCACCCAAGAATGGAATCGTCGAGGGAAAACACTTGACAACCTCCTAGAAGCAGCTTTTCTTGCCACCAAACCTTTCTCCATCAATTAGGAATCTGATGCCGTCACTAAACACATTCCTTAAATTGTAGCCATTTGTTGAGTGTTTTTTTTGGTGTCTAATCCGCATATATATCACCATTGCGCTTGATTTTCTTGACTGTATATCTCTTAAATGTCAACATATACACGTGTGATTTAGTTTACGAAGATTTTTCAATGCCGTGAACCTCGATCAGAGAGTAAAAAAGGCTTAAGGTTCACAATGGTGTAAAATGAAAATGTGATATAACGGGCTAGGATTCGAGTTATAGGAACAAGGTCCAAACCAACCACCCAAGAATGAAATCGTCGAGCGAAAACCCTTGACAACCTCCTAGAAGCACCTTTTCTTGCCACCAGACCTTTCTCCATCAATTAGGAATCTGATGCCGTCACTAAACACATTCCTTAAATTGTAGCCATTTGTTGAGTGTTTTTTTTGGTGTCTAATCCGCATATATATCACCATTGCCCTTGATTTTCTTGACTGTATATCTCTTAAATGACAACATATACACGTGTGATTTAGTTTACGAAGATTTTTCAATGCCGAGAACCTCGATCAGAGAGTAAAAAAGGCGTAAGGTTCAAAATGGTGTAAAATTAAAATGGGATATACCGGGCTAGTATTTGAGTTAGAGGAACAAGTGCCAATCCAACAACCCAAGAATGGAATCGTCGAGCGAATACACTTGACAAACTCCTAGAAGCGGCTTTTCTTGCCAAAAGACTTTTCTCCATCAATTAGGAATCTGATGCCGTCAATAGACACATTCCTTAAATTGTAGTCATCTGTTGAGTGTTTTCTTTGTTGTCTAATCTGCATATATATCACCATTGCCTTTGATTTTCTTGACTGTATATCTCTTAAATATCAACATATACACGTGTCATTTAGTTTACGAAGATTTTTCAATGCCGAGAACCTCGATCAGAGAGTAAAAAAGGCGTAAGGTTCATAATGGTGTAAAATTAAAATGGCACATACCGGGCTAGGATTCGAGTTACAGGAACAAGGGCCAAGCCAACCACCCAAGAATGGAATCGTCGAGCGAAAACACTTGACAACCTCCTAGAAGTAGCTTTTCTTGCCACCAGACCTTTCTCCATCAATTAGGAATCTGATGCCGTCACTAAACACATTCCTTAAATTGTAGCCATTTGTTGAGTGTTTTTTTTGGTGTCTAATCCGCATATATATCACCATTGCCCTTGATTTTCTTGACTGTATATCTCTTAAATGTCAACATATACACGTGTGATTTAGTTTACGAAGATTTTACAATGCCGAGAACCTCGATCAGAGAGGAAAAAAGGCGTAAGGTTGACAGTGGTGTAAAATTAAAATGGGATATACCGGGCTAGGATTCGAGTTACAGGAACAAGGGCCAAACCAACCACCCAAGAATGGAATCGTCGAGCGAAAACACTTGACAACCTCCTAGAAGCAGATTTTCTTGCCACCAGACCTTTCTCCATCAATTAGGAATCTGATGCCGTCACTAAACACATTCCTTAAATGGTAGCCATTTGTTGAGTGTTTTTTTTGGTGTCTAATCCTCATATATATAAATATCACCATTTCCCATGATTTTCTTGACTGTATACCTCTTAAATGTCAACATATACACGTGTGATTTAGTTTACGAAGATTTTTCAATGTCGAGAACCTCGATCAGAGAGTAAAAAAGGTGTAAGGTTCACAATGGTGTAAAATTAAAATGGGATATACCGGGATAGGATTCGAGTTACAGGAACAAGGGCCAAACTAACCACCCAAGAATGGAATCGTCGAGCGAAAACACTTGACAACCTCCTAGAAGCAGCTTTTCTTGCCACCAGACCTTTCTCCATCAATTAGGAATCTGATGCCGTCACTAAACACATTCCTTAAATTGTAGCCATTTGTTGAGTGGTTTTTCTGGTGTCTAATCCGCATATATATCACCATTGCCCATGATTTTCTTGACGGTATATCTCTTAAATGTCAACATATACACGTGTGATTTAGTTTACGAAGATTTTTCAATGTCGAGAACCTCGATCAGAGAGGAAAAAAGGCGTAAGGTTGACAGTGGTGTAAAATTAAAATGGGATATACCAGGCGAGTATTCGAGTTACAGGAACAAGGGCCAAACCAACCACCCAAGAATGGAATCGTCGAGCGAAAACACCTGACAACATCCTAGAAGCAGCTTTTCTTGCCACCAGACCTTTCTCCATCAATTAGGAATCTGATGCCGTCACTAAACACATTCCTTAAATGGTAGCCATTTGTTGAGTGTTTTTTTGGTGTCTAATCCGCATATATATCACCATTGCCCATGATTTTCTTGACTGTATATCTCTTAAATGTCAACATATACACGTGTGATTTAGTTTACGAAGATTTTTAAATGTCGAGAACCTCGATCAGAGAGTAAAAAAGACGTAAGGTTCACAATGGTGTAAAATTAAAATGGGATATACCGGGATAGGATTCGAGTTACAGGAACAAGGGCCAAACCAACCACCCAAGAATGGAATCGTCGAGCGAAAACACTTGACAACCTCCTAGAAGCAGCTTTTCTTGCCACCAGACCTTTCTCCATCAATTAGAAATCTGATGCCGTCACTAAACACATTCCTTAAATTGTAGTCATTTGTTCATTGTTTTTTTTGGTGTCTAATCCGCATATATATCACCGCTTCCCTTGATTTTCTTGACTGTATATCTCTTAAATGTCAACATATACACGTGCGATTTAGTTTACGAAGATTTTTCAATGCCGAGAACCTCGATCAGAGAGTAAAAAAGGTGTAAGGTTCACATTGGTGAAAAATTAAAATGGGATATACCGGGCTAGGATTCGTGTTACAAGAACAAGGGCCAAACCGACCACCCAAGAATGGAAACAACGAGCGAAAACACTTGACAACCTCCTAGAAGCAGTTTTTCTTGCCACCAGACCTTTCTCCATCAATTAGAAATCTGATGCCGTCACTAAACAAATTCCTTAAATTGTAGCCATCTGTTAAGTGTTTTCTTTGTTGTCTAATTTGCATATATATCACCATTGCCCTTGATTTTCTTGACTGTATATCTCTTAAATATCAACATATACACGTGTGATTTAGTTTACGAAGATTTTTCAATGCCGAGAAACTCGATCAGAGAGTAAAAAAGGCGTAAGGTTCATAATGGTGTAAAATTAAAATAGGACATACCGGGCTAGGATTCGAGTTACAGGAACAAGGGCCAAACCAACCACCCAAGAATGGAATCGTCGAGCGAAAACACTTGACAACCTCCTAGAAGCAGCTTTTCTTGCCACCAGACCTTTCTCCATCAATTAGGAATCTGATGCCGTCACTAAACACATTCCTTAAATTGTAGCCATTTGTTGAGTGTTTTTTTTTTGGTGTCTAATCCGCATATATATCACCATTGCCCTTGATTTTCTTGACTGTATATCTCTTAAATGTCAACATATCCACGTGTGATTTAGATTACGAAGATTTTACAATGCCGAGAACATCGATCAGAGAGGAAAAAAGGCGTAAGGTTGACAGTGGTGTAAAATTAAAGTGGGATATACCGGGCTAGGATTCTAGTTACAGGAACAAGGGCCAAACCAACCACCCAAGAATGGAATCGTCGAGCGAAAACACTTGACAACCTCCTAGAAGCAGCTTTTCTTGCCACCAGACCTTTCTCCATCAATTAGGAATCTGATGCCGTCACTAAACACATTCCTTAAATGGTAGCCATTTGTTGAGTGTTTTTTTTGGGGTCTAATCCGCATATATATCACCATTGCCCAAGATTTTCTTGACTGTATATCTCTTAAATGTCAACATATACACGTGTGATTTAGTTTACGAAGATTTTTCAATGTCGAGAACCTCGATCAGAGAGTAAAAAAGGCGTAAGGTTCACAATGGTGTAAAATTAAAATGGGATATACCGGGATAGGATTCGAGTTACAGGAACAAGGGCCAAACCAACCTCCCAAGAATGGAATCGTCGAGCGAAAACACTTGACAACCTCCTAGAAGCAGCTTTTCTTGCCACCAGACTTTTCTCCATCAATTAGGAATCTGATGCCGTCACTAAACACATTCCTTAAATTGTAGCCATTTGTTGAGTGTTTTTTTTGGTGTCTAATCCGCATATATATTACCGGTTCCCTTGATTTTCATGACTGTATATCTCTTAAATGTCAACATATACACGTGTGATTTAGTTTACGAAGATTTTTCAATGCCGAGAACCTCGATCAGAGAGTAAAAAAGGTGTAAGGTTCACATTGGTGAAAAATTAAAATGGGATATACCGGGCTAGGATTCGAGTTACAAGAACAAGGGCCAAACCAACCACCCAAGAATGGAAACATCGAGCGAAACCACTTGACAACCTCCTAGAAGCAGTTTTTCTTGCCACCAGACCTTTCTCCATTAATTAGAAATCTGATGCCGTCACTAAGCACATTCCTTAAATTGTAGCCATTTGTTGAGTGTTTTTTATTTGGTGTCTAATCCGTATATTTATCACCATTGCCCTTGATTTTCTTGACTGTATATCTCTTAAATGTCAACATATACACGTGTGATTTAGTTTACGAAGATTTTTCAATGCCGAGAGCCTCGATCAGAGAGTAAAAAAGGCGTAAGATTCACAATGGTGTAAAATTAAAATGGGATATACCGGGCTCGGATTCGAGTTACAGGAACAAGGGCCAAACCAACCACCCAATAATGGAATCGTCAGGCGAAAACACTTAACAACCTCCTAGAAGCAGCTTTTCTTGCCACCAGACCTTTCTCCATCAATTAGGAATCTTATGCCGTCACTAAACACATTTCTTAAATTGTAGCCATTGGTTGAGTGTTTTTTGGTGTCTAATCCGAATATATATCACCATTGCCCTTGATTTTCTTGACTGTATATATCTTAAATGTCAACATATACACGTGTGATATAGTTTACGAAGATTTTTCAATGCCGAGAACCTCGATCAGAGAGTAAAAAAGGCATAAGGTTGACAAAGGTGTAAAATTTAAATGGGATATATCAGGCTAGGATTCGAGTTACAGGAACAATGGACAAACCAACCACCCAGGAATGGAATCGTCGAGCGAAAACACTTGACAACCTCCTAGAAGCAGCTTTTCTTGCCACCAGACCTTTCTCCATCAATTAGGAATCTGATGCCGTCACTAAACACATTCCTTAAATTGTAACCATTTGTTGAGTGTTTTTTTTTTTGGTGTCTAATCCGCATATATATCACCATTGCCTTTGATTTTCTTGACTGTAAAGCTCTTAAATGTCAACATATACACGTGTGATTTAGTTTACGAAGATTTTTCAATGCCGAGAACCTCGATCAGAGAGTAAAAAAGGCGTAAGGTTCATAATGGTGTAAAATTAAAATGAGATATACCGGGGTAGGATTCGAGTTACAGGAACAAGGGCCAAACCAACCACCCAAGAATGGAATCGTCGAGCGAAAACACTTGACAACCTCCTAGAATCAGCTTTTCTTGCCACGAGACATTTCTCCATCAATTAGGAATTTGATGCCGTAACTAAACACATTTGTTGGTGCATGTTTTGTGACAACAGCTTAATAGTTTGATTATTTAGTCTTTGGATATTTTGTATTGGGCTTAGCATTATTGGTTAGAGAGTTATTTCTGTGTAATGGGCTTGGAGAATGGCCTGGCCCAGACCAAAGCCCATGTGCAAACCTTGTCTATATAAACAAGGCTTGGCATAAGGGTTTAGGTTAGACATTCTAGACATTTGGAGACATTGAGAGAAATCTATAGAGAGTGGCTAGGAGATTTCTTGTGGGTCTTGAATTGATTGTAAACATCGTGTTGGATAATCAATAGAAGACCGAATTGAAAGTGTATCGTGTTCTTGATTCTTATTCTACTCGTTTTCTGTGAAATCTGATCTAGAGGATTCCGCACTCTAGGTTGGATACACGATTCTGTTACGATCCATACGGCTCAGGGGACCTACAATTGGTATCAGAGCTTTCGGCTCTTGATTGGCTTGGTTCAGAATCGTTTTCTGCAGAAAAATCGAAGTTTTGGCGTTTTTGAAGGCTGTTTTCGGAGTTCTGCTGTTGATTTCGGATAAACATCAAGTATTTCGGGTCATTTCGGACCAAAATACTTGCATTTCGGACCAAAAACCAGCATTACGGACCAGATCTGCAGCATTTCGGATTGATTTCGGACAGGAAATCAGTGATTTCGGATAATCAGCAATAATTACGGACCATTTCGGATCTTCTGAGTTGATTACGGATCAGTTTGACTTGATTTCGGACCAGTTAACTTGCATTTCGGATCAATCATAAGCATTTCGGATCCATTTCGGACCAGATTTCGGATAAACCAAGGGATTACTGATCATTTCGGATCAAGTGTTGTTCATTTCGAATCAGATTAGTCCATTTCGGACAAAAGGCACTGATTTCGGATCCATTTCGGACACAGTTCAACCATTTCGGATTACTTTGTTGAATTACGGACCATTTCGAATTAATAGGGTTCATTTCGGACAAAAAAGGTTCATTTCGGACAAGGTGGTATTTGGCTTGGCTTGCGTAAGAAATATTACACTGTTTCGCGTTTAGAAAATCATCCGTAACTAATCTAAGGAAACCGTTTGGACCGTTGGAATCCTTGGATTTTTAGGGTAAAAAAAAAAAAAAAAAAACTCTGGAAAATCCGGAAACAGGTTTTTGACATTATACATCATTGGAATCGTAATTTCGATACGAATCTAACGGTATAATTTGATAAAAACAGTTTTCAGATAATATTTGTACGGTTTTATCAGTTCGATTACGGTAAAAGCTTGACAAGGACCAGTAGAGGAGTTAGATTTGGATTTTGACACAGGTTACCAAAATTCATTTAAACTTTTACGCTGTGTGATGGCTAAGATGGAAAGTGGCAGTGAGGTTGTTAAGAAGTGGCCAAAGCTTATAAACGTAAATGAATATGATGACTGGAAAAAGAAGGTTGAGGAATATGTTCAAAGTAAGGATGCTGAAATGTGGAGCTGTATGATTGATGGATACGTTGCTCCCACACGTCGTGTTGACGGAAGGGTAAAAGTGATTTCTTATGAGATGATGGAGGAATCTGAGAAACAGCTGGTTGATGCTGAGAAGAGAGCTTTAGCAGTGATCAAGAAATCCATACCTGAGGGCATTAAGCATACCTTCAAGAACTATGGGAATTCTAGAGATCTATGGGAAGCTTTGGAAAGACGTTATCAGATCTCTTCACAAGTAAGTACTTGTGATCAAGCATTGGTAGCTGACCTTGCTGCTGTGAAGATTGGAGAGGGAGCTGCTGAGGTAGATGAGAAAAAGGAAAATGCTGAGAAGAAGGATGCAGAAGTTTCAAAGGGCATGAAGGATGTGAATGGACTTACATCAGAGGTGAAGGTATCATCAGAAACTGTAAGTCATACATGTCTTAATTGCACTGAACTACAAGTTAAAGTTGACAGACTATCGGAGCAAAACAAAATTCAGTCAGCTGAATTAGAAAAGTTAAAAGAGTCAAATGTTCTTTTGATTAAAAGAGAGTCAGATTGTTTAGAAAAACTCAAATCAAATGAACAAGAAATCAGTAGTTTAACAAGCAAAGTCAATGAACAATTACAGATCATTGATTTGGCTCGTGAAACTCTGAAAGAAAAGACTAATGAGCTTTCAGAAAAGTGCACAGAATTGGCTGATGCACAAGCTAAATTTGTTGAACTTCAGGGGAAGTTAAACAATTTTGGGAATTCTTCGTTAGTCAGGACTCAAATTCAAAAGGGTTTAAAAAGAAGTAATGATAAAACAGGGGTGGGGTTTGCTAAAGCTTCATCTGCTGGAAATCAAGACTACTCTTTTCTACCAAAAGAAGAAGAGCTAATTGATTTTGTAACCACTACACAAGAGGTAGTGGATCCGATAGCTGTGGACTTGCCAAATAGTCCAGTTTCTTTGAAAGAATCTGTTGGGTCTAATAGTACACCTCATAAAGTGGATGAGGATACTGAAGACCAAAAGGCCAACACATTTAAAAAGGGATCAAACAAAAAGAAAACTTATAAGAAAAGATCTTGTTTTAAATGTCACAACAAAGGGCACGTGGCGAGTTGTTGTCCTTTGAAGAAAGGTAAACAAAAGGTTGATGAGGTAAATGACGGGATTCAGGTTGGGTCAAACAATAGTGTAAAAACTAGTTGCCAGACAAAGAAACCTGAATCTCAATCTAAACCCTCAACTTCGAAAAGATTTGATAGACCAAGAAGTATTTCTCCACAATTTAGTCAATATAGTGGTAAATCAAATCGTTTTCAAAGTCAAAATAAAAATTTTGGATATCAAAATCGATACCAAACTGCTGGAAATCGAAATTTTCAACAAAGAAATGGACATAGGGGTTTTAGTAACTCGAATGTTCAACAACATCCAAATTTTTTTCAAAATTCATGGTATGATTATGGGAGAAGAAGGTATCAAGATAAAAAGTTACCCAAGGATCCACTGAAGTGTGATGGATATTGGATGGATGTTCCTGTAATAGATGAAGTTGGAAAACCCAAGACCATCAGGGCTTGGGTTCTAAAGTCTAACTGAGTTGTTGAGTGGATGCAGGATGACCAAGAAGGACTGTTGATGTGTTCGACAGTGGTTGTTCCTGTAAAGCATCTGAGGTGAATAGTAGGTTAACATGGGTAACGAACTATTTATTTTTGTGATCATTTTGATTATTTTAAACTTTACACGTGAAAAACTTTTGTCAGATTTAAAGTGGGAGTTTGTTTGTGTTTTCAAATTTGTGTTTTTGAAACTTACTCCAAGAAAACAAAAATTTAGGGGGAGAAATCGCCCTAAGCCAAAAAGAGTTTAGTTAGTGCGTGTGTTTAGGGGGAGTAAGTTATAAACTTTCTTAAAAATCAAAAATACAAAAACATTGAAAAATCAAAAACATAAAAAATAGAAAATCAAAAATCAAAAATGAGTTTTCATGGTGTGAAAAAGAAGAAATGATAGTACATCAGCAAGTTAGATTGTCACACTCAAACTGAATTAAAATGCTTAAGTGTGATAGCGGCTTCATCATATGATGTACCAGTAGGCAAAAGCATGAAATAATCAACTTACCAATGTGATATAAACCTAAATGCACTGAGTATGAGTGGGGAACACATCAGGGGTGTATGGTTTAATGACCTTAAATCTTGTGTTGATAGATTGCCAAAATCTGAAGTTTTGGGTCTTTATACTGTTATTTCATCTGGGGATATCAGGGGTGTCCTTCTGCTGCATCCAGATACATGCTGACCTAGACACACCCCGGATATCTTAAAAGAGCTAAAAATGCCAAAACCCTGAAAATGAAGAAGCTCTCACAGAGAGTCATTCAAAATAAGTGCAAAATGCACAAATCGTACCAAAAATGGTATCTGTCTTAGCCCTCGATAAGATATTTTGGTCTCTCTGCTGTACGGAAGTACTGACCTGTTCACCAATTATCTATCGTTGAAAAACAAAACGGATGAATTCAGTATACTCACCTACTACGATGAATCTTTGTGCATACCTTGATCGCGGGGGTATATCCTGAAGTGGGACACACTAGTATATCAGATATAAAATTACCTTAACGTATCATTCGGTAATGGTACTTGAAATGTTCATGCATTTGTTTAAGTGGACAAACATACTGGTAATCGTCTTGAACTGCTTTTCACGAAAAATTAAATATAGAATTATCTAATAGTGTGAAAACAGTTTGATTTTGCTGATATGATCTTCTTGCACATGATTCTCACAAAAAGAAGTATTGTAAATATTTTTGAGTTTAGTTTAGTTTAGTTTAGTTTGTGTTGAAAAATATCAAAAATACCAAAAATATTTTCTTTCAAAAGACTTCCATTTTGAACTGACAAGTAGTTGTTTTTGCATGATAAGATAAAATATTGGTTTATCTTTAAATGTGAAAAAGGCTAATGGTTTTTCGAGATACTTGCTTGTGTTTCTAAACAGATTGATGCAGTTATCAAAATGAAGTGCAGAATACAAGTAAAGTGCAGATTGAGAGTGAAGTGAAGAACGTGTGAAGATGCATGGTAGGATCCTTCTACTACATTGCAGAAAGAGATATGGAAGAATTTGGAGATACTTACTTAACCAAAGATTGCTAGTTCACTGATCTACAACGAATGAAAGTTTTGGAGATTGGAAGCATCAGCTAAGGGGGAGTTTGTTGATGTCAGAAACTGTGTAGCTGACGCTATCCAAAGACCAAAAGACTGCAAGATGTTTGAAGACAGAGTTACACTATGAAGCTATTGTCAAGGGGGAGTTTGTTGGTGCATGTTTTGTGACAACAGCTTAATAGTTTGATTATTTAGTCTTTGGATATTTTGTATTGGGCTTAGCATTATTGGTTAGAGAGTTATTTCTGTGTAATGGGCTTGGAGAATGGCCTGGCCCAGACCAAAGCCCATGTGCAAACCTTGTCTATATAAACAAGGCTTGGCATAAGGGTTTAGGTTAGACATTCTAGACATTTGGAGACATTGAGAGAAATCTATAGAGAGTGGCTAGGAGATTTCTTGTGGGTCTTGAATTGATTGTAAACATCGTGTTGGATAATCAATAGAAGACCGAATTGAAAGTGTATCGTGTTCTTGATTCTTATTCTACTCGTTTTCTGTGAAATCTGATCTAGAGGATTCCGCACTCTAGGTTGGATAGACGATTCTGTTACGATCCATACGGCTCAGGGGACCTACAATTGTTGGTGCATGTTTTGTGACAACAGCTTAATAGTTTGATTATTTAGTCTTTGGATATTTTGTATTGGGCTTAGCATTATTGGTTAGAGAGTTATTTCTGTGTAATGGGCTTGGAGAATGGCCTGGCCCAGACCAAAGCCCATGTGCAAACCTTGTCTATATAAACAAGGCTTGGCATAAGGGTTTAGGTTAGACATTCTAGACATTTGGAGACATTGAGAGAAATCTATAGAGAGTGGCTAGGAGATTTCTTGTGGGTCTTGAATTGATTGTAAACATCGTGTTGGATAATCAATAGAAGACCGAATTGAAAGTGTATCGTGTTCTTGATTCTTATTCTACTCGTTTTCTGTGAAATCTGATCTAGAGGATTCCGCACTCTAGGTTGGATAGACGATTCTGTTACGATCCATACGGCTCAGGGGACCTACAATTGTTGGTGCATGTTTTGTGACAACAGCTTAATAGTTTGATTATTTAGTCTTTGGATATTTTGTATTGGGCTTAGCATTATTGGTTAGAGAGTTATTTCTGTGTAATGGGCTTGGAGAATGGCCTGGCCCAGACCAAAGCCCATGTGCAAACCTTGTCTATATAAACAAGGCTTGGCATAAGGGTTTAGGTTAGACATTCTAGACATTTGGAGACATTGAGAGAAATCTATAGAGAGTGGCTAGGAGATTTCTTGTGGGTCTTGAATTGATTGTAAACATCGTGTTGGATAATCAATAGAAGACCGAATTGAAAGTGTATCGTGTTCTTGATTCTTATTCTACTCGTTTTCTGTGAAATCTGATCTAGAGGATTCCGCACTCTAGGTTGGATAGACGATTCTGTTACGATCCATACGGCTTAAAACGTGATAAACTGTAGTCAGGTTAAGGTGGGAGTTTGTTTGTGTTTTTAAATTTGTGTTTTTGAAACTTACTCCATTAAAAACAAAAATTTAGGGGGAGAAATTCCTCTAAGCCAAAAAGAGTTTAGATAGTGCGTGTGTTTAGGGGGAGTAAGTTATAAAATTTCAAAAATCCAAAAACATTAAAAAAAAAAATAGAAAATCTAAAATGAGTTTTCACTGTGTGAAAAAGAAGAAATGATAGTACATCAGCAAGTTAGACTGTCACACTCAAACTGGATTAACATGCTTAAGTGTGATAGCAGCTTCATCATATGATATACCAGTAGGTAAAAGCATGAAATAATCAACTTACCAATGTGATATAAACCTAAATGCACTGAGTATGAGTGGGGAACACATTAGTGGTGTATGGTTTAATGACCTTAAATCTTGCGTTGATAGATTGCCAAAATCTGAAGTTTTGGGTCTTTATACTGTTATTTCATCTGGGGATATCAGGGGTGTCCTTCTGCTGCATCCAGATACATGCTGACCTAGACACACCCCGGATATCTTAAAAGAGATAAAAATGCCAAAACCCTGAAAATGAAGAAGCTCTCATAGAGAGTCATTCAAAATAAGTGCAAAATGCACAAATCGTACCAAAAATGGTATTTGTCTTAGCCCTCGATAAGATATTTTGGTCTCTCTGCTGTACGGAAGTACTGACCTGTTCACCAATTATCTATCGTTGAAAAACAAAACGGATGAATTCAGTATACTCACCTACTACGATGAATCTTTGTGCATACCTTGATCACGGGGGTATATCCTGAAGTGGGACACACTAGTATATCAGATATAAAATTACCTTAACGTATCATTCGGTAATGGTACTTGAAATGTTCATGCATTTGTTTAAGTGGACAAACATACTGGTAATCGTCTTGAACTGCTTTTCACGAAAAATTAAATATAGAATTATCTAATAGTGTGAAAACAGTTTGATTTTGCTGATATGATCTTCTTGCACATGATTCTCACAAAAAGAAGTATTGTAAATATTTTTGAGTTTAGTTTAGTTTAGTTTAGTTTGTGTTGAAAAATATAAAAAATACCAAAAATATTTTCTTTCAAAAGACTTCCATTTTGAACTGACAAGTAGTTGTTTTTGCATGATAAGATAAAATATTGGTTTATCTTTAAATGTGAAAAAGGCTAATGGTTTTTCGAGATACTTGCTTGTGTTTCTAAACAGATTGATGCAGTTATCAAAATGAAGTGCAGAATACAAGTAAAGTGCAGATTGAGAGTGAAGTAAAGAACGTGTGAAGATGCATGGTAGGATCCTTCTACTACATTGCAGAAAGAGATATGGAAGAATTTGGAGATACTTACTTAACCAAAGATTGCTAGTTCACTGATCTACAACGAATGAAAGTTTTGGAGATTGGAAGCATCAGCTAAGGGGGAGTTTGTTGATGTCAGAAACTGTGTAGCTGACGCTATCCAAAGACCAAAAGACTGCAAGATGTTTGAAGACAGAGTTACACTATGAAGCTATTGTCAAGGGGGAGTTTGTTGGTGCATGTTTTGTGACAACAGCTTAATAGTTTGATTATTTAGTCTTTGGATATTTTGTATTGGGCTTAGCATTATTGGTTAGAGAGTTATTTCTGTGTAATGGGCTTGGAGAATGGCCTGGCCCAGACCAAAGCCCATGTGCAAACCTTGTCTATATAAACAAGGCTTGGCATAAGGGTTTAGGTTAGACATTCTAGACATTTGGAGACATTGAGAGAAATCTATAGAGAGTGGCTAGGAGATTTCTTGTGGGTCTTGAATTGATTGTAAACATCGTGTTGGATAATCAATAGAAGACCGAATTGAAAGTGTATCGTGTTCTTGATTCTTATTCTACTCGTTTTCTGTGAAATCTGATCTAGAGGATTCCGCACTCTAGGTTGGATAGACGATTCTGTTACGATCCATACGGCTCAGGGGACCTACAAATTAAATCGCCCTAAGCCAAAAAGAGTTTAGTTAGTGCGTGTGTTTAGGGGGAGTAAGTTATAAACTTTCTTAAAAATCAAAAATACAAAAACATTGAAAAATCAAAAACATAAAAAATAGAAAATCAAAAATGAGTTTTCATGGTGTGAAAAAGAAGAAATGATAGTACATCAGCAAGTTAGATTGTCACACTCAAACTGAATTAAAATGCTTAAGTGTGATAGCGGCTTCATCATATGATGTACCAGTAGGCAAAAGCATGAAATAATCAACTTACCAATGTGATATAAACCTAAATGCACTGAGTATGAGTGGGGAACACATCAGGGGTGTATGGTTTAATGACCTTAAATCTTGTGTTGATAGATTGCCAAAATCTGAAGTTTTGGGTCTTTATACTGTTATTTCATCTGGGGATATCAGGGGTGTCCTTCTGCTGCATCCAGATACATGCTGACCTAGACACACCCCGGATATCTTAAAAGAGCTAAAAATGCCAAAACCCTGAAAATGAAGAAGCTCTCACAGAGAGTCATTCAAAATAAGTGCAAAATGCACAAATCGTACCAAAAATGGTATCTGTCTTAGCCCTCGATAAGATATTTTGGTCTCTCTGCTGTACGGAAGTACTGACCTGTTCACCAATTATCTATCGTTGAAAAACAAAACGGATGAATTCAGTATACTCACCTACTACGATGAATCTTTGTGCATACCTTGATCGCGGGGGTATATCCTGAAGTGGGACACACTAGTATATCAGATATAAAATTACCTTAACGTATCATTCGGTAATGGTACTTGAAATGTTCATGCATTTGTTTAAGTGGACAAACATAATGGTAATCGTCTTGAACTGCTTTTCACGAAAAATTAAATATAGAATTATCTAATAGTGTGAAAACAGTTTGATTTTGCTGATATGATCTTCTTGCACATGATTCTCACAAAAAGAAGTATTGTAAATATTTTTGAGTTTAGTTTAGTTTAGTTTGTGTTGAAAAATATCAAAAATACCAAAAATATTTTCTTTCAAAAGACTTCCATTTTGAACTGACAAGTAGTTGTTTTTGCATGATAAGATAAAATATTGGTTTATCTTTAAATGTGAAAAAGGCTAATGGTTTTTCGAGATACTTGCTTGTGTTTCTAAACAGATTGATGCAGTTATCAAAATGAAGTGCAGAATACAAGTAAAGTGCAGATTGAGAGTGAAGTGAAGAACGTGTGAAGATGCATGGTAGGATCCTTCTACTACATTACAGAAAGAGATATGGAAGAATTTGGAGATACTTACTTAACCAAAGATTGCTAGTTCACTGATCTACAACGAATGAAAGTTTTGGAGATTGGAAGCATCAGCTAAGGGGGAGTTTGTTGATGTCAGAAACTGTGTAGCTGACGCTATCCAAAGACCAAAAGACTGCAAGATGTTTGAAGACAGAGTTACACTATGAAGCTATTGTCAAGGGGGAGTTTGTTGGTGCATGTTTTGTGACAACAGCTTAATAGTTTGATTATTTAGTCTTTGGATATTTTGTATTGGGCTTAGCATTATTGGTTAGAGAGTTATTTCTGTGTAATGGGCTTGGAGAATGGCCTGGCCCAGACCAAAGCCCATGTACAAACCTTGTCTATATAAACAAGGCTTGGCATAAGGGTTTAGGTTAGACATTCTAGACATTTGGAGACATTGAGAGAAATCTATAGAGAGTGGCTAGGAGATTTCTTGTGGGTCTTGAATTGATTGTAAACATCGTGTTGGATAATCAATAGAAGACCGAATTGAAAGTGTATCGTGTTCTTGATTCTTATTCTACTCGTTTTCTGTGAAATCTGATCTAGAGGATTCCGCACTCTAGGTTGGATAGACGATTCTGTTACGATCCATACGGCTCAGGGGACCTACAACATTCCATAAATTGTAGCCATTTGTTGAGTGTTTTTTTTGGTGTCTAATCCGCATATATATCACCATTGCCCTTGGTTTTCTTGACTGTATATCTCTTAAATGTCAACATATACACGTGTGATTAAGTTTATGAAGATTTTTCAATGCCGAGAACCTCGATCAGAGAGTAAAAAAGGCGTAAGGTTTACAATGGTGTAAAATTAAAATGCGATATATCGGGTTAGGATTCGAATTACAGGAAAAAGGGCCAAACCAACCACCCAAGAAGGGAATCGTAGAGCGAAAACACTTGACAACCTACTAGAAGCAGCTTTTCTTGCCACCAGACCTTTCTCCATCAATTAGGAATCTGATACCGTCACTAAACACATTCCTTAAATTGTAGCCATTTGTTGAGTGTTTTTTTTTTGTGTCTAATCCGCATATATATCACCATTGACCTTGATTTTCTTGACTGTATATCTCTTAAATGTCAACATATACACGTGTGATTTAGTTTACGAAGATTTTTCAATGCCGAGAACCTCGATCAGAGAGTAAAAAAGGCGTAAGGTTCACAATGGTGTAAAATTAAAATGGGATATACCGGGCTAGGATTCGAGTTACAGGAACAAGGGACAAACCAACAACCCAAGAATGGAATCGTCGAGTGAAAACACTTGACAACCTCCTAGAAGCAGCTTTTCTTGCCACCAGACCTTTCTCCATCAATTAGGAATCTGATGCCGTCACTAAACACATTCCTTAAATTGTAGCCATTTGTTGAGTGTTTTTTTGGTGTCTAATCCGCATATATAACACCATTGCCCTTTATTTTCATAACTGTATATCTCTTAAATGTCAACATATACACGTGTGATTTAGTTTACGAAGATTTTTCAATGTCGAGAACCTCGATCAGAGAGTAAAAAAGGCGTAAAGTTCACAATGGTGTAAAATTAAAATGTGATATACCTTGCTAGGATTCGAGTTACAGGAACAAGGGCCAAACCAACCACCCAAGAATGGAATCGTAGAGCGAAAACACTTGACAACCTCCTAGAAGCAGCTTTTCTTGCCACCAGACCTTTCTCCATCAATTAGGAATCTGATACCGTCACTAAACACATTCCTTAAATTGTAGCCATTTGTTGAGTGTTTTTTTGATGTCTAATCCGCATACATATCACCATGGCCCTTGATTTTCTTGACTGTAAAGCTCTTAAATGTCAACATATACACGTGTGATTTAGTTTACGAAGATTTTTCAATGTCGAGAACCTCGATCAGAGAGTAAAAAAGGCGTAAGGTTCACAATGGTGTAAAATTAAAATGGGATATACCGGGGTAGGATTCGAGTTACAGGAACAAGGGCCAAACCAACCTCCCAAGAATGGAATCATCGAACGAAAACACTTGACAACCTCCTAGAAGCAGCTTTTCTTGCCACCAGACTTTTCTCCATCAATTAGGAATCTGATGCCGTCACTAAACACATTCCTTAAACTGTAGCCATTAGTTGAGTGTTTTTTTTGGTGTCTAATCCGCATATATATTACCGGTTCCCTTGATTTTCATGACTGTATATCTCTTAAATGTCAACATATACACGTGTGATTTAGTTTACGAAGATTTTTCAATGCCGAGAACCTCGATCAGAGAGTAAAAAAGGTGTAAGGTTCACATTGGAGAAAAATTAAAATGGGATATACCGGGCTAGGATTCGAGTTACAAGAACAAGGGCCAAACCAACCACCCAAGAATGGAAACATCGAGCGAAAACACTTGACAACCTCCTAGAAGCAGTTTTTCTTGCCACCAGACCTTTCTCCATTAATTAGAAATATGATACCGTCACTAAGCACATTCCTTAAATTATAGCCATTTGTTGAGTGTTTTTTATTTGGTGTCTAATCCGCATATTTATCACCATTGCCCTTGATTTTCTTGACTGTATATCTCTTAAATGTCAACATATACACGTGTGATTTAGTTTACGAAGATTTTTCAATGCCGAGAGTCTCGATCAGAGAGTAAAAAAGGCGTAAGATTCACAATGGTGTAAAATTAAAATGGGATATACCGGGCTAGGATTCGAGTTACAGGAACAAGGGCCAAACCAACCACCCAATAATGGAATCGTCAGGCGAAAACACTTAACAACCTCCTAGAAGCAGCTTTTCTTGCCACCAGACCTTTCTCCATCAATTAGGAATCTTATGCCGTCACTAAACACATTTCTTAAATTGTAGCCATTGGTTGAGTGTTTTTTTGGTGTCTAATCCGAATATATATCACCATTGCCCTTGATTTTCTTGACTGTATATATCTTAAATGTCAACATATACACGTGTGATATAGTTTACGAAGATTTTTCAATGCCGAGAACCTCGATCAGAGAGTAAAAAAGGCGTAAGGTTGACAAAGGTGTAAAATTTAAATGGGATATATCAGGCTAGGATTCGAGTTACAGGAACAATGGACAAACCAACCACCCAGGAATGGAATCGTCGAGCGAAAACACTTGACAACCTCCTAGAAGCAGCTTTTCTTGCCACCAGACCTTTCTCCATCAATTAGGAATCTGATGCCGTCACTAAACACATTCCTTAAATTGTAGCCATTTGTTGAGTGTTTTTTTTTGGTGTCTAATCCGCATATATATCACCATTGCCTTTGATTTTCTTTACTGTAAAGTTCTTAAATGTCAACATATACACGTGTGATTTAGTTTACGAAGATTTTTCAATGCCGAGAACCTCGATCAGAGAGTAAAAAAGGCGTAAGGTTCATAATGGTGTAAAATTAAAATGAGATATACCGGGGTAGGATTCGAGTTACAGGAACAAGGGCCAAACCAACCACCCAAGAATGGAATCGTCGAGCGAAAACACTTGACAACCTCCTAGAATCAGCTTTTCTTGCCACGAGACATTTCTCCATCAATTAGGAATTTGATGCCGTCACTAAACACATTCCATAAATTGTAGCCATTTGTTGAGTGTTTTTTTTGGTGTCTAATCCGCATATATATCACCATTGCCCTTGGTTTTCTTGACTGTATATCTCTTAAATGTCAACATATACACTTGTGATTAAGTTTATGAAGATTTTTCAATGCCGAGAACCTCGATCAGAGAGTAAAAAAGGCGTAAGGTTTACAATGGTGTAAAATTAAAATGCGATATATCGGGTTAGGATTCGAATTACAGGAAAAAGGGCCAAACCAACCACCCAAGAATGGAATCGTAGAGCGAAAACACTTGACAACCTCCTAGAAGCAGCTTTTCTTACTACCAGACCTTTCTCCATCAATTAGAAATCTGATACCGTCACTAAACACATTCCTTAAATTGTAGAGCGAAACCAACCAACCAAGAATGGAATCGTAGAGTGAAAACACTTGACAACCTCCTAGAAGTAGCTTTTCTTGCCACCAGACCTTTCTCCATCAATTAGGAATCTGATACCGTCACTAAACACATTCCTTAAATTGTAGCCATTTGTTGAGTGTTTTTTTTGGTGTCTAATCCGCATATATATCACCATTGACCTTGATTTTCTTGACTGTATATCTCTTAAATGTCAACATATACACGTGTGATTTAGTTTATGAAGATTTTTCAATGTCGAGAACCTCAATCAGAGAGTAAAAAAGGCGTAAGGTTCACAATGGTGTAAAATTAAAATGCGATATACCGGGCTAGGATTCGAGTTACAGGAACAGGGGCCAAACCAACCACCCAAGAATGGAATCGTAGAGCGAAAACACTTGACAACCTCCTAGAAGCAGCTTTTCTTGTCACCAGACCTTTCTCCATCAATTAGGAATCTGATACCGTCACTAAACACATTCCTTAAATTGTAGCCATTTGTTGAGTGTTTTTTTTGGTGTCTAATCCGCATACATATCACCATTGCCCTTGATTTTCTTGACTGTAAAGCTCTTAAATGTCAACATATACACGTGTGATTTAGTTTACGAAGATTTTTCAATGTCGAGAACCTCGATCAGAGAGTAAAAAAGGCGTATGGTTCACAATGGTGTAAAATTAAAATGAGATATACCGGGCTAGGATTCGAGTTACAGGAACAAGGGCCAAACCAACCACCCAAGAATGGAATCATCGAGCGAAAACACTTGACAACCTCCTAGAATCAGCTTTTCGTGCCACCAGACATTTCTCCATCAATTAGGAATCTGATGCCATCACTAAACACATTCCTTAAATTGTAGCCATTTGTTGGGTGTTTTTTTTGGTGTCTAATCCGCATATATATCAGCATTGCCCTTGGTTTTCTTAACTGTATATCTCTTAAATGTCAACATATACACGTGTGATTTAGTTTATGAAGATTTTTCAATACCGAGAACCTCAATCAGAGAGTAAAAAAGGCGTAAGGTTTACAATGGTGTAAAATTAAAATGCGATATACCGGGCTAGGATTCGAGTTACAGGAACACGGGCCAAACCAACCACCCAAGAATGGAATCGTAGAGCGAAAACACTTGACAACCTCCTAGAAGCAGCTTTTCTTGCCACCAGACCTTTCTCCATCAATTAGGAATCTGATACCGTCACTAAACACATTCCTTAAATTGTAGCCATTTGTTGAGTGTTTTTTTTTTGTGTCTAATCCGCATATATATCACCATTGCCCTTGATTTTCTTGACTGTAAAGCTCTTAAATGGCAACATATACACGTGTGATTTAGTTTACGAAGATTTTTCAATATCGAGAACCTCGATCAGAGAGTAAAAAAGGCGTAAGGTTCACAATGGTGTAAAATTAAAATGAGATATACCGGGGTAGGATTCGAGTTACAGGAACAAGGGCCAAACCAACCACCCAAGAATGGAATCGTAGAGCGAAAACACTTGACAACCTCCTAGAAGCAGCTTTTCTTGCCACCAGACCTTTCTCCATCAATTAGGAATCTGATACCGTCACTAAACACATTCCTTAAATTGTAGCCATTTGTTGAGTGTTTTTTTTGGTGTCTAATCCGCATATATATCACCATTGACCTTGATTTTCTTGACTGTATATCTCTTAAATGTCAACATATACCCGTGTGATTTAGTTTACGAAGATTTTTCAATGCCGAGAACCTCGATCAGAGAGTAGAAAAGGCGTAAGGTTCACAATGGTGTAAAATTAAAATGCGATATACCGGGTTAGGATTCGAGTTACAAGAACAAGGGCCAAACCAACCACCCAAGAATGGAATCATAGAGCGAAAACACTTGACAACCTCCTAGAAGCAGCTTTTCTTGCCACCAGACCTTTCTCCATCAATTAGGAATCTGATACCGTCACTAAACACATTCCTTAAATTGTAGCCATTTGTTGAGTGTTTTTTTTGGTGTCTAATCCGCATATATATCACCATAGCCCTTGATTTTCTTGACTGTAAAGCTCTTAAATGTCAATATATACACGTGTGATTTAGTTTACGAAGATTTTTCAATGCCGAGAACCTCGATCAGAGAGTAAAAAAGGCGTAAGGTTCACAATGGTGTAAAATTAAAATGAGATATACCGGGGTAGGATTCGAGTTACAGGAACAAGGGCCAAACCAACCACCCAAGAATGGAATCGTCGAGCGAAAACACTTGACAACCTCCTAGAATCAGCTTTTCGTGCCACCAGACATTTCTCCATCAATTAGGAGTCACCAAACACATTCCTTAAATTGTAGCCATTTGTTGAGTGTTTTTTTTTGGTGTCTAATCCGCATATATATCACCATTGCCCTTGGTTTTCTTGACTGTATATCTCTTAAATGTCAACATATACACGTGTGATTTAGTTTATGAAGATTTTTCCATGCCGAGAACCTCAATCAGAGAGTAAAAAAGGCGTAAGGTTTACAATGGTGTAAAATTAAAATGCGATATACCGGGCTAGGATTCGAGTTACAGGAACAAGGGCCAAACCAACCACCCAAGAATAGAATCGTAGAGCGAAAACACTTGACAACCTCCTAGAAGCAGCTTTTCTTGCCACCAGACCTTTCTCCATCAATTAGGAATCTGATACCGTCACTAAACACATTCCTTAAATTGTAGCCATTTGTTGAGTGTTTTTTTTGGTGTCTAATCCGCATATATATCACCATTGACCTTGATTTTCTTAACTGTATATCTCTTAAATGTCAACATATACACGTGTGATTTAGTTTACGAAGATTTTTCAATGCCGAGAACCTCGATCAGAGAGTAGAAAAGGCGTAAGGTTCACAATGGTGTAAAATTAAAATGCGATATACCGGGTTAGGATTCGAGTTACAAGAACAAGGGCCAAACCAACCACCCAAGAATGGAATCGTAGAGCGAAAACACTTGACAACCTCCTAGAAGCAGCTTTTCTTGCCACCAGACCTTTCTCCATCAATTAGGAATCTGATACCGTCACTAAACACATTCCTTAAATTGTAGCCATTTGTTGAGTGTTTTTTTTGGTGTCTAATCCGCATATATATCACCATAGCCCTTGATTTTCTTGACTGTAAAGCTCTTAAATGTCAATATATACACGTGTGATTTAGTTTACGAAGATTTTTCAACGCCGAGAACCTCGATCAGAGAGTAAAAAAGGCGTAAGGTTCACAATGGTGTAAAATTAAAATGAGATATACCGGGGTAGGATTCGAGTTACAGGAACAAGGGCCAAACCAACCACCCAAGAATGGAATCGTCGAGCGAAAACACTTGACAACCTCCTAGAATCAGCTTTTCGTGCCACCAGACATTTCTCCATCTATTAGGAATCTGATGCCGTAACCAAACACATTCCTTAAATTGTAGCCATTTGTTGAGTGTTTTTTTTTGGTGTCTAATCCGCATATATATCACCATTGCCCTTGGTTATCTTGACTGTATATCTCTTAAATGTCAACATATACACGTGTGATTTAGTTTATGAAGATTTTTCAATGCCGAGAACCTCAATCAGAGAGTAAAAAAGGCGTAAGGTTTACAATGGGGTAAAATTAAAATGCGATATACCGGGCTAGGATTCGAGTTACAGGAACAAGGGCCAAACCAACCACCCAAGAATAGAATCGTAGAGCGAAAACACTTGAAAACCTCCTAGAAGCAGCTTTTCTTGCCACCAGACCTTTCTCCATCAATTAGGAATCTGATACCGTCACTAAACACATTCCTTAAATTGTAGCCATTTGTTGAGTGTTTTCTTTGGTGTCTAATCCGCATATATATCACCATTGACCTTGATTTTCTTGACTGTATATCTCTTAAATGTCAACATATACACGTGTGATTTAGTTTACGAAGATTTTTCAATGCCGAGAACCTCGATCAGAGAGTAGAAAAGGCGTAAGGTTCACAATGGTGTAAAATTAAAATGCGATATACCGGGTTAGGATTCGAGTTACAAGAACAAGGGCCAAACCAACCACCCAAGAATGGAATCGTAGAGCGAAAACACTTGACAACCTCCTAGAAGCAGCTTTTCTTGCCACCAGACCTTTCTCCATCAATTAGGAATCTGATACCGTCACTAAACACATTCCTTAAATTGTAGCCATTTGTTGAGTGTTTTTTTTGGTGTCTAATCCGCATATATATCACCATAGCCCTTGATTTTCTTGACTGTAAAGCTCTTAAATGTCAATATATACACGTGTGATTTAGTTTACGAAGATTTTTCAATGCCGAGAACCTCGATCAGAGAGTAAAAAAGGCGTAAGGTTCACAATGGTGTAAAATTAAAATGAGATATACCGGGGTAGGATTCGAGTTACCGGAACAAGGGCCAAACCAACCACCCAAGAATGGAATCGTCGAGCGAAAACACTTGACAACCTCCTAGAATCAGCTTTTCGTGCCACCAGACATTTCTCCATCAATTAGGAATCTGATGCCGTCACCAAACACATTCCTTAAATTATAGCCATTTGTTGAGTGTTTTTTTTTGGTGTCTAATCCGCATATATATCACCATTGCCCTTGGTTTTCTTGACTGTATATCTCTTAAATGTCAACATATACACGTGTGATTTAGTTTATGAAGATTTTTCAATGCCGAGAACCTCAATCAGAGAGTAAAAAAAGGCGTAAGGTTTACAATGGTGTAAAATTAAAATGCGATATACCGGGCTAGGATTCGAGTTACAGGAACAAGGGCCAAACCAACCACCCAAGAATAGAATCGTAGAGCGAAAACACTTGACAACCTCCTAGAAGCAGCTTTTCTTGCCACCAGACCTTTCTCCATCAATTAGGAATCTGATACCGTCACTAAACACATTCCTTAAATTGTAGCCATTTGTTGAGTGTTTTTTTTGGTGTCTAATCCGCATATATATCACCATTGACCTTGATTTTCTTGACTGTATATCTCTTAAATGTCAACATATACACGTGTGATTTAGTTTACGAAGATTTTTCAATGCCGAGAACCTCGATCAGAGAGTAGAAAAGGTGTAAGGTTCACAATGGTGTAAAATTAAAATGCGATATACCGGGTTAGGATTCGAGTTACAAGAACAAGGGCCAAACCAACCACCCAAGAATGGAATCGTAGAGCGAAAACACTTGACGACCTCCAAGAAGCAGCTTTTCTTGCCACCAGACCTTTCTCCATCAATTAGGAATCTGATACCGTCACTAAACACATTCCTTAAATTGTAGCCATTTGTTGAGTGTTTTTTTTGGTGTCTCATCCGCATATATATCACCATAGCCCTTGATTTTCTTGACTGTAAAGCTCTTAAATGTCAATATATACACGTGTGATTTAGTTTACGAAGATTTTCAATGCCGAGAACCTCGATCAGAGAGTAAAAAAGGCGTCAGGTTCACAATGGTGTAAAATTAAAATGAGATATACCGGGGTAGGATTCGAGTTACAGGAACAAGGGCCAAACCAACCACCCAAGAATGGAATCGTCGAGCGAAAACACTTGACAACCTCCTAGAATCAGCTTTTCGTGCCACCAGACATTTCTCCATCAATTAGGAATCTGATGTCATCACTAAACACATTCCTTAAATTGTAGCCATTTGTTGAGTGTTTTTTTTGGTGTCTAATCCGCATATATATCACCATTGCCCTTGGTTTTCTTGACTGTATATCTCTTAAATGTCAACATATACACGTGTGATTTAGTTTATGAAGATTTTTCAATGCCGAGAACCTCAATCAGAGAGTAAAAAAGGCGTAAGGTTTACAATGGTGTAAAATTAAAATGCGATATACCGGGGTAGGATTCGAGTTACAGGAACAAGGGCCAAACCAACCACCCAAGAATGGAATCGTAGAGCGAAAACACTTGACAATCTCCGAGAAGGAGCTTTTTTTGCCACCAGACCTTTCTCCATCAATTAGGAATCTGATACCGTCACTAAACACATTCCTTAAATTGTAGCCATTTGTTGAGTGTTTTTTTTGGTGTCTAATCCGCATATATATCACCATTGACCTTGATTTTCTTGACTGTATATCTCTTAAATGTTAACATATACACGTGTGATTTAGTTTACGAAGATTTTTCAATGCCGAGAACCTCGATCAGAGAGTAAAAAAGGTGTAAGGTTCAAAATGGTGTAAAATTAAAATGCGATATACCGAGTTAGGATTCGAGTTACAGGAACAAGGGCCAAACCAACCACCCAAGAATGGAATCGTAGAGCGAAAACACTTGACAACCTCCTAGAAGCAGCTTTTCTTGCCACCAGACCTTTCTCCATCAATTAGGAATCTGATACCGTCACTAAACACATTCCTTAAATTGTAGCCATTTGTTGAGTGTTTTTTTTTGGTGTCTAATCCGCATATATATCACCATTGCCCTTGATTTTCTTGACTGTAAAGCTCTTAAATGTCAACATATACACGTGTGATTTAGTTTACGAAGATTTTTCAATGCCGAGAACCTCGATCAGAGACTAAAAAAGGCGTAAGATTCCCAACGGTGTAAAATTAAAATGGGATATACCGGGCTAGGATTCGAGTTACAGGAACAAGGGCTAAACCAACCACCCAAGAATGCAATCGTTGAGCGAAAACACTTGACAACCTCCTAGAATCAGCTTTTCTTGCCACCAGACATTTCTCCATCAATTAGGAATCTGATGCCGTCACTAAACACATTCCTTAAATTGTAGCCATTTGTTGAGTGTTTTTTTTTTGGTGTCTAATCCGCATATATATCACCATTGCCCTTGGTTTTCTTGACTGTATATCTCTTAAATGTCAACATATACACGTGTGATTTAGTTTATGAAGATTTTTCAATGCCGAGAACCTCGATCAGAGAGTAAAAATGGCGTAAGGTTTACAATGGTGTAAAATTAAAATGCGATATACCGGGTTAGGATTCGAGTTACAGGAACAAGGGACAAACCAACAACCCAAGAATGCAATCGTTGAGCGAAAACACTTGACAACCTCCTAGAAGCAGCTTTTCTTGCCACCAGACCTTTCTCCATCAATTAGGAATCTGATGCCGTCACTAAATACATTCCTTAAATTGTAGCCATTTGTAGAGTGTTTTTTTTTTTGTGTCTAATCCGCATATATATCACAATTGCCCTTGATTTTCTTGACTGTATATCTCTTAAATGTCAACATATACACGTGTGATTTAGTTTACGAGGATTTTTCAATGCCGAGAACCTCGATTAGAGAGTTAAAAAGGCGTAAGGTTCACAATGGTGTAAAATTAAAATGGGATATACCGGGCTAGGATTCGAGTTACAGGAACAAGGGCCAAACCAACCACCCAAGAATGGAATCGTCGAGCGAAAACACTTGACAACCTCCTAGAAGCAGCTTTTCTTGCCACCAGACCTTTCTCCATCAATTAGGAATCTGATGCCGTCAATAAACACATTCCTTAAATTGTAGCCATTTGTTGAGTGTTTTTTTTGGTGTCTAATCCGCATATATATCACCATTGACCTTGATTTTCTTGACTGTATATCTCTTAAATGTCAACATATACACGTGTGATTTAGTTTACGAAGATTTTTCAATGCCGAGAACCTCGATCAGAGAGTAAAAAAGGCGTAAGGTTCACAATGGTGTAAAATTAAAATGGGATATACCGGGCTAGGATTCGAGTTACAGGAACAAGGGCCAAACCAACCACCCAAGAATGGAATTGTCGAGCGAAAACACTTGACAACCTCCTAGAAGCAGCTTTTCTTGCCACCAGACCTTTCTCCATCAATTAGGAATCTGATGCCGTCACTAAACACATTCCTTAAATTGTAGCCATTTGTTGAGTGTTTTTTTGGTGTCTAATCCGCATATATATCACCATTGCCCTTGATTTCCATGACTGTATATCTCTTAAATGTCAACATATACACGTGTGATTTAGTTTATGAAGATTTTTCAATGCCGAGACCCTCGATCAGAGAGTAAAAAAGGCGTAAGGTTCACAATGGTGTAAAATTAAAATGGGATATACCGGGCTAGGATTCGAGTTACAAGAACAAGGGCCAAACCAACCACCCAAGAATGGAATCATGTAGGATCGAGATTCGATCAATACGAGTCAATCTGAGTCAAATCTGAGTTGCTAGAATGGTGGAAACAGACTAGTAACCGTGAATCAGTGTTAGAATAGGAGTAGAAGAACATAAATACACTTTAAACACGTTTTCCATTGATATTAGACTTGTTCGTACGAAGAGAAATGGACAGCAATACGGTACACCAAATCTCCAGAAGTTACAAATGAAAAACCCAAACACCCTATTTATAGGCATTCCAGTTCGCACGGGTTAAACATGTTCACTTCGCACGAACTAGTCAGGTTCCAGTTCGTGCGACCTGGCCTTACACATACCACTTCGTGCAAACTGGCTCATTTACATATAAACTTAACTTTCTTACACTTAAATCATTACATGACACGATCTAGACTGATGACGTAGGCGATAGACATTGTGCACCAACAAACTCCCCCTTGGATATTGCCGCAGTCTTCAGTCAGTCTGTCTTCAAAAAATTTCTTCACAAAGACTTGAACTTCTCTTCATGACGCTTTGGCTTTTTCAACAACGTCTTCCTGAGCTTTTCCTTCTCTATTGCAGCTCTCTTCTCTTCTTCTGCTAACCTTTATACACACGTGAATCTAGCAATCTTGTCTTTCTCTTCTCGTTCTTTTCTCTCCTTCTCAGCTTTTAGAAATTCTTCCTTTTCAATCTTTTTCCACTTTGATAACCACATATGTTCAGAATTTATTCCTTTCTGAAAACATATCGTAGCAACTTTCTAAAACTGCAAAGCTTGATCTTTCTCTTCAGCTTTGTAACCAATCTTGTTTACGAACAAACACTCGATATCTTTCACAGAACAATTCACAATCCACATTGGATCATACAGATGAATGTATCTGCTTTCATTCCCCACCTTGTAAACAATCACAGCTTCAGTCGTCAAACAACTGTACACCCAGCAAACAAACCCTTCGTGAAAGTTCTGTTCCATCTTCGGCAATGGAATGTTCTTTATAACTCTAGGCTTCTTTATCTGCAGAATTGTTTCTTCAATGCCTGTAACTGGATCCACCTTCTTCACTTTCTTCGGATAATGTGGCTTCCAGTGTTTAAATTCTTTGAAAGCTTCAAACTTCATCAAGCCCCAAGTAGGCATATCGTGAACTCTGACAGGATAAGAAAATGTTCTGACTTTGGGTAATTCTTTAACATCCCACCAAGGCAGAGACATTATATCTTGAATGTATGCGAAATACTGAATGCCAAATTCTCCTCGAATTGCATAAGCATTCACTTGTGGCAAATAACCCCAACTTATTATATCTCCCAAAGAAACTTCACTATCTCTTTTGTAATACTTCAGTGGTCTTTTGTATTTCCTTTCTGTATCTTTCCTGAACCACTTCTTTTTCTCTTCGCGTTGTTCATCTTTTGACATTTCTTGAAAACTTTTATTCTTGATACTTTCTGCAACTTTTCTTCTCAACTCATCTTCATTCGCCTGACTGAAAAACTCAGCAAGTGTCGGAAAGCTAGAAGTATCAACATTAACGTTCTCAGACTGATCTTCATCACTCCAATCTTCTACTTCCACTTTGTCGTAATTATCAGCATCTTCAACATATTTGTACTGATATTCAGGTTGCTGATTGATATCAAACTTGTTCAACTCTTCTTCAAAATCAAAATTAAACTCATTATCTTCAATATGCGTCATCTTGATGATCTCAGCTCTTGTGTACGTATGCAATATTTCACCTTCTTCTACATCGTGTTCAAGACGTAGAATCAATCTTGAACTTTGATCAACACTTTCATTATCTTTTTCAGCATTACCTTGCTCCCCCTCACCACTTGCATTTTCAGATTCTTCATTTGCATCATCCTGAAGATAATCATCAATATTCTCTTCATTTGACGCTTCAGTCACTTTGATACCCAAAGTACCGTGATCATCATCATCACTTCCATCATCATCATCACTATGTACAGAATACACATCATCTGCATCATCTTTTAGAATATCATCATCATCTTCTTCATCTTCTTCATCTTCATCATTTTCCATCTCAATCAAACCAGACACTGAAGTTAATGGACAAGGCTCAGGCAGAACAATTTCCCTTTCAGTAACATGAGCTTCACCTTCAGCTAGAATACTTTTGCCTTTATTCTTCATCTCAGCTTCTATTTCAGCTTTTCATCTTGCTCGTACTTCCTCAACTTCAATCTCTTCAAACTTTTGTTTAATTGGCTTACCGATCAAATCTTCAATCACTTTCTTCATCATATACGCTTCATGTTCTTTTCTAGCATTATTGGCTTCCAACTCTTTGTTTTTCAACTTGAAGTATTCATTTTGCTAATCTCTACGAGACTTTTCTTCTTCCAATACAGCTACTCGAACTTTCAGAATATCAATTTCAACTTGATCAGTTTCAATCTTCTTCAGCAAAGATGAATTTTCAGATTCAACAGTCTTTACACGTTCTTCCAACTTCTTTTTCTCACTAGACATTTCATTCACCTTTTGTTGCAGCTTTCTCACAAGCATCATTTAGGAAGTTAAAATCACCAATCTCTTCAAGAGCTATATTTTCTCGAATATGTGGAAACTCTTTAAATGTAGACGATCCAGGAGTTGTTTGAATTGGTGGTTGTGTGGTTTGTGGTGTTTGTTGGACGTGTGATGAAGTAATTGGTTGTTCATGAATAGGTGAAGTAATATGATGTGGTGGTGGTGGTGATGGTGGTTGTTGTGGTGGTGGTGATGGTTGTTTTTGTGGTAGTGATGGTGGTTTTTGTGGTTCTTGTGGTTTCAGTTTGAACTTCAACTTTCGAGCTGCACGAGTTATCACACGTTTCCTTGAAGTTGACTTTTTTCTACCTCCAGAAGATGGTGGTGATACAACTTGAACATTTTCTGGTGGAGCATATGTTTCATCTTCATCATCTGAACCCCTCTTTCTTTTCTTCTGTTTCTCTCTATCTCTTGGATCCAGGTTTTCTTTGACCCAACGATCAACTTGAACATCAATATCAGAATCTGCATCAGATGAACTCTCATCTTCATCATCAGCTACCTTCTTACCAGCTGCTTTCTCAGCTTCTAGAGTATCATCAAGATTTTTCAACAATTGCTCTGTTTCAGGAGATAATGGATCTTGATCTTTATCAGCATCCGCTTCTGGTTCATCTTCTTCTAGTTCATCAACCAACATTGTTTCAACAACTTTCTTCTTACGCTTCTTTTGTGGTTGAGACGACGAACCTTCTTCAGCTTGAACTTTTGGAGTTCTCTTTCCACCCCTTTTCTTTTCATTTTCAACTTTTGTAAACCACTCATTTCGAGTTTCACTGAACTCTTCTAACTTTGTTAATTCAACAGCTGCACTTTTTTCTTTCATCTCTGCATCATTTCTCCACTTCAAATGATTCACAGGATCTGGATCTTCATATTTCTCATCTTTGATAAATCCGAAAAATTCTGTCTTATTCTTCGGTTCTGGCCAATTCTTGTGATACTTGGATAATCTGATCAACGTCTCATTATCCATGTGATTCAATATCATCAAATCATTCTCTTCATCTTTCACCAAATTCGCATAAGCATGATCCAACATCATTTGCAAAAACCACGGATACATCCAGCTTTTACTGCCCGAAGTAATGTTATCTTTCATGTAGTGGAAAACGATTCTTGAAAAATTGTATTTTTTGTTCAACACCAATGCCGTTACCATACACATCTGATAATCTTTCATCACATCATACCCACCTTTTCTGTGACTAAGTGCGTGAATCACTGAATGAATGAAAAAATTGAACGGCTTTGTGAAACATGCTTTCAAATAGTTTGCGTTATTCAACAGACCATTGTATCCCATTCTCAGCATACAACCTTTGACCATTCTTTCAGGAAATCCCGTTGGTGAATTTTCATCATTTGGAAAATCTAACACTTCTCTGATAAGCTGTTCTGTGATGATTATTTCTTTATCTTCACCATTAATACTAACACTTGAGGTTATAACATCATTCATGTCATCGTAAATAGCATTCTTCCAGAAAAGAGCAATATGAGATATAAAAACTCTGTGCTGATTCGTCAAAGCCTTTTGAATCGGTAAACGCTTCATGAACTCCAAAATATCTTTAAACAAAACCATCTTTGGTAACGTCTCATCATAAACACAACAAATGTTGTGTGACGGATCAAAGTGCACAGTCGATGCCTGAAACACACAATAAGAACAAGAGTTAAAAATTTTGCACTATTTTCAAAACAACTACACATCACACGAACTGGCTCACACGATATGGCCATTTCATGTGATCTGGTTTTCATACGAACTGACCCATTTCAAACGATGTGGTTTCATGCGGATTGACCAAATTTCAAACGATGTGGTGTTCATACGATCTGACAATCTCAAACGAATTGGATTTCATACGATCTGGAACATCAAACAAACTGCCCATCTCGTACGAAGTGGATCGTCACCTCGTTTGAAAATCCATTATGAACAGTGATTTTTGCAGATTATCAAAACATGTTTTTCTTATAAAATTGAAACCATAGATCTGTTATACAATGAATTCCAAACACACTGATGTAATTTTTGTTCATTTTAGTCCATTACAAAACCCTAGATCTAAGTTCAAAGATCTGGTTCTTCCGAGTTCATGCGAATTCAAGAGATCTGGTTCAAATTAACATGAATCACTACCTTTCCCATGATATAAGTTGTACCAACCAACTTATACAGAGATTTCGATCAACAAGATAACAAGAATACGGCTTGAAATCGATGAGCGAAAACACTTGACAACCTCCTAGAAGCAGCTTTTCTTACCACCAGACCTTTCTCCATCAATTAGGAATCTGATGCCGTCACTAAACACATTCCTTATGTTGTTGTCATTTGTTGAGTGTTTTTTTTTTTTTTTTGGTGTCTAATCCGCATATATATCACCATTGCCCTTGATTTTTTTGACTGTATATCTCTTAAATGTCAACATATACACATGTGATTTAGTTTACGAAGATTTTTCAATGTCGAGAACCTCGATCAGAGAGTAAAAAAGGCGTAAGGTTCACAATGGTGTAAAATTAAAATGGGATATACCGGGCTAAGATTCGAGTTACAGGAACAAGGGCTAAACCAATCACCCAAGAATGGAATCGTCGAGCGAAAAGACTTGACAACCTCCTAGAAGCAGCTTTTCTTGCCACCAGACCTTTCTCCATCAATTAGGAATCTGATGCCGTCACTAAACACATTCCTTAAATTGTAGCCATTTGTTTCGTGTTTTTTTTTTGGTGTCTAATCCTCATATATATCACCATTGCCCTTGATTTTCTTGAATGTATATCTCTTAAATGTCAACATATACACGTGTGATTTAGTTTACGAAGATTTTTCAATGCCGAGAACCTCGATCAGAAAGTAAAAAAGGTGTAAGGTTCACAATGGAGTAAAATTAAAATGGGATATACCGGGCTAGGATTCGAGTTACAGGAACAAGGGCCAAACCAACCACCGAAGAATGGAATCGTCAAGCGAAAACACTTGACAACCTTCTAGAAGCAGCTTTTCTTGCCACCAGACCTTTCTCCATCAATTAGGAATCTGATTCCGTCACTAAACACATTCCTTAAATTGTAGGCATTTGTTGAGTGTTTTTTTTTTGGTGTCTAATCCTCTTATATATCACCGTTGCCCTTAATTTTCTTTACTGTATATCTCTTAAATGTCAACATATACAAGTGTGATTTAGTTTACGAAGATTTTTCAATGCCGAGAACCTCTATCAGAGAGTAAAAATGGTCTAAGGTTTACAATGGTGTAAAATTAAAATGGGATATACCGGGCTAGGATTCGAGTTACATGAACAAGGGCCAAACCAACCACCCAAGAATGGAATCGTCGAGCGAAAACACTTGACAACCTCCTACAAGCAGCTTTTCTTGCCACCAGACCTTTATCCATCAATTAGGAATCTGATGCCGTCACTAAACATATTCCTTAAATTGTAGCCATTTGTTGAGTGTTTTTTTTTTGGTGTCTAATCCGTATATATATCACCATTGCCCTTTATTTTCTTGACTGTATATCTCTTAAATGTCACCATATACACGTGTGATTTAGTTTACGAAGATTTTTCAATGCCGAGAACCTCAATCAGAGAGTAAAAAAGGCGTAAGCTTCACAATGGTGTAAAATTAAAATGGGATATACCAGGCTAGGATTCAAGTTACAGGAACAAGGGCCAAACCAACCACCCAAGAATGGAATCGTCGAGCGAAAACACTTAACAACCTCCCAGAAGCAGCTTTTCTTACCACCAGACATTTCTCCATCAATAAGGAATCTGATGCCGTCACTAAACACATTTCTTAAATTGTAGCCATTTGTTGAGTGTTTTTTTTTGGTGTCTAATCCGCATATATATCACCATTGCCCTTAATTTTCTTGACTGTATATCTCTTGAATGTCAACATATACACGTATGATTTAGTTTACGAAGATTTTTCCATGCCGAGAACCTCGATCAGAGAGTAAAAAAGGCGTAAGGTTCACAATGGAGTAAAATTAAAATGGGATATAACAGGCTAGGATTCGAGTTACAGGAACAAAGGCCAAACCAACCACCCAAGAATGGAATCGTCGAGCGAAAACACTTGACAACATCCTAGAAGCAGCTTTTCGTGTCACCAGACCTTTCTCCATTAATTAGGAATCTGATGTTGTCATTAAACACATTCCTTAAATTGTAGCCATTTGTTGAGTGTTTTTTTTGGTGTCTAATCCGTATATATATCACCATTGCCCTTTATTTTCTTGACTGTATATCTCTTAAATGTCAACATATACACGTGTGAATTAGTTTACGAAGATTTTTCAATGCCGAGAACCTCGATCAGAGAGTAAATAAGGCGTCACAATGGTGTAAAATTAAAATGAGATATACCGGGCTAGGATTCGAGTTACAGGAACAAGGGCCAAACCATCCACCCAAGAATGGAATCGCCGAGTGAAAACACTTGACAACCTCCTAGAAGCAGTTTTTCTTGCCACCAGACCTTTCTCCATCAATTAGGAATCTGATGCCGTCACTAAACACATTCCTTAAATTGTAGCCATTTGTTGAGTGTTTTTTTTTTGGTGTCTAATCCGCATTTATATCACCATTACCCTTGATTTTCTTGACTGTATGTCTCTTAAATGTCAACATATACACGTGTGATTTAGTTTACGAAGTTTTTCAATGCCGAGAAGTTCGATCAGAGAGTAAAAAGGCGTAAGGTTCACAATGGTGTAAAATTAAAATGGGATATACTGGGCTAGGATTCGAGTTACAGGAACAGGGGCCAAACCAACCACCCAAGGATGGAATCGTCGAGCGAAAACACTTGAGAACTTCTTAGAAGAAGCTTTTCTTGCCACCAGACCTTTTTCCATCAATTAGGAATCTGTTGCCGTCACTAAACACATTCCTTAAATTGTAGCCATTTGTTGAGTGTTTTTTTTGGTGTCAAATCCGCATATACATGTGTGATTTAGTTTACGAAGATTTTTCAATGCCGAAAACCTCGATCAGAGAGTAAAGGAGGCGTAAGGTTCAGAATGGTGTAAATTAAAATGGGATATACCGGGCTAAGATTCGAGTTACAGGAACAACGGCTAAACCAACCACCGAAGAATGGAATCGTCGAGCGAAAACACTTGATAACCTCCTAGAAGCAGCTTTTCTTGCCACATGACCTTTCTGCATCAATTAGGAATCTGATGCCGTCACTAAACACATTCCTTAAATTGTAGCCATTTGTTTAGTGTTTTTTTTTGGTGTCTAATCCGCATATATATCACCATTGCCCTTGATTTTCTTGACTGTATATATCTTAAATATCAACATATACACGTGTGATTTAGTTTACGAAGATTTTTCAATGCCGAGAACCTCGATCAGAGAGTAAAAAAGCCATAGGGTTCACAATGGTGTAAAATTAAAATGGGATATACCGGGCTAGGATTTCGAGTTACAGAAACAAGGGCCAAACCAACCACCCAAGAATGGAATCGTCGAGCGAAAACAATTGACAACATCCTAGAAGCAGCTTTTCTTGTCACCAGACATTTCTCCATCCATTAGGAATCTGATGCTGTCACTAAACACATTCATTAAATTGTAGCCATTTGTTGAGTGTTTTTTTTTGGTGTCTAATCCGCATATATATCATCGTTGCCCTTCATTTTCTTGACTGTATATCTCTTAAATGTCAACATATACACGTGTAATTTAGTTTACGAAGATATTTCAATGCCGAGAACCTCGATCAGAGAGTAAATAAGGCGTAAGGTTCACAATGGTGTAAAATTAAAATGGGATATACCAGGCTAGGATTCGAGTTACAGGAACAAGGGCCAAACCAACCACCCAAGAATGGAATCGTCGAGCGAAAACACTTGACAACCTCCTAGAAGCAGCTTTTCTTGCCACCAGACCTTTCTCCATCAATTAGGAATCTGATGCCGTCACTAAACACATTTCTTAAATTGTAGCCACTTGTTGTGTGTTTTTTTTGGTGTCTAATCCACATATATATCACCATTGCCCTTGATTTTCTTGACTGTATATCTCTTAAATGTCAACATATACAGGTGTGATTTAGTTTACGAAGATTTTTCGATGCCGAGAACTCGATCAGAGAGTAAAAAAGGCGTAAGGTTCACAATGGTGTAAAATTAAGATGGGATATACCGGGCTAGGATTCGAGTTACAGGAACACGGGCCAAACCAACCTCCCAAGAATGGAATCGTCGAGTGAAAAAACTTGACAACCTCCTAGAAGCAGTTTTTCTTGCCACCAGACCTTTCTCCATCAATTAGGAATCTGATGCCGTCCCTAAACACATTCCTTAAATTGTAGCCATTTGTTGAGTGTTTTTTTTGGTGTCTAATCCGCATTTATATCACCATTGCCCTTGATTTTCTTGACTGTATATCTCTTAAATGTCAACATATACACGTGTGATTTAGTTTACGAAGATTTTTCAATGCCGAGAACCTCGATCAGAGAGTAAAAAGGCGTAAGGTTCACATTGGTGTAAAATTAAAATGGGATATACCGGGCTAGGTTTCGAGTTACAGGAACAAGGGCCAAACCAACCACCCAAGAATCGAATCGTCGAGCGAAAACACTTAACAACCTCCTAGAAGCTGCTTTTCTTGCCACCAGACCTTTTTCCATCAATTAGGAATCTGATGCCGTAACTAAACACATTCCTTTAATTGTAGCCACTTGTTGAGTTTTTTTTTTGGTGTCTAATCCACATATATATCACCATTGCCCTTGATTTTGTTGACGGTATATCTCTTAAATGTCAACATATACAGGTGTGATTGAGTTTCAGAAGATTTTTCAATGCCGAGAACTCGATCAGAGAGTAAAAAAGGCGTAAGGTTCACAATGGTGTAAAATTAAAATGGGATATACCGGGCTAGGATTCGAGTTACAGGAACAAGGGCCAAACCAACCACCCAAGAATGGAATTGTCGAGCGAAAACACTTGATAACCGCCTAGAAGCAGTTTTTCTTGCCACCAGACCTTTCTCCATCAATTACGAATCCGATACCGTCACTAAACACATTCCTTAAATTGTAGCCATTTGTTGAGTGTTTTTTTTGGTGTCTAATCCGCATTTATATTACCATTGCCCTTCATTTTCTTAACTGTATATCTCTTAAATGTCAACATATACACGTGTGATTTAGTTTACGAAGATTTTCCGATGCCGAGAACCTCGATCAGAGAGTAAAAAGGCGTAAGGTTCACAATGGTGTAAAATTAAAAAGGGATATACCGGGATAGGATTCGAGTTACAGGAACAAGGGCCAAACCAACCATCCAAGAATGGAATCGTCAAGCGAAAACACTTAACAACCTCCAAGAAGCTGCTTTTCTTGCCACCAGACCTTTCTCCATCAATTAGGAATCTGATGCCGTCACTAAACACATTCCATTAATTGTAGCCACTTGTTGAGTGTTTTTGTTGTTGTCTAATCCACATATATATCACCATTGCCCTTGATTTTCTTGACTGTATATCTCTTAAATGTCAACATATACAGGTGTGATTTAGTTTACGAAGATTTTTCAATGCCGAGAACCTCGATCAGAGAGTAAAAAAGGCGTAAGGTTCACAATGGTGTAAAATAAAAATGGGATATAACGGGCAAGGATTCGAGTTATAGGAACAAGGGCCAAACCAAACACCCAAGAATGGAATCGTCGAGCGAAAACACTTAACAACCTCCTAGAAGCAGCTTTTCTTGCCACCAGACCTTTCCCCATCAATTAGGAATCTGATGCCGTCACTAAACACATTCCTTAAATTGTAGCAATTTGTTGAATTTTTTTTTTGGTGTCTATTCCGCATATATATCACCATTGCCCTTGATTTTCTTGACTGTATATCTCTTAAATGTTAACATATACAGGTGCGATTTAGTTTATGAAGATTTTTCAATGCCGAGAACTCGATCAGAGAGTAAAAAAGGCGTAAGGTTCACAATGGTGTAAAATTAAGATGGGATATACCGGGCTAGGATTCGAGTTACTGGAACATGGGCCAAACCATCCACCCAAGAATGGAATCGTCGGGTGAAAAAACTTGACAACCTCCTAGAAGCAGAGTTTCTTGCCACCAGACCTTTCTCCATCAATTAGGAATCTGATGCCGTCACTAAACACATTCCTTAAATTGTAGCCATTTGTTGAGTCTTTTTTTTGGTGTCTAATCCGCATTTATATCACCATTGCCCTTGATTTTCTTGACTGTATATCTCTTAAATGTCAACATATACACGTGTGATTTAGTTTACGAAGATTTTTCAATGCCGAGAACCTCGATCAGATAGTAAAAAGGCGTAAGGTTCACAATGGTGTAAAATTAAAATGGGATATACCGGGCTAGGATTCGAGTTACAGGAACAAGGGCCAAACCAACCACCCAAGAATGGAATCGTCGAGTGAAAACACTTAACAACCCCCTAGAAGCTGCTTTTCTTGCCACCAGACCTTTCTCCATCAATTAGGAATCTGATGCCGTCACTAAACACATTCCTTTAATTGTAGCCACTGGTTGAGTTTTTTTTTTGGTGTCTAATCCACATATATATCACCATTGCCCTTGATTTTCTTGACTGTATATCTCTTAAATGTCAACATATACAGGTGTGATGTAGTTTACGAAGATTTTTCAATGCCGAGAAGTCGATCAGAGAGTAAAAAAGGCGTAAGGTTCACATTGGTGTAAAATTAAAATGGGATATACCGGGCTAGGATTCGAGTTACAGGAACGAGGGCCAAACTAACCACCCAAAAATGGAATCGTCGAGTGAAAACACTTGACAACCTCCTAGAAACAGTTTTTCTTGCCACCAGACCTTTCTCCATCAATTAGGAATCTGATGCCGTCACTAAACACATTCCTTAAATTGTAGCCATTTGTTGAGTGTTATTTTTTGGTGTCTAATCCGCATTTATATCACAGTTGCCCTTGATTTTCTTGACTGTATATCTCTTAAATGTCAACATATACACGTGTGATTTAGTTTACGAAGATTTTTCAATGCCGAGTACCTCGATCAGAGAGCAAAAAGGCGTAAGGTTCACAATGGTGTAAAATTAAAAAGGGATATACCGGGCTAGGATTCGAGTTACAGTAACAAGGGCCAAACCAACCACCCAAGAATGGAATCGTCGAGCGAAAACACTTAACAACCTCCAAGAAGCTGCTTTTCTTGCCACCAGACCTTTCTCTATCAATTAGGAATCTGATGCCGTCACTAAACACATTCCTTTAATTGTAGCCACTTGTTGAGTGTTTTTTTTTTGTTGTCTAATCCACATATATATCACCATTGCCCATTATTTTCTTGACTGTGTATCTCTTAAATGTCAACATATACAGGTGTGATATAGTTTACGAAGATTTTTCAATGTCGAGAACCTCGATCAGAGAGTAAAAAAGGTGTAAGGTTCACAATGGTGTAAAATTATAATGGGATATAATGGGAAAGGATTCGAGTTACAGGAACAAGGGCCAAACCAAACACCCAAGAATGGAATCGTCGAGCGAAAACACTTGACAACCTCCTAGAAGCAGCTTTTCTTGCCACCAGACCTTTCCCCATCAATTAGGAATCTGATGCCGTCACTAAACACATTCCTTAAATTGTAGCAATTTGTTGAAATTTTTTTTTGTGTCTATTCCGCATATATATCACCATTGCCCTTGATTTTCTTGACTGTATATCTCTTAAATGTTAACATATAAAGGTGTGATTTAGTTTATGAAGATTTTTCAATGCCGAGAACTCGATCAGAGAGTAAAAAATGCGTAAGGTTCACAATGGTGTAAAATTAAGATGGGATATACCGGGCTAGGATTCGAGTTACTGGAACATGGGCCAAACCATCCACCCAAGAATGGAATCGTCGAGTGAAAAAACTTGACAACCTCCTAGAAGCAGTTTTTCTTGCCACCAGACCTTTCTCCATCAATTAGGAATCTGATGCCGTCACTAAACACATTCCTTAAATTGTAGCCATTTGTTGAGTCTTTTTTTTTTGTGTCTAATCCGCATTTATATCACCATTGCCCTTGATTTTCTAGACTGTATATCTCTTAAATGTCAACATATACACGTGAGATTTAGTTTACGAAGATTTTTCAATGCCGAGAACCTCGATCAGAGAGTAAAAAGGCGTAAGGTTCACAATGGTGTAAAATTAAAATGGGATATACCGGGCTAGGATTCGAGTTACAGGAACAAGGGCCAAACCAACCACCCAAGAATGGAATCGTCGAGCGAAAACACTTGACAACCTCCTAGAAGCTGCTTTTCTTGCCACCAGACCTTTCTCCATCAATTAGGAATCTGATGCCGTCACTAAACACATTCCTTTAATTGTAGCCACTGGTTGAGTTTTTTTTTTGGTGTCTAATCCACTTGTATATCACCATTGCCCTTGATTTTCTTGACTGTATATCTCTTAAATGTCAACATATACAGGTGTGATGTAGTTTACGATGATTTTTCAATGCCGAGAACTCGATTAGAGAGTAAAAAAGGCGTAAGGTTCACAATGGTGTAAAATTAAAAAGGGATATACCGGGCTAGGATTCAAGTTACAGGAACAAGGGCCAAACCAACCACCCAAGAATGGAATCGTCGAGCGAAAACACTTAACAACCTCCAAGAAGCTGCTTTTCTTGCCACCAGACCTTTCTCCATCAATTAGGAATCTGATGCCGTCACTAAACACATTCCTTTAATTGTAGCCATTTGTTGAGTGTTTTTTTTGGTGTCTAATCCGCATATATATATCACCATTGCTCCTGATGCTTTCACTATACACGTGTGATTTAGTTTACGAAGATTTTTCATTGCCGAGAACCTCGATCAGAGAGTAAATAAGGCGTAAGGTTCACAATGGTGTAAAATTAAAATGGGATATACCGGGCTAGGATTCGAGTAACAGGAACAAGGGACAAACCAACCACCCAAGAATGGAATCGTCGAGCGAAAACACTTCACAACTCCTAGAAGCAGCTTTTCTTGCCACCAGACCTTTCTCCATCAATTAGGAATCTGATGTCGTCACAAAACACATTCCTTAAATTGTAGCCACTTGTTGTGTGTTTTTTTAGTGTCTAATCCACATATATATCACCATTGCCCTTGATTTTCTTGACTGTATATCTCTTAAATGTCAACATATACACGTGTGATTTAGTTTACGAAGATTTTTCAATGCCGAGAACCTCGATCAGAGAGTAAAAAGGCGCAAGGTTCACAATGGTGTAAAATTAAAATGGGATATACCAGGATAGGATTCGAGTTACAGGAACAAGGGCCAAACCAACCACCCAAGAATGGAATCGTCGAGCGAAAATACTTAACTACCTCCTAGAAGCTGCTTTTCTTGCCACCAGACCTTTCTCCATCAATTTGGAATCTGATGCCTTCACTAAACACATTCCTTTAATTGTAGCCACTTGTTGAGTGTTTTTTTTTTGTGTCTAATCTACATATATATCACCATTGCCCTTGATTTTCTTGACTGTATATCTCTTAAATGTCAACATATACAGGTGTGATTTAGTTTACGAAGATTTTTCAATGCCGAGAACCTCGATCGGAGAGTAAAAAAGGTATAAGGTTTACAATGGTGTAAAATTGAAACGGGATATACCGGGCTAGGATTCGAGTTACATGAACAAGGGCCAAACCAAACACCCAAGAATGGAATCGTCGAGCGAAAACACTTGACAACCTCCTAGAAGCAGCTTTTCTTGCCACCAGACCTTTCTCCATCAACTAGGAATCTGATGCCGTCACTAAACACATTCCTTAAATTGTAGCCATTTGTTGAGTGTTTTTTTTTGGTGTCTAATCCGCATATATCACCATTGCCCTTGGTTTTCTTGACTGTATATCTCTTAAATGTCAACATATACACGTGTGATTTAGTTTACGAAGATTTTTCAATGCCGAGAACCTCGATCAGAGAGTAAAAAGGCGTAAGGTTCACAATGGTGTAAAATTAAAATGGGATATACCGGGCTAGGATTCGAGTTACAGGAACAAGGGCCAAACCGACCACCTAAGAATGGAATCGTCGAACGAAAACACTTGACAACCTCCTAGAAGCAGCTTTTCTTGCCACCAGACCTTTCTCCATTAATTATGAATCTGATGCCGTCACTAAACACATTCCTTAAATTGTAGCTATTTGTTGAATGTTTTTTTTTGGTGTCTATTCCGCAAATATATCACCATTGCCCTTGATTTTCTTGACTGTATATCTTTTAAATGTCAACATATACACATACACGTGTGATTTAGTTTACGAAGATTTTTCAATGCCGAGAACCTCGATCAGAGAGTAAAAAAGGCGTAAGGTTCACAATGGTGTAAAATTAAAATGGGATATACCGGGCTAGTATTCGAGTTACTGGAACAAGGGCCAAACCAACCACCCCAGAATGGAATCGTCGGGCGGAAACACTTGACAACCTCCTAGAAGCAGCTTTTCTTGCCACCAGACCTTTCTCCATCAATTAGGAATCTGATGCCGTCACTAAACACATTCCTTAAATTGTAGCCATTTATTGAGTGTTTTTTTTGGTGCCTAATCCGCATATATATCACCATTGCCCTTGATTTTGTTGACTATATATCTCTTAAATGTCAACATATACACATGTGATTTAGTTTACGAAGATTTTTCAATGCCGAGAACCTCGATCAGAGAGTAAAAAAGGCGTAAGGTTCACAATGGTGTAAAATTAAAATGGGATATACCATGGTAGGATTCGAGTTACAGGAACAAGAGCCAAACCAACCACCCAAGATTGGAATCGTCGAGCAAAAACACTTGACAACCTCATAGAAGCAGCTTATCTTCCCACCAGACCTTTCTCCATCAATTAGGAATCTGATGCCGTCACTAAACACATTCCATAAATTGTAGCCATTTGTTGAGTGTTTTTTTTGGTGTCTAATCCGCATATATATCACCATTGCCATTGATTTTCTTGACTGTATATCTCGTTAATGTCAACATATACACGTTTGATTTAGTTTACGAAGATTTTTCAATGCCGAGAACCTTGATCAGAGAGTAAAAAATGCATAAGGTTCACAATGGTGTAAAATTAAAATGGGATATACCGGGCTAGGATTCGAGTTACAAGAACAAGGGCCAAACCAACCACCCAAGAATGGAATCGTCGAGTGAAAACACTTGACAACCTCCTAGAAGCAGCTTTTCTTGCCACCAGACCTTTCTCCATCAATTAGGAATCTGATGCCGTCACTAAACACATTCTTTAAATTGTAGCCATTTGTTGAGTGTTTTTTTTTTGGTGTCTAATCCGCATATATATCACCATTGCCCTTGATTTTCTTGACTGTATATCTCTTAAATGTCATCATATACATGTGTGATTTAGTTTACGATGATTTTTCAATGCCGAGAACCTCAATCAGAGAGTAAAAAGGCGTAAGGTTCACAATGGTGTAAAATTGAAATGGGATATACCGGGCTAGGATTCGAGTTACAGCAACAAGTGCCAAACCAACCACCCAGGAATGGAATCGTCGAGCGAAAACACTTGACAACCTCCAACAAGCAGCTTTTCTTGCCACCAGACCATTCTCTATTAAATAGGAATCTGATGCCGTCACTAAACACATTCCTTAAATTGTAGCCATTTGTTGGGTGTTTTTTTTGGTGTCTAATCTGCATATATATCAGAATTTCCCTTGATTTTCTTGACTGTATATCTCTTAAATGTCAACATATACACGTGTGATTTAGTTTACGAAGATTTTTCAATGTCGAGAATCTCAATCAGAGAATAAAAAAGGCGTAAGGTTCACAATGGGGTAAAATTAAAATGGGATATACCAGGCTAGGATTCGAGTTACAGGAACAAGGGCCAAACCAACCACCCAAGAATGGAATCGTCGAGCGAAAACACTTGACAACCTCCTAGAAGCAGCTTTTCTTGCCACCAGACCTTTCTCCATCAATTAGGAATCTGATGCCGTCACTAAACACATTCCTTAAATTCTAGCCATTTGTTGAGTGTTTTTTTTTGGTATCTAATCCGCGTATATATCACAATTGCCCTTGATTTTCTTGACTGTATATCTCTTAAATGTCAACATATACACGGGTGATTTAGTTTATGAAGATTTTTCAATGCCGATAACCTCGATCAGAGAGTAAAAAAGACGCAAGGTTCACAATGGTGTAAAATTAAAATGGGATATTCCGGGCTAGGATTCGAGTTACAGGAACAAGGGCCAAACCAACCACCCAAGAATGGTGTTACTGAGCGAAAACACTTGACAACCTCCTAGAAGCAGCTTTTCTTGCCAGCAGACCTTTCTTCATCAATTTGGAATCTGATGCCGTCACTAAACACATTCCTTAAATTGTAGCCATTTGTTGAGTGTTTTTTTTGGTGTCTAATCCGCATATATATCACCATTGCCATTGATTTTCTTGACTGTATATCTCTTAAATGTCAACATATACACGTGTTATTTAGTTTACGAAGATTTTTAATGTCGAGAACCTCGATCAGAGAGTAAAAAAGGTGTAAGGTTCACAATGGTGTAAAATTAAAATGGGATATACCGGGCTAGGATTCGAGTTACAGGAACAAGGGCCAATCCAACCACCCAAGAATGGAATCGTCGAGCGAAAACACTTGACAACATCCTAGAAGCAGCTTTTCTTGCCACCAGACCTTTCTCCATCAATTAGGAATCTGATGCCGTCACTAAACACATTCCTTAAATTGTAGCCATTTATTGAGTGTTTTTTTTGGTGTCTAATCCGCATATATATCACCATTGCCCTTGATTTTCTTGACTGTATATCTCTTAAATGTCAACATATACACGTGTGATTAAGTTTACGAAGAATTTTCAATGCCGAGAACCTTCGATCAGAGAGTGAAAAAGGCGTAAGGTTCACAATGGTGTAAAATTAAAATGGGATATACCAGGCTAGGATTCGAGTTACAGGAACAAGGGCCAAAGTAACCACCCAAGAATGGAATCTTCGAGCGAAAATACTTGACAAACTCCTAGAAGCAGCTTTTCTTGCCACCGACCTTTCTCCATCAATTAGGAATCTGATGCTGTCACTAAACACATTCCTTTAATTGTAGCCATTTGTTGAGTGTTTTTTTTGGTGTCTAATCCGCATATATATCACCATTGCCCTTGATTTTCTTGGCGGTATATCTCTTAAATGTCAACATATACATGTGTGATTTAGTTTACGAAGATTTTCCAATGCCGAGAACCTCGATCAGAGAGTAAAAAAGGCGTAAGGTTCACAATGGTGTAAAATTAAAATGGGATATACCAGGTTAGGATTCGAGTTACAGGAACAAGGGCCAAACCAACCACCCAAGAATGGAATCGTCGAGCGAAAACACTTGATAACCTCCTAGAAGCAGCTTTTCTTGCCCCCAGACCTTTCACCATCAATTATGAATCTGATGCCGTCACTAAACACATTCCTTAAATTGTAGCCATTTGTTGAGTGTTTTTTTTTGGTGTCTAATCTGCATATATATCACCATTGCCCTTGATTTTCTTGACTGTATATCTCTTAAATGTCAACATATACACGTGTGATTTAGTTTACGAAGAATTTTCAATGCCGAGAACCTTCGATCAGAGAGTAAAAAAGGCGTTAGGTTCACAATGGTGTAAAATTAAAATGGGATATACCGGGCTAGGATTCGAGTTACAGGAACAAGGGCCAAACCAACCACCCAAGAATGGAATCGTCGAGCGAAAACAGTTGACAACCTCCTAGACGCAGCTTTTCTTGCCACCAGACCTTTCTCCATCAATTAGGAATCTGATGCCGTCACTAAACACATTCCTTAAATTGTAGCCATTTGTTGAGTGTTTTTTTTTGTGTCTAATCCGCATATATATCACCATTGCCCTTGATTTTCTTGACTGTATATCTCTTAAATGTCACTATATACACGTGTGATTTTGTTTACGAGGATTCTTCAATGCCGAGAAACTCGATCAGAGAGTAAAAAAAGGCGGAAGGTTCACAATGGTGTGAAATTAAAATGGGATATACCGGGCTAGGATTCGAGTTACAGGAACAAGGGCCAAACCCACCACCCAAGAATGGAATCGTCAAGCGAAAACACTTGACAACCTCCTAGAAGCAGCTTTTCGTGCCACCAGACCTTTCTCTATCAATTAGGAATCTGATGCCGTCACTAAACACATTCCTTAAATTGTAGCCTTTTGTTGAGTTTTTTTTTTTTTTTTGGTTTCTAATCCTTATATATATCACCATTGCCCTTGATTTTCTTGACTGTATATCTCTTAAATGTCAACATATACACGTGTGATTTAGTTTACGAAGATTTTTCAATGCCGAGAACATTGATAAGAGAGTAAAAAAGGCGTAAGGTTCACAATGGTGTAAAATTAAAATGGGATATACCGGGCTAGGATTCGAGTTACAGGAACAATGGCCAAACCAACCACCCAAGAATGGAATCGTCGATCGAAAACACTTGATAACCTCCTAGAAGCAGCTTTTCTTGCCACTAGACCTTTCTCCATCAATTAGGAATCTGATGCCATCACTAAACACATTCCTTAAATTGTAGCCATTTGTTGAGTGTTTTTTTTGGTGTTTAATCCGCATATATATCACCATTGCCCTTGATTTTCTTGACTGTGTATCTCTTAAATGTCAAAATATACACGTGTGATTTTGTTTACGAAGATTTTTCATTGCCGAGAACCTCGATCAGAGAGTAAAAAAGGCGTAAAGTTCACAATGGTGTAAAATTAAAATGGGATATACCCGGCTAGGATTTGAGTTACAGGAACAAGGACCAAACCAACCACCCAAGAATGGAATCGTCGAGCGAAAACACTTAACAACCTCCTAGAAGCAGCTTTTCTTGCTGCCAGACCTTTCTTCATCAATTAGGAATCTGATGCCGTCACTAAACACATTCCTTAAATTGTAGCCATTTGTTGAGTGTTTTTTTTGGTGTCTAATCCGCATATATATCACCATTGCCCTTGATTTTCTTGACTGTATATCTCTTAAATGTCAAAATATACACGTGTGATTTTGTTTACGAAGATTTTTCATTGCCGAGAACCTCGATCAGAGAGTAAAAAAGGCGTAAAGTTCACAATGGGGTAAAATTAAAATGGGATATACCAGGCTAGGATTCGAGTTTCAGGAACAAGGGCCAAACCAACCACCCAAGAATGGAATCGTCGAGCGAAAACACTTGACAAACTCCTAGAAGCAGCTTTTCTTGCCACCAGACCTTTCTCTATCAATTAGGAATCTGATGCCGTCACAAAACACATTCCTTAAATTGTAGCCATTTGTTGAGTGTTTTTTTTTGTGTCTAATCCGCATATATATCACAATTGCCCTTGATTTTCTTGACTGTATATCTCTTAAATGTCAACATATACACGGGTGATTTAGTTTATGAAGATTTTTCAATGCCATAACCTCGATCAGAGAGTAAAAAAGGCATAAGGTTCACAATGGTGTAAAATTAAAATGGGATATTCCGGGCTAGGATTCGAGTTACAAGGGCCAAACCAACCACCCAAGAATGGAATCATTGAGCGAAAACACTTGATAACCTCCTAGAAGCAGCTTTTCTTGCCACCAGACCTTTTTTCATCAATTAGGAATCTGATGCCGTCACTAAACACATTCCTTAAATTGTAGCCATTTGTTGAGCGTTTTTTTTTGGTGTCTAATCGGCATATATATCACCATTGCCATTGATTTTCTTGACTGTATATCTGTTAAATGTCAACATATACACTTGTGATTTAGGTTACGAAGATTTTAAATGTCGAGAACCTCGATCAGAGAGTAAAAAATGCGTAAGGTTCACAATGGTGTAAAATTAAAATGTGATATACCGGGCTAGGATTCGAGTTACAGGAACAAGGGCCAATCCAACCACCCAAGAATGGAATCGTCGAGCGAAAACACTTGACAACCTCCTAGAAGCAGCTTTTCTTGCCACCAGACCTTTCTCCAGCAATTAGGAATCTGATACCGTCACTAAACACATTCCTTAAATTGTAGCCGTTTATTGAGTGTTTTTTTTTGTGTCTAATCCGCATATATATCACCATTGCCCTTGATTTTCTTGACTGTATATCTCTTAAATGTCAACATATACACGTCTGATATAGTTTACGAAGATTTTTCAATGCCGAGAACCTCGATCAGAGAGTAAAAAAGGCGTAAGGTTCACATTGGTGTAAAATTAAAATGGGATATACCAGGCTAGGATTCGAGTTACAGGAACAAGGGCCGAAGTAACCACCCAAGAATGGAATCGTCGAGCGAAAGTACTTGACAAACTTCAAGAAGCAGCATTTCTTGCCACCGGACCTTTCTCCATCAATTAGGAAATCTGATGCCATCACTAAACACATTCCTTAAATTGTAGCCATTTGTTGAGTGTTTGTTTTTGGTGCCTAATCCGCATATATATCACAATTGCAATTGATTTTCTTGACGGTATATCTCTTAAATGTCAACATATACACGTGTGATTTAGTTTACGAAGATTTTCCAATGCCGAGAACCTCGATCAGAGAGTAAAAAAAGGCCTAAGGTTCATAATGGTGTCAAATTAAAATGGGATATACCAGGTTAGGATTCGAGTTACAGGAACAAGGGCCAAACCAACCACCAAAGAATGGAATCGTCGAGTGAAAATACTTGATAACCTCCAAGAAGCACCTTTTCTTGCCACCAGACCTTTCACCATCAATTAGGAATCTGATGCCGTCACTAAACCCATTCCTTAAATTGTAGCCATTTGTTGAGTGTTTTTTTTGGTTTCTAATCCGCATATATATCACCATTGCTCTTGATTTTCTTGACTGTATATCTCTTAAATGTCAACATATACACGTGTGATTTAGTTTACGAAGAATTTTCAATGCCGAGAACCTTCGATCATAGAGTGAAAAAGGCGTAAGGTTCACAATGGTGTATAATTAAAATGGGATATACCAGGCTAGGATTCGAGTTACAGAAACAAGGGCCAAACCAACCACCCAAGAATGGAATCGTCGAGCGAAAACAGTTGACAACCTCCTAGACGCAGCTTTTTTTGCCACCAGACCTTTCTCCGTCAATTAGGAATCTGATGCGGTCACTAAACACATTCCTTAAATTGTAGCCATTTGTTGAGTCTTTTTTTTTTGTGTCTAATCCGCATATATATCACCATTGCCCTTGATTTTCTTGACTGTATATCTCTTAAAAGTCACCACATACACGTGTGATTTAGTTTACGAGGATTCTTCAATGCCGAGAAACTCGATCAGAAAGTAAAAAAAGGCGTAAGGTTCACAATGGTGTAAAATTAAAATGAGATAAACCGGGCTAGGATTCAAGTTACAGGACCAAGGGCCAAACCAACCACCCAAGAATGGAATCGTCAAGCGAAAACACTTGACAACCTCCTAGAAACAGCTTTTCGTGCCACCAGAGCTTTCTCTATCAGTTAGGAATATGCTGCCGTCACTAAACACATTCCTTGAATTGTAGCTTTTTGTTGAGTTTTTTTTTGGTTTCTAATCCACGTATATATCACCATTGCCCTTGATTTTCTTGACTGTATATCTCTTAAATGCCAACATATACACGTGTGATTTAGTTTACGAAGATTTTTCAATGCCGAGAACCTTGATCAGAGAGTAAAAAAGGCGTAAGGTTCACAATGGTGTAAAATTAAAATGGGATATACCGGGCTAGGATTCGAGTTACAGGAACAATGGCCAAACCAACCACCCAAGAATGGAATCGTCGAGCGAAAACACTAGACAACCTCCTAGAAGCAGCTTTTCTTGCCACTAGACATTTCTCCATCAATTAGGAATCTGATGCCGTCACTAAACACATTCCTTAAATTATAGCCATTTGTTGAGTGTTTTTTTTGGTGTCTAATCCGCATATATATCACCATTGCCCTTGATTTTATTGACTGTATATCTCTTAAATGTCAAAATATACACGTGTGATTTTGTTTACGAAGATTTTTCATTGCCGAGAACTTCGATCAGAGAGTAAAAAAGGCGTAAAGTTCACAATGGTGTAAAATTAAAATGGGATATACCAGGCTAGGATTCGAGTTACAGGAACAAGGGCCAAACCAACCACCCAAGAATGGAATCGTCGAGCGAAAACACTTGACAAACTCCTAGAAGCAGCTTTTCTTGCCACCAGACCTTTCTCTATCAATTAGGAATCTGATGCCGTCACAAAACACATTCCTTAAATTGTAGCCATTTGTTGAGTGTTTTTTTTGGTGTCTAATCCGCATATATATCACAATTGCCCTTGATTTTCTTGTCTGTATATCTCTTAAATGTCAACATATACACGGGTGATTTAGTTTATGAAGATTTTTCAATGCCGATAACCTCGATCAGAGAGTAAAAAAGGCGTAAGGTTCACAATGGTGTAAAATTAAAATGGGATATTCCAGGCTAGGATTCGAGTTACAAGAACAAGGGCTAAACCAACCACCCAAGAATGGAATCATTGAGCGAAAACACTTGATAACCTCCTAGAAGCAGCTTTTCTTGCCACCAGACCTTTCTTCATCAATTAGGAATCTGATACCGTCACTAAACACATTCCTTAAATTGTAGCCATTTGTTGAGTGTTTTTTTTTGGTGTCTAATCGGCATATATATCACCATTGCCATTGATTTTCTTGACTGTATATCTCTTAAATGTCAACATATACACTTATGATTTAGGTTACGAAGATTTTTAATGTCGAGAACCTCGATCAGAGAGTAAAAAAAGGTGTAAGGTCCACAATGGTGTAAAATTAAAATGGGATATACCGGGCTAGGATTCGAGTTACAGGAACAATGGCCAAACCAACCACCCAAGAATGAAATCGTCGAGCGAAAACACTTGACAACCTCCTAGAAGCAGCTTTTCTTGCCACTAGACCTTTCTTCATCAATTAGGAATCTGATGCCGTCACTAAACACATTCCTTAAATTATAGCCATTTGTTGAGTGTTTTTTTTGGTGTCTAATCCGCATATATATCACCATTGCCCTTGATTTTATTGACTGTATATCTCTTAAATGTCAAAATATACACGTGTGATTTTGTTTACGAAGATTTTTCATTGCCGAGAACTTCGATCAGAGAGTAAAAAAGGCGTAAAGTTCACAATGGTGTAAAATTAAAATGGGATATACCAGGCTAGGATTCGAGTTACAGGAACAAGGGCCAAACCAACCACCCAAGAATGGAATCGTCGAGCGAAAACACTTGACAAACTCCTAGAAGCAGCTTTTCTTGCCACCAGACCTTTCTCTATCAATTAGGAATCTGATGCCGTCACAAAACACATTCCTTAAATTGTAACCATTTGTTGAGTGTTTTTTTTGGTGTCTAATCCGCATATATATCACAATTGCCCTTGATTTTCTTGACTGTATATCTCTTAAATGTCAACATATACACGGGTGATTTAGTTTATGAAGATTTTTCAATGCCGATAACCTCGATCAGAGAGTAAAAAAGGCGTAAGGTTCACAATGGTGTAAAATTAAAATGGGATATTCCAGGCTAGGATTCGAGTTACAAGAACAAGGGCCAAACCAACCACCAAAGAATGGAATCATTGAGCGAAAACACTTGATAACCTCCTAGAAGCAGCTTTTCTTGCCACCAGACCTTTCTTCATCAATTAGGAATCTGATGCCGTCACTAAACACATTCCTTAAATTGGAGCCATTTGTTGAGTGTTTTTTTTTTTTTTTTGGTGTCTAATCGGCATATATATCACCATTGCCATTGATTTTCTTGACTGTATATCTCTTAAATGTCAACATATACACTTGTGATTTAGGTTACGAAGATTTTTAATGTCGAGAACCTCAATCAGAGAGTAAAAAAGGCGTAAGGTTCACAATGGTGTAAAATTAAAATGGGATATACCGGGCTAGGATTCGAGTTACAGGAACAAGGGCCAATCCAACCACCCAAGAATGGAATCGTCAAGCGAAAACACTTGACAACCTCCTAGAAGCAGCTTTTCTTGCCACCAGACCTTTCTCCAGCAATTAGGAATCTGATACCGTCACTAAACACATTCCTTAAATTGTAGCCACTTATTAAGTGTTTTTTTTTTGTGTCTAATCCGCATATATATCACCATTGCCCTTGATTTTCTTGACTGTATATCTCTTAAATGTCAACATATACACGTCTGATTTAGTTTACGAAGATTTTTCAATGCCGAGAACCTCGATCAGAGAGTAAAAAAGGCGTAAGGTTCACAATGGTGTAAAATTAAAATGGGATATACCAGGCTAGGATTCGAGTTACAGGAACAAGGGCCGAAGTAACCACCCAAGAATGGAATCGTCGAGCGAAAATACTTGACAAACTCCAAGAAGCAGCTTTTCTTGCCACCGGACCTTTCTCCATCAATTAGGAATCTGATGCCGTCACTAAACACATTCCTTAAATTGTAGCCATTTGTTGAGTGTTTGTTTTTGGTGCCTAATCCGCATATATATCACAATTGCCCTTGATTTTCTTGACGGTATATCTCTTAAATGTCAACATATACACGTGTGATTTAGTTTACGAAGATTTTCCAATGCCGAGAACCTCGATCAGAGAGTAAAAAAAGGCGTAAGGTTCACAATGGTGTCAAATTAAAATGGGATATACCAGGTTAGGATTCGAGTTACAGGAACAAGGGCCAAACCAACCACCAAAGAATGGAATCGTCGAGTGAAAACACTTGATAACCTCCAAGAAGCAGCTTTTCTTGGCACCAGACCTTTCACCATCAATTAGGAATCTGATGCCGTCACTAAACACATTCCTTAAATTGTAGCCATTTGTTGAGTGTTTTTTTTGGTGTCTAATCCGCATATATATCACCATTGCCCTTGATTTTCTTGACTGTATATCTCTTAAATGTCAACATATACACGTGTGATTTAGTTTACGAAGAATTTTCAATGCCGAGAACCTTCGATCATAGAGTGAAAAAGGCGTAGGTTCACAATGGTGTAAAATTAAAATGGGATATACCAGGCTAGGATTCGAGTCACAGAAACAAGGGCCAAACCAACCACCCAAGAATGGAATCGTCGAGCGAAAACAGTTGACAACCTCCTACACGCAGCTTTTTTTGCCACCAGACCTTTCTCCATCAATTAGGAATCTGATGCCGTCACTAAACACATTCCTTAAATTGTAGCCATTTGTTGAGTGTTTTTTTTTTGTGTCTAATCCGCATATATATCACCATTGCCATTGATTTTCTTGACTGTATATCTCTTAAAAGTCACCACATACACGTGTGATTTAGTTTTCGAGGATTCTTCAATGCCGAGAAACTCGATCAGAAAGTAAAAAAAGGCGTAAGGTTCACAATGGTGTAAAATTAAAATGAGATAAACCGGGCTAGGATTCAAGTTACAGGACCAAGGGCCAAACCAACCACCCAAGAATGGAATCGTCAAGCGAAAACACTTGACAACCTCCTAGAAACAGCTTTTCGTGCCACCAGACCTTTCTCTATCAATTAGGAATATGCTGCCGTCACTAAACACATTCCTTGAATTGTAGCTTTTTGTTGAGTTTTTTTTTGGTTTCTAATCCACATATATATCACCATTGCCCTTGATTTTCTTGACTGTATATCCCTTAAATGCCAACATATACACGTGTGATTTAGTTTACGAAGATTTTTCAATGCCGAGAACCTTGATCAGAGAGTAAAAAAGGCGTAAGGTTCACAATGGTGTAAAATTGAAATGGGATATACCGGGCTAGGATTCGAGTTACAGGAACAATGACCAAACCAACCACCCAAGAATGGAATCGTCGAGCGAAAACACTTGACAACCTCCTAGAAGCAGCTTTTCTTGCCACCAGACCTATCTCCATCAATTAGGAATCTGATGCCGTCACTAAACACATTCCTTAAATTATAGCCATTTGTTGAGTGTTTTTTTTGGTGTCTAATCCGCATATATATCACCATTGCCCTTGATTTTATTGACTGTATATCTCTTAAATGTCAAAATCTACACGTGTGATTTTGTTTACGAAGATTTTTCATTGCCGAGAACTTCGATCAGAGAGTAAAAAAGGCGTAAAGTTCACAATGGTGTAAAATTAAAATGGGATATACCAGGCTAGGATTTGAGTTACAGGAACAAGGACCAAACCAACCACCCAAGAATGGAATCGTCGAGCGAAAACACTTGACAACCTCCTAGAAGCAGCTTTTCTTGCTGCCAGACCTTTCTCCATCAATTAGGAATCTTATGCCGTCACTAAACACATTCCTTAAATTGTAGTCATTTGTTGAGTGTTTTTTTTTGGTGTCTAATCCGCATATATATCACCATTGCACTTGATTTTCTTGACTTTATATCTCTTAAATGTCAAAATATACACGTGTGATTTTGTTTACGAAGATTTTTCATTGCCGAGAACCTCGATCAGAGAGTAAAAAAGGCGTAAAGTTCACAATGGGGTAAAATTAAAATGGGAGATACCAGGCTAGGATTCGAGTTACATGAACAAGGGCCAAACCAACCACCCTAGAATGGAATCGTCGAGCGAAAACACTTGACAACCTCCTAGAAGCAGCTTTTCTTGCCACCAGACCTTTCTCCATCAATTAGGAATCTGATGCCGTCACTAAACACATTCCTTAAATTGTAGCCATTTGTTGAGTGTTTTTTTTTTGTGTCTAATCCGCATATATATCACCATTGCCCTTGATTTTCTTGACTGTATATCACTTAAAAGTCACCACATACACGTGTGATTTAGTTTACGAGGATTCTTCAATGCTGAGAAACTCGATCAGAAATTAAAAAAAGGCGTAAGGTTCACAATGGTGTAAAATTAAAATGAGATAAACCGGGCTAGGATTCAAGTTACAGGAACAAGGGCCAAACCAACCACCCAAGAATGGAATCGTCAAGCGAAAACACTTGACAACCTCCTAGAAACAGCTTTTCGTGCGACCAGACCTTTCTCTATCAATTAGGAATATGATGTCGTCACTAAACACATTCCTTAAATTGTAGCCTTTTGTTGAGTTTTTTTTTAGTTTCTAATCCACATATATATCACCATTACCCTTGATTTTCTTGACTGTATATCTCTTAAATGCCAACATATACACGTGTGATTTAGTTTACGAAGATTTTTCAATGCCGAGAACCTTGATCAGAGAGTAAAAAAGGCGTAAGATTCACAATGGTGTAAAATTAAAATGGGATATACCGGGCTAGGATTCGAGTTACAGGAACAATGGCCAAACCAACCACCCAAGAATGGAATCGTCGAGCCAAAACACTTGACAACCTCCTAGAAGCAGCTTTTCTTGCCACTAGACCTTTCTCCATCAATTAGGAATCTGATGCCGTCACTAAACACATTCCTTAAATTGTAGCCATTTGTTGAGTGTTTTTTTTTGGTGTCTAATCCGCATATATATCCCCATTGCCCTTGATTTTCTTGACTGTATATCTCTTAAATGTCAAAATATACACGTGTGATTTTGTTTAGGAAGATTTTTCATTGCCGAGAACTTCGATCAGAGAGTAAAAAAGGCGTAAAGTTCACAATGGTGTAAAATTAAAATGGGATATACCGGGCTAGGATTTGAGTTACAGGAACACGGACCAAACCAACCACCCAAGAATGGAATCGTCGAGCGAAAACAGTTGACAACCTCCTAGAAGCAGCTTTTCTTGCTGCCAGACCTTTCTCCATCAATTAGGAATCTGATGCCGTCACTAAACACATTCCTTAAATTGTAGTCATTTGTTGAGTGTTTTTTTTTTGGTGTTTAATCCGCATATATATCACCAATGCCCTTGAATTTCTTGACTTTATATCTCTTAAATGTCAAAATATACACGTGTGATTTTGTTTACGAAGATTTTTCATTGCCGAGAACCTCGATCAGAGAGTAAAAAAGGCGTAAAGTTCACAATGGGGTAAAATAAAAATGGGAGATACCAGGCTAGGATTCGAGTTACAGGAACCAGGGCCAAACCAACCACCCAAGAATGGAATCGTCGAGCGAAAACACTTGACAACCTCCTAGAAGCAGCTTTTCTTGCCACCAGACCTTTCTCCATCAATTAGGAATCTGATGCCGTCACTAAACACATTCTTTAAATTTTAGCCATTTGTTGAGTGTTTTTTTTTGGTGTCTAATCCGCATATATATCACAATTGCCCTTGATTTTCATGACTGTATATTTCTTAAATGTCAACATATACACGGGTGATTTAGTTTATGAAGATTTTTCAATGCCGATAACCTCGATCAGAGTGTAAAAAAGGCGTAAGGTTCACAATGGTGTAAAATTAAAATGGGATATTCCGGGCTAGGATTCGAGTTACAGGAACAAGGGCCAAACCAACCACCCAGGAATGGAATCATTGAGCGAAAACACTTGATAACCTCCTAGAAGCAGCTTTTCTTGCCACTAAACCTTTCTTCATCAATTAGGTATCTGATGCAGTCACTAAACACATTCCTTAAATTGTAGCCATTTGTTGAGTGTTTTTTTTGGTGTCTAATCTGCATATATCACCATTGCCATTGATTTTCTTGACTGTATATCTCTTAAATGTCAACATATACACGTGTGATTTAGTTTACGAAGATTTTTAATGTCGAGAACCTCGATCAGAGAGTAAAAAAGGCGTAAGGTTCACAATGGTGTAAAATTAAAATGGGATATATCGGGCTAGGATTCGAGTTACAGGAACAAGGGCCAATCCAACCACCCAAGAATGGAATCGTCGAGCGAAAACACTTGACAACCTCCCAGAAGCAGCTTTTCTTGCCACCAGACCTTTCTCCATCAATTAGGAATCTGATGCCGTCACTAAACACATTCCTTAAATTGTAGCCATTTATTAAGTGTTTTTTTTGGTGTCTAATCCGCATATATATCACCATTGCCCTTGATTTTCTTGACTGTATATCTCTTAAATGTCAACATATACACGTGTGATTTAGTTTACGAAGATTTTTCAATGCCGAGAACCTCGATCAGAGAGGAAAAAAAGGCGTAAGGTTCACAATGGTGTAAAATTAAAATGGGATATACCAGGCTAGGATTCGAGTTACAGGAACAAGGGCCAAAGCAAACCACCCAAGAATGGAATCGTCGAGCGAAAATACTTAACAAACTCCTAGAAGCAGCTGTTCTTGCCACCGGACCTTTCTCCATCAATTAGGAATCTGATGCCGTCACTAAACACATTCCTTAAATTGTAGCCATTTGTTGAATGTTTTTTTTTGTGTCTAATCCGCATATATATCACCATTGCCCTTGATTTTCAGGACGGTATATCTCTTAAATGTCAACATATACACGTGTGATTTAGTTTACCAAGATTTTCCAATGCCGAGAACCTCGTGTGACAACCGGTAATTTACGGCTCTTAATTACGCGATTAACAGGAGATTAACGCAATAATAAATAGTGATTACAGCATAAATCAACTTAATTAGGCCTTTGGAGTGCCTAGGAATGCTTATCCGACTCTACAGTACGCGTATGAAGATTCGTGTGGAATCTGCGGAACATCAAATGACAACGGACTGATACCGTATGAAATACTGACGACGCCGTTAAATATGGGTGTTACACAAATATTTTTTGCTCATGGAGTTTGGGTCGCGATATCGGGTCTCGTAGGAATTACGGGCCACTTACACATGAGATGGGCTTGTGGGCCTTGGGCCCAAGTCCAAAACCCACAAGCCTAAACCTACACATAGCATACAAGATCTAGACAAGATTTATATAATCTGCACAAGATTTACATAATCTCTACAAATCTCTTCAAGAGATTTTGAATCAAAGGTTAAAATGTCTAACCTAAATGCAATACATAAAAGATTTTAACCCTAAAGTTAAAATATATGACCTGAAGGTAACTTGGATACCCAAATGACATATGAGATATTGTGATCTATTTAAAGGGGTTTACCCCTTGAAGGTTTGCACAGGCACAAACACACACACACAGACATAGAGTCTGCCTTACCCTCTCTCTATGATTTATACAAACACAGAGAAGTTATCTTCTCCAAACCACACACACCCACCTATGTAAACCAAATCTCATCTCTCTCTCTCTCTGATCGGTGAAGAACCGGCGACCGGAGCCGGAGATGATGACCGAGCTCCGGCGCCCTTAGATCTGGCCAGTCACACACCTGCATCCCCCCACCCCCTTTTCGTCGATTCAGAAAACAAGCACCACCACCACCACAGTCCGGTGGTGGTGCGGCGGCGATAACCAGAGACGAGAGAGAGAGAGAGGGCGAGGAAAAGAGAGAGACTGAGAAAGAGAGAGACTGAGAAAGAGAGAGACTGTAGCAGAGAGAAAATCTCCGGCGGTCGGAGACTCGGACCAGCGGTCCGACGGTCGAAGTCCCGATTCCGACTGGTCATTTCGTTTATCCGGCGGATTTGGTTCGTTTATCCGGCAGTCCACGCCTTTATCCGACGAGATTTCTGATGTTGATGATCACGACAGTGGAGGTGGTCTCGGGTTTCTGTTCGGAAGCCAACAATGGTCAAGTGGGTTCTGTACGGGTCAGATTTGGGGGTTACGGCTCGCTCGGTTCACTCGCGGTTCAGACGGTTCGGTGAGCAGGTTCGGGTTCGGGTCAAACACAGTTGACTCGGTCAACACCCGAGTCAACTCGGGTCAACAGCAGGTCAACCATGGTCAACGGTCAACGATTCAGTTCGGGTTAGCTTCGGTTCAGCCTTGGTTCGGTCAAACCCAGTCAAATCAGCAGTTCGTGACGGTTCGGGTATCGACTCAGTCCAACTCGGGCTCGACTCGGTGTAGTTCGGCTCGACTCGGCTCAACTCAGTTGACTCGGTCAAAGTCAGCCGGTCAACTCAGTCAAACTGTCCGACGACTCGACGCGAAAGACTCGGTAAAAATTTAGAACGAATATTATTCACACTAATTTAAAGATTTTTATTAATGTCGTGAACGAGCTCGAACCAAGTCATTATAATTTAGTTACGTTTTATTCTGGTCGTATTGATAAAACCTTATATATTGTTTGAATGAATTATTGTTGAGTTTGATAAAATACGACAACTTTTTATTGTCGGGTTAATCCAAAAACAGAGGAAACTCTGCCCGTTTTTCGAGAAAATCCGTAAAATAAAACGAGTTTTATTATAAAACAAAACGTGCTTTTTGGTAAAGCGACAATTATTGATATAAGGCGACTTTTATAAAACAAGATACGAATATAAAGCTTCTTTCGACAACAACTACAACTTACGAAAACAACGATACGGAAATTATTTCGACAACAAATAAATATAGTTTATATATTTTTTTCGAACAAAAACGACGATTCTTTTATAAAATAGATATAACTTATCTATTTATTTCAAAAATGGTACAACATGAATTCGTTTTTACAAAATAAATATAGTTTGTATATTTATTTCGAGTATTAAACAATACGAATGCTTTTATAAAAATAAATATAGTTTATATTTATTTCAAACTTCAAACAACTCGATGATACTTTCGCAAAATAAATATAACTTTTTATATTTATTACAAACGCCGAAACGGCATATACGTATATTTTTGGCAAATATACACAAGACACAATATATATAATACGAGTTTATTATATATTACTTTCATACGAATATTCCTTTATATCAACATACGACTTCTTAAAACGAGCTAACAAGTATAACTTCTTCGCTTCTTTTAAGTTGACAATTTATCGTCAAATCATTCGATTAACGATTCGGTAGAGCTCGATTACACGTAGTTAGTTACTGCGTTGTTTAGAAACTTATTAGAAATTCCGTGTTAGGAATATTGTAGAATGCACGATAGCGAGTCACGTCTTGGAAACGACATCGCGAAGTCGTAATTAGCTAGCTTTGCACAGGAATATTCAGGTGAGTTCATAACCCCACTTTTTACTGTTTTACATTTTTCTAAATGTTTTCGGGGTGGAAAGACATGCACTTTTTGCAAAGCATACAAGAATTACATATTTATAAACCATTTTACAAGCAAGATTTATCTGACACAAATGGTTTACGAAAAGCTTATGTTTTATACCGGTTTTTCAAACAAGCGTTTACACACGAATTCTAGTTTTCTAAACTACGAGAAAATACAAATACAAGAGTATACAAACACATGAGAATTGATACTTGATATAAAGAATACAAGAACTGAAAAATTGATACTTGATATGATGAATACAAAAACAAGAAGCGCCCTTGGTGATAACTAGTACCAAGTAGGATGCGTTTGAGGAATGATACGAGAAATAGTGTCACGAATAGGGTACCATAAGCACCATTAATCGTGTACATACTTAGACCGCAGAACAAAAGGTTAGATCTAACGGGTGTCAGGGCAGCCCCACTCTTGGTGACAACTAAAACCAAGTAGTGTTTTTGTGTCTCAGTCGTGAATCGACTATAGAAAAATGCCTATGGTTTGGTGACTTCCTATGTCGTGTCACATGTTAATGGCCTTGCAACCCATTAACAACAAGATACATACAGAATACTTGATTTATATGATACATACAAGAATACGTGATTTATACAAGAATACATGATACATACAGAAATACTTGAATTATACAAGATACATACCATGTTTTCATACAAAGTTTCTGTATAACTTGACAAGAAAATGATTTTAAATTCGTTTTCTCAACAATACTTCAAAAACCGGTTATTCAGAAAAGATTTATTTCAAATCTTTTACAAACAAACTATGAACTCGCTCAACTTTATGTTGACTTTTTCGCATGTTTCTTTCTCAGGTTGCTTTTCAAAGTTATGGCACGGTTGGAATAGGAGAACCATCTGGAGTCAAGTACTTAGTGGCGTTCATTTTCTAAAAGACTTAGCTTTTTTGCTTCCGCTGTGCAATGAAGATACCAGTCCAGTCACGCCAATGCTCTGATATTTCGGGGTGTGACAGATTGGTATCAGAGCCATAGGTTACAGCCATAGGTCACCCCAGCTCTGATCCCAGATTGGTATCAGAGCTATAGGTTACAGCGAATATGGTTCTCTGTAGAGATACCTAGGCTCTAACCTCATATTTCTCTGGGGACTTAGATTATTAAAACCTGAATACATACAGAACGCATAGTACTCGAATATGGTCTCCAACCGTTGCCGAAAAACAAATAGTCAAGGTTTTGCTTTTAAACATACGCTATAGTGGTGTTTTACACACAGTACACAAAAACAGTCGCATACAGTGCACAAAACTCTGAGAATTTAGGAAACATGCATTTAAGACCTTCGGAAACTCATGTTGAAGTTCATTAAAGGTCATCACGTAGGTGTCACATTTATTAACTCGGACAAATGCCATTTTTATGTCATCTATGCTAATTAGCCGAGCAGGTAACCTACGCAAAACGAAGCACGAGCGTGCAAAAGTACATGAGAACTCGATCAACGGAGGTTGAAGTATGTCACATACGACTATCGAGGCGATGCTCTAGAAAAGACACGATGGCGCAATTCAGCGACGACTCTAGATCTTGTCAGCACGAAAACTATCAATCAGGAAGCGGCGGTTTGGCACGCGGTCCTGCAACGACACGAATCACGCCAGGGAGAAGACGTATGCCTCCGCAGTCCCCCTAACTCGTTAATGACGAATACGATATGTTTGACATTCTATGGTAATGTCACCTAACAACTGGTTATCACATGCAACCCCAGGTAAAGTCCTTAAATTTCTTTTATTGAAATTTCGACATTCACATTTACTGAGTAGATTTTTGTATCTCTACTCCTCTTAATGGTCATTGTGTCACGACCATTTCTTTCAGTATAGCGAATATTCATTTGTTTCATTTCTTGAAAATTCATATGTTACACATGCATCGTTTGTTACGCATGTGGCTTTGTTTCGAATAAAGCGTTTCATTAAAGTTCAAATATTATTTCGCTTGTGACTCAAATGACCCGCATTATTGAAATTGTTGGCTTCTTTGTTCTCAAGTCAACACGTTTTTTTAGGAATTCTTTTCTTTTTCAAGATACATGGCATTTCTTTGTGGCCATGCCGAAAGTTTTCTTGTCAATACATGTAATTATTGTCGGCTTGCGCCGAAAATCAAATTCAATTGTTTGAACTTGTTCATTACACATATTCGAATTCGTTTTAACAAGCGTTTCATTGTTCCGAGTCGTGGTAGATTTATTTGGTCTACGACTCCATTAAGTCGTTTGTTGATTTCGACACCTTGTATTGTAGCTTGGGCTAATTTATGCAAAACACAGGTGATACTTGTTCGATCACCGCTATATTTGAATTGTCTCATTCACTACGACACCTTATGGCGTCGGTAGAACTTGCAGCTTGGGCTGATCATGATCGAGCATTTCATGCAAAGTATTACAATTGAGCTTGTTGAAATCTAAATTCATTGATTGGGTGCAATCATTTCTAGAATTCATTTGCATCTTGTGATACGCCCTTGAATTCACATTATTCGAATAAGTCTTGATTCGATTTCATGATCGTTCACTTTGGTACTATTCGTATTTTATACATAACGTAACTCTGAGGAGTTAACGTAGTCTAAATTTCGAGGACGAAATTTTATTAACAGGGGAGACTGTGACAACCGGTAATTTACGGCTCTTAATTACGTGATTAACAGGAGATTAACGCAATAATAAATAGTGATTACAGCATAAATCAACTTAATTAGGCCTTTGGAGTGCCTAGGAATGCTTATCCGACTCTACAGTACGCGTATGAAGATTCGTGTGGAATCTGCGGAACATCAAATGACAACGGACTGATACCGTACGAAATACTGACGACGCCGTCAAATATGGATGTTACACGAATATTTTATGCTCATGGAGTTTGGGTCGCGATATCGGGTCTCGTAGGAATTACGGGCCACTTACACATGAGATGGGCTTGTGGGCCCTGGGCCCAAGCCCAAAACCCACAAGCCTAAACCTACACATAGCATACAAGATCTAGACAAGATTTATATAATCTGCACAAGATTTACATAATCTCTACAAATCTCTTCAAGAGATTTTGAATCAAAGGTTAAAATGTCTAACCTAAATGCAATACATAAAAGATTTTAACCCTAAAGTTAAAATATATGACCTGAAGGTAACTTGGATACCCAAATGACATATGAGATATTGTGATCTATTTAAAGGGGTTTACCCCTTGAAGGTTTGCACAGGCACAAACACACACACACAGACATAGAGTCTGCCTTACCCTCTCTCTATGATTTATACAAACACAGAGAAGTTATCTTCTCCAAACCACACACACACCCACCTATGTAAACCAAATCTCATCTCTCTCTCTGATCGGTGAAGAACCGGCGACCGGAGCCGGAGATGATGACCGAGCTCCGGCGCCCTTAGATCTGGCCAGTCACATACTTGCAACCCCCCACCCCCTTTTCGTCGATTCAGAAAACAAGCACCACCACCACCACAGTCCGGTGGTGGTGCGGCGGCGATAACCAGAGACGAGAGAGAGAGAGAGAGGGCGAGGAAGAGAGAGAGACTGAGAAAGAGAGAGACTGAGAAAGAGAGAGACTGTAGCAGAGAGAAAATCTCCGGCGGTCGGAGACTCGGACCAGCGGTCCGACGGTCGAAGTCCCGATTCCGACTGGTCATTTCGTTTATCCGGCGGATTTGGTTCGTTTATCCGGCAGTCCACGCCTTTATCCGACGAGATTTCTGATGTTGATGATCACGACAGTGGACGTGGTCTCGGGTTTCTGTTCGGAAGCCAACAATGGTCAAGTGGGTTCTGTACGGGTCAGATTTGGGGGTTACGGCTCGCTCGGTTCACTCGCGGTTCAGACGGTTCGGTGAGCAGGTTCGGGTTCGGGTCAAACACAGTTGACTCGATCAACACCCGAGTCAACTCGGGTCAACAGCAGGTCAACCATGGTCAACGGTCAACGATTCGGTTCGGGTTAGCTTCGGTTCAGCCTTGGTTCGGTCAAACCCAGTCAAATCAGCAGTTCGTGACGGTTCGGGTATCGACTCAGTCCAACTCGGGCTCGACTCGGTGTAGTTCGGCTCGACTCGGCTCAACTCAGTTGACTCGGTCAAAGTCAGCCGGTCAACTCAGTCAAACTGTCCGACGACTCGACGCGAAAGACTCGGTAAAAATTTAGAACGAATATTATTCACACTAATTTAAAGATTTTTATTAATGTCGTGAACGAGCTCGAACCAAGTCATTATAATTTAGTTACGTTTTATTCTGGTCGTATTGATAAAACCTTATATATTGTTTGAATGAATTATTGTTGAGTTTGATAAAATACGACAACTTTTTATTGTCGGGTTAATCCAAAAACAGAGGAAACTCTGCCCGTTTTTCGAGAAAATCCGTAAAATAAAACGAGTTTTATTATAAAACAAAACGTGCTTTTTGGTAAAGCGACAATTATTGATATAAGGCGACTTTTATAAAACAAGATACGAATATAAAGCTTCTTTCGACAACAACTACAACTTACGAAAACAACGATACGGAAATTATTTCGACAACAAATAAATATAGTTTATATATTTTTTTCGAACAAAAACGACGATTCTTTTATAAAATAGATATAACTTATCTATTTATTTCAAAAATGGTACAACATGAATTCGTTTTTACAAAATAAATATAGTTTGTATATTTATTTCGAGTATTAAACAATACGAATGCTTTTATAAAAATAAATATAGTTTATATTTATTTCAAACTTCAAACAACTCGATGATACTTTCGCAAAATAAATATAACTTTTTATATTTATTACAAACGCCGAAACGGCATATACGTATATTTTTGGCAAATATACACAAGACACAATATATATAATACGAGTTTATTATATATTACTTTCATACGAATATTCCTTTATATCAACATACGACTTCTTAAAACGAGCTAACAAGTATAACTTCTTCGCTTCTTTTAAGTTGACAATTTACCGTCAAATCGTTCGATTAACGATTCGGTAGAGCTCGATTACACGTAGTTAGTTACTGCGTTGTTTAGAAACTTATTAGAAATTCCGTGTTAGGAATATTGTAGAATGCACGATAGCGAGTCACGTCTTGGAAACGACATCGCGAAGTCGTAATTAGCTAGCTTTGCACAGGAATATTCAGGTGAGTTCATAACCCCACTTTTTACTGTTTTACATTTTTCTAAATGTTTTCGTGGTGGAAAGACATGCACTTTTTGCAAAGCATACAAGAATTACATATTTATAAACCATTTTACAAGCAAGATTTATCTGACACAAATGGTTTACGAAAAGCTTATGTTTTATACCGGTTTTTCAAACAAGCGTTTACACACGAATTCTAGTTTTCTAAACTACGAGAAAATACAAATACAAGAGTATACAAACACATGAGAATTGATACTTGATATAAAGAATACAAGAACTGAAAAATTGATACTTGATATGATGAATACAAAAACAAGAAGCGCCCTTGGTGATAACTAGTACCAAGTAGGATGCGTTTGAGGAATGATACGAGAAATAGTGTCACGAATAGGGTACCATAAGCACCATTAATCATGTACATACTTAGACCGCAGAACAAAAGGTTAGATCTAACGGGTGTCAGGGCAGCCCCACTCTTGGTGACAACTAGAACCAAGTAGTGTTTTTGTGTCTCAGTCGTGAATCGACTATAGAAAAACGCCTATGGTTTGGTGACTTCCTATGTCGTGTCACATGTTAATGGCCTTGCAACCCATTAACAACAAGATACATACAGAATACTTGATTTATATGATACATACAAGAATACGTGATTTATACAAGAATACATGATACATACAGAAATACTTGAATTATACAAGATACATACCATGTTTTCATACAAAGTTTCTGTATAACTTGACAAGAAAATGATTTTAAATTCGTTTTCTCAACAATACTTCAAAAACCGGTTATTCAGAAAAGATTTATTTCAAATCTTTTACAAACAAACTATGAACTCGCTCAACTTTATGTTGACTTTTTCGCATGTTTCTTTCTCAGGTTGCTTTTCAAAGTTATGGCACAGTTGGAATAGGAGAACCATCTGGAGTCGAGTACTTAGTGGCGTTCATTTTCTAAAAGACTTAGCTTTTTTGCTTCCGCTGTGCAATGAAGATACCAGTCCAGTCACGCCAATGCTCTGATATTTCGGGGTGTGACAGATTGGTATCAGAGCCATAGGGTACAGCCATAGGTCACCCCAGCTCTGATCCCAGATTGGTATCAGAGCTATAGGTTACAGCGAATAGGGTTCTCTGTAGAGATACCTAGGCTCTAACCTCATATTTCTCTAGGGACTTAGATTATTAAAACCTGAATACATACAGAACGCATAGTACTCGAATATGGTCTCCAACCGTTGCCGAAAAATAAACAGTCAAGGTTTTGTTTTTAAACATACGCTATAGTGGTGTTTTACACACAGTACACAAAAACAGTCGCATACAGTGCACAAAACTCTGAGAGTAAAAAAAAGCGTAAGGTTCACAATGGTGTAAAATTAAAATGGGATATACCGGGCTAGGATTCGAGTTACAGGAACAAGGGCCAAACCAACCACCCAAGAATGGAATCGTCAAGCGAAAACACTTGACAACCTCCTAGAAGCAGCTTTTCGTGCCACCAGACCTTTCTCTATCAATTAGGAATACGATGCCATCATTAAACACATTCCTTAAATTGTAGCCTTTTGTTGAGTTTTTTTTTGGTTTCTAATCCGCATATATATCACCATTGCCCTTGATTTTCTTGACTGTACATCTCTTAAATGCCAACATATACACGCCTGATTTAATTTACGAAGATTTTTCAATGCCGAGAACCTTGATCAGAGAGTAAAAAAGGCGTAAGTTTCACAATGGTGTAAAATTAAAATGGGATATACCGGGCTAGGATTCGAGTTACAGGAACAATGGCCAAACCAACCACCCAAGAATAGAATCGTCGAACGAAAACACTTGACAGCCTCCTAGAAGCAGTTTTTCTTGCCACTAGACCTTTCTCTATCAATTAGGAATCTGATGCCGTCACTAAACACATTCCTTAAATTGTAGCCATTTGTTGAGTGTTTTTCTTGGTGTCTAATCCGCATATATATCACCATTGCCCTTGATTTTCTTGACTGTATATCTCTTAAATGTCAAAATATACACGTGTGATTTTGTTTACGAAGATTTTTCATTGCCGAGAACCTCGATCAGAGAGTAAAAAAGGCGTAAAGTTCACAATGGTGTAAAATTAAAATGGGATATACTGGGCTAGGATTTGAGTTACAGGAACAAGGACCAAACCAACCACCCAAGAATGGAATCGTCGAGCGAAAAGACTTGACAACCTCCTACAAGCAGCTTTTCTTGCTGCCAGACCTTTCTCCATCAATTAGAAATCTGATGCCTTCACTAAACACATTCCTTAAATTGTAGCCATTTGTTGAATGTTTTTTTTGGGTGTCTAATCCGCATATATATCACCATTGCTCTTGATTTTCTTGACTGTATATCTCTTAAATGTCAACATATACACGTGTGATTTAGTTTACGAAGATTTTTCAATGCCGAGAACCTCGATCAGAGAGTAAAAAAGGCGTAAGATTCACAATGGTGTAAAATTAAAATGGGATATACCGCGCTAGGATTCGAGTTACAGGAACAAGGGCAAAGCCAACCACCCAAGAATGGAATCGTCGAGCGAAAACACTTGACAACCTCCTAGAAGCAGCTTTTCTTGCTGCCAGACCTTTCTCCATCAATTAGGAATCTGATGCCTTCACTAAACACATTCCTTAAATTGTAGCCATTTGTTGAGTGTTTTTTTGGGTGTCTAATCCGCATATATATCACCATTGCCCTAGATTTTCTTGACTGTATATCTCTTAAATGTCAACATATACATGCGTGATTTAGTTTACGAAGATTTTTCAATGCCGAGAACCTCGATCAGAGAGTAAAAAAGGAGTAAGATTCACAATGGTGTAAAATTAAAATGGGATATACCGGGCTAGGATTCGAGTTATAGGAACAAGGGCAAAACGAACCACCCAAGAATGGAATCGGCGAGCGAAAACACTTGACAACCTCCTAGAAGTAGCTTTTCTTGCCACCAGACCTTTCTCCATCAATTAGGAATCTGATTCCGTCACTAAACACATTCCTTAAATTGTGGCCATTTGTTGAGTGTTTTTTTGGTGTCTAATCCGCATATATATCACCATTGCCCTTGATTTTCTTGACTGTATATCTCTTAAATGTCAACATACACACGTGTGATTTAGTTTACGAAGGTTTTTCAATGCCGAGAACATCGATCAGAGAGTAAAAAAGGTGTAAGGTTCACAATGGTGTAAAATTAAAATGAGATATATCGGGCTAGGATTCGAGTTACAGGAACAAGGGCCAGACCAATCACCGAAGAATGGAATCGTCAAGCGAAAACACTTGACAACCTCCTAGAAGCAGCTTTTCGTGCCACCAGACCTTTCTCTATCAATTAGGAATATGATGCCGTCACTAAACACATTCCTTAAATTGTAGCCTTTTGTTGAGTTTTTTTTTTTATTTCTAATCCGCATATATATCACCATTGCCCTTGATTTTCTTGACTGTATATCTCTTAAATGCCAACATATACACGTGTGATTTAGTTTACGAAGATTTTTCAATGCCGAGAACCTCGATCAGAGAGTAAAAAAGGCGTAAGGTTCACAATGGTGTAAAATTAAAATGGGATATACCGGGCTAGGATTCGAGTTACAGGAACAATGGCCAAACCAACCACCCAAGAATGGAATCGTCGAGCGAAAACACTTGACAACCTCCTAGAAGCAGCTTTTCTTGCAACTAGACCTTTGTACGTCAATTAGGAATCTGATGCCGTCACTAAACACATTCCTTAAATCGTAGCCATTTGTTGAGTGTTTTTTTTGGTGTCTAATCCGCATATATATCACCATTGCCCTTGATTTTCTTGACTGTATATCTCTTAAATGTCAAAATCTACACGTGTGATTTTGTTTACGAAGAATTTTCATTGCCGAGAACCTCGATCAGAGAGTAAAAAAGGCGTAAAGTTCACAATGGTGTAAAATTAAAATGGGATATACCGGGCTAGGAATCGAGTTACAGGAACAAGGGCCAAACCAACCACCCAAGAATGGAATCGTCGAGTGAAAACACTTGACAACCTCCTAGAAGCAGCTTTTCTAGCCACCAAACCTTTCTCCATCAATTAGGAATCTTATGCCGTGACTAAACACATTCGTTAAATTGTAGCCATTTATTGAGTGTTTTTTTGTGTGTATAATCAGTATATATATCACCATTGCCCTTGATTTTCTTGACTGTATATCTCTTAAATGTCAACATACACACGTGTGATTTAGTTTACGAAGATTTTTCAACGCAAAGAACCTCGATCAGAGAGTAAAAAAGGCGTATGGTTCACAATGGAGTAAAATTAAAATGGGATATACCGGGCTAGGATTTGAGTTACGGGAACAAGGGCCAAACCAACCACCCAAGGATGGAATCATCGAGCGAAAACCCTTGACAACCTCCTAGAAGCAGCTTTTCTTTCCACCAGACCTTTCTCCATTAATTAGGAATCTGATGCCGTCACTAAACACATTTCTTAAATTGTAGCCATTTGTTGAGTGTTTTTTTTGTTTTTTGGTGTCTAATCCGCATATATATCACCATTGCCCTTGGTTTTCTTAACTGTATATCTCTTAAATGTCAACATATACACTTGTGATTTAGTTTATGAAGATTTTTCAATGCCGAGAACCTCGATCAGAGAGTAAAAATGGCGTAAGGTTCACAATGGTGTAAAATTAAAATGGGATATTTCGGGCTAGGATTCGAGTTACAGGAACAAGGACCAAACCAACCACCCAAGAATGGAATCGTCGAGCGAAAACACTTGACAACCTCCTAGAAGCAGCTTTTCTTGCCGCCAGACCTTTCTACATCAATTAGGAATCTGATGCCTTCACTAAACACATTCCTTAAATTGTAGCCATTTGTTGAGTGTTTTTTTTTTTGTGTCTAATCCGCATATATATCACCATTGCCCTTGATTTTCTTGAATGTATATCTCTTAAATGTTAACATATACACGTGTGATTTAGTTTACGAAGATTTTTCAATGCCGAGAACCTCGATCAAAGAGTAAAAAAGGCGTAAGATTCACAATGGTGTAAAATTAAAATGGAATATACCGGGCTAGGATTCGACTTACAGGAACAAGGGCAAAACCAACCACCCAAGAATGGAATCGTCGAGCAAAAACACTTGACAACCTCCTAGAAGCAGCTTTTCTTGCCACCAGACCTTTCTCCATCAATTAGGAATCTGATGCCGTCACTACAGACATTCCTTAAATTGTAGCCATTTGTTGAGTGTTTTTTTGGTGTCTAATCCGCATATATATCACCATTTCCCTTGATTTTCTTGACTGTATATCTCTTAAATGGCAACATACACATGTTTGATTTAGTTTACGAAGATTTTTCAATGCCGAGAACATCGATCAGAGAGTAAAAAAGGCGTAAGGTTCACAATGGTGTAAAATTAAAATGGGATATACGGGCTAGGATTCAAGTTACAGGAACAAGGGCCAAACCAACTGTTGGATCCAGTATGGCCTGAACAACTTCTTTTCACGTAATATGGCAAGTGATTTCAGTAGATGTGAAAATGATGTGTGGAAATGGAAATCAGACTTTCAGAAACAAGACCTACAGAATTATCAAGTTTATATCACCTTGAAACAAAATGGTTTACAAGGTGATTGTAAGATTATTATCTAATACAAAAGAATCTTGAATCCTGTGGGTGAGAGGGCAATGGAGTTTTGTAGTATGTGTGAATGCTAAGCTTCAAACTCAATTGTCTTCTGCTGGTTGAGCCTTCTATTTATAAAAGGCTGGGTGCATGAATAAACAATAGTTTATTCATGCAATAAGTCCTGCAAAAAGTAGCCATTTGACATATTCATTGAATCCATCGTTTAAGTTTCCTTTTTCATCATGATATCCAATAATGTCAACTTGCTTTGGTAAGTGTGGCAGGATGAGCTAATTTCAGACAAGTGGGGTATTCATCAGAATTTCTGATAAATCACTTCATCAGAAATTCTGGTGAACAAATCATCAGAAAAATCATGATGATCAGAATCGTCAGAAACTGATGATATTATCAGAAATATCATCAGATCCATTAGAAATGACCTTCTCTGATAATCCAATTCAGCTCTTGATCAACTTGTGATTCTTTGAAGTAGATGCTATGCATTTCAGTTGTCCTATCTCTTCTTCTTGTTGTAATCTTCAGGACTGTTATCTCTTCATAGATCAAGTTGATTGTGATTTTCTTCAATACTTACAAATAAAGTTTCCTAATAGTCAAGAAAATCACACGTGTATATGTTGACACGTGTATATGTTGACATTTCAGAAATCTAAAACAAGTGCACGTATAGGCTCCATCAATCTAAGAGATACTTCATGATGATTGATGACCTTCTTTGAAAAGCATGCACCCATCTGTGTGACCAGATATTGCCACGGCTTGATAAAGCCATGTTTGTTCATTGTTCGTTGTTGGGTTTGCGTATGGTAACCCATTTGCCTCAAGACATCATCCTTTTGAGCCCTTGAGAACATCAGGACATCATTATCATCATCGAGTTGAAGAGCCGTCCTGATGGTGGCTTCATTTAACAGAAATTTTTGATTTAGCACCACACTCTCGATGGCCATCTGTTCTCTATTCTCATACTCAGATAATGTTGCATTTTTCCAGAAGATTTGAAGAATCTCTGGATGAACAGTTATATGAGCAGTGAGGGCATAGTTCAAGTTACTACCCATGAGCATTTTAAGCACAACTTGACATCCTTCCCATTGAGGACCTTCTAGATTGGTCCTCAATCTGAGATTGTGATATGGATGAAGAACAAGTGGGAAGCATTCAGCTTTGATGGTATTCATTTTGTGTGTGTGAGAGAGTATGAGGTGAAGGAGAAGATGAAGATTTAGAGTGCCCCTTTTTTTGTGTGGGGATGACAGTTTTCAACTCAAAGTGATGATCATTTATAGTAAACTTAATATTTGCCATAAATGGAATCTACCTACTTATAGATTTTCTTCACCGCAATCTCTGTTATTTAATTGGTTATCAGAGGACAGAAAGTATAACAGAGATAAGCTTCTTCTCCACTTCACTTGCATTAAATGGTTTAGGCGGCCAATTTCTGGTAATGTATCATGATTGCCTATCAATATGTCACTTCAATCTTCTTGATACATGATGGGGTGTAATTAATGAAGGAGAGAGAAAGTTTCATATTAACGAGTTCCCAGAAATTTTCTGTTAAATGACGTTATCAGCACTAACAAGAAATTTTTTTTGTTGAACAATTTTTTTTTTTAAAAAAAGAGTGTAAGCAAAAAAAATGCCAATGTACAGTTTATGAATATGCTGTCAAGAGATATGAATAAGGATGATGACGTGCAGGAATTTGTTTTAATGATCTATGATAATTCTGATTATCCAGCATATTTTTCTGATGATTCACCAGAATTTCTGATGATTTATCAGGTGTTCTGATGTTGTATCAGATTTTCTGGTGATTTATCAGATATATGATTTTTCTTTGATTATCACTAAAACCATTTATCAAGCATTTTTCTGGTGATAAGATTATCTAAGAGATTTTTATCATAGAACTGACCATAACTTAGCAGATTATCCATTAAGCCTTCAACATAGGCTACTTTCTCTATGGTCAAACATCCATACCTTATGCATCCATATCCCATGATCCTCCCTTTTACTCCATTTCCAAAATTTACCATTCTACCTAGCTTTGGAACAAAGTTGCTGAGTAAGCTCCTGTCCCCAGTCATGTGCTTGGAGCTTCCTGAATCGCAGTACCAGATCTGCTGCACATGATGGTCCTGAAATGGAATTATTAGAGGGTTTTTGGTACCCAGGCATACTTGGGTACTGTTTCTGATGGGATTTGTAGGATCGTTTTTGACGACCGAATGAGTCAATCTGAGCTAATATACGACAGTTTGAGTGGCGGAAACAAACAAACTGTTTTGAATCAGAAAGAAATGAGTAGAAATAGAGTTATTTCACTTTAATACGATCTTCTCATTCATATATTGACTTGACAAACCGGCAGAGTAACTTTACACTTCTGATGGAACTGTTACAAATGAGAAGACAATTGACCTATATATAATACCCATGGTTTCGCTTGAAGCACTTGAAGCGAAATCCACAAGTTTCTTTGAAGCGAAATCTTCATGTTGACTTTGAGATTTGTCTTCAAGCGAAACCTTTCACAATATCAAATCTGTTTCATATTTTGACTTTCTAGAATGATGTCATGAGTGTGATATCACTAATGATGTCACATGATGATGTCATTAGTGATGTCACTTGATCAGATCCGCAACGCTACCAGAGACTCGACATAAGACGAAGACAACAGATGAATGCACCAACAGACTCCCCCTCAGATGTTGACGAGTCTTAAGTGTCGAGTATTCTCAATCTTCAGTCTTAATCAGTCTTTGTGCTTCACTCTTTCAGTCAGCATCAATAGACTCCCCCTTGCTTGAACAGAATCCCGGTGGATCTGTTTTCAGCTTTTGCTTCCCCTTTTGGTAGTCTTTTCAGGCTCCCCCTTTCGTCAAACTTCCGTGCTTTTGGGATCGACGCCTTGCTTTCCGTAGCCAAAGAATCAAAACACCTACACGTCTCAACCTCTCGTAAGACAAAATAATTTTGATTCTAAAAGAATTCACTTAAAATTCTCAAACATATAACACACAATATTGTGATTCAAATTAATGAATCATCTAAACATTTAAGGATTATCTTCCTGCTTCTCATCATCTTAACCAAACCAATTGTTCATCTTGTTTAGCCTTTGAGATTTTGAATATCAGCTTTTCAACATTAGTTATCGAAAATCTTTTTGAATTTTTCAAAATATGAAACATAAATGCAATAACAGAAATTAAATGCAGAAATGAAATATGTACAAGCATATTTTTGTGAGTTTGCGAAAGAGGATCATATCAGTTTTTGAGACACATCACAAGCACCGTTAAGCTTTTAATCGTTTTAAGTTCTAAACGATTCACGTTGATTGACGATATAATTGTCCTCTTAAGCTCAATCTAAAAACTTTCGAAATGCTTACTGATACGTTAAGGTATATTAATTTTGCACTAAGTTCTTATGGACCCCACGATCTCAGCATATCCCCTCATCATGCAATACACTAACTCAAGTAATGCCTTTAAACTTTTATCAACTGTGATTTGTGTGAAAACAAAGCAGAATGTTTAAACATTAACAATCAGGTCGATACTTCCGTATACGCAGAGAAAGTCCAATGTTTAAACAAAATAAGAAAAATAAAACAAGTTGAAGTTGTTTAGGCTTTAACCACCAGGTCGATACTTCCGTATACGCAGAGGAGGTCCAAAGCTTAAACGAAGCACCAAAGAAAATAAAGCAGAACGTTTAGGCAACAACATCCAGGTCGATACTCACGTATACGCAGAGGATGTCCGATGCTTAAACAAAATAAAGAAATAAAACAAGTTTAAATCTTTGCAAAATAAAATACACAATCACAGCGACTTTTCAGCAAAGTAGTGAAAGTTCACAAACTTAACCAGTTTTTATGCTTTTGGCATTCAGCGATTACTGAGTAGGCACACAGTCAAGAAGGACAAAACTAAGTACTATGCTTTTGACCATGTTTCCCACTAGAACTAGGCTTTTTCATTTAAGTTTGTATCGTTATCGCAAATCTACTAGTCTAGCTGAGCCTATCGTCACATCTTTAGTGAGACCGTCTATCACATTTTACATTACATTTCTTTAGCATGCTGTGATAGTCCACTGATTTACTATCATTTCCTCTTGTCTCAACAAAACTCATTTTGAATTTTTCAATGTTTTTGGCATTTTCAAATTTTCAAATGTTTTTGGATTTTCTAAAATTTCTTACTCCCCCTAAAATGCAAACACATTTTAGGAAATTTGAAAACAAACTGTACAAGTAAATTGACAACCAATATCAAATCGCTTCATATCGCCATCCATTTGGCATAAACAATCAGAACTCCCCCTGACAACAAACTATTTTCCCATTTAGATTTCAAAACACTTAAGTTTGTTTTAATCAAATGGTTTTTCCGGAAAATAAGTTTGATTTTACCACTTGTAAAGTTGGGGATGTGGTTCATCACTTTGTCTTCAACCACTTGTAGAAAATCAAGTACAAATTAATGTCCTTAATTTACCACTTATACTAAAAACACAAACAAATACAAAGAATGATGCCGATTCCTGATCCACGATTACCAACTTGGGATCTCCGGCAAATCCAACATAACTTCCGTTTACAGATTTGACATCATATAGCAGAGCAAGCGTCCCAGTCATATGCCTTGAAGCGCCACTATCCATGATCCATTTTGACAGAATAGACTTGGGCAGCCCCTGCAAACATCATATCAAATTTATTCAAACAATGAACTCCATGACTTCTTAACTTCTGAAACACTTCCAAACACTACATCACACTTCTCATCAGTTTTAGGAAAGTTAAACATGACATTTTGAACAACAGGTTCCACTTTTGATTTTAACATATTTTCTTTGATTAGAGGAAACTCTGCAAGAAACTTATCAAGCTCAGATTCAAATTTATGATTATCATTAACACCCATCTTTGATTCATAAAATTCCTTTACTCCTTTTACTTTCCTGTCAACCATTTTTCCGAAAATATTTTGAACAGTGGGATTAAAAGCTGTTGAATCAAACTTTAACTCATTCTCCATTTTCTTCACTTCAACTGATTGTGATTTAATTTCACAAACTTTTGTTTCATTTTTCAAAATATTTTCCATCTTTTTCTCCTCAACCGATGATTTTGATTTTGCAACCCATAATTGATTTTCAAAAATTTTCGTTTTTGGATAAATCCTTGAAATCTTTTGAGACTTTGAAGATTCGCCAATCTCAAATGTAGATTTCGGCTTATCTTTCGACTTCAACGATTCACCCCTTTTTAAAATGCGAATTGGAGAAACCATCGGCTTTTTGCCCTTTGTGTCAGTCGGAGATTTAGATCGTGGTTTTTGAACAAATGGTTTAATGACAGGTTTTTCAAAAATTTTCTTGCATTGTTTTGCCATATGTCCGATTTCTTTGCAACGATAACAAATTCTTTTGTCATACTCGACAAAAGTTGACTTAAACGACTCTTCTTTCATTTTCTTAGCCATATTAAAATCATCAACTGCTTTTTGACTAAAAATGTATTCCTTCTCATCATCCACACTTGGTCCAACTACAAAAACATCATTCATTTTATCTTTTGGCTTGACAACCTTTTTAGCCATCTTTTTCTCAAAACCAATTCCTTTGTTTTTAAAGTTGTTACCATTTTTCTTGTTACCATTACCATCCCATTCCTTTTTCCCAAAGTTGTTGACATGTGTTGTAACAAATGACTTTTTAGGTTTTGAAAAGAATTCTTTGTTATTAACCTCATCAATGTTCATTTCAACCAATTTGAAAACTTTTTCCACATTCTCAATTTTTACATTCTGAAGAGGATACTCGAAATCGGAGTAAAGTTTGTCTGTTCCAACCATAGTGTATACTACCATAATCGGATCATCATTCGCACTCTTATCCGATTTTGGTATGAACCGTTCCAAGAAATTACCCTCATCTTCACATTCAGAACTGGAACTTTCCAAATGTGTTTTCACAGTTTCAAAATCTGAATTATCACTCTCTTCATCTAACACTTTGTCAACAACGGTCTTTATAACCTGTGACTCATTGTCAGTGTCGGACGGAGAGAATGTAACATCAATGCTCTCAGGCAATTCATTCTCAATTGTTTTCAACTTGAGATTCAATGCAGATTCCACCCCATCTGGATACTTCGGAGTGTAATGATTCCACATTGGGGGTGGAACACTGTTAAAGACCGGATCAGCATATGGTTGCCGTGGCACAATCTGTTCAAGGACATATGATGAAGCCACATAACTCATCAATTTTTTATCAATTCGCTCATTTTCAATTTTAGTCAATTCCAATTCCCTTTTTAATGATGCGATTGTGTCAAGATGAAAATTAACTTCCACTTGTTTATCAAAAAGTGTTGCTTTTGCAAGTTTTGTGGCTTTATCATTTTCAACACTTTCATCTTTAATCATTTTGATTGATCTAGTTAGTGTATCATATGCTTCTTTAACTTGTCCTAAATCAAATTTTAACATGTCAGCATGTTCTTTCAATTCCTGAAACTTGGTGTCTTTTTCAAGACACTCCATGCACGGTTGTAAACACTTTTGGCATGGTGTTTCAGATATTGAATCCACTATCTCATCACATTCTGCTTTATGAACAGTTTCTAATTCTAGTTTACCGACATCTTTTGACTCTGACTCAGACAATTTGACTGATTCGTTTCCCTGAACTCCAGATTCCTCTTGTTTGACAGACTCACTACTGACAGACTTAGACTCCTCAGATTCTGAGTCTACCTCTCTCAGTTTAGCCATGAGAGCCTTGTCAGCAATTTCTTTCAAAGTGTCTTCGGTCATTTCCTTTGTCACATCGATCATTTCTTCAACAAATTCTTTCTTCTCATCATATCTTGGACACAATCCAGTCCTTGGTTCTTCAAAGAAACCTGCAAAAGATTCAAAAATTTTAGGAGGCATGATAGATTTCAAAGAACTAGCTAATACCTCCTGCTCAGATTGAGATTGATGAGCTTCAGCAATTATTTCTTCAACATTGTTTGTATTTTCAGCAGAAACCTCTTCAGCAACTACAGAAACATCTTCAGTAACAATTTCCGGTTCAGACACTATCTCAGAAATTTCCACAACTTCAGCCATCATTGCCTGTCCATCGCTACCGGGGATGTATTTATCCCAGCTAAACCCTGAAGCCATCTTTTCATCGTCTTGATTCACGATCATTGCTTTTTCCGGTTTATTCTCAATTTGTGGCCTTTGAACAATTTGTTGTTGATTTGGTCGGTGATAAATTGCCTGCTTGTAATAGTCTTTGGTGAATGGATTCTGATGGTTGTTCACTTCACGATTCGGACACTCTCTCTTGAAATGACCACGTTCCTTACACTTGAAACACGTAACTTTCGATTTATCGAACCCTAACTTCTGATCAGGACCTGAGAGACTGTTTCTACCAGTAATCTCCATAAACCGTTGTGCTCTTCTAACCAAACTTGCCATGCCCCATTTTATATCAATCAGTTCAAGCTCCTCCGGGTCAATCTGGTCGTAATCCTCTTTGGTCATATCAGGATTACCAATCCTACCTGCCACTAATCCTTCATACGCCTCAAGAACGGAAGCAAGTAATGCAATGTGTTGTTTCGCGGCTGTTTCAGTAATTTCATTTCCATTCTTAATATTCACCGCGATGTTACAATGCACCCCAGAAACATAAGCCTGATTATTTGAACTTGTAGAGCTTTGAGGTGAAGACTGCTCTTGAGCTTTGAAGTTTGGATCATAGTTCGAGAATGGTGAAGTGTTTCCAGATTGTGGAGTGTTTGAAGAAACATTTGAAGTGTTATCAGCAATAAACCCTGTTTGTATTTTTGGACTTTGATTGGTTGAAACTGACGGGTTGCCTTTGTAGTATAAAGACACATCTTGTTGCACACTCGCTAAGTTCATTTTCTTGATTTTCAACAATTCCAGCTCTTGAGCTTCAATTTTTTCTATGAAAGCACTAAGATTCAAGTTTTCAAAGCCTGCACTGTTTTTCAACATCATCAGATATGTACCCCACTCTTCGTAAGGCAAAGCATCTGCCAATTTGTCGATTAATTCTTCATTTGTCTTTGTAATCTCCAATCTTTTCAACTCCAATACTAAATGGCAATACCTATCGATCAAACTTTTTGTTGTTTCACCTTTCATGTAAGTGAAAATGTCGAATTCTTTCTTTAACAACGCCTTTTTGTTCTTTATCATGGATTCGCTTCCTTTAAATTTTGCCTTCAATGCCTTCCAAATAGAATAAGCATTATTTTCGTGTTGTAATAACACCAAAATATCTTCCTTGATAGCTTGTTCAAGAATGCTAATCATCTTTTTCTCTGCTTTGAAATCATTCTGCTCTGTTTGCGTTAAACTTCCAATTCCTTTTGGTTGTTCACGAGCATCTTTAGGTGGAACATATGGTGCCTCAACCTTCAACCAACTTTCAAAATGATTAGCCTGAACCCAGTTCTGAAATCTCCCAGACCAGCCTGAAAATTCATCTAAACTCATCAGCTTGGGTGGTTTTTGCATTGTTCCCAATTCGTTCTCCATGTTTACGTTTTGTATAACACTGCTCGAAGTTTGTCCGGCTACCATACCACTTCCCGAGAAGAAGTTATAAAACTCTTGGTTTTCCATTTTTAGAAATTTACCGAGTAATTTTTACACACACACTTTTCACAAAATCAGACTAACGAACAAGATCACAAACACTATGGACTATCAGAATCTCAAACGAAATAAAAATTTCAAGCGAAATCTCAGAAAAACAAACAGTATGATTTCGCTTCAAACAGAAAAACTCTCAAGCGAAATCAATGGTCTCGCTTCAACCCAACTTTTTAGACAAAAACAGATTTTCAAGCGAAATCTTCAATTTCGCTTCAAGAAAAAAATTCCTCAAGCGAAATCCACAGTTTCGCTTCACAATACCAACAAACAAACTGTTCGCTCAAGCGAAACCTGGTTTTCAAGTCATTTTTGTCAGTTTTAGTCCGAGTTTTAATCTGAGATTCTCAAGGCTTTGTTAAAACACACTTATACACACACCGTGAAAAGTTTAGTCCATTTTGTCCGTGTTTTCGTCCAGAAATCAGTTTTTGTGAGTAAAAACCTACTGATTCAAGTGAACACACTCAAACTTGGCTCTGATACCAATTGTAGGATCGTTTTTGACGACCGAATGAGTCAATCTGAGCTAATATACGACAGTTTGAGTGGCGGAAACAAACAAACTGTTTTGAATCAGAAAGAAATGAGTAGAAATAGAGTTATTTCACTTTAATACGATCTTCTCATTCATATATTGACTTGACAAACCGGCAGAGTAACTTTACACTTCTGATGGAGCTGTTACAAATGAGAAGACAATTGACCTATATATAATACCCATGGTTTCGCTTGAAGCACTTGAAGCGAAATCCACAAGTTTCTTTGAAGCGAAATCTTCATGTTGACTTTGAGATTTGTCTTCAAGCGAAACCTTTCACAATATCAAATCTGTTTCATATTTTGACTTTCTAGAATGATGTCATGAGTGTGATATCACTAATGATGTCACATGATGATGTCATTAGTGATGTCACTTGATCAGATCCGCAACGCTACCAGAGACTCGACATAAGACGAAGACAACAGATGAATGCACCAACAGGATTCTAATCAAATTATTTTTTCTTGTTGATTTTTCATCAGAAATTCTATTATATGCTGAGCCATAAACAGATTTTACATTTTTCTTTTGAAGATGGTGTTGAACAAGCTTCAGTATGTCAACACACATACAAGATTTATCAGAATTTTCTGATATTCTTTCTTGTGATGGAATGATTGGATAATTTTGAAAAGATGAGTGAACTGCTTCTGGAGTCTTTACAGATTCTTGACTACATTCACTTATGTTTGCTTTGAAGTTAGGTTTTTCAAAAGAGTATTCAGAACAGGTTGACTTGCAAGATTCAGAATCTGATTCTGATGAAAATTTATCAGAAATCTGATGAGTTGCTTTTACAAAGACAGTGGGTTTTTTTCCTTTTGATTTTATATATCCTAAACCCTCTCCTTTGTCCTTTGGTGTGGACTCAATGAAATTTATAAACTCCTTGGCTTGTTGAAAACCTCTTACATTAATTTCTTTATCATTGATTTTCTTGTAAAGATCTTTTCTTTCATTTTCATAGAACTCAATTTTAGCTCTGTGATCTAAACTTTCTTCTATGAGTAATTGGTTTTCAAGAATGATTTTATTCATAGTCCTTCGCAACTCATCGGATTTTCTAATATCTGATTGATGTTTTTCTTGCAGATTTAGAAAATCTAACATGAGCTTGTTTAGCTTGTGTTCAAGATCAAGATTGTCTAAATTTACTTTTTGTTCTGAAGTTTCTGGTAGACCTTCAGAAAGTGCCATGAGGCAGAAATTTGCCAATTCTTCTTCTTCATCATCAGAAGAATCATCAGATAACCATGTATCCGTTCCTGCAATTAAGCTGACTTGTTGCTGCTTCTTCGCTTCTTCAAGCTTTTTCTCATAATAAGCAACATCCTTGAGCTTCTTGGTCTTGCATTCTGATGCATAGTGACCTCTCCGCTTGCACTTGTAACACACAACTTCAGCCTTCCCTTTATCCTTAGATCTAACTTCCTCTTTAGATCTCCCATCCATCCTTCCTCTGTCACTTCTCTGGTATCACTTGCTTCCTCCCCTCAGCCTCTGCTCAAATGTTTTGGTGAGCAGTGCTATTGCTTCAGCAAAAGCTGAAAAATCTGATGAAGTATCAGAAATTTCACAACTTTGGCTGTTTGATGGTTGTGGATCATTGGTAGGTGTTGATCTTTGTGAGTTTGAGATAAGAGCTAAAGGTCCCCCTCTTTGAATGGTTTCTTCAAATATTTCTTCCTCTCTGGGGATCAAGATGCTGTATAAGTCATGGAGACTCATGTTTCCTAGTTCTAAGGTTGAGGACAAAGTCATGGTTAGACTTCTCCAATCTCTAGGAAGGGCATCAAGAAATTTTATGTTTCTTTCATCATTAGACTTTGTTATTCCAAATTTCTTTAGCTCGTTTAAAATTTTTGTGAATCTTAGATATGTATCATTTAATCTTTCATTTGGCAAACTTTTAAACATCTCATAAGATGAGACATTGTTTGTTCTTTTGTTTCTTCTCATCCTTTCTCCTCCTTTACAAAGACTTTCCAACTGATCCCATATTTCCTTGGCTGATGCACGTGCATCAACTTGTGAAAATATGTCATTGGGGATGGCCATTACTAAAAGTGACTTTGCCCTTTCATCCCCAGCCACCTTTTCATTGTCTTCCTCACTCCAAAGTATTTTTGGGAGCTCAGGAGGCAGGGATAGCAGGTGATTGGTCAGTTGCTGGAATAGCTGGTATTTCAGTCATTGGTATATGTGGACCCCTTTCAATGGATTGAAACAGAGCTCGGTCTTGACCATTGTGGAAATTGACCATCCTGATTTTCCATTGGGGGTATTCCTCTCTGACCAGAGTCGGAGGTTTAGACATAGAACCAATGTTAAAAGCATTATTCCAGGATTAAAAGCTGGCCATATTTGGAGAAAAGAAGATGAGCGATTGATCATTTGAAAATAATTTATTCAATCTGCTCTGATACCAATTGTTGGACCCAGTATGGCCTGAACAACTTCTTTTCACGTAATATGGCAAGTGATTTCTGTAGATGTGAAAAAGATGTGCGGAAATGGAAATCAGACTTTCAGAAACAAGACCTACAGAATTATCAAGTTTATATCACTTTGAAACAAAATGGTTTACAAGGTGATTGTAAGATTATTATCTAACACAAATGAATCTTGAATTCTGTGGGTGAGAGGGCAATGGAGTTTTGTAGTATGTGTGAATGCTAAGCTTCAAACTCAATTGTCTTCTGCTGGTTGAGCCTTCTATTTATAGAAGGCTGGGTGCACGAATAAACAATAGTTTATTCATGCAATAAGTCCTGCAAAAAGTAGCCATTTGACATATTCATTGAATCCATTGTTCAAGTTGCCTTTTTCATCATGATATCCAATAATGTCAACTTGCTTCGGTAAGTGTGGCTGGGTAGAGCTGATTTCAGACAAGTGGGGTATTCATCAAAATTTCTGATAAATCACTTCATCAGAAATTCTGGTGAACAAATCATCAGAAAAATCCTGATGATCAGAATCGTCAGAAACTGATGATATTTCATCAGAAATATCATCAGATCCATCAGAAATGACCTTCTCTGATAATCTAATTCAGCTCTTGATCAACTTATGATTCTTTGAAGTAGATGCTGTGCATTTCAGTTGTCCTATCTGATCTTCTTCTTGTTGTTGTGATCTTCAGGAATGTTATCTCTTTATAGATCCAGTTGATTGTGATTTTCATCAATACTTACAAATAAAGTTTCCTAACACCAACCACCCAAGAATGGAATCGTCGAGCGAAAACACTTGACAACCTCCTAGAAGCAGCTTTTCTGGCCACTAGACCTTTCTCTATCAATTAGGAATCTTTCTCCGTCACTAAACACATTCCTTAAATTGTAGCCATTTGTTGAGTGTTTTTTTTTGGTGTCTGATCCGCATATATATCACCATTGCCCTTGATTTTCTTGACTACACATCTCTTTTAAAATGTCACCATATACACGTGTGATTTAGTTTACGAAGATTTTTCAATGCCGAGAACCTCGATCAGAGAGTAAAAAAGGCGTAAGGTTCACAATGGTGTAAAATTAAAATGGGATATACCAGGCTAGGATTCGAGTTACATGAACAAGGGCCAAACCAACCACCCAAGAATGGAATCGTCGGGCGAAAACACTTGACAGCCTCCTAGAAGCAGCTTTTCTTGCCACCAGACCCCTCTCCATCAATTAGGATTCTGATGCCGTCACTAAACACATTCCTTAAATTGTCGCCTTTTGTTGAGTGTTTTTTTTGGGTGTCTAATCCACATATATATCACCATTGCCCTTGATTTTCTTGACTGTATATCTCTTAAATGTCAACATATACATGTGTGATTTAGTTTACGAAGATTTTTCAATGCCGAGAACCTCGATCGGAGAGTAAAAAAGGCGTAAGGTTCACAATGGTGTAAAATTAAAATGGGATATACCGGGCTAGGATTCGAGTTAGATGAACAAGGGCAAAACCAACCACCCAAGAATGGAATCGTCGAGCGAAAACACTTAACAACCTCCTAGAAGCAGCTTTTCTTGCCACCAGACCTTTCTCCATCAATTAGGAATCTAATGCCGTCATTAAACGCATTCCTTAAATTGTAGCCATTTGTTGAGTGTTTTTTTTTGGTGTCTGATCCGCATATATATCGCCATTGCCCTTGATTTTCTTGACTGTATATCTCTTAAATGCCAACATATACACGTCTGATTTAATTTACGAAGATTTTTCAATGCCGAGAACCTTGATCAGAGAGTAAAAAAGGCGTAAGGTTCACAATGGTGTAAAATTAAAATGGGATATACCGGGCTAGGATTCGAGTTACAGGAACAATGGCCAAACCAACCACCCAAGAATAGAATCGTCGCGCGAAAACACTTGACAGCCTCCTAGAAGCAGCTTTTCTTGCCACTAGACCTTTCTCCATCAATTAGGAATCTGATGCCGTCACTAAACACATTCCTTAAATTGTAGCCATTTGTTGAGTGTTTTTTTTGGTGTCTAATCCGCATATATATTACCATTGCCCTTGATTTTCTTGACTGTATATCTCTTAAATGTCAAAATATACACGTGTGATTTTGTTTACGAAGATTTTTCATTGCCGAGAACCTCGATCAGAGAGTAAAAAAGGCGTAAAGTTCACAATGGTGTAAAATTAAAATGGGATATACCGGGTTAGGATTTGAGTTACAAGAACAAGGACCAAACCAACCACCCAAGAATGGAATCGTCGAGCGAAAACACTTGACAACCTCCTAGAAGCAGCTTTTCTTGCTGCCAGACCTTTCTCCATCAATTAGGAATTTGATGCCTTCACTAAACACATTCCTTAAATTGTAGGCATTTGTTGAGTGTTTTTTTTTTTGGTGTCTAATCCGCATATATATCACCATTGCCCTTGATTTTCTTGACTGTATATCTCTTAAATGTCAACATATACACGTGTGATTTAGTTTACGAAGATTTTTCAATGCCGAGAACCTCGATCAGAGAGTAAAAAAGGCGTAAGATTCACAATGGTGTAAAATTAAAATGGGATATACCGGGCTAGGATTCGAGTTACAGGAACAAGGGCAAAACCAACCACCCAAGAATGTAATCGTCGAGCAAAAACACTTGACAACCTCCTAGAAGCAGCTTTTCTTGCTGCCAGACCTTTCTCCATCAATTAGGAATCTGATGCCTTCACTAAACACCTTCCTTAAATTGTAGCCATTTGTTGAGTGTTTTTTTTTTGTTTTTTGGTGTCTAATCCGCATATATATCACCATTGCCCTTGATTTTCTTGACTGTATATCTCTTAAATGTCAACATATACACGCGTGATTTAGTTTACGAAGATTTTTCAATGCCGAGAACCTCGATCAGAGAGTAAAAAAGGCGTAAGATTCACAATGGTGTAAAATTATAATGGGATATACTGGGCTAGGATTCGAGTTATAGGAACAAGGGCAAAATCGTCGAGCGAAAACACTTGACAACCTCAAAGAAGTAGCTTTTCTTGCCACCAGACCTTTCTCCATCAATTAGGAATCTGATGCCGTCACTAAACACATTCCTTAAATTGTGGCCATTTGTTGAGTGTTTTTTTGGTGTCTAATCCGCATATATATCACCATTGCCCTTGATTTTCTTGACTGTATATCTCTTAAATGTCAACATACACACGTGTGATTTAGTTTACGAAGGTTTTTCAATGCTAAGAACATCGATCAGAGAGTAAAAAAGGCGTAAGGTTCACAATGGTGTAAAATTAAAATGAGATATATCGGGCTAGGATTCGAGTTACAGGAACAAGGGCCAAACCAATCACCGAAGAATGGAATCGTCAAGCGAAAACACTTGACAACCTCCTAGAAGCAGCTTTTCGTGCCACCAGACCTTTCTCTATCAATTAGGAATATGATGCCGTCACTAAACACATTCCTTAAATTGTAGCCTTTTGTTGAGTTTTTTTTTTATTTCTAATCCGCATATATATCACCATTGCTCTTGATTTTCTTGACTGTATATCTCTTAAATGCCAACATATACACGTGTGATTTAGTTTACGAAGATTTTTCAATGCTGAGAACCTCGATCAGAGAGTAAAAAAGGCGTAAGGTTCACATTGGTGTAAAATTAAAATGGGATATACCGGGCTAGGATTCGAGTTACAGGAACAATGGCCAAACCAACCACCCAAGAATGGAATCGTCAAGCGAAAACACTTGACAACCTCCTAGAAGCAGCTTTTCTTGCAACTAGACCTTTGTACATCAATTAGGAATCTGATGCCGTCACTAAACACATTCCTTAAATTGTAGCCATTTGTTGAGTGTTTTTTTTGGTGTCTAATCCGCATATATATCACCATTGCCCTTGATTTTCTTGACTGTATATCTATACACATGTGATTTTGTTTACGAAGAATTTTCATTGCCGCGAACCTCGATCAGAGAGTAAAAAAGGCGTAAAGTTCACAATGGTGTAAAATTAAAATGGGATATACCGGGCTAGGAATCGAGTTACAGGAACAAGGGCCAAACCAACCACCCAAGAATGGAATCGTCGAGTGAAAACACTTGACAACCTCGTAGAAGCAGCTTTTCTAGCCACCAAACCTTTCACCATCAGTTAGGAATCTGATGCCGTGACTAAACATATTCGTTAAATTGTAGCCATTTGTTGAGAGTTTTTTTGTGTGTCTAATCCCTATATATATCACCATTGCCCTTGATTTTCTTGACTGTATATCTCTTAAATGTCAACATACACACGTGTGATTTAGTTTACGAAGATTTTTCAACGCAACGAACCTCGATCAGAGAGTAAAAAAGGCGTAAGGTTCACAATGGAGTAAAATTAAAATGGGATATACCGGGCTAGGATTTGAGTTACGGGAACAAGGGCCAAACCAACCACCCAAGGATGGAATCATCGAGCGAAAACACTTGACAACCTCCTAGAAGCAGCTTTTCTTTCCACCAGACCTTTCTCCATTAATTAGGAATATGATGCCGTCACTAAACACATTTCTTAAATTGTAGCCATTTGTTGAGTGTTTTTTTTTTGTTTTTTGGTGTCTAATCCGCATATATATCACCATTGCCCTTGGTTTTCTTGACTGTATATCTCTTAAATGTCAACATATACACGTGTGATTTAGTTTATGAAGATTTTTCAATGCCGAGAACCTCGATCAGAGAGTAAAAATGGCGTAAAGTTCACAATGGTGTAAAATTAAAATGGGATATACCGGGCTAGGATTCGAGTTACAGGAACAAGGACCAAACCAACCACCCAAGAATGGAATCGTCGAGCGAAAACACTTGACAACCTCCTAGAAGCAGTTTTTCTTGCCGCCAGACCTTTCTCCATCAATTAGGAATCTGATGCCTTCACTAAACACATTCCTTAAATTGTAGCCATTTGTTGAGTGTTTTTTTTTTTGTGTCTAATCCGCATATATATCACCATTGCCCTTGATTTTCTTGACTGTATATCTCTTAAATGTTAACATATACACGTGTGATTTAGTTTACGAAGATTTTTCAATGCCGAGAACCTCGATCAAAGAGTAAAAAAGGTGTAAGATTCACAATGGTGTAAAATTAAAATGGAATATACCGGGCTAGGATTCGACTTACAGGAACAAGGGCAAAACCAACCACCCAAGAATGGAATCGTCGAGCGAAAACACTTGACAACCTCCTAGAAGCTGCTTTTCTTGCCACCAGACCTTTCTCCATCAATTAGGAATCTGATGCCGTCACTACAGACATTCCTTAAATTGTAGCCATTTGTTGAGTGTTTTTTTGGTGTCTAATCCGCATATATATCACCATTTCCCTTGATTTTCTTGACTGTATATCTCTTAAATGTCAACATACACATGTGTGATTTAGTTTACGAAGATTTTTCAATGCCGAGAACAACGATCAGAGAGTAAAAAAGGCGTTAGGTTCACAATGGTGTAAAATTAAAATGGGATATACGGGCTAGGATTCAGGTTACAGGAACAAGGGCCAAACCAACTGTTGGACCCAGTATGGCCTGAACAACTTCTTTTCACGTAATATGGCAAGTGATTTCAGTAGATGTGAAAATGATGTGTGGAAATGGAAATCAGACTTTCAGAAACAAGACCTACAGAATTATCAAGTTTATATCACCTTGAAACAAAATGGTTTACAAGGTGATTGTAAGATTATTATCTAATACAAAAGAATCTTGAATCCTGTGGGTGAGAGGGCAATGGAGTTTTGTAGTATGTGTGAATGCTAAGCTTCAAACTCAATTGTCTTCTACTGGTTGAGCCTTCTATTTATAAAAGGCTGGGTGCATGAATAAACAATAGTTTATTCATGCAATAAGTCCTGCAAAAAGTAGCCATTTGACATATTCATTGAATCCATCGTTTAAGTTTCCTTTTTCATCATGATATCCAATAATGTCAACTTGCTTTGGTAAGTGTGGCAGGATGAGCTGATTTCAGACAAGTGGGGTATTCATCAGAAAAATCCTGATGATCAGAATCGTCAGAAACTGATGATATTATCAGAAATATCATCAGATCCATTAGAAATGACCTTCTCTGATAATCCAATTCAGCTCTTGATCAACTTGTGATTCTTTGAAGTAGATGCTGTGCATTTCAGTTGTCCTATCTCTTCTTCTTGTTGTAATCTTCAGGACTGTTATCTCTTCATAGATCCAGTTGATTGTGATTTTCTTCAATACTTACAAATAAAGTTTCTTAATAGTCAAGAAAATCACACGTGTATATGTTGACACGTGTATATGTTGACATTTCAGAAATCTAAAACAAGTGCACGTATAGGCTCCATCAATCTAAGAGATACTTCATGATGATTGATGACCTTCTTTGAAAAGCATGCACCCATCTGTGTGACCAGATATTGCCATGGCTTGATAAAGCCATGTTTATTCATTGTTCGTTGTTGGGTTTGCGTATGGTAACCCATTTGCCTCAAGACATCATCCTTTTGAGCCCTTGAGAACATCAGGACATCATTATCATCATTGAGTTGAAGAGCCGTCCTGATGGTGGCTTCATTTAACATAATTTTTTGATTTAGCACCACACTCTCGATGGCCATCTGTTCTTTATTCTCATACTCAGATAATATTGCATTTTTCCAGAAGATTTGAAGAATCTCTGGATGAACAGTTATATGAGCAGTGAGGGCATAGTTCAAGTTACTACCCATGAGCATTTTAAGCACAACTTGACATCCTTCCCATTGAGGACCTTCTAGATTGGTCCTCAATCTGAGATTGTGATATGGATGAAGAACAAGTGGGAAGCATTCAGCTTTGATGGTATTCATTTTGTGTGTGTGAGAGAGTATGAGGTGAAGGAGAAGATGAAGATTTAGAGTGGCCCTTTTTTTTGTGTGGGGATGACAGTTTTCAACTCAAAGTGATGATCATTTATAGTAAACTTAATATTTGCCATAAATGGAATCTACCTACTTATAGATTTTCTTCACCGCAATCTCTGTTATTTAATTGGTTATCAGAGGACAGAAAGTATAACAGAGATAAGCTTCTTCTCCACTTCACTTGCATTAAATGGTCTAGGCGGCCAATTTCTGGTAATGTATCATGATTGCCTACCAATATGTCACTTCAATCTTCTTAATACATGATGGGGTGTAATTAATGAAGGAGAGAGAAAGTTTCATATTAACGAGTTCCCATAAATTTTCTGTTAAATGACGTTATCAGCACTAACAAGAAATTTTTTTTGTTGAACAATTTTTTTAAAAAAAAAAGAGTGTAAGCAAAAAAAATGCCAATGTACAGTTTATGAATATGCTGTTAAGAGATATGAATAAGGATGATGACGTGCAGGAATTTGTTTTAATGATCTATGATAATTCTGATTATCCAGCATATTTTTCTGATGATTCACCATAATTTCTGATGATTTATCAGGTGTTCTGATGTTGTATCAGATTTTCTGGTGATTTATCAGATATATGATTTTTCTTTGATTATCACTAAAACCATTTATCAAGCATTTTTCTGGTGATAAGATTATCTAAGAGATTTTTATCATAGAACTGACCATAACTTAGCAGATTATCCATTAAGCCTTCAACATAGGCTACTTTCTCTATGGTCAAACATCCATACCTTATGCATCCATATCCCATGATCCTCCCTTTTACTCCATTTCCAAAATTTACCATTCTACCTAGCTTTGGAACAAAGTTGCTGAGTAAGCTCCTGTCCCCAGTCATGTGCTTGGAGCTTCCTGAATCGCAGTACCAGATCTGCTGCACATGATGGTCCTGAAATGGAATTATTAGAGGGTTTTTGGTACCCAGGCATACTTGGGTACTTTTTCTGATGGGATTCTAATCAAATTATTTTTTCTTGTTGATTTTTCATCAGAAATTCTGTTATATGCTGAGCCATAAACATGTTTTACATTTTTCTTTTGAAGATGGTGTTGAACAAGCTTCAGTATGTCAACACACATACAAGATTTATCAGAATTTTCTGATATTCTTTCTTGTGATGGAATGATTGGATAATTTTGAAAAGATGAGTGAACTGCTTCTGGAGTCTTTATAGATTCTTGACTACATTCACTTATGTTTACTTTGAAGTTAGGTTTTTCAAAAGAGTATTCAGAACAGGTTGACTTGCAAGATTCAGAATCTGATTCTGATGAAAATTTATCAGAAATCTGATGAGTTGCTTTTACAAAGACAGTGGGTTTTTTTCCTTTTGATTTTATATATCCTAAACCCTCTCCTTTGTCCTTTGGTGTGGACTCAATGAAATTTATAAACTCCTTGGCTTGTTGAAAACCTCTTACATTAATTTCTTTATCATTGATTTTCTTGTAAAGATCTTTTCTTTCATTTTCATAGAACTCAATTTTAGCTCTGTGATCTAAACTTTCTTCTATGAGTAATTGGTTTTCAAGAATGATTTTATTCATAGTCCTTCGCAACTCATCAGATTTTCTAATATCTGATTGATGTTTTTCTTGCAGATTTAGAAAATCTAACATGAGCTTGTTTAGCTTGTGTTCAAGATCAAGATTGTCTAAATTTACTTTTTGTTCTGAAGTTTCTGGTAGACCTTCAGAAAGTGCCATGAGGCAGAAATTTGCCAATTCTTCTTCTTCATCATCAGAAGAATCATCAGATAACCATGTATCTGTTCCTGCAATTAAGCTGACTTGTTGCTGCTTCTTCGCTTCTTCAAGCTTTTTCTCTTAAAAAGCAACATCCTTGAGCTTCTTGGTCTTGCATTCTGATGCATAGTGACCTCTCCGCTTGCACTTGTAACACACAACTTCAGCCTTCCCTTTATCCTTAGATCTAACTTCCTCTTTAGATCTCCCATCCATCCTTCCTCTATCACTTCTCTGGTATCTCTTGTTTCCTCCCCTCAGCCTCTGCTCAAATGTTTTGGTGAGCAGTGCTATTGCTTCAGCAAAAGCTGAAAAATCTGATGAAGTATCAGAAATTTCACAACTTTGGCTGTTTGATGGTTGTGGATCATTGGTAGGTGTTGATCTTTGTGAGTTTGAGATAAGAGCTAAAGATCCCCCTCTTTGAATGGTTTCTTCAAATATATTTTCCTCTCTGGGGATCAAGATGCTGTATAAGTCATGGAGACTCATGTTTCCTAGTTCTAAGGTTGAGGACAAAGTCATGGTTAGACTTCTCCAATCTCTAGGAAGGGCATCAAGAAATTTTATGTTTCTTTCATCATTAGACTTTGTTATTCCAAATTTCTTTAGCTTGTTTAAAAGTTTTGTGAATCTTAGATATGTATCATTTAATCTTTCATTTGGCAAACTTTTAAACATCTCATAAGATGAGACATTGTTTGTTCTTTTGTTTCTTCTCATCCTTTCTCCTCCTTTACAAAGATTTTCCAACTGATCCCATATTTCCTTGGCTGATGCACATGCATCAACTTGTGAAAATATGTCATTGGGGATGGCCATTACTAAAAGTGACTTTGCCCTTTCATCCCCAGCCACCTTTTCATTGTCTTCCTCACTCCAAAGTATTTTTGGGAGCTCAGGAGGCAGGGATAGCAGGTGATTGGTCAGTTGCTGGAATAGCTGGTATTTCTGTCATTGGTATATGTGGACCCCTTTCAATGGATTGAAATAGAGCTCGGTCTTGACCATTGAGGAAATTGACCATCCTGATTTTCCGTTAGGGGTATTCCTCTCTGACCAGATTCGGAGGTTTAGACATAGAACCAATGTTAAAAGCATTATTCCAGGATTAAAAGCTGGCCATATTTGGAGAAAAGAAGATGAGCAATTGATCATTTGAAAATAATTTATTCAATCTGCTCTGATACCAATTGTTGGACCCAATATGGCCTGGACAACTTCTTTTCACGTAATATGGCAAGTGATTTTAGTAGATGTGAAAAAAATGTGCGGAAATGGAAATCAGACTTTCAGAAACAAGACCTACAGAATTATCAAGTTTATATCACTTTAAAACAAAATGGTTTACAAGGTGATTGTAAGATTATTATCTAACACAAATGAATCTTGAATTCTGTGGGTGAGAGGGCAATGGAGTTTTGTAGTATGTTTGAATGCTAAGCTTCAAGCTCAATTGTCTTCTGCTGGTTGAGCCTTCTATTTATAGAAGGCTGGGTACACGAATAAACAATAGTTTATTCATGCAATAAGTCCTGCAAAAAGTAGCCATTTGACATATTCATTGAATCCATCGTTCAAGTTGCCTTTTTCATCATGATATCCAATAATGTCAACTTGCTTCGGTAAGTGTGGCAGGATAGAGCTGATTTCAGACAAGTGGGGTATTCATCAAAATTTCTGATAAATCACTTCATCAGAAATACTGGTGAACAAATCATCAGAAAAATCCTGATGATCAGAATCGTCAGAAACTGATGATATTTCATCAGAAATATCATCAGATCCATCAGAAATGACCTTCTCTGATAATCCAATTCAGCTCTTGATCAACTTATGACTCTTTGAAGTAGATGCTGTGCATTTCAGTTGTCCTATCTGATCTTCTTCTTCTTGTTGTGATCTTCAGGAATGTTATCTCTTCATAGATCCAGTTGATTGTGATTTTCTTCAATACTTACAAATAAAGTTTCCTAACACCAACCACCCAAGAATGGAATCGTCGAGCGAAAACACTTGACAACCTCCTAGAAGCAGCTTTTCTGGCCACCAGACCTTTCTCTATCAATTAGGAATCTTTCTCCGTCACTAAACACATTCCTTAAATTGTAGCCATTTGTTGAGTGTTTTTTTTGGTGTCTGATCCGCATATATATCACCATTGCCCTTGATTTTCTTGACTACATATCTCTTAAATGTCACCATATACACGTGTGATTTAGTTTATGAAGATTTTTCAATGCCGAGAACCTCGATCAGAGAGTAAAAAAGGCGTAAGGTTCACAATGGTGTAAAATTAAAATAGGAAATACCGGGCTAGGATTCGAGTTACATGAACAAGGGCCAAACCAACCACCCAAGAATGGAATCGTCGGGTGAAAACACTTGACAACCACCTAGAAGCTGCTTTTCTTGCCACCAGACCTTTCTCCATCAATTAGGATTCTGATGCCGTCACTAAACACATTCCTTAAATTGTCGCCTTTTGTTGAGTGTTTTTTTGGGTGTCTAATCCACATATATATCACCATTGTCCTTGATTTTCTTGACTGTATATCTCTTCAATGTCAACATATACACGTGTGATTTAGTTTACAAAGATTTTTCAATGCCGAGAACCTCGATCGGAGAGTAAAAAAGGCGTAAGGTTCACAATGGTGTAAAATTAAAATGGGATATACCGGGCTAGGATTCTAGTTACATGAACAAGGGCAAAACCAACCACCCAAGAATGGAATCGTCGAGCGAAAACACTTAACAACCTCCTAGAAGCAGTTTTTCTTGCCACCAGACCTTTCTCCATCAATTAGGAATCTGATGCCGTCATTAAACACATTCCTTAAATTGTAGCCATTTGTTGAGTGTTTTTTTTTGTGTCTGATCCGCATATATATCACCATTGCCCTTGATTTTCTTGACTGAATATCTCTTAAATGTCAACATATACCGTGTGATTTAGTTTACGAAGATTTTTCAATGCCGAGAACCTCGATCAGAGAGTAAAAAAAGCGTAAGGTTCACAATGGTGTAAAATTAAAATGGGATATACCGGGCTAGGATTCGAGTTACAGGAACAAAGGCCAAACCAACCACCCAAGAATGGAATTGTCGAGCGAAAACACTTAACCACCTCCTAGAAGCAGCTTTTCTTGCCACCAGACCTTTCTCCATCAATTAGGAATATGATGCCGTCACTAAACACATTCCTTAAATTGTAGCCATTTGTTGAGTGTTTTTTTTTGGTGTCTGATCCGCATATACATCACCATTGCCCTTGATTTTCTTGATTGTATATCTCTTAAATGTCACCATATACATGTGTGATTTAGTTTTCAAGGATTTTTCAATGCCGAGAACCTCGATCAAAGAGTAAAAAAGGCGTAAGGTTCACAATGGTGTAAAATTAAAATGGGATATACCGGGCTAGGATTCGAGTTACAGGAACAAGGGCCAAACCAACCTCCCAAGAATGGAATCGTCGAGCGAAAACACTTGACAACCTCCTAGAAGCAGCTTTTATTGCCACTAGACCTTTCTCCATCAATTAGGAATCTGATGCCGTCACTAAACACATTCCTTAAATTGTAGCCTTTTGTTGAGTGTTTTTTTTTTTTGTGTCTAATCCGCATATATATCACCATTGCCCTTAATTTTCTTGACTGTATATCTCTTAAATGTCAACATATACACGTGTGATTTAGTTTACGAAGATTTTTCAATGCCGAGAACCTCGATCAGAGAGTAAAAAAGGCGTAAGGTTCACATTGGTGTAAAATTAAAATGTGATATACCGGGCTAGGATTCGAGTTACAGGAACAAGGGCCAAACCAACCACCCAAGAATGGAATCGTCAAGCGAAAACACTTGACAACCTCCTAGAAGCAGCTTTTCTTGCCACCAGACCTTTCTCCATCAATAAGGAATCTGATGCCGTCACTAAACACATTCCTTAAATTGTAGTCTTTTGTTGAGTGTTTTTTTTGGTGTCTAATCCGCATAAATATTACCATTGCCCTTGATTTTCTTGACTGTATATCTCTTAAATGTCAACATATACACGTGTGATTTAGTTTACAAAGACTTTTCAATGCTGAGAACCTCAATCTGAGAGTAAAAAAGGCGTAAGGTTCACAATGGTGTAAAATAAAATGGGATATACCGGCCTAGGATTCGAGTTACAGGAACAAGGGCCAAACCAACCACCCAAGAATGGAATCTTCGAGCAAAAACAATTGACAACCTCCTAGAAGCAGCTTTTCTTGCCAACAGACCTTTCTCCATCAATTAGGAATCTGAGGCCGTCACTAAATACATTCCTTAAATTGTAGCCTTTTGTTGAGTGTTTTTTTTTTTTGTGTCTAATCCGCATATATATCACCATTGCCCTTGATTTTCTTGACCGTATATCTCTTAAATGTCAACATATACACGTGTGATTTAGTTTACAAAGAGTTTTCAATGCCGAGAACCTCGATCAGAGAGTAAAAAAGGCGTAAGGTTAACAATGGTGTAAAATAAAATGGGATATACCGGGATAGGATTCGAGTTACAGGAACAAGGGCCAAACCAACCACCCAAGAATGTTATCATCGAGTGAAAACACTTGACAACCCCCTAGAAGCAGCTTTTCTTGCCACCAGACCTTTGTCCATCAATTAGGAATCTGATGCCATCACTAAACACATTCCTTAAATTGTAGTCATTTGTTCAATGTTTTTTTTTTGTTGTCTAATCCGCATATATATCACCATTGCCCTTGATTTTATTGACTTTATATCTCTTAAATGTCAACATACACACGTGTGATTTAGTTTACGAAGATTTTTCAATGCCGAGAACCTCGATCAGAGAGTAAAAAAGGCGTAAGGTTCACAATGGTGTAAAATTAAATTGGGAAATACCGGGCTAGGATTCGAGTTATAGGAACAATGGCCAAACCAACCACCCAAGAATGGAATCATTGAGCGAAAACACCTGACAACCTCCTAGAAGCAGCTTTTCTTGCCACCGGACCTTTCTCCATCAATTAGGAATCTGATGCCGTCACTAAACACATTCCTTAAATTGTAGCCATTTGTTGAGTGTTTTTTTTTGGTGTCTAATCCGCATATATATATCACCATTGCCCTTGATTTTCTTGACTGTATATATCTTAAATGTCAACATATACACGTGTGATTTAGTTTACGAAGTTTTTTCAATCCCGAAAACCTCGATCAGAGAGTAAAAAAAGCGTAAGGTTCACAATGGTGTAAAATTAAAATGGGATATACCGGGCTAGGATTCGAGTTACAGGAACAAGGGCCAAACCAACAACCCAAGAATGGAATCGTCGAGCGAAAACACTTGACAACCTCCTAGAAGCAGCTTTTCTTGCCACCAGACCTTTCTCCATCAATTAGGAATCTGATGCCGTCACTAAACACATTCCTTAAATTGTAGCCATTTGTTGAGTGTTTTTTTTGTGTCTAATCCGCATATATATCACCATTGCCCTTGATTTTCTTGAGTGTATATCTCTTAAATGTCACCATATACATGTGTGATTTAGTTTTCGAGGATTTTTCAATGCCGAGAACCTCGATCAAAGAGTAAAAAGGCGTAAGGTTCACAATGGTGTAAAATTAAAATGGGATATACCGGGCTAGGATTCGAGTTACAGGAACAAGGGCCAAACCAACCACCCAAGAATGGAATCGTCGAGCGAAAACACTTGACAACCTCCTAGAAGCAGCTTTGAGACCTTTCGCCATCAATTAGGAATCTGATGCCGTCACTAAACACATTCCTTAAATTGTAGCAATTTGTTGAGTGTTTTTTTTTTGTGTCTAATCCGCATATACATCACCATTGCCCATGATTTTCTTGACTGTATATCTCTTAAATGTCAACATACACGCGTGTGATTTAGTTTACGATGATTTTTCAATGCCGGGAATCTCGATCAGAGAGTAAAAATGGCGTAAGGTTCACAATGGTGTAAAATTAAAATGGGATATACCGGGCTAGGATTCGAGTTACAGGAACAAGGGCCAAACCAACCACCCAAGAATGGAATCGTCGAGAGAAAACACTTGACAAACTCCTAAAGGCAGCTTTTCTTGCCACCAGACTTTTCTCCATCAATTAGGAATTTGTTGCCGTCAATAAACACATTCCTTAAATTGTAGCCATTTGTTGAGTGTTTTTTTTTGTTTTTTGGTGTCTAATCCGCATATATATCACCATTGCCCTTGATTTTCTTGACTGTATATCTCTAAAATGTCACCATATACATGTGTGATTTAGTTTACGAGGATTTTTCAATGCCGAGAACCTCGATCAGAGAGTAATAAAGGCGTAAGGTTCACAATGGTGTAAAATTAAAATGGGATATACTGGGCTAGGATTCGAGTTACTGGAATAAGGGCCAAACCAACCACCCAAAAATGGAATCGTCGAGCGAAAACACTTGACAAGCTCCTAGAAGCAGCTTTTCTTGCCACCAGACCTTTCTCCATCAATTAGGAATCTGATGCCGTCACTAAACACATTCCTTAAATTGTAGCCTTTTGTTGAGTGATTTTTTTTGGTGTCTAATCCGCATATATATCACCATTGCCCTTGATTTTCTTGACTGTATATATCTCTTAAATCTCAATATATACAAGTGTGATTTAGTTTACGAAGATTTTTCATTGCTGAGAACCTCGATCAGAGAGTAAAAAAGGCGTAAGGTTGACAATGGTGTAAAATTAAAATGGGATATACCGGGCAAGGATTCGAGTTACAGGAACAAGGGCCAAACCAACCACCCAAGAATGGAATCATCGAGAGAAAACACTTGACAACCTCCTAGAGGCAGCTTTTCTTGGCAGTAGAGCTTTCTCCATCAATTCGGAATCTGATGCCGTCAACAAACACGTTCCTTAAATTGTAGCTATTTGTTGAGTGTTTTTTTGTTTTTTGGTGTCTAATCCGCATATATATGTCACCATTGCCCTTGATTTTCTTGACTGTATATCTCTTAAATGTTAACATATACACATGTGATTTAGTTTACGAAGATTTTTCAATGCCGAGAACCTCGATCAGAGAGTAAAAAAGGCGTAAGGTTCACAATGGTGTAAAATTAAAATGGGAAATACCGGGTTAGGATTCGAGTTAGAGGAACAATGGTCAAACCAACCACCCATGAACAGAATCGTCGAGCGAAAACACATGACAACCTCCTAGAAGCAGCTTTTCTTGCCACCAGACCTTTCTCCATCAATTATGAATCTGATGCCGTCAATAAACAAATTCCTTAAATTGTAGCCATTTGTTGAGTTTTTTTTTTTGGTGTCTAATCCGCATATATATATCACCATTGCCCTTGATTTCTTGAGTGTATATCTCTTAAATGTCAACATATACACGTGTGATTTAGTTTGCGAAGATTTTTCAATGCCGAGAACCTCGATCATAGAGTAAAAAAGGCGTAAGGTTCACAATGGTGTAAAATTAAAATGGGATATACCGGGCTAGGATTCGAGTTACAGGAACAAGGGCCAAACCAACCACCCAAGAATGGAATCGTCGAGCGAAAACACTTGACAACCTCCTAGAAGCAGCTTTTCTTGCCACCAGACCTTTCTCCATCAATTAGGAATCTGTTGTCGTTACTAAACACATTCCTTAAATTGTAGCCATTTGTTGAGTTTTTTTTTGGTGTCTAATCCGCATATATATCACCATTGCCCTTGATTTTCTTGACTGTATATCTCTTAAATGTCAACATATACACGTGTGATTTAGTTTACGAAGATTTTTCAACGCTGAGAACCTCGATCAGAGAGTAAAAAAGGCGTAAGGTTCACAATGGTGTAAAATTAAAATGGGATATACCGGGCTAGGATTCGAGTTACGGGAACAAGGGCCAAACCAACCACCCAAGAATGGAATCGTCGAGCGAAAACACTTGACAACCTCTTAGAAGCAGCTTTTCTTGCCACCAGACCTTTCTCCATCAATTAGGAATCTGATGCCGTCACTAAACACATTCCTTAAATTGTAGCCATTTGTTGAGTGTTTTTTTTTTGTGTCTAATCCGCATATATATCACCATTGCCCTTGATTTTCTTGACTGTATATCTCTTAAATGTCACCATATACATGTGTGATTTAGTTTTCGAGGATTTTTCAATGCCGAGAACCTCGATCAAAGAGTAAAAAGGCGTAAGGTTCACAATGGTGTAAAATTAAAATGGGATATACCGGGCTAGGATTCGAGTTACAGGAACAAGGGCCAAACCAACCACCCAAGAATGGAATCGTCGAGCGAAAACACTTGACAACCTCCTAGAAGCAGTTTTTCTTGCCACCAGACCTTTCTCCATCAATTAGGAATCTGATGCCGTCACTAAACACATTCCTTAAATTGTAGCCATTTGTTGAGTGTTTTTTTTTGTGTCTAATCCGCATATATATCACCATTGCCCTTGATTTTCTTGACTGTATATCTCTTAAATGTCAACATATACACGTGTGATTTAGTTTACGAAGATTTTTCAATGCCGAGAACCTCGATCAGATAGTAAAAAAGGCGTAAGGTTCACAATGGTGTAAAATAAAAATGGGATATACCTGGATAGGATTCGAGTGTCACACCCCCAAAATCCACACGCGGAGTATCAGCGCTTGGAGGCGTGACTGACCAGGATCAAGCCACCAATCATATCAAACATAATGAGTATCAAATGTCATTTAAGCCAAACGATATGAAAGGTGTTTAAACAAAACATGTTAAGTGTATAGCGGAAGCATAAAATGTAAACCCAACGTAAGTGGTAAGTTCAAATGTTTAAATGTTTCATCATAAGATTCACAATCCGTGCCCACAACGACCTGCTTCTCCCTGTGCAAGCTCCATATGTACCTAAGGTCCTGCAAGGCATGCAGCAGAGAGTCAACAACTAGTTGAGCGAGTTCACAGTTAATAGTTCAGTAATAGTAATGGTATAGTAAACCTTGTATTCGTTCATTTAGTCATGTGTCATATTAGTTCATATCGCGGCCCTCTAGGCATGTGTGCGATGATTAGGGGAAACTTCCCGAGTATTCTAGACTAGGTATATTTGTATCACGGCCACCCGGCATGTGTGCGAAGTTTTAATGTATAGTTCGCGGCCTTCCTAGGCATGTGTGCGAAGATTAGTCATATTATCGCGGCCACCCCTGGCATGTGTGCGAAGATCAGTCATATTATCGCGGCCAATCCCCGGCGTGTGTGCGAAGATCAGTTCTATTAGTATCACTAGTCTAGCCGTATCTTATCAATAATCCTTCCTCTCCCGAGGACCATATAACTAAGTTCCATAAACTAGGTAAGTACAAGTAAATAATCCAAACCCATTCCCACCCCGGGAATCCCATGCCTTGGCTGTGTGAACTCACCTTGATTTGCTCGGTATGCTAAGTATGTGCTCAAAGTAAATCAATCACGTCCTAGAGTACGCACGTATACATAATCAGTTTGTGTTCAAGTTGTTCACGTATAAACATGTAGCACGTATTCACAATCATATACAAGATGGTTACACTTAACAGCAGTTAAATATTCCAGTTAACACTTAACAGAATTAACTCAAGTTACTGTGCTGATTACACATATCGGCGAAACACAACAGTTGGCGAAACACATAAGTTGGCGAAACACATCTCTTGTTTCGTCGTGGTCATGTTTGGCGAAACAGAAGTCTAATTCGTCGACTGCCTTTGGCGAAACACTTTCTGTTTCGCCGAGAGTTCTGTTTCGTCAAACAGATCAGTTACGTCATATCAGTTACGAAATCATACAGAAAACCCTAGTTGCCGTCATCATCTAAACAGCAATCATGCAGAAATCATTTAACGTATCATCATTATCCAATCATTGATACAATACAGTAATCATTCATATTCATGTATCTTAGTCTCATGTATTATCTCCAACACATCGTATCATATCGAGTTTACGTAATACGTTCATGCGAAATCCTTTCCTATGTATATATGTGTATTATCAGTTTAACGACGAGCAAAACATATGATATCTACAGAACAGCAAACCCTGATAATGAACATATTAATCAGTTTCACAAACAACATCGATACGTGACCTCCAATTCTGCAAACCCTAACTATGATTATCATGCGGATCGATCGATAGAACGGAATACACATTTAACACATAACAATCAGAACATAAACAATCGATCAACATCCGATATAACTCAAACAAATCAAACAAGAATTAACACTAACCGCAATGACAACGTATGATCAATCTAGCGGGTTTCGGAGTAACACAAGGTTGCCGTCACAGTGAGGGAGCTCTAGGGTTTCGGTTGTTATGATGAAAGTGTGAAACTGATGTTGTTTTACGTATTAAAACTCGAAATAACATGTTGGGCCCGAACTGGGCTTCGGCGGATCTGGGCTTGGCGAAACACACTGTTTCGTCGAGATGTAGATGGCGAAACAGGTTCTGTTTCGTCGGAACTGGTTATGGCGAAACACTCTTGTGTTTCGTCGGGTTCTTTTATAGTTTAACAGTTTAAGTTTCTCAAACAGTATACATGCTATACAATCAAACACATAATCATGTAAACACAATCGTTTATTATAACACAAGTGCACAGTTACAAGTCAGTCAAGTCAATCAACCAAACAGTCAAAGTCAACGTGCATTAAATGCGAATATGAAAGTCGGAAACTCGAGTTGTCACATTATCCCCAACTTGAAAGAAATTTCATCCCGAAATTTAGCATGCGGTTACTGAGGAAAGCTAATGGTGTGACGTTGTTTACCTGTATTGTATCGCGGCTCCCCGAGCAGGTTTGCGAAGATTACTGGTTTTCCTGGGGTGTCACATCATCCCCCCGTTGATTTGGAATTTCGTCCTGAAATTCTGTAGTAGCTTCGGCCTCAGTAGTGGTTGCTTGGTTTCCGAATAACTGGGGATATTTGAGTTCCAATTGATCTTCACGCTCCCAGGTGAACTCTGGGCCGCGGCGGGAGTTCCAACGAACTCGTACAAGAGGGATTCTCATGTTCTTGAGGACCTTAACATCCCGGTCCGTGATTTCAACAGGTTCCTCGACGAAGTGCAACCGCTCGTCGATAGTGAGTTCCTTCAAGGGAACTATGTGGGTCTCATCTGACATACACTTCTTCAGATTCGACACGTGAAAGACGTTGTGAACTGCACTGAGTTCAGCTGGTAAGTTCAATCTGTAGGCTACCCTGCCTATCTTCTCAGTAACTTCGAAAGGTCCGACGTATCGTGGATTGAGTTTGCCGCGTTTGCTAAAACGGACCACACCCTTCCAGGGCGAAACTTTGAGTAGCGCTCGATCCCCAACTTGAAATTCGAGTAGTTTTCTATCTTTATCGGCGTATGCTTTCTGACGGTCACGAGCTGCCGCCATGCGTTGTCGTATTTGAGCAATCTTTTCAGTAGTATCAACTACCATTTCTGGACCTGTGATTTGACTATCTCCCACCTCTGCCCAACAGAGAGGTAACCGGCATTTACGCCCGTACAATGCCTCGAATGGTGCAGCTTTAATGCTGGTGTGGTAGCTGTTGTTGTACGAAAATTCCACAAGTGGCAGATGTTTTTCCCAGCCATTGCCAAAGTCAATTACGCACGCACGAAGCATGTCTTCTAGAGTTTGAATAGTGCGCTCAGACTGCCCATCTGTCTGAGGATGATAAGCTGTGCTCATGTCTAAACGAGAACCAAAAGATTTGTGCATTGCTTGCCACAATTCTGAAGTAAAACGTGCGTCACGATCAGAGATAATAGAGGTTGGCACCCCGTGCCTCGAAACCACTTCTTTTAAGTAGATGTCTGCTAAGGTAGAGAACTTGTCTGTTTCTTTAATAGCCAGGAAGTGAGCAGACTTTGTGAGTCGATCAACGATCACCCAAATAGTATCATTTCCGCGCTGAGATCTAGGTAAGCCTGTAACAAAATCCATGGAAATTTGTTCCCATTTCCATTGTGGTATCTCAGGTTGTTGGAGTGGGCCTGATGGTTTCTGGTATTCTGCCTTGACTCTCGCACAAGTCAAGCATTTGCTAACGTATGTTGCTATATGGGCCTTCATGCTAGGCCACCAGTATGTAGTTTTGATATCGTGGTACATTTTATCCGAACCTGGATGTACCGAGTAGCGAGACTTATGAGCTTCATCCATTACAAGCTCGCGTAGGTTACCATAGAGTGGGACCCAAATGCGTCCTGTGACATGGTAAGCACCATCTTCCTTCCGTTCTAAGCGTTGCCTTGAGCCACGTAGGGCTTCAGCCCTGACGTTTTCTGGTTTCAATGCTTCTACCTGAGCATTTCGTATCTGGGAAGGAAGACTGGACTGTATTGTGAGTTGTAAAGCTCGCACGCGCTTAGGCGTGGTGTCCTTTCGACTGAGGGCGTCAGCCACAACATTGGCTTTGCCTGGATGGTACCTGATTGAGCATTCGTAGTCGTTTAGCAGTTCGACCCACCGTCGTTGTCGCATATTCAGTTCCTTCTGTTGGAATATATGTTCGAGGCTTCTGTGGTCAGTGTAGATAGCACATTTGGTACCGTACAAGTAGTGTCACCATATCTTAAGTGCAAAGACGACCGCTCCCAGCTCTAGGTCGTGTGTAGTGTAATTCCGTTCGTGAATCTTAAGTTGGCGCGAAGCATAAGCAATGACTTTATCCCTTTGCATCAATACACATCCAAGACCCTGGATAGATGCATCGCAATAGACTACAAAATCGTCCGTGCCTTTAGGCAAAGAGAGGATAGGTGCGCTACAGAGTCTATCCTTTAAGTGCTGGAACGCTGTTTCCTGTGCATTACCCCAACGATAAACAACACCCTTCTGCGTCAGTAGTGTAAGCGGCTGAGCAATCTTTGAGAAGTCTTTGATGAACCGTCTGCAATAACCCGCCAAACCCAAGAATTGGCGTATTTCTGTTGGTGTGCGAGGTGCAGGCCAGTTCTTGATCGAATCCACCTTGGATGGATCAACATGGATCCCATCCTTGTTTACCACGTGGCCTAGAAAGTGGGCTTCACGAAGCCAGAAGTCGCATTTTGAAAACTTAGCGTATAACTGTTCCGTTCGAAGAAGTTCCAAAATAAGTCGTAAGTGCTGCTCGTGTTCCTCCTGACTCTTCGAATAGATCAGGATGTCGTCGATGAAAAGAATGACAAACTTGTCGAGATAAGGTTTACACACCCTGTTCATAAGATCCATGAAAACCGCAGGCGCGTTCGTTAGCCCGAATGGCATGACCAGAAACTCGTAATGGCCATAGCGTGTTCTGAATGCTGCTTTGGAGACGTCCTCATCCCGGACTCTCAGTTGATGATACCCTGACCTTAGGTCAATCTTCGAGTAATAGCTCGACCCTTGCAACTGGTCGAATAAATCGTCGATGCGTGGAAGAGGATAGCGATTCTTCACAGTCACCTTGTTCAATTCGTGGTAGTCTATACACATGCGGAAGGTACCGTCCTTCTTCTTTACAAATAGTACTGGAGCTCCCCAAGGCGAAGAGCTAGGACGTATGAAACCCTTTTCCAAGAGTTCTTGTAGTTGTTTAAACAGTTCTTCCAGTTCCGTTGGAGCTAAGCGATAAGGTGCTCGAGCTATAGGTGCTGCTCCTGGAGCTAGCTCGATCTGAAATTCAACCTGACGATGAGGCGGTAACCCAGGTAGCTCTTCAGGAAACACTTGAGGAAAATCGCGTACTACAGGGATATCCTCAATCTTTTTCTCTTTCTTCGACGTATCAGTAACGAGTGCTAAAATAGCTGTGTGGCCCTTACGTAAACACTTCTGAGCCTTCAAGAAAGAAATGATGCCACTCACGACACCACTCTTGTCGCCTTGAACTTCGAGAGGTTCTTTACCAGAACGGGGAATACGAATGATCTTCTCCTTGCATAGGATCTCTGCTTGTTGTTGGGATAACCAATCCATACCGATGACGATGTCGAAACTACTCAGAGTTATAGGAATGAGGTCGATAAAGAAAGTCTGACCAGCGAGGATAAGATTACAACCTTGAACTATGTGTGTGGCCTCTAAACTTTTACCGTTAGCTAACTCTACGACATGTTTGGTGTTCAAAAGTGTGGGTGCGCGTTTAAGCATTTGACTAGTTTTCAGAGACATATAACTGGTATCCGCACCCGAATCAAATAATACAGTAACATAAAAGTCGTCGAGAAGAAACTTACCCATAATCACATTAGGATCGTTCCTTGCATCAGCCTGACCAATCACAAATGCACGACCCCTAGCACCATTGTTGTTGTTTCCCCCATTGTTGTTGTTCCCATTGCCCTGGTTGTTGTTGTTATTCTGATTCTGGTTTAACTGTGGGCAATCACGTTTGAAATGACCTTCAACCCCACACTGGAAACACCCCCGGTTCCCTCGCTGTGGCTGTTGTTGCTGGTTCTGTGGAGCTGGTAGTGGGAGTTGCTGATTCTGATTTGCAGGTCGCGCACTCCTGCAGTCTTTAGCTTCATGCCCTAACTTGAAACATCTCTGACAACGTTCCTTGCGACACCGTCCACTGTGATGTCTGTTGCACCTATTACATAGTGGGTGAATTCCCCGATATCCACCCTGTCCACCAGACGACTGCTGACTCGGACCCTGATAATCATTGGTCTTGCGTTGCTGAGCTTGAGACTGAACGGTAGCTGAACCTTTGCTGGAATCCCCCTCCCATTTCCGCTTGTTGTCACTGGGAGTAGCAGGAGTAACTGAAGTAGTAGCGGTAGTAGTACTGACGCGTTTAGGCAACTTGTTCTGCTCCACCGCCTGATCCGTGAGACGGTGAGCCAACTGGACAACCTGCTGGTAGGTGGCAAGGTTTGCTGAAGTCACATGACTTTGGATCTCTGGCACTAGACCACCGAGATAAAGTTCGATACGCTTAGCTGGAGGGTCCACCATAGTAGGACACAGTAATGCTAGCTCTTTTGATCTCTTTGTATACGCCTCAATCTCTGACCCCGTCATCTTGAGGTTAAAGAACTCGACCTCCAGCTTATGAATGTCGTCGCGACTGCAGCACTCCTCCTTGATCATTTCCTTAAAGTTGTTCCATGGGGTGGCGTTAGCAGCAACCAACCCCAGTATTTGGACCTGAGCTTTCCACCATGTGAGGGCTAAACCCTCGAGAGTACCAGTAGCATACTTCACCCTTCGTGCCTCAGGGCATTCACACATTTCAAACACAGACTCTAGCTTCTCGAACCAGTGGAGAAGACCTACGGCTCCTTCAGTGCCGCTGAAAGTAGTTGGACGACAGTCCATGAAAGTTTTGAAAGTGCAAACAGGTGGTTGACCTGTTGTGTAAGAATCAGAGTAAGGTTAAACACAAGAGTTGGTTTAGGAGCGTAGGATCTAAAGATCCTAGCGTGAGTTACAACTGCAGGGTATACCTCCTGCTTGAGCGGCTGCAACTGCCGCAACAACTTGTTCGTTAATGAGAGCCGTCAACTGGGCTTGTGTCATGTTGATACGTCCAGACATGATCTTCATAGTAAAGATAACATAAGTAAGAGAGGTTCGCGAATAGTGCGATGACAGAAGAGAGTGAGCACACAAGTATTCTCAAGCAATAACATATAGTAGGTTCTGTAATCTAAGCATACCACGAGCAAAGTTCTAGGTAATTCTAGCAAGTAGGTAAAGTAACATGAATAGTAGTACCTATGATGTTGAGCCTTGCACGTGGAGCGAAGCGTCGTTGTGGATCGTTGAGCACTGTTCTGGTTATAGTTTGGTTTTAACAAAATCATTTTCCCCTTATTAAAACCGAGTTCTCTATAACCAATGGCTCTGATACCAATCTGTCACACCCCCAAAATCCACACGCGGAGTATCACCGCTTGGAGGCGTGACTGACCAGGATCAAGCCACCAATCATATCAAACATAATGAGTATCAAATGTCATTTAAACCAAACGATATGAAAGGTGTTCAAACAAAACATGTTAAGTGTATAGCGGAAGCATAAAATGTAAACCCAACGTAAGTAGTAAGTTCAAATGTTTAAATGTTTCATCATAAGATTCACAATCTGTGCCCACAACGACCTGCTTCTCCCTGTGCAAGCTCCATATGTACCTAAGGTCCTACAAGGCATGCAGCAGAGAGTCAACAACTAGTTGAGCGAGTTCACAGTTAATAGTTCAGTAATAGTAATGGTATAGTAAACCTTGTATTCGTTCATTTAGTCATGTGTCATATTAGTTCATATCGCGGCCCTCTAGGCATGTGTGCGATGATTAGGGGAAACTTCCCGAGTATTCTAGACTAGGTATATTTGTATCGCGGCCACCCGGCATGTGTACGAAGTTTTAATGTATAGTTCGCGGCCTTCCTAGGCATGTGTGCGAAGATTAGTCATATTATCGCGGCCACCCCTGGCATGTGTGCGAAGATCAGTCATATTATCGCGGCCAATCCCCGGCGTGTGTGCGAAGATCAGTTCTATTAGTATCACTAGTCTAGCCGTATCTTATCAATAATCCTTCCTCTCCCGAGGACCATATAACTAAGTTCCATAAACTAGGTAAGTACAAGTAAATAATCCAAACCCATTCCCACCCCGGGAATCCCATGCCTTGGCTGTGTGAACTCACCTTGGTTTGCTCGGTATGCTAAGTATGTGCTCAAAGTAAATCAATCACGTCCTAGAGTACGTACGTATACATAATCAGTTTGTGTTCAAGTTGTTCACGTATAAACATGTAGCACGTATTCACAATCATATACAAGATGGTTACACTTAACAGCAGTTAAATATTCCAGTTAACACTTAACAGAATTAACTCAAGTTACTGTGCTGATTACACATATCGGCGAAACACAACAGTTGGCGAAACACATAAGTTGGCGAAACACATCTCCTGTTTCGTCGTGGTCATGTTTGGCGAAACAGAAGTCTAATTCGTCGACTGCCTTTGGTGAAACACTTTCTGTTTCGCCGAGAGTTCTGTTTCGTCAAACAGATCAGTTACGTCATATCAGTTACGAAATCATACAGAAAACCCTAGTTGCCGTCATCATCTAAACAGCAATCGTGCAGAAATCATTTAACGTATCATCATTATCCAATCATTGATACAATATAGTAATCATTCATATTCATGTATCTTAGTCTCATGTATTACCTCCAACACATCGTATCATATCGAGTTTACGTAATACGTTCATGCGAAATCCTTTCCTATGTATATATGTGTATTATTAGTTTAACGACGAGCAAAACATATGATATCTACAGAACAGCAAACCCTGATAATGAACATATTAATCAGTTTCACAAACAACATCGATACGTGACCTCCAATTCTGCAAACCCTAACTATGATTATCATGCGGATCGATCGATAGAACGGAATACACATTTAACACATAACAATCAGAACATAAACAATCGATCAACATCCGATATAACTCAAACAAATCAAACAAGAATTAACACTAACCGCAATGACAACGTATGATCAATCTAGCGGGTTTCGGAGTAACACAAGGTTGCCGTCACAGTGAGGGAGCTCTAGGGTTTCGGTTGTTATGATGAAAGTGTGAAACTGATGTTGTTTTACGTATTAAAACTAGAAATAACATGTTGGGCCCGAACTGGGCTTCGGCGGATCTGGGCTTGGCGAAACACACTATTTCGTCGAGATGTAGATGGCGAAACAGGTTCTGTTTCGTCGGAACTGGTTATGGCGAAACACTCTTGTGTTTCGTCGGGTTCTTTTATAGTTTAACAGTTTAAGTTTCTCAAACAGTATACATGCTATACAATCAAACACATAATCATGTAAACACAATCGTTTATTATAACACAAGTGCACAGTTACAAGTCAGTCAAGTCAATCAACTAAACAGTCAAAGTCAACGTGCATTAAATGCGAATATGAAAGTCGGAAACTCGAGTTGTCACATCGAGTTACAGGAACAATGGCCAAAACAACCACCCAACAATGGAATCATCGAGCGAAAACACTTGACAACCTCCTAGAAGCAGCTTTTCTTGCCACCAGACCTTTCTCCATCAATTAGGAATCGGATGCCGTCACTAAACACATTCCTTAAGTTGTAGCCATTTGTTGAGTGTTTTTTTTTGCGTCTAATCCGCATATATATCACCATTGCCCTTGATTTTCTTGTCTGTATATCTCTTAAATGTCAACATATACACCTGTGATTTAGTTTATAAAGATTTTTCAATGCCGAGAACCTCGATCAGAGAGTAAAAAAGGCGTAAGGTTCACAATGGAGTAATATTAAAATGAGATATACCAGGCTAGTATTTGAGTTACAGGAACAAGGCCAAACCAACCACCCAAGAATGGAATCGTCGAGCGAAAACACGTGACAACCTCCTAGAAGCAGCTTTTCTTGCCACCAGACCTTTCTCCATCAATTAGGAATCTGATGCCGTCACTAAACACATTCCTTAAATTGTAGCCATTTGTTGAGTGTTTTTTTTTTGGTGTCTAATCCGCATATATATATATATATATATATATATATATATATATATATATATATATATATATATCACCATTGCCTTTAATTTTCTTGACTGTATATCTCTTAAATGTCAACATATACACGTGTGATTTAGTTTACGAAGATTTTTCAATGCCGAGAACCTCGATCAGAGAGTAAAAAAGGGGTAAGGTTCACAATGGTGTAAAATTAAAATGGGATATACCGGGCTAGGATTCGAGTTACAGGAACAAGGGCCAAACCAACCACCCTAGAATGGAATCATCGAGCGAACACACTTGACAACCTCCTAGAAGCAGCTTTTCTTGCCACCAGACCTTTCTCCATCAATTAGGAATCTGATGCCGTCCCTAAACACATTCCTTAAATTGTAGCCATTTATTGAGTGTTCTTTTTTTTTTTGTGTCTAATCTGCATATATATCACCATTGCCCTTGATTTTCTTGAGTGTATATCTATTAAATGTCAACATATACACGTGTGATTTAGTTTACGAAGATTTTTCAATGCCGAGAACCTCGATCTGAGAGTAAAAAAGGCGTAAGGTTCATAATGGTGTAAAATTAAAATGGGATATACCGGGCTAGGATTCGAGTTACAGGAACAAGGGCCAAACCAACCACCCAAGAATGGAATCGTCGAGCGAAAACACTTGACAACCTCTTAGAAGCAGCTTTTCTTGCCACCAGACCTTTCTCCATCAATTTGGAATCTGATGCCGTCACTAAACACATTCCTTAAATTGTAGCCATTTGTTGAGTGTTTTTTATGGTGTCTAATCCGCATATATATATATATAGGGGATGGATCATGAGAAAACTAGTTTAAATGAGAAAACCAAAAAACTAACCAAAAAAAGCATAAAAAAAACCTAAAAACATACCAAAATTTTTTTTTTTTTTTTACAATTTTTTATATAAAAATCGCTACTTTTTATGTATGGAAAAAAATTTTCAAAAAAAAAAAAAATTTTTTTTTTTTGGTTGTACTGCACATGTGCACTGTTACATAAAGCTTAAACCACTTAACCCACCCCCCACCGACACCCCCCAAAAACCTAAACCCCCCCACCCCCATCCCCACCCCCCAAAAACCTAAATTCACCCTCCCACCAAAAGCCTAACCCCCCCCCCACCCCCCAAAAACCTAAACCCCCCATCCCCCACCCTCCCGAAAACCTAATACTAAACCCTAAACATAAACCCGAAAAAAACCTAAACCCCCCCACCCCCCAAAAACCTAAACCCCCCTCCCTTCCACACCCAAAAACCTAATCCTAAACCCCCCACCCCCCAAAAACCTAAACCCCCCTCCCCCCCACACCCGAAAACCTAAAACTAAACCCTAAACATAAACCCGAAAAAAACCTAAACCCCCCTCCCCCACCCCCCAAAAACCTAAACCCCCCTCCCCCCCACACCAAAAAACCTAATCCTAATCCTAAACCTAAAAAAAAACCAACCCTAAAAGCTAAACTAGACTCAAAAAGCTAATTTTAAGCATCTAATGCAATTGTAGTACATGTTATATTGCACATGTGCACTACTATAATAATAGTATTGAAAACAAGACGACACCATAAATATTTTTTTATGTCATAAAAAATATGCTCGAATATACTTGAATGAAAGATACAAAAATTTGTGATCTTATGGTGCCATTTTTGTTTTAAAATGATAACGTATAGAGAAATGGGAAATGTTTGAAAAGTTATATATTTTTTTTTCCAATTTTACCCCTCCTTCATTAAAAGTCCCCCCCTCCTTCATTAAAAGTCTCCCCCCCTCCTTTTTAGGTGTTTTTAGTTAGTTTTCTAGTTTTCTCATTTATATCTAGTTTTCTCATGATCCTCTCCCTATATATATATATCACTATTTCCCTTGATTTTCTTGACTGTATATCTCTTAAATGTCAACATATACACGTGTGATTTAGTTTACGAAGATTTTTCAATGCCGAGAACTTCGATCACAGAGTAAAAAAGGTGTAAGGTTCACAATGGTGTAAAATTAAAATGGGATATACCGGGCTAGGATTCGAGTTACAGGAACAAGGGCCAAACCAACCACCCAAGAATGGAATCATCGAGCGAAAACACTTGACAACCTCCTAGAAGCAGCTTTTCTTGCCACCAGACCTTTCTCCATCAATTAGGAATCTGATGCCGTCCCTAAACACATTCCATAAATTGTAGCCATTTATTGAGTGTTTTTTTTGGTGTCTAATCTGCATATATATCACCATTGCCCTTGATTTTCTTGACTGTATATCTCTTAATTGTTAACATATACACGTGTGATTTAGTTTACGAAGATTTTTCAATGCCGAGAACCTCGATCAGAGAGTAAAAAAGGTGTCAGGTTCACAATGGTGTAAAATTAAAATGGGATATACCGGGCTAGGATTCGAGTTACAGGAACAAGGGCCAAACCAGCCACCCAAGAATGGAATCGTCGAGCGAAAACACTTGACAACATCCTAGAAGCAGCTTTTCTTGCCACCAGACCTTTCTCCATCAATTAGGAATCTGATGCCGTCACTAAACACATTCCTTAAATTGTAGCCATTTGTTGAGTGTTTTTTTTGTTGTCTAATCCGCATATATATCACAATTGCCCTTCATTTTCTTGACTGTATATCTCTTAAATGTCAACATATACACGTGTGATTTAGTTTATGAAGATATTTCAATGCCGAGAACCTCGATCAGAGAGTAAAAAAGGCGTAAGGTTCACAATGGTGTAAAATTAAAATGGGATATACCGGGCTAGGATTCAAGTTACAGGAACAAGGGCCAAACCAACCACCCAAGAATGGAATCGTCGAGCGAAAACACTTGACAACCTCCTAGAAGCAGCTTTTCTTGCCACCAGACCTTTCTCCATGAATTAGGAATCTGATGCCGTCACTAAACACATTCCTTAAATTGTAGCCATTTGTTGAGTGTTTTTTTGTTGTCTAATCCGCATATATATCACCAGTGCCCTTGATTTTGTTGACTGTATATCTTTTAAATGTCAACATATATCCGTGTGATTTAGTTTTGCGAAGATTTTTCAATGCCGAGAACTTCGATCAGAGAGTATAAAAGGCGGAAGGTTCACAATGGTGTAAAATTAAAATGGGATATACCGGGCTAGGATTCGAGTTACAGGAACAAGGGCCAAACCAATCACCCAAGAATGGAATCGTCAAGAGAAAACACTTGACAACCTCCAAGAAGCAGCTTTTCTTGCCACCAGACCTTTCTCCAACATTTATGAATCTGATGCCGTCACTAAACACATTCCTTAAAATGTAGCCATTTGTTGTGTGTTTTTTTTTTTGTGCCTAGTCCGCATATATATCACCATTTCCCTTGATTTTCTTGACTGTATATTTTCTTAAATGTCAACATATACAGGTGTGATTTAGTTTACGAAGATTTTTCAATGCCGAGAACCTCGATCAGAGAGTAAAAAAGGCGTAAGGTTCACAATGGTGTAAAATTAATATGGGATATACCGGGCTAGGATTCGAGTTACAGGAAAAAGGGCCAATCCAACCACCCAAGAATGGAATCGTCGAGCGAAAACACTTGACAACCTCCTACAAGCAGCTTTTCTTACCACCAGACCTTTCTCCATCAATTAGGAATCTGATGCCATCACTAAACACATTCCTTAAATTGTAGCCATTTGTTGAGTGTTTTTTTTTTTGTGTCTAATCCGCATATATATCACCATTGCCCTTGATTTTGATGACTGTATATCTTTTAAATGTCAACATATACACGTGTGATTTAGTTTACGAAGATTTTTCAATGCCGAGAACCTCGATCAAAGAGTATAAAAGGCGGAAGGTTCACAATGGTGTAAAATTAAAATGGGATATACCGGGCTAGGATTCGAGTTACAGGAACAAGTGCCAAACCAACCACCCAAGAATGGAATCGTCAAGCAAAAACACTTGACAACCTCCAAGAAGCAGCTTTTCTTGCCACCAGACCTTTCTCCATCAATTAGGAATCTTATGCCGTCACTAAACACATTCCTTAAATTGTTGCCATTTGTTGAGTGTTTTTTTTTGGTGTCTAATCCGCATATATATCACCATTTCCCTTGATTTTCTTGACTGTATATCTCTTAAATGTCAACATATACAGGTGTGATTTAGTTTACGAAGATTTTTCAATGCCGAGAACCTCGATCAGAGAGTAAAAAAGGCGTAAGGTTCACAATGGTGTAAAATTAAAATGGGATATACCGGGCTAGGATTCGAGTTACAGGAACAAGGGCCAAACCAGCCACCCAAGAATGGAATCGTCGAGCGAAAACACTTGACAACCTCCTAGAAGCAGCTTTTCTTGCCACCAGACCTTTCTCCATGAATTAGGAATCTGATGCCGTCACTAAACACATTCTTTAAATTGTAGCCATTTGTTGAGTGTTTTTTTTGTTGTCTAGTCCGCATATATATCACCATTGCCCTTGATTTTGTTGACTGTATATCTTTTAAATGTCAACATATAAACGTGTGATTTAGTTTACGAAGATTTTTCAATGCCGAAAACCTCGATCAGAGAGTATAAAAGGCGGAAGGTTCACAATGGTGTAAAATTAAAATGGAATATACCGGGCTAGGATTCGAGTTACAGGAACAAGGGCCAAACCAACCACCCAAGAATGGAATCGTCGAGCGAAAACACTTGACAACCTACTTGAAGCAGCTTTTCTTGCCACCAGACCTTTCTCCATGAATTAGGAATCTGATGCCGTCACTAAACACATTCCTTAAATTGTAGCCATTTGTTGAGTGTTTTTTTTTGTTGTCTAATCCGCATATATATCACCATTGCCCTTGATTTTGTTGACTGTATATCTTTTAAATGTCAACATATACACGTGTGATTTAGTTTACGAAGATTTTTCAATGCCGAGAACCTCGATCAGAGAGTATAAAAGGCGGAAGGTTCACAATGGTGTAAAATTAAAATGGGATATACCGGGCTAGGATTCGAGTTACAGGAACAAGGGACAAACCAACCACCCAAGAATGGAATCGTCAGGCGAAAACACTTGACAACCTCCAAGAGGCAGCTTTTCTTGCCACCAGACCTTTCTCCATCATTTATGAATCTGATGCCGTCACTAAACACATTCCTTAAATTGTAGCCATTTGTTGAGTGTTATTTTTGGTGTCTAATCCGCATATATATCACCATTTCCCTTGATTTTCTTGACGGTATATTTCTTAAATGTCAACATATACAGGTGTAATTTAGTTTACGAAGATTTTTCAATGCCGAGAACCTCGATCAGAGAGTAAAAAAGGCGTAAGGTTCACAATGGTGTAAAATTAATATGGGATATACCGGGCTAGGATTCGAGTTACAGGAAAAAGGGCCAAACCAACCACCCAAGAATGGAATCGTCGAGCGAAAACACTTGACAACCTCCTAGAAGCAGCTTTTCTTACCACCAGACCTTTCTCCATCAATTAGGAATCTGATGCCGTCACTAAACACATTCCTTAAATTGTAGCCATTTGTTGAGTTTTTTTTTGTGTCTAATCTGCATATATATCACCATTGCCCTTGATTTTGTTGATAGTATATCTTTTAAATGTCAACATATACATGTCTGATTTAGTTTACGAAGATTTTTCAATGCCGAGAACCTCGATCAGAGAGTATAAAAGGCGGAAGGTTCACAATGGTGTAAAATTAAAATGGGATATACCGGGCTAGGATTCGAGTTACAGGATCAAGGGCCAAACCAACCACCCCAGAATGGAATCGTCAAGCGAAAACACTTGACAACCTCCAAGAAGCAGCTTTTCTTGCCACCAGACCTTTCTCCATCAATTAGGAATCTGATGCCGTCACTAAACACATTCCTTAAATTGTTGTCATTTGTTGAGTGTTTTTTTTTTTGGTGTCTAATCCGCATATATATCACCATTTCCCTTGATTTTCTTGACTGTATATCTCTTAAATGTAAACATATACATGTATGATTTAGTTTACGATGACTTTTCAATGTCGAGAACCTCGATCAGAGAGTAAAAAAGGAGTAAGGTTTACAATGGTGTAAAATTAAAATTGGATATACCGGGCTAGGATTCGAGTTACAGGAAAAAGGGCCAAACCAACCACTCAAGAATGGAATCATCGAGCGAAAACACTTGACAACCTCCTAGAAGCAGCTTTTCTTACCACCAGACCTTTCTCCATCATTTAGGAATCTGATGCCGTCACTAAACACATTACATAAATTGTAGCCATTTGTTGAGTGTTTTTTTTGGTGTCTAATCCGCATATATATCACCATTGCCCTTGATTTTCTTAACTGTATATCTCTTAAATGTCAACATATACACGTGTGATTTACTTTACGAAGATTTTTCAATGCCGAGAGCCTCGATCAGAGAGTAAAAAAGGCGTAAGGTACACAATTGTGTAAAATTAAAATGGGATATACCGGGCTAGGATTCGAGTTACAGGAACAAGGGCCAAACCAACCGCCCAAGAATGGAATCGTCGAGCGAAAACACTTGACAACCTCCTAGAAGCAGCTTTTCTTTTCACCAGACCTTTCTCCATCAATTTAGAATCTGATGCCGTCACTAAACACATTCCTTAATTGTTGCCAATTGTTGAGTGTTTTTTTTTTGGTGTCTAATCCGCATATATATCACCATTGCCCATGATTTTCTTGACTGTATATCTCTTAAATGTCAACAAATACACGTGTGATTTAGTTTACGAAGATTTTTCAATGCCGAGAACCTCGATCAGAGAGTAAAAAAGGCGTAAGTTTCACAATGGTGTAAAATTAATATGGGATATACCGGGCTAGGATTCGAGTTACAGGAATAAGGGCCAAACCAACCACCCAAGAAATGGAATCGTCGAGCGAAAACACTTGACAACCTCCAAGAAGCAGCTTTTCTTGCCACCAGACCTTTCTCCACCAATTAGTGTTGGTGCACTACATCTGTCGACTTCGTCTTGTATCGAGTCTTAAAATAGATAGAATAGATCAGGGCTCGTAGAATGAGAATGAGAGAAAGTTATTAAGATTTCGCTTGAAGGAATGTGTGATGTAAAAGGTTTCGCTTGAAGCCTCAAGCGAAATCAACATGTTAAATTTCGCTTGAGCAGCTGAAGCGAAATCTCATAGTCTATATATAGGTGATCAGGTCAAGCGAAATCATAAGTTTTGTAGAGAGTGTTTTCCATACCGAGGTGCTGCCGGTGTGAGAACTGATTGTAATTGTTTTCTAATCAATACAAATCAGTGTTAAAGTGAAGATTAAGCTGTCTACACATCAAATACTTGTTTTCCGCACCTGTATTTGATAGAATTCCTCTGAACCGACTCGTCTAGGTCGTCAAACCGATCCTTACAATTGGTATCAGAGCTCAGGAGGAGGAGTTCTGCAAAATTCAGCCGAAATTCATCTTTTTCTCTTACTTCTACATCTTCTTTTATCAGTTCAGAAAATTTTCACGATCAAAATCATCTCAATTTCTCACGGATTGTTTAAAAGTACAAGATAACAAACCCTTGAATGTTTTACAGCCTAATTCGACCTAAAAGTGACTAAAATTGACCTCCGAATGGATTTCGCTTGAAGAACACAGTTTATTGGACGATTTCGCTTGAAGGTTCAAGCGACACTAACATTTCGCTTCAAAGATCAGTCATTTTCGCTTCAAGTATTTCGCTTCAAGATTCTCTTAAGACAATTTCGCTTCAAGGTTTTCGCTTCAGAGATTAGTGTGTTTCGCTTCAAGGATTTCGTTTGAGGGTTGTTTAGTTTGTCTATTTCGCTTGAAGGGTATCGCTTGAAAGTGTCTAAAACATGGATAACGATTTTCACAACGCATTTGCAACATCGCCTAGTTCATCTTCCATTGCTCAGAACATGAATTCAGAAAATGAAACGGGGACAACTCAGAAACCCCCGAAACTTATGGGAATTGAAGAATACTACGGATGGAAAGATAGATTCGAAAACTGGGTGCAGGCAAATCATTTGAGATCATGGGAATGTATTTTAACAAAGTATGCTCCACCAGTAACCGACATGCAGACTGAAAAACAGCTTTCAGATTTTAGTAAGGAAGAAAGGGAAATATACCGAGCTAAAAAGATGATGATTAGTTTACTTCAACAGGCCATCAAAGAAGACATCTTCATACTACTTCAACATGACAAAACATCACAATCAATATGGGATGCTCTAAAAATCAAGGTTGAAGGCAGTACGAGTATGATTAAAAGCAAGAAGGCATTGTTTAAAAAGGAATTTGATTTGTTCACAAGTTTGCCCGGAGAAGATACAAAGAAACTCATTGAACGATATTGTCACTTAGTGAGAACAATGTCAATGATGGGCATTAAAAAGGAAAATGATGAATGGGTGGATAAACTTGCTGATGCGTTACCTCAGACAGAGTGGGGAACTTATTTGATGATATTGAAGAATACTGGAGTTTATGATAGGTTGTCGATATCTCAGTTTATTGAAAAGATTGAAAGTCAGGATTTAGAACAGCAGAAGATCGCAAGGATGAATAATCCAAGTGGTCATCAAGATGTAAAGATGTATTACAAAGGTAGCATTCCGGTTCCAGAAGCTGAAAGAAGTCCGAAAATCCAGACTGCGTTTAGTGCTGGAGATTCTACAGAAAAGATTGATCAAAGCTCAAACAAAAGCAGCAGTGGATTTTCATCTTATCCAAGTGTCAATCCAAAGACTTCATCAGAAAGTTTTCAGTCTCAAAGCACAAAGATGGGAAATGGTTGTGTAATTCAATGCAACATAGCTCTAAATCTTCCAGAAGGTCAAAGTTTTTCTGAAGACATTGCGAAAGATCATATGGCATTACTTGGTTCCGTACTTATTTCATATGAAGGTTTAGTGGCTGGTCGAATTGGAAATCCTATGCTTACCAAAGAAGATTACGACCAGATAGATGCCGAAGAGATGGAACTAATGGATATCAAATGGTGTCTTGCAAGTGTTCTAAGACGTGCTGAAAAGTTCAAGACAATTACCGGGAGAAATGATTTTCTTGATGCTTGTGTTTCTACTTTAGGTTTTGATAAATCTAAAGTTACTTGTTTCAGGTGCAGAGAAAAAGGTCATTTTAAACGGGAGTGCAAGAACAGAGAAGTTAGTGGTGCTCAGAATCCATTTGGCAAAGATGACTACTATCGGAAAGCCATTTATCAACAAGTTGGTCAGTCACAAGATTCACAAACTGCTCATGGTAGAAAAATTGAGGATTCAAAAAGAGGATGTTTGGTAGATTTCAACTGGAGCAATTATATATCTTCTGATAGCAAAGCATGCATAGTTGATCAAGATGATGAGATATTACCTGAAGGTTTCAGTTGGGATATGTTTGTTGATGAAAAGGGTGACTTCAAAGCTTTCATTGCAAAGATTGTCAGAGAACCAGACTTATTTGCAACCTGGATGAGATCTATTGGTGAAACAATGAAAGAATAGTCAGTTACATCTGATGAAAGCTCAGAAAGTGTTGATGCAGATTCATTAAGTACAGATGAAAGTATGCTAAATGATATTTCTCCAGAAAAGGAAGCTACATTTGATCAAACACCATCTGATTCTGGTGTATCAGAAGATGATTCTGAAAAATCAGTACAGTTTGATAAAACACCGATTGATAGCAGCAGTGATGATGAGGAGGAAAAATATGTTAATGTTGCAAAATCTCATTTATCTCCTGAAAGTTTTCATTTCTATTTTGCAGATCACATGGAGAAACTAAAGGAGAAACAAGCTGTTAAAGAACAAAAACAGAATGAGGAAGTTAAAGTAGTTGTTGAAGAAAAGGTGACTGAAGCTGAGAAAGTAACTGATGAAGAAAAAGTGATTGAAGTGATAAAAACAATTGAGATTGAAAAGATTGTTGAAGTTGAAAAGCCTTGCAAGAAGTGTTTGGAAGCCTGCAAAAATTGTGAAGAAAAAGATGTGACTCTGTTTGATAGAGAAAGATTGATAGAAAAGTTACTATCTGATATCAGCTATGTGAAAGAATCATATAATGTGTTGAACAGAACAGTGACAGGTCTTCAAACAACGAATTCTGAAAGAGAAAAGGCGTTAACGATGACGAATTCTACGCTAATGGCAAAACAAAAGGCAATTAATCATTACATTGAAGAAAATGCTAATCTAAAGCAAGAATTGGAGAAAGAAAAGATCGAGAATGAAATGATCAGAAGGTTATTACTGAGTTATTCTTGTTCTGATTATGTTATTGATCGAGTTTATCCAACTGTTGCAGGTTTTGAAGCATTTCAGGATGAAAAGACAAAGAATGAGACTGGTAAGAAATCGACTGTTAAATACAACAAGTGTCCGCCTCCTATCTGGGAAGGGTATTCTCCTAGAAAACCAAATGAGGAACAAGTTGAAAAAGCAGTTAATATAAAGTTAAAATCCGAGACAACTGAAGTTTTACCAGATAACATTGACATCACATTTACCGCGTCTGATACTGATCATGAGTCTGAGTTAATCAAAAGGGTGGTTGATCAGGTGTTGGATACTGAGGAGGTGTCTGAGTCAAAGTTTGAGTCTGGGTGTTCAAGTTCGTCAGTCAACAGTTCAAAATCGTCGGAAAAACGGTCTTATAGTAAAGAATTTTTGTTATCAAAAGCAAATTTGGATGAGGAAACATTTAAAGTTGCATATACTTTAAATGGTTCTGACAAATTATACTATGATGAAGAGTTTCCGATGGATAGTGTTAGATTTGACAAGATCAAAAAGGTTTTCAAAATCACAGAAATTAATATTTCTGACACTAAAAATTTAAATCTTAACGAAAAACTTAAAAAATACACTTCAAGAGTTCAACAAAGGTTAAACAAGAAAAAAGGGAAAAAGGATTACAATTTTAGTTCTGGTTTTCAAAAGAAAACAAACCAAAATTGTAATTACAAAAGAAAAGGTTTAGGTTTTATTAAGCAAGAAAGTTACAGAAATGTAAACAATTCTAAACTAAAAACAGAATTTGTTTCAGGTGGAAGTGTTGAAGATGAACAGAAGAAACCTTTCTGGAAAGAAACAAATCAGGAGTTTCTTGTTGAAAGAAAAAGAACAGGAACTGGAGTTTTTCATTCAAGAGACATTCCAAGAGATACAAGAACTTGTTTTCAATGTCAAGTTGTTGGACACATCGCTCACAATTGTCCAAACAAAGTCAACAAAAAACAGGGAGTCTCTGAAAAACTTAAAGAAAAAATGGTTGAAAAGAATGAATCACCAACTAAAAACTTCAAACTTTCTGACAATTCAAAGAATGAAGTTGGTGAAAATTCTAAAAAGATGTACAAAAAGAAGGCAAAAGACAACCAAACATGGGTTGTTAAGAAATCGGTTGATAGTTCTGACAATGAATCTGATTCCACAAAATCAGAGGAGTCACAAGATGAGATTAACGATTTGTTGAATGATGCTGATATTAAATCAATGAGTGTGAAAGAGATTCAACAAATGGTTGGTAAAATAGAAATCTCAGATTTTGATATTGAAAAAACATTCAATGGAAATGTTAAGAAAATTTTCAAGAAAATGCTTGATGGGAAAGTAAAGGGGGTTAAAGATTTTTATGCAACTAAAAAGGCAACATACAACCCTACTGCCCAGGAATTGGAAGCCACCAAGTCAAATAAGACTTGGGTGGAAGTGTGCTTTCCATGATAGTCTTAGGACTATGCCGGAGATCCCAAGTTTATATCGTGGATCAGGAATCGGCATCTTTCTAGTATTTGAAGATTTTAGTTGAAAATTTTGATAGTGTTTGAATGTTTACAGGTTGAAGGACTACGCCGGAGCTTCCAAGTTGGTTAATGCGAAGCAGGAATCGGCATTCTGATTGGTAAAATGGTGATGTAGACGTAATATTCCTACAAGAGGTTTTTGTGTTTTTACAAGTGATTATTTTTACAATTGGTTTAGAGTTTGCTTGAATGCAAATGGTAAATCAGGGACATTAATTTGTACTTGATTTACTATATATGTCAAGAGATGAACAATGTGATGAACCATACCACGAATCATAAAAGGTTAATCAACACAAATTCATTTTCCGGAAAAATCATTTTGATTAAAACAAACTTAAGTGTTTTGAGATCTAAATGAGAAAATGGTTTGTGATAGGGGAAGTTCTGATTGTTTATGCCGAGTGAATGGTGATTTGATGTGATTCAGTGTCAGTTGTCAAATTTTTGTACAGTTTATTTTCAAATTTCCTAAAATGTGTTTGCATTTTAGGGGGAGTAAGTTTTTTTTAGAAAATCCAAAAACATTTGAAAATTTGAAAAAGACAAAAACATGATAAAATTCAAAAATGAGTTTTTGTTGCGTAAAAGAGGAAATGATAGTACATCAGTGGACTATCACGACATGCTAAAGAAATGTAAAGTAAAAATGTGATAAACGGTCTCACTGTGGATGTGTCAGTAGGTTTTTACACATTTAGTAGATTGTGACGAGATATAAACCTAAAATTCAAACTTGCTTGTTCTGTGGGTTAACAAAACTGCTTGGATATATAGGTAACCCCTGAAATCTTGTTTGAAAGGTCCCTTATTCTGAGATACTAGGTCTTTATGCTCAGTGATATCTGGGGTATTATCCTGGGACTTCTGATTTTGCGGAAGCAATGGCCTAGTCCCCGGAGAATACTTTACATTTGCTTGAAACATAGCATCGCCCTCAGCAAGCTGATGAAACAATAAAATTGATAGTCGCTGCTGTTGTAATGCAAAAGATCCTCTAAAGGGGACACACCAAAAGTCGAAGCCGTCATCTCTCTGCGTATCGAAAGATCGACCTGAGCTCTCACGGCCCTCGTACTATAATTTATTCCCCTGACAGATATCATCTGTGGTATACTCACCTGTAAGACTGAATATTGGGATCTGGATACGGGAGTATATTCAAGTAGTGGGACACACGGATAAGTTCAAGTGTTTAAAACATTAATATTGTATCTCGGATCAGTTGAACTTTGTGTGAGAATTTAAGTGGACAAATATACTGACAATCTAAGTGAATTGTTTAGAACTTAAAATGTAATGAAGCTTAACGGTGTTGGTGATATGTCTCAAAAACTGATATGATCCTCTTGCACGAACTCACAAAAATATTGTTTGTAAATACATTAAAAAATCCAAAAAGATTTTCAGTGTGTTTTAGCATAAAATTTTGAAAAATTCAAAAAGATTTTCGACAACTGATATTGGAAAGCTGATTGTCAAAATTTTAAGTGCTAAACATGATGACTTGTTTGAGAGGGGGAGTGAATCTAAAAATGCTAAAAGGTTTGATAAATCCTTCATTTGGTTCATCATTGATTGGTGATAAGAGAGAGAGTTATCTGATTATATCAGATTGTTGGTGTTTTTAACTTGTTAAAGTTAGAAAATTTATTTCTGGGTTAAGATTGTTACAGGTGAGCCAGGTTAATTCATTCAAAGTTTACTAAAGTCAGACTCTGATCATGAATCTAAAAAGTTTGCTAGCTGCTGATGCTGATGAACTTAAGGAATCAAGAGATCTGATCAAGAGAATTATATAAAAGCCAGGCAATGATCTTGTAGACAAAGAAAGTCAGACATTGATCCTAAAGCAGATGTTGCTGAAGAACAAATGAATGCCAGCAAATCGTGAGGGGGAGTCTGATAGAACCAGGAGATTCTTAAGAAGAAGAAGATAAAAGAGAGAAAAGCCCAAAGACTGATCAAGACTGAAGATGTGAAGACACAGCATTGGTGTGACTCGATAGTCGACTCGTCAACATCTGAGGGGGAGTCTGTTGGTGCACTACATCTGTCGACTTCGTCTTGTATCGAGTCTTAAAATAGATAGAATAGATCAGGGCTCGTAGAATGAGAATGAGAGAAAGCTATTAAGATTTCGCTTGAAGGAATGTGTGATGTAAAAGGTTTCGCTTGAAGCCTCAAGCGAAATCAACATGTTAAATTTCGCTTGAGCAGCTGAAGCGAAATCTCATAGTCTATATATAGGTGATCAGGTCAAGCGAAATCATAAGTTTTGTAGAGAGTGTTTTCCATACCGAGGTGCTGCCGGTGTGAGAACTGATTGTAATTGTTTTCTAATCAATACAAATCAGTGTTAAAGTGAAGATTAAGCTGTCTACACATCAAATACTTATTTTCCGCACCTGTATTTGATAGAATTCCTCTGAACCGACTCGTCTAGGTCGTCAAACCGATCCTTACAATTAGGAATTTGATGCCGTCACTAAACACATTCCATAAATTGTAGCCATTTGTTGAGTGTTTTTTTTGGTGTCTAATCCGCATATATATCACCATTGCCCTTGATTTTCTTGACTGTATATCTCTTAAATGTCAACATATACACGTGTGATTTACTTTACGAAGATTTTTCAATGCCGAGAACCTCGATCAGAGAATAAAAAAGGCGTAAGGTACACAATGGTGAAAAATTAAAATGGGATATACCGGGCTAGGATTCGAGTTACAGGAACAAGGGCCAAACCAACCGCCCAAGAATGGAATCGTGGAGCGAAAACAGTTGACAACCTCCTAGAAGCAGCTTTTCTTGCCACCAGACCTTTCTCCATCAATTTAGAATCTAATGCCGTCACTAAACACATTCCTTAAATTGTAGCCATTTGTTGAGTGTTTTTTTTTTTGTGTCTAATCCGCATATATATCACCATTGCTCTTGATTTTCTTGACTGCATATCTCTTAAATGTCAACATATACACGTGTGATTTAGTTTACGAAGATTTTTCAATGCCGAGAACCTCGATCAGAGAGTAAAAAAAGGCGTAAGGTTCACAAGGGTGTAAAATTAAAATGGGATATACCGGGCTAGGATTCGAGTTACAGGAACAAGGGCTAACCCAACCACCCAAGAATGGAATCATCGAGCGAAAACACTTGACAACCTCCTAGAAGCAGCTTTTCTTTCCACCAGACCATTCTCCATCAATTAGGAATCTGATGCTGTCACTAAACACAATCCTTAAATTGTAACCATTTGTTGAGTGTTTTTTTTGTTGTCTAATCCGCATATATATATCACCATTGCCCTTGATTTTCTTGACTGTATATCTCTTAAATGTCAACGTACACACGTGTGATTTAGTTTACGAAGATTTTTCAATGCCGAGAACCTCGATCAGAGAGTAAAAAAGGCGTAAGGTTCACAATGGTGTAAAATTAAAATGGGATATACCGGGCTAGGATTCGAGTTACAGGAACAAGGGCCAAACCAACCGCCCAAGAATGGAATCATCGAGCGAAAACACTTGACAACCTCCTAGAAGCAGCTTTTCTTTTCACCAGACCTTTCTCCATCAATTTAGAATCTGATGCCGTCACTAAACACATTCCTTAAATTGTTGCCAATTGTTGAGTGTTTTTTTTTGGTGTCTAATCCGCATATATATCACCATTGCCCTTGATTTTCTTGACTGTATATCTCTTAAATGTCAACAAATACACATGTGATTTAGTTTACGAAGATTTTTCAATGCCGAGAACCTCGATCAGAGAGTAAAAAAGGTGTAAGTTTCACAATGGTGTAAAATTAATATGGGATATACCGGGCTAGGATTCGAGTTACAGGAAAAAGGGCCAATCCAACCACCCAAGAATGGAATCGTCGAGCGAAAACATTTGACAACCTCCTAGAAGCAGCTTTTCTTGCCACCAGACCTTTCTCCACCAATTAGGAATCTGATGTCGTCACTAAACACATTCCTTAAATTGTAGCCATTTGTTGAGTGTTTTTTTTTTGTGTCTAATCTGCATATATATCACCATTGCCCTTGATTTTCTTGACTGTATATCTCTTAAATATCAACATATACACATGTGATTTAGTTTACGAATATTTTTCAATGCCGAGAACCTTGATCAGAGAGTAAAAAAGGCGCAAGGTTCACAATGGTGTAAAATTAAAATGAGATATACTGGGCTAGGATTCGAGTTACAGGAACAAGGGCCAAACCAACCACCCAAGAATGGAATCGTCGAGCGAAAACACTTAAAAACCTCCTAGAAGCAGCTTTTCTTGCTACCAGATCTTTCTCCATCAATTAGGAATCTGATGCCGTCACTAAACACATTCCTTAAATTGTAGCCCTTTGTTGAGTGTTTTTTTTTGTCTAATCCGCATATATATCACCATTGCCCTTAATTTTCTTGACTGTATATATCTCTTAAATGTCAACATATACACGTGTGATTTAGTTTACGAAGATTTTTCAATGCCGAGAACCTCGATCAGAGAGTAAAAAAGTAGTAAGGTTCACAATGGTGTAAAATTAAAATGGGATATACCGGGCTAGGATTCGAGTTACAGGAACAAGAGCCAAACCAACCACCCAAGAATGGAATCGTCGAGCGAAAACACTTGACAACATCCTAGAAGCAGATTTTCTTGCCACCAGACCTTTCTCCATCAATTAGGAATCTAATGCCGTCGTTAAACACATTCCTTAAATTGCAGCCGTTTGTTGAGTTTTTTTTTTTGGTGTCTAATCCGCATATATATCACCATTGCCCTTGATTTTCTTGACTGTATATCTCTTAAATGTCAACATATACACGTGTGATTTAGTTTATGAAGATTTTTCAATTCCGAAAACCTCGATCATAGAGTAAAAAAGGCGTAAGGTTCACAATGGTGTAAAAATAAATGGGATATACCGGGCTAGGATTCGAGTTACAGGAACAAGGGCCAAACCAACCACCCAAGAATGGAATCGTCGAGCGAAAACAATTGACAACCTCCGAGAAGCAGCTTTTCTTGCCAACAGACCTTTCTCCATCAATTAGGAATCTGATGCCGTCACTAAGCACATTCCTTAAATTGTAACCATTTTTTGAGTGTTTTTTTTTTTTGTGTCTAATCCGCATATATATCACCATCGCCCTTGATTTTCTTGACTGCATATCTCTTAAATGTCAACATATACACGTGTGATTTAGTTTACGAATATTTTTCAATGCCGAGAACCTCGATCAGAGAGTAAAAATGGCGTAAGGTTCACAATGGTGTAAAATTAAAATGGGATATACCGGGCTAGGATTCGAGTTACAGGAACAAGGGCCCAACCAACCACCCAAGAATGGAATTGTCGAGTGAAAACAATTGACAACCTCCTAGAAACAGCTTTTCTTGCCACCAGACCTTTCTCCATCAATTAGGAATCTGATGCCGTCACTAAACACATTCCTTAAATTGTAACCATTTGTTGATTGTTTTTTTTGGTGTCTAATCCGCATATATATCACCATTGCCCTTGATTTTCTTGACTGTATATATCTTAAATGTCAACAAATACACGTGTGATATAGTTTACGAAGATTTTTCAATGCCGAGAACCTCGATCAGAGAGTAAAAAACGCGTAAGGTTCACAATGGTGTAAAATTAAAATGGGATATACCGGGCTAGGATTCGAGTTACAGGAACAAGGGCCAAACCAACCACCCAAGAATAGAATCGTCGAGCGAAAACACTTGACAACCTCCTAGAAGCAGCTTTTCTTGCCACCAGACCTTTCTCCATCAATTAGGAATCTGATGCCGTCGCTAAACACATTCCTTAAAATGTAGCCATTTGTTGAGTGTTTTTTTTTGGTGTCTAATGCGCATATATATCACCATTTTCCTTGATTTTCTTGACTGTATATATCTTAAAATGTCGACATATACACGTGTGATTTAGTTTACGAAGATTTTTCAATGCCGAGAACCTCGATCAGAGAGTAAAAATGGAGTAAGGTTTACAATGGTGTAAAATTAAAATGGGATATACTGGGCTTGGATTCGAGTTACAGGAACAAGGGCCAAACCAACCACCCAAGAATGGAAATGTCGAGCGAAAACACTTGACAACTTCCTAGAAGCAGCTTTTCTTGCCGCAGATTTTTTTCCATCAATTAGGAATCTGATGCCGTCACTAAACACATTCCTTAAATTGTAGCCATTTGTTGAGTGTTTTTTTTGATGTCTAATCCGCATATATATCACCATTGCCCTTGATTTTCTTGACTGTATATCTCTTAAATGTCAACAAATACACGTGAGATTTAGTTTACGAAGTTTTTTCAATGCCGAGAACCTCGATCAGAGAGTAAAAAAGGAGTAAGGTTCACAATGGTGTTAAATTAAAATGGGATATACCAGGCTAGGATTCGAGTTACAGGAACAAGGGCCAAACCAACCACCCAAGAATGGAATCGTCGAGCGAAAACACTTGACAACCTCCTAGAAGCAGCTTTTCTTGCCACCAGACCGTTCTCCATCCATTAGGAATCTGATGCCGTCACTAAACAAATTCCTTAAATTGTAGCCATTTGTTGAGTTTTTTTTTTTGGTGTCTAATCCGCATATATATCACCATTGCCCTTGATTTTCTTGACTGTATATCTCTTAAATGTCAACTTATACAAGTGTGATTTAGTTTATGAAGATTTTTCAATGCCGAGAACCTCGATCATAGAGTAAAAAAGGCGTAAGGTTCACAATGGTGTAAAATTAAAATGGGATATACCGGGCTAGGATTCGAGTTACGGGAACAAGGGCCAAACCAACCACCCAAGAATGGAATCGTCAAGCGAAAACACTTGATAACCTCCTAGAAGCAGCTTTTCTTGCCACCAGACCTTTCTCCATCAATTAGGAATCTGATGCCGTCACTAAACACATTCCTTAAATTGTAGCCGTTTGTTGAGTGTTTTTTTTTGGTGACTAATCCGCATATATATTACCATTGCCCTTGATTTTCTTGACTGTATATCTCTTAAATGTCAACATATACAAGTGTGATTTAGTTTATGAAGATTTTTCAATGCCGAGAACCTCGATCATAGAGTAAAAAAGGTGTAAGGTTCAAAATGGTGTAAAATTAAAATGGGATATACCGGGGCTAGGATTCGAGTTACAGGAACAAGGGCCAAACCAACCACCCAAGAATTGAATCGTCGAGCGAAAACACTTGACAACCTCCTAGAAGCAGCTTTTCTTGCCACCAGACCTTTCTCCATCAATTAGGAATCTGATGCCGTCACTAAACACATTCCTTAAATTGTAGCCATTTGTTGAGTTTTTTTTTGTGTCTAATCCACATATATATCACCATTGCCCATGATTTTCTTGACTGTGTATCTCTTAAATGTCAACATATACACGTGTGATTTAGTTTACGAAGATGTTTCAATGCCGAGAACCTCGATCAGAGAGTAAAAAAGGAGTAAGGTTCACAATGGTGTAAAATTAAAATGGGATATACCGGGCTAGGATTCGAGTTACAGGAACAAGGGCCAAACCAACCGACCAAGAATGGAATCGTCAAGCGAAAACACTTGACAACCTCCTAGAAGCAGCTTTTCTTGCCACCAGACCTTTCTCCATCAATTAGGAATCTGATGCCGTCACTAAACACATTCCTTAAATTGTAGCCATTTGTTGAGTTTTTTTTTTTGTGTCTAATCCACATATATATCACCATTGCCCTTGATTTTCTTGACTGTATATCTCTTAAATGTCAACATATACAAGTGTGGTTTAGTTTATGAAGATTTTTCAATGCCAAGAACCTCGATCATAGAGTAAAAAAGGCGTAAGGTTCACAATGGTGTAAAATTAAAATGGGATATACCGGGCTAGGATTCGAGTTACAGGAACAAGGGCCAAACCAACCACCCAAGAATGGAATCGTCGAGCGAAAACACTTGAAAACCTCCTAGAAGCAGCTTTTCTTGCCACCAGACCTTTCTCCATCAATTAGGAATCTGATGCCGTCACTAAACACATTCCTTAAATTGTAGCCATTTGTTGAGTGTTTTTTTTTGGTGACTAATCCGCATATATATCACCATTGCCCTTGATTTTCTTGACTATATATCTCTTAAATGTCAACATATACAGGTGTGGTTTAGTTTATGAAGATTTTTCAATGCCGAGAACCTCGATCATAGAGTAAAAAAGGCGTAAGGTTCACAATGGTGTAAAATTAAAATGGGATATACCGGGCTAGGATTCGAGTTACAGGAACAAGGGCCAAACCAACCATCCAAGAATGGAATCGTCGAGCGAAAACACTTGACAACCTCCTAGAAGCAGCTTTTCTTGCCACCAGACCTTTCTCCATCAATTAGGAATCTGATGCCGTCACTAAACACATTCCTTAAATTGTAGCCATTTGTTGAGTGTTTTTTTTTGGTGACTAATCCGCATATATATCACCATTGCCCTTGATTTTCTTGACTGTATATCTCTTAAATGTCAACATATACAAGTGTGATTTAGTTTATGAAGATTTTTCAATGCCGAGAACCTCGATCATAGAGTAAAAAAGGCGTAAGGTTCACAATGGTGTAAAATTAAAATGGGATATACCGGGATAGGATTCGAGTTACAGGAACAAGGGCCAAACCAACCACCCAAGAATGGAATCGTCGAGCGAAAACACTTGACAACCTCCTACAAGCAGCTTTTCTTGCTACCAGACCTTTCTCCATCAATTAGGAATCTGATGCCGTCACTAAACACATTCCTTAAATTGTAGCCATTTGTTGAGTGTTTTTTTTGGTGTCTAATCCGCATATATATCACCATTGCCCTTGATTTTCTTAACTGTATATCTCTTAAATGTCAACATATACACGTGTGATTTAGTTTACGAAGATTTTTCAATGCCGAGAACCTCGATCAGAGAGTAAAAAAGGCGTAAGGTTCACAATGGTGTAAAATTAAAATGGGATATAACGGGCTAGGATTCAAGTTACAGGAACAAGGGACAAAAAACCAACCACCCAAGAATAGAATCGTCGAGCGAAAACACTTGACAACCTCCTAGAAGCAGCTTTTCTTGCCACCAGACCTTTCTCCATAAATTAGGAATCTGATGCCGTCACTAAACACATTCCTTAAATTGTAGCCATTTGTTGAGTGTTTTTTTTGGTGTCTAATCCGCATATATATCACCATTGCCCTTGATTTTCTTGACTGTATATCTCTTAAATGTCAACAAATACACGTGTGATTTAGTTTACAAAGATTTTTCAATGCCGAGAACCTCGATCAGAGAGTAAAAAAGGAGTAAGGTTCATAATGGTGTAAAATTAAAATGGGATATACCGGGCTAGGATTCGAGTTACAGGAACAAGGGCCAAACCAACCGACCAAGAATGGAATCGTCGAGCGAAAACACTTGACAACCTCCTAGAAGCAGCTTTTCTTTCCACCGGACCTTTCTCTATCAATTAGGAATCTGATGCCGTCACTAAACACATTCCTTAAATTGTAGCCATTTGTTGAGTGTTTTTTTTTTGTGTCTAATCCGCATATATATCACCATTGCCCTTAATTTTCTTGACTGTATATCTCTTAAATGACAACATATACACGTGTGATTTAGTTTACGAAGATTTTTCAATGCCGAGAACCTCGATCAGAGAGTAAAAAAGGAGTAAGGTTCATAATGGTGTAAAATTAAAATGGGATATACCGGGCTAGGATTCGAGTTACAGGAACAAGGGCCAAACCAACCAACCAACCAAGAATGGAATCGTCGAGCGAAAACACTTGACAACCTCCTAGAAGCAGCTTTTCTTTCCATCGGACCTTTCTCTATCAATTAGGAATCTGATGCCGTCACTAAACACATTCCTTAAATTGTAGCCATTTGTTGAGTGTTTTTTTTGGTGTCTAATCCGCATATATATCACCATTGCCCTTGATTTTCTTGACCGTATATCTCTTAAATGTCAACATATACAAGTGTGATTTGGTTTATGAAGATTTTCAATGCCGAGAACTTCGATCAGAGAGTAAAAAAGGAGTAAGGTTCATAATTGTGTAAAATTAAAATGGGATATACCGGGCTAGGATTCGAGTTACAGGAACAAGGGCCAAACCAACCAACCAAAAATGGAATTGTCGAACGAAAACACTTGACAACTTCCTAGTAGCAGCTTTTCTTGCCACCAGACTTTTTTCCATCAATTAGGAATCTGATGCCGTCACTAAACACATTCCTTAAATTGTAGCCATTTGTTGAGTGTTTTTTTTGGTGTCTAATCCGCATATATATCACCATTGCCTTGATTTTCTTGACTGTATATCTCTTAAATGTCAACAAATACACGTGTGATTTAGTTTACAAAGATTTTTCAATGCCGAGAACCTCGATCAGAGAGTAAAAAAGGAGTAAGGTTCATAATGGTGTAAAATTAAAATGGGATATACCGGGCTAGGATTCGAGTTACAGGAACAAGGGCCAAACCAACCGACCAAGAATGGAATCGTCGAGCGAAAACACTTGACAACCTCCTAGAAGCAGCTTTTCTTTCCACCGGACCTTTCTCTATCAATTAGGAATCTGATGCCGTCACTAAACACATTCCTTAAATTGTAGCCATTTGTTGAGTGTTTTTTTTTGTGTCTAATCCGCATATATATCACCATTGCCCTTAATTTTCTTGACTGTATATCTCTTAAATGACAACATATACACGTGTGATTTAGTTTACGAAGATTTTTCAATGCCGAGAACCTCGATCAGAGAGTAAAAAAGGAGTAAGGTTCAAAATAGTGTAAAATTAAAATGGGATATACCGGGCTAGGATTCTAGTTACAGGAACAAGGGCCAAACCAACCACCCAAGAATGGAATCGTCGAGCGAAAACACTTGACAACCTCCCAGAAGCAGCTTTTCTTGCCACCAGAACTTTCTCCATCAATTAGGAATCTGGTGCCGTCACTAAACACATTCCTTAAATTGTAGCCATTTGTTGAGTTTTTTTTTGGTGTCTAATCCGCATATATATCACCATTGCCCTTGATTTTCTTGACTGTATATCTCTTAAATGTCAACATATACAAGTGTGATTTAGTTTATGAAGATTTTTCAATGCCGAGAACTTCGATCATAGAGTAAAAAAGGCGTAAGGTTCACAATGGTGTAAAATTAAAATGGGATATACCGGGCTAGGATTCGAGTTACAGGAACAAGGGCCAAACCAACCACCCAAGAATGGAATCGTCGAGCGAAAACACTTAACAACCTGCTAGAAGCAGCTTTTCTTGCCACCAGACCTTTCTCCATCAATTAGGAATCTGATGCCGTCACTAAACACATTCCTTTAATTGTAGCCATTTGTTGAGTGTTTTTTTTTGTCTAATCCGCATATATATCACCATTGCCCTTGATTTTATTGACTGTATATCTCTTAAATGTCAACATATACACGTGTGATTTAGTTTACGAAGATTTTTCATTGCCGAGAACCTCGATCAGAGAGTAAAAAAGGCGTAAGGTTCATAATGGTGTAAAATTAAAATGGGATATAACGGGCTAGGATTCGAGTTACAGGAACAAGGGCCAAACCAACCACCCAAGAATGGAATCGTAGAGCGAAAACACTTGACAACCTCCTAGAAGCAGCTTTTCTTTCCACCAGACCTTTCTCTATCAATTAGGAATCTGATGCCGTCACTAAACACATTCCTTAAATTGTAGCCATTTGTTGAGTGTTTTTTTTTGTGTCTAATCCGCATATATATCACCATTGCCCTTGATTTTCTTGACTGTATATCTCTTAAATGTTAACATATACACGTGTGATTTAGTTTACGAAGATTTTTCAATGCCGAGAACCTCGATCAGAGAGTAAAAAAGGCGTAAGGTTCATAATGGTGTAAAATTAAAATGGGATATAACGGGCTAGGATTCGAGTTACAGGAACAAGGGCCAAACCAACCACTCAGGAATGGAATCGTCGAGCGAAAACACTTTACAACCTCCTAGAAGCAGCTTTTCTTGCCACCAGACCATTCTCAATCAATTAGCAATCTGATGCCGTCACTAAACACATTCCTTTAATTGTAGCCATTTGTTGAGTGTTTTTTTTGGTGTCTAATCCGCATATATAACACCATTGCCCTTGATTTTCTTGACTGTATATCTCTTAAAAATCAACATATACACGTGTGATTTAGTTCACGAAGATTTTTCTATGCCGAGAACCTCGATCAGAGAGTAAAAAAGGCGTAAGTTTCACAACGGTGTAAAATTAAAATGGGATATACCGGGCTAGGATTCGAGTTACAGGAACAAGGGCCAAACCAACCATCCAAGAATGGAATCGTCGAGGGAAAACACTTGACAACCTCCTAGAAGCAGCTTTTCTTTCCACCAGACCTTTCTCTATCAATTAGGAATCTGATGCCGTCACTAAACACATTCCTTAAATTGTAGCCATTTGTTGAGTGTTTTTTTTTTTGTGTCTAATCCGCATATATATCACCATTGCCCTTAATTTTCTTGACTGTATATCTCTTAAATGTCAACATATACACGTGTGATTTAGTTTACGAAGATTTTTCAATGCCGAGAACCTCGATCAGAGAGTAAAAAAGGAGTAAGGTTCACAATAGTGTAAAATTAAAATGGGATATACCGGGCTAGGATTCTAGTTACAGGAACAACGGCCAAACCAACCACCCAAGAATGGAATCGTCGAGCGAAAACACTTGACAACCTTCTAGAAGCAGCTTTTCTTGCCACCAGACCATTCTCCATCAATTAGGAATCTGGTGCCGTCACTAAACACATTCCGTAAATTGTAGCCATTTGTTGAGTTTTTTTTGGTGTCTAATCCGCATATATAACACCATTGCCCTTGATTTTCTTGACTGTATATCTCTTAAATGTCAACATATACAAGTGTGATTTAGTTTATGAAGATTTTTCAATGTCGAGAACCTCGATCATAGAGTAAAAAAGGCGTAAGGTTCACAATGGTGTAAAACTAAAATGGGATATACCGGGCTAGGATTCGAGTTACAAGAACAAGGGCCAAACCAACGACCCAAGAATGCAATCGTCGAGCGAAAACACTTAACAACCTCCTAGAAGCAGCTTTTCTTACCACCAGACCTTTCTCCATCAATTAGGAATCTGATGCCGTCACTAAACACATTCCTCAAATTGTAGCCATTAGTTGAGTGTTTTTTTTTTGGTGTCTAATCCGCATATATATCACTATTGCCCTTGATTTTCTTGACTCTATATCTCTTAAATGTCAACATATACACGTGTGATTTAGTTTACGAAGATTTTTCAATGCCGAGAACCTCGATCAGAGAGTAAGAAAGGCGTAAGGTTCACAATGGTGTAAAATTAAAATGGGATATAACGCGCTCGGACTCGAGTTACAGGAACAAGGGCCAAACCAACCACCCAAGAATGGAATCGTCGAGCGAAAACACTTGACAACCTCCTAGAAGCAGCTTTTCTTGCCACCAGACCTTTCTCAATCAATTAGGAATCTGATGCCGTCACTAAACACATTCCTTAAATTGTAGCCATTTGTTGAGTGTTTTTTTTTGTGTCTAGTCCGCATATATATCACCGTTGCCCTTGATTTTCTTGACTGTATATCTCTTAAAAATCAACATATACACGTGTGATTTAGTTCACGAAGATTTTTCTATGCCGAGAACCTCGATCAGAGAGTAAAAAATGCGTAAGGTTCACAATGGTGTAAAATTAAAATGGGATATACCGGGCTAGGATTCAAGTTACAGGAACAAGGGCCAAACCAACCACCCAAGAATTGAATCGTCGAGCGAAAACACTTGACAACCTCCTAGAAGCAGCTTTTCTTGCCACCAGACCTTTCTCCATCAATTAGGAATCTGATGCCATTACTAAACACATTCCTTAAATTGTAGCCATTTGTTGAGTGTTTTTTTGGTGTCTAATCCGCATATATATCACCATTGTCCTTGATTTTTTTGACTGTATATCTCTTAAAAGTCAACATATACACGTATGATTTAGTTTACGAAGATTTTTCAATGCCGAGAACCTCGATCAGAGAGTAAAAATGGCGTAAGGTTCACAATGGTGTAAAATTAAAATGGGATATACCGGGCTAGGATTCGAGTTACAGGAACAAGGGCCAAACCAACCACCCAAGAATGGAATCGTCGAGCGAAAACACTTGACAACCTCCTAGAAGCAGCTTTTCTTGCCACCAGACCTTTATCCATTAATTAGGAATCTGATGCCGTCACCAAACACATTCCTTAAATTATAGCCATTTGTTGAGTGTTTTTTTTTTGTTTGTAATCCGCATATATATCACCATTGCCGTTGATTTTCTTGACTGTATATCTCTTAAATGTCAAAATATACACGCGTGATTTAGTTTACGAAGATTTTTCAATGCCGAGAACCTCGATCACAGTGTAAAAAAGGCCTAAGTTTCACAATGGTGTAAAATTAAAATGGGATATACCGGGCTAGGATTCGAGTTACAGGAACAAGGGCCAAACCAACCACCCAAGAATGGAATCGTCGAGCGAAAACACTTGACAACCTCTTAGAAGCAGCTTTTCTTGCCACCAGACCTTTCTCCATCAATTAGGAATCTGATGCCGTAACTAAACAGATTTCGTAAATTGTAGCCATTTGTTGTGGGTTTTTTTGGTGTCTAATCCGCATATATAACACCATTGCCTTGATTTTCTTGACTGTATATCTCTTAAATGTCAACATATACACGTGTGATTTTGTTTACGAAGATTTTCCAATGCCGAGAACCTTGATCAGAGAGTAAAAAAGGCGTAAGGTTTACAATGGTGTAAAATTAAAATGGGATATACCGGGCTAGGATTCGAGTTACAGGAACAACGGCCAAACCAACCACCCAAGAATGGAATCGTCGAGCGAAAACGCTTGACAACTTCCAAGAAGTAGCTTTTCTTGCCACCAGACCTTTGTCCATCAATTAGGAATCTGATACCGTCACTAAACACATTCCTTAAATTGTAGCCATTTGTTGAGTGTTTTTTTTGGGTGTCTAATCCGCATATATATCACCATTGCCCTTGATTTTCTTGACTGTATATCTCCTAAATGTCAACATATACACGTGTGATTTAGTTTACGAAGATGTTTCAATGCCGAGAACCTCGATCAGAGAGTAAAAAGGCGTAAGGTTCACAATGGTGTAAAATTAAAATTGGATATACCGGGCTAGGATTTGAGTTACAGGAACAAGGGCCAAACCAGCCACCCAAGAATGGAATCGTCGAGCGAAAACACTTGACAACCTCCTAGAAGCAGGTTTTCTTACCACCAGACCTTTCTCCATCAATTAGGAATCTGATGCCGTCACTAAACACATTCCTTAAATTGTAGCCATTTGTTGAGTGTTTTTTTTGGTGTCTAATCCGCATATATATCACCATTGCCCTTGATTTTCTTGACTGTATATCTCTTAAATGTCAACAAATACACGTGTGATTTAGTTTACGAAGATTTTTCAATGCCGAGAACCTCGATCAGAGAGTAAAAAGGAGTAAGGTTCACAATGGTGTAAAATTAAAATGGGATATAACGGGCTAGGATTCGAGTTACAGGAATAAGGGCCAAACCAACTACCCAAGAATGGAATCGTCGAGCGAAAACACTTGACAACCTCCTAGAAGCAGCTTTTCTTGCCACCAGACCTTTCTCCATCAATTAGGAATCTGATGCCGTCACTAAACACATATCATAAATTGTAGCCATTTGTTGTGTGTTTTTTTGGTGTCTAATCCGCATATATAACAACATTGCCCTTGATTTTCTTGATTGTATATCTCTTAAATATCAACATATACACGTGTGATTTCGTTTACGAAGATTTTTCAATGCCGAGAACCTTGATCGGAGAGTAAAAAAGGCGTAAGGTTTACAATGGTGTAAAATTAAAATGGGATATACCGGGCTAGGATTCGAGTTACAGGAACAACGGCCAAACCAACCACCCAAGAATGGAATCGTAGAGCGAAAACGCTTGACAACCTCCTAGAAGCAGCTTTTCTTGCCACCAGACCTTTCTCCATCAATTCGGAATCTGATACCATCACTAAAGACATTCCTTAAATTGTAGCCATTTGTTGAGTGTTTTTTTTTGGGTGTCTAATCCGCATATATATCACCATTGCCCTTGATTTTCTTGACTGTATATCTCTTAAATGTCAACATATACACGTGTGATTTAGTTTACGAAGATGTTTCAATGCCGAGAACCTCGATCAGAGAGTAAAAAGGCGTAAGGTTCACAATGGTGTAAAATTAAAATTGGATATACCGGGATAGGATTCGAGTTAGAGGAACAAGGGCCAAACCAACCACCCAAGAATGGAATGGTCGAGCGAAAACACTTGACAACCTCCTAGAAGCAGGTTTTCTTGCCACCAGACCTTTCTCCATCAATTAGGAATCTGATGTCGTCATTAAACACATTCCTTAAATTGTAGCCATTTGTTGAGTATTTTTTTTGGTGTCTATTCCGCATATATATCACCATTGCCAGTGATTTTCTTCACCGTATATCTCATAAATGTCAACAAATACACGTGTGATTTAGTTTACGAAGATTTTTCAATACCGAGAACCTCGATCAGAGAGTAAAAAAGGAGTAAGGTTCACAATGGTGTAAAATTAAAATGGGATATACTGGGCTTGGATTCGAGTTACAGGAACAAGGGCCAAACCAACCACCCAAGAATGGAATTGTCGAGGGAAAACACTTGACAACTTCCTAGAAGCAGCTTTTCTTGCCACCAGACTTTTTTCCATCAATTAGGAATCTGATGTCGTCACTAAACACATTCCTTAAATTGTAGCCATTTGTTGAGTGTTTTTTTTGGTGTCTAATCCGCATATATATCATCATTGCCCTTGATTTTCTTGACTGTATATCTCTTAAATGTCAACAAATGCACGTGTGATTTAGTTTACGAAGATTTTTCAATGCCGAGAACATCGATCAGAGAGTAAAAAAGGAATAAGGTTCACAATGGTGTAAAATTAAAATGGGATATACCGGGCTAGGATTCGAGTTACAGGAACAAGGGCCAAACCAACCACCCAAGAATAGAATCGTCGAGCGAAAACACTTGACAACCTCCTAGAAGCAGCTTTTCTTGCCACCAGACCTTTCTCTATCAATTAGGAATCTGATGCCGTCACTAAACACATTCCTTAAAATGTAGCCATTTGTTGAGTGTTTTTTTTTTGTGTCTACTGCGCATATATATCACCATTTCCCTTGATTTTCTTGACTGTATATATCTTAATATGTCAACATATACACGTGTGATTTAGTTTACGAAGATGTTTCAATGCCGAGAACCTCGATCAGAGAGTAAAAATGGAGTAAGGTTCACAATGGTGTAAAATTAAAATGGGATATACTGGGCTTGGATTCGAGTTACAGGAACAAGGGCCAAACCAACCACCCAAGAATGGAATTTTCGAGCGAAAACACTTGACAACTTCCTACTAGCAGCTTTTCTTGCCACCAGACTTTTTTCCATCAATTAGGAATCTGATGCCGTCACTAAACACATTCCTTAAATTGTAGCCATTTGTTGAGTGTTTTTTTTGGTGTCTAATCCGCATATATATCACCATTGCCCTTGATTTTCTTGACTGTATATCTCTTAAATGTCAACAAATACACGTGTGATTTAGTTTACAAAGATTTTTCAATGCCGAGAACCTCGATCAGAGAGTAAAAAAGGAGTAAGGTTCACAATGGTGTAAAATTAAAATGAGATATTCCGGGCTAGGATTCGAGTTACAGGAACAAGGGACAAACCAACCAACCAAGAATGGAATCGTAGAGCGAAAACACTTGACAACCTCCTAGAAGCAGCTTTTCTTTCCACCAGACCTTTCTCTATCAATTAGGAATCTGATGCCGTCACTAAACACATTCCTTAAATTGTAGCCATTTGTTGAGTGTTTTTTTTTTTTGTGTCTAATCCGCATATATATCACCATTGCCCTTAATTTTCTTGACTGTATATCTCTTAAATGTCAACATATACACGTGTGATTTAGTTTATGAAGATTTTTCAATGCCGAGAACCTCGATCAGAGAGTAAAAAAGGAGAAAGGTTCAAAATAGTGTAAAATTAAAATGGGATATACCGGGCTAGAATTCTAGTTACAGGAACAAGGGCCAAACCAACCACCCAAGAATGGAATCGTCGAGCGAAAACACTTGACAACCTCCTAGAAGCAGCTTTTCTTGCCACCAGACCTTTCTCCATCAATTAGGAATCTGGTGCCGTCACTAAACACATTCCTTAAATTGTAGCCATTTGTTGAGTTTTTTTTTTTTGTGTCTACTGCGCATATATATCACCATTTCCCTTGATTTTCTTGACTGTATATATCTTAATATGTCAACATATACACGTGTGATTTAGTTTACGAAGATGTTTCAATGCCGAGAACCTCGATCAGAGAGTAAAAATGGAGTAAGGTTCACAATGGTGTAAAATTAAAATGGGATATACTGGGCTTGGATTCGAGTTACAGGAACAAGGGCCAAACCAACCACCCAAGAATGGAATTTTCGAGCGAAAACACTTGACAACTTCCTACTAGCAGCTTTTCTTGCCACCAGACTTTTTTCCATCAATTAGGAATCTGATGCCGTCACTAAACACATTCCTTAAATTGTAGCCATTTGTTGAGTGTTTTTTTTGGTGTCTAATCCGCATATATATCACCATTGCCCTTGATTTTCTTGACTGTATATCTCTTAAATGTCAACAAATACACGTGTGATTTAGTTTACAAAGATTTTTCAATGCCGAGAACCTCGATCAGAGAGTAAAAAACGAGTAAGGTTCACAATGGTGTAAAATTAAAATGAGATATTCCGGGCTAGGATTCGAGTTACAGGAACAAGGGACAAACCAACCAACCAAGAATGGAATCGTAGAGCGAAAACACTTGACAACCTCCTAGAAGCAGCTTTTCTTTCCACCAGACCTTTCTCTATCAATTAGGAATCTGATGCCGTCACTAAACACATTCCTTAAATTGTAGCCATTTGTTGAGTGTTTTTTTTTTGTGTCTAATCCGCATATATATCACCATTGCCCTTAATTTTCTTGACTGTATATCTCTTAAATGTCAACATATACACGTGTGATTTAGTTTATGAAGATTTTTCAATGCCGAGAACCTCGATCAGAGAATAAAAAAGGAGTAAGTTTCAAAATAGTGTAAAATTAAAATGGGATATACCGGGCTAGAATTCTAGTTACAGGAACAAGGGCCAAACCAACCACCCAAGAATGGAATCGTCGAGCGAAAACACTTGACAACCTCCTAGAAGCAGCTTTTCTTGCCCCCAGACCTTTCTCCATCAATTAGGAATCTGGTGCCGTCACAAAACACATTTCTTAAATTGTAGCCATTTGTTGAGTTTTTTTTTTTTGGTGTCTAATCCGCATATATATCGCCATTGCCCTTGATTTTCTTGACTGTATATCTCTTAAATGTCAACATATACAAGTGTGATTTAGTTTATGAAGATTTTTCAATGCCGAGAACTTCGATCATAGAGTTAAAAAGGCGTAAGGTTCACAATGGTGTAAAATTAAAATGGGATATACCGGGCTAGGATTCGAGTTACAGGAACAAGGGCCAAACCAACCACCCAAGAATGGAATCGTCGAGCGAAAACACTTAACAACCTGCTAGAAGCAGCTTTTCTTGCCACCAGACCTTTCTCCATCAATTAGGAATCTGATGTCGTTACTAAACACATTCCTTAAATTGTAGCCATTTGTTGAGTGTTTTTTTTTTGTGTCTAATCCGCACATATATCACCATTGCCCTTGATTTTCTTGACTGTATATCTCTTAAATGTCAACATATACACGTGTGATTTAGTTTACGAAGATTTTTCAATGCCGAGAACCTCGATCAGAGAGTAAAAAAGGCGTAAGGTTCATAATGGTGTAAAATTAAAATGGGATATAACGGGCTAGGATTCGAGTTACAGGAACAAGGGCCAAACCAACCACTCAAGAATGGAATCGTCGAGCGAAAACACTTGAAAACCTCCTAGAAGCAGCTTTTCTTTCCACCAGACCTTTCTCTATCAATTAGGAATCTGATGCCGTCACTAAACACATTCCTTAAATTGTAGCCATTTGTTGAGTGTTTTTTTTGTGTCTAATCCGCATATATATCACCATTGCCCTTAATTTTCTTGACTGTATATCTCTTAAATGTTAACATATACACGTGTGATTTAGTTTACGAAGATTTTTCAATGCCGAGAACCTCGATCAGAGAGTAAAAAAGGAGTAAGGTTCACAATAGTGTAAAATTAAAATGGGATATACCGGGCTAGGATTCTAGTTACAGGAACAAGGGCCAAACCAACCACCCAAGAATGGAATCGTCGAGCGAAAACACTTGACAACCTCCTAGAAGCAGCTTTTCTTGCCACCAGACCATTCTCAATCAATTAGGAATCTGATGCCGTCACTAAACACATTCCTTAAATTGTAGCCATTTGTTGAGTGTTTTTTTTGGTGTCTAATCCGCATATATATCACCATTGCCCTTGATTTTCTTGACTGTATATCTCTTAAAAATCAACATATACACGTGTGATTTAGTTCACGAAGATTTTTCTATGCCGAGAACCTCGATCAGAGAGTAAAAAAGGCGTAAGTTTCACAACGGTGTAAAATTAAAATGGGATATAACGGGCTAGGATTCAAGTTACAGGAACAAGGGCCAAACCAACCACCCAAGAATTGAATCGTCGAGCGAAAACACTTGACAACCTCCTAGAAGCAGCTTTTCTTGCCTCCAGACCTTTCTCCATCAATTAGGAATCTGGTGCCGTCACTAAACACATTCCTAAAATTGTAGCCATTTGTTGAGTGTTTTTTTTTGGTGTCTAATCTGCATATATATCACCATTGCCCTTGATTTTCTTGACTGTATATCTCTTAAATGTCAACATATACACGTGTGATTTAGTTTACGAAGATTTTTCAATGCCGAGAACCTCGATCAGAGAGTAAAAAAGGCGTAAGGTTCATAATGGTGTAAAATTAAACTGGGATATAACGGGCTAGGATTCGAGTTACAGGAACAAGGGCCAAACCAACCACCCAAGAATGGAATCGTCGAGCGAAAACACTTGATAACCTCCTAGAAGCAGCTTTTCTTGCCACCAGACCTTTCTCCATCAATTAGGAATCTGATGCCGTCACTAAACACATTCTTTCAATTGTAGCCATTTGTTGAGTGTTTTTTTTTGGTGTCTAATCCGCATATATATCACCATTGCCCTTGATTTTCTTGACTGTATATCTCTTAAATGTCAACATATACAAGTGTGATTTAGTTTATGAAGATTTTTCAATGCCGAGAATCTCGATCATAGAGTAAAAAGGCGTAAGGTTCACAATGGTGTAAAATTAAAATGGGATATACCGGGCTAGGATTCGAGTTACAGGAACAAGGGCCAAACCAACCACCCAAGAATGGAATCCTCGAGCGAAAACACTTAACAACCTCCTAGAAGCAGCTTTTCTTGCCACCAGACCTTTCTCTATCAATTAGGAATCTGATGCCGTCACTAAACACATTCCTTAAATTGTAGCCATTTGTTGAGTTTTTTTTTTGGTGTCTAATCTGCATATATATCACCATTGCCCTTGATTTTCTTGACTGTATATCTCCTAATTGTCAACATATACAAGTGTGGTTTAGTTTATGAAGATTTTTCAATGCCGAGAACCTCGATCATAGAGTAAAAAAGGCGAAAGGTTCACAATGGTGTAAAATTAAAATGGGATATACCGGGCTAGGATTCGAGTTACAGGAACAAGGGCCAAACCAACCACCCAAGAATGGAATCGTCGAGCGAAAACACTTGACAACCTCCTAGAAGCAGCTTTTCTTGCCTCCAGACCTTTCTCCATCAATTAGGAATCTGGTGCCGTCACTAAACACATTCCAAAAATTGTAGCCATTTGTTGAGTGTTTTTTTTGGTGTCTAATCCGCATATATATCACCATTGCCCTTGATTTTCTTGACTGTATATCTCTTAAAAATCAACATATACACCTGTGATTTAGTTCACGAAGATTTTTCTATGCCGAGAACCTCGATCAGAGAGTAAAAAAGGCGTAAGTTTCACAACGGTGTAAAATTAAAATGGGGTATACCGGGCTAGGATTCAAGTTACAGGAACAAGGGCCAAACCAACCACCCAAGAATTGAATCGTCGAGCGAAAACACTTGACAACCTCCTAGAAGCAGCTTTTCTTGCCTCCAGACCTTTCTCCATCAATTAGGAATCAGGTGCCGTCACTAAACACATTCCTAAAATTGTAACAATTTGTTGAGTGTTTTTTTTGGTGTCTAATCCGCATATATATCACCATTGCCCTTGATTTTCTTGACTGTATATCTCTTAAATGTCAACATATACACATGTGATTTAGTTTACGAAGATTTTTCAGTGCCGAGAACCTCGATCAGAGAGTAAAAAAGGCGTAAGGTTCATAATGGTGTAAAATTAAAATGGGATATAACGGGCTACGATTCGAGTTACAGGAACAAGGGCCAAACCAACCACCCAAGAATGGAATCGTCGAGCGAAAACACTTGACAACCTCCTAGAAGCAGCTTTTCTTTCCACCAGACCTTTCTCTATCAATTAGGAATCTGATGCCGTCACTAAACACATTCCTTAAATTGTAGCCATTTGTTGAGTGTTTTTTTTTTGTGTCTAATCCGCATATATATCACCATTGCCCTTAATTTTCTTGACTGTATATCTCTTAAATGTTAACATATACACGTGTGATTTAGTTTACGAAGATTTTTCAATGCTGAGAACCTCGATCAGAGAGTAAAAAAGGAGTAAGGTTCACAATAGTGTAATATTAAAATGGGATATACCGGGCTAGGATTCTAGTTACGGAAACAAGGGCCAAACCAACCACCCCAGAATGGAATCGTCGAGCGAAAACACTTGACAACCTCCTAGAAGCAGCTTTTCTTGCCACCAGACCTTTCTCCATCAATTAGGAATCTGGTGCCATCACTAAACTCATTCCTTAAATTGTAGCCATTTGTTGAGTTTTTTTAGGTGTCTAATCCGCATATATATCACCGTTGCCCTTGATTTTCTTGACTGTATATCTCTTAAATGTCAACATATACAAGTGTGATTTAGTTTATGAAGATTTTTCAATGCCGAGAACCTCGATCATAGAGTAAAAAAGGCGTAAGGTTCACAATGGTGTAAAATTAAAATGGGATATACCGGGCTAGGATTCGAGTTACAGGAACAAGGGCCAAACCAACCACCCAAGAATGGAATCGTCGAGCGAAAACACTTAACAACCTCCTAGAAGCAGCTTTTCTTGCCACCAGACCTTTCTCCATCAATTAGGAATCTGATGCCGTCACTAAACACATTCCTTAAATTGTAGCCAATTGTTGAGTGTTTTTTTTAGTGTCTAATCCGCATATATATCACCATTGCCCTTGATTTTCTTGACTGTATATCTCTTAAAAATCAACATATACACGTGTGATTTAGTTCACGAAGATTTTTCTATGCCGAGAACCTCGATCAGAGAGTAAAAAAGGCATAAGGTTCACAATAGTGTAAAATTAAAATTGGATATACCGGGCTAGGATTCAAGTTACAGGAACAAGGGCCAAACCAACCACCCAAGAATTGAATCGTCGAGCGAAAACACTTGACAACCTCCTAGAAGCAGCTTTTCTTGCCACCAGACCTTTCTCCATCAATTAGGAATCTGATGCCGTTACTAAACACATTCCTTAAATTGTAGCCATTTGTTGAGTGTTTTTTTGGTGTCTAATCCGCATATATATCACCATTGTCCTTGATTTTCTTGACTGTATATCTCTTAAAAGTCAACATATACACGTATGATTTAGTTTACGAAGATTTTTCAATGCCGAGAACCTCGATCAGAGAGTAAAAAAGGCGTAAGTTTCACAATGGTGTAAAATTAAAATGGGATATACCGGGCTAGGATTCGAGTTACAGGAACAAGGGCCAAACCAACCACCCAAGAATGGAATCGTCGAGCGAAAACACTTAACAACATCCTAGAAGCAGCTTTTCTTGCCACCAGACCTTTCTCCATCAATTAGGAATCTGATGCCGTCACTAAACACATTCCTCAAATTGTAGCCATTTGTTGAGTGTTTTTTTGGGTGTCTAATCCGCATATATATCACCATTGCCCTTGATTTTCTTGACTGTATATCTCTTAAATGTCAACATGTACACGTGTGATTTAGTTTACGAAGATTTTTCAATGCCGAGAACCTCGATCAGAGAGTAAAAAAGGCGTAAGGTTCACAATGGTGTAAAATTAAAATGGGATATAACGGGCTCGGATTCGAGTTACAGGAACAAGGGCCAAACCAACCACCCAAGAATGGAATCGTCGAGCGAAAACACTTGACAACCTCCTAGAAGCAGCTTTTCTTGCCACCAGACCTTTCTCAATCAATTAGGAATCTGATACCGTCACTAAACGCATTCCTTAAATTGTAGCCATTTGTTGAGTGTTTTTTTTGGTGTCTAATCCGCATATATATCACCATTGCCTTGATTTTCTTGACTGTATATCTCTTAAAAATCAACATATACACGTGTGATTTAGTTAACGAAGATTTTTCTACGCCGAGAACCTCGATCAGAGAGTAAAAAAGGCGTAAGGTTCACAATGGTGTAAAATTAAAATGGGATATACCGGGCTAGGATTCAAGTTCCAGGAACAAGGGCCAAACCAACCACCCAAGAATTGAATCGTCGAGCGAAAACACTTGACAACCTCCTAGAAGTAGCTTTTCTTGCCACCAGACCTTTCTCCATCAATTAGGAATCTGATGCCGTTACTAAACACATTCCTTAAATTGTAGCCATTTGTTGAGTGTTTTTTTGGTGTCTAATCCGCATACATATCACCATTGTCCTTGATTTTCTTGACTGTATATCTCTTAAAAGTCAACATATACACGTATGATTTAGTTTACGAAGATTTTTCAATGCCGAGAACCTCGATCAGAGAGTAAAAAAGGCGTAAGGTTCACAATGGTGTAAAATTAAAATGGGATATACCGGGCTAGGATTCGAGTTACAGGAACAAGGGCCAAACCAACCACCCAAGAATGGAATCGTCGAGCGAAAACACTTGACAACCTCCTAGAAGCAGCTTTTCTTGCCACCAGAACTTTATCCATCAATTAGGAATCTGATGCCGTCACTAAACACATTTCGTAAATTGTAGCCATTTGTTGTGTGTTTTTTTGGTGTCTAATCCGCATATATAACACCATTGCCCTTGATTTTCTTGACTGTATATCTCTTAAATGTCAACATATACACGTGTGATTTTGTGTACGAAGATTTTTCAATGCCGAGAACCTTGATCAGAGAGTAAAAAAGGCGTAAGGTTTAAAATGGTGTAAAATTAAAATGGGATATACCGGGCTAAGATTCGAGTTACAGGAACAACGGGCAAACCAACCACCCAAGAATGGAATCGTCGAGCGAAAACGCTTGACAACCTCCTAGAAGCAGCTTTTCTTGCCACCAGACCTTTCTCCATCAATTAGGAATCTGATACCGTCACTAAACACATTCCTTAAATTGTAGCCATTTGTTGAGTGTCTTTTTTGGGTGTCTAATCCACATATATCACCATTGCCCTTGATTTTCTTGACTGTATATCTCTTAAATGTCAACATATACACGTGTGATTTAGTTTACGAAGATGTTTCAATGCCGAGAACCTCGATTAGAGAGTAAAAAGGCGTAAGGTTCACAATGGTGTAAAATTAAAATTGGATATACCAGGCTACGATTCGAGTTACAGGAACAAGGGCCAAACCAACCACCCAAGAATGGAATCGTCGAGCGAAAACACTTGACAACCTCCTAGAAGCAGGTTTTCTTACCACCAGACCTTTCTCCATCAATTAGGAATCTGATGCCGTCACTAAACACATTCCTTAAATTGTAGCCATTTGTTGAGTGTTTTTTTTGGTGTCTATTCCGCATATATATCACCATTGCCCTTGATTTTCATGACTGTATATCTCATAAATGTCAACAAATACACGTGTGATTTAGTTTACGAAGATTTTTCAATGCCGAGAACCTCGATCAGAGAGTAAAAAAGGAGTAAGGTTCACAATGGTGTAAAATTAAAATTGGATATACCAGGCTACGATTCGAGTTACAGGAACAAGGGCCAAACCAACCACCCAAGAATGGAATTGTCTAGCGAAAACACTTGACAACCTCCTAGAAGCAGCTTTTCTTGCCACCAGACCTTTCTCCATCAATTAGGAATCTGATGCCGTCACTAAACACATTCCTTAAATTGTAGCCATTTGTTGAGTTTTTTTTTTGGTGTCTAATCCGCATATATATCACCATTGCCCTTGATTTTCGTGACTGTATATCTCTAAAATGTCAACATATACACGTGTGATTTAGTTTACGAAGATTTTTCAATGCCGAGAACCTCGATCAGAGAGTAAAAGAGGCGTAAGGTTCACAATGGTGTAAAATTAAAATGGGATATAACGGGCTAGCATTCGAGTTACAGGAACAAGGGACAAACCAACCACCCAAGAATGGAATTGTCGAGCGAAAACACTTGACAACCTCCTAGAAGCAGCTTTTCTTGCCACCAGACCTTTCTCCATCAATTAGGAATTTGATGCCGTCACTAAACACAATCCTTAAATTGTAGCCATTTGCTGAGTGTTTTTTTTGGTGTCTAATCCGCATATATATCACCAATGCCCTTGATTTTCTTGACTGTATATCTCTTAAATGTCAACATATACACGTGTGATTTAGTTTACGAAGATTTTTCTATGCCGAGAACCTCGATCGGAGAGTAAAAAAGGCGTAAGGTTCACAATGGTTTAAAATTAAAATGGGATATACTGGGCTAGGATTCGAGTTACAGGAACAAGGGCCAAACCAACCACCCAAGAATGGAATCATCGAGCGAAAACACTTGACAACCTCCGAGAAGCAGCTTTTCTTGCCACCAGACCTTTATCCATCAATTAGGAATCTGATGCCGTCACCAAACACATTCCTTAAATTGTAGCCATTTGTTGAGTGTTTTTTTTTTGTGTCTCATCCGCATATATATCACCATTGCCCTTGATTTTCTTGACTGTATATCTCTTAAATGTCAACATATACACGCGTGATTTAGTTTACGAAGATTTTTCAATGCCGAGAACCTCGATCAGAGAGTAAAAAAGGCGTAAGGTTCACAATGGTGTAAAATTAAAATGGGATATACCGGGCTAGGATTCGAGTTACAGGAACAACGGCCAAACCAACCACCCAAGAATGGAATCGTCGAGCGAAAACACTTGACAACCTCCTAGAAGCAGCTTGTCTTGCCACCAGACTTTTCTCCATCAATTAGGAATCTGATACCGTCACTAAACACATTCCTTAAATTGTAGCCATTTGTTGAGTGTTTTTTTTTGCTGTCTAGTCCGCATATATATCACCATTGCCCTTGATTTTCTTGACTGTATATCTCTTAAATGTCAACATATACACGTGTGATTTAGTTTACGAAGATTTTTCAATGCCGAGAACCTCAATCAGAGAGTAAAAAAGGCGTAAGTTTCACAATGGTGAAAAATTAAAATGAGATATACCGGGATAGGATTCGAGTTACAGGAACAAGGGCCAAACCAACCGCCCAAGAATGGAATTGTCGACCGAAAACACTTGACAACCTCCTAGAAGAAGCTTTACTTGCCACCAGACCTTTCTCCATCAATTAGGAATCTGATGCCGTCACTAAACACATTCCTTAAATTGTAGCCATTTGTTGAGTGTTTTTTTTTTGGTGTCTAATCCGCATATATATCACCATTGCCCTTGATTTTCTTGACTGTATATCTCTTAAATGTCAACATATACAAGTGTGATTTAGTTTACGAAGATTTTTCAATGCCGAGAACCTCGATCAGAGAGTAAAAAAGGCGTAAGGTTCACAATGGTGTAAAATTAAAATTGGATATACCGAGCTAGGATTCGAGTTACAGGAACAAGGGCCAAACCAACCACCCAAGAATGGAATCGTCGAGCGAAAACACTTGACAACCTCCTAGAAGCAGCTTTTCTTACCACCAGACCTTTCTCCATCAATTAGGAATCTGATGCCGTCACTAAACACATTCCTTAAATTGTAGCCATTTGTTGAGTGTTTTTTTTTGTGTCTATTCCGCATATATATCACCATTGCCCTTGATTTTCTTGATTGTATATCTCTTAAATTTCAACATATACACGTGTGACTTAGTTTACGAAGATTTTTCAATGCTGAGAACCTTGATCAGAGAGTAAAAAAGGCGTAAGGTTCACAATGGTGTAAAATTAATATGGGATATACCGGGCTAGGATTCGAGTTACAGGAACAAGGGCCAAACCAACCACCCAAGAATGGAATCGTCGAGCGAAAACACTTGACAACCTCCTAGAAGCAGCTTTTCTTGCCACCAGACCTTTCTCCATCAATTAGGAATTTGATGCTGTCACTAAACACATTCCTTAAATTGTAGCCGTTTGTTGAGTGTTTTTTTTGGTGTCTAATCCGCAAATATATCACCATTGCCCTTGATTTTCTTGACTGTATATCTCTTAAATGTCAACATATACACGTGTGATTTAGTTTACGAAGATTTTTCAATGCCGAGAACGTCGATCAAAGAGTAAAAAAGGCGTAAGGTTCACAATGGTGTAAAATTAAAATGGGATATAGCAGGCTAGGATTCGAGTTACAGGAACAATGGCCAAACCTTCCACCCAAGAATGGAATCGTCGAGAAAAAACACTTGACAACCTCCTAGAAGCAGTTTTTCTTGCCACCAGACCTTTCTCCATCAATCAGGAATCTGATGCCGTCACTAAACACATTCCTTAAATTGTAGCCATTTGTTGAGTGTTTTTTTTTTGGTGTCTAATCCTGTTGGGATTGAACCCTACCAATGAATAGTTGATTTAAGCCAAAACTGGATCAGATTAGTGGATCCAGAATATGCAGATGTTGGTATTCAATCTCTCCCCTTGATAGTGGTTACAACATCTGATGGAATCAAAGTACTGCCCTTCCAAACTGCTGCTGATTCAAAAGACTGATGAAGACCAAAGTGATGATGCTCAATCAACTGATTATGCCTCAAGTACTGCTGAAGACTAAAGCACTGCTGGAGCCTAAGCAGTGGAATGAAGGATCAGTTATTTTGTTTATTTCCTTTATTATTTATAATCAGTAGTTTGTAATCAGTGGTTGTAATGGGTCAGTAGTTTGAGTTTGTTAGGAGGTTAGATGTCACTATCATTGGTGACGTCAGCAAAGATGCCATAGTGGTTTGCTCGTGCCTATAAATAGAACAGTACCCTGTACTGTTCTATTAGCTCTTTCATCACTTGTCTTCCTGTACGAACAAGCTATTGTGAGCTCAGGTTGAGGGGGAGTTTGTAATACATGCATGCATTGTAATTGAAGCTTGAAATAAATTCAATCATTCGATTCTATGTTAAACATGTGTGTTGAAAGCATTTCTCCTATTTGATTGTGTGTGAAAGTTTGTTTCCATTTACATTCCGCTGTAATTTTTCTTGTTCATCTTCTTAATTATCAAACAAAAATACAATCATAAGAAACTCAGATCCTAACAATTGGTATCAGAGCAGGGACAGTCAAATTTGATCTAACAATCATTTTGACTAAAAGTTCAAACTCACAATCGTTGATAATGATAATTGTTCATTTCGTTGAAAAACAGAGCAAGGTTTAATCACGAGCAAAGTTGATTAATCAGTGCCTGTAAAACAACCAGGATGACGTCACAATCACAAGATGTTAACAATAACATCGGTTCACTTTTCAATACACCCATGTTGAATCGAAATGAGTACAATATCTGGCAGAGAAGGATGGGTCACATCCTTGCTCAACAGATGTCACACCCCGATATTTCCACGCATTACCGGTGGGCCCGGTGGGGAGTATCGTGACGTAGTTGATATCATCATAGTCAAACAACACAAATTTAAATGCACAGCGGAAGCAAAAGATAGATTTATTTCAACCGAATAAAAATTGTAATATTAAGTATCACAAACAGTTGAAACAGATCCACAGGCGGATCATAAAAAGAGGAAACATTGTTCAACAGTTTTATCACATCCAAGCTTGCGAGACTTATTGCGGATGCTAGGAGAAAGCCAGCCTATTACGAGTAGTACCTGCACTTAATCTTTTTTGAAAATACGTCAGTTTACACTGGTAAATACAATTAACTGACTCATTTTGAAAACGTTTAATAAAATTGATTTGAATGCACGTGGCACAAAACTTTTATAACTTGGGATAATTATTTATAAATATATAATCTTGTAAAAGAATTACATGTTTGTTATACGTTCAGTAGCCCGGTTCATGCCGGGTTAAAGATTAATAGACACACCACATGATATAGTCCCGCGGTGGGTTATTCCCGAAACCAGCGGTTATACCTTATTATATTTAAATGCACTAACGGGTGTACGCCTACACCCGTGTGCTAAGGTCGTGGCCATTTCTTTGAATGATGCCAAGGATATCCGGGACATGGTCATTAACCCCCCAAAGGCTTTAAGCAAACAAAACATTTTCAAATAGGACATTTCAATGATTTAACCTTCATACAATTAAGGATTTCAATGCCCGACCAAGCGGTATTTTATATACCGTACCCCAAGCCCGTATAGGGAAAATAAGTTAAAAGTATTTACCTGAGCTAAATATAAATTCAATCCCAGCCGTATACCACCAAGCAAGTACAGTTAGCTTTTACTGGGCTCCTAAATCTGGAACGAAGGTTTTAATAACCTATTAGATTCCTAACGGGTCTTAATTAAGCCTAAGCTTAGACCGGTTAGTTTTAAAAGAAGATTCGGTTCAAACGCATGAATAAGCGAAGACCGGAATAGATTGTGATTTAGACCCGACAAGTTTGAAGACTTGTATAATATGGGTAAACTAAACACATTCTGGATTTTGAGACAAAAACGATATGGTTTGACCCGTTTCGGCTAATATATGCAAACTAGTTAAATACGCCGATCCGAACGCGAAAAGTGCGTAACGAGTAACCATATGAGTCATATACAGGTTTCCTAAGTTAATATGCCTTAAATATGTTGTGACATCAGTAGGATATCTTCTATTATGCCCAAAACGGATTTAAACTCAAATTACGCCCCGTATGGGTATTTTGGTCATTTTAAAGGTTATAAAAGAGTTTAAACATAAGTCTAAGTTTCGGGTCTGATGTAATCAGTAAAATACTGGATTTACTAAGTTATAACAGTAGGTTATTACATATATGTGAAACTTATCATTTAAAACCAAACTATGCACCTTAGGGGCATTTTGGTAATTTCACATAGCCTTTAATGGTCAAATCTGGAAATCTGAGTTTAAAAAATTTTGCTCACTGTTAAAGTATAAAAATATACTTAAAATATCAGTAGGTATTCAACCTTATATGTTTAAAATAGTTTTAATACATACTATGCGTTAAAAACGCTTAAAAAGACGATTTGTAGCCATTTCCGGGTTCTATATAGAAAGCTGATATTTTTATTATTCCAAAAGGCACAAAATATTTTATTTATCATATAAAATCAGTAGCAAAAGGTTTAGGGTAAAAAAGATTTGTAAAACTCATTTTATGGTCCAAAAGAGCAAAACCGACAATAACCGAATTAAAGCTACAACCCTATGTTATGCTCAGCCTAAAATTTATTAAAAATCTTTAAAAATCCCAAAATCTCATTTTACATCAGTGGGTAAAAAGTTTGATATTAAAAATTGGGTTTTGATGGGCTATATGCTAATTATGCCATTTAATTACTAAAAAGCCTCTATTTACGCTAATGAGCATAACTCTTAATCTAGACCTCAAACTGATGTGAAACTTTAGGCATAAGTTTATAAATTAGTAACTAAGGTTACTACTCTTTTATATTTTCAAAAATCACATTTTATGGTGAAAAGGGCATATTAGTCAACATTTAGGCAATTAACGGAAACTTGCATAATAATTGGACAACTAATGAACCAAGCCGTATAATCATAGAGGGTTATACTAACATGTAGCTAGGTTCAAAAGAAGCTCTAAGGCAATCCTAAACTAGGCTTAAACGGGTCAGAACTGAAAGTCAAAGTACAAGTCAAACTATGCGACTTTCGGTTCCGAACCGAACCTGAACTGAAAATTGTCGGGGTGAACATGTTTAGACATGTTCTCACATTAATTACCAAGTTATGTTAATGACAAAACAGGTTGTATGGATCCTACATTGCTAATTATGCATAAATTTGAAATAAAGCTTTCTGTTGACTTTTTTATAATCAAGTTTAACCCGACAATTGACCTACTTAGAGTGGGAATCAGAGAGTACCCTTTTAAGGGTTTATTACCCACATAATTACCTACTTATAGGTACTTTTAATTCGAGATTTGACAGAACAAATTTTAATTAATCTCGAAGTCAAACCTTAATTACAACGGTTTGACTTTTAGCTAATTACTAAGCTAAATTAAATTAAAAAGGATTAAGGACACTTACAAGAGTCCTAAGTATGATTTGGGACCTAAGAGAAGTTGGTTGCTGATCAGAGAGGCTCCAGAGAAGTCCCTTGAAGTGAGTTGCAAATGAGTGACCAAATGTTGCAACTTGTTCTTCTTATATAGTGAACCCAATTTCACAAGATCATTACACATAGGTCTATAAATGTTGCAAGATGTTCCCAGGTGCCCCTATGATGCTAAAAACCAGTTATAGGAGCCACAGTATTCGAATACCACTCAAGTAAGGCGGTGCAACAGGCTAAACAGGCAACTGTCCAAAACCTGCTGCCAGCGACGCTCTTACGGACCCCGTAAGCTACAAGCTTTGCGGACCGTAAGTGCCTCTTACGGACCGTAAGCCCTTGACCTTGCGGTCCATAACCGACTTTCAGAAACCATCGCCCAGTTGCTATCTTACGGACCGTAAGGGTCTACCTTTGCGGTCCGTAAGCCTTTGTCAGAAGATAAAAATTTTTGCACTTTTAGGCTTTGTCCATATTTCTCTTACAAATCCGAATGTTGTGCTTCTTTTCAGTAAAGGGGACCAAGTTTTCAGCCCTTGCATGCCTTGCATGTACTTACACAACTTTGGATCTTTGTGGAAGGTTTTTAATGTCGGAAATACCAAGAATTCATATTAGATTCACAACTTAGGTTATAATCAATTTGTTATTTAGGATAACCAAATTTATTTGCATAATTTGAGATGTTGATTAAATATATCATGGTTAGGGATTTATTAATAGGTCGCTCAGAGATATAAACTAACATGTCGACACCTTTAAATCCTACCGTACATCTTTATCTGGATCCGTTTTCATAACACGTTCGCATTACATGACACGTGTCTTTATTTTATTGGGTATGATTTTACGAGGTGTTACATCCTGACCCCCTTAAAAGAAATCTCGACCTCGAGATTTACAGAAACAATTGAGGGTACTTTTCTTTCATGGTGGACTCCACCTCCCACGTGTACTCGGGACCTCTTCGGGCATCCCATTTGACCTTTACAATAGGTACATGCTTTCTCCGAAGCTTCTTTACCTGTCGATCCTCAATCGACAAAGGTTTTTCCACAAATTTCAAACTCTCATCAATGTGTACGTCTGTATGTGGTATGACTAGCGATTCATCTGCTAGATATTTCTTCAGATTGCAGATGTGGAATACATTGTGAATACCACTGAGTTCTTCAGGAAAGTTCAACTTATAAGCCACTGATCCAACACATTCGATAACCTCGAATGGTCCTATATACCTTGGGCTTAACTTACCTTTCTTACCAAACCACATCACTCCCTTCCAGGGTGATACTTTAAGCAAAACTTTATCACCAACCCCGAATTTTAGAGGTTTACGCTTTAAATCTGCGTAGCTTTTCTGCCTATCCCTGGCAGCTTTCAGGCGGTCGCGAATCTGGACAATCTTGTCCGTCGTTTCAAAGACTAAGTCAGGTCCTGATAATTAAACTTCTCCTACTTCCGCCCAAAAAATAGGCGTTCTGCATTTTCTACCATATAGTGCCTCAAAAGGCGCAACCTTAATGCTTGTATGTTAGCTATTGTTATAGGGGAACTCAATCAATGGCAGGTGGTTATCCCAGCTACCACCTAAATCAATCACACATGCATGAAGCATGTCTTCCAAAGTTTGGATGGTACGCTCACTCTGTCCGTCCGTTTGAGGATGGTAAGCCGTACTAAAATTCAAGCGCGTTCCCAAAGACTGTTGGAAACTTTTCCAAAAATGTGATGTGTATCTGGTATCTCTGTCAGAGATAATTGACACTGGAACGCCATGCAGAGATACGATCTTATCTACGTACAATTGGGCTAACATGTCGGAGCTATAAGTCTCCTTAATGAGTAGGAAATGTGCTGACTTAGTCAGTCTATCTACTATCACCCATATAGTATCATTTCTTTTCTTCGTTTTTGGCAACTTGGTGATGAAATCCATTGTCACCATTTCCCACTTCCATGTGGGAAGTTCAGGCTGTTGTAGCAAACCTGGCGGCTTTTGGTGTTCAGCTTTGACTTGCGCGCACGTCAAACATTTAGCTACATAGGCAGCTATAGACTTTTTCAGGCCTATCCACCAATAGTTTGCCTTTAGATCCTGGTACATCTTATCAGCTCCAGGATGAACGGAGTACTTAGAACTGTGGGCTTCCTAGAGGATAACATCCCGAAGTCCTCCATAAACTGGAACCCAAATTCGTCCATTTAATCTCAGAATTCCGTCCTTATCATAGGATAACTGTTCTTCAGTTACTCCTAGCTTTTCATCAGGATAGTTAGCTTCCAATACAGCTTCCTTTTATGCAGCTAACAACCTTTCATTCAAACTATTCTTTATCTCAATGCTCTTGGCATTGATCCTTATAGGCTTCACTCTTTCCTTTCGACTTAAGGCATCGGCGACTAAATTCACCTTGCCAGGATGGTATCTTATCTCACAATCATAATCATTCAAAGTTTCCATCCAGCGTCGCTGCCTCATGTTCAAGTCCTTCTGATTGAACAGATGTTGAAGGCTCTTGTGATATGAATAGATCACACACTTAGTTCCATACAAGTAGTGCCTCCAAAGTTTTAGTGCAAATACAATGGCACCTAACTCCAAATCATGGGTGGTGTAGTTCTTCTCATGCACCTTTAACTGACGTGAAGCATAGGAAATAACTTTGCCTTTCTGCATAAGCACACAGCCCATTCTGGTGTGCGATGCATCACAATATACTACAAACTCATCGATTCCATCAGGCAACGTCAATACTGGAGCGTTGCTCAACTTTTGCTTCAGAATATCAAAAGATTCTTGCTGCTTAGGCCCCCAATCAAACTTGTTATTCTTGCGGGTGAGTAGAGTCAGGGGTGCTGCAATTCTTGAGAAGTTTTCAATAAAACGCCTATAATATCCTGCCAGTCCTAGAAAGCTGCGAATCTCCGTAGGCGTCTTTGGCTCTTGCCAGTTTGTAATAGCTTCAATCTTAGCGGGATCCACTTGGATACCACGCTCACTTACAACATGTCCGAGGAATTGGACTTCTTGAAACCAAAATTCACACTTTGAAAATTTGGCATAGAGTTTTTCTTGTTGAAGCAGTTTCAGGATGCAACGGAGGTGCTTCTTATGGTTAGCTTAACTCTTCGAGTAGATGAGGATGTCGTCAATGAAAAAAATGACAAATTTATCCAAGTAAGGCTTGTAGACGCGATTCATGAGAACCATGAATGCGGCAGGTGCATTAGTGAGCCCAAAAGGCATCACTAGGAACTCGTAATGACCATAACGAGTCCTAAATGCAGTTTTGTGTATATCTTCATCTTTAACCTTTAATTGATGATAGCCTGACCTCAAATCGATCTTAGAAAAGTAGCTTGCTCCTTGTAATTGATCGAACAGATCGTCTATCCTGGGCAAAGGATACCTATTCTTGATAGTGACCTTATTAAGCTCACGGTAATCGATGCACAGACGCATCGATCCATCCTTCTTCTTGACAAATAAGATTGGCGCTTCCCAAGGAGACGAACTAGGTCTAATGAAACCTTTGGCTAGCAATTCATCTAGTTGTGTCCTCAATTCCTTCATCTCTGTTGGTGCCAACCTATAAGGCGCTCTCGCGACAGGTTCTGCTCCAGGGATGATGTCAATTCTGAATTCTACTTGCCTATCTGGGGGTCAACCAGGTAGTTCTTCAGGAAAAACTTTAGGGTACTCAGAAATGACGGGGATGTCTTCAATCTTAGGCTTCGGCTCATCAATAGTCACTTGTGCCATGTAAATGACACATCCCTTCTTCAAGCATCTAGATGCCTTGAGCATAGACACTTGCTCAGGTAATCCATATTGTGTATCTCCCTGAATGGTAATTGGCTCACCAGACGGAGTCTTGATCACCACTTGCTTCTTGTTGCAAACGATCTGGGCCTAGTTATGAGATAACCAGTCCATGCCTAAAACGATGTCGAAACCGGCTAACTTCAAAGGAAGTAGGGACAATGGAAAGGAGTGGTTCCTAATGGATATGAAACATCCATCTAACATGGTTGACGCGGTTTCTATGGTACCATCAGCTAATTCCACCTCATATTTCACACTTAGGGTTTTAACTGGTAAATTCAGCAATTTGCAAAACTTATTATCAACAAATGACTTATCAGCTCCTGAATCAAAAAGTACTCTTGCATAGACATCATTTATGAGGAAGGTACCTGTGATCACATTGTCGTCCTGAACAGCTTCCTTTGCGTTCATCTGGAAGACCCTAGCATTGGTCTTCTTCCCATCCTCAGCTTTCTTTGCAAATTTTGGGTAGTTGGATCTGATATGCCCCTTTTCATTGCAGCTATAGCACGTAGCATCCTTGATTTTCATACAGTCCAAGGTCTTGTGCTCAGAAGACTTGCAAATCCCACATGCCTTTGGCTGTGACTGGGATTTCGACTCATATCAGCACTTCCCGTAATGATGTTTCTTGCAGATTTTACATTTGGGCTTATCTCCCAATTGATGACTATCTTTCTTGGATCCAGAACCCTTCCTGTGGTCATTGTTTCCCTTATGTCTCTTATCCGATCGCCGTGAGTTATCATCCTCACGTTTCCTTTTCTCAGCATCAGTGTTTCTTAGCGATCTTAGCCTGACCGCGTCCAAGGTAAGAGACAGAGATAGATCAGCTGCTGATCTAAAAGTAGCAGGTCTGGACGCCTTAACACTGTGTAACACCTGTGCCTCCACGGCCATCAAACAAATACCAAACCAATGAAATATTGTATTTCATACTTTGGATTTGTATAAATATGTGTATCATTTGCACATATCAATTTTTGTTTAATTCCAAACTCTAAATCGCTTTCTGGAAGGTTATACGCGCACCAATGCGTAAATATAACCAGTTTAATGCAACAAACACTCCGGAATAGTGACATTGGCTTAACATACCTTAAATAACCTTTACATAACTTAGAAATGAGTTTTGAAGGCTTTGGTTTGGCAAAAACAAGTTAAATCGCTTACAGGGACTAAACTTGACAAACTGCGAAAGTATGCCAATTTGAACTGTAACAGACATTCCGGAACATGACCATAAGTTAAACATACCATAAATATCCTTTACATAGCTTAGAAATAGGCTTTGAGGTGTTCGGTGTGCTAAAATAAACTTTTGGGTCATTCAGGGACTAAAAGTGTCAAAAAGTGCACAAGTTTGCATTTTTGCGCATAACTTACGTTCTGAATACATCCGGACATCCAAAAATTTATGTAAGCATGACTATATTATGTTTTAGTGTTTGGCTTAAGAAAAATCCATTCGTCGCGTCATTTGGATCGTTTTTCGCGCTTATGCGCATTCCGTCGTAATTAAGTGAACATCGCGTTTGTACGGCCAAACGAACCAACATCCGACATATTTTTGAGCATGTTTCATGTCCACAATGTTTAGGCAACATTTTAGGGCCTTAAAGTTGGCTTTACGGGCCTTAGAAGTGTCGAAAATGGCTTAAACACGTGCAGGGGCTGAAACTGTAATTTCTAGAACTTGTTTCTGATCTGTGCAGGCCAGGCGGCCCGCGTGAGATCCTTGTCTCCTTTACGCGGCCTGCGTCCGACTCCCTGATCAGATTAGATCAAACAGTCAGCAACTTCCAGCAGTTTTAACCCCAACCACACACTCACCACTTGCCTAATCAGCTGATAAGGATGGTTTTTAGGCACCATAACTTTCCGACACTTGTACGGTTGCGATTAAGGCACGATATTCGACAAACGATCCTAACGGTTACCCGAAAACTATATATACCCCATGCCCCCCATTGCTCAAATCACTAGAATTTTGATTTGAGAAACTCTAAGTTGAAACTATTGTTTCATACCTGAGATTTTTGAATCGAAATTAGCATTCGGGGACCCTTCGTAAGTATTCTTTCGTTCTTTTCCTTATTTTATTGCTTTTCGAGTCAGAGAGTCAAACTTTGTTTGACTTTCAGCGTTGACCAGCTTATGGTCAATGCGAAGTTCGTTTGAACTTCGCAACGTGATTGTAATCACGATGGTCATAGTCCCTTGGGACTATGCCTACTGATTACCACGTTGTCTAGGGTCGTAAGGGTAAGCGATCTAATAAATCGCTTATACCTTCGAACCCGACCCAGTTTGGTCGATCATTAGGATCCGACCAAATACATTGGGTGACCATAGTATATAGGGAATAACCTTCCGAGGTTATACCTTATGGTCACATCATTTAAGTAGTTGTATGATAGGTAGTTTATATGCCTTAGGTAAATTACCAGAATACCCTTTTCATATATTATTGGTAATTTAGCATATGTAACCTAAACTTTTGTCACATAACTGATTATGTAACATGTTTAGGCATATAACACTTGTCACAGGACTAGTTAGGCGGTCCGAACGCGTTTTACGCGAACGACGCGTTAAAGTAGCATAAGCTACCTAAACGGGTCGTAATGGGTCGTAAGCAATTATGTTAGGTTTCATTTAGTATGTAGGCTTTGTTAAACCATATCACATGAGTCTCCACACTCGTTTGGTTTACAAACCCTCATGCTACCCGATCTTTCGATTTATGTCCGGTTTATTTATATGGTTTTAAACTGCCGATTGATTCCGTGCTCCCTCTAGCTTTGCTTGGTTATTGTTCAAGATCTCTAAGCATTCTCAGGCGAGTACATTATTCCCCTATTTTACTGCTTTCAATTGTTTTGGGGTGACTCATATGTGCTAAATGTTTTCAAGGTTTAACGATGGTATCAAAACGATTTTCGATGTTATAACGATGGTTTCAAAAACGATTAAGACGATTTATACAAAACTAATAACGATTTCAAAAAGTGAACAAACTTGTTGGTTGTATTTACATAACAAATGACATTCATTAGCAATGATCAAGCCGACCAGTATTAGGTTATGGTACCATAGGATCTGACAAATCCCGTTATTTACTACACCCGTAGTTATGTGTGGGTGTTGTGGGTAGCGACTGAATCTGTAATTGTTAATTACTCTTTGGTAAGGGTTTATTAATGCGAGTTGTTAATCTATCCTTTGGTAAGGGTTTATTAATGCGAATTGTTAATCTATCCTTTGGTAAGGGTTTATTAATGCGAGTCAAGAAGGTTTGAATGTTATTAGCGAGACGACCATTTAAGTAGTTTCACGACCTAAAACGAGTTTTAACGATTTGGGTAAACGATTGGTTTTCACGCGATGTTTTAACGAGTTAAACGATTTGGTTAGACGATTGGTTTCAAAGCGATATACGATTGGGTTTTTGGTTAAGTGTTTACATTGTTGGTTTGGTTTGAGTAAGTGATTAAGTAACGAGGCGTGTGTAATATGATACAAGCATAGTGGATACGCCGATGGTACTTCCTATATATAAGTGTTTGTATGGTATTACATATCGTAGCGTTATTTGCATCATTTCAATTTGGACATATAACATTTTATACAAATAACATATTTTTTTCACAATTTGCTGTACTAAAAAAAAGGTTTTTGGGTTAAGAGTCATGGCTACGAGGTTTTACAAACTATAACCCGCTTGATTTGAGTTGGTTAATTAAGTTGCAATATTATACTCTTTTCAAAACAAGGTTTTTAAATAAAGTATTGCAACATTTAAACTAGCCATGATTTCGACACTCCTACAAAACCAATGTATTCGCCAGCATTTCTTTGCTGACCTCGTTTTCACATGTGTTTCAGGTAATGTTGAAAGATATCGATTGATAGGATGCATGCTCACATAGGACTGGACAATGCCTTAGTGACTCAATAACAATGATAGACTATGTTTAAACTGTGTATTTAGATTTCCAGACGATGTAATTATTCAATGTTTAATAAAACAAAACACTTTTTGGTATCCATGGTTATGAAACATTAATTCTGTTGCAACATGCCCCGATGTTTCCGCTGCGATTTGTTGTTTTACGCGGTCTGGGTGTGACAGAAAAGATGGTATCAGAGCCAATGGTTATAGGGAACTAGGTTATTAGTAATGCTTTGAGCTAGTCTATAACCTTCTTAGGACCCTAACGCGAGTTTACTTGCGTTTAGTCATAAAACAATACCGTCACCTATCCTTAGGCGACGACCACAACAAGAACATAAAATTTCAAAACCGCTTTGAAAACTAATCATCTGTTCAAGGATGATTGATTACTAGGTTTTGAACCCTCTATTGTAAGGTTTTGAACCCCTTTGAGTTTTCAAAATCTCGTCAAGGTTTGGGGTTTTAAATAATGTGAACACGTGCAAACTGGAAGGGTGAATGCCTGTATTCTGGGTTTTCTGTCTAGGCAAGCACTTCGTATATATCTCATCAGACGCGAGACCAGTTGTGCTTACCTGGGAATTCTTGGGATGAGTATTCACTTATAGGCGAGCATGTCTTCGCGATACATTATTTTTGACCCATTTACTTTGATTAGTCACTGTGTGTCGTTTGTTTACCTTGTGGTAACAAACAAATGACCACTATCCTTGCTTTCTTCAGATTTGTTCATCTCATTCTTTTCGTCTAATTCTCTCACTCGTTTCATTTCATGTTTCCTATTTTAGACAATGCCTCCTCGACGCGATGCTCGAATCGATGCTCGGACTTTTACTATTGAAGAACTCGCAGCCCTGATCTCTCAACAGGTGGCTGCTGTGCTTCCCGGGGTTGGAACCCAAGTCCACGAGATATACAACAACGGCAATAATAACAACAACAACGTTCCATGCAAATACAAGGATTTTAACCAGGCTAAACCACTCAAGTTTAGGGGTTCTGAAGGAGCGACTGGGCTTCTTCAATGGTTCGAGAGCATTGAGAATACTTTCCGCCACGTGCAGTGTCCTGACAATCGCAAGGTCGAGTTTTCTTCGAGTGTGTTTCAGAAGAGGGCTCTCACATGGTGGAACGGGGTTATGAGGGATCGTGGTGCAGAAGTTGCTCTAGCACAGACATGGGCTGAACTTAGGGCCCTTATGATGAGGGAATTCTGTCCTCGTCATGAGCAGCGAGCTTTGGAGAAGGAATTTGATGAGTTGAAGCAAGATAGTGGTGAGCACAGGGCGTATACTGATAGGTTTGAGGAGTTGAGTCTGCTTTGCCCGACAATGGTTACCCCACTTGACAACGCTATCGAAAGGTACATCGACGGCCTACCTGACTCGGTACAAGACATCCTTACTGGTAGTAGCCCTACCACACTTCGTCAGGCGATCGAGTTAGCTGCGACATTGACTGAGTCGCAGATTCGGAAGAATAAGTTACACAGAAGGGGTGACAAGGGTAAGAAGCAGGGGTCTGACAAGGAGGATAGCAAGAAAGGTCAAAACAAGAAGGGTAAGGAAGGTGATGCATCAAAGAAATCAAAGAAGCGGAAGGGTGCCCAAAATTTTGCTATTACAGCACAGACTGCTCAGAACTTGCAAAACCCACCGGCACAGCCAGCTGCAAAGAAGGCATATGCTGGTACCGCACCACATTGTGCCCGTTGCAACGGTCATCACGTTGCACAACAAGATTGCAAAAAATGCACAACGTGTGGTAGACTTGGGCATTTGGCCAATATTTGTCGTCTGGGACAAAATCAGGCTGCTCAGGTTCAAGCTCCGGTTCAAGGGAATGCTGTGAGATTCCCACTGGGTTCATGTTTTAACTGCGGAGAGATTGGTCATTTCCGCCACAACTGTCCGAGACTGGTGAATGCAAATGCTAACATAAACCCGAATGCGAACGTCAACGTCAATGTGAATCCAGCACGTGGACGAGTGTATAACATCAATGAGGCAATCAATGATGAAGAACAATTAGAATTTTGAAATTCCTCTGGATGTTATCTTGTAACATTTAAAGACAATGCGGTTGTTATATAAATAAAAATTTGTGGTTTTTATTTTTTTTCAACTAATGCAATTGTATGAATGTTTGATCCAACCTTATGATGTCAACACAAAGACAAATTACTCGTGTGGTTCTGTCATTTTCATGATCACTTGTGACTCCCTAAGAACCTCAAACACTTGTTTCTTTTAAATCTAAAGTATCTTATCGTCTTGCACCGTTCGAGATGCAAGAATTATCAAAACGACTTTCTGCACGAAGTATGGCCATTACGAGTTTATAGTCATGCCTTTTGGGTTGACAAATGCTCCAGCCATCTACATGGACTTAATAAATAGAGTCTGCAAGCCTTATTTGGATCAGTTCGTCATTGTTATTAATGACATCTTGATCTATTCATATCCCGAGCCGATCACGATCAACACCTTCGTTGACATTGGAACCCCTAAAGAAGGAACAAACTTTTCGCTAAATCCTCTAAGAGGAAATTTTGGCTTAATGAAGTTCAATTTTTGGGTCAAGTAGTCAACAAGCAAGGTATTCATGTGGATCCATCCAAATTGCTGCAATTAAGGATGTGGTTCCCAGTATGCTTTAAATACCAGTGTCCAAAGATAACAAATTAAACAATTATGCGAGTATACGATTATGCAATTATGTGATATGTGTTTATGTGTTCTCCTCTATGTTTCTGTGTGTTACAATTTTCAAATCCTCATAGAATCTTTCATATCTTCATATGAGGGATTCATAGTAGGATATTCAAAAGGTACTACCTTAAATCTTTATGGGCTTCTACGTGGTAGTTAAGACCCTTGGGTTATATAGTATCATTCCATGATTCGATGAGAGACCCTTGAGTGGTCTAGTTAAAGATTGATTCAAGATCTGGTTAAGAATGGCATGTGATGATACAGCTGAAAGGACCCTATGGTGGTCCAGTCACGCTCATCACAGGTTCATTCATATGGTTTTCCCCTACACATTATAAAATAGACTGTGTGAACTGTGCAAGGAATTGTCTGATTATGGACGCGTACATAATTATGAAATTTAGTGCACAGAAACCCAGTAGGATTTATTATGTGTAAGAACCGATAGTGACAACAATAACAAAATGAGAACGATGTAATGGAGGTACGGTGGACGCACCAATGGCGCTTCATATACTTGTATATAAGTGTCCCTCTTACATTGGAAGCATAATGTTATTTAGGTTACTAGAAGTTCAGAACCCTAACCAATATTGTTCGATCTTTTCAACTTCATGTTTTAAACTCTCACAAGTTTCCTCTAAATAAATTTCGGGACGAAATTTCCTAAAGTAGGGGAGACTGTAACACCTGTGCCTCCACGGCCATCAAACAAATACCAAACCAATGAAATATTGTATTTCATACTTTGGATTTGTATAAATATGTGTATCATTTGCACATATCAATTTTTGTTTAATTCCAAACTCTAAATCGCTTTCTTGAAGGTTATATGCGCACCAATGCGTAAATATAACCAGTTTAATGCAAAAAACACTCCGGAATAGTGACATTGGCTTAACATACCTTAAATAACCTTTACATAACTTAGAAATGAGTTTTGAAGGCTTTGGTATGGCAAAAACAAGTTAAATCGCTTACAGGGACTAAACTTGACAAACTGCGAAAGTATGCCAATTTGAACTGTAACAGACATTCCGGAACATGACCATAAGTTAAACATACCATAAATATCCTTTACATAGCTTAGAAATAGGCTTTGAGGTGTTCGGTGTGCCAAAATAAACTTTTGGGTCATTCAGGGACTAAAAGTGTCAAAAAGTGCACAAGTTTGCATTTTTGCGCATAACTTACGTTCTGAATACATCCGGACATCCAAAAATTTATGTAAGCATGACTATATTATGTTTTAGTGTTTGGCTTAAGAAAAATCCATTCGTCGCGTCATTTGGATCGTTTTTCGCGCTTATGCGCATTCCGTCGTAATTAAGCGAACATCGCGTTCGTACGGCCAAACGAACCAACATCCGACATATTTTTGAGCATGTTTCATGTCCACAATGTTTAGGCAACATTTTAGGGCCTTAAAGTTGGCTTTACGGGCCTTAGAAGTGTCGAAAATGGCTTAAACACGTGCAGGGGCTGAAACTGTAATTTCTGGAACTTGTTTCTGAACTGTGCAGGCCAGGCGGCCCGCGTGAGATCCTTGTCTCCTTTACGCGGCCCGCGTCTGACTCCCTGATCAGATTAGATCGAACAGTCAGCAACTTCCAGCTGTTTTAACCACAACCACACACTCACCACTTGCCTAATCTGCTGATAAGGATGGTTTTTAGGCACCATAACTTTCCGACACTTGTACGGTTGCGATTAAGGCATGATATTCGACAAACGATCCTAACGGTTACCCGAAAACTATATATACCCCATGCCCCCCATTGCTCAAATCACTAGAATTTTGATTTGAGAAACTCTAAGTTGAAACTATTGTTTCATACCTGAGATTTTTGAATCGAAATTAGCATTCGGGGACCCTTCGTAAGTATTCTTTCGTTCTTTTCCTTATTTTATTGCTTTTCGAGTCAGAGAGTTAAACTTTGTTTGACTTTCAGCGTTGACCAGCTTATGGTCAATGCGAAGTTCGTTTGAACTTCGCAACGTGATTGTAATCACGATGGTCATAGTCCCTTGGGACTATGCCTACTGATTACCACGTTGTCTAGGGTCGTAAGGGTAAGCGATCTAATAAATCGCTTATACCTTCGAACCCGACCCAGTTTGGTCGATCATTAGGATCCGACCAAATACATTGGGTGACCATAGTATATAGGGAATAACCTTCCGAGGTTATACCTTATGGTCACATCGTTTAAGTAGTTGTATGATAGGTAGTTTATATGCCTTAGGTAAATTACCAGAATACCCTTTTCATATATTATTGGTAATTTAGCATATGTAACCTAAACTTTTGTCACATAACTGATTATGTAACATGTTTAGGCATATAACACTTGTCATAGGACTAGTTAGGCGGTCCGAACGCGTTTTACGCGAACGACGCGTTAAAGTAGCATAAGCTACCTAAACGGGTCGTAATGGGTCGTAAGCAATTATGTTAGGTTTCATTTAGTATGTAGGCTTTGTTAAACCATATCACACGAGTTTCCACACTCGTTTGGTTTACAAACCCTCATGCTACCCGATCTTCCGATTTATGTCCGGTTTATTTATATGGTTTTAGACTGCCGATTGATTCCGTGCTCCCTCTAGCTTTGCTTGGTTATTGTTCAAGATCTCTAAGCATTCTAAGGCGAGTACATTATTCCCCTATTTTACTGCTTTCAATTGTTTTGGGGTGACTCATATGTGCTAAATGTTTTCAAGGTTTAACGATGGTATCAAAACGATTTTCGATGTTATAACGATGGTTTCAAAAACGATTAAGACGATTTATACAAAACTAATAACGATTTCAAAAAGTGAACAAACTTGTTGGTTGTATTTACATAACAAATGACATTCATTAGCAATGATCAAGCCGACCAGTATTAGGTTATGGTACCATAGGATCTGACAAATCCCGTTATTTACTACACCCGTAGTTATGTGTGGGTGTTGTGGGTAGCGACTGAATCTGTAATTGTTAATTACTCTTTGGTAAGGGTTTATTAATGCGAGTTGTTAATCTATCCTTTGGTAAGGGTTTATTAATGCGAATTGTTAATCTATCCTTTGGTAAGGGTTTATTAATGCGAGTTAAGAAGGTTTGAATGTTATTAGCGAGACGACCATTTAAGTAGTTTCACGACCTAAAACGAGTTTTAACGATTTGGGTAAACGATTGGTTTTCACGCGATGTTTTAACGAGTTAAACGATTTGGTTAGACGATTGGTTTCAAAGCGATATACGATTGGGTTTTTGGTTAAGTGTTTACATTGTTGGTTTGGTTTGAGTAAGTGATTAAGTAACGAGGCGTGTGTAATATGATACATGCATGGTGGGTACGCCGATGGTACTTCCTATATATAAGTGTTTGTATGGTATTACATATCGTAGCGTTATTTGCATCATTTCAATTTGGACATATAACATTTTATACAAATAACATATTTTTTTCACAATTTGCTGTACTAAAACAAAGGTTTTTGGGTTAAGAGTCATGGCTACGAGGTTTTACAAACTATAACCCGCTTGATTTGAGTTGGTTAATTAAGTTGCAATATTATACTCTTTTCAAAACAAGGTTTTTAAATAAAGTATTGCAACATTTAAACTAGCCATGATTTCGACACTCCTACAAAACCAATGTATTCGCCAGCATTTCTTTGCTGACCTCGTTTTCACATGTGTTTCAGGTATTGTTGAAAGATATCGATTGATAGGATGCATGCTCACATAGGACTGGACAATGCCTTAGTGACTCAATAACAATGATAGACTATGTTTAAACTGTGTATTTAGATTTCCAGACGATGTAATTATTCAATGTTTAATAAAACAAAACACTTTTTGGTATCCATGGTTATGAAACATTAATTCTGTTGCAACATGCCCCGATGTTTCCGCCGCGATTTATCGTTTTACACAGTCGGGGTGTGACACACTGGCTTTGATCTCTGGGGCTAAACCCCCAATGAAGCGAGCAATCCTTTTGGGTTCCGGGGTCACGAGATACGGAACCAGCCTAGACAGGGTATTGAAACTGGTGAGGTAAGCTTGACAATCTAGATTCTTCATCACCAACGATAAGAAATCCGATTCAATTCTTTCAACCTCATGCTGCGGACAATAATTTTCCCTAATGAGAGCAACGAACTGATCCCATGACAAATTGTAGAGCGGAATCTTTCCAGCAGCTTGAATGAGAGACTTCCACCATGCCAGTGCCTCTCCCTTGAACGATTGGGATACATACTTCACTACATCCCTTTTAGCATAACCGCTGATGTCAACTACTGTGTCCATTTCGTCTAACCAGGTCATACAATCAATTGCCCCCTTTTCCCCAGTGAAATCCCAGGGCTTGCAGGAAACAAAGTACTTATAGGTACAGGACTTGGTACGTGGTTTATCATCAATCACTATCCTTTTAGATGGGACACTGTGCTGATTAGATGAATGTCGATTATCATCTTTCCTTGGATCCTCTTTCTTAGAGGGTGGCTTACTATAAGCCTCCGAATGAGCCTTAGGGACAGACTTAGAATGTGGTACAGATGGTGTTCTACTGTTCGTCCCACTAAACTCCCTGAATTGCCTATCTACCACTTTAGATACAGCTGTATCAATCAGTGTACGGAGCTCTCCTCTGGTTATATTAACCCTATCATCATCGCGGTTTTCCAGGGAATGACTGCTTACTTCTTCTGACCTAGCCATGTAGCTTTAATTGCTACATAAAATCAAATAAGGGCAAGGTTTATATAGAAGCTTATACAGTTTTATTGTTTTTGACAATTTATTAACTATGGTCTTTAATAACCATTTTAGTTAATTTGTTAAATATGTAATTATTCAGGAAAATCCTAAATCATAAGTCAGTAATAGCACATAAAGGCCTAGTCACGTAGACAAGTTTAATTTATAAGCCCAGATTTTTATGGAATCGAGGCATTTAAGGTTTGAATCAAAGTTCATTACCTTTTCTTGACAGGGAGTTGTAGGCTACCACTGTCTTTAGTCCAAGAGGACATTAATTATAGCCCGTGGGCACTTCATCCTTAAGGGATGATTATATAAATAATGGGTATTTAGGATAACCCAATTTAAAAATGACTTATGTGATTTTATCGAATCACGTTTGTCAAGCATGTTAATATGCTTTCAGATGTTAACAAGGATTTTGAATCCTTCGAATAGGTTTTACCATCTTGGCCATGTCTGCAATGACATTTAGGCTAGGTTTTACCTTTAAGATTCTTTTTAATATTTAACGCAGAACAATCCTAGTTTGAGATGTTATTATGGATCTGAATCTAATTGGGGAACTACCGTCTTGGCCCTGTCTTAAAATGACACAAAGGCTAGGTCTTGTCCCTTTAGATTTTATCATTTTAATATAATGATAGATCTTGTAAAAAATATTGTTATTATCCATTTTATATTTTTATTCATGCATATAACTGAAAATAAAAATTTAAATTTAACCATTTCATCACATGAATTTAAAATACGAGTCTGCCCTGAACAGGACTTCCAAATGAAATAACATGCCCGCGTAGGGGCTAAACAACACTACATACCCACGCAGGGGTCAATGGAAAGACGTGCCCACGCAGGGGCCTAACAACCAAAATATACCCACGCAGGGGTTAAAACAGAAAAACAGGCCCACGCAGGGGCTCAACTGAAAATAAGGAAATACAACCAACAAACAAAGGATTCAATGGTCTTTCTTTCTTTTTCCTTTTATCAAACTCTCCAACCCCTTAAAGAATCCCTGTCGCTCCCTGCGATCTCTGTGAACCTCCCGCTCAACCTGGTCCAATCTTTGGAAAATTTCTTCCCGTTCTGGCGGAGAAAACCTTGGCAGCTGTGGCTGTGGCTGATACTGTTGCGGATGTCGAAGAGACGGCTGTTGTTGGTATCCATGAGCTGGATATCCAATTCCCCAAGGAGTTCCGTAAGGCCCTTCGGGGTTAAGAGTGTTGTAGTTCCACGCCGCCAGGTACGGGTCGATCTCAGCATAATTGAAACTGGTGTGAGCCGGCAGCTCAAAGGGATTATACGCTGCTGAGCCAGCGTACGTGGGAATTGGGTTGTCAAAGCCCAATGGTGGTGGCACAACAGGTGCAGAGTTCACTTCCGGGATGGGGTTTGAAGGTCCCCCCATGTGCTGATCTTCTTGGAGTGGCGGGTAGTGGCTGCCACTCGATGGTTGGGGGATGCTGATATGCACACCTCCTCGCACGGACATCCGTGCGTTCATTCTCCTTCGCCTCGGTGGCTCAGGAGGCTGCTGCTGAACTGGTGCTGATGGTGGGGTAACTGCCACAAAGCGTGAATCCCCGGAAGGGTCCTGTTGATGCAGCTGCTGCTGCTGGGGCGACGAATGGTAAGAGGGTGTAAAGTACCACTCACACTGGTTGAACCTTGCTTGTTAACTGTCAGGACCACGGTAGGGTGATCCATGAAAGGATGATCCATCAGAAATTTCTATAGGATGTGTGGGGGTACCAGACGGTGGTTCGGTAGGGTCAGTATCCTCGTCCATATCCATGGGGAGATCTCCAGAAAAGTGATCTTCCGGTCCCAATGGGTTAACACCCACTGGTTCTTCGAGGTAATTGGCCGGGTTGAACAGGCTTCGGAAGATATGTGACGGGTTATCAAAGGAGTGACGAGAGTTGGACCTCTGGAGAGGGATGAACGAAGGCTGTGGGTTTTCGGGCCCATTTTCTGAATGGGGTCCAAAAGAGTGAAGGTAAGACGGAGACAAGCTTAATGAAACGGATCGCCTTTCCGACTGTAGATGTGCTCTCCAGTCTCCCTGGGGACTTGTACGCATGTTGACGGGTGAGGTTCGTCTTTGAGACGGCCCGGCCTCATGGTCGTGGCCTGATACAGGTGCCTTTCCCTTTCCTCTAAAGAATCTTGGCGGCATCTTTAATCCTGTCAACATACACAATATATAACAACACGAAAAATATATAAAGGACAAAAATAAACAAAATCAGGATTTGACCTATGTTCTTTTTCTAGACTCGAAAATTTAAGAAATGTGGAATTGTGTAACTGAGATTAAACACAGTCAAGTGCAGAAACAGTGGAAGAAATTGCTGAAGCAGTGGTTACTGCTGTTGCTGATGAAATACTGCTGGCAGAAAGTTCAGAACCCCTGTTGGAACCACTGTCTAACCCCTGGTCTGAAGAAGAAGAGAAGAAACATGGTGAGAAGGAAGAGAAGGTGGCTGATGAAAAAGAGCATGTTTGTGATTGTGCCATGATGGCTGCAACTAAGGTATCATCTCAGGTTCTCCAAAATCTGTGTTCAGACAAATGCATCATAGCATTTGCTAACATTATAGAGGTGAATGAAAACCTTAGGGATAGAGTGTTAAATGATGAAGTTCAATTTGAAAAGTCTTTAAAAGAACTGAAAATCAAATTGGCTGAAAAAGATAATGAAATCTACAGTCTTAAACATGAGCATAGCATAACCAAGGACCAACTCCAGACTATGATAGAAAAATATCAAGCCTGCAAAAAGGAGTTGGAAGCCACCCAAATCACTTGTGAAAAATGGATGGAAGCCTGCAAAGGTTATGAGATTATGCTTGAAAAATAGCTTGAAAGTAATGTAAAATTTGGCATAGGGTTTAGAAAAAATGACCAAGTTGAAAACACTACTGCAAATCAAGCTGGTTCTGTTGAAATCATACCAACCAACAAGAATGACCAAGAAGTTAAGATAACTGATAAACTTGGTAACAAAATCACTTTGGAAAGATCTGTGGGGTCCTCAACTTTTGAGGAGATTGAGAAATACCAATCTAAACCCACATGGTCTGATGAGTGTGACATTCTTGAAAATTTCAAACCAATGGACTTCACAACCACTGATGGTGTAAAAGCTCCTAAAGCAAAGGTCATTCCTCTTAAGGACATCCCAACAGTGGTTCAAAACTCTGTTGCAAAGGAGTTTGAAAAGAGGAAGAAAAGAGAAAAGATTAAAAACTTGTTTTGTGACTTTTGTGAAAAGAAAAATCACTTGACCAAGGATTGTTTTCATTTAAAAGCTTATGATCTTAACAAAACAAGTACCATTGAGCCTTCACAGAGCTGCACCATCTGTGGTAAAAACAACCATTCTACTCAGCAGTGTGTGTACTTGAAATCTTTTGAGGTCAAAAAGGAAGAGTACATGTCGAAAACACCAATGAGTTCATCAAACCCATCTGTCAAGTTCACCAAGAATCAACCACTATTTGTGCCAGTTCAAACAGCTGTTACAAAACAACTGAACCAAACCTCTGTTAAAAGAGAAGTTCAGGTGACTGATGCAACCCCTGCTAACCAATACCGAAGAGGTAAATGTCAACCACCATACTGTCGCAACCCCCGATCCCTTATCTGTCCCGGGAACGGGCGGACCCGAACTCAAAATTTTGGTGGTATCTGTTTGTTAATTTGGCAGCGGAAATTACATCAGGACCGTAGTTAGGAAATGTTTATCAGAGTAAAACCACCATATTTGATATTAATAATCACATGGGTAAAACCCAAGTTTCTTATTACAACATGTTTATAGGGATAAACCCTATTTTAAAACATCGTCTTTTAGGTAACTTTTATAGCCACATTTTTCCCAAGCCGTCAGTGCTCTCCAGCTGGCTTTTTACTAATTGGCTGTCACATTGTGTTACCTGAAACGCGTTTTAAAAACATTTGTCAGTGGGAAATACTGGTGAGTGAATCCCAGTTTAATCAAGAAATATTTTATCAATAGACACAGTATTGAGAGCGATCACATTGTTTATTTCTACACAATTACTCATTCAGTACTGTCAATCTTGACAGGTGGGTCATATTACACATTGGATAACTCGTTGTCCAATGGTAACGTGTTCCACATTTTGTATACAAAACCCCAACATACCGGCAGTAATTGAAGAACTATAAAGACTCAATCACTGCTTAATCATATTGTAAAGCATTAAGGTTTTGTAAAATAGTTACAAAAAGGTTAACAAAAAGCGGATAAACTCACATTGCTATCTTAGACTTCGCGTAAGGGTTTCCTGGGATTAATCTATAATTTACACAAATATACATAGGTTAGTATAATAACCCTTTGATTATATTAATGATACCCTCCCCAAGACGGTATTCCAACAACTACGTCGGGCGGAACCACGACAGTTGTTACGGAATCCTAAATCGATCGGGCAGCGTATCTAATACGAAACTGGGGTTATAATACTTACAACGGAGCAGAACCTTGCTAATTAGGGGGTATAATACTCGGGAATTATGCCTATAATGTGAGAATTCGAGATACAGAAAGAATTTTGAACTATTTGAGTTGAAGCCCGAGGCCTCCTTTATATAGGGCCAGATTCTTGTCCTCTCGCGGCTCGCGTAAGGTGTAACCTGAAGGTTACGCGTCCCGCGTACTAGCCCGGGTAGGGTTTAGGGTGTCCGGGTCATGGGGTAGGTTTGCCGGGTGTTGGGCCACGTGGCGGCCCAGGGTTTCGCCAGGTTTCACTAGCTCGCGGCCCGCGTAAGGGTTGGTTAAGGGTTTACGCGGCCCGCCTCAAAAACAATTTCTTTGTTTTTTTATTTATTTTAAATGTTATAATGTATTTTAGGCTCGGTTTTCACATACGGGGTATATTTTAAGACATATGGGGTATTTTTAAATAAATTTGGGTGTCAGAAAATATTCAGGAGGGTTGTTATATCCTCCCCACCTTGTTTTAGAGCTCGTCCTCGAGGTCTACTGGAATAGGTGTGGGTATTTCCTTTGCATTTCTGATTCAAGCTCCCATGTGTATTCTGGTCCTCTTTTGGAGTCCCACTTCACTTTGACTAGAACTAGTCTTTTGTGTTTGAGATTCTTGACTTTCCTATCTTCAATCTGTAGAGGCTTTTCCACAAATTTTAACTGCTCATTTACCTCTATATCCTTAAGAGGCACTATAAGTGATTCATCAGTTAAACATGTTTTGAGATTAGATACATGAAATACATCATGTATTCCTGCCATTTCTTCTGGCAGTTGCAGTTGATAATCTACAGGTCCTATTCTTCTAATAATATGGAAAGGTCCAACATCCCTGGGACTTAGCTTTCCCCTTTTTATAAATCTTACTATTCCTTTCCAAGGAGAGACTTTTAACAATACTTTATCTCCTACTTGAAATTCCAACGGCTTTCGTCTGTTATCAGCATAACTCTTTTGTCGATCACGTGCTGCTTTCAGTCGTTCCTTGACTTGAATGATTTTATCTGTTGTTTCTTGCACTATCTCAGGTCCAGATAGTTGCTTTTCCCCAATTTCTGCGCAACAGACTGGGGTTCGGCACTTTCGTCCATAAAGTGCTTCAAATGGTGCAGCATTTATACTTGTGTGATAACTATTATTATAAGAAAATTCTATCAATGGTAAGTGATTGTCCCAATTACCTCCGAAATCAATTACACAGGCTCTAAGCATATCCTCCATTGTCTGAATCGTCCTTTTGCTTTGTCCATCCGTTTGAGGATGATAAGCTGTGCTTAGATTCAACTTGGTTCCCATTGCTTTTTGGAAACTTGTCCAAAAATGAGAGGTAAAACGACTATCTCTGTCAGACACAATTGATAGAGGAATTCCATGTAAAGAAACTATTTCATTTACATATAGTTTAGCTAATTGTTCCATACTGAAAGTTTCCTTTATTGGCAAGAAATGAGCTGACTTGGTTAACCTGTCTACAATCACCTAGATTGTATCATTACCTTTTCTTGTTTTGGGTAATTTAGTAACAAAATCCATTGTTATTAACTCCCATTTCCAAACAGGCATTTCTAATTGTTGTAATAAACCTGAAGGTTTCTGATGTTCAACTTTAACTTGTGAACAAGTTAAACACTTTGCAACATAAGCTGCTATATCCTTTTTCATTCCTATCCACCAGAAATTCTTTCTTAAGTCTTGATACATCTTATCACTTCCAGGATGCATCGTATATTTAGATTTATGGACTTCTTCTAATATACGATGGCATAGGTTTCCTAATTTAGGTACCCATATTCTTTTCTTATGGAATCTACAAATTCTATCTGTTCCCTGTTCTAATTCCTTGATCATTCCTTTTAGTTTTTCAGTATCATCCTTGATTACAGATTCTTATGCGTTTCTAATCTGTTCATTTAAATCTACTTGTAGCTTTAATTTAAGAGAACGTACCCTTTTTGGCTGTTCGTGATATTTTCGACTTAAAGCATCAGCAACTACATTAGCTTTTCCTGCATGATACTGAATATCACAGTCATAATCACTAAGAAATTCCATCCAGCGTCTTTGTCTCATATTCAATTCCTTTTGTCCAAAGACATATCTTAAACTCTTATGATCAGTGAAAACAGTAAACTTACTACCATACAGGTAATGTCTCCACGTTTTAAGAGCAAAAATTATAGCTCCAAATTCTAAATAATGAGTGGAATAATTTTCTTCATGATTCTTAAGTTGTCTAGATGCATAGGCTATAACCTTTTAACGTTGCATCAATACACATCCATAACCTAATTTAGAAGCATCACAATAAATTACAAAGTCTTTAGTTCCTTCTGGTAATGCTAATATGGGTGCATGGGTTAATCGTTGCTTAAGGATTCTAAAGGCTTCTTCTTGTTTTAATCCCCATTTAAGCTTAACAAATTTACAGGTTAGCTTAGTTAAGGGAATGGCTATTCTAGAAAATTTTTGAATAAACCTTCTATAATAACCGGCTAGTCCTAAGAAACTTCTAACCTCAGTTGGTGACTTAGGGGTTTTCCATTTGGTAATTGCCTCGATTTTTGTTGGATCCACGTGAATTCCTTCATGATTGACTAGGTGTCCGAGAAATTGTACCTGTTCTAACCAAAATTCACACTTTGAAAACTTAGCATAGAGCTTTTCCTTTCTTAATAAACTTAGAAGTGCGTGCAAATGCTTTGCATGTTCCTCTTTACTCTTAGAGTAAATTAGAATATCATCTATAAAGACAATTATGAATTTATCCAAATATGGCTTACATATTCGGTTCATCATGTCCATGAATGCAGCTGGGGCATTGGTTAGACCAAATGGCATGACAGTAAATTCATAATGACCATACATTGTTCGAAAAGCGGTTTTAGGAATGTCCTCTTCCTGTACCTTTAATTGATGATATCCTGACCCTAAATCGAATTTTGAGAAAAATCGGGCTCCTTGCAACTGATCAAACAGATCATCAATTCTTGGTAACGGATACCGATTCTTAATTGTGACCTTATTTAATTCACGGTAGTCAATGCACATACGCATTGATCCGTCATTCTTTTTAATGAATAAGATCGGTGCTCCCCAGGGTGATGAACTTGGTTGTATGAATCCTTTCTCCAACAATTCATCTAATTGTTTCTTTAGTTCTTGCATTTCTGCAGGTGCCAAACGGTAAGGTGTTTTGGCAATCGGTGCTGTTCCTGGTATTAAATGGATAATTCAACTTCTCTGTCTGGAGGTTGTCCTGGTAATTCTTTTGGAAATACATCTGAAAACTGGGATACTACTGGAATATCCTTTAATTCTCTTCCTTTAGTGTTAGGGATTATAGAAATCAGATACACTAATGATCCTTTTCTTATGTTGCTTGCAGTTTTCATCACAGAGATGAATTTAGTAGATTTGGAAGTTTTATATCCTTTAAGTATGATCTTTCACCCTTTGGTGAATTTACTTGTATCGACTTTTGATCACATAAAATACTGGTTTTATTGGCTATTAACCAATCCATTCCTAAAACGACATCGAATCCTGCTAGAATCATGGGGTAAAGGTTTGCAATAAATTTTTGATTTAAAATTTCTACTCTTGCTCCCTGCAAGATTTCAGAAATCTTAATGGTTTCCCCATTTGCTGTCTCTACTAGACATTCTTGTGGAAGTTTAGTTAATGATTGATTAAGTAATTTGCAAAATGAAGTATTAATAAAACTTTGGTTTGCACCAGAGTCAAATAATACTTTAGCAAAAATATCATTAACTAAAAACGTACCAGTGATCACATCCGGGATCATCTTTACTTCTTCTGCAGTTAGAACAAATGCTCTAGCATTTTTGGTATTCTTGTTGTTTGTAGCCGGAGCTAATTTCGGACAGTTAGGCTTGATATGACCTTGTTCTCCGCAGTTGTAGCATATCCTGTTGTTAGCTTTCTTCCTGCAGTCTTCTTCCTTGTGTCCCGATATTTTGCAAAAGTTACAGTATGTGGAGCATCTTCCTGAATGCTTTCTTTTGCAATTCTTACAGTAAGGTGTAGAGGTAGAACCTATATTTTTCCCACGATTAAAATTTCCATAACGAAATTCTTGTGTGAGCTTCTGGGTTAGGTTCCTCCTTTGATCCTCTTCTCGGGTACGGACTAATTCACCTGTCAAGGTATTTGCTAGTTCTACAGCTTCTTCTATGGTTTGAGGTCTACCTGCCTTGACTACATGTCTTATCTCCCCGATTAATCCCCAGATATAACGGGGGATTAACACTGGTTCAGGTGAGGGAAGGGTGGGCACTATTCGAGCATATTCAAAGAATAACTTAGTGTATCCCTTACTATCCACACCAGTCATTCTAAGGTTTAGGAATTTGTTTGCTATCTGTTCCTTCTCATTGGGTGGGCAGAATTTCCTTTCTACCTTGTCCTTAAATACCTCCCATTCCATATTGTAAGTTCTATCACTTCCTCTTGATTTGAGGATAGTGTTCCACCATTCTAGTGCTGAATTCTTAAACAAATTAGAAGCAAATAGTATCTTGTCTTCTTCTGCGCACTTACTTATTCTTAAAATTGCCTCAGTCTTCTCTATCCAGCGTAGAGTTGCAATGGCCCCTTCATTGCCCGAGAATTCCATTGGTTTACAAGACCAGAATTCTTTATAGGAACGACCATAAGGCATGGTTCTTCTTCTTTTGGGAATGGGCACTTGAAGTAGAGGTCCATTGTTTACGCTGTTTTTAGGTTCAGTTGGTCGCTTACTACTATGTTTACTCTTGTTATCGGCTTCCCTAACCGTTTGAATAATATATGGCATTGCATCTATTATTCCTTGTGCGACTATGTGTTGGATAGCACTGTTGTCCACTTGATTTCCATTGTTTGGATTTTCGTTATCCAAGTTATTGTTATTCTCGTTATCATTATTCAGATTTCCTTGATTTACTTCGTCGGCCATCTGAATTTAAACATTTACCAATTATTAATATTACAGAATGATAGTTTAAGTAACAACCACATAATACACATATTAGTCAAAAACATCGTGCATTGCGACTTTACTCTTTTCTATATAGTATGCGTCAAATACACACTAAAACAGGAATTAAAAATTACAATACTACTATGCCTCGTTAACCACAAAGTGGTCTATACTACGATAGATTTATTATTATTACACATATATTTTAGAGTAAATTGCCATTTTCGCCCCTGAGGTTTGGGCACATTTGCCATTTTAGTCCAAAATGACACTTGGGTACCATTTTGCCCCCCACGTTTGTAACTTTTTGCCATTTTCGTCCAAATGGCTCAAAAAGTTACTTTATTTTTGGACGAAAATGGAAAAAAGTTACAAACGTGGGGGGCAAAATGGTACCAAAGTGTCATTATTTGGACGAAAATGGCAAAAAGTTACAAACGTGGGGGGCAAAATGGTACCAAAGTGTCATTTTGGACTAAAATGGCAAATGTGCCCAAACCTCAGGGGCGAAAATGGCAATTTACTCTATATTTTATTTATTATTATTACTAACTTCACCATCACCTTCACGGGTATGGAATTCCACCGAAATCCATCTGACGCTCATCGTATTTCCATACGAGTTGCTCTCCTACATACCTCATCCTCTCACTATTTTCTATGATTTCTTCTCCGAAATTTCGGAGTTCTTGCAAGTTCTCTGCACTCATTGGGGGTGCAGGTGCGGGTATTGGCTCTGGGTACTGAGGTACTGGATTCTCCTGAGGGTATGGATTCTCCAAAATCTCCCTAATGTATTCATCGTTGTCATAATAGGGATCTAGAGGGTCCAAACCTGGATACGCTGCTATGTTCGGCAAGGTTTCATCATTTAGACGGTAGCGTGGCACATAATCCCTAAGATCATCAAACCATGGATCATAATTTGGATCTAAAGGATTAGGGGCTGGTATCCTAGGTATTTCCTCAGGGTTGAAATCATGCATTTCTACCTCCATCGGTTGAGTGGGAATCAAAGGTAAGGGTTGTGGGGCTACTAGTTGTTCCAGACTTGGCTCAGTAGCAGTTGTAGCTAGGATATGGAAATTGGCTAGGCTTCTATTAAGCATATCCTGTGTATGGGCATCTGACTCTCGCTTAGCGGCTGCTAAAACTCCTTGCTGTTGCAACTTTCGCATTCTTTTCCTACGCGCAAACGCTTCCTTACTGAACCATCCTCTCTTTTTATGAAGGAATGGCTCTTCCGACTGAGCTTTAAAGGCAAACATCCCTTCTTCCTGATCAGCAAAATACCCAGAGAGAGTAGGCTGGGAAGAGGTACCTTCACTCCTAGGTGAATCAGACAACTGACGATATATGTCTGAGGGTCCTTGATCAGTCATACTATAAACTAACAAATAGTCAAATAACACAAAACACATAATGACATAAATTATTTCCTAACATAAAATTTAAAATTTAAGTGTCAGCAGAACACTTCTTTGGCTTAGACCAGTGGCTAGGCTCTGATACCACCTTCTTTCGCAACCCCCGATCCCTTATCTGTCCTGGGAACGGGCGGACGCGAACTCAGAATTTTGGTGGTATCAGTTTGTTAATTTGGCAGCGGAAATTACATCAGGACCGTAGTTAGGAAATGTTTATCAGAGTAAAACCACCATATTTGATATTAATAATCACATGGGTAAAACCCAAGTTTCTTATTACAACATGTTTATAGGGATAAACCCTATTTTAAAACATCGTCTTTTAGGTAACTTTTATAGCCACATTTTTCCCAAGCCGTCAGTGCTCTCCAGCTGGCTTTTTACTAATTGGCTGTCACATTGTGTTACCTGAAACGCGTTTTAAAAACATTTGTCAGTGGGAAATACTGGTGAGTGAATCCCATTTTAATCAAGAAATATTTTATCAATTAACACAGTATTGAGAGCGATCACATTGTTTATTTCTACACAATTACTCATTCAGTACTGTCAATCCTGACTGGTGGGTCATATTACACATTGGCTAACTCGTCGTCCAATGGTAACGTGTTCCACATTTTGTATACAAAACCCCAACATACCCGGCAGTAAATGAAGAACTACAAAGATTCAATCACTGCTTAATCATATTGTAAAGCATTAAGGTTTTGTAAAATAGTTACAAAAAGGTTAAAAAAAGCGGATAAACTCACATTGCTATCTTAGACTTCGCGTAAGGGTTTCCTGGGATTAATCTATAATTTACACAAATATACATAGGTTAGTATAATAACCCTTTGATTATATTAATGATACCCTCCCCAAGACGGTATTCCAACAACTACGTCGGGCAGAACCACGACAGTTGTTACGGAACCCTTAATCGATCGGGCAGCGTATCTAATACGAAACTGGGGTTATAATACTTACAACGGAGCAGAACCTTGCTAATTAGGGGGTATAATACTCGGGAATTATGCCTATAATGTGAGAATTCAAGATACAGAAAGAATTTTGAACGATTTGAGTTGAAGCCCAAGGCCTCCTTTATATAGGGCCAGAATCTGGTCCTCTCGCGGCCCGTGTAAGGTGTAACCCGAAGGTTACGCGGCCCGCGTACTAGCCCAGGTAGGGTTTAGGGTGTTCGGGTCATGGGGTAGGTTTGCCGGGTGTTGGGCCATGTGGCGGCCCAGGGTTTCGCCAGGTTTCACTAGCTCGCGGCCCGCGTAAGGGTTGGCTAAGGGTTTACGCGGCCCGCCTCAAAAACAATTTCTTTGTTTTTTTATTTATTTTAAATCTCATAATGTATTTTAGGCTCGGTTTTCACATACGGGGTATATTTTAAGACATATGGGGTATTTTAAAATATATTTGGGTGTCAGAAAATATTCAGGAGGGTTGTTATACATACCAAAGGATCCCACATGTTTATGAGGTTTACAAAAAGCCTTCTAAACCAAGAGTGAATAGGCATCCTTTTGGTTATTAGCAGATGATAGGGCAAGACCCCCAACAGTGGTTAGAGAAAAACATTCCCAAAAATGTTCAAACCCCTGAGCTAACCACTGTCCATCCACCTGAACTTAACACAGACACTGTTGTGACCCCATCTAAAGCCTTATTGGCTTTATAGACCCTAATGAACTAACCTTTTACTTGATGTGCAGGGAGCTTCTGCATGCTTAGATAGTCTTTGGTATGTAGATAGTGGAGGCTTCAGGCACATGACTGGATGTAGAGCCCTACTCAAAGATTTCAAAATTCATGGAGGGGGTAATATATCCTTTGGCAATAATAGTAAAGGGAAGGTAATGGGGTCTGGTACAGTTCAGTCAGGAAATGTTAAGTTTGAAAATGTCAATCTGATAGACAATCTAAAATTCAACCTACTTAGTGTCTCACAAATGAGTGATAAGGGCTATGGCTCATTCTTTACTAAGGAGTGTTGTAGGATTGTTGGACCAGAAATGGTTAAAAAGATTGAAGACATAATAAAAAAAATGGAAAAACTCAACTTGTTGCTCAAAGGAGTGGCAATGTTTATGTAGTTGACTTGTCAAAAGAGAGCCCCAGGACTGATGCCTATCTGTTCTCAGCTGCCTCTAATAAAGAGACAGGATTATGGCATATGAGATTGGGGCACACAAATCTCAAGACAATCACTGCTTTGTAAAAACAGGGGTTGGTAAGAGGTTTACCTCAAAAACTGTTCACCTGTCCTGAGCATTGTGTTTCCTGCTTAAAAGGAAAACAACATAAAAGCTCATTTAAGTCCATTAAAGAGTCCAAAACAACCAAGTGTCTGCAAATGCTGCACATGGATCTGTTTGGCCTAGTTAAAGTCATGAGTCTCAAAAAGAAAAGATATTGCTTGGTGATTGTAGATGACTTTTCTAGGTTTACATGGACTTATTTCTTACATTTCAAAGATGAGACTGCAGGCATTTTGTAAGACTTTGTTACACAGGTTGAAAACAATTTGACTTGCCAGTAAAAGTCTTCAGGAGTGACAATGGCACAGAGTTCAGAAATAGGGAGTTGGATGAGTTTTGTGTGTCAAAAGGAATTGTAAGGCAGTATAACATTCCAAGGACACCAGACAAAATGGGGTTGTTGAAAGAAAGAACAGGACATTGATTGAGGCTGCCAGAACCATGGTTGCAGATTCAGGTTTGCCATTAACTTTCTGGGCAGAAGCAGTAAACACTGCTTGCTATGTCCAGAACAGAGTTTTAATCAACCCAAGCATCAAAAGACTGCCTATCAACTGCTGTATAAAATCAAACCACTGATCTCATACTTTAAAATATTTGGCTGCCCATGCTTTATTTTGAATTTAAAAGACTCAATTTCAAACTTTGCAGCTAAAGTAGACAGTGGATATCATTTGGGATACTCAACCACTGCTAAGGCCTACAAAGTGTTTAACACAAGGACGAAAATAGTGGAAGAGACTTTGAATGTAAAGTTCAATGAACTTTCTTCAATGAAAATCCCTGCAAACCCTGCAAAATTGTTTGATCTTGATAAATTTACTTTTGAAAATGTTTCTGTCAAGACTAACAGTGGAGGTCCATCACAAAGTTCACCATCAAACTATGGATATGAAGTTATCATTCCACAACAAAAGTCTGCATCAAATGGTAGAGCAGCAGATGCTCAACCACTGCTACCTCAATAGTTCTTGACCAAAGTATCCCATTAACCCCTGCTTCCACATCATCAAACACTGTTGATAAAAGTCCCCAAACAGTGGATAAAAGTCAGCATGTGTCCACACCACTACCTCCTATTCCATCTCCATTTGAAGCCACTGTTGGATCATCAAAGTCACCAGCAGTGGTTAGCTCAAATGATTCACATTTGCAGCCCTCACCACTAAATGACATTGTTCCATACAAAGGAGATCTGATCTTCTTGAAGTCTCATCCACCTGACCAAATCATTGGCAACATCAGTGAAGGGGTGCTCACAAGAAGCCAATCCCAAAACATCTGTCTTTTTGCTGGTTTTCTATCTCTCCATCAGCCAGTCAAGTACCAAGAGGCACTGAAAGACAACAGCTGGGTAGAGGCCATGCAAGAGGAACTCCAACAGTTTAAAAGACAACAAGTATGGGAGCTTGTACCACTGCCAGAGGATGTGAGTCCTATTGGCACAAAGTGGGTCTTCAAAAACAAAACTGATGAAAGGGGCATCGTTGTCAAGAATAAAGTAAGGTAGTGGTTCAAGGTTTCAGACAGGAAAAGGGCATTGACTATGATGAAACTTTTGCCCCTGTAGCAAGATTGGAAGCTATTAGACTGTTCCTGGCCTTTGCTGTCAACCACAACATAAAGGTGTTTCAAATGGATATCAAATGTGCATTCCTCTATGGTAAGATTCAAGAAGAGGTATATGTGTGTCAACCTCCTAGCTTTGAGGATCCATTTTATCCAAATCATGTCTACAAGCTAAACAAATCTTTGTATGGCTTGAAACAAGCACCTAGAGCCTGGTATGAAACTCTTTCCACTTTTCTTCTTTCCATTGGTTTCACAAGAGGTAAAATAGACAAAACATTGTTTTTAAAATGGAGAGGGAAAGACTTGATGATTGTCCAGATTTATGTGGATGACATCATTTTTGGAAGCACATGTACTAAAATGTGTGAAGAGTTCAGACAACTCATGGCAGCTGAGTTTGAGATGAGTGCAATGGGTGAACTCCAGTGCTTTCTTGGTCTCCAAGTAAGGCAACTGCAAAATGGTACTTTTATCCATCAAGGCAAATATGCCAAAGAACTTTTAAAGAAATTTGAGATGGATGATTGTAAACCATGCAGTACACCCATTGCAACCACAAAAATAGTCATGTCTGATGAAAAGGATGATTTGCTGGATCAAACACTATATAGAAGCATGATTCGGTCTTTATTGTAACTAACTGCATGTTGGGATTGAACCCTATCAGAGGAACAGATAATTAAAGCCAAAACTGGATCAGAGCAGTGGATCCAGAATAAGCAGATGTTTACTTACAAATCTCTCCCCTTGAAAGTGGTTTCACATCTGCTGATCTGCAACTGCTGCTTTGCATCTACTGCTAAATGTCAAAGACTGATGGAAGACCAAAGCTCTGCTGATTCAATCTACTGCCTTGAGTCTAGTATTGCTGATCCGGATAAGCACTGCTGGGTTCACAGCAGTGGAAGGATGCAGCAGCTGTTTAAGTGTCTTTTATGTAATGAATTGTAATAGCAGTAGTTAGTACATCAGTGTTTGTATAGATCAGAGGTTAGAGTTTGTTAGGAGGTTAGATGTCACTTTCATGGTGACGTCAGCTAAGATGCTTAGTGGTTTGCAAGTGCCTATAAATAGTTCAGTACTTTGTACTGTTCTATTAGCTCTTTACAACGTCGTCTTCTTTGCACGAACAAACTACTGAGCTCTGGCTGAGGGGGAGTTTGCATTCATTCATCAATCATTGTAATCGTTGTTGAAACAAATTCAATCTTTCGATTCATTGTGTAAAGATGTTTGATTAAAGTATTACTCTCGTTTGATTGTATGCAAAGTTTGTTTTCATCATAATTCCGCTGCACAACTCTTTCATTTCCATCTTAATTTCAAACGAAAATACAATCAGAAACAAACTCAGATCCAACAATTGGTATCAGAGCCTGGACAGTCAAATTTGATTTAACAATCATTTTGACGTAAATAGTTCAGCTCATAACAGTTGATACTGATCGTTTGTTCGTCCGTTGAAAAACAGAGCAAGGATTAATCACCATTAAAAGTTGATTTCTCAGTGTCTGTAAAACAACAAGAATGACGTCACAATCTCAGGATGACAAAAACAACATCGGCTCGCTTTTTAAACCACCTATGCTAAAAAGAAATGAGTACAACATCTGGCAGAGAAGGATGGGTCACATCCTTGCTCAACAAAGCACAGGTTGTTGGAGGTCTGTCACCTTTGGTCCCCATGTTCCTTCAGTGCCAAGCGCTAAAGATGCTAAAAAGTTCGTTCCAAAACCAGTTGAAAATTATACCGAAACCGACTTTCAAAAGATCGAACTAGATGCTAAAGCGTTTAGCATCATAGCATCAGCGCTGCCCAATGAGATATATGCTGGACTGTTACACTGTAATAGTGCCAAAGAGTTATGGGACGCACTTAAGGAACAGTTTGGGGGAACCAAGGAAGTCATAGAAAACAATAGCGAAATCCTGAACCAACAGTATGAAACATTTTGTTACGTTAAAGGTGAATCACTAACGCAATAATTTGAGCGTTTCAGTTGTCTCATCAGTGAACTGAGGCTTGTTAACACCACTTTTACAAACTCAACTCAAAATAGCAGGTTCCTCAGGTCACTGCCAGAAAAATGGGACACCATAGCTTTTGTCACCCGAAACTCACCTGAGTTCAAGGATCTGACCTTGACCCAACTCCATGGTCGACTCCTGACCTACGAAAGGGAGTTGAACCAGAAAAGGAGGTTACAAGAGTCAGGAAAAGTTACTGATGATTACACTTTCGGTAATACTGCTCTTCTGGGTCAAGAAGAATCTGGGAACAGTGGTAAGGATCAGGGTTATGATCACTTCATTGACATAACTGCTGGTGCAAATTTTAACAACCCTGATCCTCACTCTGCAAGTTTTGCATTCACTGCAAACGAAAACCAGATGTCAGACAATCTAAGCTTTGAACTCAATGATTTACAACATTTTGATCCCACTGACTTAGAAGAGATGGATATCCTGCACCAATTGGCTTTGCTAAGTGTTAGAACTAGCAAATTCTACAAAAGAACAGGGAGAAAATTCCCAGGACTTCATGGGAATTTGAGGGTTGGGTTGGATAAATCGAAAATCAAGTGTTACAAGTGTAATAGGTTAGGGCACTTTGCTAGGGAATGCAGAAGTCAAAACAATGGACCAATAGTTACTCATCCTAGCTCTAACCCTAGACCACAAAGTCAAAACACTGTGCACTATACCCAATATACCCCTGCAGCTCAAGTGAACACTGCTCACTATGCTGCTGCCCCTGTGCCAGTGCACTATGTCCAAACTACTGTTCCACAGATCCAATATGTTCAAACCCCTGCTCCACAGGTACAAGTGCAACCAGTTGCACCTCAAACCACTGCTCCAGCAGCAGTACAACCAGATCAACAAAGCTTTTTCACTCAAGGGTTTGTTGACTGGAGCAGTATGCCTGAAGACCTTAGTGATGAAAATTTTGCACTCTATGCTTCTAATGATTCTTCTCATGATGAGTTTTGTTTGATGACATTAGAATCAATACAGGAGGGGGTTGAAACTGAAGAGGAACAGCTGAGTATTGAAACAGTGGATGAGGTGACTGAAGCAGTGGTTACTGCTGTGGCTGGTGAACTACTGTTGGGAGAAAGTTCAGGTACCCTGATTGAACCAATGACAGATCCATGGTCCGTAGAGGACAAAGAAGAAGAGAAAGAAGAAAAGGCTGGTGAAAAGAAGGTGAAAGCTGATGCTGAAGAAGATCATCAATGTGATTGTGCAATGATGGCAGCTGCCAAGGTATCTCCTCAAGTTCTTGAAAAACTGTGTTCTGACAATTGCATAATTGCTTTTGCTAACATCAAAGAGGTGAATGAAAACCTTCGGGATAAAATCTTGACTGATGAGGTTAAATTTGAAAAGTCTTTAAAAGAACTGAAAAACAAATTGACTGAAAAGGAAAAAGAGATCAGCTGTCTAAAAGAAGAGCAAAGCATAACCAAAACCCAACTTCAAACTAAGGTAGAAAAATACCAAGTTTGCAAAAAGGAGTTGGAATCCACCCAGATTACTTGTGAAAGATGGGTGGAATCCTGCAGAGGATATGAGGTGATGCTTACTAAACAGATTGAAAGCAATGTGAAATTTGGGGTTGGTTATAGAAAATATGATGATGAACATATTGCTTTTGAAAAATCTGTTCAAACCACTGATGAAGCTACTGAGCTCATCCCCACAAACAAGAATGGCCAAGAAGTGAAAATCACTGACAAACTTGGTAACAAAATCACACTTACCAGACCAATGGGATCCTCCACTTTCAAGGAGCTTGAAGATCATCAATTTAAACCAAAATGGTCAGATGAGTGTGATATTCTTGAAAATTTCAAGCCAATGGACTTTACATCAACTGATGGTGTTAAAGCTCCAAAAGCTAAAGTCATACCTCTCAAGGACATCCCAGCAGTGGTTAAAACCTCTGCTGCAAAGTAGTCTGAAAAGAGAAAGAAGAAAAAAAAAATTGACAACTTGTTTTGTGAATTCTGTGAAATCATCTAACAAAAGATTGTTTCCACTTGAAAGCTTATGATTTAAACAGAACAAGTGTCATTGTGTCAGCTGAAAGTTGCATTGTTTGTGGCAAAACAAACCACAAAACTCAAGCATGTGTGTATCTCAAAAACTTTGATGTGAAAAAGAATGAGTACATTGCTAAAACATCCTTGAGTCCATCATCATCATCAACATCTGTCAAATTCACCAAGAAACAACCACTGTTTGTGCCAGTTGAAACAGCTGTCACAAAACAGCTGAACCAAACATCTGTCAAAAGAGATGTTCAGGTTACTGATGCACCCCCTGCCAATCAGTTCAGAAAAGGCAAGGAAAAACAGTCTTACCAAAGGATTCCACACGTTTATGAGGCCTACAAAAGGCCCTCTAAACCCAAAGTGAACAGGCATCCTTTTGGTTACCAGCAGATGATTGGTCAGGACCCACAACAGTGGTTAGAGTAACACTATCCTAAAACAGTCCAAACCCCTGATCTAACCACTGTCCATCATTCTGCATCCATCCCAGACACTGTTGAGACCCCATCCAAAGCCTTGTTGGCTTTGGAGACCTTAATGAACTAATCCTTTTACTTCATGTGCAGGGAGCTTCTGCATGCTTTGATAGTCTTTGGTATGTAGACAGTGGAGGCTCCAGGCACATGACAGGATGTAAAGCCCTTCTCAAAGACTTTAAAATCCATGGAGGGGGTGATATATCCTTTGGGAATAATAGTAAAGGGAAAGTTCTGGGGTCTGGTACAGTGCAATCTGGAAATGTAAAATTTGAAAATGTCAATCTAATAGACAATCTAAAATTCAACCTTCTGAGTGTGTCCCAAATGAGTGACAAGGGATTTGGGTCATTCTTCACAAAAGACTGTTGTAGGATTGTTGGACCAGAAATGGTCAAAAAGATTGAAGCAATAATCAAAACTGGTCAAACTAAACTTGTTGCTCAAAGAAGTGGCAATGTTTATGTTGTTGACATGTCAAAAGAGTGTCCCAGAGCTGATGCCTGTCTGTTCTCAGCTGCCTCTAACAAAGAGACAGAACTTTGGCACAGAAGGCTGGGGCACACAAATCTTAAGACAATCACAGAAATCTCAAAAAAATGGTTTGGTGAGAGGCCTACCACAAAAATTGTTTTCATGTCCTAAACATTGCATTTCCTGTTTAAAAGGAAAACAGCATAAAAGTTCTTACAAGTCCATTGAAGAGTCCAAAACAACCCAGTGTTTGCAAATGCTACACATGGATCTGTTTGGCCCAGTTCAAGTCATGAGCCTCAAAAAGAAAAGATATTGTTTGGTTATTGTTGATGACTTTTCTAGGTTTACATGGACTTTCTTTTTACACTCAAAAGATGAGACTGCAGGCATTTTACAAGACTTTGTAACACAGGTTGAAAAGCAATTTGACCTTCCAGTGAAAAGCTTCAGGAGTGACAATGGCACAGAATTCAAAAATTGGGAGTTGGATGCCTTCTGTGTGAAGAAAGGGATTTTAAGGCAGTACAGTATCCCTAGAACACCAGAGCAGAATGGGGTAGTGGAAAGGAAGAACAGAACTTTGATTGAGGCTGCCAGAACCATGCTTGCAGATTCAGGTTTGCCATTAACTTTCTGGGCAGAGGCAGTAAACACTGCTTGCTATGTTCAGAACAGAGTTTTAATAAACCCCAGGCACAAAAAGACTACCTATGAAATTCTGTATAAAATTAAACCACTGATTTCATACTTCAAGGTGTTTGGCTGCCCATGCTTTATTTTGAACTTAAAAGATTCCATTTCCAAATTTGCAGCCAAAATTGATTGTGGTTATCATTTGGGATACTCAACCACTGCCAAGGCCTACAAAGTGTTCAATACACGGACCAAGGCAGTGGAGGAGACTTTGAATGTTAAGTTCAATGAACTTTCATCAATGAAAATCCCAGCAAATCCTGCAGATCTGTTTGATCTTGAAAAATTTACTTTTGAAAATACTGCTGTCAAGACTAACAGTACAGGTCCATCAGAGGATACAACACCAGACTATGGGTATGAAATCATCATCCCTCAAAGGTCTGCCACAAAGGGAAAAGCACCAGCTGTTCAAAACAGTTGTCAAAGCTCAACCACTGCTTCCACATCCTCAAACACTGCTGACAAAAGTCCTCAAACAGTGGATAAAAGTCAGCAGTTGTCCACTTCATTACCTCCTATTCCACCACCTTTTGAAGCCACTGCTGGATCATCAAAGTCCCCAGCAGTGGTTAGCTCAGATGATACACATTTGCAGCCTTCACCAACCAATGCCATCATACCATACCAAGGAGATTTAATCTTCTTGAGATCTCATCCACCTGATCAAATCATTGGCAACATAAATGAAGGGGTGCTCACAAGAAGCCAAACCCAAAACATTTTTCTTTTTGCTGGTTTTCTATCACTCCATCAGCCAGTCAAGTACCAAGAGGCACTGAAAGACAACAGCTGGGTAGAAGCCATGCAAGAGGAGCTCCAACAGTTTAAAAGACAACAAGTATGGGAGCTTGTACCACTGCCAGAAGAGGTTAGTCCCATTGGCACAAAGTGGGTCTTTAAGAACAAAACTGATGAAAGGGGTATTATTGTCAAGAATAAAGCCAGGCTTGTGGTTCAAGGTTACAGACAGGAAGAGGGGATTGATTATGATGAAACATTTGCCCCTGTTGCAAGATTGGAAGCAATTAGACTGTTCCTGGCCTTTGCTGTCAACCACAATATGAAGGTGTTTCAAATGGATATCAAAAGTGCTTTCCTCTATGGTACAATTCAAGAAGAGGTGTATGTTTGTCAACCTCCAGGTTTTGAGGATCCATTTTATCCAGATCATGTCTACAGGCTAAACAAAGCCTTGTATGGCTTGAAACAAGCACCAAGGGTCTGGTATGAAACTCTTTCCAACTTCCTACTCTCAAATGGTTTCAAAAGAGGTACCATTGATAAAACACTATTTTTAAAATGGAGAGGGAAGGATTTAATGATTGTCCAGATTTATGTGGATGACATTATTTTTGGAAGCACATGTAACTCAATGTGTGAAGAGTTTAGAGAACTCATGACAGCTGAGTTTGAAATGAGTGCAATGGGTGAGCTGCAATGCTTTCTTGGTCTCCAAGTACAGCAAATGCAAAATGGAACTTTCATTCATCAAAGCAAATATGCTAAAGAACTTTTAACCAAATTTGATATGAATGATTGTAAACCATGCAGCACACCCATGGCAACAAATAAGCTGGTCATGTCTGATGAAAAGGATGAGCTGATTGACCAAACACTTTATAGAAGCATGATTGGGTCTTTATTGTACCTAACTGCATCTAGACCAGACATCATGTTTGCAACATGTGTCTGTGCAAGAAGTCAATCAGCTCCCAGAAAATCAAATCTCATTGCTGTAAAAAGGATCTTCAGATACATAAAAGGTGCTCCCACACTTGGTATCTGGTATCCAGCTAATGGGAATATCAAGCTTTCAGGCTTTTCAGACAGTGACTTTGCTGGATGTAACACTACAAGGAAGTCCACATCAGGAGGGTGCCAGTTTCTAGGTGATTGCTTAGTTTCATGGCAAAGCAAAAAGCAAGCAGCTGTTTCAACATCCACTGCTGAAGCTGAATACATTGCTGCTGCAAGCTGTACAGCCCAACTCCTGTGGCTTCAAAATCAGTTACTGGATTTTGGTATCACTGCCTTAAAGACACCACTCATGTTGGATAGCCAGGCAGCATAAAATATCATCAAAAATCCAGTTTCCCATTCAACCACAAAACACATTGACATCAGACATCACTTTGTGAGGGATTGCTATGAAAAAGTTTTGATTTCTCTGCATCATGTCCCAACTAAAGACCAGCTGGCTGATGTGCTCACAAAAGCACTTGATACAGCCACTTTTGAAAGCTTGGTCTCTCGGATTGGGATGCTGAACATGGAATAACAAGCAACATCTTGTTTTTCTATGAATAAAAGCAACAAAATGTTTTCAGAAAATCAAAAATCCATCCTTAAAAATAGCTAAAAATGAAATTTGTCATTAAAATCCTTAAAAGTCTGCCATTAACCACTGATTGTTCAAAAGTCTGCTCTACTTCAAAAGTCTGTCCACTGCCGAAAGTCAACCCCTGTTCTCTCATTCCTTTGATAAACTCTGTTGTTCAAAAGCAGTGTCTTATCCACTGATATACTATCCACTGATAGTAAAAATCATCCACTGCTTTCATACCACTGCCTTCATCAGTCACTTTCACAAAAGTACTGTCCTTCACTTTCATCAGGGGTTGTCACGTGGGCAGTACATATTGGTCAGACTTTTTGTAACGGCTGCCACGTCAGCCTTCACTTTCTTCCCTATAAAATCCCCCACTCACCACCAATACAGGGTTTCACTGTCGAATTGAATTCTTAAAAATTCTCTTTTCAAAGCAGTTTTTCATCTCATTTCTTCACAAATTTCTTCGATCATCATCTTCAAAATGACAAAATCGAAGTCATCTTCAAAACCCTCATCCAAATCTTCATCGAAAACAGCCTCTCAAAAGGCAATTTCCACTGAAATTCCATATAAACCATCCCACAATCTCCTGGGTCTTCTCACAAAACCAGGAACCACAAATGTTTTCGATTCCATTCTTGACACCATGGCAAAATCAAAGTACAAAACTTTGTTCACCGCCGATGCACCAACCTATTTGGCGACCCAAAGAGAGTTTTGGAAGAATGCAACCCTTGAAAAACAAGGAGACACTGCAACCACCATACACTCTTCTGTAAAGGGTAAAGCTGTCCAAATCACGCCACAATCCATTTCAGAGGTCTTTCAACTCGGTGATCAGGAAGGTAAAATTTATTTCACTAAAAACGAGTTACAAACTGACTTCATTGAAAGGGGGTATGAAGCCACAATGATGAAGAAACTTACCTTACAAAAAGGTTATTTTCCTTCTGCAACCAGATTTTTATTTCATACCCTCCTACTATGTGTTTCAAACAAAACCACTTCTTTCAATGAAATCCCTTTAAAGATTCAAAATCTGGGATATGCAATTCTTCAAGGAGAAAATTTTAACTATTCTCAGGAAATTTTTAAAGATTTGGTTAATAATGTTGAAACAAAATCATTCTTACTGTTTCCAAGGTTTTTAAGTTACTATTTTGCAAAGAAATTCAGTAAGGATGATTTAGCTGCAATAAACCAAGGTGATCCTACTCAAATAAACAGTTTAACTACTGAAACTTTTTCAAGGATGTTAGCACCTTGCAAAACACAAGCAGAGGTGCCTGAGCAGATTTTAGCAGTTACAACTGCTCCTCAGGCATCTGCTGCTGAGCCCACTGCTCAAGGTGATCAAAGCAGCAGAACACCTGTTTTGAAACCCAAACCTAAAATCACCAAAAAGCCAACAAAAAGAAAAACACAAAAACCCCCCAAAACCATCAAAAAGGCATCTCTGGAGGATGAGATACCAGAGCTCCTGCCAGTGACAACACAAAAGTCACAAGAAACCACTGCTGCTACTTCCTCACAGCAGTTGGTACAAATATCTCAACCCATAACCGAAACTCCTCCTGCTTCTTCACAAAAAGAACAGGTTGTACAAATAGGGTCTCCACATCATGATGCTCTGGAAACACTCGTTTCTATCATCCACAGCTCAATACCCGGAGCAAATCCACTTTCTACACCACCCTTCACATCCACAATTCCCCCACCAACTAAACTACTGTTGGATGCAATAGATTTGAACCAGGCATTAACCAGTCCTTCTCAATCACCTATCAATGAGAATATGCCTCAACAACTGACTGGGTCTGATGTATCAATCTTTGCTAACCCACCAACACAACCTGAGGAGGTTAGACCCCTTGAGTTACAAGTAACTCTTGGTGGTAGTCCAAGTGAAGCAGCCACTACAACTGTTGAACCCATTGGTTTACAGTTGGACAGTGGTTACATCAATAAGACTTCCTTGGAGGCAATTCCTTTTATAGCACCTCTGCCAACCACCAGTGGATTTATTTATCCTATTGGCAACATCAAAAGGTTGTCAAGTGTTGAAGGAAGAAGACCCCAGTACCAAGACAAAGGGGCATCAGTGGTTAATGTTTGGAGTATACTCCCTACATCAACTACTGATAAAACCACTGCTAGTGGGAAATCAGATGATCCCATTAACTTGGGTGATGGTTTAAAGTACCAGAAATTGACGGATCGCATTGAAAAGCTTGATAACTCTGTTGCAGAACTCAAAGATATGCTACAACAGGTGTTACAAGTACAAAAGGTACAATCAACTGCTGTTCCACCTCAAGCACCTGCTCCACAAAGGGCGCCTGCTACAAATGAGCTCTGGAATTTGTTTCAACCTTTTCTCCATCAACAAGCACAATTAGCAGATCAGCAACATGAAAAACATGTCCAACAGCTGAGAAATGCAATGGAGTCAAGGTTCAAGAACACTCACGCTGATCTGAAGGCTCTCAAAACTCAGATCTTGCAAACCACTGGCACTGCTCCTCCAACAGTACTTTTCATTGATCACCTCCCAGAAGATAATGCCAAAAAGGGGGAGAAAATTCAGGAGTGGAAGAAGAAAGGAATAGATGATGGTCTTTACATTGAACCTGAAAGGGATGCTATGACCAGAAAAATTCCTGTGCCAGATGGGAGTAAAAAGGTTGATGCAACTCAAGAAGCACTTGATGAAGGAGTAGCAAGTGTTAAAAGAGATAGAATGGCAAAGGATATCTCAAGATGGAATGAGGAGAAAAGAGCTTTCATGGAACTGTATGAGCAAGGTTGTTCTGGATCAAAGGATTCCAAAAATCCAAAGACAAAAAGGAAACCTAAGTCCATCCCATCCAGATTTCCAAAGCCTCCAAAACCACCATCCAAAAGCCATCAGCATCAAACCTCCACCCAAACAGCTGTTGTAACTCCTGTTGTATCAACTACTGTTGGTACTTCAGTGGTTTCAACATCTGTTCTCACTTCAACACACACCACCTCAACACACACCACTACTTCATCACCACCACTGTCACCACCAGAAACAATCCCACCACCAATTTCACCTGCTGATAAACAGCAGAAGACAACAGATGTTATAACATCTGTTGTAATGACAACAGTGGTTGAAACACCAGTTGTTTCAACAACTGTTAGTCAATCACAAACCACTGTCACTACATCCACCACCACTGTTCCATCCAAAACATCATCAGTCCCTCCTCAAACAAAGAGGAGAAGGCTAATTCTCAAAGATGATGACACTTCACCACCACCATCTTCAAAATCCCTGTCACTTGTCACTATTCCAAAACCCATACCTCTCTCTTCAGCTCAAATTATACAATCACTACCTCCTGCTGGTGTCTCATTTCCTCTAGAACTCATTGCAGTTAGGGAAGAAATCAAATCCTTTTATTATGAGGATGACCCAGCCAAAAGGAGTTTGCCATCAATTGCAGGATATCCCAGGCCTAACAATATTGAAGAATACTTGAAACTCAAGGCCAAACAAGCAGAGGATATTGCAATCAAAAACAGAAAAGGGAAATCTGATAGAGAATTTCAACAAAACTATCAGTTTTTACTCTCACATGTCAAAGCTATGGAGCGATTTGCTAAAAATGTATGTCAGAAAATTTCAGAAAGGGCAGATGAGTCCTTGAGAAAAGACTACATTGAGAACATCATGACCTACAAGAAATACAAGGGGGAGAAACACATGTACAAAAACTGGACCATTCCTGAGCTTGAAAAAGAAGCAGCCAGGATTCAAGGAATGATTAAAAATAAGGTCAAGCAGACTCCTCCTGAAAAGTTTAAACAATTTGAAGCTGAGAAGATGTTAGAGTTGAGGAGAATGAAAGAGGAGCTGATTGCAGCTGATTATGGGCCAAAGAATTTAGTGACAAAGTGGGGAGAAGATAGAGTCAGGGCAACCTATAAAAGCTTAGAGGAACTTAGAAAGAAAGATCCAAGAGTTCCACAAAAGCCTGACTACTCCAAAGCAGAGGTCTCAAAAAGACCACCAAAGCTGCAAATCAAAAGAGCCACTGCTCCAGCTGGTGCTGCCATCTACAAAAGAAGGAGCAAAAACCAGTTGAGTATTGAAACAATTCAAGATCTTTTAGCTGGAGATGCCATTGTAAAAGCTGGCACGAAAGTAATGATAAAAGAAGATCTTGAATTAGAACAATCTGCAAGTGCTGCTCAGCCAGCTATGAATAGGCCAGCCTCACCAAATACTTCTGCAAATAAACATCTCCCAAGAAACCCACCAGACTCAAAAATATAAAAGTGGGAAACTGACAAACAGTCCTGCGTATTGACTTTGCTCAGGTCTGGTGGAGGAGTGGAGAAAATATCAAGGGAACAAGCTCTTGGCCTGAGTCTTGAAGATTTGCAGGATCTCCTTGATCTTCCACTTAGCAGGGATGATGAAGACACAGATGCCCTAGACTTTGAACTACAATTCAAAGGTCAGATAAGGGAACTGTTAATGAGGCAATAAAGATTTCCACAAATAATGAAGAGTTTTGGCATTATCTGTTCCAGGGGGAGATTGTTGGGATTGAACCCTATCAGAGGAACAGATAATTAAAGCCAAAACTGGATCAGAGCAGTGGATCCAGAATAAGCAGATGTTTACTTACAAATCTCTCCCCTTGAAAGTGGTTTCACATCTGCTGACCTCCTATCTGCTGATCTGCAACTGCTGCTTTGCATCTACTGCCAAATGTCAAAGACTGATGGAAGACCAAAGCTCTGCTGATTCAATCTACTGCCTTGAGTCTAGTACTGCTGATCCGGATAAGCACTGCTGGGTTCACATCAGTGGAAGGATGCAGTAGCTGTTTAAGTGTCTTTTATGTAATGAATTGTAATAGCAGTAGTTAGTACATCAGTATTTGTATAGATCAGAGGTTAGAGTTTGTTAGGAGGTTAGATGTCACTTTCATGGTGACGTCAGCTAAGATGCTCAGTGGTTTGCAAGTGCCTATAAATAGTTCAGTACTTTGTACTGTTCTATTAGCTCTTTACAACATCGTCTTCTTTGCACGAACAAACTACTGAGCTCTGGCTGAGGGGGAGTTTGCATTCATTCATCAATCATTGTAATCGTTGTTGAAACAAATTCAATCTTTCGATTCATTGTGTAAAGATGTTTGATTAAAGTATTACTCTCGTTTGATTGTATGCAAAGTTTGTTTTCATCATAATTCCGCTGCACAACTCTTTCATTTCCATCTTAATTTCAAACGAAAATACAATCAGAAACAAACTCAGATCCAACACTGCATCTAGGCCAGACATCATGTTTGCAACATGTGTTTGTGCAAGATCCCAATCAGCCCCTAGAAAGTCTGACCTTATTGTTGTAAAAAGGATATTCAGATACCTCAAAGGTGCTCCCACACTTGGTATCTGGTATCCAGCTAATGGGAATATCAAGCTTTCAGGTTTCTTAGATAGTGACTTTGCTGGATGTAACACAACAAGGAGGTCCACTTCAGGAGGGTGCCAATTTCTAGGTGATTGCTTAGTATCTTGGCAAAGCAAAAACCAAGCAGCTGTTTCAACATCCACTACTGAGGCAGAGTATATAGCTGCTGCAAGCTGTACAGCCCAACTGCTTTGGCTTCAAAATCAACTGCTGGATTTTGGTATCACTGCCCTAAAGACACCACTCATGTTGGACACGCAGGCATCAGAAAATATCATCAAAAATCCAGTTTCACATTCAACCACCAAGCACATAGATATCAGACATCACTTTGTGAGGGATTGCTATGAAAAAGGTTTGATTTCTTTGCACCATGTTCCAACTAAAGATCAGCGGGCAGCTGTGCTAACAAAAGCATTAGACACATCCACCTTTGAAAGCTTGATGTCTAGGATTGGCATGCTAAACATGGAATAACAAGCAAAATCTTGTTTTTCTATGAATAAAAACATTAAAATGTTTTCAGAAAAATCAAAAATCCATCCTTAAAAATAGCTAAAAATGAAATTTTCATTAAATCCTTAAAAGTCTACCATAAACACTGTTTTTGTTTTAAATAACCCCTCAATCCATCTCAGAGGTGTTTGAACTCAAAGATCTTCAAGGTAAAACTTCCTTCTCAAAAGCAGAGTATCAAACGGATTTCATTGAAAGGGGGTATGAAGAACAAATGAAAAAAGACACTTTACAAAAAGGCAGTTTTCCTCCTGCCACAAGGTTTTTGTTCCATACCCTGCTGATTTGTGTCTCAAACAAGACCACTGCTTTCAATGAAATCCCATTGAAGATTCAATATCTGGGTTATGCTATCTTACATGGTGAAAATTTTAACTATTCCCAGGAAATCTTCAATTATCTTGTTACAAATGTTAATAAAAAGGCATTTTTGCTCTTTCCAAGGTTTTTAAGTTACTATTTTAAAAAGAAAATTTCAAAAGATAATGCCCATGTGCTTATCCAGGGCAATCCTTTTTCAATAAACAGCTTAACCTCTGAAAACTTTACAAGGTTATCAAAGCTTTCCAAACACAAACAGGGGTTCCTGAGCAGACTTCTGTAGCTACCACTACTCCTCAGGCACCTGCTGTTGAGCCTACTGCTCAAGATGATCACAGCAGCAAAACAACTGCTGCGAAACCCACACCTAAAACCACTAGAAAACCAAAACAGAAAAAATCTCAAAAGCTCCACAAACCCAAAACAAAGGTAATTCTGGAAGATGAGATCCCAGAGCAACTACCAGTGACAACACAAAAGTCACCAGAAACCACTGCTGCTACTTCCTCACCGCAGATGGATGAAAGATCTCAACCTGAGCCTCAAACTCCTCCTGCTTCTTCTCAAAAAGAACAGGATGTAAGAATAGGGACACCAAATTATGATGCTCTAGAATCACTTGATTCCATCATCCACAACCCACTGCCCGGGGCAAATTCGCTTTCTACACCTATTCTCACTTCTCAAATACCCCCATAAACAAAAATTTTGTTGGATGCACTTGATTTAGCTCAGACACAAACCAGCTCTTCTCAAACACCTGTTAATGAGAATATACCCCAACAAGTGACTGGGTCTGGTGTCTCAATCATTGCTAACCCACCAACAACTGAGGAGGTTACACTGCAGGAAGTACAAGTACTTCTTGTCAGTAGTTCAAGTGGAGCAGCAAGTACAGGTGTTGGATCCACTGATCTACACCTGGCCAGTTGTTTCATAAATAAGACTCCCTTGAAGGCAATTTCCTCTCCAGCAACTTTGATATCCACTGGTGTGTTTGTTCAAACCACTAGTTCTATTAAAAGGATGTCAATTGTTGAGGAAAGAAGTCCCCAGTACCAAGAAAAAGGGGCATCAGTGGATGACTTTTGGGAAACTTTCCCACCACTTCCAGTGGGAAATCAGATGATCCCATTAATTTAGGTGATGGTTTAATGTACAAGGAATTGACGGAGAGGGTTGACAAATTGGACACATCTGTTGCAGATATTAAGTCAATGTTGCAATAGTTGTTACAAGCACAAAAGGCAACACCCACTGCTGCACCAGCTGCAACATCTGCTCCATCATCTGCTCCTACTCCCACTGAGCTTTGGGCATTATTTCAACATATGCTTCACCAACAAAGACAAATTGCTGATTAGCAACATGAAATACAAGTTCAAAAGATCAGAAATATGATGGAAGCTAGGTTTATGGATACACAAGCTGACATAAAGGCAATAAAGGTCCACTTGCTGAAAACCACTGGTTCTGCTCCTCCTCCTATAATTTTTGTTGATAATCCTCCACCAGCTGATGCCAAAAAGGGGGAGAAAATGAAGCAGCTAAAGAAAAAGGGATATGAAGATGGTTTGTACATTGCACCAGATAAATCAAGCATGCTTGCAGACATCCCTAAACTAGATGGTTCTAAAAAGGTTGATGTGACCTTAAATGTCATTGCTGATGAAAAAGCAAAGGTGAAAAGGGATAGGGAGGCAAAGGGAAAGTCAAGGTTTGAACAGGAGAAGAAAGTCTTTATGGAAATGGAAGTGCAGGGTGTTTCTAAGCCCATGGATGAAGAAAGTCCTGAGCCTAAAAGAAAACAGCCCACTAGAAAAGTGAGGCAACCCAAATCCACAAATTCCAGAATCACAAAACATACTCCCAAACCTCCCAAAAGCTCCACACGTCAAACTTCCAAACCAACAGATGTTAAAACACCTGTTGTATCAAAAGTTGTTGGTACTTCAGTGGTTTCAACATCTGTTACCCAAACAACTGCCACCACTACCACTTCAATACACACTCAATCCACTACCTTACCACCACCACCAAAAATCACCTCACCACCAAAAACAACTTAATTATCACCAACACCACCTGCCAAAAAGCAGAAGACATCAGATGACACATCATCTGTTGTAATGACAACAGTGGTTGAAACACCAGTTGCTTCAACAACTGTTAGTCAGCAACCTACTACTCAAATCACCACAACTCAACTCACCAAAACACCACCAACCTCTCCTAAACCCAAAAGGAGAAGGGTAACCAATGTTGTCCTAGATGATGATTCTTCACCACCACAAACATCCACAAAACCACTGCCCCTTGTACCTATTCCAAACCATGTCCCACTTTCTTCAGCACAAGTCTTAAATCCAAACACTGCCATTGTTCCTGCAGGAGTCCAGTATCCATTAGATCTTCCAGCAGTTAGAGAGAAGATCAAATCCTTCTACTCTGAAGATGACCCTGCTAAAAGGAACCTGCCATCTGTTCAAGGATATCCAAGGCCTAATAACATTGAAGAATACTTGAAGTTAAAGGCCCAACAAGTAGAAGATATCTCCAAAAGAAATACAGAAGGAAAGTCTGACAGAGAGATTCAAAGATAATATCAATATTTGCTGACCCAAGTCAAAACTTTGGAGCAGTTTTCAAAAAATCTCTGTCAGAACTTATCAGAAAGAGCTGATGAAACCTTGAGAAAAGACTATCTTGATAATATCATGGCTTACAAAAAGTACAAGGGAGAAAGGTACCAGTAAAAAGAATGGACCATCAGTGAGCTAGAAAGTGAAGCAGCCAGAATTCAAGATATGATAAAAAACAAGGTAAAGCAGACTCCACCAATCTGGGCAAAATTTAACAAAAATGTACCAGAAAGAAATTTGCAGCTGAAGAGAATGAATGAAGAGCTAATAACAACTGATTTTGGGTCAAGGAATAAAATGACAAGGTGGTCAAAGGATAAAGTGTTGGCATCTTACAAAAAAGCTGGAAGAACTAAGAAAGAAAAATCCTAATGTTCCGCAAAAGCCTGTTTACCGTGAAGCAGTGGTTCCAGCTCAGCCACAAAAGCTACAAATCAGGAGATCCACTGCTCCACCTGCTGCCATCCTTTATCAAAGAAGGAAACAAAAGCAGATGGATGCAGAAACAGCAGGGGATTACCTTGTAAAAATAGGGCTTAAGCAGATGATAGCAGAAAAACTTGAATTGACACAAACTACAAATACTGCTCAGCCAGTCATTACCAGGCCACCATCTCCAAACCATTTGCAATAAAATCTCTCCCAAGAAACCCACTGGATTCAAAAATACTAAAGTGGAAATCTGACAAACAGACCCACGTATTGACTCTGATCAAATCCAGTGGTGAAGTGAAGAAAATATCAAGGGAAAAAGCACTGGGCCTGGGTGTTGAAGATCTGTAAGATCTCCTTGATCTTACACTGTGCAGGGATGAGGATGATACAGATTCCTTGGACTTTGAATTACAATTCAAAGGGAAAGTCAGGGAATTGTTGATGAGGCAATAAATATTCACAATAATGAAGGGTTTTGGCATCATCTGTTCCAGAGGGAGATTGTTGGGATTGATCCCTACAAAGGAACAGTTGATTTAAGCCAAAACTGGATCAGATCAGTGGATCCAGAATAAGCAGATGTTTGTATTCAATCTCTCCCCTTGATAGTGGTTATAACATCTGATGGAATCAAAGTACTGCCCTTCCAAACTGCTGCTGATTTAAAAGACTGATGAAGACCAAAGTGTTGATGCTCAATCAACTGATTATGCCTCAAGTGCTACTAAAGACTAAAGCATCGCAGGAGCCTAAGCAGTGGAATGAAGGATCAGTTGTTTTGTTTATTTCCTTTATTATTTGTAATTAGTAGTTTGTAATCAGTGGTTGTAATAGGTCAGTAGTTTGAGTTTGTTAGGAGGTTAGATGTCACTATCATTGGTGACGTCAGCAAAGATACCACAGTGGTTTGCTCGTGCCTATAAATAGAACAGTACCCTGTACTGTTCTATTAGCTCTTTCATCACTTGTCTACCTGTATGAACAAGCTATTGTGAGCTCAGGCTGAGGGGGAGTTTGTAATACATGCATGCATTGTAATTGAAGCTTGAAATAAATTCAATCATTCGATTCTATGTTAAACGTGTGTGTTGAAAGCATTTCTCCTATTTGATTGTGTGTGAAAGTTTGTTTCCATTTACATTCCACTGCAATTGTTCTTGTTCATCTTCTTAATTATCAAACAAAAATACAATCATAACAAACTCAGATCCTAACAAATCCGCATATATTATCACCATTGCCCTTGATTTTCTTGACTGTATATCTCTTAAATGTCAACATATACACCTGTGATTTAGTTATCGAATATTTTTCAATGCCGAGAACCTTGATCAGAGAGTAAAAAAGGCGTAAGGTTCACAATGGTGTAAAATTAAAATGGGATATACCGGGCTAGGATTCGAGTTACAGGAACAAGGGCCAAACCAACCACCCAAGAATGGAATCGTCGAGCGAAAACACTTGACCACCTCCTAGAAGCAGCTTTTCTTGCCACCAGACCTTTCTCCATCAATTAGGAATCTGATGTCGTCACTAAACACATTCCTTAAATTGTAGCCATTTGTTGAGTGTTTTTTTTGGTGTCTAATCCGCATATATAAATCACCATTGCCCTTGATTTTCTTAACTGTATATCTCTTAAATGTCAACATATACATGTGTGATTTAGTTTATGAAGATTTTTCAATGCCGAGAACCTCGATCAGAGAGTAAAAAAAGAGTAAGGTTCACAATGGCGTAAAATAAAAATGGGATATACCAGGCTAGGATTCGAGTTACAGGAACAAGGGCCAAACCAACCACCCAAGAATTGAATCGGCGAGCGAAAACACTTGACAACCTCCTAGAAGCAGCTTTTCTTGCCTCCAGACCTTTCTCCATCAATTAGGAATCTGATGCCGTCACTAAACACATTACTTAAATTGTAGCCATTTGTTGAGTGTTTTTTTTGGTGTCTAATCCGCATATATATCACCATTGCCCTTGATTTTCTTGACTGTATATCTCTTAAATGTCAACGTATACACCTGTGATTTAGTTTACGAAGATTTTTCAATGCCGAGAACCTCGATCAGAGAGTAAAAAAGGCGTAAGGTTCACAATGGTGTAAAATTAAAATGGGATATAGCGGGCTAGGATTCGAGTTACAGGAACAAGGGCCAAACTAACCACCCAAGAATGGAATTGTCGAGCGAAAACACTTGACAACCTCCTAGAAGCAGCTATTCTTGCCACCAGACCTTTCTCCATCAATTAGGAATCAGATGCCGTCACTAAACACATTTCTTAAATTGTAGCCATTTGTTGAGTGTTTTTTCTTTGGTGTCTAATCTGCATATATAACACCATTGCCCTTTATTTTCTTGAGTGTATATCTCTTAAATGTCAACATATACACGTGTGATTTAGTTTACGAATATTTTTCAATGTCGAGAACCTCGATCAGAGAGTAGAAAGGTGTATGGTTCACAATAGTGTAAAATTAAAATGGGATATACCGGGCTAGAATTCAAGTTACAGGAACAAGGGCCAAACCAACCACCCAAGAATGGAATCGTCGTGCGAAAACACTTGACAACCTCCTAGAAGCAGCTTTTCTTGCCACCAGATCTTTCTCCATCCATTAGGAATCTGATGCCGTCACTAAAAACATTCCTTAAATTCTAGCCATTGGTTGAGTGTTTTTTTTTTGTGTCTAATCCGCATATATATCACCACTGCCCTTGATTTTCTTGACTGTATATCTCTTAAATGTCAACATATACACGTGTGATTTAGTTTACGAAGATTTTTCAATGCCGAGAACCTCGATCAGAGAGTAAAAAAGGCATAAGGTTCACAATGGGGTAAAATTAAAATGGGATATACTGGGCTAGGATTCAATTTACAGGAACAAGGGCCAGACCAACCACCCAAGAATGGAATCGGTGACTGAAAACACTTGACAACCTCCTAGAAGGAGCTTTTCTTGCCACCAGACCTTTCTCCATCAATTAGGAATCTGATGTCGTCACTAAACACATTCCTTAAATTGTGGCCATTTGTTGAGTGTTTTTTTTGGGGTCTAATCCGCTTATATAAATCACCGTTGCCCTTGATTTTCTTAACTGTATATCTCTTAAATGTCAACATATACATGCGTGATTTAGTTTATGAAGATTTTTCAATGCCGAGAACCTCGATTAGAGAGTAAAAAAGGAGTAAGGTTCACAATGGCGTAAAATAAAAATGGGATATACCGGGCTAGGACTCGAGTTACAGGAACAAGGGCCAAACCAACCACCCAAGAATTGAATCGGCGAGCGAAAACACTTGACAACCTCCTAGAAGCAGCTTTTCTTGCCTCCAGACCTTTCTCCATCAATTAGGAATCTGATGCCGTCACTAAACACATTACTTAAATTGTAGCCATTTGTTGAGTGTTTTTTTTGGTGTCTAATCCGCATATATATCACCATTGCCCTTGATTTTCTTGACTGTATATCTCTTAAATGTCAACGTATACACGTGTGATTTAGTTTACGAAGATTTTTCAATGCCGAGAACCTCGATCAGAGAGTAAAAAAGGCGCAAGGTTCACCATGGTGTAAAATTAAAATGGGATATAGCGGGCTAGGATTCGAGTTACAGGAACAAGGGCCAAACTAACCCCCCAAGAATGGAATCGTCGAGCGAAAACACTTGACAACCTCCTAGAAGCAGCTTTTCTTGCCACCAGACCTTTCTCCATCCATTAGGAATCTGATGCCGTCACTAAAAACATTCCTTAAATTCTAGCCATTTGTTGAGTGTTTTTTTTTTTTTTTTTTGTGTCTAATCCGCATATATATCACCACTGCCCTTGATTTTCTTGACTGTATATCTCTTAAATGTCAACATATACACGTGTGATTTAGTTTACGAAGATTTTTCAATGCCGAGAACCTCGATCAGAGAGTAAAAAAGGCATAAGGTTCACAATGGGGTAAAATTAAAATGGGATATACTGGGCTAGGATTCAATTTACAGGAACAAGGGCCAGACCAACCACCCAAGAATGGAATCGTCGACCGAAAACACTTGACAACCTCCTAGAAGCAGCTTTTCTTGCCACCAGACCTTTCTCCATCAATTAGGAATCTGATGCCGTCACTAAACACATTCCTTAAATTGTAGCCATTTGTTGAGTGTTTTTTTTTGTTTCTAATCCGCATATATATGACCATTGTCCTTCATTTTCTAGACTGTATATCTCTTAAATGTCAACATATACACGTGTGATTTAGTTTACGAAGATTTTTCAATGCCAAAAACCTCGATCAGAGAGTAAAAAAGGCGTAAGGTTCACAATGGTGTAAAATTAAAATGGGATATACCGGGCTAGGATTCGAGTTACAGGAACAAGGGCCAAACTAACCACCCAAGAATGGAATTGTCAAGCGAAAACACTTGACAACCTCCTAGAAGCAGCTTTTCTTGCCACCAGACCTTTCTCCATCAATTAGGAATCTGATGCCGTCACTAAACACATTCCTTAAATTGTAGCCATTTGTTGAGTGTTTTTTCTTTGGTGTCTAATCTGCATATATAACACCATTGCCCTTGATTTTTTTGAGTGTATATCTCTCAAATGTCAACATATACACGTGTGATTTAGTTTACGAAGATTTTTCAATGCCGAGAACCTCGATCAGAGAGTAGAAAGTCGTAAGGTTCACAATGGTATAAAATTAAAATGGGATATACCGGGCTAGAATTCGAGTTACAGGAATAAGGGCCAAACCAACCACCCAAGAATGCAATCGTCGAGCGAAAACACTTGACAACCTCCTAGAAGCAGCTTTTCTTGCCACCAGACCTTTCTCCATCCATTAGGAATCTGATGCCGTCACTAAACACATTCCTTAAATTCTAGCCATTTGTTGAGTGTTTTTTTTTTTGTGTCTACTCCGCATATATATCACCACTGCCCTTGATTTTCTTGACTGTATATCTCTTAAATGTCAACATATACACATGTGATTTAGTTGACGAAGATTTTTCAATGCCGAGAACCTCGATCAGAGAGTAAAAAAGGCATAAGGTTCACAACGGTGTAAAATTAAAATGGGATATACTGGGCTAGGATTAGAGTTACGGGAACAAGGGCCAGACCAACCACCCAAGAATGGGATCGTCGACCGAAACCACTTGACAACCTCCTAGAAGCAGCTTTTCTTGCCACCAGACCTTTCTCCATCAATTAGGAATCTGATGCAGTCACTAAACACATTCCTTAAATTGTAGCCATTTGTTGAGTGTTTTTTTTTTTGTGTCTAATCCGCATATATATGACTATTGTCCTTGATTTTCTAGACTGTATATCTCTTAAATGTCAACATATACACGTGTGATTTAGTTTACGAAGATTTTTCAATACCAAGAACCTCGATCAGAGAGTAAAAAAGGCGTAAGGTTCACAATGGTGTAAAATTAAAATGGGATATACCGGGCTATGATTCGAGTTACAGGAACAAGGGCCGAACCAACCACCCAAGAATGGAATCGTCGAGCGAAAACACTTGACAACCTCCTAGAAGCAACTTTTGTTGCCACCAGACCTTTTTCCATCAATTAGGAATCTGATGTCGTCACTAAACACATTCCTTAAATTGTAGCCATTTGTTGAGTGTTTTTTTCTTGTTGTCTAATCCGCATATATATCACCATTGCCCTTGAATTTCTTCACTGTATATCTCTAAAATGTCAACATATACTCATGTGATTTTGTTTACGAAGATTTTCAATGCTAAGAACCTCGACCAGAGAGTAAAAAAGGCGTAAGGTTCACAATGGTGTAAAATAAAAATGGGATATACCGGGCTAGGATTCGAGTTACAGGAACGAGGGCCAAACCAACCACCCAAGAAAGGAATCGTCGAGCGAAAACACTTGACAACCTCCTAGAAGCAGCATTTCTTGCCAGCAGACCTTTCTCCATCAATTAGGAATCTGATGCAATCACTAAACACATTCCTTAAATTGTAGTCATTTGTAGAGTGTTTTTTTTTTGGTGTCTAATCCGCATATATATGACCATTGCCCTTGATTTTCTTGACTGTATATCTCTTAAATGTCAACAAACGTGTGATTTAGTTTACGAAGATTTTTCAATGCCGAGAACATCGATCAGAGAGTAAAAAATACGTGAGGTTCACAATGGTGTAAAATTAAAATGGGATATACCGGGCTAGGATTCGAGTTACAGGAACAAGGGCCAAACTAACCACCCAAGAATGGAATTGTCGAGCGAAAACACTTGACAACCTCCTAGAAGCAGCTTTTCTTGCCACCAGACCTTTCTCCATCATTTAGGAATCTGATGCCGTCACTAAACACATTCCTTAAATTGTAGCAATTTGTTGAGCGTTTTTTCTTTGGTGTCTAATCTGCATATATAACACCATTGCCCTTGATTTTCTTGAGTGTATATCTCTTAAATGTCAATATATACACGTGTGATTTAGTTTACGAAGATTTTTCAATGCCGAGAACCTCGATCAGAGAGTAAAAAGTCGTAAGGTTCACAATGGTGTAAAATTAAAATGGGATATACCGGGCTAGAATTCGAGTTACAGGAACAAGGGCCAAACCAACCACCCAAGAATGCAATCGTCGAGCGAAAACACTTGACAACCTCCTAAAAGCAGCTTTTCTTGCCACCAGACCGTTCTCCATCCATTAGGAATCTGATGCCGTCACTAAACACATTCCTTAAATTCTACCCATTTGTTGAGTGTTTTTTTTTTGTGTCTAATCCGCATATATATCACCACTGCCCTTGATTTTCTTGACTGTATATCTTTTAAATGTCAAAATATACACATGTGATTTAGTTTACGAAGATTTTTCAATGCCGAGAACCTCGATCAGAGAGTAAAAAAGGCATAAGTTTCACAATGGTGTAAAATTAAAATGTGATATACTGGGCTAGGATTCGAGTTACAGGAACAAGGGCCAGACCAACCACCCAAGAATGGAATCGTTGACCGAAAACACTTGACAACCTCCTAGAAGCAGCTTTTCTTGCCACCAGACCTTTCTCCATCAATTAGGAATCTGATGCCGTCACTAAACACATTCCTTAAATTGTAGCCATTTGTTGAGTGTTTTTTTTTTTTTGTGTCTAATCCGCATATATATGACTATTGTCCTTGATTTTCTAGACTGTATATCTCTTAAATGTCAACATATACACGTGTGATTTAGTTTACGTAGATTTTTCAATGCTAAGAACCTCGATCAGAGAGTAAAAATGGCGTAAGGTTCACAATGGTGTAAAATTAAAATGGGATATACCGGGCTAGGATTCGAGTTACAGGAACAAGGGCCGAACCAACCACCCAAGAATGGAATCGTCGAGCGAAAACACTTGACAACCTCCTAGAAGCAACTTTTGTTGCCACCAGACCTTTTTCCATCAATTAGGAATCTGATGTCGTCACTAAACACATTCCTTAAATTGTAGCCATTTGTTGAGTGTTTTTTTCTTGTTGTCTAATCCTCATATATATCACCATTGCCCTTGAATTTCTTCATTGTATATCTCTAAAATGTCAACATATACTCATGTGATTTTGTTTACGAATATTTTCAATGATAAGAACCTCGACCAGAGAGTAAAAAAGACGTAAGGTTTACAATGGTGTAAAATAAGAATGGGATATACCGGGCTAGGATACGAGTTACAGGAACAAGGGCCAAACTAACCACCCAAGAATGGAATCGTCGAGCGAAAACACTTGACTACCTCCTAGAAGCAGCATTTCTTGCCAGCAGACCTTTCTCCATCAATTAGGAATCTGATGCCATCACTAAACACATTCCTTAAATTGTAGCCATTTGTAGAGTGTTTTTTTTTTTGGTGTCAAATCCGCATATATATGACCATTGCCCTTGATTTTCTTGACTGTATATCTCTTAAATGTCAACATACGTGTGATTTAGTTTACGAAGATTTTTCAATGCCGAGAACATCGATCAGAGAGTAAAAAATACGTAAGATTCACAATGTTGTAAAATTAAAATGGGATATACCGTGCTAGGATTCGAGTTACAGGAACAAGGGCCAAACCAACCGCCCAAGAATGGAATCGTCGAGCGAAAACAATTGACAACCTCCTAGCAGCAGCTTTTCTTGCCACTAGACCTTTCTCCATCAATTAGGAATCTAATGCCGTCACTAAACACATTCCTTAAATTGTAGCCATTTGTTGAGTGTTTTTTTTTTTTGGTGTCTAATCCGCATATATATCACCATTGCCCTTGATTTTCTTAACAGTATATCTCTTAAATGTCAACATATACACATGTGATTTAATTTACGAAGATTTTTCAATGCCGAGAACCTCGATCAGAGTGTAAAAAAGGCATAAGGTTCACAATGGTATAAAATTAAAATGGGATATACCGGGCTAGGATTCAAGTTACAGGAACAAGTGCAAAACCAACTACCCAAGAATGGAATCGTCGAGCGAAAACACTTGACAACCTCCTATAAGCAGCTTTTCTTGCCACCAGACCTTTCTCCATCAATTAGGAATTTGATGCCGTCACTGAACACATTTCTTAAATTGTAGCCATTTGTTGAGTGTTTTTTTTGGTGTCTAATCCGCATATATATCACCATTACCCTTGATTTTTTTGACTGTATATCTCTTAAATGTCAACATATACACGTGTGATTTAGTTTACGAAGATTTTTCAATGCCGAGAACCTCGATCAGAGAGTAAAAAAGGCGTAAAGTTCACAATGGTGTAAAATTAAAATGGGATATATCGGGCTAGGATTCGAGTTACAGGAACAAGGACCAAACCAACCACCCAAGAATGGAATCGCCGAGCGAAAACACTTGACAACCACCTAGAAGCAGTTTTTCCTGCCACCAGACCTTTCTCCATTAATTAGGAATCTGATGCCGTTACTAAACACAGTCCTTAAATTGTAGCCATTTGTTGAGTGTTTATTTTTTTTTTTTGGTTTCTAATCCGCATATATATACCCATTGCCCTTGATTTTCTTGACTGTATATCTCTTAAATGACAACATATACACGTGTGATTTAGATTACGAAGATTTTTCAATGCCGAGAACCTCGATCAGAGAGTAAAAAAGGAGTAAGGTCCACAATGGTGTAAAATTAAAATGGGATATACCGGGCTAGGATTCGAGTTACAGGAACAAGGGCCAAACCAACCACCCAAGAATGGAATCGTCGAGCGAAAACATTTGACAACCTCCTAGAAGCAGCTTTTCTTGCTACCAGACCTTTCTCCATCAATTAGGAATCTGATGCCGTCACTAAACATATTCCTTAAATTGTAGCCATTTGTTGAGTGTTTTTTATTTTGGTGTCTAATCCGCATATATATCACAATTTCCCTTGATTTTGTTGACTGTATATCTCTTAAATATAAACATATACACGTGTGATTTAGTTTACAAAGATTTTTCAATGCGGAGAACCTCGATTAGAGAGTAAAAAAGGCGTAAGGTTCACAATGGTGTAAAATTAAAGTGGGATATACCGGGCTACTATTTGAGTTACAGGAATAAGGGCCAAACCAACCACCCAAGAATGGAATCGTCGAGCGAAAACACTAGACAACCTCCTAGAAGCAGCTTTTCTTGCCACCAGGCCTTTTTCCATCAATTAGAAATCTGATGTCGTCACTAAACACATTCCTTAAATTGTAGCCATTTGTTGAGTGTTTTTTTTTTGGTGTCTAATACGCATATATATCACCATTGCCCTTGGTTTTCTTGACTGTATATCTCTTAAATGTCAACATATACACGTGTGATTTAGTTTACGTTGATTTTTCAATACCGAGAACCTCGATCAGAGAGTAGAAAAGGCGTAAGGTTCAAAATGGTGGAAAATTAAAATGGGATATACTGGGCTAGGATTCGAGTTACAGGAACAAGGGCCAAACCAACCACCCAAGAATGGAATCGTCGAGTGAAAACACTTGACGACCTTCTAGAAGCAGCTTTTCTTGCCACCAGCCCTTTCTCCATCAATTAGGAATCTGATGCCGTCACTAAACACATTCCTTAAATTGTAGCCATTTGTTGAGTGTTTTTTTTTGTGTCTAATCCGCATATATATCACCATTGCCCTTGATTTTCTTGACTGTATATCTTTTAAATGTCAACATATACACGTGTGATTTAGTTTATGATGATTTTTCAATGCCGAGAACCGCGATCAGAGCGTAAAAAAGGCGTAAGATTCACAATGGTGTAAAATTAAAATGGGATATACCAGGCTAGGATTCGAGTTACAGGAACAAGTACCAAACCAACCACCCAAGAATGGAATCGTCGAGCGAAAACACTTGACAACCTTCTAGAAGCAGCTTTTCTTGCCACCAGACCTTTCTCCATCAATTAGGAATCTGATGCCGTCACTAAACACATTCCTTAAATTGTAGCCATTTGTTGAGTGTTTTTTTGTTGTCTAATCCGCATATCTATCACCATTGCCCTTGATTTTCTTGAGTGTATATATCTTAAATGTCAACATATACACGTGTGAGTTAGTTTACGAAGGTTTTAAAATGCCTAGAACCTCGATAAGAGAGTAAAAAAGGCGTAAGGTTCACAATGGTGTAAAATTATAATGAGATATACCGGGTAAGGTTTCGAGTTACAGGAACAAGGGCCAAACCAACCACCCAAGAAATGAATCGTCGAGCGAAAACACTTGACAACCTCCTAGAAGCAGCTTTTCTTGCCACCAGACCTTTCTCCATCAATTTGGAATCTGATGCCGTCACTAAACACATTCCTTAAATTGTAGCCATTTGTTAAGTGTTTTTTTTGGTGTCTAATCTGCATATATATCACCATTGCCCTTGATTTTCTTGACTGTTTATCTCTTAAACGTCAACATATACACGTGTGATTTAGTTTACGAGGATTTTTCGATGCCGGAAACCTCTATCAGAGAGTAAAAAGGGGTAAGGTTCAAAATGGTGTAAAATTAAAATGGGATATACCGGGCTAGGATTCGAGTTACAGGAACAAGGGCCAAACCAACCAACCAAGAATGGAATCGTCGAGCGAAAACACTTGATAACCTCCTAGAAGCAGCTTTTCTTGCCACCAGACCTTTCTCCATTAATTAGGAATCTGATGCCGTCATTAAACACATTCCTTAAATTGTAGCTATTTGTTGAGTGTTTTTTTTTTTATGTTTAATCTGCATATATATCACCATTGCCCTTGATTTTTCTTCACTGTATATCTCTTAAATGTCAACATATACACGTGTGATTTTGTTTACGAAGATTTTTCAATGCCGAGAACCTCGATTAGAGAGTAAAAAATGCGTAAGGTTCACAATGGTGTAAAATTAAAATGGGATATACCGGGCTAGGATTCGAGTTACAGGAACAAGGGCCAAACCAACCACCCAACAATGGAATCGTCGAGCGAAAACACTTGACAACCTCCTAGAAGCAGCTTTTCTTGCCACCAGACCTTTCTCCATCAATTAGGAATCTGATGCCGTCACTAAACACATTCCTTAAATTGTAGCCATTTTTTTTGGTGTCTAATCCGCATTTATATCACCATTGCTCTTGATTTTCATGACTGTATATCTCTTAAATGTCAACATATACACGTGTGATTTAGTTTACGAAGATTTTTCAATGCCGAGAACCTCGATCAGAGTGTAAAAAAGGCGTTAGGTTCACAATTGTGTAAAATTAAAATGGGATATACCGGGCTAGGATTCGAGTTACAGGAACAAGTGCCAAACCAACCACCCAAGAATGGAATCGTCGAGCGAAAACACTTGACAACCTCCTCGAAGCAACTTTTCTTGCCAACAGACCTTTCTCCAACAATTAGGAATATGATGCCGTCACTAAACACATTCCTTATATTGTAGCCATTTGTTGAGTGTTTTTTTGGTGTCTAATCCGCATATCTATCACCATTGCCCTTCATTTTCTTGACTGTATATCCCTTAAATGTCAATATATACACGTGTGATTTAGTTTACGAAGATTTTTTAATGCCGAGAACCTCGATCAGAGAGTAAAAAAGGCGTAAGGTTCACAATGGTGTAAAATTAAAATGGGATATACCGGGCTAGGATTCGAGTTACAGGAACAAGGGCCAAACCAACCACCCAACAATGGAATCGTCGAGCGAAAACACTTGACAACCTCCTAGAAGCAGCTTTTCTTACCACCAGACCTTTCTCCATTAATTAGGAATCTGATGCCTTCACTAAACACATTCCTTAAATTGTAGCAATTTGTTGATTGTTTTTTTTTTTGTGTCTAATCCGCATATATATCACCATTGCCCTTGAGTTTCTTGACTGTATATCTCTTAAATGTCAACATATACACGTGTGATTTAGTTTACGAATATTTTTCAATGCCGAGAACCTCGATCAGAGAGTAAAAAAGGCGTAAGGTTCACAATGGTGTAAAATTAAAATGGGATATACCGGGCTAGGATTCGAGTTACAGGAACAAGGGCCAAACCAGCCACCCAAGAATGGAATCGTCAAGCGAAAACACTTGACAACCTCCTAGAAGCAGCTTTTCTTGCCACCAGACCCTTCTCCATCAATTAGGAATCGGATGCCGTCACTAAACACATTCCTTAAATTGTAGCCATTTGTTGAGTGTTTTTTTTGTGTCTAATCCGCATATATATCACCATTGCCCTTGATTTTCTTGACTGTATATCTCTTAAATGTCAATATATACACGTGTGATTTAGTTTACGAAGATTTTTCAATGCCGAGAACCTCGATCAGAGAGTAAAAAAGGCGTAAGGTTCACAATGGTGTAAAATTAAAATGAGATATACCGGGCTAGGATTCGAGTTACAGGAACAAGGGCCAAACCAACCACCCAAGAATGGATCATCGAGCAAAAACACTTGACAACCTCCTAGAAGCATCTTTTCTTGCCACCAGACCTTTCTCCATCAATTAGGAATCTGATGCCGTCACTAAACACATTCCTTAAATTGTAGCCATTTGTTGAGTGATTTTTTTTTGGTGTCTAATCCGCATATATATATCACCATTGCCCTTGATTTTCTAGACTGTATATCTCTTAAATGTCAACGTATACACGTGTGATTTAGTTTACGAAGATTTTTCAATGCCGAGAACCTCGATAAGAGCGTAAAAAAGGCGTAAGGTTCACAATGGTGTAAAATTAAAATGAGATATACAGGGCTAGGATTCGAGTTACAGGAACAAGTGCCAAAGCAGCCACCTAAGAATGGAATCGTCGACCGAAAACACTTAACAACCTCCTCGAAGCAGCTTTTCTTTCCACCAGACCTTCTCCATCAATTAGGAATCAGATGCCGTCACTAAACACATTTCTTAAATTGTAGCCATTTGTTGAGTGTTTTTTTGGTGTCTAATCCGCATATATATCACCATTGCCCTATATTTTCTTGACTGTACATCTCTTAAATATCGACATATACACGTGTGATTTAGTTTACGAAGATTTTTCAATGCCGAGAACCTCGATCAGAGAGTAAAAAAGGTGTAAGGTTCACAATGGTGTAAAATTAAAATGGGATATACCGGGTTAGGATTCGAGTTACAGGAACAAGGGCCAAACCAACCACCCAAGAATGGAATCGTCGAGTGAAAACACTTGACAACCTCCTTGAAACAGCTTTTCTTGCCACCAGACCTTTCTCCATCAATTAGGAATCAGATGCTGTCACTAAACACATTCCTTAAATTGTAGCCATTTATTGAGTGTTTTTTTTTTGTGTGTCTAATCCGCATATATGTCACCATTTCCCTTGATTTTCTTGACTGTATATCTCTTAAATGTCAACATATACACGTGTGATTTAGTTTACGAAGATTTTTCAATGCCAAGAACCTCGATCAGAGAGTAAAAAGGCGTAAGGTTCACAATGGTGTAATATTAAAATTGGATATACCGGGCTAGGATTCGAGTTACAGGAACAAGGGCCAAACCAACCACCCAAGAATGGAATCGTCGAGTGAAAACACTTGACAACCTCCTAGAGGCAGCTTTTCTTGCCACCAGACCTTTCTCCATCAATTAGGAATCGGATGCCGTCACTAAACACATTCCTTAAATTGTAGCCATTTGTTGAGTGTTTTGTTGGTGCCTAATCTGCATATATATATATATCACCATTGCCCTTGATTTTCTTGACTGTATATCTCTTAAATGTCAATATATACACGTGTGATTTAGTTTACGAAGATTTTTCAATGCCATGAACCTCGATCAGAGAGTAAAAAAGGCGTAAGGTTCACAATCGTGTAAAATTAAATTGAGATATACCGGGCTAGGATTCGAGTTACAGGAACAAGGGCCAAACCAACCACCCAAGAATGGAATCGTCGAGCGAAAACACTTGACAACCTCTTAGAAGCAGCTTTTCTTGCCACCAGACCTTTCTCCATCAATTAGGAATTTGATGCCGTCACTAAACACATTCCTTAAATTGTAGCCATTTATTGAGTGATTTTTTTTTGTTGTCTAATCCGTATATATATATCACCATTGCCCTTGATTTTCTGGACTGTATATCTCTTAAATGTCAACGTATACACGTGTGATTTAGTTTACAAAGATTTTTCAATGCCGAGAACCTCGATAAGAGAGTTAAAAAGGCGTAAGGTTCACAATGGTGTAAAATTAAAATGGGATATACCGGGCTAGGATTCGAGTTAGAGGAACAAGGGCCAAACCAACCACCCAAGAATGGAATCGTCGACCGAAAACACTTGACAACCTCCTAGAAGCAGCTTTTCTTGCCACCAGACCTTTCTCCTTCAATTAGGAATCTGATGCCGTCACTAAACACATTCCTTAAATTGTAGCCATTTGTTGAGTGTTTTTTTTGGTGTCTAATCCGCATATATATCACCATTGCCCTTGATTTTCTTGACTGTATATCTCTTAAATGTCGACATATACACGTGTGATTTAGTTTACGAAGATTTTTCAATGCCGAGAACCTCGATCAGAGAGTAAAAAAGGCCTAAGGTTCACAATGGTGTAAAATTAAAATGGGATATACCGGGCTAGGATTCGAGTTACAGGAACAAGGGCCAAACCAACCACCCAAGAATGGAATCGTCGAGCCAAAACACTTGACAACCTCCTAGAAGCAGCTTTTCTTGCCACCAGACCTTTCTCTATCAATTAGGAATCAGATGTCGTCACTAAACACATTCCTTAAATTGTAGCCATTGTGTGTTTTTTATTTGGTGTCTAATCCGCATATATATCACCATTGCCCTTGATTTTCTTGACTGTATATCTCTTAAATATCAACATATACACGCGTGATTTAGTTTACGAAGATTTTTCATTGCCGAGAACCTCGATCAGAGAGTAAAAAAGGCTTAAGGTTCACAATGGTGTAAAATTAAAAGGGGATATACCGGGCTAGGATTTGAGTTACAGGAGCAAGGGCCAAACCAACCACCCAAGAATGAAATCGTTGAGCGAAAACACTTGACAACCTCCTAGAAGCAGCTTTTCTTGCCACCACACCTTTCTCCATCAATTAGGAATCTGATGTCGTCACTAAACACATTCCTTAAATTATAGCCATTGTGTGTTTTTATTTGGTGTCTAATCCGCATATATATCACCATTGCCCTTGATTTTCTTGACTGTATATCTCTTAAATGTCGACATATACACGTGTGATTTAGTTTACGAAGATTTTTCAATGCCGAGAACCTCGATCAGAGAGTAAAAAAGGCGTAAGGTTCACAGTGGTGTAAAATTAAAATGGGATATACCGGGCTAGGATTCGAGTTACAGGAACAAGGGCCAAACCAGCCACCCAAGAATGGAATCATCGAGTGAAAACACTTGACAACCTCCTAGAAGCAGCTTTTCTTGCCACCAGACGTTTCTCCATCAATTAGGAATCTGATGCTGTCACTAAACACATTCCTTAAATTGTAGCCATTTATTGAGTGTTTTTTTTGGTGTCTAATCCGCATATATGTTACCATTTCCCTTGATTTTCTTGACTGTATATCTCTTAAATGTCAACATATACACGTGTGATTTAGTTTACGAAGATTTTTCAATGCCGAGAACCTCGATAAGAGCGTAAAAAAGGCGTAAGGTTCACAATGGTGTAATATTAAAATTGGATATACCGGGCTAGGATTCGAGTTACAGGAACAAGGGCCAAAGCAGCCACTTAAGAGTGGAATCGTCGACCGAAAACACTTGACAACCTCCTAGAAGCAGCTTTTCTTTCCACCAGACCTTTCTCCATCAATTAGGAATCAGATGCCGTCACTAAACACATTTCTTAAATTGTAGCCATTTGTTGAGTGTTTTTTTGGTGTCTAATCCGCATATATATCACCATTGCCCTTGATTTTCTTGACTGTATATCTCTTAAATATCGACATATACACGTGTGATTTAGTTTACGAAGATTTTTCAATGCCGAGAACCTCGATCAGAGAGTAAAAAAGGTGTAAGGTTCACAATGGTGTAAAATTAAAATGGGATATACCGGGTTAGGATTCGAGTTACAGGAACAAGGGCCAAACCAACCACCCAAGAATGGAATCGTCGAGTGAAAACACTTGACAACCTCCTTGAAACAGCTTTTCTTGCCACCAGACCTTTCTCCATCAATTAGGAATCTGATGCTGTCACTAAACACATTCCTTAAATTGTAGCCATTTATTGAGTGTTTTTTTTTTGTGTGTCTAATCCGCATAAATGTCACCATTTCCCTTGATTTTCTTGACTGTATATCTCTTAAATGTCAACATATACACGTGTGATTTAGTTTACGAAGATTTTTCAATGCCAAGAACCTCGATCAGAGAGTAAAAAGGCGTAAGGTTCACAATGGTGTAATATTAAAATTGGATATACCGGGCTAGGATTCGAGTTACAGGAACAAGGGCCAAACCAACCACCCAAGAATGGAATCGTCGAGTGAAAACACTTGACAACCTCCTAGAAGCAGCTTTTCTTGCCACCAGACCTTTCTCCATCAATTAGGAATCGGATGCCGTCACTAAACACATTCCTTAAATTGTAGCCATTTGTTGAGTGTTTTGTTGGTGCCTAATCTGCATATATATATCACCATTGCCCTTGATTTTCTTGACTATATATCTCTTAAATGTCAATATATACACGTGTGATTTAGTTTACGAAGATTTTTCAATGCCATGAACCTCGATCAGAGAGTAAAAAAGGCGTAAGGTTCACAATGGTGTAAAATTAAATTGAGATATACCGGGCTAGGATTCGAGTTACAGGAACAAGGGCCAAACCAACCACCCAAGAATGGAATCGTCGAGCGAAAACACTTGACAACCTCCTAGAAGCAGCTTTTCTTGCCACCAGACCTTTCTCCATCAATTAGGAATCTGATGCCGTCACTAAACACATTCCTTAAATTGTAGCCATTTATTGAGTAATTTTTTTTTGTTGTCTAATCCGTATATATATATCACCATTGCCCTTGATTTTCTGGACTGTATATCTCTTAAATATCAACATATACTTGTGTGATTTAGTTTACAAAGACTTTTCAATGCCGAGACCCTCGATAAGAGAGTTAAAAAGGCGAAAGGTTCACAATGGTGTAAAATTAAAATGGGATATACCGGGCTAGGATTCGAGTTACAGGAACAAGGGCCAAACCAACCACCCAAGAATGGAATCGTCGACCGAAAACACTTGACAACCTCCTAGAAGCAGCTTTTCTTGCCACCAGACCTTTCTCCATCAATTAAGAATCTGATGCCGTCACTAAACACATTCCTTAAATAGTAGCCATTTGTTGAGTGTTTTTTTTGGTGTCTAATCCGCATATATATCACCATTGCCCTTGATTTTCTTGACTGTATATCTCTTAAATGTCGACATATACACGTGTGATTTAGTTTACGAAGATTTTTCAATGCCGAGAACCTCGATCAGAGAGTAAAAAAGGCCTAAGGTTCACAATGGTGTAAAATTAAAATGGGATATACCGGGCTAGGATTCGAGTTACAGGAACAAGGGCCAAACCAACCACCCAAGAATGGAATCGTCGAGCCAAAACACTTGACAACCTCCTAGAAGCAGTTTTTCTTGCCACCAGACCTTTCTCTATCAATTAGGAATCAGATGTCGTCACTAAACACATTCCTTAAATTGTAGCCATTGTGTGTTTTTTATTTGGTGTCTAATCCGCATATATATCACCATTGCCCTTGATTTTCTTGACTGTATATCTCTTAAATATCAACATATACACGCGTGATTTAGTTTACGAAGATTTTTCATTGCCGAGAACCTCGATCAGAGAGTAAAAAAGGCGTAAGGTTCACAATGGTGTAAAATTAAAAGGGGATATACCGGGCTAGGATTTGAGTTACAGGAACAAGGGCCCACCCAAGAATGAAATCGTCGAGCGAAAACACTTGACAACCTCCTAGAAGCAGCTTTTCTTGCCACCACACCTTTCTCCATCAATTAGGAATCTGATGTCGTCACTAAACAAATTCCTTAAATTATAGCCATTGTGTGTTTTTATTTGGTGTCTAATCCGCATATATATCACCATTGCCCTTGATTTTCTTGACTGTATATCTCTTAAATGTCGACATATACACGTGTGATTTAGTTTACGAAGATTTTTCAATGCCGAGAACCTCGATCAGAGAGTAAAAAAGGCGTAAGGTTCACAATGGTGTAAAATTAAAATGGGATATACCGGGCTAGGATTCGAGTTACAGGAACAAGGGCCAAACCAGGCACCCAAGAATGGAATCATCGAGTGAAAACACTTGACAACCTCCTAGAAGCAGCTTTTCTTGCCACCAGACGTTTCTCTATCAATTAGGAATCTGATGCTGTCACTAAACACATTCCTTAAATTGTAGCCATTTATTGAGTGTTTTTTTTGGTGTCTAATCCGCATATATGTTACCATTTCCCTTGATTTTCTTGACTGTATATCTCTTAAATGTCAATGTGATTTAGTTTACGAAGATTTTTCATTGCCGAGAACCTCGATCAGAGAGTAAAAAAGGCGTAAGGTTCACAATGGTGTAAAATTAAAAGGGGATATACCGGGCTAGGATTTGAGTTACAGGAACAAAGGCCAAACCAACCACCCAAGAATGGAATCGTCGAGCGAAAACACTTGACAACCTCCTAGAAGCAGCTTTTCTTGCCACCAGACCTTTCTCCATCAATTAGGAATCTGATGCCGTCACTAAACACATTCCTTAAATTGTAGCCACTTGTTGAGTGTTTTTTATTTGGTGTCTAATCCGCATATATATCACCATTGCCCTTGATTTTCTTGACTGTATATCTCTTAAATGTCAACATATACACGTGTGTTTTAGTTTACGAAGATTTTTCAATGCCGAGAACCACGATCAGAGAGTAAAAAAGGCGTAAGTTCACAATGGTGTAAAATTAAAAGGGGATATTGATGTGCGATAAAGTGTTATATATATTAGGTGTATATTTTAAGCCCTTTTTAACACTTATTTTAGCCAAGTTTTAAATTTATAAAACACGATATTTCACTAACACTAAACACACATATGGGCAAGTGCACCCATCGTTGAGTGTAGTATAGCGTTGGTAAGATACCGAGGTCGTCCAAGGACACAAGAGCTTTTAGTACCGGTTTATCCTCAACGTCTAACCAAAATAAAAGTTTAGAAAAATGTTTTAAACAAAGAAAAATAAAACTAACTAAAATGCTGAAAATTAAAATAAAAGAAAAACAGATAGACAAGATGAATCACTTGGTTCCGACTCGTATCTAGTATAACCTTTGATTATTTCCGCACTTTTGCACATAATTAAGAGATTATCTTAGTTATTGTAGTAGGCCCCTCTTTTGAAGGTGACGTTACCCTCACCCCAGTAGTTTGAGTCAGCAGGGATACAATCCTAAAAGGGTGGATTATTGGAAGATAATGAATTAAGTTATTAATGCAGTATTGTGGTAGGCCCCGCTTTTGGCGGTGACGTTACCCTCGGCTAAGTAGTCTGAGTCAGCAGGGATACAGTCCTAAATAACCGGGTTATAGTATTAATAGTAGTTAACTTATGAGGGGATCAAAGAGTTTGGACCCCCGCCATCCAATACCGTGAAGTATTGAAGGAGGTCCTACTAAATTTGACCCAGGTCCATTGCAGGACCTCTAAACGCTGAACAATGGCAAGACCTTTACCAAACCGTTCCCTTAACCCCCTACCAGGTAGCCAACATATCTCCATATAGACCGTGGAGATATGAATGGTGAAAATCCTTTATTTTATGTAGACAGTAAAATAATGCCAAGACACCACGGACAAACGATAAGGAAAGATCACCTTCAACATAAGTAACTAGTTATTAAAGTCATTAATACAAAACCAAATAAAAAGTGCAAAAGATTAGAAATAAAAAGTATTATACTAGACACTTTGTCTTCACCAAGTGATGTAAGAGACTTAGGAAAACATGGCCTTGATTGTCAAGAACTCTTACGATCAATCTTGGATCCCGAGACGACTCACACACTCTACGACGGACAATGGATGATGGTGGTGGATGATGGTGTTGTGATGGTGGTGGGTGGTGGATGAAGTGTGAGAGAGGTGGTGTGCCAAGGGATGAGATGAAATGAATCCAAGCACTCCTATTTATAGGCTGAACAGAGAGCTGGACACGGCCCCGTGTCCGCTGGGCACGGCCCCGTGTCCGCTGGGCACGGCCCCGTGTCCGTCTGACAATCTCTCTCCTCATTAATTGTAATTCGCAATTACAATAAATGCGCCTGCGGTACTTTCGACACGCCCTCGTGTCCGCTGAGCACGGCCCGTGGTGGGCAATAGAAGCTTCTATAGGTTTGTCTTTTCTGCTGCTTCTTGGGCACGGCCCCGTGCTGGCTGAGCACGGGGCGTGTTCAGTCTTCTGATTTCTCTACTTTGCTTTGGAAGGTGCCGTTGAGGGGTCGGGCAGTCCACTAATATTCCTTTTCTTGTATTTATGTTGGATTTAGCTGTCTTTTTGCTTCTTTTGCGTTTTTGAGCTCATTTAATCCTGAAAATACAAAAGGAAGACAAAAACACTCTTTTTCCAATATTAGTACTTAAAAAGGGTTAGTTTTATGCCTCATTTGATGTAATTTATATGTTGCATTTTACATACATCAAATACCCCCACACTTGAACTTTTGCTTGTCCTCAAGCAAAACTCTTTAATATGTGGCTTACACTCTCAAATGGAATAGGTAGAAGAGAAGGTTTTGGGCTTGTCGTAGAGTGTCGGGATTTCCAAGATCTTTTTGGGTTTTATTTTTATTTATTTACACTCTTATTCGTAATGATTTATTTAGAACTTTTCATAAAAGAAATTACTTATTTGGGCATAACATGCCTTTTTAAAATTCTATTTATATACAAGTTCACATACCTCGCGGGGAAATCACTCACACTAGGCCGAAGGTGTATTTTTAGTGAATCACTCGAGAGCGGCATGGAACTTATTCCTACCATAGGCTTGCCAAGAAATCAATCCTCCTCCTTTTTAACTTTTATACCTTTGTAGATATCAAGAGGACTTTGTGGGTTAAGGGTTAGGCTAGGGTTAAAGGTAGGTGGCTGGGTTAGTGGTTAGTAGAAAAAGGGCTAAAAGCGTAACAAGTGTCGGTTTTCATATTTTTGCAACTTTTTATTTTGATGAAGCTTTTATTCAAACTAAGTTATTTTTGATTAACTTGTTTGTTTATTTTCTTTTTGCTTCATCATTATCACACTTTTTTTTTTTTTTTTCACGAAGAACCGAACTTGTTACTAAAATAAAGGGTTAAAAATGAAAAAGGTTTTGGTGGGTAAAAGGGTTTTTGTTTGGGTGATGAAACGAAAAGGTTTAGGCTCAAAGGGGCTAACTAGGGGGATTTTTTTTTTGGGTAGGTGGTAAAAGAAAAAGAAAAATAATGGTGTAGAAATAAAAAGGTTAGTCCTAATGCCTCCATCATTTACTTACTCGGGTTTAAGTTGATAAGGACCGGGAATGTATTGTCATGGCAAGTTCTAGAGTCGTAAGAACCAAGCGGCTATTCACACAAGAAACGAAAAATGAGCATTTAGTCAAATGATATGTAATTGTGTGCTCAATAAAGGCTCAAAACTCACTTTTGTGGGAATGGGTTTTTATGTGATCAAGTATATATAATCAAATTTTAAATAAGTTTGCTATGCCTTTTCATAATTTTCTTATGTTGGTTCTTTTTATCACTACGCTATCGGTTGTAAATTTGTAAAAATATAACCTTTTTGAGAACTTGAATTTCCCGAGTTAAACCTAGACAAGTAAAAAAAATGAAATTTTTGAAAAAAATTTGGGGTGATTAGCGGTTCCAATAGAGTTTTGTGTAAGGCTTGTATTTAGGACTTGCAAAATTCAAGGTTTTAGCATCCCCCCCACACTTAAATTACACATTGTCCTCAATGTGTCCCAAAAATAAATTTTTAGGTTGATTAGATGTGTAAAATAGTGTTTAAAAAGCAAAAATTTGTGTTACTGGGCACTGAACACGGCCCCGTGTTATCCGGGCACGGCCCCGTGTTCAAGTGCCAGTAACAAAATTAAAATAAGAGAAACAGACGTCTGGACACGGGGGCGTGTTGGGTGAACATGGCCCGTGTCCAGGTACCTGAACTGGGCGTTTTCCTGCAGGTGGTTCGGCACGGGGCCGTGTTGGTTGGGCACGGCCCGTGTTGAACCTTCTGAACTGGTGAGAATTGTCGGGTTGCCTTGTTCTTGTGCATGGGTTCATTTTTCTCGTTCCCCTTTTCATCCTTTACCACCATGAGTGTGTTTTATTCATTACAAACCATCCAAATCTTAAAACCATCATTTCATTTCATCATAGAGAGAACTTACATAATCCTAAATTAAAATAAAACTAAAACTTAACTAAATAGGTCAGCAGGTACACGAGGTTATCATAAGGAGTTCTACTATTTTAAGAAAATTTCGAGAATGGTTTCCCGATATAGTAGGACTTTTAGCCGAACGAATTCTTCCCTAAACGTTGTTTAAAGCCATTCTTCGATCTCCCTAGGAAGGAAGAATGCGACTTCATTTTCCTCCGCTGCTGGTGGTTGAGGGGGGACATTCACCGGGACTCCTTGCACCACTCTTCGCGGAAGCTCTTGGTGCATGGCGTACCATTCGGCTGGAATGACAACTTCGGGCACCATGTTCAACGCCCTTTAGGTTATTATAGGTACCAAAGGCGGGGAAGCGAGAAGGTTCAACCTCTGGTGCAAGAGGTTTACTTCATGGAGACAGCCTTCCAGCCCTACTGTAAGATGGTTGATACGGTCGACCAATGCTTCTTCCACTCCCGTCATTTCATCAATAGCCTCCCTTAGAGCGTAAACATAGTTTACAAGAGAGTCTTCTGCTGTTGAAGATCTCCTCCCTTGTCGGTTATTTCTTGAAGATGATCCGCTTGTTCTGCTTGCCATTTTCTGTGAAGGAAACCGAAGAAAGCTAAATTTTTACAAAACAGAGCCCCTGGACACGGCCCCGTGCTCGTTGAGCACGGCCCCGTGTCCATTTGTCTGCAGGATTTTTGGCTAAAGAATCTTGGAGTTTTAAATTATTTTTATGATTTTTATCTGGGTTTTAAGCTCAGATAATTTAAAACAAAGTTATACAACTAACTTTAAGCAAGAATCTTTAGCAAATAATCTTTCAAACTTCACATAGAGAGTTGGAATCAAGGGATTTCCAAGCTTCCATGGAGGAAATTTTGAAAAAATTTTGAAAGAGGAGGAAATGAATAAAAGTGGAAGGGACAAGAGGGTCCTTTGGAACCTTCTTTTAACACTTACCTAGGATGGTATGAGTGAAAATCCCAGGGATCTCTGTCAATTGAGGTGGTCAAAATGAGCAGGAATCAGGCTTCATTTAAAGAAAACGACAGCGCACTGGGCACGGCCCCGTGTTGACTGGACACGGCCCCGTGTTCAGAGGAAATCCTGACACATTTTGTCCGTATTCTGACCAAATCAGCAGAGAATCTTTTTTAGTGAGCACGGGGGCGTGTTGACCTGGACACGGCCCCGTGTCTGGAGGCTGCTTTATGGAGTTTTGCTACTTCAAGGATCTCATCGACATCGGGTGGTTCCTTACTGGTTGGAACAACCCCAAAGTGCCTAATATACCTTAATTGTCCTAGACTAAGGCGAGAACGCAAGAGGTTGTCGGTGAGGGTAATTCCTATTTTCATTCTAGGTGGACAAGTCCAACCCTTTCCCGGGCTCTTGTTAAAGAAGGTGTATGCCGAATCGCTCAGGTCTATGTATGCACCGAACGAAGTCGATGGAGAGTCCTTCACGGCACAATCGACACAGGGACGACTATCGTCCAAGTCTTTGCTAGGTACGAAGGTATTTTCGGGAGCAACGAGGTTGTCGGAATGCGGTTCCAACATTTCTTCATGGGTATCGTCTTGGGGTGGATCAATGAAATCCTTCCCAAGCTCTTCTAACCATTTCAGAATTAGCTCTTCTAGTTGAAATAACTCGTCAAGGAGCATTTCCCCTAGAATATCTGGCTGGGCGCATTCGAGGGAGAAATAGTGCTTATTTTTACTTTCGTCCCTCTTAAGGTTGTGAGAAGTTGGTGGGTTCATGTAGTGGGGCTTATAATTTAGGAAGTAGCATTTTACTTCTTCATGTTCGCCACCACATAATTGACACCACGTACCATAAGAGTGCCGAAAGTAAAAATAATTACTATCACTCATGTTTATGTCAGAAATTACCAACCGCCGGGATCTAACGGTTCTGTTTTCAGTAACTGAAACTTGGGCACGGGGGCGTGTTGAGTGGGCACGGCCCCGTGTTCAGCTTACTGTCTGATGTAAAACAGGATTGCCAGTTCCAATGATTGAGCACGGGGGCGTGTTCAGCGGGCACGGCCCGTGCTGAGCTCTGCAGAAGCTGAAAAACTAAGAAAAAAAACTAAAAAAATAAAAAAAATGATTAGGCCGTTGATTCCTAACTTTCTTAAAATCCTTGTGTCCCCGGCAGCGGCGCCAAAAACTTGATGTGCGATAAAGTGTTATATATATTAGGTGTATATTTTAAGCCCCTTTTAACACTTATTTTAGCCAAGTTTTAAATTTATAAAACACGATATTTCACTAACACTAAACACACATATGGGCAAGTGCACCCATCGTTGAGTGTAGTATAGCGTTGGTAAGATACCGAGGTCGTCCAAGGACACAAGAGCTTTTAGTACCGGTTTATCCTCAACGTCTAACCAAAATAAAAGTTTAGAAAAATGTTTTAAACAAAGAAAAATAAAACTAACTAAAATGCTGAAAAATAAAAATAAAAGAAAAACAGATAGACAAGATGAATCACTTGGTTCTGACTCGTATCTAGTATAACCTTTGATTATTTCCGCACTTTTGCACATAATTAAGAGATTATCTTAGTTATTGTAGTAGGCCCCTCTTTTGAAGGTGACGTTACCCTCACCCCAGTAGTTTGAGTCAGCAGGGATACAATCCTAAAAGGGTGGATTATTGGAAGATAATGAATTAAGTTATTAATGCAGTATTGTGGTAGGCCCCGCTTTTGGCGGTGACGTTACCCTCGGCTAAGTAGTCTGAGTCAGCAGGGATACAGTCCTAAATAACCGGGTTATAGTATTAATAGTAGTTAACTTATGAGGGGATCAAAGAGTTTGGACCCCCGCCATCCAATACCGTGAAGTATTGAAGGAGGTCCTACTAAATTTGACCCAGGTCCATTGCAGGACCTCTAAACGCTGAACAATGGCAAGACCTTTACCAAACCGTTCCCTTAACCCCCTACCAGGTAGCCAACATATCTCCATATAGACTGTGGAGATATGAATGGTGAAAATCCTTTATTTTATATAGACAGTAAAATAATGCCAAGACACCACGGATAAACGATAAGGAAAGATCACCTTCAACATAAGTAACTAGTTATTAAAGTCATTAATACAAAACCAAATAAAAAGTGCAAAAGATTAGAAATAAAAAGTATTATACTAGACACTTTGTCTTCACCAAGTGATGTAAGAGACTTAGGCAAACATGGCCTTGATTGTCAAGAACTCTTACGATCAATCTTGGATCCCGAGACGACTCACACACTCTACGATGGACAATGGATGATGGTGGTGGATGATGGTGTTGTGATAGTGGTGGGTGGTGGATGAAGTGTGAGAGAGGTGGTGTGCCAAGGGATGAGATGAAATGAATCCAAGCACTCCTATTTATAGGCTGAACAGAGAGCTGGACACGGCCCCGTGTCCGCTGGGCACGGCCCCGTGTCCGTCTGACAATCTCTCTCCTCATTAATTGTAATTCGCAATTACAATAAATGCGCCTGCGGTACTTTCGACACGCCCCCGTGTCCGCTGAGCACGGCCCGTGGTGGGCAATAGAAGCTTCTATAGGTTTGTTTTTTCTGCTGCTTCTTGGGCACGGCCCCGTGCTGGCTGAGCACGGGGCGTGTTCAGTCTTCTGATTTCTCTACTTTGCTTTGGAAGGTGCCGTTGAGGGGTCGGGCAGTCCACTAATATTCCTTTTCTTGTATTTATGTTGGATTTAGCTGTCTTTTTGCTTCTTTTGCGTTTTTGAGCTCATTTAATCCTGAAAATACAAAAGGAAGACAAAAACACTCTTTTTCCAATATTAGTACTTAAAAAGGGTTAGTTTTATGCCTCATTTGATGTAATTTATATGTTGCATTTTACATACATCAGATATACTGGGCTAGGATTTGAGTTACAGGAACAAGGGCCAAACCAACCACCCAAGAATGGAATCGTCGAGCGAAAACCCTTGACAACCTCCTAGAAGCAGCTTTTCTTGCCATCACACATTTCTCCATCAATTAGGAATCTGATGCCATCACTAAACACATTCCTTAAATTGTAGCCATTTGTTGAGAGTTTATTTTTTTGGTGTCTAATCCGCATATATATCACCATTGCCCTTGATTTTCTGGACTGTATATCTCTTAAATGTCAACGTATACACGTGTGATTTAGTTTACGAAGATTTTTCAATGCCGAGAACCTCGATAAGAGCGTAAAAAAGGCGTAAGGTTCACAATGGTGTAAAATTAAAAAGAGATATACAGGGCTAGGATTCGAGTTACAGGAACAAGGGCCAAAGCAGCCACCTAAGAATGGAATCGTCGACCGAAAACACTTGACAACCTCCTAGAAGCAGCTTTTCTTTCCACCAGACCTTTCTCCATCAATTAGGAATCAGATGCCGTCACTAAACACATTTCTTAAATTGTAGCCATTTGTTGAGTGTTTTTTTGGTGTCTAATCCGCATATATATCACCATTGCCCTTGATTTTCTTGACTGTATATCTCTTAAACATCGACATATACACGTGTGATTTAGTTTGCGAAGATTTTTCAATGCCGAGAACCTCGATCAGAGAGTAAAAAAGGTGTAAGGTTCACAATGGTGTAAAATTAAAATGGGATATACCGGGTTAGGATTCGAGTTACAGGAACAAGGGCCAAACCAACCACCCAAGAATGGAATCGTCGAGTGAAAACACTTGACAACCTCCTTGAAACAGCTTTTCTTGCCACCAGACCTTTCTCCATCAATTAGGAATCTGATGCTGTCACTAAACACATTCCTTAAATTGTAGCCATTTATTGAGTGTTTTTTTTTTTGTGTCTAATCCGCATATATGTCACCATTTCCCTTGATTTTCTTGACTGTATATCTCTTAAATGTCAACATATACACGTGTGATTTAGTTTACGAAGATTTTTCAATGCCAAGAACCTCGATCAGAGAGTAAAAAGGCGTAAGGTTCACAATGGTGTAATATTAAAATTGGATATACCGGGCTAGGATTCAAGTTACAGGAACAAGGGCCAAACCAACCACCCAAGAATGGAATCGTCGAGTGAAAACACTTGACAACCTCCTAGAAGCAGCTTTTCTTGCCACCAGACCTTTCTCCATCAATTAGGAATCGGATGCCGTCACTAAACACATTCCTTAAATTGTAGCCATTTGTTGAGTGTTTTGTTGGTGCCTAATCTGCATATATATATCACTATTGCCCTTGATTTTCTTGACTGTATATCTCTTAAATGTCAATATATACACGTGTGATTTAGTTTACGAAGATTTTTCAATGCCATGAACCTCGATCAGAGAGTAAAAAAGGCGTAAGGTTCACAATGGTGTAAAATTAAATTGAGATATACCGGGCTAGGATTCGAGTTACAGGAACAAGGGCCAAACCAACCACCCAAGAATGGAATCGTCGAGCGAAAACACATGACAACCTCCTAGAAGTAGCTTTTCTTGCCACCAGACCTTTCTCCATCAATTAGGAATCTGATGCCGTCATTAAACACATTCCTTAAATTGTAGCCATTTATTGAGTGATTTTTTTTGTTGTCTAATCCGCATATATATATCACCATTGCCCTTGATTTTCTGGACTGTATATCTCTTAAATATCAACATATACTTGTGTGATTTAGTTTACGAAGATTTTTCAATGCCGAGAACCTCGATAAGAGAGTTAAAAAGGCGTAAGGTTCACAATGGTGTAAAATTAAAATGGGATATACCGGGCTAGGATTCGAGTTACAGGAACAAGGGCCAAACCAACCACCCAAGAATGGAATCGTCGACCGAAAACACTTGACAACCTCCTAGAAGCAGCTTTTTTTGCCACCAGACCTTTCTCCATCAATTAGGAATCTGATGCCGTCACTAAACACATTCCTTAAATTGTTGCCATTTGTTGAGTGTTTTTTTTGGTGTCTAATCCGCATATATATCACCATTGCCCTTAATTTTCTTGATTGTATATCTCTTAAATGTCGACATATACACGTGTGATTTAGTTTACGAAGATTTTTCAATGCCGAGAACCTCGATCAGAGAGTAAAAAAGGCCTAAGGTTCACAATGGTGTAAAATTAAAATGGGATATACCGGGCTAGGATTCGAGTTACAGGAACAAGGGCCAAACCAACCACCCAAGAATGGAATCGTCGAGCCAAAACACTTGACAACCTCCTAGAAGCAGCTTTTCTTGCCACCAGACCTTTCTCTATCAATTAGGAATCAGATGTCGTCACTAAACACATTCCTTTAATTGTAGCCATTGTGTGTTTTTTATTTGGTGTCTAATCCGCATATATATCACCATTGCCCTTGATTTTCTTGACTGTATATCTCTTAAATATCAACATATACATGCGTGATTTAGTTTACAAAGATTTTTCATTGCCGAGAACCTCGATCAGAGAGTAAAAAAGGCGTAAGGTTCACAATGGTGTAAAATTAAAAGGGGATATACCGGGCTAGGATTTGAGTTACAGGAACAAGGGCCAAACCAACCACCCAAGAATGAAATCGTCGAGCGAAAACACTTGACAACCTCCTAGAAGCAGCTTTTCTTGCCACCACACCTTTCTCCATCAATTAGGAATATGATGTCGTCACTAAACACATTCCTTAAATTATAGCCATTGTGTGTTTTTATTTGGTGTCTAATCCGCATATATATCACCATTGCCCTTCATTTTCTTGACTGTATATCTCTTAAATGTCGACATATACACGTGTGATTTAGTTTACGAAGATTTTTCAATGCCGAGAACCTCGATCAGAGAGTAAAAAAGGCGTAAGGTTCACAATGGTGTAAAATTAAAATGGGATATACCGGGCTAGGATTCGAGTTACAGGAACAAGGGCCAAACCAGCCACCCAAGAATGGAATCATCGAGTGAAAACACTTGACAACCTCCTAGAAGCAGCTTTTCTTGCCACCAGACGTTTCTCCATCAATTAGGAATATGATGCTGTCACTAAACACATTCCTTAAATTGTAGCCATTTATTGAGTGTTTTTTTTGGTGTCTAATCCGCATATATGTTACCATTTCCCTTGATTTTCTTGACTGTATATCTCTTAAATGTCAACATATACACGTGTGATTTAGTTTACGAAGATTTTTCAATGCCGAGAAGCTCGATCAGAGAGTAAAAAAGGCGTAAGGTTCACAATGGTGTAAAATTAAAATGGGATATATCGGGTTAGTATTCGAGTTACAGGAACAAGGGCCGAACCAACCACCGAAGAATGGAATCGTCGAGCGAAAACACTTGACAACCTCCTAGAAGCAGCGTTTCTTGTCACCAGACCTTTCTCCATCAATTAGGAATCTGATGCCGTCACTAAACACATTCCTTAAATTGTAGCCATTTGTTGAGTGTTTTTTTTTGGTGTCTAATCCGCATATATATCACCATTGCCCTTATTTTCTTGACTGTATATCTCTTAAATGTCAACATATACACGTGTGATTTAGTTTACGAAGATTTTTCAATGCCGAGAACCTCGATCAGAGAGTAAAAAAGGCGTAAGGTTCACAATGGTGTAAAATTAAAATGGGATATCCCGGGCTAGGATTTGAGTTACATTAACAAGGGTCAAACCAACCACCCAAGAATGGAATCGTCGAGCGAAAACACTTGACAACATCCTAGAAGCAGCTTTTCTTGCCACCACACCTTTCTCCATCAATTAGGAATCTGATGCCGTCACTAAACACATTCCTTAAATTGTAGCCATTTGTTGAGTGTTTATTTTTTTTTGGTGTCTAATCCGCATATATATCACCAATGCCCTTGATTTTCTTTACTGTATATCTCTTAAATGTCAACATATACACGTGTGATTTAGTTTACGAAGATTTTTCAATGCCGAGGAGCTCGATCAGAGAGTAAAAAAGGTGTAAGGTTCACAATGGTGTAAAATTAAAATGGGATATACCGGGTTAGGATTCGAGTTACAGGAACAAGGGCCAAACCAACCACCCAAGAATGGAATCGTCGAGCGAAAACACTTGACAACCTCCCAGAAGCAGCTTTTCTTGTCACCAGACCTTTCTCCATCAATTAGGAATCTGATGCCGTCACTAAACACATTCCTTAAATTGTAGCCATTTGTTGAGTGTTTTTTTTTTTGGGGTCTAATCCGCATATATATCACCATTGCCCTTGGTTTTCTTGACTGTATATATCTTAAATGTCAACATATACACGCGTGATTTAGTTTACGAAGATTTTTAAATGCCGTGAACCTCGATCAGAGAGTAAAAAAGGTGTAAGGTTCACAATGGTGTAAAATTAAAATGGGATATACCGGGCCAGGATTCGAGTTACAGGAACAAGGGCCAAACCAACCACCCAAGAATGGAATCGTCGAGCGAAAACACTTGACAACCTCCAAGAAGCAGCTTTTCTTGCCACTAGACCTTTCTCCATCAATTAGGAATCTGATGCCATCACTAAACACATTCCTTAAATTGTAGCCATTTGTTGAGTGTTTTTTTTTTTGGTGTCTAATCCGCATATATATCACCATTGCCCTTGATTTTCTTGACTGTGTATCTCTTAAATGTCAACATATACACGTGTGATTTAGTTTACGAAGATTTTTCAATGCCAAGAACCTCGATCTGAGAGTAAAAAAGGCGTAAGGTTCATAATGGTGTAAAATTAAAATGGGATATATCGGGCTAGGATTCGAGTTAGAGGAACAAGGGCCAAACCAACCACCCAAGAATGGAATCGTCGAGCGAAAACACTTGACAACCTCCTAGAAGCAGCTTTTGTTGCCACCAGACCTTTATCCATCAATTAGGAATCTGATGCCGTCACTAAACACATTCCTTAAATTGTAGCCATTTGTTGAGTGTTTTTTTTGTGTCTAATCCGCATATATATCACCATTGCCCTTGATTTTCTTGACTGTATCTCTTAAGTGTCAACATATACACGTATGATTTAGTTTACGAAGATTTTTCAATGCCGAGAACCTCGATCACAGAGTAAAAAAGGCGTAAGGTTCAAAATGTTGTAAAATTAAAATGGGATATACCGGGCTAGGATTCGAGTTACAGGAACAAGGGCCAAACCAACCACCCAAGAATGAAATCGTCGAGCGAAAACACTTGACAAACTCCTAGAAGCTGCTTTTCTTGCCTCCAGACCTTTCTCCATCAATTAGGAATTTGATGCCGTCACTAAACACATTCCTAAATTGTAGCCATTTGTTGAGTGTTTTTTTTGGTGTCTAATCCGCATATATATCACCATTGCCCTTGATTTTCTTGACTGTATATCTCTTAAATGTCAACATATACACGTGTGTTTAGTTTACGAAGATTTTTCAATGCCGAGAACCTCGATTAGAGAGTAAAAAAAGGCGTAAGGTTCACAATGGTGTAAAATTAAAATGGGATATACCGGGCTAGGATTCGAGTTACAGGAACAAGGGCCAAACCAACCACCCAAGAATGGAATCGTCGAGCGAAAACACTTGACAACCTCCTAGAAGCAGCTTTTCTTGCCACCAGACCTTTCTCCATCAATTAGGAATCTGATGCCGTCACTAAACACATTCCTTAAATTGTAGCCATTTGTTGAGTGGTTTTTTTTTGGTGTCTAATCCGCATATATATCACCATTGCGCTTGATTTTCTTGACTGTATATGTCTTAAATATCAACATATACACGTTTGATTTAGTTTACGAAGATTTTTCAATGCCGAGAACCTCGATCAGAGAGTAAAAAAGGCGTAAGGTTCACAATGGTGTAAAATTAAAATGGGATATACCGGGCTAGGATTCGAGTTACAGGAACAAGGGCCAAACTGTTAGGAAACTTTATTTGTAAGTATTGAAGAAAATCAGATTCAACTTGATCTATGAAGAAGATAACACTCCCGAAGGTCACAACCAGAAGAAGAAGATCGGATAGGACAACTGAAATAAACAACATCTACTTCAAAGAATCATAAGTTGATCAAGAGCTGGAGATGATTATAAGAGAATGTCATTTCTGATGGATCTGATGATATTTCTGATGAAATATCATCAGTTTCTGACGATTCTGATCATAAGATTTTCTAACGATTTGTTCACAAGAATTTCTGATGAAGTGGTTTATCAGAAATTCTGATGAATACCCCACTTGTCTAAAAATCAGCTCTATCCTGCCACAATAATTAATAGAAGAAAATTTAGATCACAGAGCTAAAATTGAGTTCTATGAAAATGAAAGAAAAGATCTTTACAAGAAAATTAATGATAAAGAAATTAATGTAAGAAGTTTTCAACAAGCCAAAGATTTCATAAATTTCATTGAGTCCACACCAAAGAACAAAGGAGAGGGTTTAGGATATGTAAAAACAAGAGAAAGTAAACCCACTGTCTTTTTAAAAGCAACCCATCAGATTTCTGATAAATTTTCATCAGAATCTGATTCTGAATCTTGCAAGTCAACCTGTTCTGAATACTCTTTTGAAAAAACCCAACTTTAAACCAAAAATAAATGAATGCAAACAAGAATCTTTAAAGACTCCAGAAGCTGTTCACTCATCTTTTCAAAATTATCCAATCATTCCATCACAAGAAAGAATATCAGAAAATTCTGATAAATCTTGTATGTGTGTTGACATACTGAAGCTTGTTCAACACCATCTCCAAAAGAAAAATGAAAAATCTGTTTATGGCTTAGCATATAACAGATATTCTGATGAAAGGCCATCAAGAGAAAATAATCTGATTAAAATCTCATTAGAAAGAGTACCCCAAGCAAGCCTGGGTACCAAAAACCCTCTAATTTTTCCATTTCAGGACCATCATGTGCAGCAGATCTGGTACTGCGATTCAGGAAGCTCCAAGCACATGACTGGGGAGAGGAGCTTACTCAGCAACTTTGTTTCAAAGCTGGGTAAAATGGTAAATTTTGGAAATGGAGTAAAAGGGAGGATCATGGGATATGGATGCATAAGGTATGGATGTTTGACCATAGAGAAAGTAGCCTATGTTGAAGGCTTAAAGTATAATCTGCTAAGTTGTGGTCAATTTTGTGACAAAGGTTTTCAGGTAACCTTTTTACCAGAAAAATGCTTGTTAATAGGTATGGATGATAATAAAATTTATTTAAGTGGAAAAAAGATAAGACAATCAATTTACTATTTTGATTTCAAAGAAGAAAATGACATCCAAAACTATGTTTATTTTCAAAAATCAATATGGGTAGTAGTTGGTTGTGGCATAAGGAGTTAGCCCACTTAAATTTCAAAAACCTAAGCAAATTAGCAATCAAGGACCTGGTAAAAAGATTACCTTTTATATCCTCAAAGAAGGAAAAAAATTGTGAAGCTTGTGAGATGGGAAAATCCAAAAGAAGCTCACACAAATCAATTTCTGAGTCTTCTATTACACAAAATTTGGAACTTTTACATATGGATTTGTGTGGACCCATAAGTACAGAAAGCTTTTCTGGAAAGAAATACATACTAGTAATAGTAGATGATTTTTCCAGATACACATGGGTCGAATTTTTAAGGAAGAAAAGTGAAACCCCTGATCTGATCATTAATTTTATCAGAAAAATTGAAAATCTGTTAAAATTAATAGTTAGAAGGCCGGATCAGATCAGACAATGAGACAGAGTTTAAGAATTCAAAAATTGAGAGCTTTCTTGTAAGTAAAGGAATCTCTCATGATTTTTCTGCTCCCAGAAAACCTCAACAGAATGGGGTAGTTGAAAGAAAAAATAGAACCTTAGTAGAAGATGTCAGAACAATGCTTGCTTATGCTAAAATGCCTACTCACTTTTGGGCAGAAGCAATAGCAAATACCTGTTTCACCCAAAACAGATCCATAATCAACAAGAGGCTAAACAAAACACCTTACAACATTATCAATGGAAGAATTCCAAGTGTAAAATTTTTACATACATTTGGTTGTAGATGTTTTGTTTTCAATGATTTTGAAAGCCTTGAAAAAATTGACAGAAAAACAGAAAAAGGTATTTTTCTTGGTTATTCTTTGTCCTCAAAAGCTTATAGAATTTTTATTCTAAACACAAGGACAATCAGAGAAAGTTTGTATGTTTCTTTTGATGCTCTGTTTCTGATGAATACATGAAAGAAATAATTTTTTCTGACAAACAAGAAAATTATGAACATCTCTTTGAAATGATAACAGAAGATTTCTTAGAACATGATAAATCTCTCACAAACAAATCAGTAGATATTTCATGTACTAACCCTACAGAACAAACAAATAGTGCATCAGAAATCTTGAATGAGAACAATGAAGATATGTCTGATAATCAAAATTTTGATATATTACATGCAACTGAGGCAACTGTTCAGGGGGAAACTTCAAATCCATCCGAACCAACAACTTTTCAGAACAAGTTGAGATGGATCAAAGGACATGTTCATTCTGACATCATTGGCAATCCAGCAGATGGTGTGAGAACAAGATCTGCAACAGCACATGAATGTGCATTTGCTGGGTTCTTAAGCAAAATAGAACCCAAGTCTGTCAAAGAAGCTCTAAATGACTCAGACTGGATTTAAGCTATGCAAGAAGAGCTGGATCAGTTTGAAAAGAGCAGGGTATGGGATCTGGTGCTAAAGCCAAATGACAAATCTGTCATAGGCTCAAAAAGGGTATTTAGGAATAAATCTGATGAAAATGGCATAATCACCAGGAATGAAGCAAGGTTAGTGGTCAAAGGTTAATGTCAACAAGAAGGTATTGATTATGATGAAACTTTTGCACCAGTAGCTAGATTAGAAGCAGTAAGAATTTTTCTTGCTTATGCTGCATCCAAAGATTTTAAAGTTTATCAAATGGATGTAAAATTAGCTTTCCTGAATGGTAAAATTGAGGAAGAAGTTTATGTGCAGTAACCAGAAGGCTTTGTTGATCCAAAATTTCAAAATCATGTTTACAGATTAAATAAAGCCTTGTATGGTTTGAAGCAAGCTCCTAGAGCCTGGTATGAAACACTATCAAACTTCTTACTCATTTCTGGGTTTACTAAAGGTACTATTGACACAACACTTTTCCTCAAAACACACAAAGCTCATACTTTGTTGGTCCAGATATATGTTGATGACATTATATTTGGATCAACAAATGAAAAATTCTGTAAAAAGTTTCAAAAGTTAATGACCAGCCACTTTGAAATGAGTATGATGGGTGAGTTAACCTTTTTCTTGGGTTTACATGTAAAACAAATAATTGATGGAATATTTTTGAGTCAATCAAAATATGTGAAAACAATTCTACAAAAATACTCACTTGAAAATTGCTCCGTTTCAAAAACTCCCATGGCAACAGGGAACAAATTGGATTCTGACAAAGATGGAATAAGTGTAGATATTAAAACCTATAGGGGGATGATAGGATCATTGCTATATTTAACTGCAAGCAGACCAGAGATTATGTTTGCAACATGCTTTCTGGCTATATATCAATGTGATCCTAAAGAATCCCACCTAAAAGCTGTAAAAAGGGTTTTCAAATATCTAAAAGGCACATCAGAACTTGGTCTCTGGTTTCCTAAGGATACAAACCTTGAACTAATTGCATATACAGATGCAGATTATGCAGGGTGCAAGATTGACAGAAAAAGCACATCTGGTGCATGTCAAATCTTGGGAGAAAAATTGGTATGTTGGGCAAGCAAGAAACAAAACTGTGTTGCCACATGAACAGCAGAATCAAAATAAGTAGCAGCAGCAAGTTGCTGTTCACAAGTGTTGTGGATGCAAACTCAACTGAGAGATTATGGAGTAAATCTGACAACAATACCAATTCTATGTGATTCAAAGAGTGCAATTGCAATAACAGAAAATCCAGTTCATCACTCAAGAACCAAACACATAGATGTCAGATATCACTTCATAAAAGATCATGTGGAGAAAGGTAACATAGAAATGTATTTTGTTCCAACTGAAAACCAAATTGCTGATATCTTTACAAAGCCTCTTGATGAAAAGACACACAATTTTTTAATTAGCAAACTTGGCATGGTTAATATAAAAGATGAAGATTTTTCAGAAAACAAAAGGACACAAATTGAAAACCAAATTGATGAACATCAAAATTCTGATAATCAAAGAGTAATTAAACAGGTTTCTGACAAAGAAATCCATCAATCTGATGGAACATCAGAAGATCTGATAAATCATCAATGAATGTGATGATTTATCAGAAGATCTGAAGAAGTATCAGAAAATCTGATGCAATCATCAGAAATCTGATACAACATCAGAAACTTTGTTTAAACATCAGAATGATCACTGATCATCAAATACTTCCATCTTCATGCATATCCCACATATGTATAAATTCATAACTATGTATAGTCTGTTTTTGTAATTTTTTTCTGTCTTTTATTTAAATTAAAAAAAACACAAAAAGGGGGAAAAGTAACATGCATTAAGATAAAATTTAATACAGCAGAGAAAATCAACTGTCATAAGAAAATTTTTGCAGAAAATTGAATTTTTCTTACACTACCAATGCATGCAACGTCATTTTTTCATAAGAAGTTTAAAAGACACGTAGGCACAAAAATGATTAGGGGCTACGAAAGTAGCCGCCTAGCTATTCAATGCTTACTCACACATGGGGCTTAGTAGACTGTCATATTCTCACTGCAACAAATATTGTCTTAATTGAAGAGATTGAAATGAAAATAAAAATCTTTGGCCGTTAATAACATTTATGGCACAACTATCACTTTCATCTATAAATATTAACAACCTGAAAAAGACTTTCTTCACATCAAACAAATCTTCTCTTCATCAGAAATTTCTTATTTTAGAATGGGTCGCCCAAAAATGATGAGAGTTACACAATTCCCTCTCCCTGTTCACAGACATCATAATCTTAGACTTAGGTCTAACTTGGAAGGACCTGCATGGGAGGACTGTAGGTATGTGTATTACGTGATCATGCGAAGTCCCTTGGGCTTCGCTGAATCTACACATCACTATCTATCCAGAACTTCTTCAAGAATTCTGGTGGAATGCTGAAATCATCTTCAGCGGCACTTCCATGTGGATAGAGAGTAAGGTTATGGGGGTCAAAATCACCCTAAAGGAGGAAACTCTCAGAGATGTCCTCCAGCTGGGTGATGATCAAGAAAACACCTTCCTAGATAAGGAAATGGTGCAACAGACCTTGACAGAAATGCGCTATCATACATACAACGTGTCAAGGCAGATTAGCAAATCTGGTTTTATACCACCTTTCCAGTATTTGGTGACATAGCTCAGTGTCTGCTTCTCTAAGAAGATTGGACACTTCAACGAGCTGTCCTATAGGATGATGGAAGTGATTCATGCAATTGTACAGGAAAATCTTACAACTTTTTTAAGTTTCTCATGAGAGACCTAGAAGCAAACATACACGACCGTCAACCTTTTCTGATCTACCCTCGATTCGTGACCAAGGGGATTACCAGTCAGCTGGACTTCACAGGAGTAAGAAGCTGGTATCCAAGGGCCGAGCTGGCACTTCAAGAGAGCATAAGTGATCCTACCCTGGTCCCATCAACGAATCACACTGGTCGAATAACCAGTCTCTGGTTGTATGTGAAGTTCATGTACAATATGCTCGAGGAGGAGTAGTTGTTGTTTACTTGTTTTGTTTGTTTTTTTGTTTTGTTTATGTTTAATGATATTTTCTTATCTTTATATCTTTTTTACTTAAAAAAAACAAAAACATGTCAATAGATCTAGGGGGAACTAAAACTACATGTCTGATAAAAACAAGGAAAATCTGGTGAAACTCAAATGAAATCTGATAGATTTAGTGAAACTCAGAAAATCTGATGATCAATCAGAAAATCTGATAATTTTTCGGAAAACCCAACAAATCATCAGAATCTGTTCATACATCAGAAAATTCTCAAAATAACCAGAAAATCTGATAATATATCAGAAAATCAATTTTTTTATCAGAAAAGTCTCTTGACAACCAGGAAGTCTGACGAATCAACAGAAAGAAACATCAGGAAAGATTGCCTTAGATTTAAAGAAACTTCTAACCAACTAAAATTTTGAAATAAGTTTCTTTCAAAATATTTTTTTTCTGAGGATTGGAACAAGCTGTATAACAAAAACCTTCCTGAAAATCAAAACAATGAGGTAGAGTTCAGAATTGCAATGTAAGTAAAAATCTCAAAACTCTACTTATTCCCTCTCATCTCAAAAAAAAAAAAAAAAAAAAAAAAAAAAAAAAAAAAAAAACTGATTCAATCTCTATATGAATCAAATGCATTTCTGATGAAATATGAAGAAAATCCAACTCTCAAAGTTTTATTCAGAGATTTTCTGATATATATCATCAAAAGGAAAACTTGGGAAGGTACACAATCTTAGAAAAGATTTCTATTGGACCTTTTTGAAATAAAAGGGGTCCCACATGAAGAAAAGGTGCAAGTTGGACATTAGTGTTTATTTGCTAAATTATTGGAATCTCTTATTTTCATTAAAAAGATTTATATTAAATTAGAGATAATCCAAAGGTTTTTCAAAAACGGTTGTTTCATAAACGGATTAAAACATCATTAAGGTGTCATTAACCACCTTGAATACAAACAACCCACGAAAAACACTCAAAGATCTCTGTCTCAATACACTATAAATACCTCATTAAAAAATAGAGACTTCCATCTTCAAACTTAAAACTCTAAAAAACCCTTTTCCGAAACAACAACCCCAATTCTCAATGGCTGCTATCAACATCAATATGCCACCAGTTGAACACTCTGTTCCTTTCATCAACGAAGCTGAATTTCTTCCATTAAAGAGCAACAATGAAGCGATGAATGACAATATTGAAGAATATGATATAAAGTGTCAAATCCTAATTGAATTTCTGATCAGAAGCCCGATAGCTCAAGCTCTCACAAAGACCAGAGAGGTAGCAGAAAAACTCATACAACAATTTGTAAAAACTCTCAAAGTCTCAAATCAAATCGAGCTAACAGCACATTTGTGGGGAGATAACTTTATTACTATCTCACAGGAGAAAATAAGGGAATGTTTGGAACTACCCTTAAACCAAAGCTATGAAGAAGCACCAGAAAAAGAAGATATGTTTTCACTACTTGATGCTGTAATGGGTTACAAGACAAAGATTTCAAAAATCAGTGAATTCAAGAGGAATAATCTACCTGCCTTCTGGCAAGTGTTAATGGAAATTCTTAACAAGTGTTTATCATAAAAAATTGGAGGTACAGATCAGATAAATATGAATGTTCTGACAATCATGTTCAGTCTCATTAGTGGGTTGAATATTGATTTTGGAACAGAAATATTCAATCTGATCAGAAGATCAATTCTGACTAATGCTGGAAGGATAGATTCACATATACCTTTTCCCAGATTTCTGTCAATCATAATTTCTGATGCATTTTCTGAAAGGAACCTAGAAATTCCAGCATCAGAAAATATGTGGAATACAGAAATCATGAGACCTTGGACTGCTGTAAGGTCTTGGAAGTCAGATTATGATGTGCCTGTTCTGTCAGAAAGAATGATGAATCTGATACCAGAAGATTCACCATACAGAGCAGAATACCTGAGGATGTTAAGCAAGAAGCCAGAAAACAAAGAAGTTTTTGAAAGTGTGTCCCCCATTGAGCATGATGCATAGGAGTCAAGCACACCAAGAATGGAGCAGCAGGGTGAATCAGATCCTCATCCAGCTGATGAAGATGTGAACATGAGTCCTTTGGCAGAAGAACATCATGCTAAAATCTCACATATGGGAGAAACAGGTGTATAACACTCTAAACTTAATGTAGTGAATAATTCTGAGAATGATTCTGATGATTCAATTCATGGAAATTATGAAATTTCACAAAAAGGCACTGTTTCTACAGGACAAGATGTGAGTGGAACCAAAGACCTAATTTCTGAATCAGATTCTGAGGAGGAAAATAAGGTGGCAACAGGTGGAGATCAGTCTACTGATCAAGGAAACCTGGATGAGAAAACTAAGAGTTTCTCAACAACTCATGGAGAACCTGAGAGGGTTCAAGGATATGAGGAAAACCAGAACTTGAATGTGTTTCAATTTTCTGGTAAGGGAATAGAGAATATAGAATATTTCAATTCTCTTACTCTTAGAACAGCAGAGAATGTGTTTTCTGCTAGTGTTGGAGGTGGAACATCTGTTGTTCCTCCGATTTACCAAGACATCAATCTACGTCAACTGAACAACTAAACGAGGAACTTGAAGACACAACTGCTGTTTGTACTGAGAAAACAGCCACAGAAGAAAAACTTGATCTGATACTGGAAGAGATCAAAAATCAAAAGTCAGATATCAAATTTTTATCAGAAACTGTCAAAGCTGTGCAGAAGCAAACAGAAGACAACACTGCAGCCCTCAACAAACTGCAAGAGTCATCGGAAAACAGAGAGAGCTCATCAGAATTCAAGAAAGCTCTCAAAGAACTGGAAGATATCAAGAAACAGATGGCTGAGGTTGCAACTGCAGGGGAAAGCTCAAATTCAGGAAGAATTCTTGAAGAAATACAGTTCCTTAGAGCCAACAACAGCAGCATGGCTGAGGCTTTTAAGAAGCTGATGGTGGAATTGACTGCACAGAAAAATCAAGAAAACCTTGTATTTCAGAGAATGAAGAAACAAGAAGAAACAAATACTCAAACTCTTGCTAATGTTCATCTGTTAGTAAAGAGGTTGCAGTATAATGTTGCCAGACTGACAAAAGTTGATCTTCATGAACTGAAAACCCCAATTCCACAATAAAAACAAGCAGGAGTACCAGAAACTTCTCAACAAGAATTCAAACAACCAGAAATCACTAAACAAGATCAAACCAAACAATCAGAAACTCCAACACCACAAAAACAGAAGATCCCCATGGGTCCTCCTCCAAGCAAGCCAAAGTTACTCATGGGTCCTCCACCAAACATCCCAAAGCCAGATACTTCAAGGGTCCAACAGAAAGAACCTGTTCCAGTTCAGTCATCTTCCATAGCTCTCACAGGAGAAATAGAATTCAGCATAAAGATGGATACAAAGGAGAAGAGAAGAATGGAACATGAAATAACCTCCTCAAAAAGGCTAAGAAAAGTGATTAGAGAAGATTCAGATGGAAACTTCAAAGAAATAGAAGTGCTGAAAGGTGATTTACACACAATCATGTACCCTAAAGAACACCTGAAGCATTTCTACTAGAAAGGTAAAGAAAACAACCCAGAAAGGCCACTCTCTCCAATAAGCAAAAATATTTTTCAAGTCATGAATAATGGGAGCTGGGAAATTCTGCACAAACCAATGACCAATCTAATAGTATCTATTGAAAGAATCAACACTTTAATCACTGGAGGAGGTATCTTAGGTAATGAAGGACAGAACAAGTATACCTTGATCAGAAAAGATAACAGTGAACAAAAGGTTACTGATGGAAATCTGGCTGATGATATTCACCCAATAAGCATACTCAAAATGAAGAATATCATTGACAAAGAGAAAAGTGGTTCAGTTGTGATCTGAAGAGCCCTTGACAGCATCAAAAATGAAGGAGCAAAGTTATATAAAAGGGCTGCACTGGCAGACTTTGATCTATGTATCAATTTTGAGTATAGCAACAAGGTGCTAATACCTCCTCCTAACAACACAATTCCAGCTGAAATTCCTTCTAAACTGGTAAAAACTGGAGCAATCTTTGATAAACCAGAAATGTGTGTAGTCTTCAAAGATGCTCATGATGAGAAAGCTCTGTCCAGAATCAGTGAAATATGAAGGTATTCAAATCAAACTCTGAAATATATAAAGAACTGCATGAATGAGAAACAAGAGCAGCTCAAGAAGAAGGGAAAGAACAATGAACAGCTAAGAAAAACAATTGAAGATTGCATTGAAAAATGGATGGAATCCAGAGGATGGTACAAAGAACTTTACAAGGAAACTCAAAAGGCAATTGATCACAAGAAAAGGCTGAAACTAGGAGACAAATACAAAAGTGGAGTGAAGACCAATTAATGAATTGATGAGATTAAATTTCTGTTTTTGAGAACAATATCTTATTTTTGTCTGTTTTGAACAATGGTTGGTTTGATTATGTTTTATGTTTCTGAACTTAGTTGTTTGAACTTTTCTTTCAAGGATTAGTTGAAAGTTGTTTATGTTGATAGAGATAGTTCATTTTCTTACAATACTTAGGGGGAAACTGTTAGGAAACTTTATTTGTAAGTATTGAAGAAAATCAGATTCAACTTTATCTATGAAGAAGATAACAGTCCTGAAGATCATAAGAAGAAGAAGAAGATCGGATAGGACAACTAAAATGAATAACATCTACTTCAAAGAATCATTAGTTGATCAAGAGCTGGAGAAGATTATCAGAGAAGGTCATTTCTGATGGATCTGATGATATTTCTGATGAAATATCATCAGTTTCTAACGACTCTGATCATCAAATTTTCTAATGATTTGTTCACCAGAATTTCTGATGAAGTGGTTTATCAGAAATTCTGATGAATACCTACTTGTCTAAAAATCAGCTCTATCCTGCCACAATAACCGAAGCAACTTCACATTATTGGATATCATGATTACAAAGGCAACTTGACTGTTAGATTCAATGAATATGTCAAATGGCTACTTTATGCAGGACTTATTGCATGAATAAACAAATGTTTATTCATGTACCCAGCCTTCTATAAATAGAAGGCTCACCAAGCAGAAGACAATGAGTTAAGCTAAGCATTCAACACATACTACAAAACTCCATTGCCCTCTCACCCACAGAATTCAAGATTCATTTGTAATAGATAATAATCTTACAATCACCTTGTAAACCATTTTGTTTCAAAGAGATATAACCTTGATAATTCTGTAGGTCTTGTTTCTTGAAAGTCTGATTTCCATTTCCGCACACTTTTTCACATCTACTGAAATCACTTGCCATATTACGCGAAAAGAAGTTTTTAAGCCAAAACTGGGTCCAACACAAACCAACCACCCAAGAATGGAATCGACAAGCGAAAACACTTGACAATCTCCTAGAAGCAGCTTTTCTTGCCACCAGACCTTTCTCCATCAATTAGGAATCTGATGCCGTCACTAAACACATTCCTTAAATTGTAGCCATTTGTTGAGTGTTTTTTTTGGTGTCTAATCCGGTTATATATCACCATTGCCCTTGATTTTCTTGATTGTATATCTCTTAAATGTCAACATATCCACGTGTGATTTAGTTTACAAAGATTTTTCAATGCCGAGAACCTCGATCAGAGTGTAAAAAAGGCGTAATGTTCACAATGGTGTAAAATTAAAATGGGATATACCGGGCTAGGATTCGAGTTACAGGAACAAGGGCCAAACCAACCACCCAAGAATGGAATCGTCGAGCGAAAACACTTGACAACCTCCTAGAAGCAGCTTTTCTTGTCATAAGACCTTTCTCAATCAATTAGGAATCTGATACCGTCACTAAACACATTCCTTAAATTGTATCCATTTGTTGAGTGTTTTTTTTTTTTGTGTCTAATCCGCATATATATCACCATTGCCTTTGATTTTCTTGACTGTATATCTCTTAATTGTCAACATATACACGTGTGATTTAGTTTACTAAGATTTTTCAATGCCGAGAACCTCGATCAGAGAGTAAAAAAGGCGTAAGGTTCACAATGGTGTAAAATTAAAATGGGATATACCGGGCTAGGATTCGAGTTACAGGAACAAGGGCCAAACCAACCACCCAAGAATGGAATCGTCGAGCGAAAACACTTGACAACCTCCTAGAAGCAGCTTTTCTTGCCACCAGACCTTTCTCCAACAATTAGGAATCTGATGCCATCACTAAACACATTCCTTAAATTGTAGCCATTTGTTGAGTTTTTTTTTTGGTGTCTAATCCGCATAAATATCACCATTGCCCTTGATTTTCTTGACTGTGTATCTCTTAAATGTCAACATATACACATGTGATTTAGTTTACGAAAATTTTTCAATGCCGAGAACGTCGATCAGAGAGTAAAAAATGCGTAAGGTTCTCAATGGTGTAAAATTAAAATGGGATATACCGGGCTAGGATTCGAGTTACAGGAATAAGGGCCAAACCAACCACACAAGAATGGAATCGTCGAGCGAAAATACTTGACAACCTTCTAAAAGCAGCTTTTCTTGCCACCAGACCTTTCTCCATCAATTAGGAATCTGATACCGTCACTAAACACATTCCTTAAATTGTAGCCATTTGCTGAGTGTTTTTTTTTTTGTGTCTAATCCGCATATATATCACCATTGCCCTTGATTTTCTTGACTGTATATCTCTTAAATGTCAACATATACATGTGTAATTTAGTTTACGAAGATTTTTCAATGCCAAGAACCTCGATCAGAGAGTAAAAAAGGCGTAAGGTTCACAATGGTGTAAAATTAAAATGGAATATACCAGGCTAGGATTCGAGTTACGGGAACAATGGCCAAACCAACCACCCAAGAATGGAATCGTCGAGCAAAAACACTTGACAACCTCCTAAAAGTAGCTTTTCTTCTCACCTGACCTTTCTCCATCAATTAGGAATCTGATGCCGTCACTAAACACATTCCTTAAATTGTAGCCATTTGTTGAGTGTTTTTTTTGTGTCTAATCCACATATATATCACCTTTGCCTTTGATTTTCTTGACTGTATATCTCTTAATTGTCAACATATACACGTGTGATTTAGTTTACGAAGATTTTTCAATGCAGAGAACCTCGATCAGAGAGTAAAAAAGGCGTAAGGTTCACAATGGTGTAAAATTAAAATGGGATATACCGGGCTAGGATTGGAGTTACAGGAACAAGGGCCAAACCAACCACCCAAGAATGGAATCGTCGAGCGAAAACACTTGACAACCTCCTAGAAGCAGTTTTTCTTGCCACGAGACCTTTCTCCATCAATTAGGAATGTGATGCCGTCATTAAACACATTCCTTAAATTGAAGCCATTTGTTGTGTGCTTTTTTTGGTGTCTAATCCGCATATATATCACCATTGCCCTTGATTTTCTTGACTGTATATCTCTTAAATGTCAATATATACACGTGTGATTTAGTTTACGAAGATTTTTCAATTCCGAGAACCTCGATCTGAGAGTAAAAAAGGATTAAGGTTCACAACGGTGGGCAAGGATTCGAGTTACAGGAACAAGGGCCAAACCAACCAGCCAAGAATGGAATCGTCGAGCGAAAACACTTGACAACCTCCTTGAAGCAGCTTTTCTTGCCACCAGACCTTTCTCCATCAATTAGGAATCTGATGCCGTCACTAAACACATTCCTTAAATTGAAGTCATTTGTTGAGTGTTTTTTTTGGGTGTTTAATCCGCATTTACATCACCATTGACCTTGATTTTCTTGACTGTATATCTCTTAAATGTCAACATATACACGTGTGATTTAGTTTACGAAGATTTTTCAATGCCGAGAATCTCGATCACAGACTAAAAAAGGCGTAAGGTTCACAATGTTGTAAAATTAAAACGAGATATACCGGGCTAGGATTCGAGTTACAAGAACAAGGGCTAAACCAACCATCCAAGAATGGAATCGCCGAGCGAAAACACTTGACAACCTCCTAGAAGCAGCTTTTCTTGCCACCAGACCTTTCTCCATCAATTAGGAATATCCTGCCATCACTAAACACATTCGTTAAATTGTAGCCATCTGTTAAGTGTTTTTTTTTTTGGTGTCTAATCCGCATATATATCATCATTGCCCTTGATTTTCTTGACTATATATCTCTTAAATGTCAACATATACACATGTGATTTAGTTTACGAAGATTTTTCAATGCCGAGAACCTCGATCAGAGAGAAAAAAAAAGGGGTAAGGTTGACAACGGTGTAAAATTAAAATGGGATATACCAGGCTAGGATTCGAGTTACATGAACAAGGGCCAAACCAACCACCCAAGAATAGAATCGTCGAGCGAAAACACTTGACAACCTCCTAGAAGCAGCTTTTCTTGCCACCAGACCTTTCTCCATCAATTAGGAATCTGATGCCGTCATTAAACACATTCCTTAAATTGTAGCCATTTGTTGAGTTTTTTATTGGTGTCTAATCCGCATATATATCACCATTGCCCTTGATTTTCTTGACTGTATATCTCTTAAATGTCAACATATACACATGTGATTTAGTTTACGAAGATTTTTCAATGCCGAGAACGTCGATCAGAGAGTAAAAAAGTGTAAGGTTCACAATGGTGTAAAATTAAAATGGGATATACCGGGCTAGGAATCGAGTTACAGGAACAAGGGCCAAACCAACCACCCAATAATGGAATCGTCGAGCAAAAACACTTGACAACCTCCTAGAAGCAGCTTTTCTTGCCACCAGACCTTTCTCCATCAATTAGGAATCTGATGCCGTCACTAAACACATTCCTTAAATTGTAGCCATTTGTTGAGTGTTTTTTTTTTGTGTCTAATCCGCATATATATCAGCATTGCCCTTGATTTTCTTGACTGTATATCTCTTAAATGTCAACATATACACGTGTGATTTAGTTTACGAAGATTTTTCAATCCCGAGAACCTCGAGCAGAGAGTAAAAAAGGCGTAGGGTTCACAATGGTGTAAAATTAAAATGGGATATACCGGGCTAGGGTTCGAGTTACAGGAACAAGGGCCAAACATACCACCCAAGAATGAAATCGTCGAGCGAAAACACAAGACAACCTCCTAGAAGCATCTTTTCTTGCCACCAAACCTTTCTTCATAAATTAGGAATCTGATGCCGTCACTAAACATATTCCTTAAATTGTAGCCATTTGTTGAGTGCTTTTTTTTTTGGGGTCTAATCCGCATATATATCACCATTGCCCATGATTTGCTTGACTGTATATCTCTTAAATGTTAACATATACACGTGTGATTTAGTTTACGAAGATTTTTCAATGCTGAGAACCTCGATCAGAGAGTAAAAAAGGCATAAGGTTCACAATGGTGTAAAATCAAAATGGGATATACCGGGCTAGGATTCGAGTTACAGGAACAAGGGCCAAACATACCACCCAAGAATGGAATCGTCGAGCGAAAACACTTGACAACCTCCTAGACGCAGCTTTTCTTACCACCAGACCTTTCTCCATCAATTAGGAATCTAATGCCGTCACTAAACACATTCCTTAATTGTAGCAATTTGTTGAGTGTTTTTTTTTTTGGAGTCTAATCCGCATATATATCACTATTGCCCATGATTTTCACGACTGTATATCTCTGAAATGTCAACATATACACGTGTGATTTAGTTTATGAGTATTTTTCATTGCCGAGAACCTCGATCAGAGAGTAAAAAAGGCGTAAGGTTCACAATGGTGTCAAAATTAAAATAGGATATACCGGGCTAGGATTCGAGTTACAGGAACAAGGGCCAAACCAACCACCCAAGAATGGAATCGTCGAGCGAAAACACTTGACAACCTCCTAGAAGCAGCTTTTCTTGTCATCAGACCTTTCTCCATCAGTTAGAAATCTGATGCCGTTACTAAACACATTCCTTAAATTGTAGCCACTTGTTGAGTGTGTTTTTTTTTTGTGTCTAATCCGCATATATATCACCATTGCCCTTGATTTTCTTGACTGTATATCTCTTAAATGTCAACATATACATGTGTGATTTAGTTTACAAAGATTTTTCAATCCTGAGAAGCTTGATCAGAGAGTAAAAAAGGCGTAAGGTTCACAATGGTGTAAAATTAAAATGGGATATACTGGGCTAGGATTCGAGTTACAGGAACATGGGCCAAACATACCACCCAAGAATGGAATCGTCGAGCGAAAACACTTGACAACCTCCTAGAAGCAGCTTTTCTTGCCACCAGACCCTTCTCCATCAATTAGGAATCTGATGCCGTCACTAAACACATTCCTTAATTGTAGCCATTTGTTGAGTGTTTTTTTTTTTGAGTCTAATCCGCATATATATATCACTATTGCCCTTGATTTTCTTGACTGTATATCTCTTAAATGTCAACATATACACGTGTGATTTAGTTTACGAAGATTTTTCAATGCCGAGAACCTCAATCAGAGAGTAAAAAGGCGTAAGGTTCACAATGGTGTAAAGTTAAAATGGGATATACCGGGCTAGGAATCGAGTTACTGGAACAACGGCTAAACCAACCACCCAATAATGGAATCGTCGACCGAAAACACTTGACAACCTCCTAGAAGCAGCTTTTCTTGCCACCAGACCTTTCTCCATCAATTAGGAATCTGATGCCCTCACTAAACACATTCCTTAAATTGTAGCCGTTTGTTGATTGTTTTTTTTTGACTAATCTGCATATATATCACCATTGCCCTTGATTTTCTTGACTGTAATCTCTTAAATGTCAACATATACACGTGTGATTTAGTTTACGAATATTTTTCAATGCCGAGAACCTCGATCAGAGAGTAAAAAAGGCGTAAGGTTCACAATGGTGTAAAATTAAAATTGGATATATCGGGCTAGGATTCGAGTTACAGGAACAAGGGCCAAACCAACCACCCAAGAATGGAATCATCGAGCGAAAACACTTGAAAACCTCCTAGAAGCAGCTTTTCTTGCCACCAGACCTTTCTCCATCAATTAGGAATCTGTTGCCGTCACTAAACATATTCCTTAAATTGTAGCCATTTGTTGAGTGCTTTTTTTGGAGCCTAATCCGCATATATATCACCATTGCCCTTGATTTGCTTGACTGTATATCTCTTAAATGTTAACATATACACGTGTGATTTAGTTTACGAAGATTTTTCAATCCTGAGAACCTCGATGAGAGAGTAAAAAAGGCGTAAGGTTCACAATGGTGTAAAATTAAAATGGGATATACCGGGCTAGGATTCGAGTTACAGGATCAAGGGCCAAACATACCACCCAAGGATGGAATCGTCGAGCGAAAACACTTTACAACCTCCTAGACGCAGCTTTTCTTGCCACTAGACCTTTCTCCATCAATTAGGAATCTGATGCCGTCACTAAACACATTCCTTAATTGTAGCCATTTGTTGAGTGTTTTTTTTTTTGGAGTCTAATCCGCATATATATCACTATTGCCCTTGATTTTCTTGACTGTATACCTCTTAAATGTCAACATATACACGTGTGATTTAGTTTACGAAGATTTTTCAATGCCGAGAACCTCGATCAGAGAGTAAAAAAGACGTAAGGTTCACAATGGTGTAAAATTAAAATGGGATATACCGGGCTAGGATTCGAGTTACAGAAACAAGGGCCAAACCAACCACCAAATAATGGAATCGTCGAGCGAAAACACTTGACAACCTCCTAGAAGCAGCTATTCTTGCCACCAGACCTTTCTCCATCAATTAGGAATCTGATGCCGTCACTAAACACATTCCTTAATTGTAGCCATTTGTTGAGTGTTTTTTTGGAGTCTAATCCTCATATATATATCACTATTGCTCTTGATTTTCTTGACTGTATATCTCTTAAATGTCAACATATACACGTGTGATTTAGTTCTCGAAGATTTTTCAATGCCGAGAACCTCGATCAGAGAGTAAAAAAGACGTAAGGTTCACAATGGTGTAAAATTAAAATGGGATATACCGGGCTAGGATTCGAGTTACAGGAACAAGGGCCAAACCAACCACCCAATAATGGAATCGTCGAGCGAAAACACTTGACAACCTCCTAGAAGCAGCTTTTCCTGCCACCAGACCTTTCTCCATCAATTAGGAATATGATGCCGTCACTAAACACATTCCTTAAATTGTAGCCATTTGTTGAGTGTTTTTTTTTTTAGTCTAATCCGCATATATATCACCATTGCCCTTGATTTTCTTGACTGTAATCTCTTAAATGTCAACATATACACGTGTGATTTAGTTTACGAATATTTTTCAATGCCGAGAACCTCGATCAGAGAGTAAAAAGGGCGTAAGGTTCACAATGGTGTAAAATTAAAATAGGATATACCGGGCTAGGATTCAAGTTACAGGAACAAGGGCCAAACCAACAACCCAATAATGGAATCGTCGAGCGAAAACACTTGACAACCTCCTAGAAGCACCTTTTCTTGCCACCAGACCTTTCTCCATCAATTAGGAATCTGATGCCGTCACTCAACACATTCCTTAAATTGTAGCCATTTGTTGAGTGTTTTTTTTTTTAGTCGAATCCGCATATATATCACCATTGCCCCTGATTTTCTTGACTGTAATCTCTTAAATGTCAACATATACACGTGTGATTTAGTTTACGAATATTTTTCAATGCCGAGAACCTCGATCAGAGAGTAAAAAGGGCGTAAGGTTCACAATGGTGTAAAATTAAAATAGGATATACCGGGCTAGGATTCAAGTTACAGGAACAAGGGCCAAACCAACCACCCAATAATGGAATCGTCGAGCGAAAACACTTGATAACCTCCTAGAAGCACCTTTTCTTGCCACCAGACCTTTCTCCATCAATTAGGAATCTGATGCCGTCACTAAACACATTCCTTAAATTGTAGCCATTTGTTGAGTGTTTTTTTTGGAGTCGAATCCGCATATATATCACCATTGCCCTTGATTTTCTTGACTGTAATCTCTTAAATGTCAACATATACACGTGTGATTTAGTTTACGAATATTTTTCAATGCCGAGAACCTCGATCAGAGAGTTAAAAGGGCGTAAGGTTCACAATGGTGTAAAATTAAAATAGGATATACCGGGCTAGGATTCAAGTTACAGGAACAAGGGCCAAACCAACCACCCAATAATGGAATCGTCGAGCGAAAACACTTGACAACCTCCTAGAAGCACCTTTTCTTGCCACCAGACCTTTCTCCATCAATTATGAATCTGATGCCGTCACTAAACACATTTCTTAAATTGTAGCCATTTGTTGAGTGTTTTTTTGGAGTCGAATCCGCATATATATCACCATTGCCCTTGATTTTCTTGACTGTAGTCTCTTAAATGTCAACATATACACGTGTGATTTAGTTTACGAATATTTTTCAATGCCGAGAACCTCGATCAGAGAGTAAAAAGGGCGTAAGGTTCACAATGGTGTAAAATTAAAATAGGATATACCGGGCTAGGATTCAAGTTACAGGAACAAGGGCCAAACCAACCACCCAATAATGGAATCGTCGAGCGAAAACACTTGACAACCTCCTAGAAGCACCTTTTCTTGCCACCAGACCTTTCTCCATCAATTAGGAATCTGATGCCGTCACTAAACACATTCCTTAAATTGTAGCCATTTGTTGAGTGTTTTTTTTTTGAGTCGAATCCGCATATATATCACCATTGCCCTTGATTTTCTTGACTGTAATCTCTTAAATGTCAACATATACACGTGTGATTTAGTTTACGAGTATTTTTCAATGCCGAGAACCTCGATCAGAGAGTAAAAACGCGTAAGGTTCACAATGGTGTAAAATTAAAATAGGATATACCGGGCTAGGATTCGAGTTACAGGAACAAGGGCTAAACCAACCACCCAAGAATGGAATCGTCGAGCGAAAACACTTGACGACCTCCTACAAGCAGCTTTTCTTGCCACCAGACCTTTCTCCATCAGTTAGAAATCTGATGCCGTCACTAAACACATTCCTTAAATTGTAGCCACTTGTTGAGTGTTTTTTTTGGTGTCTAATCCGCATATATATCACCATTGCCCTTGATTTTCTTGACTGTATATCTCTTAAATGTCAACATATACATGTGTGATTTAGTTTACAAGGATTTTTCAATCCTGAGAAGCTCGATCAGAGAGTAAAAAAGGCGTAAGGTTCACAATGGTGTAAAATTAAAACCGTATATACCGGGCTAGGATTCGAGTTACAGGAACAAGGGCCAAACATACCACCCAAGTATGGAATCGTCGAGCGAAAACACTTAACAACCTCCTAGAAGCAGCTTTTCTTGCCACTAGACCTTTCTCCATCAATTAGGAATCTGATGCCGTCACTAAACACATTCCTTAATTGTAGCCATTTGTTAAGTGTTTTTTTTTGGAGTCTAATCCGCATATATATATCACTATTGCCCTTGATTTTCTTGACTGTAATCTCTTAAATGTCAACATATACACGTGTGATTTAGTTTACAAAGATTTTTCAATCCTGAGAACCTCGATCAGAGAGTAAAAAAGGCGTAAGGTTCACATGGTGTAAAATTAAAATGGAATATACCGGGCTAGGATTCGAGTTACAGGAACAAGGGCCAAACATACCACCCAAGAACGGAATCGTCGAGCGAAAACACTTGACAACCTCCTAGAAGCAGCTTTTCTTGCCACCAGACCTTTCTCCATCAATTAGGAATCTGATGCCGTCACCAAACACATTCCTTAAATTGTAGCCATTTGTTGAGTGTTTTTTTTTGGAGTCTAATCCGCATATATATCACCATTGCCCTTGATTTTCTTGACTGTATATCTCTTAAATGTCAACATATACACGTGTGATTTAGATTACGAATATTTTTCAATGCCGAGAACCTCGATCAGAGAGTAAAAAAGACGTAATGTTCACAATGGTGTAAAATTAAAATAGGATATACCGGGCTAGGATTCGAGTTACAGGAACAAGGGCCAAACCAACCACCCAAGAATGGAATCGTCGAGCGAAAACACTTGACAACCTCCTAGAAGCTGCTTTTCTTACCACCAGACCTCTCTCCAACAATTAGGAATCTGATGCCGTCACTAAACACATTCCTTAAATTGTAGCCATTTGTTGAGTGTTTTTTTTGGAGTCTAATCCTCATATATATCACCATTGCTCTTGATTTTCTTGACTGTATATCTCTTAAATGTCAACATATACACGTGTGATTTTGTTTACGAAGATTTTTCAATGCCGAGAACCTCGATCAGAGAGAAAAAAAGGCGTAAGGTTCACAATGGTGTAAAATTAAAATGGGATATACCGGGCTAGGATTCAAGTTACAGGAACAACGGCCAAACCAACCACCCAAGAATGGAATCGTCGAGCGAAAACACTTGACAACCTCCTAGAAGCAGCTTTTCTTGCCACCAGACCTTTCTCCATCAATTAGGAATCTGATGCCGTCACTAAACACATTCCTTAAATTGTAGCCATTTGCTGAGTGTATTTTTATTTTTTTGGAGTCTAATCCGCATATATATCACCATTGCCCTTGATTTTCTTGACTGTATATCTCTTATATGTCAACATATACACGTGTGATTTAGTTTACGAAGATTTTTCAATGCCGAGAACCTCGATCAGAGAGTAAAAAAGGCGTAAGGTTCACAATGGTGTAAAATTAAAATGGGATATACCGTGCTAGGATTCGAGTTACAGGAACAAGGGCCAAACCAACCACCCAAGAATGGAATCGTCGAGCGAAAACACTTGACAACCTCCTAGAAGCAGATTTTCTTGCCACCAGACCTTTCTCCATCAATTAGGAATCTGATGCCGTCACTAAACACATTCCTTTAATTGTAGCCATTTGTTGAGTGTGTTTTTTTGGTGTCTAATCCGCATATATATCACCATTGCCCTTGATTTTCTTGACTGTAATCTCTTAAATGTCAACATATACACGTGTGATTTAGTTTACAAAGATTTTTCAATCCTGAGAACCTCGATCAGAGAGTAAAAAAGGCGTAAGGTTCACATGGTGTAAAATTAAAATGGAATATACCGGGCTAGGATTCGAGTTACAGGAACAAGGGCCAAACATACCACCCAAGAACGGAATCGTCGAGCGAAAACACTTGACAACCTCCTAGAAGCAGCTTTTCTTGCCACCAGACCTTTCTCCATCAATTAGGAATCTGATGCCGTCACCAAACACATTCCTTAAATTGTAGCCATTTGTTGAGTGTTTTTTTTTTGGAGTCTAATCCGCATATATATCACCATTGCCCTTGATTTTCTTGACTGTATATCTCTTAAATGTCAACATATACACGTGTGATTTAGATTACGAATATTTTTCAATGCCGAGAACCTCGATCAGAGAGTAAAAAAGACGTAATGTTCACAATGGTGTAAAATTAAAATAGGATATACCGGGCTAGGATTCGAGTTACAGGAACAAGGGCCAAACCAACCACCCAAGAATGGAATCGTCGAGCGAAAACACTTGACAACCTCCTAGAAGCTGATTTTCTTACCACCAGACCTCTCTCCAACAATTAGGAATCTGATGCCGTCACTAAACACATTCCTTAAATTGTAGCCATTTGTTGAGTGTTTTTTTTGGAGTCTAATCCTCATATATATCACCATTGCTCTTGATTTTCTTGACTGTATATCTCTTAAATGTCAACATATACACGTGTGATTTTGTTTACGAAGATTTTTCAATGCCGAGAACCTCGATCAGAGAGAAAAAAAGGCGTAAGGTTCACAATGGTGTAAAATTAAAATGGGATATACCGGGCTAGGATTCAAGTTACAGGAACAACGGCCAAACCAACCACCCAAGAATGGAATCGTCGAGCGAAAACACTTGACAACCTCCTAGAAGCAGCTTTTCTTGCCACCAGACCTTTCTCCATCAATTAGGAATCTGATGCCGTCACTAAACACATTCCTTAAATTGTAGCCATTTGCTGAGTGTATTTTTATTTTTTTGGAGTCTAATCCGCATATATATCACCATTGCCCTTGATTTTCTTGACTGTATATCTCTTATATGTCAACATATACACGTGTGATTTAGTTTCCGAAGATTTTTCAATGCCGAGAACCTCGATCAGAGAGTAAAAAAGGTGTAAGGTTCACAATGGTGTAAAATTAAAATGGGATATACCGGGCTTGGATTCGAGTTACAGGAACAAGGGCCAAACCAACCACCCAAGAATGGAATCGTCGAGCGAAAACACTTGACAACCTCCTAGAAGCAGATTTTCTTGCCACCAGACCTTTTTCCATCAATTAGGAATCTGATGCCGTCACTAAACACATTCCTTAAATTGTAGCCATTTGTTGAGTGTGTTTTTTTGGTGTCTAATCCGCATATATATCACCATTGCCCTTGATTTTCTTGACTGTATATCTCTTAAATGTCAACATATACACGTGTGATTTAGTTTCCGAAGATTTTTCAATGCCGAGAACCTCGATCAGAGAGTAAAAAAGGTGTAAGGTTCACAATGGTGTAAAATTAAAATGGGATATACCGTGCTAGGATTCGAGTTACAGGAACAAGGGCCAAACCAACCACCCAAGAATGGAATCGTCGAGCGAAAACACTTGACAACCTCCTAGAAGCAGATTTTCTTGCCACCAGACCTTTCTCCATCAATTAGGAATCTGATGCCGTCACTAAACACATTCCTTAAATTGTAGCCATTTGTTGAGTGTGTTTTTTTGGTGTCTAATCCGCATATATATCACCATTGCCCTTGATTTTCTTGACTGTATATCTCTTAAATGTCAACATATACACGTGTGATTTAGTTTCCGAAGATTTTTCAATGCCGAGAACCTCGATCAGAGAGTAAAAAAGGTGTAAGGTTCACAATGGTGTAAAATTAAAATGGGATATACCGGGCTTGGATTCGAGTTACAGGAACAAGGGCCAAGCCAACCACCCAAGAATGGAATCGTCGAGCGAAAACACTTGACAACCTTCTAGATGCAGTTTTTCTTGCCACCAGACCCTTCTCCATCAATTAGGAATCTGATGCCGTCACTAAACACATTCCTTAAATTTTAGCCATTTGTTGAGTGTTTTTTTTGGTGTCTAATCCGCATATATCACCATTGCCCTTGATGATGGTATAAATGGTGGTATGAGTTCACCCGTAGTGGGTGGTGGTTGTGGTGGATCCATGTATCGAATTGGTGTGATTGGTGTAGTTGGTGTTGTTGGTGAACCACTGATTCTGTTCTCTCTTAGCAAAATTCTGTTTCCTTTTAACGTTCGCTCAATTTCTGGATCAAATGCCAAAGGTGATAGCTTGTGAGAGCTTCTAGTACGCATGCACCTGTCAATACCTGCACACTAACACACCCAGCGTAAACCAGAAAAATAACAAACTTAAAAAGAAATAAAATAACACACGTTGCGCACTACTCCCCGGCAACGGCGCCAAAATTTGACGTGATGTCGTGGTCACAATCAAATTTAATCCCAAAAACAACTATATAGATAGCGGTAATAGGGTATCGAACACAGGGAGTTTGTGGAATGTGTGTTATTTAGAAGTGTATCTAAGTTAACTAAGATTAAACTAATTGCAATAAAAAGTAAATTCAAAGAGTTGGATTGTTTGATTAGATTGGTTTTAGACTAAATTAAACTAAGTAAATTGCAAGAGAAAAGTTTGGTTGTGAGCAAATTAGAGACAAATGACCATCCTAGATTTCCGGTTTGTTTCAACAATTGTGTTATCATCCACTAGAAAGAACTACATAGACATAGTTCGTGTGTAATTACTTATTGTGATAAAAGGGAACGAAGTACTCAGATTCCGAGAATGTGAGGTTATTACCCGATGACCAATCAACCCTTACCCAATCCTAATTTTACCCATGATATCTCGATTGCCAACGGCACCAAGAACGTATGGTTTCAAACTAGAAAAATCATAAGAATTAACAATTTACAACTAAGCAATCACACACCATGATAAACAAGACATAGATAAAGTTTATCATTCTAGAAATATGGAATCAAAACACAACCGTCTTAAACAAACCTTCAACCTAGGATGATCATAGAGTGTTTAGCCACGCATAGCTTCAAACAACATCTTAACAAAAGTTTCCATGTTCATCAAGATCAAAAACAAAAACTAATGATTGAGAAGTGTTGTTGTTGCCAAAAAGTCTCCAAGAGAACTCCCAAATTCGTTCACAATGATTGATAACCGAAAAACAAGTGAAAAGCCTCCTTAAAATCCATCAAATTCGCCATTAAATGAGGAGTTACACTTTATGGATCAGTCGGAGCCGTAACCTACGGCTGGGAGCCGTAGGTTACGGTGGTCAACAAGTCCTCAGTCAACAGCAGGGGCCGTAACCTACGGCTGGCATTGAACTTTACGCCCTGGATCTTCTGTTTTACGGCTGCAATTATCAACAACTAATGGGGGCCGTAACCTACGGCTGAGAGCCGTAGGTTACGGTTCTGTATGTGGTTTTCTTTCTTGTTCTCTTCATTACAAGTAGAAATAATACTTCTTGTTTCCACCATCATCTAACATCCATCCAAGCTCCATAATTTTCATCTTTTATGCACTTTAACACCTACATCATCACAAATATAGTGGTTACCAAGCTCAAGCAATTAACCGAAATAAATGTAGAATGTGCGTATATTTAGACCTTTTAAGGGTTGTCCTACGGACTACCCGTCACATCCCCACACTTACCCGTTGCTTGTCCCAAGCAACCCATTCAAAACTATTCACAAACGCAACAATCAATTATGCAAACCAAGCTAAACATGCCATCCTTTTACTAACCTTCAACCATACCATAAGACACACCCCTCGCCAAACTCTCGGTGACAAGAATTACTAGCATAATACTAAACCACTCAATGCGTGTATGTGTGTATGCGACAATAAGCTTGTATAAGAATCAAGTTTTCTCCTAACAAATATCTAGCATGCTTATGAATCAAGGGAAACTTACGGGTTGTAACGGGGCTAGGTGCAAAGGTAGGAAAATGGTAGAACATATATATAAGAGCTAATTTGATTTGACTCGGTTTTTATTTTCACTACTAAGCAAAACAACCATCAACTATATACAAGATATCTTCAACTTCTCAACTACTATTGCAACTAAATACTTCTTTTTGCATTTTTCTCATGTTTTTCTCTTTTTTTTTTTTTTTTTTTCAACAATAAACTTCAAGAATAAATACAAGAACATCAACACTACAAACTAAATCTCCTAAACCGGGTCATCTCAATCGGTAAAATTTTGTAGGAAGTAGGCTTGGGTCACAACCGAACAGTTTAAGGCTCAAACGTGGCAATCTAAAGACCAAACCCCCACCCCTCACAATACCAAGCTCATATATGTAAAGTATGAGGTCCAACCCACCAATTCCCACACTCTCACACATCTAGACGAGGCTACCTACAAGTCCCCTATCATTTCCAAAAGCATGCTAACTCTAGGATTTAACAAGTATTCACACACAAGTTCTATTAACACACAACACACACCGCCACTCAAACAATGAAATCTCTATAATAATCATGTGTGGCTTAAATCCTCACCAAGAAAAGACTAGGAATGGGTGTCGGTGTGTCAAATGGCATAATATCAAGTTTTCTAATTCTAACAATTTTCGCTTGGGTTTACAAATTTTTTTATTTTTTTTTATTTTCTAAACTCTCAAAAATTTCCCCCATCCCCACACTTGGGATACATTGTCCCAATGTATGGCTTTGAGGGAAAGATCGCTTTGAACCACAACATTAGCCTTTGCTAATATTCTCAAATCCCATTTTTTTTTTTTTTTTTTTTTTTAGATACCACCAACTTTCACAACCCAACAACATGTCAACATGTCAACACCACCCTACCTCCCAAACATAAACATAACATACGAAATAAACAAATATACACAAAAATATACAAAGGAGCAAGATACGGCCTGGCTAGTAATATTTCGGTTGTGGAGGTCCAAAGATAGATGTCATCATATCCTTCCATTCGCCAAAGCCAAATGCTCCACCGCTACTGCTGCTTCCTTGATCACCACTTGGATTCGCCTGCTGGTAACTCATAGCATGTGGATCCACCCATTGAGAGTGATGCAATGGTGGGGTGGAATATGACACACTACCATCATTTGGTGGTAATGTGGTGTAGTCCACAACGGGCGGATCTCCTTCAATTGGCTGACCCGCATGCCATTGATCATGCATGCGTCTCTGACGATCATCTAAATAGCGGTTGTTAACTTCTTCTTCATGAGCATACATATGAGCACGGTTCCATTGCTCATTCCTATCATAACTCTGCTTCAAAGCCCTCTCTATACTTGCCCCCATGAAAGTTTGTTGATCAAAAAGCACTTGGTTTGGTTCACTCCATCCTCCAAAAGTGGGAGGCCGCCTTTGTTCAATAATTTGACCCATATCTCCCACGTGGGCCCAATAAGGATCATAAGCTTGCTGTGCATAATCAAATGCACCCCCCACATAACCAGCTTGCACACCGGCCCCTTGAACTGGAGCATCAACCATAAAGGCATCTTTGCGGTAATCCTCATCTCCACTTACCTCTTCATCGGTTACTTCGGGCTCCTCAGCCTCACCCGGTCGTAACGGCCTCGCATCTACCTTCAACGCTCTCCACCTTCTCCCATTTGTTTTTAACCTATGATACCTCTCCGTTTCTGTGTAAATCCAATCTGGCCCAAGATTCTTAAGGTCGAATGGTTTAAACCTCTTGTAAGAACCTTTTTCATCTCCTTTAATCGCCCCATATTTTTTTAACAACGCCGTAATCAACCGGCAATGAGGTATGATCTTTCTTTCTCCACTAATTTTGCTCAACCAGATGTTATTCATCACAAGAAATCGGAAAGGGACCTTGGGAGATCCATGCATCAACATATATAAAATCGGTACTTCCTGATGCCGCACTTCCATCTTATCACCCCGCCTTGGAACCACATTATATATGCACAATGTCAACAACAATTTCGCTTCCATTTTCAAATTGCTTCTATATAACTTCCCATGTTTTGTGCCCGGAAGGAAAAGGTAATCAAGCATATTTTGCCATTGCGGATGCTCTTTGGGCTCGTGGTAAAGATATTTGAGACTCGGGTGAATGTACTCATTTGCGGGTATGTCGTCAAACTTTGCTATTTTGCGCAAAGAATCATAACACATTTCTACTTTCACCCCGTTACACTGTCCAACGAGTCTCATCTTGCTTGGGGACTTATACGGGGGACATTCAAGTGAAGCTACCCATTCTTGAATCTGCTTGTCGTACATCTTCTTCACTTCCCCGTCATAACACTTTAAGGCTGCACCCCAACCCATTGCTTTGAACTTGTCCGTTATCCCGAACGGCCCGAAATCAACCTCTTTGATCTCCTTCTCACAGATAAACGCTTCACCCCTTTGTTTTAAGTCGTTCATTTGTTCATGAAACAGATCCTCTCTCCATTCCTTAGGTTGGTCTAGCAATGAACCGGTTGTCCAATCCGGCTTCGGACCTCTTGGTGGTGCATCCTCCTCCGAGTCCGGGTCACCAACACGGGTCAATCTCCTCCTCTTTTGTTGCTCCTCTTGAGGCGCATTAGAAGAACTTGCAATTCCTTTCCCTTTTTTCGTCACCATACCTACACACATCCAAAACCACACAAACAAATCAAGTTAATATTTTTCCCAAATTTTCCCACACTTGCTTCATATTATGGGTGTAGATGTGCAAAAATCAAAGTTTCATTCTTTCAAACAAAATTTTGGCATGATGTCCCCTATAATTCAGAATTTTTCCAAAAGTTTTCACTAGACATCAAACACATTTACACCCAAATATTCAGTGGCTTACAAAATCCTATCATCTATCTCATACAAGCAAGTGTGTAAGCAAAAACTATAATGAAAACTTACAAACCTTAATGTACATCAAATAATGACAAGAAATTGCATACCTTGGTGTTGTAGAAGATGAGAATCACAAAAACTTGAAGTTCACACAAAAACCCACAAAAAGCCCCAAATTTTCGGCACCCCTCAAGCTCAAATCCGACCCCAAAACAAAGGAATCTTCAAGATACAAGTGTAAATCTGAATTCCTTGTGAAATTTCACCCAAAATGGACCCAAAAATCACTGAAATCGGGCTAGATTTGAGAAAGTTATGAGGATTTGAAGATGGTAGAACTAGGGTTCTTGAGAGATGAAGGTGAAGAAGATGAAAGTTGTGGTTGGGGGTTAATGAGAATGTGTGGTTGGGGAGTATTGTTGTTTTAGTAAAAGTATTATTATTATTATTATTATTATTATTATTATTATTATATTATTTTCGGTTTTATTTATTTATTTATTTATTTTTTATATGTAACCGACAAGAAGAAGAAAGGTCTCCACAAATTCTGATGCGAGCCGTAACCTACGGCTCCTCGCCGTAGGTTACGGTTGGAGCTGGGAAAGTTTGGTGTCGCCGTAAAACAGAAACAAAGAGCCGTAAGGTTCAAAATTACAAACATGGGCCGTAAGCTACGGCTAGGTGCCGTAACTTACGGCGAGACCTGGGCAACAAAGGTGAGCCAAAAACATGAAAGTTTTTGAATTTTTTTTTTTAACTTATTTAAAATTGTTTAATTTTTATGGTTTTTTAATATTTTGAAAACATGAAAATTTAACCCTACCCCCGTTAAAAACCCGTGTTGTCCTCAACACTATGCTCGGGAAATTCGCAAGGATTTCCCCACACTTGTTTCAAACACTGGTTCTAAACGGGACTTTATTCAAAACACAAAACTAAACTACAATATGTACAAAATACCAAACCTGGGCCTCTTTCAAGTTTCCTCATCATCCAATGGGCGTAAAATGAAACCCACTTTGTCGAGATCAATATGGTTAATGTCGTTACCTTCCAAGTACGGTTTGAGTCGATGCCCGTTCACCGTTTGTTGCCTCTTGGATTGTTCGTCTTCTATATCAACATCACCAAATTTTCCCACTATTCGGATGATGTAAGGACCCATCCACTTGCTCTTGAGTTTTCCCGCAAACATCTTCAACCTTGAATTGTACAACCACACCTTTTGACCCACTTCAAAGTTCTTTTTCCTTATCTTTGCATCATGAACTTTCTTCAGTTTGTCTTTGTATGCGGAAGCACATTCATAGGCTTCATCTCTTATCTCCTCGATCTCATTCAATTGCAACTTCCTTGTTCGACCCGCTTCGTCATAATCCGCATTAACGGTTTTAATGGCCCAATGCGCTCGATGTGCTAACTCCATTGGTAAATGACACCCCTTCCCATACACCATCCGATAAGGGGTGGTTCCGATTGGAGTTTTGTAAGCCGTTCGATATGCCCACAATGCATCATCAAGTTTACTTGACCAATCTTTTCGATCCGTTCTTACCGTCTTCATGAGAATCTCCTTAATTTGACGGTTGGACACTTCAACTTGTCCACTTGTTTGCGGATGGTACGGTGTCGCCACACGATGGTTCACATTATATCTTTTAAGCAATTTTGCAAAATTAAAAATTTTGAAATGTGAACCGCCATCATTTATTATCACCCTTGGCACACCGAAACGAGCAAATATATTGGATTGCACAAACTTACACACCACGGAATGATCATTGGTCCTTGTAGCAATGGCTTCTATCCACTTTGTCACATAATCTACCGCAACCAATATATACAAGAACCCATTCGAATTAGGAAACGGACCCATAAAATCTATCCCCCATACATCAAACACCTCCACCACCAAAATCGGTTGTAAAGGTATTTCATCCCGCTTCGATATACTTCCAACCTTTTGACAATTTAAGCAATTCCGGGCAAACTCACAAGAATCTTTGAAAATTGTGGGCCAGTAAAACCCACATGATAGCACCCGGTAACCCGTCTTGTTCCCACTAAAATGCCCACCACATGCCGATGAATGAGCATGGGTCAAAATTTCTAAAACTTCAGTTTCGGGAACACACCTCCTTATCACTTGATCGGGTCCAATCTTGAACAAATCTGGTTCATCCCAAATGTATTGTTTAACTTGACTCAAGAATTGTTGCCGTCTCTTCTTCGTCCAATGATTCGGAATTGCACCCTTAGCCAAATAATTCACATAATGGGCGTACCAAGGTGCAACAAAAGTAGATACGGCTAGCAATTGCTCGTCGGGAAACCGTTCATTAATCTCACTCGGGTCGTCAACACCTTCCAACGGGATCCGGGACAAATGATCCGCAACAACATTTTCACACCCCTTTTTGTCCCGGATCTCTAAATCGAATTCTTGCAACAAAAGCACCCAACGAATCAACCGGGGCTTTGCATCCTTCTTTTCCATTAAGTATCGAACTGCGCTATGATCCGAATAAACAATCACCTTGCTCCCCCAAATGTAAGCTCTAAACTTGTCCAAGGCATACACCACCGCTAATAATTCTTTCTCGGTCGTGGTGTAATTCAGTTGCGCCTCGGACAAAGTTTTGCTTGCATAATAGATCACCACCGGTTTCTTATCAACCCTTTGACCCAAAACCGCTCCAATGGTCGTATCACTAGCATCACACATAATTTCAAACGGCTTCGACCAATCCGGTGGTTGCAAAATAGGAGCCTTCACCAACTGTTCCTTCAACACATGAAACGCTTGCAAACATTCGTCAGTAAAATCAAAGGGAACATCTTTTAATAATAAGTTACATAAAGGTTTTGTAATTACACTAAAGCCTTTAATAAACCTTCTATAAAACCCCGCATGTCCCAAAAATGATCTCACCCCCTTAACATTCTTTGGTGGGGGTAGAGATGAAATTACCCGAATTTTTGCTTTATCTGCCTCCATTCCCCGGTCCGAAATCACATGCCCCAACACAATACCCTCTTGAACCATAAAATGGCTCTTTTCCCAACTTAAGACCAAGTTTGTTTCCACACACCTTTTCAAAACTTTTTCTAACTCATCAAGACAAGAGTCAAAACTTGGCCCAAAAATAGAAAAATCATCCATAAACACTTCAAGAGACTCCCCCACCATATCCGAAAATATACTCATCATACATCTTTGGAATGTGGCGGGGGCGTTACATAGTCCAAATGGCATCCGCCGAAAAGCAAATGTTCCATATGGACATGTAAACGTGGATTTGTGTTGGTCGTCCGGGTGAATAGCAATTTGGTTATATCCCGAGTACCCATCCAAAAAACAATAGTATTTTTGACCGGAAAGTTTTTCAATGATTTGGTCAATGAAGGGTAATGGGAAATGGTCTTTAGAGGTAGCGGCGTTTAATTTTCTATAGTCGATACAGACTCGCCACCCGGTTACCGGGCGGGTGGCGATTTTCTCACCTTGCTCATCTTTAATTACCTGAATGCCTGATTTTTTAGGCACTACCTGAGTCGGACTTACCCACGCACTGTCCGAAATGGGATAAATAATCCCCGCATCCAACCACTTGATAACTTCTTTCTTGACCACCTCTCTTAGATTCGGGTTTAACTTTCTTTGTGTCTCACGGGTCGGCTTTGCATCCTCACTTGTAATAATTTTATGCATTACGATGGAAGGACTAATACCCTTTAGGTCGGCTATTGTCCACCCGATTGCCGCCTTGTGAGCCTTCAACACCCGTATCAACTCCTCCTCTTGAGCTACCTCCAAATTGGAAGCAATGATCACCGGTAAAGTGTCATTCTCCCCCAAAAATACATATTTTAGGTGCTTTGGTAGCTCTTTCAATTCCACACTTGGTGGACATTCCAAGGAAGGCTTTGTACCCGAAGCAATTTCCACCGGTAGAGTATCCGTTTGGTGGGTCCATGGCGGTCTTCCTTCCTTTACCGCAAAAGCCTCTTGCTCTTTCTCTTCCTTTTCCAAATCACATGCGTGCACCTGCAAAGACACATCACAAACACAAGAACCCAAAATCTCTTCCTCGAACTCCTTTGGGTCGTATTCATCTATGAAATCTGCTACAAAACACTCATCACCATAAATGTTAGTACCATTAGTAAAAACATTTAATCTCATCTTTCTATTACCGAATGTCATGTCGACCGTACCATATCGACAATCAATAACGGCATGTGCGGTGTTTAAAAATGGCCAACACAAAATAATATTCTGTTGTTGAATTGGGTCCGCGGATGAGTAGTCTAGCACAAGAAAATCCACGGGATAATAAAACTCATCAACTTTAACTATCACATCCCGTACAATACCCCGAGGGAGTTTATGAGACAAATCGGCTAACACCACCGTTGTCTCAACCCGTTTCAATGGACCAAAATCATATTGGTCATATAACCCCCCCAGTAAGATGCTTACTCCGGCTCCAAGATCCAATAACGCCCTTGCAGTTTGAAAATTTCCTACTTGAATCTTTATAAGAGGCGTTCCCGGATCTTGTAGCTTAGGAGGAAGATCTCCTTTCAAAACTGCGCTTACCCGCTCCTTCAAGTCAACCAGTTTAGGCACTTTTTGTTGCCTCTTTTGGGTACATAATTCTTTTAAAAACTTGGCGTAAGCGGGTACCTGTTTAATAGCTTCAAGCAAAGGAAGATTGATTTTAACCTGTTTAAAAACCTCCCACATTTCCTCTTTTTGAGGACCCCGTTTTGAAATAAAATTCTTTTTACCCGGATCTAATAAAGCCGAGGGAAATGGTACTTCACTAGATCCCTCACCCTCATTTACCTTTTCTTTTTCTTTACTAACTTCGGGTTTTTCAAAATTGGGTTTTTTAGAAGAAACAATAGGTGGTTCATTTTCTTCCTCACTATCTTGACCCGTGATATCTTCAACCACCCCATCAACCAAATCCGGTGAAGGATTGGTTTTATACTCTTTCCCACTTCTCAAAACACTTACATGGTGAATGTTAACATTATTACCTCTTGAAGTACCATGAGATGAGTTTACCTTAGTGTCACTTGGTAATTGACCTTTATTTTTCTTCAATTCTGACACTTCGGTTGCAAGTTGACCCATTTGGGTGGTCAAAGTTTGAATTGCCTTATCTCGAGCCTCATCCTTTTGTATACGAGCATCATCCATTTGGTTTCTCTTTTGCATCTCCGCTTGCATGCTCTTCAACATATCCATCATCTCGTTTCCACCCGAAGACCCCCCTTGTTCTTGACCCGTTTGGTATTGCCTTTGGTACCCTTGGTTGTTCCCACTTCTATATCCACCTTGATTGTTGTAAGGTTGGCGTGAACCATAATTACCTTGGTTACCTTGGAAATTCGGGTTTGCTTGATTTGAAGGGTTCCCATAACGAAAGTTTGGGTGGTTCCTCAACCCTGGGTGGTAAGTGTTAGAATTCATGTTGTTATAATTTCTACCACCCCCTCCTTGACCTTGAACGGCATGAACTTCTTCATATTGCCCTTCACCTCCTTGGCAATTTTTAGCTGCATGACCTATTTCATTGCAAATAGCACAAACATCGTAAATTTGATTAGAAGTTTGTACATTACCATCATCAACCGCATGCACTTGTGTTCGGGTAATGGCCGGTCGTGCTCTCCTTGATGCTTGAGCTTTTCTCTTTGAGGTAATGGCCATTTGTTCCAAAAACTCCCAATCCTCATCTTCATAATTTGTGCCAAAAGTCCCATTTGTGATGGACATTAAATCACGTGCATCCTCGGCACACAACCCTTCATGAAAGGCGTTCATCAACTCCCAAAGCTCAATCCCGTGGTGTGGACAATTTTTAATCATCATGTTTAAGCGCTCGAAGGCTTCATGGAACATTTCGCCTTGTTGTTGTTGGAAACTTCTCAACCCTTTCCTAGCATCATTGGTCTTTTGGGCGGTATAAAATTCGTCTAAGAAAGTTTGTTGCATTTCCCCCCAAGTGTAAATAGATGCCGAAGGTAACGTGTAGAACCACTTCTTTGCCTTATCTTCCAAGGAGAATTGAAATAAGACCAACTTCACATCATCGGCCGAGAAACCTTGACTCCCAAGAGTGTTGCAAATCGAGTCATAGGCCTCTAAATGAAAATAAGGCTCTTCTGTTGCTAGACCTTTGTACTTTGGCAAACTTTGTAACGAGTTGGTTCGAACTTCAAATGTCCTCCCTTGATCATTATGAGGAATAACTACCGGTGACGGATTATGAGTAATCACTGGCCTGAAATGCGCTTCAATACCTCTTGCATGATCTCTAAGATGCCTTCTTGGTACACCCACACGACCCCTTGGACGCATAGGACCCATTGGTCTCGGCATACGCCCTTGCGGTGCCAATGGTTGTTGAAATTGTTGTTGCGGTATCGGTGGGTGTTGAATTGGCCTTGGAAATTGTGGTTGAACATTTTGGGGCCGAACTTGCTGCAATGGTATAGGGCGTTGCATTGGTGGTCCTTGTGGCCTTGGTCTAATGTGTTGTGGTAGGAGTTGTTGTTGTTGTGGAATCCCACCAACACTTGACATTCTTTGCGTTTGGCCAGGTACATAAGTCAACTCCCCTTGATCTCCACTACCCACATAAGCATAACCCTCTTCCTCATAACCCTCGAAATCTTCATATCCTTCTTCATATCCATCTCCTTCTATACCCCCCGATGATGGCCCAAACGGAATAGATGAGTATTGAAAACCTGATTGGTTTGGTACTCCAAATGATGAAGTAGCATGAACAACAGTTGAGCCTTGTGGTAATGTATAGGTGGATGATGATTGACCTGAAGCTGGGAAGAAATGGGTGAGTGGTGGAATTGTAGAAGCAGGGCTAAAGGTAAGGGTAGGGTCAGTTTGAGTATTGGTAGGTAATGTAGTATTGGGTGGTGGGATATCAAATGGTGAAGTAAATTCAGTAGTAGAACTGGGCATGGTGGTATTTGGTGAAGGTTGAGTAGATGATGGTATAAATGGTGGTATGAGTTCACCCGTAGTGGGTGGTGGTTGTGGTGGATCCATGTATCGAATTGGTGTGATTGGTGTAGTTGGTGTTGTTGGTGAACCACTGATTCTGTTCTCTCTTAGCAAAATTCTGTTTCCTTTTAACGTTCGCTCAATTTCTGGATCAAATGCCAAAGGTGATAGCTTGTGAGAGCTTCTAGTACGCATGCACCTGTCAATACCTGCACACTAACACACCCAGCGTAAACCAGAAAAATAACAAACTTAAAAAGAAATAAAATAACACACGTTGCGCACTACTCCCCGGCAACGGCGCCAAAATTTGACGTGATGTCGTGGTCACAATCAAATTTAATCCCAAAAACAACTATATAGATAGCGGTAATAGGGTATCGAACACAGGGAGTTTGTGGAATGTGTGTTATTTAGAAGTGTATCTAAGTTAACTAAGATTAAACTAATTGCAATAAAAAGTAAATTCAAAGAGTTGGATTGTTTGATTAGATTGGTTTTAGACTAAATTAAACTAAGTAAATTGCAAGAGAAAAGTTTGGTTGTGAGCAAATTAGAGACAAATGACCATCCTAGATTTCCGGTTTGTTTCAACAATTGTGTTATCATCCACTAGAAAGAACTACATAGACATAGTTCGTGTGTAATTACTTATTGTGATAAAAGGGAACGAAGTACTCAGATTCCGAGAACGTGAGGTTATTACCCGATGACCAATCAACCCTTACCCAATCCTAATTTTACCCATGATATCTCGATTGCCAACGGCACCAAGAACGTATGGTTTCAAACTAGAAAAATCATAAGAATTAACAATTTACAACTAAGCAATCACACACCATGATAAACAAGACATAGATAAAGTTTATCATTCTAGAAATATGGAATCAAAACACAACCGTCTTAAACAAACCTTCAACCTAGGATGATCATAGAGTGTTTAGCCACGCATAGCTTCAAACAACATCTTAACAAAAGTTTCCATGTTCATCAAGATCAAAAACAAAATCTAATGATTGAGAAGTGTTGTTGTTGCCAAAAAGTCTCCAAGAGAACTCCCAAATTCGTTCACAATGATTGATAACCAAAAAAACAAGTGAAAAGCCTCCTTAAAATCCATCAAATTCGCCATTAAATGAGGAGTTACACTTTATGGATCAGTCGGAGCCGTAGGTTACGGTGGTCAACAAGTCCTCGGTCAACAGCAGGGCCGTAACCTACGGCTGGCATTGAACTTTACGCCCCGGATCTTCTGTTTTACGGCTGCAATTATCAACAACTAATGGGGGCCGTAACCTACGGCTCAGAGCCGTAGGTTACGGTTCTGTATGTGGTTTTCTTTCTTGTTCTCTTCATTACAAGTAGAAATAATACTTCTTGTTTCCACCATCATCTAGCATCCATCCAAGCTCCATAATTTTCATCTTTTATGCACTTTAACACCTACATCATCACAAATATAGTGGTTACCAAGCTCAAGCAATTAACCGAAATAAATGTAGAATGTGCGTATATTTAGACCTTTTAAGGGTTGTCCTACGGACTACCCGTCATGCCGTCACAAACCACATTCCTTAAATTGTAGCCATTTGTTAAGTGTTTTTTTTGGTGTCTAATCCGCATATATATCACCATTGCCCTGGATTTTCTTGACTGTATATCTCTTAAATGTCAACATATACACGTGTGATTTAGTTTACGAAGATTTTTCAATACCGAGAACCTCGATCAGAGAGTAAAAAAGGCATAAGGTTCACAATGGTGTAAAATTAAAATGGGATATACCGGGCTAGGATTCGAGTTACAGGAACAAGGGCCAAACCAACCACCCAAGAATGGAATCGTCGAGCGAAAACACTTGACAACCTCCTAGAAGCCGCTTTTCTTGGCACCAGACCTTTCTCCATCAATTAGGAATCTGATGCCGTCACTAAACACATTCCTTAAATTTTAGCCATTTGTTGAGTGTTTTTTTTGGTGTCTAATCCGAATATATATCACCATTGCCCTTGATTTTCTTGACTGTATATCTCTTAAATGTCAACATATACACGTGTGATTTAGTTTACGAAGATTTTTCAATGCCAAGAACCTCGATCAGAGAGTAAAAAAGGCGTAAGGTTCACAATGGTGTAAAATTAAAATGGGATATACCGTGCTTGGATTCAAGTTACAGGAACAAGGGCCAAACCAACCACCCAAGAATGGAATCGTCGAGCGAAAACACTTGACAACCTCCTAGAAGCAGCTTTTCTTGCCACCCTACCTTTCTCAATCAATTAGGAATCTGATGCCATCACTAAACACATTCCTTAAATTGTAGCCATTTGTTGAGTGTTATTTTTTTGGTGCCTAATCCGCATATATATCACCATTGCCCTTGATTTTCTTGACTGTATATCTCTTAAATGTCAACATATACATGTGTGATTTAGTTTACGAAGATTTTTCAATGCCGAGAACCTCGATCAGAGAGTAAAAAAGGCGTAAGGTTCACAATGGTGTAAAAATAAAAAAGGGATATACCGAGCTAGGATTCGAGTTACAGGAACAAGGGCCAAACCGACCACCCAGAAGGGAATCGTCGAGCGAAAACACTTGACAACCTCCTAGAAGCAGCTTTTCTTGCCACCAGCCCTTTCTCCAACAATTAGGAATCTGATGCCGTCACTAAACACGTTCCTTAAATTGTAGCCATTTGTTGAGTGTTTTTTTTTTGTGTCTAATCCGCATATATATCACCATTGCCCATCATTTTCTTGACTGTATATCTCTTAAATGTCAACATATACATGTGCGATTTAGTTTACAAAGATTTTTCAATCCTGAGAAGCTCGATCAGAGAGTAAAAAAGGCGTAAGGTTCACAATGGTGTAAAATTAAAATGGGATATACCGGGATAGGATTCGAGTTACAGGAACAAGGGCCAAACATACCACCCAAGAATGGAATCGTCGAGCGAAAACACTTGACAACCTCCTAGAAGCAGCTTTTCTTGCCACCAGACCTTTCTCCATCAATTAGGAATTTGATGCCGTCACTAAACACATTCCTTAAATTGTAGTCATTTGTTGAGTGTTTTTTAATTTTTTTGGAGTCTAATCCGCATATATATCACCATTGCCCTTGATTTTCTTGACTGTATATCTCTTATATGTCAACATATACACGTGTGATTTAGTTTACGAAGATTTTTCAATGCCGAGAACCTCGATCAGAGAGAAAAAAAGGCATAAGGTTCACAATGGTGTAAAATTAAAATGGAATATACCATGCTAGGATTCGAGTTACAGGAACAAAGGCCAAACCAACCACCCAAGAATGGAATCGTCGAGCGAAAACACTTGACAACCTCCTAGAAGCAACTTTTCTTGCCACCAGACCTTTCTCCATCAATTAGGAATCTGATGCCATTACTAAACACATTCCTTAAATTGTAGCCATTTGTTAAGTGTTTTTTTTGTGTCTAATCCGCATATATATAACCATTGCCCTTGATTTTCTTGACTGTATATCTCTTAAATGTCAACATATACACGTGTGATTTAGTTTTCAAAGATTTTTCAATGCCGAGAACCTCGATCAGAGAGTAAAAAAGGTGTAAGGTTCACCATGGTGTAAATTTAAAATGGGATATACCGGGCTAGGATTCGAGTTACAGGAACAAGGGCCAAACCAACCACCCAAGAATGGAATCGTCGATCGAAAACACTTGACAACCTCCTAGAAGCAGCTTTTCTTGCCACGAGACCTTTCTCCATCAATTAGGAATCTGATGCCGTCACTAACCACATTCCTTAAATTATAGCCATTTGTTAAGTGTTTTTTTTGGTGTCTAATCCGCATATATATCACCATTGCCCTTGATTTTCTTGACTGTATATCTGTTAAATGTCAACATATACACGTGTGATTTAGTTTACGAAGATTTTTCAATACCGAGAACCTCGATCAGAGAGTAAAAAAAGGCATAAGGTTCACAATGGTGTAAAATTAAAATGGGATATACCGGGCTAGGATTCGAGTTACAGGAACAAGGGCCAAACCAACCACCCTTGAATGGAATCGTCGAGCGAAAACACTTGACAACCTCCTAGAAGCCGCTTTTCTTGCCACCAGACCTTTCTCCATCAATTAGGAATCTGATGCCGTCACTAAACACATTCCTTAAATTGTAGCCATTTGTTGAGTGTTTTTTTTTTGGTGACTAATCCGAATATATATCACCATTGCCCTTGATTTTCTTGACTGTATATCTCTTAAATGTCAACATATACACGTGTGATTTAGTTCACGAAGATTTTTCAATGCCGAGAACCTCGATCAGAGAGTAAAAAAGGCGTAAGGTTCACAATGGTGTAAAATTAAAATGGGATATACCGTGCTTGGATTCAAGTTACAGGAACAAGGGCCAAACCAACCACCCAAGAATGGAATCATCGAGCGAAAACACTTGACAACCTCCTAGAAGCAGCTTTTCTTGCCACCAGACCTTTCTCCATCAATTAGGAATCTGATGCCATCACTAAACACATTCCTTAAATAGTAGCCATTTGTTGAGTGTTTTTTAATTTTTTTGGAGTCTAATCCGCATATATATCACCATTGCCCTTAATTTTCTTGACTGTATATCTCTTATATGTCAACATATACACGTGTGATTTAGTTTATGAAGATTTTTCAATGCCGAGAACATCGATCAGAGAGAAAAAAAGGCGTAAGGTTCACAATGGTGTAAAATTAAAATGGGATATACCATGCTAGGATTCGAGTTACAGGAACAAGGGCCAAACCAACCACCCAAGAATGGAATCGTCGAGAGAAAACACTTGACAAGCTCCTAGAAGCAGCTTTTCTTGCCACCAGACCTTTCTCCATCAATTAGGAATCTGATGCCGTCACTAACCATATTCCATAAATTCTAGCCATTTGTTAAGAGTTTTTTTTGGTGTCTAATCCGCATATATATCACCATTGCCCTTGATTTTCTTGACTGTATATCTCTTAAATGTCAACATATACACGTGTGATTTAGTTTACGAAGATTTTTCAATACCGAAAACCTCGATCAGAGAGTAAAAAAGGCATAAGGTTCACAATGGTGTAAAATTAAAATGGGATATACCGGGCTAGGATTCGAGTTACAGGAACAAGGGCCAAACCAACCACCCAAGAATGGAATCGTCGACCGAAAACACTTGACAACCTCCTAGAAGCAGCTTTTCTTGCCACCACACCTTTCTCCATCAATTAGGAATCTGATGCCGTCACTAAACACATTCCTTAAATTGTAGCCATTTGTTGAGTGTTTTTTTTTATCTAATCCGAATATATATCACCATTGCCCTTGATTTTCTTGACTGTATATCTCTTAAATGTCAACATATACACGTGTGATTTAGTTTACGAAGATTTTTCATTGCCGAGAACCTCGATCAGAGAGTAAAAAGGGCGTAAGGTTCACAATGGTGTAAAATTAAAATGGGATATACCGTGCTTGGATTCGAGTTACAGGAACAAGGGCAAAACCAACCACCCAAGAATGGAATCTTCGAGCGAAAATACTTGACAACCTCCTAGAAGCAGCTTTTCTTACCACCAGACCTTTCTCCATCAATTAGGAATCTGATTCCATCAATAAACACATTCCTTAAATTGTAGCCATTTGTTGAGTGCTTTTTTATTTTTTTGGTGTCTAATCCGCATATATATCACCATTGCCCTTGATTTTCTTTACTGTATATCTCTTATATGTCAACATATACACGTGTGATTTAGTTTACTAAGATTTTTCAATGCCGAGAACCTCGATCAGAGTGTAAAAAAGGCGTAAGGTTCACAATGGTGTAAAATTAAAATGGGATATACCATGGAAGGATTCGAGTTACAGGAACAAGGGCCAAACCAACCACCCAAGAATGGAATCATCGAGCGAAAACACTTGACAACCTCCTAGAAGCAGCTTTTCTTGCCACCAGACCTTTCTCCATCAATTAGGAATCTGATGCCGTCACTAACCACATTCCTTAAATTCTAGCCATTTGTTAAGTGTTTTTTTTGGTGTCTAATCCGCATATATATCACCATTGCCCTTGATTTTCTTGACTGTATATCTCTTAAATGTCAACATATACATGTGTGATTTAGTTTACGAAGATTTTTCAATACCGAAAACCTCGATCAGAGAGTAAAAAAGGCATAAGGTTCACAATGGTGTAAAATTAAAATGGGATATTCCGGGCTAGGATTCGAGTCACAGGAACAAGGGCCAAACCAACCACCCAAGAATGGAATCGTCGACCGAAAACACTTGACAACCTCCTAGAAGCAGCTTTTCTTGCCACCAGACCTTTCTCCATCAATTAGGAATCTGATGCCGTCACTAAACACATTCCTTAAATTGTAGCCATTTGTTGAGTGTTTTTTTTTGTATCTAATCCGAATATATATCACCATTGCCCTTGATTTTCTTGACTGTATATCTCTTAAATGTCAACATATACACGTGTGATTTAGTTTACGAAGATTTTTCATTGCCGAGAACCTCGATCAGAGAGTAAAAAGGGCGTAAGGTTCACAATGGTGTAAAATTAAAATGGGATATACCGTGCTTGGATTCGAGTTACAGGAACAAGGGCAAAACCAACCACCCAAGAATGGAATCTTCGAGCGAAAATACTTGACAACCTCCTAGAAGCAGCTTTTCTTACCACCAGACCTTTCTCCATCAATTAGGAATCTGATTCCATCAATAAACACATTCCTTAAATTGTAGCCATTTGTTGAGTGCTTTTTTATTTTTTTGGTGTCTAATCCGCATATATATCACCATTGCCCTTGATTTTCTTTACTGTATATCTCTTATATGTCAACATATACACGTGTGATTTAGTTTACTAAGATTTTTCAATGCCGAGAACCTCGATCAGAGTGTAAAAAAGGCGTAAGGTTCACAATGGTGTAAAATTAAAATGGGATATACCATGGAAGGATTCGAGTTACAGGAACAAGGGCCAAACCAACCACCCAAGAATGGAATCATCGAGCGAAAACACTTGACAACCTCCTAGAAGCAGCTTTTCTTGCCACCAGACCTTTCTCCATCAATTAGGAATCTGATGCCGTCACTAACCACATTCCTTAAATTCTAGCCATTTGTTAAGTGTTTTTTTTGGTGTCTAATCCGCATATATATCACCATTGCCCTTGATTTTCTTGACTGTATATCTCTTAAATGTCAACATATACATGTGTGATTTAGTTTACGAAGATTTTTCAATACCGAAAACCTCGATCAGAGAGTAAAAAAGGCATAAGGTTCACAATGGTGTAAAATTAAAATGGGATATTCCGGGCTAGGATTCGAGTCACAGGAACAAGGGCCAAACCAACCACCCAAGAATGGAATCGTCGACCGAAAACACTTGACAACCTCCTAGAAGCAGCTTTTCTTGCCACCAGACCTTTCTCCATCAATTAGGAATCTGATGCCGTCACTAAACACATTCCTTAAATTGTAGCCATTTGTTGAGTGTTTTTTTTTGTATCTAATCCGAATATATATCACCATTGCCCTTGATTTTCTTGACTCTATATCTCTTAAATGTCAACATATACACGTGTGATTTAGTTTACGAAGATTTTTCAATGCCGAGAACCTCGATCAGAGAGTAAAAAGGGCGTAAGGTTCACAATGGTGTAAAATTAAAATGGGATATACCGTGCTTGGATTCGAGTTACAGGAACAAGGGCAAAACCAACCACCCAAGAATGGAATCTTCGAGCGAAAATACTTGACAACCTCCTAGAAGCAGCTTTTCTTACCACCAGACCTTTCTCCATCAATTAGGAATCTGATTCCATCAATAAACACATTCCTTAAATTGTAGCCATTTGTTGAGTGTTTTTTTATTTTTTTGTAGTCTAATCCGCATATATATCACCATTGCCCTTGATTTTCTTGACTGTATATCTCTTATATTTCAACATATACACGTGTGATTTAGTTTACGAAGATTTTTCAATGCCGAGAACCTCGATCAGAGAGTAAAAAAGGCGTAAGGTTCACAATGGTGTAAAATTAAAATGGGATATACCATGCAAGGATTCGAGTTACAGGAACAAGGGCCAAACCAACCACCCAAGAATGGAATCATCGAGCGAAAACACTTGACAACCTCCTAGAAGCAGCTTTTCTTGCCACCAGACCTTTCTCCATCAATTAGGAATCTGATGCCGTCACTAAACACATTTCTTAAATTGTAGCCATTTGTTGAGTGCTTTTTTTTGTGTCTAATCCGCATATATATCACAATTGCCCTTGATTTTCTTGACTGTATATCTCTTAAATGTCAACATATACACATGTGATTTAGTTTCCAAAGATTTTTCAATGCCGAGAACCTCGATCAGAGAGTAAAAAAGGTGTAAGGTTCTCAATGGTGTAAAATTAAAATGGGATATACCGGGCTAGGATTCGAGTTACAGGAATAAGGGCCAAACCAACCACCCAAGAATGGAATCGTCGAGCGAAAACACTTGACAACCTCCTAGAAGCAGCTTTTCTTGCCACCTGACCTTTCTCCATCAATTAGGACTCTGATGCCGTCACTAAACACATTCCTTAAATTGTAGCCATTTGTTGAGTGTTTTTTTTGGTGTCTAATCCGCATATATATCACCATTGCCCTTGATTTTCTTGATTGTATATCACTTAAATGTCAACATATACACGTGTGATTTAGTTTACGAAGATTTTTCAATGCCGAGAACCTCGATCAGAGAGTAAAAAAGGCGTAAGGTTCACAATGGTGTAAAATTAAAATGGGTTATACCGGGCTAGGATTCGAGTTACAGGAACAAGGGCCAAACCAACCACCCAAGAATGGAATCGTCGAGCGAAAACACTTGACAACCTCCTAGAAGCAGCTTTTCTTGCCACCAGACCTTTCTCCATCAATTAGGAATCTAATGCCGTCACTAAACACATTCCTTAAATTGTAGCCATTTCTTGAGTGTTTTTTTTTGTTTCTAATCCGAATATATATCACCATTGCCCTTGATTTGTGTGTGAATCAAGCTGCAATCAAGTCCGAATCACTGAATTCCGCCTTTGATTTGGATTAGAACTCTTCTGATAGACTCGTATAGGTCGAATCTCGATCCTACAAGTGGTATCAGAGCTCAAGAGGAAGAGTTCATACCGCTTTCAGCTTGTTTTCATTGAAAATTCTGTTTTCTACTCATTCTGCTTCACATTTTTCAAAATTAACTGAGATTTCACGGTTAAAATGGACTGATTTCTTCATATAACCTGTGAAACATAGTTTTAATCAATCCTTGAAAGAATTAAACCTTAATTCGTACTAAAACCTAATCAATTTTGTCAAAAACCGCCCGACCGTGTGATATCAGCATCATTTCGTATGAAATGGCCCAATTCATGTGAAACAGACCTCCATTTCGCACGAATTGGACTTCTAAATAGTATAAAATTGCTAGTTCACTTGAAAGAAACCGTATTCCGCACGAAATGGTCATTTAGAGAACCATTTCTCTTGAAGTTGACCCAGGTCGCACCAAATACTTCCATTTCGCACGAATTGAACCCTAGAGTGTACCAATCCGCATGAATTGAACTCAGGTCGCTTGAAAAAGTTGTTTGAACCAGCTCGTTTGAATTAATTTGCACCAAAGTCCATTTCGCACCAAAGTTTAATTCGTTTGAACTTCGTGAATTTGTGAAACTTGTTACCGAAACATGGAAGAAGAATTTTAAGACGCGTTTGCTAGTACTCCAGCTGCTCCAGTTACAGTTGCCGAAATTCTTGAAATCGAAAATGAAACGGGAACCTTTCAAAAGCCTCTGAAGCTTATGTACATTGAGGATTTTAAAGGATGGCAAAATCGTTTTGAAACTTGGGTGCAAGCTTATAAGTTTGATGCATGGGTTTCGTTGGACAAAGATTACGTTAAACCGAAAGATGACCGTGGAAATGAAAAACCTTTATGTGACTATTCAGCGAATGAGAAGTTAAAATACACTAGTGAGAAAATGATGATTAGCATTCTCCAACAAGCAGTAAAAGAATATATTTTTGTTCTATTGCAACATGAGGAAACTGCTAGATCAATTTGGTTGGCATTGCTTCAAAAGTTTAAGGGAAGTGCTGATATGATAAAAAATAAACGTGCATTACTAAAGAAATCTTTTGATATGTTTACAGCTTGTAAAGGTGAAACGACTAAGAAGACTATCGATAGATATTGTCATCTTGTCCAGGAAATGAAAAGATTGGAGCTAACAAAAGAAGATGATGAATGGGTTGATAAGCTATCTGATGCGTTACCACAAGATAAATGGGGAACATATCTGTTGATTTTAAAACATATGAGAAAATCTGAAAGCATGAATTTGTGTAAGTTCATTCAGAAGATTGAAGAACATGAATTAGACGTTCAGAAAACTGCTATCATGAATAATCCAAGTGCTCAACAAGATGATAGTTTATACTATAGAGGAAGCAGAGTTGAGACTACTCCGAGTCCGAAGATTCTGACTGCGTTCAGTGCTGATGGTACTTCTGGAACAAATGTTAGCACTACAACTCAGAGTGGTGGATATTCGTCATCGTATTCAAGTTTTTATCCGAATTTCTCAACACCAAGTTCTCAACGACAGAGTTCAACAAATCTGCAATGCAATGTGACATTAAACATACAAAATGGTCAAAATCTATCTCTAGAAATGGCTAAGCAACACATGGCATCACTTGTTACTATGTTAGAATCGTATGAAAGTTTAGTTGCTGGAAGAATTGGAAATCCGATGCACACCAAAGAGGATTATGATCAGATTGATTCTGAAGAACTTGAGTTAATGGACCTCAAGTGGTGTTTTGCCAGTGCTGTAAGAAGAGCAGAAAAATTCAAACAAATCACCGGTAGAGATGATCTTCGTGATGCTGCTACATCTCCGTTAGGGTTTGACAAATCAAAGGTTACTTGTTTTCGTTGCCGAGAAAAGGGGCATTTTAAACGAGAATGTACAAACAGAGAAGCAACCGGAAGACAAGATCCGTTTGGAAACAATGATTATCATCGAAAAGCAATTTATCATCAGATTGCTCAACAATCGTCATCATCTCGTGCTATTGAAGATGGAAAGAAGAAAGCTTATCTTGTCAATCAAGATGATGAAAGATTGGTAGAGGCATTTAGCTGGGACAAATACGTTCCTGCTGATTCAGAAAAAACAGCATTTGTTGCTCAAATCTTGGAAGAAGAAGCAGTCAAATCTAAGCCAAAAAGAATGAAGATTTTCAAATCATCAGAAAGTGATGAAGATACTGATGATGAGGAAGAGTATATTAATAATGCTAGAAAAAATTTAGACTCATTCAGTTTTAGTTTGTTTTTTGCAGATAAGATCGAGATGTTGAATGTGAAAAAGGCTGCTCGACTGAAGAGAGAACTGGAAGCAAAAAGGATTGATGAAGAAAAGGCAAAATTGGAAGCTGAGAAAACAAAAGTTGAAGAAAAACCAACAGAGAAAGCCGAAGTTGAAGAGAGTGAAGTAAAAATAGAATTTGATGAAGAACAGAATGTGATCAAGAAGGTGGTGGAGAAAATAGTTGAAGTTGAAAAAATAATTGAGGTTGAGAAAGTAGTTGAAAAAATTGTTGTAGTTGAAAAAATTATTGAAGTTGAAAAAATCATCGAAGTTGAAAAGATTGTCGAAGTGTCGAGGTCACTAAACCTTGTCTAAAATGTTTGGAACCATGCAAACATTGTGAAGAGAAAGACAAGAAGTATAGTGAATTAGACGAGTTGAAAGAAAAATTGCTGTTTGATGTTAAGTATGTAAAAGAATCATATGATGTGCTGAACAGAACGGTTGATAGTTTGAACAAAACAAACCTAGAAATGGGAGCTGCTGAGACGATGATGAGTTCAACATTAATGACTAAGCAGAAGGTCATCAATAGCTATATTGAAGAATGTGCAAAGCTGAAGCAGGATTTGGAGACTGAAAAGATTAAAAATGAGAGAATCAAAGGATTGCTGCTGAGTTATACAGCTTGTGATTATTTGATTGATAGAGTTTATCCTACTGTTGCAGGTCTTGAAGCTTTTCAAGATAAAAAGATGGAAGTCACGGATACTAGTAAGAAACAAAGTGTCAAGTATAACAAGTGTCCGCCTCCGATCTGGGAAAGCTATTCTCCCAGAAAACCAAATGAGGAACAACTAAAAAAGGCAGTCAATATAAAGTTAAAGTCTGAAACAACTGATGAGTTACCAGACAACATTGACGTCACATTCATAGTGTCTGAAACTGATCATGAGTCTGAGTTATTAAAGAAAGTGGTCGATCATGTGTTGGATATGGATGAAGAATCAACGTCGGAGTCTAAATCTGAAAGTTCGAGTTCATCAGACAAGAGTCCGAGTTCACCGGTCAAACGGGTTTACAATAAAGAATTTCTGTTATCAAAATCTAATTTGAATGACGAACCAATCAAAGTGGCATATACTTTGAATGATTCAGACAAATTATATTCTGATGAAGAATTTCCAATAAGAAGTATTAAAACTGAAATGATTAACAAGGTTTTCAAATTAACAGAAATTAGTATTTCTGAAATAAAAGATGTAAATCTTACTGAAAAGCCTAAAAATACACTTCAAGAGTTCAACAGAGATTAAACAAGAAAAAAGGTTACAGTTCTGGTTCAGGTTTTCAACAGAAACCAAACCATAACAGTAATTTCAAAAAGAAAGGTTTAGGTTTCACTCCCCCAGAAAATTATAAAAATGAGAAAACTTATAAACCAAAAACTAAATTTGTTTCAGGTACAAGTTCAGAGGAAGAGAAGGAGAAACTGTTCAGGAGACAGTCAAATCAAGAGTTTTTCGCTGAAAAGAAAAAGAATATGTTGAAAAAATCTGTACCAAGAGTTGACAGAAGAACTTGTTTCAAATGCCAAAAAGTTGGACACATTGCTTGGAATTGCCCCAAGTCCACTTATACAAAACAGGGAGTTACTTCTAACTCAGATTTGAAAAAGAAGTGTGTTAATAAAACATAACAACCAACAGAAAAATTCAAAGTGTTAAAAAATTCGGCTTTCAAAGTTGGAGAAAGTTCGAAACATTTTTACAAAAGAAGAGTCGATTTGAACAAAAAAAAAAATGGGTTGTTAAATCTGAAACTAGTTCTGACAATGAATCTGACTCGTCAAAGTCAGAGGAGTCATTTGTTGTGAAAAGTGATGAGAATTCCGTTCCAGAAATGAACGATGGAAACTTTCTACCATTGTCAAAAGAAAACTTAAAGTTAATAGTTGGAAAGATTAAGATCTCAGATCAATTCTTCCCTGGTAAAGAAGAATTTGATGCTGAAAAAGCTTTTAATGGAAAAGTGAAACATATTTTTGGGAAGATGGTCGACGGGAAGGTAAAAAGTGTGAAAGAGTTTTATAAATCAAAAAGATGGTGGATCGAAGATGATTCACAATCATCCAAGACTGGTCAGGCTTGGGTGACAGCATTCTCTACTTAAAATTCTGACTTGCCGGAGCTCCCAAGTTGGTAGTCGTGGAGCAGGAATCGGCATCATTTTTGAAAAATGTTTCTTGTGAAAAACCTACAAGTGTTAGATTTTACAAGTGGTTGAAAAACAATGTGATGAAACCCCAACAAAACTAATTTTCGGAAAAACCATTTTGATTAAAACAAACTTAAGTGTTTTGAAATCATAATGGGAAAATAGTTTGGTGATAGGGGGAGTTCTGATTGTTTATGCCAAGTGGATGGCGATTTGAAGCAATTCACATCGGTTTGTCAAATTTTCTTTAAATGGTTTTGAATTTTAGGGGGAGTAAGAAATTTCAGAAAATCCAAAAACATTAGAAAATTTGAAAAATTCAAAAACATGATAAAATTCAAAATGAGTTTTGTTGTGAAAAAGAGGAAATGATAGTACATCAGTAGACAATCACATCATGCTAAAGAATTGGAAAGCCAAATGTGATAAGCGGTCTCATTGATGATGTGCCAGTAGGTTTTTACACGCTTAGTAGATTGTGTTTGAGATATAAACCTAAATATCAATACTTACTTATTTCGTGGGGAACATCTCTCGGATATATGGGTAACCCCCGAAATCTTGTTTGAAGGGCTTTCTATTTCTGACATACTAGGTCTTTGTGTGTGGTGATATCTGGGGTATTATACCTGGACTTCTGATTTTGCAGGAGCAATAGCCTAGTCCTCGTATAATACTTTGTACTGCTTTAAATCTTAAAGCTCGCCCTCAGCATAAGAAATGATGAAACATTGAAAAATGCAAATCATGTGATGTTGAAAAGAAGATCCCCAAGGGGGACACACCTAAAGTCGAACCATCATCTCTCTGATTTTGCGAAAGCAATAGCCTGAGCTCTCATCATCTCGCATTTATGCCTTTACAGATATCATTAGTGTACATTCACCTGTAAGACTGGATATAGGAGTCTGGATACGGGAGTATATTCTGAGGTGGGACACGCGAATAAGTTTAAGTCCTTAAAACACTAATTTCGTATCTTGAAACAGTTGAACTTTGTGTGAAAATTTAAGTGGATCAGTATACTGACAATCTAAGTGAATCTTTTAGAACTTAAAGTGTTTAAAGCTCAACGGTGCTGGTGATAGGTCTCAAAAACTGATATGATCCTCTTATGCAAACTCACAAAAATATTGTCTGTAAATATTTCTTTACTGTTTTTCATTAAAAACAAAATCCAAAAAGATTTTCAATGTGTTTTAGCATAAATTTTGAAAAATTCAAAAAGATTTTATTTCATTTTATTTTCGACAACTGTTGTTGAAAAGCTGATTTTCAAAATTCCGAGTGCTAAACATGTTGAACATCAATGGTTATCAGGGTCATTAATTTGAACTTGATATAACTATTGTGGATGATTTAAAGATCTCTACCAAGTGGTTTCTAAATTTTTTAAATCTTAATAATTGTGAAATTTATGTTTTGGGTAGAGGATGTGCAGGTTAGCCAGGTTTCTGATCCTGTTGCTACGGAAAGCCAGGATTCGTTCTTGAACCTGTGAAAGTGCTATGACAGATTGCGATCCCAGAACAATTTAAGGGGGAGTCTGCTAGCAAAGGGGAGTCTGAAGATGCAAGAGCCAGTTTCTGATCCTGAAAGTTTGTTAAAAATAGAGCCAGGATTAAGATTCCGGGAATGAATGAGAAAAAGAGGAGATTGAAGTTTAGATCAACATCCAAGGGGGAGGTTAGCTGCTGATAGAAGAAGATAGAGATTTGAAGGATGCTTACAATGTCAGATACTTTGGAAGAGCACGAAGACTGATCAAGACTAAAGATTCGTCATGCTGAAGACTCGACACCAAAGACTTCGTCAACATCCAAGGGGGAGTCTGTTGGTGCATATGTCTGTCGACTTTGTCTTGTATCGAGTCTTGTATCTAGAATGGATAGAATGGAGCTTGATAGGCTAGTTTTTAGGAGTTTAGAGGTGTTGGATCAATTCACACGAAATGGCAAGAGCCAGTTCGTACGAAATGGACACTGTCCATTTCGCACGAAATGGATCTTGTCCATTCCATGCGAATTGGAATCCCTATATATACATGAGCTCTTCATTTCATTTGGAACAGTTGTGATTCCAGAGCCGAGGTGCTGCTGAAGTGTCATATGATCTGTAACGCTTTCAAATCAATAATCAAGACAGTTAAAGTGAATCTGTGTGTGAATCAAGCTGCAATCAAGTCCGAATCACTGAATTCCGCCTTTGATTTGGATTAGAACTCTTCTGATAGACTCGTATAGGTCGAATGTCGATCCTACAGTGATACACCGCGCTAGGATTCGAGTTTCAGGAACAAGGGCCAAACCAACCGCCCAAGAATGGAATCATCGAGCGAAAACACTTGACAACCTTCTAGAAGCAGCTTTTCGTGCAACCAGACCTTTCTACATCAATTAGGAATCTGATGCCGTCACTAAACACATTCCTTAAATTATAGCCATTTGTTGAGTGTTTTTTTTTTTGGAGACTAATCCGCATATAAATCACCACTGCCCTTCATTTTCTTGACTGTATAACTCTTAACTGTCAACATATACACGTGTGATTTAGTTTACGATGATTTTTCAATGCCGAGAACCTCGATCAGAGAGTAAAAAAGGCGTAAGGTTCACAATGGTGTAAAAATAAAATGGGATATACCGGGCTAGGATTCGAGTTACAGGAACAAGGGCCAAACCAACCACCCAAGAATGGAATCGTCGAGCAAAAACACTTGAAAACCTCCTAGATGCAGCTTTTCTTGCCACCAGACCTTTCTCCATCAATTAGGGATCAGATGCGGTCACTAAACACATTCCTTAAATTGTAGCCATTTGTTGAGTGTTTTTTTTTTTGGTGTCTAATCCGCATACATATATCACCATTGCCCTTTATTTTCTTGACTGTATATCTCCTAAATGTCAACATATACACGTGTGATTTAGTTTACGAAGATTTTTCAATGCCGAGAACCTCGATCAGAGAGTAAAAAAGGCGTAAGGTTCACAATGGTGTAAAATTAAAATGGGATATACCGGGCTAGGATTCGAGTTACAGAAAGAAGGGCCAAACCAACCACCCAAGAATGGAATCGTCGAGCAAAAACACTTGACAACCTCCTAGAAGCAGCTTTTCTTGCCACCAGACCTTTCTCCATCAATTAGGAATCTGATGCAGTCACTAAACACATTCCTTAAATTGTAGTCATTTGTTGAGTGTTTTTTTTGTGTCTAATCCGAATATATATCACCATTACCCTTGATTTTCTTGACTGTATATCTCTTAAATGTCAACATATACACGTGTTATTTAGTTTACGAAGATTTTTCAATGCCGAGAACCTCGACCAGAGAGTAAAAATGGCGTAAGGTTCACAATGGTGTAAAATTAAAATGGGATATACCGTGCTAGGATTCGAGTTACGGGAACAAGGGCCAAACCAACCACCCAAGAATGGAATCGTCGAGCAAAAACACTTGAAAACCTCCTAGATGCAGCTTTTCTTGCCACCAGACCTTTCTCCATCAATTAGGGATCAGATGCGGTCACTAAACACATTCCTTAAATTGTAGCCATTTGTTGAGTGTTTTTTTTTTTTGGTGTCTAATCCGCATACATATATCACCATTGCCCTTTATTTTCTTGACTGTATATCTCCTAAATGTCAACATATACACGTGTGATTTAGTTTACGAAGATTTTTCAATGCCGAGAACCTCGATCAGAGAGTAAAAAAGGCGTAAGGTTCACAATGGTGTAAAATTAAAATGGGATATACCGGGCTAGGATTCGAGTTACAGAAAGAAGGGCCAAACCAACCACCCAAGAATGGAATCGTCGAGCAAAAACACTTGACAACCTCCTAGAAGCAGCTTTTCTTGCCACCAGACTTTTCTCCATCAATTAGGAATCTGATGCAGTCACTAAACACATTCCTTAAATTGTAGCCATTTGTTGAGTGTTTTTTTTTTGTGTCTAATCCGAATATATATCACCATTACCCTTGATTTTCTTGACTGTATATCTCTTAAATGTCAACATATACACGTGTGATTTAGTTTACGAAGATTTTTCAATGCCGAGAACCTCGATCAGAGAGTAAAAATGGCGTAAGGTTCACAATGGTGTAAAATTAAAATGGGATATACCGTGCTAGGATTCGAGTTACAGGAACAAGGGCCAAACCAACCACCCAAGAATGGAATCGTCGAGCGAAAACACTTGACAACCTCCTAGAAGCAGTTTTTCTTGCCACCAAACCTTTCTCCATCAATTAGGAATCTGATGCCGTCAATAAACACATTCCTTAAATTGTAGCCATTTGTTGAGTTTTTTTTTTTGGAGTCTAATCCGCATATATATCACCATTGCCCTTGATTTTCTTGACTCTATATCTCTTAAATGTCGACATATACACGTGTGATTTAGTTTACGACGATTTTTCAATGCCGAGAACCTCGATCAGAGAGTAAAAAAGGCGTAAGGTTCACAATGGTGTAAAAATAAAATGGGATATACCGGGCTAGGATTCGAGTTACAGGAACAAGGGCCAAACCAACCACCCAAGAATGGAATCGTCGAGCAAAAACACTTGAAAACCTCCTAGATGCAGCTTTTCTTGCCACCAGACCTTTCTCCATCAATTAGGGATCAGATGCGGTCACTAAACGCATTCCTTAAATTGTAGCCATTTGTTGAGTGTTTTTTTTTTTTGGTGTCTAATCCGCATACATATATCACTATTGCCCTTTATTTTCTTGACTGTATATCTCCTAAATGTCAACATATACACGTGTGATTTAGTTTACGAAGATTTTTTAATGCCGAGAACCTCGATCAGAGAGTAAAAAAGGCGTAAGGTTCACAATGGTGTAAAATTAAAATGGGATATACCGGGCTAGGATTCGAGTTACAGAAAGAAGGGCCAAACCAACCACCCAAGAATGGAATCGTCGAGCAAAAACACCTGACAACCTCCTAGAAGCAGCTTTTCTTGCCACCAGACCTTTCTCCATTAATTAGGAATCTGATGCAGTCACTAAACACATTCCTTAAATTGTAGCCATTTGTTGAGTGTTTTTTTTTTTTTGTGTCTAATCCGAATATATATCACCATTACCCTTGATTTTCTTGACTGTATATCTCTTAAATGTCAATATATACACGTGTGATTTAGTTTACGAAGATTTTTCAATGCCGAGAACCTCGATCAGAGAGTAAAAATGGCGTAAGGTTCACAATGGTGTAAAATTAAAATGGGATATACCGTGCTAGGATTCGAGTTACAGGAACAAGGGCCAAACCAACCACCCAAGAATGGAATCGTCGAGCGAAAACACTTGACAACCTCCTAGAAGCAGTTTTTCTTGCCACCAAACCTTTCTCCATCAATTAGGAATCTGATGCCGTCAATAAACACATTCCTTAAATTGTAGCCATTTGTTGAGTTTTTTTTTTTGGAGTCTAATCCGCATATATATCACCATTGCCCTTGATTTTCTTGACTCTATATCTCTTAAATGTCGACATATACACGTGTGATTTAGTTTACGACGATTTTTCAATGCCGAGAACCTCGATCAGAGAGTAAAAAAGGCGTAAGGTTCACAATGGTGTAAAAATAAAATGGGATATACCGGGCTAGGATTCGAGTTACAGGAACAAGGGCCAAACCAACCACCCAAGAATGGAATCGTCGAGCAAAAACACTTGAAAACCTCCTAGATGCAGCTTTTCTTGCCACCAGACCTTTCTCCACCAATTAGGGATCAGATGCGGTCACTAAACACATTCCTTAAATTGTAGCCATTTGTTGAGTGTTTTTTTTTTTTGGTGTCTAATCCGCATACATATATCACCATTGCCCTTTATTTTCTTGACTGTATATCTCCTAAATGTCAACATATACACGTGTGATTTAGTTTACGAAGATTTTTCAATGCCGAGAACCTCGATCAGAGAGTAAAAAAGGCGTAAGGTTCACAATGGTGTAAAATTAAAATGGGATATACCGGGCTAGGATTCGAGTTACAGAAAGAAGGGCCAAACCAACCACCCAAGAATGGAATCGTCGAGTAAAAACACTTGACAACCTCCTAGAAGCAGCTTTTCTTGCCACCAGACATTTCTCCATCAATTAGGAATCTGATGCAGTCACTAAACACATTCCTTAAATTGTAGCCATTTGTTGAGTGTTTTTTTTTTGTGTCTAATCTGAATATATATCACCATTACCCTTGATTTTCTTGACTGTATATATCTTAAATGTCAACATATACACGTGTGATTTAGTTTACGAAGATTTTTCAATGCCGAGAACCTCGATCAGAGAGTAAAAATGGCGTAAGGTTCACAATGGTGTAAAATTAAAATGGGATATACCGTGCTAGGATTCGAGTTACAGGAACAAGGGCCAAACCAACCACCCAAGAATGGAATCGTCGAGCGAAAACACTTGACAACCTCCTAGAAGCAGTTTTTCTTGCCACCAGACCTTTCTCCATCAATTAGGAATCTGATGCCGTCAATAAACACATTCCTTAAATTGTAGCCATTTGTTGAGTTTTTTTTTTGGAGTCTAATCCGCATATATATCACCATTGCCCTTGATTTTCTTGACTCTATATCTCTTAAATGTCGACATATACACGTGGGATTTAGTTTACGACGATTTTTCAATGCCGAGAACCTCGATCAGAGAGTAAAAAAGGTGTAAGGTTCACAATGGTGTAAAAATAAAATGGGATATACCGGGCTAGGATTCGAGTTACACGAACAAGGGCCAAACCAACCACCCAAGAATGGAATCGTCGAGCGAAAACAATTAACAACCTCTTAGAAGCAGCTTTTCTTGCCACCAGACCTGTTGGTGCATATATGTCTGTTTACTTTGTCTTTATCGAGTCTTATGTCTAGATAGGATAAACTAGCACACAACAGGTTAAAATTAGGTTTTGAGTTTGTTTGAGTAATTTCGCTTGAAATGGACACTAACCATTTCAAACGAAATTAAACATTCTAATTTCGTTTGAAATGGGTCATGCCACTTTCAAGCGGAATTAACTCATCTATAAATAGGTGTGTTGCTGTGTCATTTGGCACGGAATTACTTTGAGATTTCAAAGCCGAGGTGCTGACAATTTGTCATTTGATCTGTAAAAAGCTTTGAAATCAGTAATAAAAGGATAATTAAGAAGGATCAAGCTGTTTTAACATCAATTTCACTGATTCCGCCCTTGTTATTGATGTATAACTCTTCTGATTGACTCGTTAGGGTCACACGACGATCCAATAAGTGGTATCAGAGCTCAGGACGAAGAGTTTATACCAATTCAGCTTGTTTTCATCACTTCTACACCTTCTTTTCAAAATTAAACAAGTTTTAACGGACAAATTGGACTGATTTTCACATATATCATGTAAAACACTGTTTTAACGAATCCTTGAGAGAATTGGACCAAAATTCGATCAAAATCCGGGTCAATTTGACAAATTGGTGGCCGACAGGATGATGTCATCCTAATTCCGCTCGAAATCATCATTGTTATTTCACACGGAATCACTAATTCCGTTTGAAATTGCCTTGTTATCTCACACGGAATTATGTTTTGGGACTAATTCCGTTTGAAAGTTTCAAACAAAATTAGCTATTCCGTTTCAAAGTGACTTGATTCCGTTTGAATCAAATCTAATTCCGCACGAAATTAAATTCCGTTTGGTGATATCGTTTGAAAACCTTATTCCGTGTGAAAAGGCTTATTTCGCTTGAAAACTGTTTTCGTTTGAAAACTGATTTCGCGTGAAGTGATTTCGTTTAAAATTGTTTTTGTTAAAAATCCAAAAATTTTGTAAGTGTTTGTTGATTGTTTCAGTACTTGAAGATGGATGATTTTCTGAATCCGTTTAGTGACTTTGCTTTCACGGGAAACAGTGGAGATGATACATCAAACAATACAAATGAGAATACTCCGAGTGCGAAGAAAACTCTTTCTGATGCTTTGAGTGTGGAGAGTGCATATGGCACGTACAACAAACCTCCCAAACTGATGGCGATTGAAGAATACAATAGATGGGCTAAAAGGTTTGAAGAGTGGCTGAAAGCGTTTGCATATCCAAGTTGGAAAAGCTTGAAGAATGGTTATAATATCGGAAGATCAGATTATGAAAATTTAGAAGGCACTGATCATATAGAAAGTTTTGTTGCTGAACAAAAGTGCATTGCATTGCTTCATCAGTCTGTGAGAGATGATATAATATCATTGATTGAGTACACAGATGCAAAAGATCTATGGGAGAAACTGAGAGTGAAATGTGTGGGTAGTGCTGAGATAGTTAAAAACAAAAAGAAATTGTTAAGAAGAGAATTTGATTTGTTTGGATGTTTGAAAAATGAATCTGTACCAAAGATGATTGAAAGATTCGGGAATTTGAAGCTGGAACTTGCAAGACACGGAATCGTGTACACTCAAGAAGAATTGGTTGACAAACTGTTTGACTCGCTGCCTGATGATAAAGACTGGCAATATTTTGCTTTGATGTTGAAAAACACAGTTGAACCAACCAAACTGACGGTTGATTTGTTAATCGAAAGATTGGAAAGTCATGATTTGGAGATCAGAAAATCGAACAAAGTCAACAACTCCTCATATCTGCAGAATGTTGAGCTGTATTACCGAGGAAGTATGATTCCGAAGACTGTGTCCCCCAAGACAGCTTTCTCAGCTGAAAGTACTAACACGTCAAATCAAGAAAGTTCAAGCAGTGGTTTTCATAGTGGTTCATTGTCAACAACTTCAAACCAATCAGCTTCAAAGAATCTGTTCCAATGTAATATTGCTGTGGATCTGAAGAATGCTCAAAATTTCAGTGAGGAATCCGCAAAGCAGCAAATGGTGTTCTTAGCTTCTGTGTTAGAGTCTTATGAGAGCCTTGTTGCAGGCAAGATTGGAAACACTAATCTCACCAAGGAGGATTATGATCAGATAGACCCAGAGGAGATGGAGTTGATTGATATAAGATGGTGTATGGCTAGTGCAGTCAGACGAGCGCAAAGATTCATGGAGATTACCGGTAGACATTCTATTGGTGGACCTTCAACCAAGCTAGGGTTTGATAAGTCGAAGGTCACGTGCTTTAAATGTAAACAAAAAGGTCATTTTAAGAGAGAATGTCGAAATGCATATGCTGATGATACGGTAAATCCATTCCGTGAAGATTACTACAAAAGAGCAATCTATCATCATAATAAATCTGAACCTCCCAGAATGAAGCAGATAGAATAAAATCCCAAAGAAAAATCCAGAGCACTTGCTGTTATTCATGACGATGAGGGATATGATTGGAGTGAAGTGTTACCAGAAGAAGACGCAGTGGGCTATGCGTTTGTGACAAAGATTATTCCTTTCAAAGATTCCAGAACAGAAGAAGTGAAATATGTCAACAGAAAGATGGTAGCTCAGAACAGGATGATTAGAATTTCTCGAATATACAAAGAAGCTAAACAGGCAAAAAGATGGGATGCTGATAGAGAATGTTACCTAGATCCTAATGGAAACATTGCTGTTGATCCAAATACTGTTGATGTTTAAACTTTCATCAAAGAAATTGCTGATGAAGAAGAATCCAGACAGAGAGAATGGTGGGGAGGTGGAGAAGCTGAGGAAAAAGAGAAAGAGAAAGAAAAAGAGCCACAGCCAAAGAAAATTGATGATGGGATTATTGATACAACACAAGAATTCACGGCTGAGAATTTGAAGAAGATGGCTGACAAAGTGTTTGCTGCGAAAGAGCTAGAGGTAGTTTCTGGTTCTGGCACTGAGTTTAAAACCAAGGTCAGTCAGAATGATGCACTCAATGAGTCAGGTAAGAAGGCTAAAAATGAGAGTGACTACAAAAATTGCATGAAAAACTGCAAGGTTTGTAGTACATTTGCTTACCTCAACGGTGAAAAGACCGCAGCACTGACAAAAAGAGTTAGTGACGTTGAAGATCAGATCTTAAACCGTGACAAAATGTTAAAAGCTTCAAATGATCGTTTAAAAAAACTAACTGAGAAAATTGAAAATGATAAAAATGACGTAGAAAGAATTAGGAAAGAAAATGAAAAATTGATTCTTGAAAATCGTCAACTTTCAGAAAATTTTGAGAAACTAAAACGCACGGTAAAAGATTCTGATGAGAGAAATGGTAAGACATACAAAGAAAATGTTCAATTTTCAGGTGTTCTTAGGGTAAAAGAAGAGCTCATAAATCAACAACTAGATGAAATTGCTATGTTGAAGCTTTAGTTTCAAGAAGCTAAAATTGAGAATGAACGCATTCAGTTGAAACTGAACAGTTACAACTCCGCAAGTTTTGTTCTTCAACATATAGTTCCTAAACCAATTGGGAAGAACAAAGCAGGTGAAGATGTATACCTAGATGGAACCGGGGTTGGGTTTCATCAGGTTCCACCACCAGTTCTAAACAATTTTTCAAAGAAAAAATCAGGGTTGGTTAATGATGAAGAAGAAAATAAAGTTAAACTTCCAGACACGATTGATGTCACATTTATCACATCATCCGATGAAGGGAGTGTTCAATCAGAAGTTGTTAAAAGTGTGGTTGAAAGTGTTTTGAAATCTGAAAGTGACACTACTGAGGATGATGAATGCTTTTTGGACAAATATATTCCAAAATCAAAATCCAAAAACAACTTAAGTGAAGAAACACATCTTGTGATGCACAAGATGCAGGATCAGATAAGTTGTATTCGGATCGAGATTTTCCTTTGGAGAATGTGAATGTTGGAAAATTGAGAAATGTGTTCAAGCTGATTGAAATTGATGTGTCTGAAATTGAAGGTTTGAGAAATGCGAAAAGGCAACTGAATTTTGAAAAAGATAAAGCTTACTACAAAAAACTTGCTGTACCACCATGTTTTTCTAAAAACAATCAAAACAAATGGTCGGGTGGATATCAGGGTGGTAAGAATTTTCAAAGGAAGAATTTTCAAAACAAGAAGTTTGTAGAGAAAAAGATGTTTGTAAAAAGCTCGAGTTCTCATTCCGAGCAGGAATCTGAAATATTTTCAAAAACCAATGAAGAATTTTTTGAAGAAAAGGCCTCACAGCCTCAGACCGAAGGCACAAGTCGGGTAGTTGATACTCGTACATGCTTTAAGTGCAACAAAGTTGGACACATTGCACGAAAATGCACCAACTTAAAGCCTAAGTCTGAAGTTGCTGAGAGTCAGAAAAAGAAAGCTGATGCAAAAGGCAAAGCTCCAATGGTTTTTGAGAAGAAAGTTTTGAAAAATGAGAACACAAAGATCAAAACTGAACCTGTAAAGAATCTGGTAACTAAAAATGATAAGTTTTACAAACGGGTTGCTTCACCTCAACAAGCATGGAAGCCAAAATCAGTTGAAAAGAACACAAGTTCTCCAAAACCAAAGGTTTCTGAGACTGCAAAATCATTATCTTCAACTAAGAAGATGTATGTACCTTTGGATTACTATGAGAAACTTGAACCACAAGTGGCTACTACTTCTGAAAAGAAGAATGTTCCAAAGAAAGACCAATCATCTGGTCAACCTTCTCAAAATGATTTCTTTTTATGCAAAAAGGTTGAGATTGGGTCTGCAGAGAGCTTAAAGATGAATGATAAAAATTTTCCGCCACTTTACACTATAAAATCTCACCTCAAAGTCCAGTTACCCGAGTCGAAAGAGGCTTGGGTGGCATCAAAATCTAACTAAGTATTTGTGATATGTACAGGAGCTTCCAAGATCCGTTTCACGTTGGATTATGGATAGTGGAGCTTCTCGGCACATGACGGGGAAGAAAACCCTATTGTATGATGTTCAAGGGTTTAATGGAGGTTACGTGGGATTTGGAGGCAATCAAGGTGGTCGAATAGTTGGTGAAGGAACTGTATCAAATGGTATTGTCACGTTTGAAAGAGTTAACTACATCGCCGAACTTGAAAACAATCTTCTGAGTATTTCTCAGATTTGTGATCGTATGTATACAACGCACTTTACAGACAAAGAATGTTTGATCTTGAAACCAGGATTTGTTGTTCCCGAAGAGTGGGTTATCATGAGAGCACCCAGAGTCAATGATCTGTACGTGTTGGACATGAGTGTAGCAACTACTACCACGGGTCAGGCTCACTGTTTTATGTCAAGAGTAATGGAAAAAGAGTCACAGTTATGGCATCGAAAGATGGGCCATATTCACCTGAGAAAAATGAATCACCTGGTGCATAACGATTTAGTTACTGGTGTTCATGTGAAAGGTTTCCATCTTGAGGGGGAGTGCATTAGCTGCATCAAAGGCAAGCAAAAGAAGAAATCACATCCTCAAAAGAAAGTTAACTCAGTCTCAAGACCGTTAGAGAGACTTCATATGGATCTTTTTGGTCCAGTAAACGTCAAAAGCATAACTGGAGATCTCTACTGTCTAGTAGTAACAGATGACTATTCAAGATTTTCATGGGTATCATTTTTGAAGTCAAAAGATGAGACGTTTGAAAGTTTGATGACGTTGTTCAGGAAAATTGAAAACTTGTACCAAATCGAATCAGAAAAATCAGGAGTGACAACGGTACAGAGTTCAAGAACAACAAGATGGAAGAATATTGCAATGAGAGAGGTATACTGCAAGAATTTAGTGCTCCTTACACTCCACATCAAAATGGAGTAGCTGAAAGAAAGAACAGGACACTAATTGAAACGGCTAGGACGATGCTTGCTGATTCAAAATTACCAGTCAACTTCTGGGCAGAAGCAGTGTCAGCCGCTTGCTATACACTCAATCGGGTTCTAACACCGAAGAAATTCATAAGACGTGTTTCGAACTGATCAATAACCGTAAACCGAACCTGAAGTATCTGGAACTGTTTGGGTCTCCCTGTACAGTTCTAGAACCTTTTGGTAAATTTGGTGCAAAGAGCATTGAAGGAATTTTCGTGGGTTACTCAAGTCCATTGAAACGAGTCTTTGTTCCAAGCTTGAAGCGGATTATCGAATCACACAATGTTGAGTATCAAGGTTACACAATGCCACCGCAGAATCCCGGAGACTCATGGCGTTTTAATTACGATACACTGTGGGATTCGTTTGACATAGAAGAAGAACCGGATTTCTTTGACGAGTTGGATATTCTGAGAGAATATGAAGAACCTCAAGAAAGGTTTCCAGATGAGTATTCTAGACGTCAAAATCGAGCTTCCAATGACGATGAAGCCGGTCCAAGTAATGCTGGAGAACATGATGATGTTCAACAATCTTTGGAACAAGAGCAATCTCTTGACAATCAGACGGCGGTCAATGATAATCAAGAATCTGATGATAGACCTATATTCGATCGTGGTGATTCAGATTCTGAGGGGGAGCAGATCCAGATTTCAAGACAAACTATTCCAGTCAGTGAACAAGGTGCAAATCAGAATGTTACAAATTTGGAAGGCGAGGTAGATGTTCCAGGCAAGGTGATGCCGAGAACTCTTTCGTACCATCCAGAAGAGCTGATTATTGGAGAATTACAATCAGGCGTTCGCACTAGACGTCAAATTGACAAAGGCCTTACTTGTTTTTATTCTACAGTTGCTTCGTTACAAACTAAGTTTTCACTTAGTTGTTTTATTTCGCAGATCGAACCGCGAACATACAAAGAGGCGCTAACTGAAGATTCTTGGGTCAATGCTATGCAAGAGGAGCTGAGTCAGTTTGAGAAGTTAGGAGTGTGGAAATTGGTAGACTTGCCTGATGGTCACAGGAAGATCAACACCAAGTGGGTGTTCAAGTGTAAAAGAGATGATCGAGGGGTTGTTATTCGTAACAAAGCTCGACTCGTAGTCCAGGGTTTCAGTCAGCAGGAGGGGATAGATTTCACTGAAGTATATGCTCCGGTTGCTAGACTTGAAGCGATCAGAATCTTCCTAGCATTTGCATCTTGGAAAAATTTTAAAGTTTATCAGTTAGATGTTAAATCGGCGTTTCTCTATGGGAAGGTAAAAGAGGAGGTATATGTCGGACAGCCACCGGGCTTCACCGATCCAATCCACAAAGACAAAGTCTATTTACTGTAAAAAGCGCTGTATGGTTTACACCAGGCCCCGAGAGCTTGGTACGAGACATTGTCTCAACACCTGCTAGCCAACAACTTCATCCGTGGAAAAGTGGATGCCACTCTCTTCACCAAAGAAGTCGACGGACATCTTCTGATAGTTCAAATAAATGTGGACGACATCATATTCGGGTCAACAAATGAAAATTTGTGCAAAGATTTCGAAAAAGTTATGAAGCAAAAATTTGAAATGTCATCGATGGGTGAGATGAAATTCTTCTTGGGACTACAGGTTGATCAACTGCCTGAGGGAATATTCATACATCAAATGAAGTACGTTCATGATATCTTAGAGAAATTTGGGATGTCAGGTTCTACTCCAGCTTCCACCCCATTAGCAACGAATCATGGGATAAACCCTGATCTCACCGGAGAGAAGGTAGATGAAATGATGGATCGTTCCATGATCGGATCGCTGATGTATTTGACAGCTTCTAGACCCGATATTATGTATCCAACCTGCCTCGCAGCAAGATTTCAATCTAACCCGAGAGCTTCGCATATGGTGATGGTCAAAAGGATATTACACTACCTGAAAGGAACTCTATCACTGGGGTTGTGGTATCCAAGAGAAGGCGAATTCACGCTCGAAGGGTATTCTGATTCCGATTTTGGATGTTGCAAAATTAACGCTAAATCAACAACAGCGGGGTGCCAGTTTTTCGGACCACGATTGGTTACCTGGCAATGCAAAAAGCAGACCTCTGTAGCTTTGTCCACATGTGAAGCCGAGTATGTATCTTCTAGCAGCTGCTGCTCTCAGATCTTGTGGATCCAGAAACAGATGCGCGACTACAGTTTGCAATTTCTTAACACCCCTGTCTTTGTTGATAATGAGGCAGCGATAAACATCACTAAAAATCCTGTTCATCACGCTAAAACGAAACACATTGAAATTTGTCATCACTTCATCCGAGATTGTTTCGAGAAGAAGTTGATACGAATTGAGAAAATCCACACTGACGAACAAAAAGCTGATTTACATACCAAAGCGTTTGATAAAACTCGTTTTCAATATTTGTTAAAATTGAATGGTATGAAGCTTTTATCGGTGTTGGAGGAGATTCTTGGCGTTGATGAAGGTACCACTGTAGATGATGATGTTGAGAGGCAATCTGCAATGGTTTGTCGATTTTTTACTTGTTTTGGTATTTAGGGGGAGTATAGGGTAATATTTTCAGAAAATACAAAAACAATAAAAAATTCAAAAATCCAAAAACATGAGATATTTTCAAAATACAAAAACAATAGAAAACTAGAAAAGAGCTTGTGTAAAAAGGGAAAATGATAGTACATTGGCTTGACAGTTACAGTATGCTAAAGATATGTAAAGTTTAAAAGTCTTAAACAATCTCGCTGATGATGTGCCGATAGGTTTTTACACATTTAGTAGGTTTGTTCGGGATATAAACCTAAATCTTTACTTACTTATTTCGTGGGGAACACTACTTGGATATATAGGTAACCCCTGGAATTTCGTTTGAAAGATCCCTTTTTCTGAGATACTAGGTCTTTATACTCAGTGATATCTGGGGTATTATCCCGGGACTTCTGATTTTGCGGAAGCAATGGCCTAGTCCCCGTATAATACTTTACGCTTGCTTGACATATAGCACCGCCCTCAGCATAAAAATGATGAAACATTGAAAAATGCTAATCATGTGCTGTTGTAAAAAAGATCCTCTAAAGGGGACCCACTTAAAGTCGAAGCCGTCATCTCTCTGCTGAACGGAAGTTCTGACCTGAGCTCTCACGGTCCTCGCATTTAACCCCTTACAGATATCATCTGTGGTATACTCACCTGTAAGACTGAATATTGGGATTTGGATACGGGAGTATATTCAAGAGGTGGGACACATGAATGAGTTTAAGTTCTTAATTCACCTAATTCATATCCTGGACAGATTGAAATTTGTGTGAAAATTTAAGTGGATCAGTATATCGACAATCTAAGCGAATTGTTTAATTCTGAGTATGAAATTAAAGTTTAACGGTACTTGTGACTTGTCGAATAGCTGATATGATTTCCTAACACGCTCACCGAAAATATGTTTGTAAATAGTTTACATTTACTGCATTTCATTTCTGTATTTCATTTCTAGTCTAGAAACTTTATTCAAAATCCAAAAAGATTTTACATTTCTGCTTTATTTTCCGACAAACCAAAGTGGAAAGTTGATCTTCAGATTCTAAGTTTGAAGCAGATGCAGGAAGTTTCTGAGCTGGAAGATGAGTTGGGAGTTTATCATATTAAATCTGTGAAATTGAAAAGTCAAAACAAGTTCATTAACTTGAGACATGTAAATTTCAGAAAATTATTTTGGAACTAGTTTGTAAAAAAATGTCAGTGTGATTTGTTTCAGATCAACCAAGGTCATTAAGTTGGACTTGGTAGACAAATTGAGTACTCAGGGTCATTAATTTGGACCTGGATACTTAAGTGGATTTCTAAATTTTGACAAAACCAACAAATAAAGTGAAATGGTAAGTGTAGATTGAAATTGTCATAATCATAAATATTATGTTAAGGTAGAGATTGTGCAGGTAACAAATTTGAATTTATGAAAGCAGCATAGCAAAATCCCAGTTAACTGATAGGGGGAGTCTTAAGACTTAAAAGTCAGATACAGTTCTTGGATCTACATTCAAGGGGGAGTTTGAAGGTTGTTAAAGATTCAGATTCTGTGATCCGTGCTAGCTGTTGATAGAAGAAAAGAAGAATTAAAGGATGCTTACTTTGTTAGATAAACTGGAAAGAGACCAAGACTAAAGACTCGACGCCGAAGACTTCGTCAACATCCAAGTGGGAGTCTGTTGGTGCATATATGTCTGTTAACTTTGTCTTTATCGAGTCTTATGTCTAGATAGGATAAACTAGCACACAGCAGGTTAAAATTAGGTTTTGAGTTTGTTTGAGTAATTTCGCTTGAAATGGACACTAACCATTTCAAACGAAATTAAACATTCTAATTTCGTTTGAAATGGGTCATGCCACTTTCAAGCGGAATTAACTCATCTATAAATAGGTGTGTTGCTGTGTCATTTGGCACGGAATTACTTTGAGATTTCAGAGCCGAGGTGCTGACAATTTCTCATTTAATCTGTAAAAAGCTTTGAAATCAGTAATAAAAGGATAATTAAGAAGGATCAAGCTGTTTTAACATCAATTTCACTGATTCCGCCTTTGTTAATGATGTATAACTCTTCTGATTGACTCGTTAGGGTCACACGACGATCCAATAAGACCTTTCTCCATCAATTAGGAATCTGATGCCGTCACTAAACACATTCCTTAAATTGTAGCCATTTGTTGAGTGTTTTTTTTGTGTCTAATCCACATATATTGCCCTTGATATTCTTGACTGTATATATCTTAAATGTCAACATATACACGTGTGATTTAGTTTACAAAGATTTTTCAATGCCGAGAACCTCGATCAGAGAGTAAAAAAGGCGTAAGGTTCACAATGGTGTAAAATTAAAATGGGATATACCGGGCTAGGATTCGAGTTACAGGAACAAGGGCCAAACCAACCACCCAAGAATGGAATCGTCGAGAGAAAACACTTGACAACCTACTAGAAGCAGCTTTTCTTGCCACCAGACCTTCCTCCATCAATTAGGAATCTGATGCCGTCACTAAACACATTCCTTAAATTGTAGCCATTTGTCTAGTGTTTTTTTTTTGGTGTCTAATCCGTATATATATCACCATTGCCCTTGATTTTCTTGGCTGTATATCTCTTAAATGTCAACATATAGACGTGTGATTTAGTTTACGAAGATTTTTCAATGCCGAGAACCTCGATCAGAGAGTAAAAAAGGCGTAAGGTTCACAATGGTGTAAAATTAAAATAGGATATACCGGGTTAGGATTCGAGTTACAGGAACAAAGGCCAAAACCAACTGCCCAAGAATGGAATCGTCGAGCGAAAACACCTGACAACCTCCTAGAAGCAGCTTTTCTTGCCACCAGACCTTTCTCCATCAATTAGGATTCTGATGCCGTCACTAAACACATTCCTTAAATTGTAGCCATTTGTTGAGTGTTTATTTTTTAGTGTCTAATCCTCATATATATCACCATTGCCCTTGATTTTCTTGACTGTATATCTCTTAAATGTCAACATATACACGTGTGATTTAGTTTACGAAGATTTTTCAATGCCGAGAACCTCGATCAGAGAGTAAAAAAGCGTAAGGTTCACAATGGTGTAAAATTAAAATGGGATATACCGGGCTAGCATTCGAGTTACAGGAACAAGGGCCAAACCAACCACCCAAGAATGGAATCGTCGAGCGAAAACACTTGACAACCTCCTGGAAGCAGCTTTTCTTGCCACCAGACCTTCCTCCATCAATTAGGAATCTGATACCGTCACTAAACACATTCCTTAAATTGTAGCCATTTGTCGAGTGTTTTTTTTGGTGTCTAATCCGAATATATATCACCATTGCCCTTGATTTTCTTTGCTGTATATCTCGTAAATGTCAACATATAGACGTGTGATTTAGTTTATGAAGATTTTTCAATGCCGAGAACCTCGATCAGAGAGTAAAAAAGGCGTAAGGTTCACAATGGTGTAAAATTAAAATGGGATATACCGGGCTAGGATTCGAGTTACTGGAACAAAGGCCAAACCAACTGCCCAAGAATGGAATCGTCGAGCGAAAACACCTGACAACCTCCTAGAAGCAGCTTTTCTTGCCACCAGACCTTTCACCATCAATTAGGAATCTGATGCCGTCCCTAAACACATTCCTTAAATTGTAGCCATTTGTTGAGTGTTTATTTTTTAGTGTCTAATCCTCATATATATCACCATTGCCCTTGATTTTCTTGACTGTATATCTCTTAAATGTCAACATATACACGTGTGATTTAGTTTACGAAGATTTTTATATGCCGAGAACCTCGATCAGAGAGTAAAAATGGCGTAAGGTTCACAATGGTGTAAAATTAAAATGGGATATACCGTGCTAGGATTCGAGTTACAGGAACAAGGGCCAAACCAAACAACCAAGAATGGAATCGTCGAGCGAAAACACTTGACAACCTCCTAGAAGCAGCTTTTCTTGCCACCAGACCTGTCTCCATCAATTAGGAATCTGATGCCGTCACTAAAGACATTCCTTAAATCGTAGCCATTTGTTGAGTGTTTTTTTTTTGGAGTCTAATCCGCATATATATCACCATTGCCCGTGATTTTCTTGACTGTATATCTCTTAAATGTCAACATATACACGTGTGATTTAGTTTACGAAGATTTTTCAATACCGAGAACCTCGATCAGAGAGTAAAAAAGGCGTAAGGTTCACAATTGTGTAAAATTAAAATGGGATATACCGGGCTAGGATTCGAGTTACAGGAACAAAGGCCAAACCAACCGCCCAAGAATGGAATCGTCGAGCGAAAACACTTGACAACCTCCTAGAAGCTGCTTTTCTTGCCACCAGACCTTTCTCCATCAATTAGGAATCTGATGCCATCAATAAACACATTCCTTAAATTGTAGCCATTTTTTAGTGTTTATTTTTTGGTGTCTAATCCGCATATATATCACCATTGCCCTTGATTTTCTTGACTGTATATCTCTTAAATGTCAACATATACACGTGTGATTTAGTTTACGAAGATTTTTCAATGTCGAGAATCTCGATCAGAGAGTAAAAAAAGCGTAAGGTTCACAATGGTGTAAAATTAAAATGGGATATACCGTGCTAGGATTCGAGTTACAGGAACAAAGGCCAAACCAACCACCCAAGAATGGAATCGTCTCGCGAAAACACTTGACAACCTCCTAGAAGCAGCTTTTCTTGCCACTAGACCTTTCTCCATCAATTAGGAATCTGATGCCCTCACTAAACACATTCCTTAAATTGTAGCCATTTGATGAGTGTTTTTTTTGGTGTCTAATCCGCATGTATATCACCACTGCCCTTGATTTTCTTGACTGTATATCCCTTAAATGTCAACATATACACGTGTGATTTAGTTTACGAAGATTTTTCAATTCCAAGAACCTCGATCAGAGAGTAAAAAAGGCGTAAGGTTCACAATGGTGTAAAATTAAAATGGGATATACCGGGCTAGGATTCGAGTTACAGGAACAAGGGCCAAACCAACCACCTAAGAATGGAATCGTCGAGCGAAAACACTTGACAACATCCTAGAAGCAACTTTTCTTGCCACCAGACCTTTCTCCATCAATTAGGAATCTGATGCATTCACTAAACACATTCCTTAAATTGTAGCCACTTGTTGAGTGTTTTTTTTTGGTATCTAATCCGCATATATATCACCATTGCCCTTGATTTTCTTGACTGTATATGTCTTAAATGTCAACATCTACACATGGGATTTAGTTTACGAAGATTTTTCAATGCCGAGAACCTCATTCAGAGAGTAAAAATGGCGTAAGGTTCACAATGGTGTAAAATTAAAATGGGATATACCTGGCTAGGATTCGAGTTACAGGAACAAGGGCCAAACCAAACACCCAAGAATGGAATCGTTGAGCGAAAACACTTGACAACCTCCTAGAAGCAGCTTTTCTGCAACCAGACCTTTCTCCATCAATTAGGAATCTGATGCCGTCACTAAACACATTCCTTAAATTGTAGCCATTTGTTGAGTGTTTTTTTTGGTGTCTAATCCGATATATATCACCGTTGCCCTTGATTTTCTTGACTGTATATCTCTTAAATGTCAACATATACACGTGTGATTTAGTTTACGAAGATTTTTCAATGCCGAGACCTTCGATCAGAGAGTAAAAAAGGCGTAAGGTTCACAATGGTGTAAAATTAAAATGGGATATACCGGGCAAGGATTCGAGTTACAAGAACAAGGGTTAAACTAACCACCCAAGAATGGAATCGTTGAGTGAAAACACTTGACAACCTCCTAGAAGCAGCTTTTCTTACCACCAGACCTTTCTCCATCAATTAGGAATCTAATGCCGTCACTAAACACATTCCTTAAATTGTAGCCATTTGTTGAGTATTTTTTTTGGTGTCTAATTTGCATATATATCACCATTGCCCTTGATTTTCTTGACTGTATATCTCTTAAATGTCAACATATACACGTGTGATTTAGTTTACGAATATTTTTCAATGCCAAGAACCTTGATCAGTGAGTAAAAAAGGCGTAAGGTTCACAATGGTGTAAAATAAAAATAAGATATACCGGGCTAGGATTCGAGTTACAGGAACAAGGGACAAACCAACCACCCAAGAATGGAATCGTCGAGCGAAAACACTTGACAACCTCCTAGAAGCAGCTTTTCTTGCCACCAGACCTTTCTCCATCAATTAGGAATCTGATGCCGTCACTAAACACATTCCTTAAATTGTAACCATTTGTTGAGTGTTTTTTTTTTTTGGAGTCTAATCCGCATATATATCACCATTGCCCTCATATACACGTGTCATTTAGTTTACGAAGATTTTTCGATGCCGACAAACTCGATCAGAGAGTAAGAAAGGCGTAAGGTTCACAATGGTGTAAAATTAAAATTCGATATACCGGGCTAGGATTCGAGTTACAGGAACAAGGGCCATACCAACCACCCAAGAATGTAATCATCGAGCGAAAACACTTGACAACCTCCTAGAAGCAGCTTTTCTTGCCACCAGACCTATCTCTATCAATTAGGAATCCGATGCCGTCGCTAAACATATTCCTTAAATTGTAGCCATTTGTTGAGTGTTTTTTTATTTTTTGTGTCTAATCCGCATATATATCACCATTGCCCTTGATTTTCTTGACTGTATATCTCTTAAATGCCAACATATACACGTGTGATTTAGTTTACGAAGATTTTTCAATGCCGAGAACCTCGATCAGAGAGTAAAAAAGGCGTAAGGTTCACAATGGTGTAAAATAAAGATGGGATATACCGGGCTTGGATTCGAGTTACAGGAACAAGGGCCAAACCAACCACCCAAGAATGGAATCGTCGAGCGAAAACACTTGACAACCTCCTAGAAGCAGCTTTTCTTGCCACCAGACCTTTCTCCATTAATTTGGAAATTGATGCCGTCACTAAAGACATTCCTTAAATTGTAGCCATTTGTTGAGTGTTTTTTTTTTTGGTGTCTAATCCGCATATATATCACCATTGCCCTTGATTTTCTTGACTGTATATCTCTTAAATGTCAACATATACACGTGTGATTTAGTTTACGAAGATTTTTCAATGCCGAGAACCTCGACCAGAGAGTAAAAAAGGCGTAAGGTTCACAATGGTGTAAAATTAAAATGGGATATACCGGGCTAGGATTCGAGTTACAGGAACAAGGGCAAAATCAACCACCCAAGAATGGAATCGTCGAGCGAAAACACTTCACAACCTCCTATAAGCAGCTTTTCTTGCCACCAGACCTTTCTCCATCAATTAGGAATCTGATGTCGTCACTAAAAGATTCCATAAATTGTAGCCATTGGTTGAGTTTTTTTTTTTTGGTGTCTAATCCACATATATATCACCATTGCCCTTGATTTTCTTGACTGTATAACTCTTAAATGTCAACATATACACGTGTGATTTAGTTTATGAAGATTTTTCAATGCCGAGAACATCGATCAGAGAGTAAAAAAGGTGTAAGGTTCACAATGGTGTAAAATTAAAATGGGATATACCGGGCTAGGATTCGAGTTACAGGAACAAGTTCCAAACCAACCACCCAAGAATGGAATCGTCGAACGAAAACACTTGACAACCTCCTAGAAGCAGCTTTTCTTGCCCCAAGACCTTTCTCCATCAATTAGGAATCTGATGCCGTCACTAAACAGATTTCTTAAATTGTAGCCATTTGTTGAGTGTTTTTTTTTTTTTGTGTCTAATCCGCATATATATAACCATTGCCCTTGATTTTCTTGACTGTAAATCTCTTAAATGTCAACATATACACGTGTGATTTAGTTTATGTAGATTTTTCAATGCCGAGATCCTGGATCAGAGAGTAAAAAAGGCGTAAGGTTCACATTGGTGTAAAATTAAAATGGGATATATCGGGCTTGGATTCGACTTACAGGAACAAGGGCCAAACCAACCACCCAAGACTGGAATCGTCGAGCGAAAACACTTGACAACCTCCTAGAAGCAGCTTTTCCCACAACTAGACCTTTCTCCATCAATTAGGAATCTGATGCCGTCGCTAAATATATTCCTTAAATTGTAGCCATTTGTTGAGTGTATTTTTTTTTTGGTGTCTAATCCGCATATATATCACCATTGCCCTTGATTTTCTTGACTGTATATCTCTTAAATGTCAACATATACACGTGTGATTTAGTTTACGAAGATTTTTCAATGCCGAGAACCTCGACCAGAGAGTAAAAAAGGCGTAAGGTTCACAATGGTGTAAAATTAAAATATGATATACCGGGCTAGGATTCGAGTTACAGTAACAAGGGTTAAACCAACCACCCAAGAATGGAATCGTTGAGCGAAAAAACTTGACAACCTCCTAGAAGCAGCTTTTCTTGCCACCGGACCTTTCTCCATCAATTAGGAATCTGATGCCGTCACTAAACACATTCCTTAAATTGTAGCCATTTGTTGAGTATTTTTTTTGGTGCCTAATCCGCATATATATCACCGTTGCCCTCATATACACGTGTGATTTAGTTTACGAAGATTTTTCGATGCCGACAAACTCGATCAGAGAGTAAAAAGGTCTATGGTTCACAATGGTGTAAAATTAAAATGCGATATACCGAGCTAGGATTCGAGTTACAGGAACAAGGGCCATACCAACCACCCAAGAATGGAATCATCGAGCGAAAACACTTGACAACCTCCTAGAAGCAGCTTTTCTTGCCACCAGACCTTTCTCCATCAATTAGGAATCTGATGCCGTCGCTAAACACATTCCTTAAATTATAGCCATTTGTTGAGTGTTTTTTTTGGTGTCTAATCCGCATATATATCACCATTGCCCTTGATTTTCTTGACTGTATATCTCTTAAATGCCAACATATACACGTGTGATTTAGTTTTCGAAGATTTTTCAATGCCGAGAACCTCGATCAAAGAGTAAAAAAGGCGTAAGGTTCACAATGGTGTAAAATAAAAATGGGATATACCGGGCTAGGATTCGATTTACAGGAACAAGGGCCAAACCAACCACCCAAGAATGGAATCGTCGAGCGAAAACACTTGACAACCTCCTAGAAGCAGCTTTTCTTGCCACCAGACCTTTCTCCATCAATTAGTAATCTGATGCCGTTACTAAACACATTCCTTAAATTGTAGCCATTTGTTGAATGTTTTTTTTGGTGTCTAATCCGCATATATATCACCATTGCCCTTGATTTTCTTGACTGTATATTTATTAAATGTCAACATATACACGTGTGATTTAGTTTACGAAGATTTTTCAATGCCGAGAACCTCGATCAGAGAGTAAAAAAGCGTAAGGTTCACAATGGTGTAAAATTAAAATGGGATATACCGGGCTAGGATTCGAGTTAAAGGAACAAGGGCCAAACCAACCACCCAAGAATGGAATCGTCGAGCGAAAACACTTGACAACCTCCTAAAAGCAGCTTTTCTTGCCACCAGACCTTCCTCCATCAATTAGGAATCTGATACCGTCACTAAACACATTTCTTAAATTGTAGCCATTTGTCGAGTGTTTTTTTTTGGTGTCTAATCCGAATATATATCACCATTGCCCTTGATTTTCTTTGCTGTATATCTCTTAAATGTCAACATATAGACGTGTGATTTAGTTTACGAAGATTTTTCAATGCCGAGAACCTCGATCAGAGAGTAAAAAAGGCGTAAGGTTCACAATGGTGTAAAATTAAAATGGGTTATACCGGGCTAGGATTCGAGTTATAGGAACAAAGGCCAAACCAACTGCCCAAGAATGGAATCGTCGAGCGAAAACACCTGACAACCTCCTAGAAGCAGCTTTTCTTCCTACCAGACCTTTCACATCAGTTAGGAATCCGATGCCGTCACTAAACACATTCCTTAAATTGTAGCCACTTGTTGAGTGTTTATTTTTTAGTGTCTAATCCTCATATATATCACCATTGCCCTTGATTTTCTTGACTGTATATCTCTTAAATGTCAACATATACACGTGTGATTTAGTTTACGAAGATTTTTCAATGCCGAGAACCTCGATCAGAGAGTAAAAATTGCGTAATGTTCACAATGGTGTAAAATTAAAATGGGATATACCGTGCTAGGATTCGAGTTACAGGAACAAGGGCCAAACCAAACAACCAAGAATGGAATCGTCGAGCGAAAACACTTGACAACCTCCTAGAAGCAGCTTTTCTTGCCACCAGACCTGTCTCCATCAATTAGGAATCTGATGCCGTCACTAAAGACATTCCTTAAATTGTAGCCATTTGTTGAGTGTTTTTTTTTGGAGTCTAATCCGCATATATATCACCATTGCCCTTGATTTTCTTGACTGTATATCTCTTAAATGTCAACATATACACGTGTGATTTAGTTTACGAAGATTTTTCAATGCCGAGAACCTCGATCAGAGAGTAAAAAAGGCGTAAGGTTCACAATTGTGTAAAATTAAAATGGGATATACCGGGCTAGGATTCGAGTTACAGGAACAAAGGCCAAACCAACCGCCCAAGAATGGAATCGTCGAGCGAAAACACTCGACAACGTCCTAGAAGCTGATTTTCTTGCCACCAGACCTTTCTCCATCAATTAGGAATCTGATGCCGTCACTAAACACATTCCTTAAATTGTAGCCATTTTTTAGGGTTTATTTTTTGGTGTCTAATCCGCATATATATCACCATTGCCCTTGATTTTCTTGACTGTATATCTCTTAAATGTCAACATATACACCTATGATTTAGTTTACGAAGATTTTTCAATGCCGAGAACCTCGATCAGAGAGTAAAAAAAGCGTAAGGTTCACAATGGTGTAAAATTAAAATGGGATATACCGTGCTAGGATTCGAGTAACAGGAACAAAGGCCAAACCAACCACCCAAGAATGGAATCGTCTCGCGAAAACACTTGACAACCTCCTAGAAGCAGCTTTTCTTGCCACTAGACCTTTCTCCATCAATTAGGAATCTGATGCCATCACTAAACACATTCCTTAAATTGTAGCCATTTGATGAGTGTTTTTTTTGGTGTCTAATCCGCATGTATATCACCACTGCCCTTGATTTTCTTGACTGTATATCTCTTAAATGTCAACATATACACGTGTGATTTAGTTTACGAAGATTTTTCAATGCCAAGAACCTCGATCAGAGAGTAAAAAAGGCGTAAGGTTCACAATGGTGTAAAATTAAAATGGGATATACCGGGCTAGGATTCGAGTTACAGGAACAAGGGCCAAACCAACCACCTAAGAATGGAATCGTCGAGCGAAAACACTTGACAACCTCCTAGAAGCACCTTTTCTTGCCACCAGACCTTTCTCCATTAATTAGGAATCTGATGCATTCACTAAAAACATTCCTTAAATTGTAGCCACTTGTTGAGTGTTTTTTTTTGGTGTCTAATCCGCATATATATCACCATTGCCCTTGATTTTCTTGACTGTATATCTATTAAATGTCAACATATACACGTGTGATTTAGTTTACGAAGATTTTTCAATGCCGAGAACCTCGATCAGAGAGTAAAAAAGCGTAAGGTTCACAATGGTGTAAAATTAAAATGGGATATACCGGGCTAGGATTCGAGTTACAGGAACAAGGGCCAAACCAACCACCCAAGAATGGAATCGTCGAGCGAAAACACTTGACAACCTCCTAGAAGCAGCTTTTCTTGCCACCAGACCTTCCTCCATCAATTAGGAATCTGATACCGTCACTAAACACATTCCTTAAATTGTAGCCATTTGTCGAGTGTTTTTTTTTGGTGTCTAATCCGAATATATATCACCATTGCCCTTGATTTTCTTTGCTGTATATCTCTTAAATGTCAGCATATAGACGTGTGATTTAGTTTACGAAGATTTTTCAATGCCGAGAACCTCGATCAGAGAGTAAAAAAGGCGTAAGGTTCACAATGGTGTAAAATTAAAATGGGACATACCGGGCTAGGATTCGAGTTACAGGAACAAAGGCCAAACCAACTGCCCAAGAATGGAATCGTCGAGCGAAAACACCTGACAACCTCCTAGAAGCAGCTTTTCTTGCTACCAGACCTTTCACCATCAGTTAGGAATCTGATGCCGTCACTAAACACATTCCTTAAATTGTAGCCACTTGTTGAGTGTTTATTTTTTAGTGTCTAATCCTCATATATATCACAATTGCCCTTGATTTTCTTGACTGTATATCTCTTAAATGTCAACATATACACGTGTGATTTAGTTTACGAAGATTTTTCAATGCCGAGAACCTCGATCAGAGAGTAAAAATGGCGTAAGGTTCACAATGGTGTAAAATTAAAATGGGATATACCGTGCTAGGATTCGAGTTACAGGAACAAGGGCCAAACCAAACAACCAAGAATGGAATCGTCGAGCGAAAACACTTGACAACCTCCTAGAAGCAGCTTTTCTTGCCACCAGACCTGTCTCCATCAATTAGGAATCTGATGCCGTCACTAAAGACATTCCTTAAATTGTAGCCATTTGTTGAGTGTTTTTTTTTTGGAGTCTAATCCGATATATATCACCGTTGCCCTTGATTTTCTTGACTGTATATCTCTTAAATGTCAACATATACACGTGTGATTTAGTTTACGAAGATTTTTCAACGCCGAGGAGGCCTTCGATCAGAGAGTAAAAAAGGCGTAAGGTTCACAATGGTGTAAAATTAAAAAGGGATATACCGGGCTAGGATTCGAGTTACAGGAACAAGGGTTAAACTAACCACCCAAGAATGGAATCATTGAGTGAAAACACTTGACAACCTTCTAGAAGCAGCTTTTCTTGCCACCAGACCTTTCTCCATCAATTAGGAATCTGATGCCGTCACTAAACACATTCCTTAAATTGTAGCCATTTGTTGAGTATTTTTTTTGGTGTCTAATTTGCATATATATCACCATTGCCCTTGATTTTCTTGACTGTATATCTCTTAAATGTCAACATATACACGTGTGATTTAGTTTACGAAGATTTTTCAATGCCAAGATCCTCGATCAGTGAGTAAAAAAGGCGTAAGGTTCACAATGGTGTAAAATAAAAATAAGATATACCGGGCTAGGATTCGAGTTACAGGAACAAGGGACAAACCAACCACCCAAGAATGGAATCGTCGAGCGAAAACACTTGACAACCTCCTAGAAGCAGCTTTTCTTGCCACCAGACCTTTCTCCATCAATTAGGAATCGGATGCCGTCACTAAACACTTTCCTTAAATTGTAACCATTTGTTGAGTGTTTTTTTTTTTGGAGTCTAATCCGCATATATATCACCATTGCCCTCATATACACGTGTGATTTAGTTTACGAAGATTTTTCGATGCCAACAAACTCGATCAGAGAGTAAAACAGGCGTAAGGTTCACAATGGTGTAAAATTAAAATGCGATATACCGGGCTAGGATTCGAGTTACAGGAACAAGGGCCATACCAACCACCCAAGAATGGAATCATCGAGCGAAAATACTTGACAACCTCCTAGAAGCAGCTTTTCTTGCCCCCAGACCTTTCTCCATCAATTAGGAATCTGATGCCGTCAATAAACACATTCCTTAAATTGTAGCCATTTGTTGAGTTTTTTTTTTTGGTGTCTAATCCGCATATATATCACCATTGCCCTTAATTTTCTTGACTGTATATCTCTTAAATGTCAACATATACACGTATGATTTAGTTTACGAAGATTTTTCAATGCCGAGAACCTCGATCAGAGAGTAAAAAAGGCGTAAGGTTCACAATGGTGTAAAATTAAAATGGGATATACCGGGCTAGGATTCGAGTTACAGGAACTAGGGTCAAACCAACCACCTAAGAATGGAATCGTTGAGCGAAAACACTTGACAACCTCCAAGAAGCAGCTTTTCTTGCCACCAGACCTTTCTCCATCAATTTGGAATCTGATGCCGTCACTAAACACATTCCTTAAATTGTAGCAATTTGTTGAGTGTTTTGTTTTTTGGTGTCTAATCCTTATATATATCACCATTGCCCTTGATTTTCTTAACTGTATATCTCTTAAATGTCAACATATACACATGTGATTTAGTTTACGAAGATTTTTCAATGCCGAGAACCTCGATCAGAGAGTAAAAAAGGCGTAAGGTACACAATGGTGTAAAATTAAAATGGGATATACCGGGCTAGGATTCGAGTTACAGGAACAAGAGACAAACCAACCACCCAAGAATGGAATCGTCGAGCGAAAACACTTCACAACCTCCTAGAAGCAGCTTTTCTTGCCACCAGACCTTTCTCCATCAATTAGGAATCTGATGCCGTCACTAAACACATTCCTTAAATTGTAGCCATTTGTTGAGTGTTTTTTTTTTTTGTGTCTAATCTGCTTATACATAACCATTGCCCTTGATTTTCTTGACTGTGTATCTCTTAAATGTCAACATATACACGTGTGATTTACTTTACGAAGATTTTTCAATGCCGAGATCCTCGATCAGAGAGTAAAAAAGGGGTAAGGTTCACAATGGTGTAAAATTAAAATGGGATATACCGGGCTAGGATTCGATTTACATGTACAAGGGCCAAACCAACCACCCAAGAATGGAATCGTCGATTGAAAAAACTTGACAACCTCTTAAAAGCAGTTTTTCTTGCCACCAGACCTTTTTCCATCAATTAGTAATCTGATGCCGTCACTAAACACATTCCTTAAATTGTAGCCATTTGTTGAGTGTTTTTTTTTTTTGGTGTCTAATCCTCATATATATCACCATTGCCCTTGATTTTCTTTACTGTATATCTCTTAAATGTCAACATATACACGTGTGATTTAGTTTACGAAGATTTTTCAATGCCGAGAACCTCGATCAGAGAGTAAAAAAGGCGTATGGTTCACAACGGAGTAAAATTAAAATGGGATATACCGGGCTAGGATTCGAGTTACACGAACAAGGGCCAAACCAACCACCCATGAATGGAAACTTCGAGCGAAAACACTTGACAACCTCCTAGAAGCAGCTTTTCTTGCCACCAGACCTTTCTCCATCAATTAGGAATCTGATGCCGTCACTAAACAAATTCCTTAAATTGTAACCATTTGTTGAGTTTTTTTTTGGGTGTCTAATCCGCATATATATAACCATTTCCCTTGATTTTCTTCACGGTATATCTCTTAAATATCAACATATACACGTGTGATTAAGTTTTCAAAGATTTTTAAATGCCGAGAACCTCGACAGAGATTAAAAAAGGAGTCAGGTTCACAATGGTGTAAAATTAAAATGGGATATATCGGGCTAGAATTCGAGTTACAGGAACAAGGGCCAAACCAACCACCCAAGAATGGAATCGTCGAGCGAAAACACTTGACAAACTCCTAGAAGCAGCTTTTCTAGCGACCAGACCTTTCTCCATCAATTAGGAATTTGATGCCGTCACTAAACACATTCCTTAAATTGTAGCCATTTGTTGAGTGTTTTTTTGGGTCTAATCGGCATATATATCACCATTGCCCTTGATTTTCTTGACTGTGTATCTCTTAAATGTCAACATATACACGTGTGACTTAATTTACGAAGATTTTTCAATGTCGAGAACCTCGATCAGAGAATAAAAAAGGCGGAAGGTTCACAATGGTGTAAAATTAAAATGGGATATACCGGGCTAGGATTCGAGTTACAGGAACAAGGGCCAAACCAACCACCCAAGAATGGAATCGTCGAGCGAAAACACTTGACAACCTCCTAGAAGCAGCTTTTCTTGCCACCAGACCTTTCTCCATCAATTAGGAATCTGATGCCGTCACTAAACACATTCCTTAAATTGTAGCCATTTGTTGAGTTTTTTTTTTGGTGTCTAATCCGCATATATATATCACCATTGCCCTTGATTTTCTTGACTGTATATCTCTTAAATGTCAACATATACACGTGTGATTTAGTTTACGAAGATTTTTCAATGCTGAGAACCTCGATCAGAGAGTAAAAAAGGCGTAAGGTTCACAATGGTGTAAAATTAAAATGGGTTATACCGGGCTAGAATTCGAGTTACAGGAACAAGGGCCAAACAAACCACCCAAGAATGGAATCGTCGAGCGAAAACACTTGACAACCTCCTAGAAGCAGCTTTTCTTGCCACCAGACATTTCTCCATCAATTAGGAATCTAATGCCATCACTAAACACATTCCTTAAATTGTAGCCATTTGTTGCGTGTTTTTTTTTTGGTCTAATCCGCATATATATCACCATTGCCCTTGATTTTCTTGACCGTATATCTCTTAAATGTCAACATATACACGTGTGATTTAATTTACGAAGATTTTTCAATGCCGAGAACCTAGATCAGAGAATAAAAAAGGCGTAAGGTTCACAATGGTGTAAAACTAAAATGGGATATTCCGGGCTAGGATTCGAGTTACAGGAACAAGGGCCAAACCAACCACCCAAGATTGGAATCGTCGAGCGAAAACACATGACAACCTCCTAGAAGCAGCATTTCTTGCCACCAGACCTTTCTCCATCAATTAGGAATCTGATGCCGTCACTAAACACATTCCTTAAATTGTAGCCATTTGTTGAGTGTTTTTTTTGTGTCTAATTCGCATATATATCACCATTGCCCTTGATTTTCTTGACTATATAACTCTTAAATGTCAACATACACACGTGTGATTTAGTTTACCATGATTTTTCAATGCCGAGAACCTCGATCAGAGAGTAAAAAAGGCGTAAGGTTCACAATGGTGTAAAATTAATATGGGATATACCGGGCTACGATTCGAGTTACAGGAACAAGGGCCAAACCAACCACCCAAGAATGGAATGGTTGAGCGAAAACACTTGACAACCTCCTAGAAGCAGCTTTTCTTGCCACCAGACCTTTCTCCATCAATTAGGAATCTGATGCCGTCACAAAACACATTCCTTAAATTGTAGCCATTTGTTGAGTTTTTTTTTTTGGTGTCTAATCCGCATATATATCACCATTGCCCTTGATTTTCTTGACTGTATATCTCTTAAATGTCAACATATACACGTGTGATTTAGTTTATGAAGATTTTTCAATGCCAAGAACCTCGATCAGAGAGTAAAAAAGGCGTAAGGTTCACAATGGTGTAAAATTAAAATGGGATATACCGGGCTAGGATTCGAGTTACAGGAACAAGGGCCAAACCAACCACCCAAGAATGGAATCATCGAGCGAAAACACTTGACAACCTCCTAGAAGCAGCTTTTCTTGCCACCAGACCTTTCTCCATCAATTAGGAATCTGATGCCGTCAGTAAACACATTCCTTAAATTGTAGCCATTTGTTGAGTGTTTTTTTTTTTTTGTGTCTAATCCGCATATATATAACCATTGCCCTTGATTTTCTTGATTGTATATCTCTTAAATGTCAACATATACACGGGTGATTTAGTTTACGAAGATTTTTCAATGTCGAGATCCTCAATCAGAGAGTAAAAAAGGCGTAAGGTTCACAATGGTGTAAAATTAAAATGGGATATACCGGGCTAGGATTCGAGTTACAGGTAGAAGGGCCAAACCAACCACCCAAGAATGGAATCGTCGAGCGAAAACACTTGACAACCTCCTAGAAGCAGCTTTTCTTGCCACCAGACCTTTCTCCATCAATTGGGAATCTGATGCCGTCACTAAACACAATCCTTAAATTGCAGCCATTTGCTAAGTGTTTTTTTTTTGTGTGTCTAATCCGCATATATATCACCATTGCCCTTGATTTTCTTGACTGTATATCTCTTAAATGTCAACAAATACACGTGTGATTTAGTTTACGAAGATTTTTCAATGCCGAGAACCTCGATCAGAGAGTAAAGAAGGCGTAAGGTTCACAATGGTGTAAAATTAAAATGGGATATACCGGGCTAGGATTTGAGTTACAGGAACAAGGGCCAAACCAACCACCCAAGAATGGAATCTTCGAGCGAAGACACTTGACAACCTTCTAGAAGCAGCTTTTCGTGCCACCAGACCTTTCTCCATCAATTAGGAATCTGACGCCGTGACTAAACACATTCCTTAAATTGTTGCCATTTGTTGAGTGTTTTTTTTGGTGTCTACAACAGCAGCAATCTCAGCCGCAACAACAACAGAGGCAGCAACCCCAGCAGAATTGGGGCAACAATAGGGGATGCTATCAGTGCGGCAGTGAAGGGCATTTCAAGAAAAATTGCCCACAATTGAACCAGAATGCCAACAACAACAATGGGGGTAATCGCAAGAACAACAATGGGGGAACAACAATGGGAATAATGGTGGTAATGGCGCTCACGGTAGGGCGTTCACTATTGGGGCAGGCGATGCAAGGAACGATGGCAACGTCGTGACCGGTACGTTCTCTGTTAATGGTATTATTGCTTCTGTGTTATTCGACTCTGATGCCGACTGGAGTTATGTATCTTTGGGATTTAGTCGTCAGCTAGGGTTGACTCCTACTCCTCTTGTAAGCAAGCATGTAGTAGAATTAGCTGATGGCAAGTCGATAGAAGCCACACACGTATTCTTAGGGTGTAAACTCGATCTTCTAGGTCAAGTGTTTGACATTGACCTTCTTCCTATCACTCTTGGTAGTTTTGATATAGTCATTGGTATGGATTGGTTATCCAAACATGGAGCATACATACTTTGCAAGGAGAAGATCGTGCGTGTACCTCTCCCTAACGGGGAATCATTGTCTGTCCAGGGCCATCAAAGCGGTGCAACCGTCAACATCATTTCATCTATGAAAGCCCAGAAGTGTTTACGTAAGGGGTACCCTGCTATTCTTGCACTTATTACCGATACTCGGCCTGAAGAGAAGAATATCGATGATTTTCCAGTCGTACGGGAGTTTCCTGACGTTTTTCCTGAGGAACTACCTGGATTACCTCCTCACCGTCAAGTGGAACTTCAGATTGATCTTGCACCCGGAGCGGCTCCAGTTGCTCGAGCTCCTTATCGTTTAGCACCTGGAGAGTTACAGGAGTTGTCTAATTAACTACAAGAGTTATTGGACATGGGTTTTATTCGACCCAGTTCTTCGCCTTGGGGAGCCCCAGTTTTGTTTGTAAAGAAGAAGGACGGGTCCTTTCGTATGTCTATTGACTATCGAGAGCTCAAGAAAGTGACTGTCAAGAATCGTTATCCTCTGCCACGTATCGACAACTTATTCGACCAGTTGCAAGGGTCCAGTTTCTACTCGAAGATCGACTTAAGATCGGGCTATCACCAGATGAGGGTCTGAGAAGAGGATGTTCCTAAAACAGCTTTTCGCACGTGGTATGGTCATTACGAGTTTCTGGTTATGTCATTCGGGTTAACTAACGCAACAGTGGTATTTATGGATCTCATGAACCGCGTATGTAAACCTTACCTTGACGATTTTGTCATCGTGTTCATCGATGACATTCTGATCTATTCTAAGAGCAGAAGCGAAGTTTTCTAAGTGTGACTTCTAGATTCGAGAAGTACACTTCCTTGGCCACATTGTGAACGAATCAGGGATACACGTGGATCCTGCTAAGGTGGATGCTATCAAGAATTGGGCGGCACCAAAGAATCCTTTGGAGGTGCGACAATTTCTTGGTCTCGCTGGGTATTATCGAAGATTTATAAAATAATTCTCGAAGATCGCTCAACCTCTTACCTCGTTGACACAGAAAGGTGTCGTATACTCCTGGGGAACGAAACAAGAAGAGGCTTTCCAGTTGTCAAAGCAGAAACTTTGCAGTGCACCAATTTTGTCTCTACCTGAAGGTACCGAGGATTTTGTGGTTTATTGTGATGCTTCCATTCAGGGTCTTGGTTGCGTGCTGATGCAACGCAACAATGTGATAGCTTATGCTTCTCGACAACTGAAGGTTCATGAGAGGAATTATACGACACATGACTTACAGTTGGGAGCCATGGTGTTTGCGCTCAAAATCTGGAGGCATTACCTGTATGGTACTAAATGCACTATTTATACCGACCACAGGAGCCTTCAGCATATTTTCGACCAGAAGGATTTGAATATGCGACAGCGTCGCTGGGTAGAACTTTTATACGATTATGATTGTGCAATCAAGTACCATCCGGGTAAGGCTAATGTTGTAGCTGATGCTCTTAGTAGAAAGGAATCGAAACCCAAACGTGTTCGCACCTTGCAGCTCACCATTCATTCTAATTTGCCTGACCAGATTCGTTCTGCACAAACCGAAGCGTTAAAAGAGGAAAACATTGAAGCAGAATACTTAAGGGGCATGGAAAAACGACTTGTAAAGAGATCAGATAGTATTCTCTACTTCATGGAGCATGTATGGATCCCTCTATTTGGAAATCTTAGAGAACTGGTGATGGATGAAGCACACAAGTCTCGATACTCTGTTCACCTGGGTTCGGATAAGATGTATCAGGATTTCAGAGTCATGTATTGGTGGCCGAAAATGAAAGCTCACATCGCGACGTATGTTAGTAAATGCTTGACGTGTTCAAAAGTCAAGGTGGAATACCAGAAACCGTCTGGATTACTTCAGCAACCAGAAATACCCGTGTGGAAATGGGAGCAGATAGCAATGGATTTTGTCACGGGCTTACCAAGAACTCAAAATGGAAACGATACAATTTGGGTGATCGTTGATCGTCTCACAAAGTCAGCACACTTTCTAGCAATCAAGGAAACAGATAAGTTCTCGTAGTTAGCTGCTGTCTACCTTAAGGAAGTGGTTTTTAGGCACGGAGTGCCGACTTCTATTATCTCTGACCGTGACCCGCGTTTCATTTCGGATTTGTGGCAGTCGATGCACAAATCATTTGGCTCGTGTCTCGATATGAGCACTGCTTATCAACCGCAGATGGATGGTCAAAGTGAGCGAACCATCCAGACACTTGAGGATATGTGACGAGCATGCGTGATTGATTTTGGCAAGGGTTGGGAGAAACACTTGCCGCTGATAGAGTTTTCTTACAACAACAGCTACCATACCAACATTCAGGCACCTCCATTCGAAGCATTATACGAACGGAAATGTCGTTCACCTCTCTGTTGGGCTGAGGTGGGTGACAGTCAGGCCATCGGCCCAGAACTTGTACTTGAAACCTCCGAGAAAATTTTTCAGATCAGGAATCGTATGGCGGCAGCGTGTGATCGTCAGAAAAGCTATGTCGATAAGCGTAGAAAACCGTTGGAGTTCGCAGTTAATGATCGTGTTATGTTGAAGTTCTCACCCTTGAAGGGTGTGGTGCGTTTTGGAAAACGCGGCAAGCTAAACCCTCTTTATGTAGGGCCATTCAAAATTCTGGAGCGGATTGGTAAAGTGGCCTACAAGTTAGAGTTACCTACTGAGTTAGGTAATGTCCATGATGTCTTCCATGTCTCTCAGCTAAAGAAGTGTTTGTCCAATGAAACACTTGTGGTACCGTTTCAAGAGCTAAAGATTGACGACGAGTTGTAGTTTATCGAAGAACCAATAGAAATTATGGACCGGGAGGTCAAGGTCCGTAAGCATAGCCGAATTCCAATCGTGAGGGTTCGTTGGAACTCAAGACGTGGACCGGAGTTCACATGGGAACGCGAGGATCAGATGAAGCTCAGGTACCCACATTTATTCCCAGAGGACAAGTCCAAGTCTGGCAGATCCAAGTCTCACACAACCAGTGAATTTCGGGACGAAATTCCCATTCAAGTTGGGGATGATGTGGCACCCGCGGAAAATCCACAGTCATCCTGACCTAGCACTGTATTGCTCGTTAAATTTTGGGATGAATTTTTTTTCAAGTTGGGGATGATGTGACAACCCGGGATTTCCAAGACCTTTCCATTACGTGTCATCTGTTCTATATTTCGTTGCACGTTGTATCATGAATATTACTTTAGAATGATTTCAATATTTCTTGTGTGGTGGTTTAGTAATTAAACATTTAATAAAATCTTTAATGGCATAAACCTTCTCTAATGTGGCGAAACACGGGACTTTCATCACCCATAAGACTCGACGAAACATAGGTTTCGTCTAAGGGGTTTCGCCATAATAGGGCTTTCGGCCCATGAAGGTTTCGGCCCATGAAGGTTGCGGCCCAACTTGTGTGTTTAAAAGATAAACCTTTGAGTTAGTAACCGTCAGTTGAAAAACTTCAAACCCTAGATCTCTCTCGGTGGCAATCCTTACTTCGTAACCTCTTCTCTCTGTGAAGCCGATCTCTCGTGATTAAATCATTCGTATCTCGGTTAGTACCTTCTTGATTGATAGTGTTATGTCTGTGATGTTGTCTTGTTGAATGGATTGTATGATACTGATATCAACCTAGAATCAAATGCATGTTAATTGAATTATGAGATTAGTCGCTCAGGTTAAATGTATGAATTGATGGATTTGGGCTGCGTGTTATTTGTTATGATGATCACCAAATCTGTTAAGGATTGAAATACTGAGTTGTCATGTTAACGAATAATCAGTATTAGGGTAGATGTATTGTGTTGGTTGCTGAATAATCGGGATTGAGAAGTCGTGAACCTGTTAACGTCTAGGGTTACTTATATCTAGTGCACAAAATTAAGGACAATTGTTGTTGTTGGACTGCGTGTGATCATGATCTATAACCGATTGAATATCAGAGCTTGATCCGTTGCAAAATATGAATGTGTTTACGGGAATTGCAAGTTAACAGCTAGAACAAAGAATGTAACAGCAAGGCTTCGGCGAAAGTCCTATGTCGGCGAAACCCACACTCTGGACGAAACTCTTGATGTTTCGTCACAATACATAACCCATGAAACTCTTAATGTTTCGTCACTCACAATCTTGGCGAAACTCTTGATGTTTCATCGACTAACATGGATGACGAAACACTTGATATTTCGTCGTTAGCACACAACGGACTGTAGTTAGGAACTGAATGGTTAATGGATGGGTTGGGCTGTAATGGGCCATGTACACACATATACCTTTCAGACATATTAAACGGGGTTGCACACTTCATAACTGGATGATTTGTGATGGGCCTTAAACTAATCAGTGGTGCACACTCTTGCATGAATGTAATCTAAAACTTGGGTGTGGACATGCAAGCAAACTGTATAGTAGGATGCAACATCTACTATGTAATTTTATGACGTATAATACTGTTAGATTGCATGATGAAATGTTTTAATGTGAATAATGATATGTGAATGCTACTTGTGTGATATGTGTTACGACTGGCATTAAGTGTTTAAGAAACTGATTGTCGATAGTAACCATGTTAAGAATTGGATCGTATAACTAATCATACCGAGCAAACCAAGGTGAGTTCACTTCTCTTATAACAAGCATGCGTCCGGTGGGGACAAATCAAACTGACAAACTTGTAAACGGATTTTCTTAAACCCATATCCTTGCAGGGGATATGAGGCGGTTTTCAAATACCCACATCCTTGTAGGGGATGTGAGGCGGATTTCACAACACTGTCCTTGCAGGGGATATGCATCGGTTTTCAGTAAACGTTAAGAATGGATAATACACTCACTCTCTATCACCTAAGTCCCATCATTACTACCGGGTTGTTGCTTGTAGGGCAACGGGGTTATTAGTTGATAGCGCTATTAGGTTTGGCACCCTCACGACGCTCCTGGATAGGACGGGCGTGAACTAATAACTTTAAATCATGACCAATGTTTGATAGAGCATTGGGGAAGGGCAAAAAAGGTCGTCTGCGGTATCGAGTTATTATCAACTTAACAAATCATAAATCATTACTTGGTATTTAATGGTTTAAGCAAACTGTGAACTCACCAGCCTGTCTGACACACTTTTTCTGCATGCTTGCAGGACCTTAGGTACACGGTTATGGAACTTGCTGTCTGGAAAGCTGGAGTGATCATGGGTCGTGGCATTTGGAAAGCTTCTAAATCTTGCATTATTAAACATTTTATTTAAATGAACTATTTCGCTTCCGCTGAACATGTTGATTTTACTAAACGGTGTTTGAATGATACATTTACATTTAATGAAAGGTTTTATTTCACCATATATGTATATGGTTAAATGTGATTAGTGGCTAGATCCTGGTACATCACATGCCTCGCGGGGGTTTCTGATGTGTGCAAAATGCAACATATAAATTACATCAAATGTGGCATTAAACTAACCCTTTTTTAGTACTAATGTTGGAAAAAGTGTGTTTTTGTCTTCCTTTTGTATTTTCAGGATTAAAAGAGCTCAAATGAACAAAAGAAGCAAAAAGGCAGCTAAATCTAACATAAATACAAGAAAAGGGATAAACATGGCATGCCTGACCCCTCGACATCATCTTCCCAAGAAAACAAGAAAACAGAAGGCTGAACACGCCCTGTGCTCAATGAGCACGGGGGCGTGCCCAAGTGTCTGCAGAAAAGACAAAGCTGTAGAAGCTTCTATCACCCACCACGGGGGCGTGCCCAGTGGACACGGGGCCGTGGTCAACTCTAAGATTCGCAGAATCTGAGGAAATCTTGATAGTACAGATACGCTTCTACACACGGGGTCGTGCCCAGCGGACACGGGGGCGTGGTCAACTAATGCAGACAAACTGCATTTAATGAAGAAAGAGAAGACGGGTGGACACGGGGCCGTGCCCAATGGACACGGGGCCATGTCCAGGATTCTGTGCAGGCTATAAAGAGGGGTGCTTGGCTCATTTGCAAACAAACCCTTGGCAAACCACCTCTCTCACACTTCACCCACACTCCACCACCACCACACACCATCATCCACCACCATCATCCATCATAGAGTGTGTGTAGTAGTCTCGGGATCCAAGATTAATCGTAAGAGTTCTTGACAATCAAAGGCCATGTTTGCCTAAGTCTCTTACATCACTTGGTGAAGACAAGTGTCTAGTGTAATACTTTTTATTTTTAATCTATTCGCACTTTTTATTTGATTCTGTATTAATGACGTTAATAACTAGTTTCTTATGTTGAAGGTGAGTCTTCCTTATCGTTTGTCCGTGGTGTCTTGGAATTATTTTACTGTCTATATAAAATAAAAGATTTTCACCATTCATATCTCCACGGTCTATATGGAGGTATGTTGGCTACCTGGTCGGGGATTAAGGGAACGGTTTGGTAAGAGTCTTGCCTTGTTCAGTGTATTGATCCTGCAAGGACCTGGGTCAACTTTAGTAGGACCTCCTTCAATACCTACTGGTATTGGATGGCGGGGGTCCAAACTCCTTGATCCCTTCATATGTAAACTACTATTAATACTTTAACCCGGCTACTTAGGACTGTATCCCTGCTGACTCAGACTAATTAGCCGAGGGTAACGTCACCTCCAGAAGAGGGGCCTACCACAATATGCATTACTAACTTAATTAATTATCTTTCAATAATCCAACCCGTTAGGATTGTATCCTTGCTGACTCAAACTACTGGGTTGAGGGTAACGTCACCTTCAGAAGAGGGGCCTACTACAATAACAAAGATAATCTCTTAAAAAGTGCAAAAGTGCGGAAATAATCAAAGGTTACACTAAACACGAGTCGGATCCAAGTGATTCATCTTGTCTATCTGTTTTTATTTTTATTTTTCAGCATTTAAGTTAGTTTTATTTTTCTAGTTTAAAAACTTTTTTCTAAACTTTTGATTTGATTAGACGTTGAGGATAAACTGGTATTAAAAGCTCTTGTGTCCTTGGGCGACCTCGGTATCTTACCAACACTATACTACGCTCACGATGGGTGCACTTGCCCATATGTGTGTTTAGTGTTAGTAAATATCGTGTTTTATAAATTTAAAGCTTGGCAAAAAAGTGTTAAAGGGCTTAAAATATACATTAAAAATATACGACACTTCACACGCATCAAGTTTTTGGTGCCGTTGTCGGGGACACAAGGATTTTAAGAAAGCTTAAAATCGACGGCCTAATCAGTTTTTCAAAACCTTTTTAAAACGCGTGCATTTTTCTGCATTTAGTTAGTTTTTGCATTTACAGTAGCCTGAACACGGGGCCGTGTTCACTGAACATGGGGCCGTGCTGCATATTTTTTATAAAAACACCCAGTAACAGAGTCTGAACACGGGGTCGTGCTTACTGAACACGCCCCCGTGCTCAACGAAATCAGTAACTTTAATTAAAACGCCCAGATACAGAATCTGAACACGGGCCGTGTCCACTGAACACGGGGACGTGTCCAGCCTCTGTTTCTGTTTTTATTTTTGTTTTCTGATCTCGAGACTTTGTTGTAGTCTGCTGAGTGATTCTCATGGATCAATCCTCAGGAGGCTACAACTACACCTATGAGGAGGATGATTATAGGGAAGACTATTGCACTAATTGTGGTAACCCGCAATCGGTTCAATATTGTGACTTATTTCAACCATCCACTTCATACACCTACTATGAGGAGCCCAGGTACTAGCCATCAACTTCATACACATCCTATGAAGACCAAAGGTATGAACCTTCTCCCTCATACTCATATTTTGATGAACCAAGGTATGAGCCTTCATACTCATACTTTGAGGAACCAAGATATGAGCCACCACCTTCATATGCTTATTATGAGGAACCATGGCGTGAACAACCCACCTCATATGAGTATTATGAAGAACAAAATTACGACCCTTATCCATCATAAACTTACAATGAAGGACAATGGTGTGAACCATCTACTTCCTATGAGTATTATGAGGAACAAAGGATCGAACAACCGGATTCAAGCTTTGAGGATCCCGATCCTTACTCTATCACCGACATAGCTGATAGGATAATAGAAAAAATTAAAACTATCGAACGTTACATATTAGAATCTCACGTAAGGGAAGAGGAGTCCCGCGCAAGAGAAGAATTAAATAAAAAAGAGATAGTTGAAAATGTAAAAATGGAAGAACAAATAAGTGAAAAACCGACACATGAGTTAAACAACGAAAAAGGTGAGTCCGATAACGTTAAAATTCAAGAAGCGTCTAATTTTGAAGAAATTAATCTCTTGTCACCTTCTTTCGAAAATCATTGTTTAGTTCCCACTTATGCTAAGTTTTTAAAAGAGTTAAACACTAACACTAAAATTGACGAAACGGTAAGTGTTAAGTTAACTAATGATAAAACTTCGCTAATAAAAGAAGATCCATTTGAAATTAACATTACACCGGTTCCATGTTTTTTTTCAAAATTCATTTATTAGTAATATCACAATTGATAAATATCTTTGTGTTAACATAATGCCTAACTACATTTTCGAAAAATTAAGTATTGGTGATTTTTCTCCACTTCAAATACCCATTTTTCTACCCAATCGGAAAGTAATAAAATAAATCGGTGTAGTTGAGGATGTCTTGGTTCAAACAAATCAAATGGTAATCCCAACCAAATTTGTCATCCTTGATGATGCTCCGCTAGTGTTGGGACGACCTTTTGTAAAAACCCACTAAGCTTTGAAAAACCGGAAGCGCAACAATCTATCTATTCAATTAGGGGCATTTAAAAAGAGTGTCGACCTTGAGCTTTCAATGAAATATCCATTCGGCAATAATGACCCCCTAATTGAAGATGAAGATGAACCACCCGATACAAGAGAAGAAACTGACCACTTTGTTGAAGAAGAGGTCGCCATAGAACAAAATTTTGTAGTTCTTGATCGAAATGAGCAACCAAATACGGAGTCTCCTAAAGACCCACCTCTTGAGCTCAAAGAACTTCCAAAAGGTTTGGAATATGATTTTCTAGACAAAGATGGTAAATTACCTGTAATTATTTCGTCTAAATTAACTAGGGTAGAAAAAGAAAAATTAATCACACTTTTGAAAAAACACAAAAATGCGATTGCTTGGAAGCTTGTAGATATTAAAGGCATAAGTCCTTCCATGTGCACGCCCAAAATTTTAATGAACGATGACTACAAATCGGTAATACAACCACAACGTAGAGTAAATCCAAATGTCCAAGAAGTGGTTAAAAACGAAGTAATCAAATTATTTGACGCCGGACTTATTTACCCTATCTCCGATAGTCCTTGGGTAAGTCCCGTCCAAGTAGTTCCAAAAAAAGGAGGTATGATGGTAATAACTAATGAAAAGAATGAATTAATACCAACGAGAACCGTCACAGGATGGAGGGTATGTATAGATTATAGGCGATTAAATGAAGCAACAAGGAAATATCACTTTCCTTTACCCTTCATTGATCAAATGTTAGAAACATTATCCGGTCATAAATTTTATTGTTTCTTGGATGGTTTTTCAGGTTACTTTCAAATCCCGATAGCACCCGAAGACCAAGAAAAGACAACATTCACATGTCCCTATGGAACTTTTGCTTATCGACGCATGCCATTTGGTCTATGTAATGCCCCCGCAACCTTTCAACGTTGCATGGTGGCCATCTTCCATGACATGATAGAAAAGACAATGGAAGTCTTCATGGACGACTTTTCTATCTTTGGAGATTCATACGACCAATGCCTCGATAACCTTGAACGAATGCTATCCCGATGTGAGGAAACCAACCTCGCCCTTAATTGGGAAAAATGCCATTTCATGGTAACGGAGGGAATAGTACTCGGTCATAAAATCTCAAGCGAAGGAATAGAGGTTGATCGAGCAAAGATAGACACTATTTCTCGATTACCACCCCCATCCTCCGTTAGAGCTATCAGAAGTTTCTTATGACATGCCGGATTCTATAGGTGATTTATCAAAGACTTTTCTAAAATCTCAAGGCCTCTAACAAAATTACTTGAAAAAGATGCCCCTTTCATCTTTGACAAGGATTGCAATCAAGCATTTCTAGCGCTCAAGGAAATGCTAGTCAATGCACCAATCATGATAGCGCCTGATTGGAAATTACCTTTCAAAATTATGTGTGATGCAAGTGACTTTGCAGTTGGAGTAGTCTTGGGACAAAGAAAGGAAAAGCATTTTCACCCAATTTATTATGCTAGTAAAACAGTTAACGATGCACAAGAAAATTACACAACAACTGAAAAAGAATTACTAGCTGTGGTATTTGCTTTTGATAAATTTCGTTCTTATCTTGTTCTTTCTAAAACAATAGTCTATACAGATCATGCAGCCATTCGATATATCTTCAAGAAACAGGATGCTAAACCGCGTTTGATTCGGTGGATTCTACTCCTCCAAGAATTTGATATTGAAATCAAAGACAAAAGAGGAGCAGAAAACACCGCAGCAGATCATCTTTCGCGCCTAGAAGACCCAGCTTTGGAGGCAGCCAGGGATGAACAAATCAATGAAAAATTTCCAACGGAGTCCTTGGAAATTGTGGAATACAGAGAAGAACCATGGTATGCCGACTATGCTAACTACTTAGCTAGCGGCATAGTTGCCAAAGTATGGCTACATCATCAAAGAAAAAAATTATTTGCCGATGTGAAGCATTATTTTTGGGAAGATCCTTATCTTTTCAAAATGTGTGCCGGTCAGCTCATCCGACGATGCGTACATGGTAGTGAAGCACGAAGAATTCTCCGCCATTGTCATAAAGGTCCATACGGAGGACATCATGGTGCCGCCAGTACCGCACGAAAGGTATTTGATTCAGGATTTTATTGGGCAACCATTTACAAAGACGCCCAAAGTCTTGTCAAGACATGTGATGCTTGCCAAAGAACAGGTAATATTTCTTCCAAAAACGAAATGCCACAAAATGGCATTCTTGTTTGTGAAATTTTTGATGTGTGGGGACTCGACTTTATGGGACCTTTCCCACCGTCAAAAGGAAACAAATATATACTTGTGGCAGTCGATTACTTGTCTAAATGGGCCGAGGCCGAGGCACTTCCAACAAATGATGGAAGAGTCGTGGTAAGATTTCTAAAAAGATTATTCTCTCGTTTTGGAACACCAAAAGCTTTAATTAATGATAGAGGTACCCATTTTTGTAATCATCAACTTGAAAAAATCTTAACAAGGTATGGGGTCTATCACCGGGTCTCAACGGCATATCACCCTCAAACAAATGAACAACCAAAGTGACTAATAGAGGTTTAAAACGAATACTTGAAAAGACCGTAGGGTTAAATAAAAAGAATGGGCCGATAAATTAGATGATGCTTTATGGGCTTTTCGAACTGCTTATAAAACAACAATAGGTACAACCCCATATAAGCTCGTCTATGGAAAAAGCTATCATTTGCCAGTAGAAATTGCACACAAGGCCTACTGGGCAATTAAAAATGTAAACTTAGATTTAGAATTTGCCGGTAAAAACCGATTTTGTCAATTAAATGAATTAGACGAACTTAGGAATTATGCATACTCTAACTCCGAAATTTATAAGGAAAGAATGAAAAATTTGCATGATAAACATATTAAACCTAATGAATTTCGAGTAAGGGATCAAGTTCTATTGTTTAATTCACGACTTCGGCTATTTCCTGGTAAATTAAAGTCTAGGTGGTCAGGACCTTTTTCCATCACCCATGTTTTCCCACACGGTGCAGTAGAAATTAAGTCTCGAAATGGAAATCCATTCAAAGTCAATGGCCAACGGCTGAAGCTCTATCAAGGATTCCTTGAGGATGAGGAGGAAGAAATCTCGTTTCAAACGATCGAATAATGAAAGCATCAACATCATACCTGGTAAGTTTCAAGCAGGCAGGTTGACATCTAAATCGGTAAGTCTTCTAACCAAGTTTTCAGGAAACAGGGCACTCACCCGAGTACTTAAAAAAAATTCAAAACTTGCCCGAACACGGGGCCGTGTCCGTGCAACTGTCAGGATAAAACCCCTTTTTCATAACAGTTTCTTCATTCCACACGCCCCGTTTCCCCGAAAACTATCTGGTTCAGGCGTTTTTTCTGCAAGATTCTGACGTCTCCTCTACTTCTAACAACATCAAGGTATGATTCTATCATCTTTAGTAGTTAGATTAAGCATTTGCATGTAGTTAAAACACCAAAAATTTGGGGGAAAATCTAGGGTTCTTGAACTTCTTCCGGATTGAACCTCAAATTTTTGCTTAGATCTGTTAGCATTAGTTTAGATACATGTTATAGGAAGTAAATCAACTTGTATTGTTCATAGATTTGCCCGATTTCTCACAAAAACCCCAAACCCTTGTTTTTGAACCGAAAAAGATAAAATTGAAGGGGTAAACGGTTTGTTTTGGGAAAAACGGCATTTGGGGTTTCATTTTTGGGGAAAACCGCCCCTACTGGACAAAAAAATTTCAAGTTTTCGGGACCGGGTCGAAAAATGGGATTTTTGGTAAACAGACGTGTGACAACCCGTAACTTCGAGGTATAAATATATATACTTATCTATTTTCGACGAATTAAATTTATACTATTTTAGTTTATAGTGTGCAAACGTGTAGTCGAAACCAAGTCCATTTGGTGATGAACCGACGCGAACCGTTTGAACCATGACATAACCCGCATAACCCGAAACTCTTGAGGTTCGAACCATCACATAAACACTATACATCAGTAGCCGTCTTAGTTATTAATAATAATAGCATGTATGCATTACTTAAAAAAAAACAACACTAATATGACACACCAACGAATTGTGTGTGGCCCAATAAAGAAGCACCAGTTATTATTATAAAATTCATTCAACTAACGACCCTCAAAATGGTTTCGATCCAATTAAACAAGCCGATAACCCAACCCAACATCACCATTCGGCCCACCCTTCCAAACCGCCATATTTACATGTATATGATTATGCGTATCATTCATGCAATAAGATATCAAACCCTACGGCAGCAGCAAGATCCACCCCTTCGCACCGTCACGAATTTTCCTCCTTTACTCGGAATCCCGCAACGAACTAGCCATCACCATCTCCTTCTCCGGTGAGTTCAATCCCCGACGAACACCGGTACGATCTCCCTCTCCCTCGTCCGTAGTTCTTGGTAGTAGACTCGTCGCGGTTTCGGTCCGACTGTATTCTCGCTTAAGCCTATGTTTTAGTGCATACATGAATCTTTATGAAATTATTGATTGTGTTCATACGATGACATAAATAATATGAAACTAGATAATGATTTGTACATGCTTGTTGAAGTGTATGTGTGAACATATGAAATATATGTACAGTGTGTTCATGCTAAGACTCTTAATATATGAAATATATGTATACTTGTTCGATGATCTGTACACGAATCTTAGTAATACTTGTAATACTATTATTGTTGTTTAGTTGCTCGTAATATATATGAAGTATATGATGCCGGGGTTCGGTTTACTCGTACCGGTCGATTTCGTTTCAAGGTCATGAACACCGTACATGAATCCTAATAGTACATGTTTACGTAACTATGTATATATATGTATTGTATCCGAAAGAAAACGTAGGGAGTAGGTTTGAATGATAGATTCGGTACGACTTCGGCATAATAATATGAACGCGGATACGGACCGGTATGCTTGGTGTAGACACGAGACATGAATATTGAGGATATAATGAACCGATATATATATATATATATATATATATATATATATATATATATATATATATACATATACATATATATACATATATATATATATATGCTTCTGTTCATATTATCGCTAATAATAAAACCATGAGATGACAGGATGTGTGTGTATTTTCATTTGAATAACATGATTGTGCATGTTTTGAGATAAGAGTTCCTCTGTTTAGATGTTTGCATAAATGTCATGAATTTGGATTTAGTATTGGGTCGTATAATCTGAGGAGAGGTGTGACGGTTCGGGCGATTGTGTGTACGTTTCTCCTTATGATCGATGTTTATAAACTTGTGAAGCTCTTAGTATAAATGAATACAGTCAAGCTTGGTTGAACATGTACTGAATAAAAAGAAGTTTTCCAATATGAATATGTATTTATATATGCAATCGATATATGCATGTGTGTATGATTGATAAGGGTTGAGGTTGGGTAAAATTTTAATTGACCATGTTGCATGGGGAGGGAGCCGAATGGGATTAAGGGTTGTGGGTTAGCCACTGTTAAATACCATTAATGGGGTTTCATACATAACTAGACTTCATGCATAAGTGGGCTTCATTTATAGACTGGGCTATGTGAGTTATATTTGATGTTGATTATATGTTCATGAAATTGTTATCTAAGAGGAGTGATGACCGAGATGATCAGCTGGTCACTCGAATTGCTTGGCAAGTTGGGCCGAGTAGTTATAAGAAGCATATTAACAGTTGGACTTTATTAATGATATGTGTTGAGTATATGACCCCAAACCCTTTGTGCCATCTTATTATGTGAATTTTATTAACTTATGGTGTGCCATACAATAACGCTAAGTGTGATTATGAAACTGTTTACGAAACCGTATGTGTGTAAATGGGTACACATGTGGAACATGATATTGTATGCTACTTGACTTGTGACATGTACCAATACGTGAAATATTTAAATATGAATTTAATTTAATTAAGATGTGGTAATTATAATAGGACGTGATTGACTAAAGTGTTTTATCAAGTAAACTATCTGCCAAGTGATTGATTAAGATGTGGTAATTATAATAGGACGTGATTGATTAAGATGTGGTAATTATAATGGATCTGGGCTCTCAGTCAATGATGATAGACATTTACTTAGGGCACAACTTACTTTCGTCAGTTTACATATACATATATATACATATATATATACATATATATATACATATATATATATATATACATATACATATATATACATATATATATATACATATATATATATATATGCTTCTGTTCATATTATCGCTAATAATAAAACCATGAGATGACAGGATGTGTGTGTATTTTCATTTGAATAACATGATTGTGCATGTTTTGAGATAAGAGTTCCTCTGTTTAGATGTTTGCATAAATGTCATGAATTTGGATTTAGTATTGGGTCGTATAATCTGAGGAGAGGTGTGACGGTTCGGGCGATTGTGTGTACGTTTCTCCTTATGATCGATGTTTATAAACTTGTGAAGCTCTTAGTATAAATGAATACAGTCAAGCTTGGTTGAACATGTACTGAATAAAAAGAAGTTTTCCAATATGAATATGTATTTATATATGCAATCGATATATGCATGTGTGTATGATTGATAAGGGTTGAGGTTGGGTAAAATTTTAATAGACCATGTTGCATGGGGAGGGAGCCGAATGGGATTAAGGGTTGTGGGTTAGCCACTGTTAAATACCATTAATGGGGTTTCATACATAACTAGACTTCATGCATAAGTGGGCTTCATTTATAGACTGGGCTATGTGAGTTATATTTGATGTTGATTATATGTTCACGAAATTGTTATCTAAGAGGAGTGATGACCGAGATGATCAGCTGGTCACTCGAATTGCTTGGCAAGTTGGGCCGAGTAGTTATAAGAAGCATATTAACAGTTGGACTTTATTAATGATATGTGTTGAGTATATGACCCCAAACCCTTTGTGCCATCTTATTATGTGAATTTTATTAACTTATGGTGTGCCATACAATAACGCTAAGTGTGATTATGAAACTGTTTACGAAACCGTATGTGTGTAAATGGGTACACATGTGGAACATGATATTGTATGCTACTTGACTTGTGACATGTACCAATACGTGAAATATTTAAATATGAATTTAATTTAATTAAGATGTGGTAATTATAATAGGACGTGATTGACTAAAGTGTTTTATCAAGTAAACTATCTGCCAAGTGATTGATTAAGATGTGGTAATTATAATAGGACGTGATTGATTAAGATGTGGTAATTATAATGGATCTGGGCTCTCAGTCAATGATGATAGACATTTACTTAGGGCACAACTTACTTTCGTCAGTTGTCGATATGGTAACGGTCTAGTGGTTCACATGGGGAAGCCCCCACTGATTATGGATATGGTTTGGGAAAACAAAGGAACTGATAAACAACTGGTTTTCAAATGAACTTATGGATTTTGAAACAACTTAAAACTGAACAACCAACTGTGAACTCGCTCAACTTTGTTGTTGACTCGTTGTTACATGCCTTGCAGGCCTTTAGGTGCATATTGTTGGAACTTGTTGTCTGGGATGCTGGAGTGGTCATGGGTCGAGATACATGGAAACACGAGACGAACTTAGTGGCTTTCACACACTTGGTTTATGAATTTCTTAATTAATGTATTATGCTTCCGCTGAACGTTAAATAATTTTTTGTAACACTTCTATCAATAATAAATGAAAGTTTTATTTGGAATAATTGTTATGAGTTCAACATGATTGGTGGCTTGGATCCTGGTGCGTCGCACGCCTAACAGGGACATTCCCTAGGTGGTATTTTGGGGGTGTGACAGATTGGTATCAGAGCCATTGGTTATAGTGAACTTAGTTTTTTTAAAAAGGGGAAAGACGTTTTATAAAACCAGACTATAATCGAACAGTTCTGAAAACGTGAATACGACCATGACACTCAGCTCCAGATTGCAAGGTTCGTCCTTCTTACTTGTTGTATACATTACGTAACTAGTACACATTTGTTTATGACGAAACATACGAACACACACTCGTCACTATAGCATGATGGCATGGATTGCTTGCTTACCTTATGATGCGTTGATAGTATACCATAGTCCTTGGATTTTTGTGATCTTATTACTTTAACGACCTCCGTTTGACATCTGAGTTTGAGGAGCCATTTGACATAAGTTAGGAGGAACTGAGATGAGTATGCAAATCGCAATATTATTGTGGGTGCACACATAATAATAATGTGGGGTGCATGTGAGTCCCAGTGAGGCTTAACGAGTTAAAAAGGGGTTCTGTCCTGTTATTTAATCAATGAGAAACGTAACAAATCTATAGGAGTCACATCAATGATTGCCTCTTACTTGAACGTGATTCTTCTCACTCCTCTTTGAATCTTTTCGAATCTCGATGCTATCGAGTATTACCTGAACACCCATCTGAACACCTAGCAAACCGTGTAGAATGTTAGGTGCTTAAACGAATGTCCCTGAGTTGGATGTCACAGCGTCGAATGATTGATCGATACCTCTCTTACTCCTCTTCGTTTGCTGGAACTCATGTATTGACGTCATAGACCCCGAAGTGCGATCACTTCTGCAACACTCTCGTAACATATCGTGTATTACTCAGTCAACTTGCAAGAACGATGGACTTCAGCATTTGAACGACCCTAGTTACCAACAATGAACATCAGCGATTTGACTCCAATCGAATCCTTAACCCCAGCCAGCGACTCATGGGAGTCAACTTTTACAAAATTTATCAGGAGATAAGCAATGACAACTGACTGTAGAATGGAATGTGAAACTCCCCGCACAGTGAGCAGTGCCTTAGCACGTACCATGGAATGTGAAGAGGTGGACCCTGTCGGTAAAAGGTCGTAGAGTTCCGTTTCAAACAACAACATTAGAGGCAATAGTCACGGCAACAACAAGGTATTTGTAATGGTAACCAACAATATGGAAATTGGAGGTGACTACGGCATGGAGTGGCCGATGTTAAATCCAACGACAACAACCAAGGGAAGGACGGCCGTACTGGAAACCCTTGCAACGAGTACAGCAACACTGTAAATGATGCTCATGAAAGGGCATTTAGGGCTGACGTGGGCGATGCCAGGATGGTGGCAATTTGGAAGTTTGTACGGGTAGCTAATCGCTTCGTCTCTGTCCTGTTTAACCCTAATGCTTCTCGAAAGGCTAATGGCAAGTCAATCGAAGCATCATATGTTTGTAGGGATGCAAATTCAACAGGGAGGGACAAGTTTTCGACATCGATCTTCCTTCTACTATCCACGATGGTGTTGATGTAGTAGTCAGTATGCGTTGGTTAACCAGACATTGCGCAGTTATACCCTGTGAGGGGAAAAGTTGTCGTCTGTCATAAAACATCCGAGTGGTGCAGAGGTTAGCATCAATTCAGCAGTGAAGGCCAGAAATGTCCACGGAAGGATTACCCTGCCATGATAGCCCCGTTAATTTCTCCCTAAGTGCTACCAGAAGAACTATCAGGTTTACCTTCACATCGTCAGGTGGAATATCAGACCGGTATCATGTCAGAAGCAGCCCTTGTTACTAGTATTCCTTATTGTCTTACACCAGGAAGGTTGCAGGAACTGCCTAATCAACTTCAGGAACTATTGGACACGAGTTTTATCAGATCTAGTTTTTCGCTTTGGGGAGCCCAGTAATACCAGTAAAGATAATCCTTTTCGTATGTGTACCGATTATTGAGAATGTAACAAGGTGACAGTTAGGAACCGCTTGCCTCGACCATGTATTGGCCACCTATCGAGCAGTTGCAAGTAACAAGCTTCCATTCGTGGATTGGCTAGCGAACGAACTATCATCAGATGGAAGTCCAAGGGGAGAATGTTCCCGGAATGGCATATCGAACGCAAAATGACCATTGTGACTCTGTACACCATGACCATTAAGTTAATCAACACACCAGCAGCTTTATAGACCACATGAATCGACTATGCTTATTGATGACGTGTTGAATCATTCCAGGAGAAAGGAACATCATGGACGACATCTGTATCTTATTTTAGAGCTTCTGAGGGGGGAGCCATTACATGTGAAGTCTTATTAAATGTAACATCTAGATTCGAGAGATGCATTTTGATCATGTAACCAATGAAGTGGGAATACATGTGGATCTTGCTAGGATCCATTTTGTTATAGACTGATCGACACCAAAGATCGGAGCTTAAATCTCTTTAGCACAGCAGGGTGCTGTGTTCGTGGAAGACAAACAGGGGGACGTCTTTTCAGCTTTCGAATCGCAACTCAGCAATACCCTGGGCATCGTCTTTATCCGAAAGTACTGATGACTTAGTAGTATACCATGATGGTCCGAATCAGAGTCCCAATTACACACTGACGCAACACGAGAGAGTGATGATTTACGTGACGGAGTTACCAAGAGGAACTGCACGACACACAACTGGTGGTGAAAAACGTGGCTTTGGGATTTTGGATGGAGGCATTACTTGGACGGTACCGAATGCGTTACCTAGACCGATCACAAGGGCCTCCCGTGAATCGATGTTCGAAAGAGCTAAAGCATGCAATGACATCGCAGGATGGAACTACTGAATGAGTACGACTATGAAACCTAAACATACACGAGCTCTGCAGCTCGCTATCGACTCTAACATACCTGATCAGACTCGCTCTGTTCAAACTGGAGAGCTAAAGGAAGAAGATTTTCAAGTTGAACCCATGCGGGGCATGGAGAAGCAACCTTTGACAGGTTGGACGATACTCGTTACCTCATGGAACGAGTGTGGATCTCATTATACAGTGACTGTAGGAAATTTATGTTGAGTAAGCATCGGCCTCGATATTCTAATCGTCTAGGTTATGATGAGAGACATTAGGATTTTTAAACCTTGTACTGGTGATCGGGCATGAAGGCTCACCTAGTTAAGTATGTGAATGATGAACTGACTTGTGGGAAAGTCAAGGTGAAGTATCAGCAACCAGCAATACCCACATGGGAATGAGAACAGACTGCCATGGATTTGGTCACTAGTCTACTTACAACTCGAAACGGAAACAATATCACCTGGGTGATCGTTGATTGTCGTGCGTAACCAGCACACTTTCTAGCCATCAAGGAAACGGATAAGTTTTCTGCACTTGCAGTTATCTACCTGAAAGAAGTGGTTGCTAGGCACGGGGTGCCAACCTCCATTATCTCTGATCGCGACCCACGATCTGCATCAGATTTGTGGTAAGCGATGCACAAATCCTTTGGCTCAAATCTAGACATGAGCATGGCATATCATCCACAGACGGATGGACAGACTGAACGCACCATCCAAACTCTAGAAGACATGCTTCGAGCATGTGTAATCGACTCTGTTAACGACTGGGAGCGGCATCTACCTTTTGTGGAGTTTTCGTATAACAACAGTTACCACACCAGCTTCCAGGCTGCTCCGTTCGAGGCATTGTACGGACGGAAGTGCCGATCACCTCTTTGCTGGGCAGAAGTTGGTGACAGCCAAATCACTGGCCCAGAACTTGTAGTAGACACAACAGAGAAGATTGCTCAGATACGACAACGAATGGCGGCAGCTCATGACCGTCAGAAAAGCTACGCTGATAAGCGTAGGAAACCACTCGAGTTCCAGGTTGGGGATCGAGTACTACTTAAAGTCTCACCTTGGAAAGGTGTAGTTCGTTTTGGTAAACGAGGCAAACTCAACCCGGAATACGTCGGACCTTTCGAAATTATTGAGAAAATTGGCAAGGTGGCCTACAAGCTAAATCTACCTGTAGAACTCAGCGGAGTTCACAACGTATTCCATGTGTCGAATCTGAAGATGTCTCTGTCAGATGAGGCCCTCATAGTTCCTCTCAAGGAGCTCACTGATGTGTGTAAAATGCAACATATAATTTACATCAAATGAGGCATAAAACTAACCCTTTTTTAGTACTAATATTGGAAAAAGAGTGTTTTTGTCTTCCTTTTGTATTTTCAGGATTAAATGAGCTCAAAAACGCAAAAGAAGCAAAAAGACAGCTAAATCCAACATAAATACAAGAAAAGGAATATTAGTGGACTGCCCGAACCCTCAACGGCACCTTCCAAAGCAAAATAAAGAAAACAGAAGACTGAACACGCCCCGTGCTCAGCCAGCACGGGGCCGTGCCCAAGAAGCAGCAGAAAAGACAAACCTATAGAAGCTTCTATTGCCCATCACGGGGCCGTGCTCAGCAGACACGGGGGCGTGTCGAAAGTACAGCAGGCGCATTTATTGTAATTGTGAATTACAATTAATGAGGAGAGAGAGTGTCAGACGGACACGGGGCCGTGCCCAGCGGACACGGGGCCGTGTCCAGCTCTCTGTTCAGCCTATAAATAGGAGTGCTTGGATTCATTTCATCTCATCCCTTGGCACACCACCTCTCTCACACTTCATCCACCACCCACCACCATCACAACACCATCATCCACCACCATCATCCATTGTCCATCATAGAGTGTGTGAGTCGTCTCGGGATCCAAGATTGATCGTAAGAGTTCTTGACAATCAAGGCCATGTTTGCCTAAGTCTCTTACATCACTTGGTGAAGACAAAGTGTCTAGCATAATACTTTTTATTTCTAATCTTTTGCACTTTTTATTTGGTTTTGTATTAATGACTTTAATAACTAGTTACTTATGTTGAAGGTGATCTTTCCTTATCGTTTGTCCGTGGTGTCTTGGCATTATTTTACTGTCTATATAAAATAAAGGATTTTCACCATTCATATCTCCACGGTCTATATGGAGATATGTTGGCTACCTGGTAGGGGGTTAAGGGAACGGTTTGGTAAAGGTCTTGCCATTGTTCAGCGTTTAGAGGTCCTGCAATGGACCTGGGTCAAATTTAGTAGGACCTCCTTCAATACTTCACGGTATTGGATGGCGGGGGTCCAAACTCTTTGACCCCCTCATAAGTTAACTACTATTAATACTATAACCCGGCTATTTAGGACTGTATCCCTGCTGACTCAGACTACTTAGCCGAGGGTAACGTCACCGCCAAAAGCGGGGCCTACCACAATACTGCATTAATAACTTAATTCATTATCTTCCAATAATCCACCCTTTTAGGATTGTATCCCTGCTGACTCAAACTACTGGGGTGAGGGTAACGTCGCCTTCAAAAGAGGGGCCTACTACAATAACTAAGATAATCTCTTAATTATGTGCAAAAGTGCGGAAATAATCAAAGGTTATACTAGATACGAGTCGGAACCAAGTGATTCATCTTGTCTATCTGTTTTTATTTTTATTTTATTTTCAGCATTTTAGTTAGTTTTATTTTTCTTAGTTTAAAACATTTTTCTAAACTTTTATTTTGGTTAGACGTTGAGGATAAACCGGTACTAAAAGCTCTTGTGTCCTTGGACGACCTCGGTATCTTACCAACGCTATACTACACTCAACGATGGGTGCACTTGCCCATATGTGTGTTTAGTGTTAGTAAAATATCGTGTTTTATAAATTTAAAACTTGGCTAAAATAAGTGTTAAAAAGGGCTTAAAATATACACCTAAAATGTACGACACTTTATCGCACATCAAGTTTTTGGCGCCGTTGCCGGGGACACAAGGATTTTGAGAAAGTTTAAAATCAATGGCCTAATCAGTTTTTCAAAACCTTTTCAAAACGCGCGCACATTTTTCTGCATTTTAGTTTAGTTTGCATTTACAGTAGCCTGAACACGGGGCCGTGCTCATTGAACACGCCCCCGTGCTGCATATTTTTAGCTAGATACCCAGATACAGAGTCTGAACACGGGGTCGTGCTCGCTGAACACGCCCCCGTGCTCAACGCGACCAGTAACTTTAAATAAAACGCCCATATACAGATCCTGTACACGGGGCCGTGTTCACCAGACACGGGGCCGTGTCCAACCTTCTGTTTCAGTCTTTGTTTCATTTTCTGGTCCCGAAACTCAGTTGTGGTCTGCTGAGTGATTCTTATGGATCAATACTCAGGAGGTTACAACTACACCTATGATGAGGATGATTATAGGGGTAATTATTGCACTAATTGTCGTAATACACGTTCGATTCAAAATAATCACTCGTATCAACCATCCGATTCATACGCTTACTATGAGGAGCCCAGGTACGAGCCATCAACTTCATACACATCCTATGAAGACCGAAGGTATGAACCTCCTCCCTCATACTCATATTTTGATGAACCAAGGTATGAGCCTTCCTACTCATACTTTGAGGAACCAAGATATGAGCCACCACCTTCATATGCTTATTATGAGGAACCTTGGCGTGAACAACCCACCTCATATGAGTATTATGAAGAACAAAATTACGAACCTTATCCATCATATGCTTACAATGAAGGACAATGGTGTGAACCATCAACTTCATATGGGTATTATGAGGAACAAAGGGTCGAACAACCGGATTCAAGCTTAGAAAATAATGATTCTTTTTCTATAACCGAAGTGACCGATAGGATATTAGAACACATTAGAGTTATCGATCGATGTATAAAAGAAGCTCGCGCAAGGGAAGAGGAGTCCCGCGCAAGAGAAGAATTTAAAAAGGAAGAGATAACTAAAAATGAAAAAATGGAAGAACAAATAAGTGAAAAACCGACACATGAGTTAAGCAACAAAAAAGGTGAGTCCAATAACGTTAAAATCCAAGAAGAGTCTAATTTTGAAGAAATTAATCTCTTGACACCTTCTTTCGAAAATCATTGTTTAGTACCCACTCATGCTAAGTTTTTAAAAGAGTTAAACACTAACACTAAAATTGACGAAACGGTAAGTGTTAAGTTAACTAATGATCAAACCTCGCTAATAAAAGAAGACCCATTTGAAATTAACATTACACCGGTTCCATGTTTCTTTCAAAATTCGTTTATTAGTAATGTCACAATCGATAAAGATCTTTGTGTTAACATAATGCCTAACTACATTTTCGAAAAATTAAGTATTAGTGATTTTTCTCCACTTCAAATACCCATTTTTCTATCCAATCGGAAAGTAATAAAATCAATCGGTATAGTTGAAGACGTTTTGGTTCAAACAAATCAAATGGTAATCCCAACCGACTTTGTCATCCTCGATGACGCTCCTCTAGTGTTGGGACGACCATTTGTAAAAACTCACGAAGCTTTGAAAAACCGGAAGTTCAGTAATTTACCTCTTCAATTAGGGGCATTTAAAAGAAGTGTCGATCTCGAACGATTAATGAAATATCCATTCGGCAATAATGACCCCCTAATTGAAGATGAAGATGAACCACCCGATACAAATGAAGAGATTGACCACTTTGTTGATGTTGGAACCTGAAGGTTTATTCATGTAGGTTAGCATAGTTTGAGGGTTGATTATGTTTAATTTACATGTTTGGGTCGGTTTTGTTAGTATTTGGGTTAGTAGACTTGTGTCGCATGGGCTTAGGTTAGTGGCCCAGTTGGTTTTGTATTTAAGCACACTATTACCTCATTGTGTGAGGTTGTTGATTTGGTGAATAGTGGGGGCGACACAAAGGAGAAGGTTGCGAGTTCCTTTGCTAGATCTTGTATCAGTCTACGTTTATCGTTGAATGCAAGAATCTTTTGGTTTGTGATTTCTATTGCTCTCAACTATTGTTCTTTATTATCATTATTTAATCTTGAATTGTCTTGTGATTGATTTCCGCGCTTTCACAAGATATTGTTGATATCATTGATTGATCCTGCAAGGGTTTTACAATTGGTATCAGAGCTAAGAAACCATTCTTGGTTCGGTTTTGATATCAATCAGATTCAAGATTAAACCGTTATTACTAATCTGGTTTGTGGTGATTGTTTTGCAGTGAAAGGAACTAGTTTTACCGATCTGTTTTGGATCTGTTCTTGGTGATTTTGTTAAAAATTGTTACTGATTTGGATCGTATAATTTTCAGAAATCTGTTTGCTGATTGTTCGGAGCTGATTGAAGAAAATTCAAAGATCTCAAATCTTTGAATTTTGGAAGTGCTGGAAATCCGGGATTACGAGTCAACAGTTCTTATCTCTTATCTGTTTTGCAGGTCTCGACTCGCAACAACTGTGGTCTCGGCTTGTTCTGTATTGGTTTCGACTCGCAACCATCTAGTTGCGGCTCATCACGTTCCAGTTACGACTCGCAACCATCACTGGTTTCGGTTCATCCTGTGTCAATTGCGACTCGCAATCCTCACTGGTTTCGGCTCATTCTGTTTTAGTTACGACTCGCAACCTCTGCAGTTACGACTCGCAATCACAGTAGATTTGACTCGCAACCTCTGTTACGACTCGCAACGACACTGATTTACGGACTGTTGGACTTTTGGACCTTTGGACTGTTGGACTTTAAATAATTGATTTAATTAATTATATTTAAGAAAACATGTCAACTGCTAATGACCTAGCTGTCACAAATGCTCAGCAAGAGTTGGACTCCAAAATTGGAACCAGCTCTCGTATTCCAAGGCTTTTAGATGCAAATGATTTTCCTGAATGGAAGTGGCGTTTTGAGCAACATATCAAGTTTAAGGAGCCTAAACTTTGGAGGGTTATTGAAAGAGGTCCTAGAGAAATCATGTATGAGAGGGAAACGAACCCTGGAGTCAAGGTCAAGAAACCTCGTGCCGAATATACTGATGAAGATTATGCTATTGAAGAAGAAGATAATCGAGCAACGTCTTACTTGACTATGGGACTGGGGTCAGACATCGCTATGGGATTTCGCACTTGCAAATCGGCTAAAGAAATGTGGGAAGCTTTGCTTGATGTGTACGAAGGGAATGAAGACATGAGGGAAAGCAGAAGGAACCTGTTAAGGCAAAATTTCAATAATTTCAACTACATCTATGGGGAAACCATTGAGAATCAGATTCAGCGTTTCTCAAAAATCATTACTCAAATGGACCTAGAAGAAATCCTTCCTTCAAAGGCTGCTCAGAATCGACAACTTCTGAATGCCTTGCCAAAGAGTTGGGATAACCACGTTGCTATGATCAAGCGGACGAAAGATCTCGTAAGATGCACCTTGACTGAAATGATTTCTCATATCAAAGCTTGTGAGCTTGATGACAAGCAACGGGAGAATAATCACAAGTCCAGTTTGTTAGCAGCAGGCATTTCTGTTTCTTCTACCAATTCAAGCAATGACAACGCTGCACTGATTTCACAGAATGGATCGAAAAAGGCTACTTCTGGGTCGACCACTACTGTGCATTACTCTAGCTCAAGCCCCTCATCGTCTGCAGCAAAGATTGCCACAACTCATTCAGCAAAATCCGAGCTCATTGCTTTCTTTACTTAGCAATCTAAAGAGAATCTGGAGGTCGCTGCTTCTGTTATAAATTGTTTAAATGCTTTTGTCGCAAGTAAAATACAACCTCCTAGCTGGTCGTTGAATGATCTATATCAGTATCATCCTGACGATGTGGAGGAGATGGACATCACCTGGCAAATGGCAATGGCAGCATTCAGAGCACAAAAATTCGCAAATAAAACTGGCAAAAATAGATGGGGATCTTCTTTTTCAAACTCTGCAAATGTTCCACTGAAGTTACGCTGCTACAACTGTCACGAACCAGGTCATTTGGCACGAAATTTTCCTAAGTCCAACAACAACAAAGACTATACACCTGCACATCCTGCCCCTCCAAATCCTGAAAGGGCTCTTGTAACGACAAACGATTCAACTGCTGCTGGTGAAGGAACTCAGAGTTCAGCCCTTGTTGTTCAACCAAGTGCAGAGTTCAATTGGGAAGATGAAATTCAACGCCTGAACATCTCTCAACCAGAAATCCAGAGTGCTGCTGAAAACTTAGCTTTCATGACTTCTGATGAAAAGGATTCTTCGCCAGATGCTGAGCCTCAAGCTGAGAACATTGCGTTCATGACCAAAATCTTGTCAGCTCCTGTTCATGGACTCACTGCTGAGGAGGTACGTTCTATTTTCTGTACTACTGAATGCAGAGAAAGAGTTGAGGCTTATAGGATACATAATGCTGAACTTATTCAAGATTATCAAGATCTTAAGAATAAAAACTTTACTTTGGCCAAAAATGAAAAACTTTACAAAGAAAAAATTGAGGCCCAACGAAAGGATATAGTTCAGCTAAAAGAAGACCTCAGTGCTAAAAACTGTAATTTCTTAGATGCTCTAGCCACAATTAGTGACCTGACCAAAGAATTAGAGGACTTGAAAGTCAAATATCAGGTAAATGAAATCAATATTAAAAAATTTGACACCTCTAGTAATTTGGTCAAGAACATTTGTGATATACAACTAGAGTATAAAGAAAAGAAAGGGGCTGGTCTGGGATACACAAAAACTCCTCCTCCATACAATCATAACTACACTTATATGCCTTTCACGGAAGAGGAGTTAATTAATGAGGGCAAGATGACTTACGGTCCAAAAACCGATAAGTCATCAATCAACAGCAAATCTGTTGATAACAAACAACCAGCTCCTTCAATGAATTTCGTCTCAAAAGGAAATGTTGATCCTAACCAGTCGTTTGCATGTGCAGAAAAAGTTGATTTGAAATGTGAAGATACTCTTGGGGGAGAACACGTTTTAAATTCTGATTCACAAAAACCTTGTTTTGATGAAAATCATCCTGATGTTATTTTGGGACAAAATATTTTTAGCATGTTTCTTTCTTTAGCTGCTAATGGGCCTGATGTTTTAGGCAAGACTGATGATGGTTGTGTTGAAACTGTGAACTTTAATTCTGGTGATGAATTTTCTTCGGTTAATAATTGTGAATGTGATGGTTCTAATATGTCAGATGATAGTGTTGCAGGTGAGGTCCCTCAGGATACATTCAGTGAAACCACTGATACTTCTTCTCAAGAAAATCAAGAATGTCCTAATTCTTCTTTGGAATCGGTCTCAGTGGGAGTCCCTAATGTTGAATCTAGTGGGACCCCATTGGAAACTGTTGATACACATGTTGAAGAAGCATGTGTTTGTGAAATTTCAAATGCTTCTGAAATTGAAACTGAATCAAAAATCATCGACAAAGAATTAAATGTTAACATGAACGTAAAATCTTCAACAGACGTTTTACCTAATAAAACTGATCCCAAGTCATCAGATTTTCAAGAAAAAGGTAATCACAGTAAGAAAGTTGCGACTGAATCTCAACATACATCACATGCTTGTGAAACGTCAAATCAGCCGAACCCAGATCGCTCTAAACGAAAGCCAGCAAAAATCGCAAAACCAGAAAAGCAAAACAGGAACAATTTTCAGAAAACCTCGACTCTCCACCCATTGAAACGACAAACTTGTTTCAATTGTGGAATTGCGGGACACATTGCACGAAATTGTGTTCATCTCCCAAGGAAGTCATCTGAGCACAAAGGCTTCAAAAATCAGAAGGATAAATCCAATCGAACTAGTTATTCAAAGCCCATGAACGTCACAAAGACTGAGGCAATGAAGAATAACAGTCGAAGGACCAAGCCCTCTGATTTTGACTGGAATGCAGCCAAACGAAGAAACCAACAAAGTCAAAAAAAATTTCAAAGACACCAACAAAATTTTTTTTATAATTATTGCTCTAAATGGTCATATCAACATTGGAAACCAAAAGTCAAGGCTGCCCAGTCAAACATGAATGCAAACTCTTTTGTCAACAGAGATAAATCAAAATTTTTGAATAAAGATAATCTGATCTGGCAAAAAGTAACGTACATTGATGCAAATGGAAAACCCAGATCCACTATGGGCTGGGTACCTAAATCTAACTAATCCCGCTAATCGTGCAGGAACAACTGTGGAGGACTACCGTGCGCCTCTGGTACATGGATAGTGGCTGTTCCAGGCACATGACAGGAGACTTATCCCAACTTGTGAACGTCAAAGAATTTAATGGAGGATATGTCTCATTTGCGGGAGGTGAATCTGGCAGAATCACATTGAAAGGAACTGTTCGAAACGGTGTTCTCAGCTTTGAAAATGTTAATTATGTTCCAGAACTGAAACACAATCTGTTAAGTATTTCGCAGATTTGTGATCGAGGGAATTCAGTTCATTTCACGAAGAAGGGATGTCATGTTCTTAAGCCTGGGATTGTTATTCCAGAAGACTGGTTCTTGATGACAGCTAAAAGAAAGGGAAATGCTTACGTCATTGATATGAACAAGAAACCGTGTGAAGAGATCACTTGTCTATTTTCAAAGATTTCAGAGCATAATGGTCTGTTGTGGCATCGTCGACTTGGGCATGTGAATATGAAAAATCTGAACCGTCTGGCTAAAGGTCAACTGGTACGTGATCTTCCAATCAAGGATTTCATGTTGGTGGAAAAATGTGTTGCTTGTGCGAAAGGGAAAGCTCATCGAAAACCTCATAAGACTAAATCAGTACCCTCGACGAAAGCTGTGCTAGAACTACTTCACATGGATCTTTTTGGTCCAGTAAATGTGCTGAGTATTGGGAAGAAAGCTTACTGTCTAGTAATCGTCGATGATTACTCTCGGTATACTTGGGTGTATTTTCTCAGCCACAAAAATGAAACTGCTGTCTTGGTAAAACAATTCATTACTTTGGCTGAAAATCAAGCGAGTACTAAAGTGAAGGTTATTCGATCAGACAATGGGACAGAATTCAAGAATGTTACTTTGGATACTTTCTGCATGGATAAGGGAATCGATCGTCAGTTCAGTGCACCTCGAACTCCACAACAAAATGGAGTGGCTGAAAGAAGAAATCGTACTCTCATTGAGGCCGCACGTACTATGCTGGCTGATTCAAAGCTTCCTAGCTTCTTTTGGGCCGAGGCTGTTAGCACGGCTTGTTATATCCAGAATCATGCTTTAGTAAACAAACGTCACATGAAAACCCCTTATGAGATTCTGGAAGGACGTAAACCTTCGGTTTCACACTTTCGTATTTTTGGTTGTCCATGTGTATTATTACTAATGGACTCCAACGGCAAGTTTGAAGTCAAAGGTGACGAATGTTACTTTGTTGGATATGCTAAAGGCTCTGCTTATAGGGTATACAACAAAGTAACTAAAAAGGTCGTTGAGTCGTGCAACATCGAATGGCTTGAAGAGAATGCTACGGACGCTAGAGTTGGTCCAGATTGGCTATACGATTATTCTGCTCTGTTTAAATCATTTAACATTTTGTCAAGTGATGTTTCAGTTGCAGGTGTGTCTGTTCCCAAACAACCATTGTCATTTGAAGATACGGAAGACGAAGCACAGATGCAAGACACCGTAAGGCATCATACCATTGATCCACCGGGAATGGTGTTTACGCAACATCCTACACCAACTCCAACGGTCAATCGATCCCCTGAGGGCGCATTAACTAGTGACTCTGCATTGTTTCCTGAACCAATTCCTGAGGATTGTATTGTCACTTCTCCTGTAGTTCACACTACTACAGCACCTAATGAGGGGGAGTCTAGCAACACCACCACTGAAGAGGAAATTGTACCTGATTTGGCCATACCTACGAGCGTTCAACGAAATCATCCAATCGAGAATGTGATTGGTCCTGTAAATGCAGGAATTTTGACCAGGAGTCAATCAGGAACCATTAACACTTGCTTATATTCTTGTTATCTTTCTCAAATCGAACCTAAAACTATTGATATAGCTCTGCAGGAACCTGGCTGGGTAGATGCTATGCATGAAGAGCTGAACCAGTTTGAAAAACTTGGAGTATGGAAGCTCGTCAAGTTGCCATCAGGAAAACGTAAACTTGGAACTAGATGGGTATTTCGAAACAAGCAGGATTCTGCAGGAGTCATCGTTCGAAACAAAGCAAGGCTGGTGGTTCAGGGATTTCGACAAATTGAAGGACTGGATTATGATGAAGTGTATGCTCCGGTTGCACGACTTGAAGCCATCCGGATCTTTTTGGCTTACGCGTCATACATGGGATTCACTGTTTATCAGATGGATGTCAAGACCGCGTTTCTCTATGGAGATGTGAAGGAGGAAATTTTTGTCGAGCAGCCACCAGGGTTTGTACATCCAGACCATCCTGATTACGCTTACAAGCTAGACAAGGCACTGTACGGGTTACATCAGGCTCCTCGAGCTTGGTATGCCACACTAACAGAGCATCTATTGGCTCATGGGTATACGCGTGGAACCATAGACCAGACTCTGTTTATCAAGAAGGTAGAACGTGATCAAATTTTGGTTCAAATCTATGTTGATGATATCATTTTCGGATCTACAAGTGAGGATCTTTGCAAGGAATTCGAGAGAGTTATGAAGAAGAAGTTTGAAATGAGTGCTCTGGGGGAAATGACACTGTTTTTGGGTCTACAAGTCAAGCAGAGTTCACAAGGAATTCTTATTCATCAAGGGAAGTATGTGGATGATGTGCTGGCAAAATTCAAATTCACGGACGCAAAGCCTGCTGAAACACCTATGGCAGAGAGACCACTATTGACTGAAGATGAAGAAGGAGAGTCTGTCAATCAACGTCAATATAGGTCCATGATCGGGTCATTGATGTATCTCACAGCTAGCCGTCCGGACATTATGTTTGCTGTTTGCAACTGTGCACGCTATCAGGCTAATCCTAAAACTTCTCACCTTACTGCTGTTAAAAGGATCTTTCGGTATCTTAAAGGCCGACCTCGGTTTGGCCTGTGGTATCCGAGGGATTCCAATTTTGACTTGTTTGCTTTCTCTGACAGCAATTTTGGAGGTACTGACAGTGACAGGAAATCTACGTCTGCGGGATGCCAATTTTTGGGTGATCGGCTCATTTCTTGGCAATGCAAGAAACAACAAACAGTGGCGATATCTACAGCTGAAGCCGAGTATGTTGCTGCTTCTGCTTCTTGCTCTCAAGTGGTGTGGATGCAACATCAATTGCAGGACTACGGTTTGACTTATCTCAACACTACTATTTACTGCGATAATGATGCTGCAATACAAATTGTTAGAAATCCTGTTTTTCACTCCAAAACCAAGCACATTGATATTAAAGTTCATTTTATTCGAGACTGTTTTGACAGAGGTCTTATTACTCTTGAACAAATCGACACAGATGCAAATGCTGCCGATTTGTTCACTAAACCTGTCAGCAGCTCAAAATTCAGAGTGCTTGTGGATTTTCTGAAAATGATCCGCTTTACTGACTGAGCATGTTTTTGTTTTTCGTAGGTAAATTTGTTCATAAAGTTTTCTATTCTTAGGTAGTTTTTATTTATGCTCAAATTTAGGGGGAGAAATTTTGAAAAAATACAAAAACATTAAAAAATTGAAAAATACAAAAAGAGGTGTGGCAGGACTGGGAAATGAAATGAATTTTCACATTATGGTCGAGGGCTGACTCATGTAAGACCAGTATCGAAATAGTTTGACTCTAGTATGATGTGTTGGTAGGCTCTATCCTTAAGACTGGAAACATTGGCTGTTTCTGCTCAGAACTAAAAAGAGTACATGACCTCAGAAAAGAAAATCACTTGAAATTAGCTCATTTCTATTTGAATGTCTGTATGTTGTCCTGATACACACAATTTTGGTCTGACTCTGAAATCTTCTCTGAAAAAGTCGTGTACCTCCTCTGCTGCATCCAGATATATGCTGACCTGGAGGTGCTAGGCAACGACAGCTTCTGCTGCATCCAGATACATGCTGACCTAGCTGTACGTTGTCGTGCTATAGATCTAATACACCCGAAAGAGGCCCTCAAGTGCCCAAAAGAAACCCTAAAAACCTATATCAAATTGAGAAAAACTCATTTGATCTGTATATTATACCATCTCTGCTTAAGATCTATTCTGTTCTCTTCTCAATCTATTCCCAGTTAAGATTTCAGAGATTTGGATTGGACTTGTGAAATATGTGGTAGGGACACTACATGCATGATAGAGTGTGTTGTGCATAATTCCGAGAATTGATTAGTATTTGTTTGGGTGTTCATTGTTAAAATAACAAAACATGATAAAATGAGTTACAGGCAGTTATATGGAAAAGGTCTAGGGAGATGAGTTTAAGGGGACAAATATACTGGCAATTGTCTAGATCATCCAGTAGTAGATCAGTGTTGATAAGTGAAGTCAAGCCCAAAACCTTGTGATTTGATCCCTGAGTATCTATGCAAATTTCCTAAGTTTATTTTGTAAATAATATTTATTATTTGTTTTGTTTTTTTTTTAGGTTTTTATTTTGCAAACATTGCTCAAAAGGTTTAATGGATAGTTTTTATTAAATCAGATTTTTAAATGGGTTTAAAAATTAATTGATAAATCTGTTTTGAGCCCAAGTCCATAAGGTCCAAGCCCATAAGACATGGGCCCATGAAAACAGTTGAGTACAAAAGGGGATTACGAGTCATAATCCTTATTCACTCGCAATCTGATCTCTTTTTCTCTCTCAAGATTCCGGCATTCATCAACAGTTTCGACTGGTTTCCGATTGCGACTCGCAATCTACCTTGTTAATCTTCAAGGTATTATGACATCATCATTCAAGTTTTGCAGGGATTATGAATATCTTGTTGAAGATTCCGATGAATGTTTGAAGATTCCGATGATGTTTCCGATGAAGTTTTGATGTTTCCGACGAAGTTTTGATGTTTCCGACGAAGTTTTGATATTTCCGATGAAGTTTTGACTCGCAATCAAGAACGTTTAGAACTCGAAATCAGTGGTTACGAGTCGCAACAACAAGATTGCGACTCATGGTTGCGACTCAATTTGTTTGTTGCGACTCATGATTGCGACTCGTAATCTGCTGGTTGCGACTCATGGTTTCGACTTGAAACCTTTTGGTTGCGACTCATGGTTTCGAGTGAACAGTAACAGTGTTTGTTTTAATTTTACTTTTGTCACTGTTATATCAGTAGTTAGAAACTTATATGATTTGTGTTGTGTGCAGAAAATGGATTTAAAGTTTATATCTTCTCATAATCAAGTTGGATACTTAGCACCTCCGCCAGTGAAGCACAAGCAGCTGTATACATCGTTGATGAAAGGCCTAAATACATGCCGGATTGTTCATGCTCTTCGTGAGAATCCAGTTGTCTATGAAAGCCTTATTCGAGACTTTTGGAAGACTGCTAAAGTAGAAATCATTGAAGGAAAGGGAGCTATAGTTGCTGAGATTGACGAGATAAAGGTTATAGTGACTGAGCAGATTATTAGAGATGTGTTGAAGTTTAATGATCAGGAAACAGATCCAATCGAACTTCCTGCTGGAACAGTGGAAGCAATTTTACCTCGTTTAAGTTATGAAGGAAAGTTTCCTCCCCTGGTGAAGAAGTTTGTGCACCCTTACTGGCGTCTATTACTGCACATGTTTCTTTTGTGCATGACAGAAAATAGAGGGGGAATTGATCAGTTGAATACCACACAGACTGCTGCATTGATATGTGTGATTACAAACGAGCCATTCAATTATTCAAGATATATTTTGGAAGCTATGAAGAGAAATGCAATTGGACTTCGAAAGGATAAGTTTCTTATGTATCCAAGATTTGTGCAGATGATTTTGAATGAGCATTATCCGGAATTGAAGAGATCTGGTAATACGTTGGAATTAAAGCCTATGGGACCTTCATGTTTTGGTGCTCTCACTACAAAGAAAGGAACTGAGAAAAGGTTTGAAGGTTTGATTGAGTTGGAGAAATTTGGTCAGTTTGCAGAGACAGAAGATGTTGGTGAGAATCCAGTGATGGCACGATCTGTTCCAGAGCGTAGTGTATCTGCAAGTGCTATTGTTGCTGAAGAACATGATATTCGTATGGATGCTGAAGATCAGCCTGAGACAGAGATTTTAACAATAGACTCTGACAATGAAGGTGTTGAGATTATGTGTGATTCTGGTGAAGATGAAGAGCTTCCTCCTGAAGCTGAAGTTGATACTGCTGTTTCTGCTGTTCCACCCGTGATTACTGCTGAAAGTTTGGCTTTGTTATTGAAATCTGTAACTGATAAGATGGGAAATCCTCCTTCTGATCTTTCAGTGTCAAGTGAAAAGCCTAGTGAAGACCCAAAGGATTCTGATTCCATGCCATTGAAACGGAAAAGGAGGGATCCTCGGCTCGGAATGTATATTGAGCATAGCAAAGATCAACCCGTAATTACTGATGAAGATGATGAAGGTCTTTATGACTTCGAGTTTGAGAAGAATGTCACCGATACCACCACCACTACTGAAAACTTCTTTGATTTTGATGTTGATACTGGAAGAACTGATATGGATATTACTACTGATGATGTTCAGGTTACTAGTGTTGATGTTGATGCCACTGTTGAGACAACGCTACCTAGTGCTACTGAATCTGCAGGTCCTTCTAGAGTTGATATTGATATGCCTAGCAGTTCAAGTGGTAAGAGACCTGAAGAGCCATTTAGAATGCCATTTGATGATGATTCTAGTGATGAAGATGAGTTTATCAGTATGAGAGATATGAAGAAACGAATGGTTGTACTTGAGCAAGATTCAATCCATAAAGATGCAAAGATTATTCAACTTGAAGATACTATTGTGAAGAAAGATCAACAGATTGAGCAGCTTCAAGGAGATGTTAGTTTATTGTTTAACATGGTGTATGACTTGTGTGGAAAGTTGGAGAAGAAATTTGGACAGGAGTTCTCAGATCCAACTGATGTTGAAAATAGGAAAAAGGCTTTTGAAAAGGATGATGCTGAAAGAAGTGCTGCTATGGAACATTACTTTAGAAGAATCATTGATCCTGTTGCAGACAAAGAGAAGGCTGAAAGAATCAAGAAGAAAAGAGAGTTTGTAATTATGAAGAATCGGAATCTAAATCCAGATGATGATGATGCTCATGCAACTCATCATTTGATGGATGTTGGTGAAACTCTCTATGATAAGGTTGGAAATCGTTCTGGTGTAGTTAGCTGGGGTTATGATCATGATCGCAAGAGATGGTGGATAAAAAGGAAGATTGGACCTGTTGAGTGGTATAAACATCCAGGCCAGTTTCAGTCGTTTACTAAAGTGGATTTGACGAATTTGTCTAATGCACCTTATGTAGATGATAAGCCTGGAGGAGTTGGACATTTGTTTTTCGAAAGGTTGAAGAGGGAGGTTCTTAAGGGTTTTCCTTCAATGCGTACTGCAGAGTCCATTGTTAAACCCGCTAAAGGCATCAGAGATCCATATACAAACAAGCGAATGAAGATTGTGCGTTGGCCTGTAACTGATAAAGAGAAGATGATTCCATTGGTGAAAAAGATACCACAGGGTGCTCTGAAGTCCTTACATTTTTGGTCTTATGATGAGCGCTTAGGGCAGGCAGTGATTGTTTGTGATGATAATGTGTGTTTTCGCTTGGTGGATCAGATTGATTTACTGAATGTTGCTCATGAAGATTTGGAAGTGTTAGCTCGTCATCAAATTAGAGCTACTGAGAAATATGAAGAAATTGCAAAAGCTTGGACTAAAGCTGTTACAGCATCTATTCATATTCATACAAAGGGTTTCGGTGGTATTAAGGATCGGTTGCAAGGTGATCGTGAAGGTTAAAGTGTCAAGAACCTGCATGCATAAACCTAGGGGGAGATTGTTGGAACCTGAAGGTTTATTCATGTAGGTTAGCATAGTTTGAGGGTTGATTATGTTTAATTTACATGTTTGGGTCGGTTTTGTTAGTATTTGGGTTAGTAGACTTGTGTCGCATGGGCTTAGGTTAGTGGCCCAGTTGGTTTTGTATTTAAGCACACTATTACCTCATTGTTTGAGGTTGTTGATTTGGTGAATAGTGGGGGCGACACAAAGGAGAAGGTTGCGAGTTCCTTTGCTAGATCTTGTATCAGTCTACGTTTATCGTTGAATGCAAGAATCTTTTGGTTTGTGATTTCTATTGCTCTCAACTATTGTTCTTTATTATCATTATTTAATCTTGAATTGTCTTGTGATTGATTTCCGCGCTTTCACAAGATATTGTTGATATCATTGATTGATCCTGCAAGGGTTTTACAGTTGAAGAAGAGGTCGCCATAGAACAAACTTTTAAAGTTCTTGATCGAAACGAGCAACCAAATAAGGAGTCTCCTAAAGACCCACCACTTGAGCTCAAAGAACTTCCAAAAGGTTTGGAATATGCTTTTCTAGACAAAGATGGTAAGTTACCTGTAATTATTTCGTCTAAATTAGATAACTTAGAAAAAGAAAAACTAATCAATCTTTTGAAAAAACACAAAAATGCAATAGCTTGGAAACTTGTTGACATAAAAGGAATTAGTCCTTCTATGTGCACACACAAAATTTTGATGAATGATGACTACAAATCGGTCATCCAACCACAACGTCGCGTAAATCCAAATGTTCAAGAAGTGGTTAAAAACGAAGTCATCAAATTACTTGACGCCGGACTTATCTATCCTATTTTCGATAGTCCTTGGGTAAGTCCCGTCCAAGTAGTTCCAAAGAAAGGAGGTATGACGGTAATTACTAATGAAAAGAATGAATTAATACCAACGAGAACCGTCACAGGATGGAGAGTATGTATAGATTATAGACGATTAAATGAAGCAACAAGAAAGGTTCATTTTCCTTTACCCTTCATTGATCAAATGTTAGAAAGATTATCCGGTCATAAATTTTACTGTTTCTTGGATGGTTTTTTAGGTTACTTTCAAATCCCGATAGCACCCGAAGACCAAGAAAAGACAACTTTCACATGTCCCTATGGAACTTTTGCTTATCGACGCATGCCTTTTGGTCTATGTAATGCCCCTGCAACATTCCAACATTGCATGGTAGCCATTTTCCATGACATGATAGAAAAGACAATGGAAGTCTTCATGGACGACTTTTCTATCTTTGGGGATTCATACGACCAATGCCTCGATAACCTTGAACGAATGCTATCCCGATGTGAGGAAACTAACCTCGCCCTTAATTGGGAAAAATGCCATTTCATGGTAACGGAGGGAATAGTACTCGGTCACAAAATCTCAAGCGAAGGAATGGAGGTGGATCGAGCCAAAATAGATACCATTTCTAGGTTACCTCCTCCATCCTCCGTAAGAGCTATTAGAAGTTTCCTAGGGCATGCCGGATTTTATAGGCGGTTTATCAAAGACTTTTCAAAAATCTCAAGGCCTCTAACAAAATTACTTGAAAAAGATGCTCCTTTCATCTTTGACAAGGATTGCAATCAAGCATTTCTAACCCTAAAGGAAATGCTAGTCAATGCGCCTATCATGATAGCACCTGATTGGAAATTTCCTTTCGAAATCATGTGTGATGCTAGTGACTTTGCAGTTGGAGCTGTCTTGGGACAGAGAAAAGAAAAGCATTTCCACCCAATATATTATGCTAGTAAAACACTTAACGATGCACAAGAAAATTACACAACAACTGAAAAAGAGTTACTAGCTGTGGTATTTGCTTTTGATAAATTTCGTTCTTATCTTGTTCTTTCTAAAACTATAGTCTATACAGACCATGCAGCCATTCGATATCTCTTTAAGAAGCAGGACGCAAAACCACGTTTGATTAGGTGGATTCTACTCCTCCAAGAATTTGACATTGAAATCAAGGACAAAAGAGGAGCAGAAAATACCGCAGCAGATCATCTTTCACGCTTAGAAGACCCAGCTTTGGAGGCAACCAGGGACGAGCAAATCAACGAAAAATTTCCAACTGAATCCCTGGAAATGGTGGAATATAAGGAAGAACCATGGTACGCCGATTTTGCTAACTACCTAGCTAGCGGAATAGTCGCAAAAGGGTGGCCACATCATCAAAGAAAAAAATTCTTTGCCAATGTGAAACACTATTTTTGGGAAGATCCATATCTTTTCAAAATGTGTGCCGACCAACTCATCAGACGATGCGTACATGGTAGTGAAGCACGAAGAATTCTCCGCCATTGTCATGAAGGTCCATACGGAGGACATCATGGTGCTGCCAGTACCGCACGAAAGGTATTCGATTCAGGATTTTATTGGCCAACCATTTACAAAGATGCCCAAAATCTTGTAAAGACATGTGATGCTTGCCAAAGAACAGGTAATATTTCTTCCAAAAACGAAATGCCACAAAATGGCATTCTTGTTTGTGAAATTTTTGATGTATGGGGACTCGACTTTATGGGACCTTTCCCACCATCAAAAGGAAACAAATACATACTTGTGGCAGTAGATTACTTGTCTAAATGGGCCGAGGCCGAGGCACTACCAACAAATGATGGAAGAGTAGTGGTAAGGTTTCTGAAAAAATTATTCTCTCGTTTTGGCACACCTAAAGCTTTAATAAGTGATAGAGGTACCCATTTTTGCAACCATCAACTTGAAAAAATTTTAACAAGATATGGGGTCTATCACCGGGTTTCGACGGCATATCACCCTCAAACAAACGGACAAGCCGAAGTGACTAATAGAGGGTTAAAACGAATACTCGAAAAAACCGTAGGATTAAATAGAAAGGAATGGGCTGATAAATTAGATGATGCTTTATGGGCTTTTCGAACTGCTTATAAAACAACGATAGGTACAACCCCATATAAGCTAGTCTATGGAAAAAGTTGTCATTTGCCAGTAGAAATTGCACACAAAGCCTACTGGGCAATCAAAAATGTAAATTTAGATCTAGAATTTGCTGGTAAAAATCGATTTTGTCAAATAAATGAATTAGACGAACTTAGGAATTATGCATACTCAAACTCCGAGATTTATAAGGAAAGAATGAAAAATTTGCATGACAAACATATTAAACCTAATGAATTTCGGGTGGGAGACTTAGTTCTTTTGTTTAATTCACGACTTCGATTGTTTCCTGGTAAATTAAAGTCTAGGTGGTCAGGGCCTTTTTCCGTCACCCATATTTTTCCACACGGTGCAGTAGAAATTAAACCTCGAAATGGGCCACCATTTAAAGTCAATGGCCAATGGCTGAAACTCTATCAAGGATTTATTGAGGATGAGGAAGAAGAGATCTCGCTTCAAACCGTGGAAGAATAAAAACATCATGCCTGGTAAGTTACGAACGATTGAGACGACAAAATAAAGCGGTAAGTTTTCTAAACCATAGCTTATGGGAAAAAGGGGCACTCACACGCGCACATAAAAAAAAAAAAAATGCTCGGCACGAGGCCGTGTCCGCTGGACACGGGGCCGTGTTCGCGCTGCAGACGGGATAAAACCCCTTTTCTAAAACTGTTTCTTCATTCCACACGCCCCGTTTCCCCACAAAAGCTCTGGTTCCAGGCGATTTTTCGCGAATTTTCAACGTCTCTCACCGATCTAACAACGTCGAGGTATGATTCTATCACTCTTAGTAGTTAGATTAGTTACTTGCATGTAGTTAAAACACCACAAATTTGGGGAAAAATCTAGGGTTCTTGATGTTCATCCGAATCGAACCTGAAATTTTTGCCTAAATCTGTTTGCATTTAGTTAGATTAGTGTTAAGGGAAGTAAATACACTTAGATTGTTCATAGATTCACCCGATTTCTTACAAAAACCCCAAACCCTTGCTCTTGAACCGAAAAAGACAAAATTGATAAGGTAAACGGGATATTTTGGGAAAACGGTGTTTAGGGTTTCATTTTCGGGGGAAACCGCACCTATTGGACCAAAAATTTTCAAGTTTTCGAAACCGGGTCGAAAAATGAAGTTTTTGAGTAACAGACTTCTGGACACGGGGCCGTGTCCGCTGGACACGGGGTCGTGTCCAGCCCACTGTTTGCAGTTTTGTCCGAAAACATTTCTGTTTCGTGCTAATCTTGGGTGTATTCTTTCAGATGGCAAAGTTCACAAGGTTCAATGCAAGTGAGCTTGATGCACGGGCAAGGTATGAGGTTCTTCAAACAAGACCCGAAGAGTACCCGAGGAGAGCTTGCACAGATCTGTTAACCTTGGTGAACCAGCTGAACCGATTTAACAACATCGTTACGGGACCACTAGCTGTTGCATTAAACACTAGGCTTCAGTCAGTGCATCAATGTACCATGGAGTTCTACAGTACCTTCAACTTCGATTCAAGGTGTGACCCATTTGACAATACTGGGGTTGTATTTCGGTGTGGAGGAACAATGTACTCGATCTCCATGGCACAGTTTGGAGCCATAATAGGTCTATATCAAGAAGAGGAATCGGGAAACGAAGAAAATACTGGGGGACTACGAGACTTGGAGGTGAATGAAAGACAAGCCGCATGGGCTCAAATCGGTGAAGGAATCTACGACCCTCGTAGCACCAAGAGTACAAAGCTGAGGGATCCGCTCTATCGCTACATTCATAGGATCCTCACCTACTCTCTAAACCAACGTCACGACAGTAGTGGTGTTGTAGGGTTGAAAGATTTGGTTGTCCTCCACTGTATCCACAACCAAAAGCCTCTTGATGTTCCATATCTCCTGTTGAAAAACATGCATCTCAACCGTCTTGCTCGAGCTCCAACGCCCATCTTCTACGGAGGTTGGGTGTACCGTCTTTTTAAGCATTACACGCGAATTCCAAGAGCCTTTGAAAGAAGCCCATGGTCGGGACGAGTTGACTACCACATTTGCCGAGCCATGAACTTACTCTATGAGGCGGAAGATGGAACAGTGAGTTTCCAAAGAACGCAAGGCTATGCATGGAACCCACAGGAGGCCCTAGTTCTTCACGCACCACCTCCCCACCACCAGTATCCACCCCATGGTGATCCGGGTCAATCCTCCTCACAAGGAGGCGGTTTTCCTAATTTTCAAAGCTTACATGATCTTATGCAGGAAAACCTTATGTGTACCAGGAACGCCTACAACCTCGCCAACAACACATACCACCGGGTCGGAGCTATTGAACGCAACATCAACGATATACAAGACGATATCAGCAGCATCCGGGAGCATATGGCGGGGCATGGGGATGGAGGTGATGATAGCGATGAAGATATGGATTAGAGGGTTTGGAGGAGCAGGAGCGGGTTGATGGCGAGCCCACAGGTTTAAGTCCCTTTATCTATCGAACGGTTGGTGGCCTGCGTGCCAGAAGTTGAACAATTTACTTTCCTTAAACACTTTTATTTTCCGTTTTATTTTTCTTTTACTTTATGCTTGGAACAATTAACTGTGGTAATGTAGGATGTTTGTATTGCTTGGTGTGGTATTAAGTGATGAAACAGGTACAAACCAAGGCTTGGGGTGCTAAGCCTCAGCACTTATAGGGCCAGGATGGAAAGACCGGAGAAAGAAACCTGTTTTTCAGGCTTTCAGACTGTCCACACGGGGACGTGTCCAGCCAACACGCCCCCGTGCTCACCTCCCAGACCTGCTGTTTGGCTTCTGTTCTGCAGAATTTTGTCAGACACGTGGCCGTGTCTAGTGGACACGGGGCCGTGTCCACCTTCTGTAAGTTCTTGTTACTGGCACCTGAACACGGGGTCGTGCCCACTCAACACGGGGCCGTGTTCAGTGCCCAGTAACACAAATTTTTGCTTTTTTAAACACTATTTTACACATCTAATCAACCTAAAAATTTATTTTTGGGACACATTGAGGACAATGTGTAATTTAAGTGTGGGGGGGATGCTCAAACCTTGAATTTTGCAAGTCCTAAATACAAGCCTTACACAAAACTCTATTGGAACCGCTAATCACCCCAAATTTTTTCAAAAATTTCATTTTTTTTTTACTTGTCTAGGTTTAACTCGGGAAATTCAAGTTCTCAAAAAGGTTATATTTTTACGAATTTACAACCGATAGCGTAGTGATAAAAAGAACCAACATAAGAAAACTATGAAAAGGCATAGCAAACTTATTTAAAATTTGATTATACATACTTGATCACATAAAAACCCATTCCCACAAAAGTGAGTTTTGAGCCTTTATTGAGCACACAAATTACATATCATTTGACTAAATGCTCATTTTTCGTTTCTTGTGTGAATAGCCGCTTGGTTCTTACGACTCTAGAACTTGCCATGACAATACATTCCCGGTCCTTATCAACTTAAACCCGAGTAAGTAAATGATGGAGGCATTAGGACTAACCCTTTTTAATTCTACACCATTATTTTTCTTTTTCTTTTACCACCTACCCAAAAATCCCCCTAGTTAGCCCCTTTGAGCCTAAACCTTTTCGTTTCATCACCCAAACAAAAACCCTTTCATCCACCAAAACCTTTTTCATTTTTAACCCTTTATTTTAGTAACAAGTTCGGTTCTTCGTGAAAAAAAAAAAAATTGTGATAATGATGAAGCAAAAAGAAAATAAACAAACAAGTTAATCAAAAATAACTTAGTTTGAATAAAAGCTTCATCAAAATAAAAAGTTGTAAAAATACGAAAACCAACACTTGTTACGCTTTTAGCCTTTTTTCTACTAACCACTAACCCAACCACCTACCTTTAACCCTAGCCTAACCCTTAACCCACAAAGTCCTCTTGATATCTACAAAGGTATAAAAGTTAAAAAGGAGGAGGATTGATTTCTTGGCAAGGCTATGGTAGGAATAAGTTTCATGCCGCTCTCGAGTGATTCACTAAAAATACACCTTCGGCCGAGTGTGAGTGATTTCCCCGCGAGGTATGTGAACTTGTATATAAATAGAATTTTAAAAAGGCATGTTATGCCCAAATAAGTAATTTCTTTTATGAAAAGTTCTAAATAAATCATTACGAATAGGAGTGTAAATAAATAAAAATAAAACCCAAAAAGATCTTGGAAATCCCGACACTCTACGACAAGCCCAAAACCTTCTCTTCTACCTATTCCATTTGGGAGTGTAAGCCACATATTAAAGAGTTTTGCTTGAGGACAAGCAAAAGTTCAAGTGTGGGGGTATTTGATGTGTGTAAAATGCAACATATAATTTACATCAAATGAGGCATAAAACTAACCCTTTTTTAGTACTAATATTGGAAAAAGAGTGTTTTTGTCTTCCTTTTGTATTTTCAGGATTAAATGAGCTCAAAAACGCAAAAGAAGCAAAAAGACAGCTAAATCCAACATAAATACAAGAAAAGGAATATTAGTGGACTGCCCGAACCCTCAACGGCACCTTCCAAAGCAAAATAAAGAAAACAGAAGACTGAACACGCCCCGTGCTCAGCCAGCACGGGGCCGTGCCCAAGAAGCAGCAGAAAAGACAAACCTATAGAAGCTTCTATTGCCCATCACGGGGCCGTGCTCAGCGGACACGGGGGCGTGTCGAAAGTACAGCAGGCGCATTTATTGTAATTGCGAATTACAATTAATGAGGAGAGAGAGTGTCAGACGGACACGGGGCCGTGCCCAGCGGACACGGGGCCGTGTCCAGCTCTCTGTTCAGCCTATAAATAGGAGTGCTTGGATTCATTTCATCTCATCCCTTGGCACACCACCTCTCTCACACTTCATCCACCACCCACCACCATCACAACACCATCATCCACCACCATCATCCATTGTCCATCATAGAGTGTGTGAGTCGTCTCGGGATCCAAGATTGATCGTAAGAGTTCTTGACAATCAAGGCCATGTTTGCCTAAGTCTCTTACATCACTTGGTGAAGACAAAGTGTCTAGTATAATACTTTTTATTTCTAATCTTTTGCACTTTTTATTTGGTTTTGTATTAATGACTTTAATAACTAGTTACTTATGTTGAAGGTGATCTTTCCTTATCGTTTGTCCGTGGTGTCTTGGCATTATTTTACTGTCTATATAAAATAAAGGATTTTCACCATTCATATCTCCACGGTCTATATGGAGATATGTTGGCTACCTGGTAGGGGGTTAAGGGAACGGTTTGGTAAAGGTCTTGCCATTGTTCAGCGTTTAGAGGTCCTGCAATGGACCTGGGTCAAATTTAGTAGGACCTCCTTCAATACTTCACGGTATTGGATGGCGGGGGTCCAAACTCTTTGACCCCCTCATAAGTTAACTACTATTAATACTATAACCCGGCTATTTAGGACTGTATCCCTGCTGACTCAGACTACTTAGCCGAGGGTAACGTCACCGCCAAAAGCGGGGCCTACCACAATACTGCATTAATAACTTAATTCATTATCTTCCAATAATCCACCCTTTTAGGATTGTATCCCTGCTGACTCAAACTACTGGGGTGAGGGTAACGTCGCCTTCAAAAGAGGGGCCTACTACAATAACTAAGATAATCTCTTAATTATGTGCAAAAGTGCGGAAATAATCAAAGGTTATACTAGATACGAGTCGGAACCAAGTGATTCATCTTGTCTATCTGTTTTTATTTTTATTTTATTTTCAGCATTTTAGTTAGTTTTATTTTTCTTAGTTTAAAACATTTTTCTAAACTTTTATTTTGGTTAGACGTTGAGGATAAACCGGTACTAAAAGCTCTTGTGTCCTTGGACGACCTCGGTATCTTACCAACGCTATACTACACTCAACGATGGGTGCACTTGCCCATATGTGTGTTTAGTGTTAGTAAAATATCGTGTTTTATAAATTTAAAACTTGGCTAAAATAAGTGTTAAAAAGGGCTTAAAATATACACCTAAAATATACGACACTTTATCGCACATCACTCACTATCGACGATCAGTTGCGATTCGTCGAGGAACCAATAGAGATTACTGACCGAGTTGTTAAGATTCTCAAGCGTACCAGAATACCTCTAGTTCGAGTTCGTTGGAACTCCCGTCGTGGCCCAGAGTTTACCTGGGAACGAGAAGACCAAATGAAACACAAGTATCCCCAGTTGTTTGAGAAAAGTGCAACCACTACTGAGGCTGAAGCTACTGCGGAATTTCGGGATGAAATTCCAAACCAACGGGGGGATGATGTGACACCCCAGGAAAACCAGGAAAACCACACAACCTAACTAGCTTCCTCAGTGACTACGTGCTAAATTTCGGGACAAAATTTCTTTCAACTTGGGGATGATGTGACAACCCGTAACTTCGAGGTATAAATCGTTCGTTTCGCTCTTACAAATAAATATATATACTTATCTATTTTCGACGAATTAAATTTATACTCATTTAGTTTATGGTGTGCAAACGTGTAGTCGAAACCAAGTCCATTTGGCGATGAACCGACGCGAACCGTTTGAACCATGACATAACTCGCATAACCCGAAACTCTTGAGGTTCGAACCATCACATAAACACTATACATCAGTAGCCGTCTTAGTTATTAATAATAATAGCATGTATGCATTACTTAAAAAAAAACAATACTAATATGACACACCAACGAGTTGTGTGTGGCCCAATAAAGAAGCACACGTTATTATTATAAAATTCAACTAAAGACCCTCAAAATGGTTTCGATCCAATTAAACAAGCCGATAACCCAACCCAACATCACCATTCGGCCCACCCTTCCAAACCGCCATATTTACATGTATATGATTATGCGTATCATTCATACAATAAGATATCAAACCCTACGGCAGCAGCAAGATCCACCCCTTCGCACCGTCATGACTTTTCCTCCTTTACTCGGAATCCCGCAACGAACCAGCCATCACCATCTCCTTCTCCGGCGAGTTCAATACCCGGCGAACACCGGTAGGATCTCCCTCTCCCTTATCCGTAGTTCTTGGTAGTAGAGTCGTCGCTGTTTCGGTCCGACTGTATTCTCGCTTAAGCCTATGTTTTAGTGCATACATGAATCTTTATGCAATTGTTGATTATGTTCATACGATGACATAAATAATATGAAACTAGATAATGATTTGTACATGCTTGTTGAAGTGTATGTGAGAACATATGAAATATATGTACAGTGTGTTCATGCTAAGACTCTTAATATATGAAATATATGTATACTTGTTCGATGATCTGTACACGAATCTTAGTAATACTTGTAATACTATTATTGTTGTTTAGTTGCTCGTAATATATATGAAGTATATGATGCCGGGGTTCGGTTTACTCGTACCGGTCGATTTCGTTTCAAGGTCATGAACACCGTACATGAATCCTAATAGTACATGTTTACGTAACTATGTATATATATGTATTGTATCCGAAAGAAAATGTAGGGAGTAGGTTTGAATGATAGTTTCGGTACGACTTCGGCATAATAATATGAACGCGGATACGGACCGGTATGCTTGGTGTAGACACGAGACATGAATATTGAGGATATAATGAACCGATATATATATATATATATATATATATATATATATATATATATATAGGGAGAAGATCATGCGAGAACCACCTCTTATTGCGAGAACCGCGAGAACCAATGTGAACACATGGCATTTTTTGTAATTAAAGTGAAATTCTAACAACAACATCTATATCCTCGTTCTGTTCTTAAGGGTTCCTTCAAGGGTTCTGTTTTTCAAGTTGTTAACTGTTACCACCCCTATGACAACCGCCGCCGCCGACGACACATCCGCCACCGATCAACGTTAACACATCGCCGCTACCACCACCGTGACACCACCGCACCACCACCGTGACAACTGATTTGACGACAAATCCTCCGACGAAAACTCATCTGGTGACATACATCTGCTCATAAGTCACCACTGCGATAACTAATCTGGCTCGTCCTTATACGATTACTCACATCATTTATCCGGTGATTACAACAAATTATATCCTTTTTGTTACACCCATTCTGTTACCAATTTCTATGTTGTTACCAATTCCCACTGTAAGTGTCCTTATACGATTACTCAGTCTGATTATATTGCTATTTGTCATCTACTTACAAATAAACATGATTTCACTTTGTAACCCCTTTGTGATACATATGGCATCTTCTGATTCATCACATATATACCCTCCTCATCAATCTGATGGGTTCACAGTTCAAGCGACAAGAAAAAGTCCTGGAAGAAGCTTGCTTTGGGTCGGATTTTAAGGTGTCCGAGTTGCTTAACTGGGTCCCTATTAAAGTTAATGGTTTCATATAGAGGTTGCTGCATAATCGGGTTCCGGTTGGGGAAAATCTGCGTGCGAGAGGGGTTAGTACCATTATGGGTTGCTGCATAGAGTGTGCGGAGGTTTCAGAGTCGGTCACGCATGTTTTTATTGAGTGCTCGATAGCCAAGGCGGTGTGGAGGAAGATCTCTATTTGGTGTAACTGGGACCTTGCAGGCCTCTCATCCCTGGAGCATCTTGTTCAAGAGTATACGCGACTAGATTCTTATGTCAATAGTACATTGCTTTTGGGTATAATTTACTACACTTTATAGGTAATTTCGAAGGATAGTAACAACAGTCTCTTTAAGGGGGGCCAAGCGTTCTTTGGAGTCGGCTTCCGAGGATTTTATTAACCTCTCGTTCAGATGGGTAAAATATCGTTCGAAGTTATGTGTTGATAGCTGGGAAGGCTGGGTTAATTTGTTTTTTTTTTGTTTTTTTATGTTTTGTATGGCTTTGTATGTGCAGAGTATGTTCTGCACTTTTTTTGTCTTGTTTAGATTTTACCCCTTGTTGTTGTTTTACCAGCTAATCGATGGTATTTCTTTTGTGGTATGAGAAGTTTTGCGGTATGAGAAGTTTTGCTGCTGTTCAAACAAACAAAAAATTAACATTTGCTTGATTACTCTATGTTCATGTATCATTGTTTATTTAACATTGTTCAGTTTTTTTGTTTATCTGATTGATCAATACAACGATCATGCACATGTGCATTATGTTGATAACACCCATACTCGTCACCGATCGTGCACATGTGCATTATGTTGATAACACCCATACTCGTCTTCCGTAAACTGTTAACCATCATTAACATGAATATGCACATGTGCATCACGTTAACAACACCCCATAATCATAACTAATCATATTGTTAACCATTAATACATAACGGTGCACATGCGCATCACATTGCCAGCACCCTTTAATCATCTCCCTATAATCATATGTTAACCATCAATACATTTCCCATGCACATGTGCATCGTATCGCTAACACCCTATAGTTATCACTCTAACACCCTATAATTATCACTAATAAACTGTTGACCCACTATAATCATCACTGATAAACTCTTGACCCACTATAATCATCATCGATAAACTGTTGACCATGTATACATGGTTGACCGATAAACTGTTGACCATGTATACATCGTTGACCGTTTAAACATTGTGCGTACACATTCCATATGTTTTATTAATTATGAAATTTATATCCTCTTTTTATTCATTTTATTTTTTGTTTATATATAGGAACAATCCTACATTGAGCATTGTACACATCGTTACATATTATGTTCAAAAGAATGGTATATATTATGTTCAAAATAAAGACAACCAAAAAATACTTGAACTACTTATAAATTGATTATCACTTGTTTTTTGTTTACATTCCTTGTTTAGACTTATTTTTTATCTACTTAGCGGTGTAGTATTCACTGTTGTATTCATTTTATCTACTTGTAAATTACCAATTAACATCATGCACATGTGCATTACCCAATGCGTGCATTTTCAACATTGAAACCATAGCATCTAAACTTATCGATGCATTGTTTTAATGTCATTTTGTTTTAAGTACATGTTTACTATTTCACTCCATATGGTTACTGTTTCGAACAATGCACATGTGCATACATGTAAAATTATTAATTACATGTGATTCGTCTTCCTTTACATATACATCAACATATGTAATGTGGGTCTTCCTTTACATATACATCAACATATGTAATGTGGTACCCCAAACGCAATAGGGTACCACATACGTAATATGATATACACAAATATACAACATTTCAAAATATACACATACATTACCGACATGTTTATTGTTTTTTTATTAATGCACATGTGTATTACCAACATTAACACATTATCACACAACTTTTGTGTTACAACAAGTAAATATAACACCCTCATCATAAGAATCACATAATCCGATCAACAATCATTATTACACATATGCAACACCAACATATACTACAGTAAACAACATATTACATCCTAAATTAACAAATATAACCATCTGTAATACATTATACAATACCAATATGTATGCTATTTCGAACTATTCATATGTGCAGTACCAACATTTCATCTACCGAACAACATAATACATGAAATATTAACAAACATGATCATTCGCCTCTGATAACGACAATTTTGTTACTATCTTCACCCTCATGTTCTTAAGTTGCATGTCTTGAATATCTTTATCTCTGTTGAATCTGCAATCAAATTTCTCACCACTCCCTTTAAACATCTCCATATGCCGCATAGCGAACACCTCACAGTCTGTGAAGTAATAAAGGGATTTCGCTTACTTGTTCAATGTTTCATCATGGTTTCGCTCACTTGTCCTCCTTTTTATACTTTTTTTTCTTCTTGTGCACCTGCATGTGATATAAATAATGTGTTTGCATAAATGATATCATTTAACATGAAAGTAATAAAGGGATGCACATGTGCATAAACTCCCAACTGCATCATCAGATACTAATCAACCTTTTTTTACCTCTTTGTTTAACAGTTGCGTAATCATTTCCATTGCATGCGACATTTTTTGACCCTTTATCCCTTGATTTCAAAACGAAAGTTACCTTCTTTGATTTTTTCCGTTATTGATCTACAATAATTAAAAAAAAAACAAAGGATTAACAAACATACAATCTCAATGAATATGTGCATTAACATTAACTTTATCATTACTATATACACTATGCACATGTGCATCACTATGCACACGTGCATCAACATAAATTACATTGTTAACATATTCTGGCAAACTATACGCATGTGCATAACTATGCACACGTACAAAACATGAATGACCTTATTACCATATTCTTGCAAATTATGCACATGTGCCTAACTATGCACATTTGCATCTATATGACTTACTATACTGAAATAATCTGGCAAAATATGCATATGTGCATAACTATGCACATGTGCATTGACATGACTTACCTTATCAACATGTTTGTTTCAATAAAAAAACCATAACCCTTACCAAATCAAGTTTCATATTACCACCAATCATAATTAACATTAATCACTAATAAAACTATTATGGAAAATTCTTCACATGTATATAACTATCCACATGTACAACGAAAAAAATGACCTTGTTGACAAATTCTAGCAGACTGTGTACAGGTGCATAGCATTATTATGCACATGTGCATCAACATGAATGACCTTATTAACCTATTCTGGAAAATTATGCACATGTGCATAATTATACACATTTGCATCAACATGATTGACCTTATTAACCTAATCTGGCAAATTATACATATGTGCATAACTATGCACATGTGCATTAACACGGCTGACCTTATCAACAGGCTTGCTTCAATAAAAAAACCCCAACCCTTACCAAATCAAATTTCGTATTACCACCAATCATATCTAACATTAATCAGTAACAAAACTACATAAAAAACACATAAATACCACATTACATATAGTTCTATCACAACAGTCACCTCTAATCTCTCAAAAATCATATATATATATCGAACAATTTTTACTAGTGCAGCTATGAAACAACGATTTAAGCGTCATATTAACATATAAAAATCTGAATTGACGATTAAGCGTCATGTTATCAAATAAAAGTGCAAAACAAAGAGTATAAATGCATAATTATACACATTTGCATCAACATGATTGACCTTATTAACCTAATCTGGCAAAATATACATATGTGCATAACTATGCACATGTGCATAACTATGCACATGTGCATTAACACGGCTGACCTTATCAACAGGTTTGCTTCAATAAAAAAACCCTAACCCTTACCAAATCGAATTTCGTATTACCACCAATCATATCTAACATTAATCAGTAACAAAACTACATACAAAAAAAACACATAAATACCACATTACATATAGTTCTACCACAACAGTCACCTCTAATCTCTCAAAAATCATATACATCGAACGATTTTCACTAATGCAGATATGAAACAACGATTTAAGCGTCATATTAACATATAAAAATCTGAATCGACAATTAAGCATCATGTTATCATATAAAAGTGCAAAACAAAGAGTATAAACTTACAAATTCATGAAACGGTGTAGCGACACTGAATAATCCGACAACAACTAGATTACGGCAAATCCGTTGGACGTCTGTTCTTCAGATTCTCCCTAATTGTGTCACAGTCTTCGATGATTATGTTCTTATTGCCCAAATTTCGAGCAGATGACGAATATATGATTGATGATTCTGTTCTTATTGCCCTAATTTCGATTACACGACAAAAACACCATGAATGGTAAGATTGAGATGACGAATTTCAGAGATTTTGGTGTGTAGACGTGAACTAAGATGATGAATTTTGGAGATGTTGGAGTATCGGACATGAACTGAATGAAAAAAGATGATTTAATTGTTCTTTGAAGTCCAGTAGGAGGTGGATGGGCATGTAATTTAATTTTTGTTATGTATTTACACTAATGCCCTCTGTTCACATTGGTTCTCGCGGTTCTCGCAATAAAGGTGGTTCTCGCATGAACCCCTCCCTATATATATATATATATGCTTCTGTTCATATTATCGCTAATAATAAAACCATGAGATGACAGGATGTGTGTGTGTTTTCATTTGAATAACATGATTGTGCATGTTTTGAGATAAGAGTTCCTCTGTTTAGATGTTAGCATAAATGTCATGAATTTGGATTTAGTATTGGGTCGTATAATCTGAGGAGAGGTGTGACGGTTCGGGCGATCGTGTGCACGTTTCTCCTTATGATCGATGTTTATAAACTTGTGAAGCTCTTAGTATAAATGAATACAGTCATGCTTGGTTGAACATGTACTGAATAAAAAGAAGTTTTCCAATATGAATATGTATTTATATATGCAATCGATATATGCATGTGTGTATGATTGATAAGGGTTGAGGTTGGGTAAAATTTTAATAGACCATGTTGCATGGAGAGGGAGCCAAATGGGATTAAAGGCTGTGGGTTAGCCACTGTTAAATATCATTAATGGGGTTTCATACATAACTAGACTTCATACATAAGTGGGCTTCATTTATATACTGGGCTATGTGAGTTATATTTGATGTTGATTATATGTTCACGAAATTGTTATCTAAGAAGAGTGATGACCGAGATGATCAGCATGTCACTTGAATTGCTTGGGAAGTTGGGCCGAGTAGTTATAAGAAGCATATTAACAGTTGAACTTTATTAAAGATATGTGTTGAGTATATGACCCCAAACCCTTTGTACCATCTTATTATGTGAATTTTATTAACTTATGGTGTGCCATACAATAACGCTAAGTGTGATTATGAAACTGTTTACGAAACCGTATGTGTGTAAATGGGTACACATGTGGAACATAATATTGTATGCTACTTGACTTGTGACATGTACCAATACGTGAAATATTTAAATACGAATTTAATTTAATTAAGATGTGGTAATTATAATAGGACGTGATTGACTCAAGTGTTTTATCAAGTAAACTATCTGCCGAGCAAACCAAGGTGAGTTCACAGTTTCTAAGGCATGGGATTCCCGGTGGTTGGGGATGGGTTAAAGAATTAAAACGGAACCTACATATCCTCCTTGGGTAGGATATGTACCGCCATCCTCCAGGGGTAGGATGCCAATATTAATCCTGTGTATTCTCCTTGGGTAGAATACGTACGTTCGTCCTCCTTGGGTAGGACAACAACCTTAAACTTACTAGACAAAACTCTATCATGAAGTCCCTCATTTTTAGATCGACTTAATCGCCGGGCCAATGGCGAGCGGGTCATTAGTTGATAGGGCTATTAGGGTTGACAAGCCTCACACCGTGCCGGTCGGACGGGCTTGTACATTGGATCTGGGCACTCAGTCAATGATGATAGACATTGACTTAGGGCACAACTTACTTTCGTCTGTTGTCGATATGGTAACGGTCTAGTGGTTCACATGGGGAAGCCCCCACTGATTATGGATATGGTTTGGGAAAACAAAGGAACTGATAAACAACTGGTTTTCAAATGAACTTATGGATTTTGAAACAACTTAAAACTGAACAACCAACTGTGAACTCGCACAACTTTGTTGTTGACTCGTTGTTACATGCCTTGCAGGCCTTTAGGTGCATATTGTTGGAACTTGCTGTCTGGGATGCTGGAGTGGTCATGGGTCAAGATACATGGAAACGCGAGACGAACTTAATGGCTTTAACACACTTGGTTTATGAATTTCTTAATTAATGTATTACGCTTCCGCTGAACGTTAAATAATGTTTTGTAACACTTCTATCAATAATAAATGAAAGTTTTATTTGGAATAATTGTTATGAGTTCAACATGATTGGTGGCTTGGATCCTGGTACGTCACAAGCCTAACAGGGACATTCCCTAGGTGGTATTTTGGGGGTGTGACAATACGTCTGCACACGCGGCCGTGCCCGCTGAGCACGGGGGCGTGTCCAGCCAAACTCAGGCCAACATGGGGCGTGTCCGCTGAACACGGGGCCGTGTTCAGCCGACTGTTTTCAGCTTTCTCTGAAAATTTCACTGTTTCATGCTAATTGTTTGGTGTTTCCTTTCAGATGTCCAAGAAATTCACAAGGTTCAATGCAAATGAGTTGGATGATAAAGCAAGATACGATGTGCTTCGAACTAGGCCGGAGGAATACCCACGAACAGTATGCATGGATCTTCTAGGAACAGTGAACCAGCTTGGCCGATTCAACAACCTAGTCACCGGCCCGCTGAGAGCAGCCCTGTGCACTCGACTTCGTTCAGTCCATGAATATAACCTTGAATTCTACAGCACATTCGTGTTCAAAACAAGAGCCGATCCATTCGATAATGATGGTGTAGAATTCCGGTGTGGAGGGACTAGGTACTTAATTTCGATAGCACAGTTTGGGTCGATAGTTGGGTTGTATGCGGAGGAAGATGCGAGTGATGAACAAAACACCGGCGGTCTACGCGAGATAAAGGAAAGTGACCGCCAAGCTGCATGGGCACAAATAGGAGAAGGCCACTACAATCCGAGCATCACTAAGAGCACTAAGTTGAGGAACCCTCTTTACCGTTACATCCATAGGGTCCTCACTTACTCTCTTAGTCAGAGGCACGATAGCAGCGGTGTTGTAGGTTTAAGGGATCTACAAGTCCTTCACTGCATTCATACCCGCACCAACCTTGATGTTCCGTACCTCCTGCTCCGAAACATGCATTGGAACCAGCTTGCTACTCCCCCGACTCCCATCTTCTTTGGGGGATGGATCTACCTTCTCTTCAAGCATTTCGTGAACATGCCCAGGTCTTTCAAAAAGAGCCCATGGTTGGGAACAGTGGACATGACCATCTGTCGCTCCATGAACCTGATTTATGAAGCAGAAGACGGGACGGCCAGCTTCCAAAGAGTCCAGGGGCATGCATGGAACCCGCAAGAAGCACTCGTCCTCCATGCACCACACTTCCAACCTCCTCCTCAGTACCATTACCAGCCCCAGGGTGATCCAGGTCAATCCTCCTCTCAAGGAGGCAGTTTTCCTAACTTCCAAAGTTTACATGATTTATTGCAGGAAAACCTCATGTGCACCAGGAACACCTACAATATGGCCAGGAACACGTACACCCCGGTCGGAGCGATAGAGCAAAACATATCCGAAATACAGGATGACATTGGGAACATCCGGGAGTACATGGCGGGGTACGGAGGAGACGATGATGATGAAGACGATGACATGGATTAGGCGGGAGGAGTGGAGGTAGCGGTTCATGGTTGGAGGTCCACAGGTTAAACCCTTATTCTCATAAACAATTTCCGGCCTGCGTGCCGTGTGTTGAACAATTTACTTTCTTCTAACACTTTTTACTTTTCTGCATTTTCTTTATTTTAACTTTGTGACATGGATGTTTGAACAATGGTAATTTAGGATGCTTGCTATGGTTTGGTGTAGTGTTTATTGATAAAACAGGTACATACGAGGCTTAGAGCACTAAACATTAGGGCTACTAAAGCCGGGACGGGAAAACCAAATCCAGAAACCTGTTTTGCACCTTTGCAGATTGTCTACACGGGGTCGTGTCTAGCCGACACGCCCCCGTGGCCATTGCCCCAGACCTGCTGTTGTCAAAATTCTGCAGATTTTTACCAGACACGGGGTCATGCTCAGCCGACACGCCCCCGTGTCCACCTTCTGTAAGTCCTTGTTACTGGCACTCTGACCACGGGGTCATGTTCATCCGACACGGGGCTGTGTCTAGATGGCCAGTAACATACATTTTTGCTTTTTCACATCTTTTTACACATTCAATCAACCTAAAAACTTATTTTTGGGACACATTGAGGACAATGTGTAATTTAAGTGTGGGGGGGATGTTAAAACCTTGAATTTTGCAAGTCCTAATTACAAGCCTTACACAAAACTCTATTGGAACCGCTAAACACCCCAAATTTTTTTTCAAAAATTTTTCATTTTTTTACTTCTCTAGGTTTAATTTGGGAATTTCAAATTCTAAAAAGGTGATATTTTTACAAATTTACAACCGATAGCGTCGTGATAAAAAGAACCAACATAAGAAAATTATGAAACGGCATGACAAATCTAGTTAAAATTTGATTATATATACTTGATCACATAAAAACCCATTCCAACAAAAAGTGAGTTTTGAGCCTTTATTGAGCATACAAATACACATCTTTAAACTAAATGCTCATTTTTCGTTTCTTGTGTGAATAGCCGCTTGGTTTTTACGACTCTAGAACTTGCCACGATGATACATTCCCGGTCCTTACCAACTTAAACCCGAGTAAGTAAATGATGGAGGCATTAGGACTAAACCTTTTTATTTCCACACCATTTTTATTTTTTTTACCACCTACCCAAAAATCCCCCTAGTTAACCCCTTTGAGCCTAAACTTTTTCATTTCTTAACCCAAAACAAACACCCTTTTTACCCACCAAAACCCTTTTTCATTTTAAACCCTTTATTTTAGTAACAAAGCTCGGTTTCTCTTATGACTTTCGTATGTTGAAAAAAAAAAATGATGATGAAGCCAAAAGAAATAAACAAACAAGTTTATCAAAAAGAACTTTGTTTTAAGAATTGCTTCATCAAAATAAAAAGTTACAAAACTAAAAGGTCTTACGAAAACCGACGTTTTTTACGCCTTTCGCCCTTTTCTACTAACCACTAACCCAACCACCTACCTTTAACCCAAGCCTAACACTTCCCCCAAAGTCCTCTTGATATTTACAAAGGTATATAGTTAAAAAGGAGGAGGATTGATTGCTTGGCAAGCTTATGGTAGAAGTAAGTTTCATGCCGCTCTCAAGAGTTTTCACAAAAATACACCTTCGGCCGAGTGTTGAGTGATCTCCTGTGAGGTATGTGAACTTGTATATAAATGGAATTTTAAAGAGGCATGTTATGCCCTAATAAGTAATTTATCTTATGTAATGTTTTAAATAAATCATGACCAATAGGATTGTAAATAAATAAAAATAAAACTTAATAAAGAATCTTGGAAATCTCGACACTCTATGACAAGCCCAAAACCTTCTCTTCTACCCATTCCATTTGGGAGTGTAAAGCCACATTATAAAGAGTTTTGCTTGAGGACAAGCAAAGATTCAAGTGTGGGGGTATTAGATGTGTGCAAAATGCAACATATAAATTACATCAAATGTGGCATTAAACTAACCCTTTTTTCGTACTAATGTTGGAAAAAGTGTGTTTTTGTCTTCCTTTTTGTATTTTCAGGATTAAAAGAGCTCAAAAGAAGCAAAAAGGCAGCTAAATCTAACATAAATACAAGAAAAGGGATAAACATGGCATGCTCGACCCCTCGACAGCATCTTCCCAAGCAAAACAAGAAAACAGAAGGCTGAACATGCCCCGTGCTCAATGAGCACGGGGGCGTGCCCAACTGTCTGCAGAAAAGACAAAGCTGTAGAAGCTTCTATCACCCACCACGGGGGCGTGCCCAGCGGACACGGGGCCGTGGTCAACTCTAAGATTCGCAGAATCTGAGGAAATCTTGATAGTACAGATACGCTTCTACACACAGGGTCATGCCTAGCGGACACGGGGGCGTGGTCAACTAATGTAGACAAACTGCATTTAATGAAGAAAGAGAAGACGGGTGGACACGGGGCCGTGCCCAATGGACACGGGGCCGTGTCCGGGCTTCTGTGCAGGCTATAAATAGGGGTGCTTGGCTCATTTGCAAACCATCCATTGGCAAACCACCTCTTTCACACTTCACCCACACTCCACCACCACCACACACCATCATCCATCATCCACCACCATCATGCATCATCCATCATAGAGTGTGTGTAGTAGTCTCGGGATCCAAGATTGATCGTAAGAGTTCTTGACAATCAAAGGCCATGTTTGCCTAAGTCTCTTACATCACTTGGTGAAGACAAGTGTCTAGTGTATTACTTTTTATTTTTAATCTTTTCGCACTTTTTATTTGGTTCTGTATTAATGACTTTAATAACTAGTTTCTTATGTTGAAGGTGAGTCTTCCTTATCGTTTGTCCGTGGTGTCTTGCCATTATTTTACTGTCTATATAAAATAAAAGATTTTCACCATTCATATCTCCACGGTCTATATGGAGGTATGTTGGCTACCTGGTCGGGGATTAAGGGAATGGTTTGGTAAGAGTCTTGCCTTGTTTAGTGTATAGATCCTGCAAGGACCTGGGTCAACTTTAGTAGGACCTCCTTCAATACCCACTGGTATTGGATGGCGGGGGTCCGAACTCCTTGATCCCCTCATATGTAAACTACTATTAATACTTTAACCCGGCTACTTAGGACTGTATCCCGGCTGACTCAGACTACTTAGCCGAGGGTAACGTCACCTCCAGAGGAGGGGCCTACCACAATATGCATTAATAACTTAATTAATTATCTTTCAAAAATCCAACCCTTTAGGATTGTATCCTTGCTGACTCAAACTACTGGGTTGAGGGTAACGTCACCTTTAGAAGAGGGGTGAAACGCCCAACATTTCACATTCGACTAATAACATAAAGTTCATACAATTTTACAAAAATTTCGGCATGACCCGTTTGTAATAAGAACTTACCCCCTGTTTTAACAACATAATTTAAATTAGGTCCTACGACACTTTTCAAAATATGTTAAGGTTATGACCAAAAAAGGTCCATCATAAGTACTTTATCCAACTACCCAAAAGAGTTAAAACCAAACTAGTTACAAACATCCTAACCATAAGCCTTACATTTACTTAACAAAAGCTATTTTGACCCTTTTTACAAAAGACAACATTAATCGGAAGATTGTGACGGGCGATGTGGTGTGTGTGTTCGGTCCGAGCGCGCCGCGATTAAGCATGGGATTTACCTATCATTCATAACAACAAAACATTGTTAGTTCGTAATACATAACAATTGAAATCCTTTAATTACGTATCATTATTCGACCCGTTAACATAACATATTACTTTACTAACATTATCACCTTCATTCGGAAACATTCATCATACCACTTTCCGATTCATTTATAATGAACCGCTACGTACCATATCTTTCACTATACTTCCATTATTTGACCCGTTATGAACAAGTCAAATTCTCAAACATTCCAACAATCATTCTACTTATCATTCCAACCCATTAGACGGGTTATTTCAAATTTACTTCAAACATTATCTTTTGGACATTTCTCCATATAAACTCTTTGCATCTATTCAATTATGAATCATAAAGGAAACTTACACTAAATTCATAGTACTAAATATTATCATTCATAAATCTACAAGTAGAGTACATAAAGTTCATATGAAGTTACCTCGATCTTGGGTTCCTTGCATTTTAGAGTGACTTGCTCCTTCTTCCTTCTTTGTTCCTATACATCATAACTTTATACACTTAGCTTTCATTACATTCACAATTCACTATTATTCTTTATGAGGTCTACTAATCACATGCATCATCACCATAAACAAGTTACATTAACTCATCAAGTATTCATGAAAAACCATAACCTAACCGACTTAGGCATTTCATCGAACACATTATGTGCATACTAATTAATGAGCATAGAGTACAAGTACTTAAAGCATGTTCTCCTTTGTAATTCATCCATTAATTAGCATAGTTAATACAAGTATCTCTAAGCTTCATAATTTGTCATTATAAACATATACACTTGTTCTAACTCACCTATTTTTCATAATATCAACAACATTCATCTAATTAACATCTAACATTTCACAACTTCAAATCATTCATGAGCATATAAGTGGGTTTTCCCCAAATTCATTATCATAACCAGAATTTAATATCTCTTGATGTTTAGAAATCCATAGCAACCACCATTTATGCTAGATTTTACATTACATTAGCGAATTACACAAAACCCACTAAATCAAACATCACAAAATTGAAATTTTCGACTTACTTGATGTTGGATATGCTTAGATGATCACCATTTATAATTCATCCATCGATTAACCTCCACTTTTCCTTTTCAATTTGAGAGATTTATGATATTAGGGTTTTTGACTCTCCTTGGTCCTCCATCTCTCTCGATCGAACATACTGCCAGGGAATTCCTGGCTTCTTTTTTTATCAAATTTTCATTTTACATTTACACTTTCAGCCCCTAGTTTTTATGGTATGTTCATATTAGTGATTTTTCATACTAACTAGGTTACTTTTCTTTAGTTAACTTCATTCACATAAAAGGGTTTTAAACTTACCATTATTTATAAAACTTTCGAAATGGTAAAATCTATATTTACCATTCTTTATCATTAAATCGTCACTATTAGTTTATTATACTACGACATACGAAATTTCGGGTGTTATAAGTCTACCCTCCTTAAGAAAGGTTTCGTCCCCGAAACCTGAATACATACCAAATAATTCTGGGTAGTGCTCCCGCATTTCATCCTCCGCTTCCCACGTAAGTTCTGATCCCTTTCGATGTTGCCATTGGACCAACACCTGTCGAATGGACTTGTTGCGGAGTTGCTTCACTTTAAAATCTTCTCATAAGACTTCTGTATATCTTGCGTCGCTTTTATTCTTGAGCTAACCATATCAATCTTCTCATTTGTTTTGTCTACAACGTCTTTTGATGCGAGTTCGCGCTGACCCACTTCCCCCCAACAAACCGGGGTTCTACATTTCCTTCCATAGAGCATTTCGTATGGGGCCATATTTATGCTGTTATGATAACTATTATTATATGAAAGCTCTATCAATGGAAAATGATCATCCCAGCTTCCTCCGAAATCCATAACACACGCCCTAGCATATCAACCAATGTTTGGATAGTTCGTTCTGACTGACCATCGGTTTGTGGATGGTAGGCGGTGCTTGTATGTAACTGGGTCCCCAATTCTTCGTGAAATTTCCTCCAATAACGAGATGTGAATCGGGTATCCCGGTCGGACACTATGGACACCAGAACCCCATGTCTAGATTTAATCTCATTCGTATAAACTTCCGCCATCTTTTCCGAATTATAGGTTTCCTGGATGGGTAAGAAATGTGCACTTTTGGTTAGTCGGTCAACGACTACCCATATGGCATCGTGCCCCTTCCTTGTTCTAGGAAGTTTAGTCACCAAATCCATTGTTACATGCTCCCACTTCCACACCGGTATCTCCAATGGTTGCAACTTTCCATACGGCCTTTGGTGTTCGGCTTTTACATGAGAACACGTCAAACATCTAGCAACGTACTTGACAATGTCCCTTTTCATTCCCGACCACCAATAATTCATCCTCAAGTCCCGATACATCTTTGTAACTCCCGGATGAACGGAGTACCGAGACTTGTGAGCCTCATTCAAAAGTAATTCCTTCACATTACATTCCCGAGGTATCCAAATTTGGTCATACCTTGTTTTCATACCATTCACATTTTCTTTCAAATCGTGAATAAATCCTTTCTTTCTTTCCTTCTTTGAGTCATCGGCGTTTAAGGATTTTTGTTGAGCTTCCCGTATTTCTTCAAGGAGTTTAGAAGTAATCACCATCCTCATCGATTTCACCCGAATCGGAGATGGGTAGTCTTTTCGGCTTAGAGCATCCGCCACTACATTAGCCTTCCCGGGGTGATAATGAATATCACAATCGAAATCCTTGATGAGCTCCAACCACCTTCGATGCCTCATATTAAGATCCTTCTGCTCGAAAAAATATTTGAGGCTTTTATGATCCGAGTAAATAGTACATTTTACCCCATATAGGTAGTGTCTCCATATCTTCAAGGCAAATACGACCGCCGCCAATTCTAGATCATGAGTTGGGTAATTGTTCTCATGTTGCTTGAGTTGTCTCGAAGCGTAAGCAACGACTTTACCCTTTTGCATTAACACGCAACCTAAACCTTGGTGTGAGGCGTCAGTATACACTACCAAATCATCCGTTCCATCCGGTAATGTCAACACCAGAGAATTTGAGAGCTTTTCCTTTAATGTCTGAAACGCTTTTTCTTGTTCTTCGCCCCATATAAAATTTTCACTCTTCTTTGTTAACTTCATCATAGGCGAGGCTATCTTAGAAAAATCTTGGATAAATCTCCTGTAGTACCCAGCCAAGCCTAGAAAACTTTTTATTTTGCTTGGATTCTTCGGGGGTACCCAATTCATTACCGCATCTACTTTGGACGGGTCCACATGGACACCATCCATGTCGATTACATGACCCAAAAATTGTACCTCTCTAAGCCAAAAGGCACACTTTGAAAACTTTGCATATAACTTTCCTTGCGAAGCGTTTCCAATACATCACGTAAGTGGGAAGCATGCTCTGCTTCACTTCGGGAGTATATTAGTATATCATCAATGAAAACGATTACATACTTATCAAGCATAGGTCGGCACACCCGATTCATTAAATCCATAAACGCAGCTGGTGTGTTCGTTAGCCCAAAGGACATTACTAAAAATTCGTAATGTCCGTACCGCGTCCGAAACGCAGTCTCCGGCACATCCTCTTCTCGTACACGCAGATGGTGATAACCCGACCGCAAATCAATTTTCGAAAACCAACTTGCCCCTTGAAGCTGGTCAAATAGGTTATCAATTCGGGGCAACGGGTAACGATTCTTCACTGTTAACTTGTTCAACTCTCGGTAGTCGATGCACATTCACATCGAACCATCTTTCTTCTTCACGAATAATACGGGCGCTCCCCATGGTGAAACACTTGGTTTAATAAAACCTTTATCGAGCAACTCTTGGAGTTGCGTCATCAATTCTTTCAGCTCAGTCGGGGCCAACCGATAAGGGGCTTTAGCTACCGGCTTTGCACCCGGGTTAAGCTCTATCTTGAATTCTACTTCTCGCTCGGGCGGAAGCCCTGGTAAATCTTCCGGAAACATATCCGGATATTCGTTCACTACATTCACATCTTCAAGCTTTGGAACACCTCGATTGGTGTCGATCACATAAGATAGATACGCCTTACCTCTGTTCTTCACATGTTTGATGGCTTTAATTATAGAACACAATTTCGAATTAATGACCCTATCTCCTTGAATACTTACCCGTTTCCCACATGTCTTGCAAGTTGGAATTCCACTACTTGTTTTCCCTTTCCTGTTTTGATCTTGAAATCTTGCCTTTTTCGATGGGTTTGTGTTGGTAGGCTTCTCCGCCACCCTTTTCTCTCCCCGTTCAACCTGCCTTCTTAACTCGATCTCCCTATCTCTTGCTCAGTCGATTAATTCGTTCAACGTTGCACACTTGGAGGGATTTACGAACTCCCGATATTCAGCCTTTAATATAGCATGATAACGTATAATTCTCAACCTCTCGGTCCCCGCTATCTCCCTGCAAAACTTCACCTTGTCAAGGAACTTGTTCGTTATCTCGTCAATCATTTCATCCTTTTGTCGAAGACGTAAGAAGTCTTCTTGAATCTTATCAATTGCAGATTGTGGGCTATGATATTTCAGAAATGGCTCCTTGAACTCTTGCCATGTTAACGTTTGTACTTTGTCATCCCCCAATTCCTTCGAATATGCGTCCCACCAATCCTTTGCTTGGAGTTGTAGGAGACCCGTAGCAAACATCACTTGATCCTCCACTTCACATTTACTACTTATAAACACGACCTCAGTACTTGAAATCCACCTTTGACAAGCTATCGGGTCAATTTACCCTTTGTATGGCAAGGGGTTACATGCCATGAATTCCTTGTACGTGCACCTCCGAGTACTCTTCTTCGTTTGCAGTTCATTAATCATTTCCTTCAATTCTTCCACCTTGGACGTTACTAGAGTATCGACTACCTCCAATACTTGACCTTCCACTTCTTGAGCTAGTCGGGGAATACTGGTTTCGATCGCTTTCTTTACTTCTTCCACATTCATCGTTCTCATTTCACTTCGACGTGCTTCGTCGTCATCATTTACATTCACCACATCAGCCATCTACATAAAACATTCATTACATTCATTAAATTTCATTTCATACTTCCCTTCGTCATGCTTTAATATTATTTTATCATATTACATTCCATTTATAATTCATACTTCATGCCTTATCGTTATTGACTTTCATGTCGTATCGTATCGACCAAATTCTGTGATCATAACGAATTTCCTTCTCATCAATTACATGTACCTTTCCTCAATCATTTTTGAATATCTGGTTTACCTTAAACATTGTTTATAAGGCCTTTAAAATCGATTGGAACGAGTCCCGTATTCGAAATTTAACAAAACAAAAAAAAAATTGTAAGCGTAGGGGGTGCTTGAGTGGCGCGAGGGCCTACCCGCCCTTCCGTCGCGTGACGCTACCAGCGTCGCGTGAAGCGACGAACATAAAGTGTGGGCGTGGCACGACGCGACTGCCTGTTTTTGACAGAAGGTTCGCTCTTTTGTTGCTGTTGATACCCAGCTCCATAATTTCCAAGCTTAACTCTTAAAACCTCATATCTCATGTTCTACTAATCCGTTTTACTCGATTCTTTTTCCTACGTGTCCGTAATTTAATTGCGGATCCGTTTAGCCTCTTTTGTTCACCTTAAAGTTCGGTTTAAAGCAAATACCTTATAAATCTCCTTTCTATTTTCTAACTGCAAGCATAATCAAATGTACAATTTACTTACTTGCATAACGCTTCGGATCGAACACACCTTCATACGAGCTTTCGGTTTGAGTTCAAGCATCTTAACTCTAATACTTGAATACCTCAAACCTCGACTCTGATACCAACTTGAAATGCCCAACATTTCACATTCGACTAATAACATAAAGTTCATACAATTTTACAAAAAATTCGGCATGACCCGTTTGTAATAAGAACTTACCCCCTGTTTTAACAACATAATTTAAATTAGGCCCTACGACACTTTTCAAAATATGTTAAGGTTATGACCAAACAAGGTCCATCATAAGTTCTTTATCCTACTACCCAAAAGAGTTAAAACCAAACTAGTTACAAACATCCTATCCATAAGCCTTACATTTACTTAACAAAAGCTATTTTGACCCTTTTTACAAAAGACAACATTAATCGGAAGATTGTGATGGGCGATGTGGTGTGTGTGTTCGGTCCGAGCGCGCCGCGATTAAGCATGGGATTTACCTATCATTCATAACAACAAAACATTGTTAGTTCGTAATACATAACAATTGAAATCCTTTAATTCCGTATCATTATTCGACCCGTTAACATAACATATTACTTTACTAACATTATCACCTTCATTCGGAAACATTCATCATACCACTTTCCGATTCATTTATAATGAACCGCTACGTACCATATCTTTCACTATACTTACATTATTTGACCCGTTATGAACAAGTCAAATTCTCAAACATTCCAACAATCATTCTACTTATCATTCCAACCCATTAGACGGGTTATTTCAAATTTACTTCAAACATTATCTTTTGGATATTTCTATATATAAACTCTTTGCATCTATTCAATTATGAATCATAAAGGAAACTTACACTAAATTCATAGTACTAAATATTATCATTCATAAATCTACAAGTATAGTACATAAAGTTCATATGAACTTACCGCGATCTTGGGTTCCTTGCGTTTTAGAGTGACTTGCTCCTTCTTCCTTCTTTGTTCCTATACATCATAACTTTATACACTTAGCTTTCATTACTTTCACAATTCACTATTATTCTTTATGAGGTCTACTAATCACATGCATCATCACCATAAACAAGTTACATTAACTCATCAAGTATTCATGAAAAACCATAACCTAACCGACTTAGGCATTTCATCGAACACATTATGTGCATACTAATTAATGAGCATAAAGTACAAGTACTTAAAGCATGTTCTCCTTTGTAATTCATCCATTAATTAGCATAGTTAATACAAGTATCTCTAAGCTTCATAATTTGTCATTATAAACATATACACTTGTTCTAACTCACCTATTTTTCATAATATCATCAACATTCATCTAATTAACATCTAACATTTCACAACTTCAAATCATTCATGAGCATATAAGTGGGTTTTCCCCAAATTCGTTATCATAACCAGAATTTAATATCTCTTGATGTTTAGAAATCCATAGCAACCACCATTTATGCTAGATTTTACATTACATTAGCGAATTTCACAAAACCCACTAAATCAAACATCACAAAATTGGAATTTTCGACTTACTTGATGTTGGATATGCTTAGATGATCACCATTCTTAATTCATGCATCGATTAACCTCCACTTTTCCTTTTCAATTTGAGAGATTTATGATATTAGGGTTTTTGACTCTCCTTGGTCCTCCCTCTCTCTCGATCGAACATACTGCCATGGAATTCCTGGCTTCTTTTTTTTTTTTTTATCAAATTTTCATTTTACATTTACACTTTCAGCCCCTAGTTTTTATGGTATGTTCATATTAGTGATTTTTCATACTAACTAGGTTACTTTTATTTAGTTAACTTCATTCACATAAAAGTGTTTTAAACTTACCATTATTTATAAAACTTTCAAAATGGTAAAATCTATATTTACCATTCTTTATCATTAAATCGTCACTATTAGTTTATTATACTACGACATACGAAATTTGGGGTGTTACAAGGGGCCTACTACAATGACAAAGATAATCTCTTAAAAAGTTCAAAAGTGCGAAAATAATCAAAGGTTATACTAAACACGAGTCGGATCAAAGTGATTCATCTTGTCTATCTGTTTTTATTTTTATTTTTCAGCATTTTAGTTAGTTTGATTTTTCTAGTTTAAAAACCTTTTTCTAAACTTTTGATTTGATTAGACGTTGAGGATAAACCGGTATTAAAAGCTCTTGTGTCCTTGGACGACCTCGGTATCTTACCAACACTATACTACGCTCACGATGGGTGCACTTGCCCATATGTGTGTTTAGTGTTAGTAAATATCGTGTTTTATAAATTTAAAAATTGGCAAAAAAGTGTTCAAGGTCTTAAAATATACATTAAAAATATACGACACTTCACACGCATCAGTTTCCGCTTGGGGTATTTTTGGGGGTGTGACATATATCAACATTGCCCTTGATTTTCTTGACTGTATATCTCTTAAATATCAACATATACATGTGTGATTTAGTTTACGAAAATTTTTCAATGCCGAGAACCTCGATCAGAGAGTAAAAAAGGCGTAAGGTTCACAATGATGTAAAATTAAAATGGGATATACCGGGCTAGAATTCGAGTTACAGGAACATGGGCCCAACTAACCACCGAAGAATGGAATCGTCGAGCGAAAACACTTGACAACCTCCTAGATGCAGCTTTTCTTGCCACCAGACCTTTCTCCATCAATTAGGAATCTGATGCCGTCACTAAACACATTCCTTAATTTGTAGCCATTTGTTGAGTGTTTTTTTTGGTGTCTAATCCGCATATATATCACCATTGCCCTTGATTTTCTTGACTGTATATCTCTTAAATGTCAACATATACACGTGTGATTTAGTTTACGAAGATTTTTCAATGCCGAGAACCTCGATCAGAGAGTAAAAAAGGCGTAAGGTTCACAATGGTGTAAAATTAAAATGGGATATACCGGGCTAGGATTCGAGTTACAGGAACAAGGGTCAAACCAACCACCCAAGAATGGAATCGTCGAGCGAAAACCATTGACAGCCTCCTAGAAGCACCTTTTCTTGCCACCAGACCTTTCTCCATCAATTAGGAATATGATGCCGTCACTAAACACATTCCTTAAATTGTAGCCATTTGTCGAGTGTTTTTGTTTTTTTGGTGTCTAATCCGCATATATATCACCATTTCTCTTGATTTTCTTGACTGTATATCACTTAAATGTCAACATATACACTTGTGATTTAGTTTACGAAGATTTTTCAATGACGAGAACCTCGATCAGAGAGTAAAAAAGGCGTAACATTCACAATGGTGTAAAATTAAAATGGGATATACCGGGCTAGGATTCGAGTTACAGGAACAAGGGCCAAACCAACCACCCAAGAATGGAATCGTCGAGCAAAAACACTTGACAACCTCCTAGAAGCAGCTTTTCTTGCCACCAGACCTTTCTCCATCAATTAGGAATCTGATGCCGTCACTAAACACATTCCTTAAATTGTAGCCATTTGTTGAGTTTTTTTTTTTTTTTTTGGTGTCTAATCCGCATATATATCACCATTGCCCTTGATTTTCTTGACTGTATATCTCTTAAATGTCAACATATACACGTGTGATTTAGTTTACGAAGATTTTTCAATGCCGAGAACCTCGATCAGAGATTAAAAAAGGCGTAAGGTTCACAATAGTGTAAAATTAAAATGGGATATAACGAGCTAGGATTCGAGTTACAGGAACAAGGGCCAAACCAACCATCCAAGAATGGAAACGTCGAGTGAAAACACTTGACATCCTCCTAGAAGCAGCTTTTCTTGCCACCAAACCTTTCTCCATCAATTCGGAATCTGATGCCGTCACTAAACACATTCCTTAAATTGTAGCCATTTTTGAGTGTTTTTTTTTGGTGTCTAATCCGCATATATATCACCATTGCCCTCAATTTTTTTGACTGTATATCTCTTAAATGTAAACATGTACACGTGTGATTTAGTTTACAAAGATTTTTCAATGCCGAGAACCTCGATCAGAGAGTAAAATAGGCGTAAGGTTCACAATGGTGTAAAATTAAAATGGGATATACCGGGCTAGGATTCGAGTTACAGGAACAAGGGCCAAACCAACCACCCAAGAATGGTATCGTCGAGCGAAAACACTTGCAAACCTCCTAAAAGCAGCTTTTCTTGCCAGCAGACCTTTCTCCATAAATTAGGAATCTGATGCCGTCACTAAACACATTCCTTAAATTGTAGCCCTTTGTTGAGTGTTTTTGTTTTTTTGGTGTCTAATCCGCATATATATCACCATTTCCCTTGATTTTCTTGACTGTATATCACTTAAATGTCAACATATACACGTGTGATTTAGTTTACAAAGATTTTTCAATGACGAGAACCTCGATCAGAGAGTAAAAAAGGTGTAAGGTTCACAATGGTGTAAAATTAAAATGGGATATACCGGGCTAGGATTCGAGTTACAGGAACAAGGGCCAAACCAACCACCCAAAAATGGAATCGTCGAGCAAAAACACTTGACAACCTCCTAGAAGCAACTTTTCTTGCCACCAGACCTTTTTCTATCCATTAGGAATCTGATGCCGTCACTAAACACATTCCTTAAATTGTAGCCATTTGTTGAGTATTTTCTTTTTGGTGTTTAATCTGCATATATATCACCATTGCCCTTGATTTTCTTGACTGTATATCTCTTAAATGTCAACGTATACACGTGTGATTTAGTTTACGAAGATTTTTCACTGCCAAGAACCTCGATTAGAAAGTAAAAAAGGCGTAAGGTTCACAATGGTGTAAAATTAAAATGGGATATACTGCGCTATGATTCGAGTTACAGGAACAAGGGCCAAACCAACCACCCAAGAATAGAATTGTCGAGCGAAAACACTTGACAACCTCCTAGAAGCAGCTTTTCTTGCCACCAGACCTTTCTCCATCAATTAGGAATCTGATGTCGTCACTAAACACATTCCTTAAATTGTAGCCAATTCTTGAGTTTTTTTTTTTTTTTGGTGTCTAATCCGCATATATATCACCATTGCCCTTGATTTTCTTGACTGCATATCTCTTAAATGTCAACATATACATGTGTGATTTAGTTTACGAAGATTTTTCAATGCCGAGAACCTCGATCAGAGATTAAAAAAGGCGTAAGGTTCACAATGGTGTAAAATTAAAATGGTATATAACGAGCTAGGATTCGAGTTACAGGAACAAGGGCCAAACCAACCATCCAAGAATGGAAACGTCGAGTGAAAACACTTGACATCCTCCTAGAAGCAGCTTTTCTTGCCACCAAACCTTTCTCCATCAATTAGGAATCTGATGTCGTCACTAAACACATTCCTTAAATTGTAGCCATTTTTGAGTGTTTTTTTTGGTGTCTAATCCGCATATATATCACCATTGCCCTTGATTTTTTTTACTGTATATCTCTTAAATGTCAACATATACACGTATGATTTAGTTTATGAAGATTTTTTAATGCCGAGAACCTCGATCAGAGAGTAAAAAAGGTGTAAGGTTCACAATGGTGTAAAATTAAAATGGGATATACCGGGCTAGGATTCGAGTTACAGGAACAAGGGCCAAACCAACCACCCAAGAATGGAATTGTCGACCGAAAACACTTGACAACCTCCTAGAAGCAACTTTTCTTGCCACCAAACCTTTCTCCATCAATTAGGAATCTGATGCCTTCACTAAACACATTCCTTAAATTTTAGCCATTTGTTGAGTGTTTTTTTCTTTTTTTGTGTCTAATCCGCATACATATCACCATTGTCCTTGATTTTCTTGACTGTATATCTCTTAAATGTCAACATATACACGTGTGATTTAGTTTACGAAGATTTTTCAATGCCGAGAACCTCGATCAGAGAGTAAAAAAGGCTAAAGGTTCACAATGGTGTAAAATTAAAATGGGATATACCGTGCTAGGATTCGAGTTACTGGAACAAGGGCCAAACCAACCACCCAAGAATGGAATCGTCGAGCGAAAACACTTGACAACCTCCTTGAAGCAGCTTTTCTTGCCACCAGACCTTTCTCCATCAATTAGGAATCTGATGCCGTCACTAAACACATTCCTTAAATTGTAGCCATTTGTTGAGTGTTTTTGTTTTTTTGGTGTCAAATCCGCATATATATCACCATTTCCCTTGATTTTCTTAACTGTATATCTCTTAAATGTCAACATATACACGTGTGATTTAGTTTACGAAGATTTTTCAATGCCGAGAACCTCGATCAGAGAGTAAAAAAGGCTAAAGGTTCACAATGGTGTAAAATTAAAATGGGATATACCGTGCTAGGATTCGAGTTACTGGAACAAGGGCCAAACCATCCACCCAAGAATGGAATCGTCGAGCGAAAACACTTGACAACCTCCTTGAAGCAGCTTTTCTTGCCACCAGACCTTTCTCCATCAATTAGGAATCTGATGCCGTCACTAAACACATTCCTAAAATTGTAGCCATTTGTTGAGTGTTTTTGTTTTTTTGGTGTCAAATCCGCATATATATCACCATTTCCCTTGATTTTCTTAACTGTATATCTCTTAAATGTCAACATATACACGTGTGATTTAGTTTACGAAGATTTTTCAATGCCGAGAACCTCGATCAGAGAGTAAAAAAGGCGTAAGATTCACAATGGTGTAAAATTAAAATGGGAAATATCGGGCTAGGATTCGAGTTACAGGAACAAGGGCCAAACCAACCACCCAAGAATGGAATCGTCTAGCGAAAACACTTGACAACCTCCTATAAGCAGCTTTTCTTGCCACCAGACCTTTCTCCATTAATTAGGAATCTGATGCCGTCACTAAACACATTCCTTAAATTGTAGCCATTTGTTGGGTGTTTTTTTTGTGTCTAATCCGCATATGTATCACCATTGCCCTTGATTTTCTTGACTGTATATCTCTTAAATGTCAACATATACACGTGTGATTTAGTTTACGAAGATTTTTCACTGCCGAGAACCTCGATCAGAGAGTAAAAAGGGCGTAAGGTTCACAATGGTGTAAAATTAAAATGGGATATACCGAACTTGGATTCGAGTTACAGGAACTAGGGCCAAACCAACCACCCAAGAATGGAATCGTCGAGCGAAAACACTTGACAACCTCCTAGAAGGAGCTTTTCTAACCACCAGACCTTTCCCCATCAATTAGGAATCTAATGCCGTCACTAAACACATTCCTTAAATTGTAGCCATTTGTTGATGTTTTCTTTTTTTGGGGTCTAATCCACATATATATCACCATTGCCCTTGATTTTCTTGACTGTATATCTCTTAAATGTCAACATGTACACGTGTGATTTAGTTTACGAAGATTTTTCAATGCCGAGATCCTCGATCAGAGAGTAAAAAAGGCGTAAGGTTCACAATGGTGTAAAATGAAAATGGGATATACTGGGCTAGGATTCGAGTTACAGGAACAAGGGCCAAACCAACCACCCAAGAATGGAATCGTCGAGTGAAAACACTTGAAAACCTCTTAGAAGCAGCTTTTCATGCCACCAGACCTTTCTCCATCAATTAGGAATCTGATGCCATCACTAAACACATTCTTTAAATTGTAGCCATTTGTTGAGTGTTTTTGTATTTTTGGTGTCTAATCTGCATATATATCACCATTTCCATTGATTTTCTTGACTGTATATCTCTTAAATGTCAACATATACACGTGTGATTTAGTTTACGAAATATTTTTCATTGCCGAGAAACTCGATCAGAGAGTAAAAAAGGCGTAACGTTCACAATGGTGTAAAATTAAAATGGGATATACCGTGCTAGGATTCGAGTTACAGGAACAAGGGCCAAACCAACCAACCAAGAATGGAATCGTCGAGCGAAACACTTGACAACCTCCTAGAAGCAGCTTTTCTTGCCACCAGACGTTTCTCCATCAATTAGGAATCTGATGCCGTCACCAAACACATTCCTTAAATTGTAGCCATTTGTTGAGTTTTTTTTTTTTTTGGTGTCTAATCCGCATATATATCATCATTGCCCTTGATTTTCTTGACTGTATATCTCTTAAATGTCAACATATACACGTGTGATTTAGTTTACGAAGATTTTTCAATGTCGAGAACCTCGGTCAGAGAGTCAAAAAGGCGTAAGGTTCACAATTGTGTAAAATTAAAGTGGGACATACCGGGCTAGGATTCGAGTTACAGGAACAAGGGCCAAACCAACCACCCAAGAATGGAATCGTCGAGCGAAAACACTTGACAACCTCCTAGAAGCAGCTTTTCTTACCACCAGACCTTTCTCCATCAATTAGGAATCTGATGCCGTCACTAAACACATTCCTTAAATTGTAGCCATTTGTTTTTTTTTTTTTTTTTGGTGTGTAATCCGCATATATATCACCATTGCCCTTGATTTTCTTGACTGTATATCTCTTAAATGTCAACATATACACGTGTGATTTAGTTTACAAAGATTTTTCAATGCCGAGAACCTCGATCAGAAAGTAAAAATGGCGTAAGGTTCACAATGGTGTAAAATTAAAATGGGATATACCGGCCTAGGATTCGAGTTACAGGAACAAGGGCCAAACCAACCACCCAAGAATGGAATCATTGATCGAAAACACTTGAAAACCTCCTAGAAGCAGCTTTTCTAGCAACCAGACCTTTCTCCATCAATTAGGAATCTGATGCCGTCACTAAACACATTCCTTAAATTGTAGCTATTTGTTGAGTGTTTTTTTTTGTGTCTAATCCGCATGTATGTCACCATTGCCCTTGATTTTGTTGACTGTATATCTCTTAAATGTCAACATATACACGTGTGATTTAGTTTACAAAGACTTTTCAATGCCGAGAACCTCGATCAGAGAGTAAAAAAGGCGTAAGGTTCACAATGGTGTAAAATTAAAATGGGATATACTGCGCTATGATTCGAGTTACAGGAACAAGGGCCAAACCAACCACCCAAGAACAGAATCGTCGATCGAAAACAATTGACAACCTCCTAGAAGCAGCTTTTCTTACCACCAGACCATTCTCCATAAATTAGGAATCTGATGCCGTCACTAAACACATTCCTTAAATTGTAGCAATTTGTTGAGTGTTTTTTTTTTGGTGTCTAATCCGCATATATATCACCATTGCCCTTGATTTTCTTGACTGTATATCTCTTAAATGTCAACATATACATGTGTGATTTAGTTTACAAAGATTTTTCAATGCCGAGAACCTCGATCAGAGAGTAAAAAAGGCGTAAGGTTCACAATGGTGTAAAATTAAAATGGGATATGCCGGGCTAGGATTCGAGTTACAGGAACAAGGGCCAAACCAACCACCCAAGAATGGAATCGTCGAGCCAAAACACTTGACAACCTTCTAGAAGCAGCTTTTCTTGCCACCAGACCTTTCTCCATCAATTAGGAATCTGATGCCGTCACTAAACACATTCCTTAAATTGTAGCCATTTGTTGAGTGTTTTTTTTTGTTGTTCAATCCGCATATATATCACCATTGCCCTTGATTTTCTTGACTGTATATCTCTTAAATGTCAACATATACATGTGTGATTTAGTTTACAAAGATTTTTCAATGTCGAGAACCTCGGTCAGAGAGTCAAAAAGGCGTAAGGTTCACAATTGTGTAAAATTAAAATGGGATATGCCGGGCTAGGATTCGAGTTACAGGAACAAGGGCCAAACCAACCACCCAAGAATGGAATCGTCGAGCGAAAACACTTGACAACCTTCTAGAAGCAGCTTTTCTTGCCACCAGACCTTTCTCCATCAATTAGGAATCTGATGCCGTCACTAAACACATTCCTTAAATTGTAGCCATTTGTTGAGTGTTTTTTTTTTGTTGTCCAATCCGCATATATATCACCATTGCCCTTGATTTTCTTGACTGTATATCTCTTAAATGTCAACATATACACGTGTGATTAAGTTTCCAAAGATTTTTAAATGCCTAGAACCTCGATCAGAGAGTAAAAAAGGCGTAAGGTTCACAATGGTATAAAATTAAAATGGGATATACCGTGCTAGGATTCGAGTTAGAGGAATAAGGGCCAAACCAACCACCCAAGAATGGAATCATCGATCGAAAACACTTGAAAACCTCCTAGAAGCAGCTTTTCTTGCAACCAAACCTTTCTCCATCAATTAGGAATCTGATGCCGTCACTAAACACATTCCTTAAATTGTAGCCATTTGTTGAGTGTTTTTTTTTTGTGTCTAATCCGCATGTATGTCACCATTGCCCTTGATTTTCTTGACTGTATATCTCTTAAATGTCAACATATACACGTGTGATTTAGTTTACAAAGACTTTTCAATGCCGAGAACCTCGATCAGAGAGTAAAAAAGTCGTAAGGTTCACAATGGTGTAAAATTAAAATGGGATATACCGGGCTAGGATTCGAGTTACAGGAACAAGGGCCAAATCAACCACCCAAGAATGGAATCGTCGAGAGAAAACACTTGACAACCTCCTAGAAGCAGCTTTTCTTGTCCCCAGACCTTTCTTCATTAATTAGGAATCTGATGCCGTCACTAAACACATTCCTTAAATTGTAGCAATTTGTTGAGTGTTTTTTTTGTTGTCTAATCCGCATATATATCACCATTGCCCTTGATTTTCTTGACTGTATATCTCTTAAATGTCAACATATACATGTGTGATTTAGTTTACAAAGATTTTTCAATGCCGAGAACCTCGATCAGAGAGTAAAAAAGGCGTAAGGTTCACAATTGAGTAAAATTAAAATGGGATATACCGGGCTAGTATTCGAGTTACAGGAACAAGGGCCAAACCAACCACCCAAGAATGGAATCGTCGAGCGAAAACACTTGACAACCTCCTAGAAGCAGCTTTTCTTGCCACCAGACCTTTCTCCATCAATTAGGAATCTGATGCCGTCACTAAACACATTCCTTAAATTGTAGCCATTTGTTGAGTGTTTTTTTTTGGTGTCTAATCCGCATATATATCACCATTGCCCTTGATTTTCTTGACTGTATATCTCTTAAATGTCAACATATACATGTGTGATTTAGTTTACAAAGATTTTTCAATGCCGAGAACCTCGATCAGAGAGTAAAAAAGGCGTAAGGTTCACAATGGTGTAAAATTAAAATGGGATATGCCGGGCTAGGATTCGAGTTACAGGAACAAGGGCCAAACCAACCACCCAAGAATGGAATCGTCGAGCGAAAACACTTGACAACCTTCTAGAAGCAGCTTTTCTTGCCACCAGACCTTTCTCCATCAATTAGGAATCTGATGCCGTCACTAAACACATTCCTTAAATTGTAGCCATTTGTTGAGTGTTTTTTTTTGTTGTTCAATCCGCATATATATCACCATTGCCCTTGATTTTCTTGACTGTATATCTCTTAAATGTCAACATATACATGTGTGATTTAGTTTACAAAGATTTTTCAATGTCGAGAACCTCGGTCAGAGAGTCAAAAAGGCGTAAGGTTCACAATTGTGTAAAATTAAAATGGGATATGCCGGGCTAGGATTCGAGTTACAGGAACAAGGGCCAAACCAACCACCCAAGAATGGAATCGTCGAGCGAAAACACTTGACAACCTTCTAGAAGCAGCTTTTCTTGCCACCAGACCTTTCTCCATCAATTAGGAATCTGATGCCGTCACTAAACACATTCCTTAAATTGTAGCCATTTGTTGAGTGTTTTTTTTTTTGTTGTCCAATCCGCATATATATCACCATTGCCCTTGATTTTCTTGACTGTATATCTCTTAAATGTCAACATATACACGTGTGATTAAGTTTCCAAAGATTTTTAAATGCCTAGAACCTCGATCAGAGAGTAAAAAAGGCGTAAGGTTCACAATGGTATAAAATTAAAATGGGATATACCGTGCTAGGATTCGAGTTAGAGGAATAAGGGCCAAACCAACCACCCAAGAATGGAATCATCGATCGAAAACACTTGAAAACCTCCTAGAAGCAGCTTTTCTTGCAACCAAACCTTTCTCCATCAATTAGGAATCTGATGCCGTCACTAAACACATTCCTTAAATTGTAGCCATTTGTTGAGTGTTTTTTTTTTGTGTCTAATCCGCATGTATGTCACCATTGCCCTTGATTTTCTTGACTGTATATCTCTTAAATGTCAACATATACACGTGTGATTTAGTTTACAAAGACTTTTCAATGCCGAGAACCTCGATCAGAGAGTAAAAAAGTCGTAAGGTTCACAATGGTGTAAAATTAAAATGGGATATACCGGGCTAGGATTCGAGTTACAGGAACAAGGGCCAAATCAACCACCCAAGAATGGAATCGTCGAGAGAAAACACTTGACAACCTCCTAGAAGCAGCTTTTCTTGTCCCCAGACCTTTCTTCATTAATTAGGAATCTGATGCCGTCACTAAACACATTCCTTAAATTGTAGCAATTTGTTGAGTGTTTTTTTTGTTGTCTAATCCGCATATATATCACCATTGCCCTTGATTTTCTTGACTGTATATCTCTTAAATGTCAACATATACATGTGTGATTTAGTTTACAAAGATTTTTCAATGCCGAGAACCTCGATCAGAGAGTAAAAAAGGCGTAAGGTTCACAATTGAGTAAAATTAAAATGGGATATACCGGGCTAGTATTCGAGTTACAGGAACAAGGGCCAAACCAACCACCCAAGAATGGAATCGTCGAGCGAAAACACTTGACAACCTCCTAGAAGCAGCTTTTCTTGCCACCAGACCTTTCTCCATCAATTAGGAATCTGATGCCGTCACTAAACACATTCCTTAAATTGTAGCCATTTGTTGAGTGTTTTTTTTTGGTGTCTAATCCGTATATATATCACCATTGCCCTTGATTTTCTTGACTGTATATCTCTTAAATGTCAACATATACATGTGTGATTTAGTTTACAAAGATTTTTCAATGCCGAGAACCTCGATCAGAGAGTAAAAAAGGCGTAAGGTTCACAATGGTGTAAAATTAAAATGGGATATGCCGGGCTAGGATTCGAGTTACAGGAACAAGGGCCAAACCAACCACCCAAGAATGGAATCGTCGAGCGAAAACACTTGACAACCTTCTAGAAGCAGCTTTTCTTGCCACCAGACCTTTCTCCATCAATTAGGAATCTGATGCCGTCACTAAACACATTCCTTAAATTGTAGCCATTTGTTGAGTGTTTTTTTTTTGTTGTCCAATCCGCATATATATCACCATTGCCCTTGATTTTCTTGACTGTATATCTCTTAAATGTCAACATATACATGTGTGATTTAGTTTACAAAGATTTTTCAATGCCGAGAACCTCGATCAGAGAGTAAAAAAGGCGTAAGGTTCACAATGGTGTAAAATTAAAATGGGATATGCCGGGCTAGGATTCGAGTTACAGGAACAAGGGCCAAACCAACCACCCAAGAATGGAATCGTCGAGCGAAAACACTTGACAACCTTCTAGAAGCAGCTTTTCTTGCCACCAGACCTTTCTTCATCAATTAGGAATCTGATGCCGTCACTAAACACATTCCTTAAATTGTAGCCATTTGTTGAGTGTTTTTTTTTTGTTGTCCAATCCGCATATATATCACCATTGCCCTTGATTTTCTTGACTGTATATCTCTTAAATGTCAACATATACACGTGTGATTAAGTTTCCGAAGATTTTTAAATGCCTAGAACCTCGATCAGAGAGTAAAAAAGGCGTAAGGTTCACAATGGTATAAAATTAAAATGGGATATACCGTGCTAGGATTCGAGTTAGAGGAATAAGGGCCAAACCAACCACCCAAGAATGGAATCATCGATCGAAAACACTTGAAAACCTCCTAGAAGCAGCTTTTCTTGCAACCAAACCTTTCTCCATCAATTAGGAATCTGATGCCGTCACTAAACACATTCCTTAAATTGTAGCCATTTGTTGAGTGTTTTTTTTTTGTGTCTAATCCGCATGTATGTCACCATTGCCCTTGATTTTCTTGACTGTATATCTCTTAAATGTCAACATATACACGTGTGATTTAGTTTACAAAGACTTTTCAATGCCGAGAACCTCGATCAGAGAGTAAAAAAGGCGTAAGGTTCACAATGGTATAAAATTAAAATGGGATATACCGGGCTAGGATTCGAGTTACAGGAACAAGGGCCAAATCAACCACCCAAGAATGGAATCGTCGAGAGAAAACACTTGACAACCTCCTAGAAGCAGCTTTTCTTGCCCCCAGACCTTTCTTCATTAATTAGGAATCTGATGCCGTCACTAAACACATTCCTTAAATTGTAGCAATTTGTTGAGTGTTTTTTTTGTTGTCTAATCCGCATATATATCACCATTGCCCTTGATTTTCTTGACTGTATATCTCTTAAATGTGAACATATACATGTGTGATTTAGTTTACAAAGATTTTTCAATGCCGAGAACCTCGATCAGAGAGTAAAAAAGGCGTAAGGTTCACAATTGAGTAAAATTAAAATGGGATATACCGGCCTAGTATTCGAGTTACAGGAACAAGGGCCAAACCAACCACCCAAGAATGGAATCGTCGAGCGAAAACACTTGACAACCTCCTAGAAGCAGCTTTTCTTGCCACCAGACCTTTCTCCATCAATTAGGAATCTGATGCCGTCACTAAACACATTCCTTAAATTGTAGCCATTTGTTGAGTGTTTTTTTTTTGTATCTAATCCGCATATATATCACCATTGCCCTTGATTTTCTTGACTGTATATCTCTTAAATGTCAACATATACATGTGTGATTTAGTTTACAAAGATTTTTCAATGCCGAGAACCTCGATCAGAGAGTAAAAAAGGCGTAATGTTCACAATGGTGTAAAATTAAAATGGGATATGCCGGGCTAGGATTCGAGTTACAGGAACAAGGGCCAAACCAACCACCCAAGAATGGAATCGTCGAGCGAAAACACTTGACAACCTTCTAGAAGCAGCTTTTCTTGCCACCAGACCTTTCTCCATCAATTAGGAATCTGATGCCGTCACTAAACACATTCCTTAAATTGTAGCCATTTGTTGAGTGTTTTTTTTTGTTGTCCAATCCGCATATATATCACCATTGCCCTTGATTTTCTTGACTGTATATCTCTTAAATGTCAACATATACATGTGTGATTTAGTTTACAAAGATTTTTCAATGCCGAGAACCTCGATCAGAGAGTAAAAAAGGCGTAAGGTTCACAATGGTGTAAAATTAAAATGGGATATGCCGGGCTAGGATTCGAGTTACAGGAACAAGGGCCAAACCAACCACCTATGAATGGAATCGTCGAGCGAAAACACTTGACAACCTCCTAGAAGCAGCTTTTCTTGCCACCAGACATTTCTCCATCAATTAGGAATCTGATGCCGTCACTAAACACATTCCTTAAATTGTAGCCATTTGTTGAGTGTTTTTTTTTTTTTTGTGTCTAATCCGCATGTATGTCACCATTGCCCTTGATTTTCTTGACTGTATATCTCATAAATGTCAACATATACACGTGTGATCTAGTTTACAAAGACTTTTCAATGCCGAGAACCTCGATCAGAGAGTAAAAAAGGCGTAAGGTTCACAATGGTGTAAAATTAAAATGGGATATACCGTGCTAGGATTCGAGTTACAGGAACAAGGGCCAAATCAACCACCCAAGAATGGAATCGTCGAGAGAAAACACTTGACAACCTCCTAGAAGCAGCTTTTCTTGCCCCCAGACCTTTCTTCATTATTTGGGAATCTGATGCCGTCACTAAACACATTCCTTAAATTGTAGCAATTTGTTGAGTGTTTTTTTTTGTTGTCTAATCCGCATATATATCACCATTGCCCTTGATTTTCTTGACTGTATATCTCTTAAATGTCAACATATACATGTGTGATTTAGTTTACAAAGATTTTTCAATGCCGAGAACCTCGATCAGAGAGTAAAAAAGGCGTAAGGTTCACAATTGAGTAAAATTAAAATGGGATATATCGGGCTAGGATTCGAGTTACAGGAACAAGGGCCAAACCAACCACCCAAGAATGGAATCGTCGAGCGAAAACACTTGACAACCTCCTAGAAGCAGCTTTTCTTGCCACCAGACCTTTCTCCATCAATTAGGAATCTGATGCCGTCACTAAACACATTCCTTAAATTGTAGCCATTTGTTGAGTGTTTTTTTTTGTTGTCCAATCCGCATATATATCACCATTGCCCTTGATTTTCTTGACTGTATATCTCTTAAATGTCAACATATACACGTGTGATTAAGTTTCCGAAGATTTTTAAATGCCTAGAACCTCGATCAGAGAGTAAAAAAGGCGTAAGGTTCACAATGGTATAAAATTAAAATGGGATATACCGTGCTAGGATTCGAGTTAGAGGAATAAGGGCCAAACCAACCACCCAAGAATGGAATCATCGATCGAAAACACTTGAAAACCTCCTAGAAGCAGCTTTTCTTGCAACCAAACCTTTCTCCATCAATTAGGAATCTGATGTCGTCACTAAACACATTCCTTAAATTGTAGCCATTTGTTGAGTGTTTTTTTTTGTGTCTAATCCGCATGTATGTCACCATTGCCCTTGATTTTCTTGACTGTATATCTCTTAAATGTCAACATATACACGTGTGATTTAGTTTACAAAGACTTTTCAATGCCGAGAACCTCGATCAGAGAGTAAAAAAGGCGTAAGGTTCACAATGGTATAAAATTAAAATGGGATATACCGGGCTAGGATTCGAGTTACAGGAACAAGGGCCAAATCAACCACCCAAGAATGGAATCGTCGAGAGAAAACACTTGACAACCTCCTAGAAGCAGCTTTTCTTGCCCCCAGACCTTTCTTCATTAGTTAGGAATCTGATGCCGTCACTAAACACATTCCTTAAATTGTAGCAATTTGTTGAGTGTTTTTTTTGTTGTCTAATCCGCATATATATCACCATTGCCCTTGATTTTCTTGACTGTATATCTCTTAAATGTCAACATATACATGTGTGATTTAGTTTACAATGATTTTTCAATGCCGAGAACCTCGATCAGAGAGTAAAAAAGGCGTAAGGTTCACAATTGAGTAAAATTAAAATGGGATATATCGGGCTAGGATTCGAGTTACAGGAACAAGGGCCAAACCAACCACCCAAGAATGGAATCGTCGAGCGAAAACACTTGACAACCTCCTAGAAGCAGCTTTTCTTGCCACCAGACCTTTCTCCATCAATTAGGAATCTGATGCCGTCACTAAACACATTCCTTAAATTGTAGCCATTTGTTGAGTGTTTTTTTTGGTGTCTAATCCGCATATATCACCATTGCCCTTGATTTTCTTGACTGTATATCTCTTAAATGTCAACATATACATGTGTGATTTAGTTTACAAAGATTTTTCAATGCCGAGAACCTCGATCAGAGAGTAAAAAAGGCGTAAGGTTCACAATGGTGTAAAATTAAAATGGGATATGCCGGGCTAGGATTCGAGTTACAGGAACAAGGGCCAAACCAACCACCCAAGAATGGAATCGTCGAGCGAAAACACTTGACAACCTTCTAGAAGCAGCTTTTCTTGCCACCAGACCTTTCTCCATCAATTAGGAATCTGATGCCGTCACTAAACACATTCCTTAAATTGTAGCCATTTGTTGAGTGTTTTTTTTTGTTGTCCAATCCGCATATATATCACCATTGCCCTTGATTTTCTTGACTGTATATCTCTTAAATGTCAACATATACATGTGTGATTTAGTTTACAAAGATTTTTCAATGCCGAGAACCTCGATCAGAGAGTAAAAAAGGCGTAAGGTTCACAATGGTGTAAAATTAAAATGGGATATGCCGGGCTAGGATTCGAGTTACAGGAACAAGGGCCAAACCAACCACCCAAGAATGGAATCGTCGAGCGAAAACACTTGACAACCTCCTAGAAGCAGCTTTTCTTGCCACCAGACCTTTCTCCATCAATTAGGAATCTGATGCCGTCACTAAACACATTCCTTAAATTGTAGCCATTTGTTGAGTGTTTTTTTTTGTTGTCCAATCCGCATATATATCACCATTGCCCTTGATTTTCTTGACTGTATATCTCTTAAATGTCAACATATACATGTGTGATTTAGTTTACAAAGATTTTTCAATGCCGAGAACCTCGATCAGAGAGTAAAAAAGGCGTAAGGTTCACAATGGTGTAAAATTAAAATGGGATATGCCGGGCTAGGATTCGAGTTACAGGAACAAGGGCCAAACCAACCACCCAAGAATGGAATCATCGAGCGAAAACACTTGACAACCTTCTAGAAGCAGCTTTTCTTGCGACCAGACCTTTCTCCATCAATTAGGAATCTGATGCCGTCACTAAACACATTCCTTAAATTGTAGCCATTTGTTGAGTGTTTTTTTTTGTTGTCCAATCCGCATATTTATCACCATTGCCCTTGATTTTCTTGACTGTATATCTCTTAAATGTCAACATATAGACGTGTGATTAAGTTTCCGAAGATTTTTAAATGCCTAGAACCTCGATCAGAGAGTAAAAAAGGCGTAAGGTTCACAATGGTATAAAATTAAAATGGGATATACCGTTCTAGGATTCGAGTTAGAGGAATAAGGGCCAAACCAACCACCCAAGAATGGAATCATCAATCGAAAACACTTGAAAACCTCCTAGAAGCAGCTTTTCTTGCAACCAGACCTTTCTCCATCAATTAGGAATCTGATGCCGTCACTAAACACATTCCTTAAATTGTAGCCATTTGTTGAGTGTTTTTTTTTGTGTCTAAGCCGCATGTATGTCACCATTGCCCTTGATTTTCTTGACTGTATATCTCATAAATGTCAACATATACACGTGTGATTTAGTTTACAAAGACTTTTCAATGCCGAGAACCTCGATCAGAGAGTAAAAAAGGCGTAAGGTTCACAATGGTGTAAAATTAAAATGGGATATACCGGGCTAGGATTCGAGTTACAGGAACAAGGGCCAAATCAACCACCCAAGAATGGAATCGTCGAGAGAAAACACTTGACAACCTCCTAGACGCAGCTTTTCTTGCCCCCAGACCTTTCTTCATTAATTAGGAATCTGATGCCGTCACTAAACACATTCCTTAAATTGTAGCAATTTGTTGAGTGTTTTTTTTGTTGTCTAATCCGCATATATATCACCATTGCCCTTGATTTTCTTGACTGTAAATCTCTTAAATGTCAACATATACATGTGTGATTTAGTTTACAAAGATTTTTCAATGCCGAGAACCTCGATCAGAGAGTAAAAAAGGCGTAAGGTTCACAATTGAGTAAAATTAAAATGGGATATACCGGGCTAGGATTCGAGTTACAGGAACAAGGGCCAAACCAACCACCCAAGAATGGAATCGTCGAGCGAAAACACTTGACAACCTCCTAGAAGCAGCTTTTCTTGCCACCAGACCTTTCTCCATCAATTAGGAATCTGATGCCGTTACTAAACACATTCCTTAAATTGTAGCCATTTGTTGAGTGTTTTTTTTTTGGTGTCTAATCCGCATATATATCACCATTGCCCTTGATTTTCTTGACTGTATAACTCTTATCAACATATACACGTGTGATTTAGTTTACGAAGATTTTTCAATGCCGAGAACCTTGATCAGAGAGTAAAAAAGGCGTAAAGTTCACAATGCTGTAAAATTAAAATGGGATATACCGGGCTAGGATTCGAGTTACAGGAACAAGGGCCAAACCAACCAGCCAAGAATGGAATCGTCGAGCGAAAACACTTGACAACCTCCTAGAAGCAGCTTTTCTTGCCACCAGACCTTTCTCCATCACTTAAGATTCTGATACCGTCACTAAACAAATTCCTTAAATTGTAGCCATTTGTTGAATGTTTTTTTGTTGTCTAATCCGCATATATATCACCATTGCCCTTGATTTTCTTGACTGTATATCTCTTAAATGTCAACATATACATGTGTGATTTAGTTTACAAGGATTTTTCAATGCCGAGAACCTCGATCAGAGAGTAAAAAAGGCGTAAGGTTCACAATGGTGTAAAATTAAAATGGGATATGCCGGGCTAGGATTCGAGTTACAGGAACAAGGGCCAAACCAACCACCCAAGAATGGAATCGTCGAGCGAAAACACTTGACAACCTTCTAGAAGCAGCTTTTCTTGCCACCAGACCTTTCTCCATCAATTAGGAATCTGATGCCGTCACTAAACACATTCCTTAAATTGTAGCCATTTGTTGAGTGTTTTCTTTTGTTGTCCAATCCGCATATATATCACCATTGCCCTTGATTTTCTTGACTGTATATCTCTTAAATGTTAACATATACATGTGTGATATAGTTTACAAAGATTTTTCAATGCCGAGAACCTCGATCAGAGAGTAAAAAAGGCGTAAGGTTCACAATGGTGTAAAATTAAAATGGGATATGCCGGGCTAGGATTCGAGTTACAGGAACAAGGGCCAAACCAACCACCCAAGAATGGAATCGTCGAGCGAAAACACTTGACAACCTTCTAGAAGCAGCTTTTCTTGCCACCAGACCTTTCTCCATCAATTAGGAATCTGATGCCGTCACTAAACACATTCCTTAAATTGTAGCCATTTGTTGAGTGTTTTTTTTTGTTGTCCAATCCGCATATATATCACCATTGCCCTTGATTTTCTTGACTGTATATCTCTTAAATGTCAACATATAGACGTGTGATTAAGTTTCCGAAGATTTTTAAATGCCTAGAACCTCGATCAGAGAGTAAAAAAGGCGTAAGGTTCACAATGGTATAAAATTAAAATGGGATATACCGTGCTAGGATTCGAGTTAGAGGAATAAGGGCCAAACCAACCACCCAAGAATGGAATCATCGATCGAAAACACTTGAAAACCTCCTAGAAGCAGCTTTTCTTGCAACCAAACCTTTCTCCATCAATTAGGAATCTGATGCCGTCACTAAACACATTCCTTAAATTGTAGCCATTTGTTGAGTGTTTTTTTTTTGTGTCTAATCCGCATGTATGTCACCATTGCCCTTGATTTTCTTGACTGTATATCTCTTAAATGTCAACATATACACGTGTGATTTAGTTTACAAAGACTTTTCAATGCCGAGAACCTCGATCAGAGAGTAAAAAAGGCGTAAGGTTCACAATGGTATAAAATTAAAATGGGATATACCGGGCTAGGATTCGAGTTACAGGAACAAGGGCCAAATCAACCACCCAAGAATGGAATCGTCGAGAGAAAACACTTGACAACCTCCTAGAAGCAGCTTTTCTTGCCCCCAGACCTTTCTTCATTAGTTAGGAATCTGATGCCGTCACTAAACACATTCCTTAAATTGTAGCAATTTGTTGAGTGTTTTTTTTGTTGTCTAATCCGCATATATATCACCATTGCCCTTGATTTTCTTGACTGTATATCTCTTAAATGTCAACATATACATGTGTGATTTAGTTTACAAAGATTTTTCAATGCCGAGAACCTCGATCAGAGAGTAAAAAAGGCGTAAGGTTAACAATTGAGTAAAATTAAAATGGGATATACCGGGCTAGTATTCGAGTTACAGGAACAAGGGCCAAACCAACCACCCAAGAATGGAATCGTCGAGCGAAAACACTTGACAACCTCCTAGAAGCAGCTTTTCTTGCCACCAGACCTTTCTCCATCAATTAGGATTCTGATGCCGTCACTAAACACATTCCTTAAATTGTAGCCATTTGTTGAGTGTTTTTTTTTGGTGTCTAATCCGCATATATCACCATTGCCCTTGATTTTCTTGACTGTATATCTCTTAAATGTCAACATATACATGTGTGATTTAGTTTACAAAGATTTTTCAATGCCGAGAACCTCGATCAGAGAGTAAAAAAGGCGTAAGGTTCACAATGGTGTAAAATTAAAATGGGATATGCCGGGCTAGGATTCGAGTTACAGGAACAAGGGCCAAACCAACCACCCAAGAATGGAATCGTCGAGCGAAAACACTTGACAACCTTCTAGAAGCAGCTTTTCTTGCCACCAGACCTTTCTCCATCAATTAGGAATCTGATGCCGTCACTAAACACATTCCTTAAATTGTAGCCATTTGTTGAGTGTTTTTTTTTGTTGTCCAATCCGCATATATATCACCATTGCCCTTGATTTTCTTGACTGTATATCTCTTAAATGTCAACATATACATGTGTGATTTAGTTTACAAAGATTTTTCAATGCCGAGAACCTCGATCAGAGAGTAAAAAAGGCGTAAGGTTCACAATGGTGTAAAATTAAAATGGGATATGCCGGGCTAGGATTCGAGTTACAGGAACAAGGGCCAAACCAACCACCCAAGAATGGAATCGTCGAGCGAAAACACTTGACAACCTCCTAGAAGCAGCTTTTCTTGCCACCAGACCTTTCTCCATCAATTAGGAATCTGATGCCGTCACTAAACACATTCCTTAAATTGTAGCCATTTGTTGAGTGTTTTTTTTTGTTGTCCAATCCGCATATATATCACCATTGCCCTTGATTTTCTTGACTGTATATCTCTTAAATGTCAACATATACATGTGTGATTTAGTTTACAAAGATTTTTCAATGCCGAGAACCTCGATCAGAGAGTAAAAAAGGCGTAAGGTTCACAATGGTGTAAAATTAAAATGGGATATGCCGGGCTAGGATTCGAGTTACAGGAACAAGGGCCAAACCAACCACCCAAGAATGGAATCGTCGAGCGAAAACACTTGACAACCTTCTAGAAGCAGCTTTTCTTGCCACCAGACCTTTCTCCATCAATTAGGAATCTGATGCCGTCACTAAACACATTCCTTAAATTGTAGCCATTTGTTGAGTGTTTTTTTTTGTTGTCCAATCCGCATATATATCACCATTGCCCTTGATTTTCTTGACTGTATATCTCTTAAATGTCAACATATAGACGTGTGATTAAGTTTCCGAAGATTTTTAAATGCCTAGAACCTCGATCAGAGAGTAAGAAAGGCGTAAGGTTCACAATGGTATAAAATTAAAATGGGATATACCGTTCTAGGATTCGAGTTAGAGGAATAAGGGCCAAACCAACCACCCAAGAATGGAATCATCAATCGAAAACACTTGAAAACCTCCTAGAAGCAGCTTTTCTTGCAACCAGACCTTTCTCCATCAATTAGGAATCTGATGCCGTCACTAAACACATTCCTTAAATTGTAGCCATCTGTTGAGTGTTTTTTTTTTTTTTTGTGTCTAATCCGCATGTATGTCACCATTGCCCTTGATTTTCTTGACTGTATATCTCATAAATGTCAACATATACACGTGTGATTTAGTTTACAAAGACTTTTCAATGCCGAGAACCTCGATCAGAGAGTAAAAAAGGCGTAAGGTTCACAATGGTGTAAAATTAAAATGGGATATACCGGGCTAGGATTCGAGTTACAGGAACAAGGGCCAAATCAACCACCCAAGAATGGAATCGTCGAGAGAAAACGCTTGACAACCTCCTAGAAGCAGCTTTTCTTGCCCCCAGACCTTTCTTCATTAATTAGGAATCTGATGCCGTCACTAAACACATTCCTTAAATTGTAGCAATTTGTTGAGTGTTTTTTTTGTTGTCTAATCCGCATATATATCACCATTGCCCTTGATTTTCTTGACTGTATATCTCTTAAATGTGAACATATACATGTGTGATTTAGTTTACAAAGATTTTTCAATGCCGAGAACCTCGATCAGAGAGTAAAAAAGGCGTAAGGTTCACAATTGAGTAAAATTAAAATGGGATATACCGGGCTAGGATTCGAGTTACAGGAACAAGGGCCAAACCAACCACCCAAGAATGGAATCGTCGAGCGAAAACACTTGACAACCTCCTAGAAGCAGCTTTTCTTGCCACCAGACCTTTCTCCATCAATTAGGAATCTGATGCCGTTACTAAACACATTCCTTAAATTGTAGCCATTTGTTGAGTGTTTTTTTTTGGTGTCTAATCCGCATATATATCACCATTGCCCTTGATTTTCTTGACTGTATAACTCTTATCAACATATACACGTGTGATTTAGTTTACGAAGATTTTTCAATGCCGAGAACCTTGATCAGAGAGTAAAAAAGGCGTAAAGTTCACAATGCTGTAAAATTAAAATGGGATATACCGGGCTAGGATTCGAGTTACAGGAACAAGGGCCAAACCAACCAGCCAAGAATGGAATCGTCGAGCGAAAACACTTGACAACCTCCTAGAAGCAGCTTTTCTTGCCACCAGACCTTTCTCCATCAATTAGGATTCTGATACCGTCACTAAACAAATTCCTTAAATTGTAGCCATTTGTTGAATGTTTTTTTGTTGTCTAATCCGCATATATATCACCATTGCCCTTGATTTTCTTGACTGTATATCTCTTAAATGTCAACATATACATGTGTGATTTAGTTTACAAGGATTTTTCAATGCCGAGAACCTCGATCAGAGAGTAAAAAAGGCGTAAGGTTCACAATGGTGTAAAATTAAAATGGGATATGCCGGGCTAGGATTCGAGTTACAGGAACAAGGGCCAAACCAACCACCCAAGAATGGAATCGTCGAGCGAAAACACTTGACAACCTTCTAGAAGCAGCTTTTCTTGCCACCAGACCTTTCTCCATCAATTAGGAATCTGATGCCGTCACTAAACACATTCCTTAAATTGTAGCCATTTGTTGAGTGTTTTCTTTTGTTGTCCAATCCGCATATATATCACCATTGCCCTTGATTTTCTTGACTGTATATCTCTTAAATGTTAACATATACATGTGTGATTTAGTTTACAAAGATTTTTCAATGCCGAGAACCTCGATCAGAGAGTAAAAAAGGCGTAAGGTTCACAATGGTGTAAAATTAAAATGGGATATGCCGGGCTAGGATTCGAGTTACAGGAACAAGGGCCAAACCAACCACCCAAGAATGGAATCGTCGAGCGAAAACACTTGACAACCTTCTAGAAGCAGCTTTTCTTGCCACCAGACCTTTCTCCATCAATTAGGAATCTGATGCCGTCACTAAAGACATTCCTTAAATTGTAGCCATTTGTTGAGTGTTTTTTTTTGTTGTCCAATCCGCATATATATCACCATTGCCCATGATTTTCTTGACTGTATATCTCTTAAATGTCAACATATACACGTGTGATTAAGTTTACGAAGATTTTTAAATGCCTAGAACCTCGATCAGAGAGTAAAAAAGGCGTAAGGTTCACAATGGTATAAAAATAAAATGGGATATACCGTGCTAGGATTCGAGTTACAGGAACAAGGGCCAAACCAACCACCCAAGAATGGAATCATCGATCGAAAACACTTGAAAACCTCCTAGAAGCAGCTTTTCTTGCAACCAGACCTTTCTCCATCAATTAGGAATCTGATGCCGTCACTAAACACATTCCTTAAATTGTAGCCATTTGTTGAGTGTTTTTTTTTATTTGTGTCTAATCCGCATGTATGTCACCATTGCCCTTGATTTTCTTGACTGTATATCTCTTAAATGTCAACATATACACGTGTGATTTAGTTTACAAAGACTTTTCAATGCCGAGAACCTCGATCAGAGAGTAAAAAAGGCGTAAGGTTCACAATGGTGTAAAATTAAAATTGGATATACCGGGCTATGATTCGAGTTACAGGAACAAGGGCCAAATCAACCACCCAAGAATGGAATCGTCGAGAGAAAACACTTGACAACCTCCTAGAAGCAGCTTTTCTTGCCCCCAGACCTTTCTTCATTAATTAGGAATCTGATGCCGTCACTAAACACATTCCTTAAATTGTAGCAATTTGTTGAGTGTTTTTTTTGTTGTCTAATCCGCATATATATCACCATTGCCCTTGATTTTCTTGACTGTATATCTCTTAAATGTCAACATATACATGTCTGATTTAGTTTACAAAGATTTTTCAATGCCGAGAACCTCGATCAGAGAGTAAAAAAGGCGTAAGGTTCACAATGGTGTAAAATTAAAATGGGATATGCCGGGCTAGGATTCGAGTTACAGGAACAAGGGCCAAACCAACCACCCAAGAATGGAATCGTCGAGCGAAAACACTTGACAACCTCCTAGAAGCAGCTTTTCTTGCCACCAGACCTTTCTCCATCAATTAGGAATCTGATGCCGTCACTAAACACATTCCTTAAATTGTAGCCATTTGTTGAGTGTTTTTTTTTTGGTGTCTAATCCGCATATATATCACCATTGCCCTTGATTTTCTTGACTGTATAACTCTTATCAACATATACACGTGTGATTTAGTTTACGAAGATTTTTCAATGCCGAGAACCTTGATCAGAGAGTAAAAAAGGCGTAAAGTTCACAATGGTGTAAAATTAAAATGGGATATACCGGGCTAGGATTCGAGTTACAGGAACAAGGGCCAAACCAACCACCCAAGAATGGAATCGTCGAGCGAAAACACTTGACAACCTCCTAGAAGCAGCTTTTCTTGCCACCAGACCTTTCTCCATCAATTAGGATTCTGACCTTTCTCCATCAATTAGGATTCTGATACCGTCACTAAACAAATTCCTTAAATTGTAGCCATTTGTTGAATGTTTTTTTGTTGTCTAATCCGCATATATATCACCATTGCCCTTGATTTTCTTGACTGTATATCTCTTAAATGTCAACATATACATGTGTGATTTAGTTTACAAAGATTTTTCAATGCCGAGAACCTCGATCAGAGAGTAAAAAAGGCGTAAGGTTCACAATGGTGTAAAATTAAAATGGGATATGCCGGGCTAGGATTCGAGTTACAGGAACAAGGGCCAAACCAACCACCCAAGAATGGAATCGTCGAGCGAAAACACTTGACAACCTCCTAGAAGCAGCTTTTCTTGCCACCAGACCTTTCTCCATCAATTAGGATTCTGACCTTTCTCCATCAATTAGGATTCTGATACCGTCACTAAACAAATTCCTTAAATTGTAGCCATTTGTTGAATGTTTTTTTGTTGTCTAATCCGCATATATATCACCATTGCCCTTGATTTTCTTGACTGTATATCTCTTAAATGTCAACATATACATGTGTGATTTAGTTTACAAAGATTTTTCAATGCCGAGAACCTCAATCAGAGAGTAAAAAAGGCGTAAGGTTCACAATGGTGTAAAATTAAAATGGGATATGCCGGGCTAGGATTCGAGTTACAGGAACAAGGGCCAAACCAACCACCCAAGAATGGAATCGTCGAGCGAAAACACTTGACAACCTTCTAGAAGCAGCTTTTCTTGCCACCAGACCTTTCTCCATCAATTAGGAATCTGATGCCGTCACTAAACAAATTCCTTAAATTGTAGCCATTTGTTGAGTGTTTTTTTTTGTTGTCCAATCCTCATATATATCACCATTGCCCTTGATTTTCTTGACTGTATATCTCTTAAATGTTAACATATACATGTGTGATTTAGTTTACAAGGAGTTTTCAATGCCGAGAACCTCGATCAGAGAGTAAAAAAGGCGTAAGGTTCACAATGGTGTAAAATTGAAATGGGATATGCCGGGCTAGGATTCGAGTTACAGGAACAAGGGCCAAACCAACCACCCAAGAATGGAATCGTCGAGCGAAAACACTTGACAACCTTCTAGAAGCAGCTTTTCTTGCCACCAGACCTTTCTCCATCAATTAGGAATCTGATGCCGTCACTAAACACATTCCTTAAATTGTAGCCATTTGTTGAGTGTTTTTTCTTGTTGTCCTATCCGCATATATATCACCATTGCCCATGATTTTCTTGACTGTATATCTCTTAAATGTCAACATATACACGTGTGATTAAGTTTACGAAGATTTTTAAATGCCTAGAACCTCGATCAGAGAGTAAAAAAGGCGTAAGGTTCACAATGGTATAAAATTAAAATGGGATATACCGTGCTAGGATTCGAGTTACAGGAACAAGGGCCAAACCAACCACCCAAGAATGGAATCATCGATCGAAAACACTTGAAAACCTCTTAGAAGCAGCTTTTCTTGCAACCAGACCTTTCTCCATCAATTAGGAATCTGATGCCGTCACTAAACACATTCCTTAAATTGTAGCCATTTGTTGAGTGTTTTTTTTTTGTGTCTAATCCGCATGTATGTCACCATTGCCCTTGATTTTCTTGACTGTATATCTCTTAAATTTCAACATATACACGTGTGATTTAGTTTACAAAGACTTTTCAATGCCGAGAACCTCGATCAGAGAGTAAAAAAGGCGTAAGGTTAACAATGGTGTAAAATTAAAATGGGATATACCGGGCAATGATTCGAGTTACAGGAACAAGGGCCAAATCAACCACCCAAGAATGGAATCGTCGAGAGAAAACACTTGACAACCTCCTAGAAGCAGCTTTTCTTGCCCCCAGACCTTTCTTCATTAATTAGGAATCTGATGCCGTCACTAAACACATTCCTTAAATTGTAGCAATTTGTTGAGTGTTTTTTTTGTTGTCTAATCCGCATATATATCACCATTGCCCTTGATTTTCTTGACTGTATATCTCTTAAATGTCAACATATACATGTCTGATTTAGTTTACAAAGATTTTTAAATGCCGAGAACCTCGATCAGAGAGTAAAAAAGGCGTAAGGTTCACAATGGTGTAAAATTAAAATGGGATATGCCGGGCTAGGATTCGAGTTACAGGAACAAGGGCCAAACCAACCACCCAAGAATGGAATCGTCGAGCGAAAACACTTGACAACCTCCTAGAAGCAGCTTTTCTTGCCACCAGACCTTTCTCCATCAATTAGGAATCTGATGCCGTCACTAAACACATTCCTTAAATTGTAGCCATTTGTTGAGTGTTTTTTTTTTGTGTCTAATCTGCATATATATCACCATTGCCCTTGATTTTCTTGACTGTATAACTCTTATCAACATATACACGTGTGATTTAGTTTACGAAGATTTTTCAATGCGAGAACCTTGATCAGAGAGTAAAAAAGGTGTAAAGTTCACAATGGTGTAAAATTAAAATGGGATATACCGGGCTAGGATTCGAGTTACAGGAACAAGGGCCAAACCAACTACCCAAGAATGGAATCGTCGAGCGAAAACACTTGACAACCTCCTAGAAGCCGTTTTTCTTGCCACCAGACCTTTCTCCATCAATTAGGATTCTGATACCGTCACTAAACAAATTCCTTAAATTGTAGCCATTTGTTGAATGTTTTTTTGTTGTCTAATCCGCATATCTATCACCATTGCCCTTCATATTCTTGACTGTATATCTCTTAAATGTCAACATATACATGTGTGATTTAGTTTACAAAGATTTTTCAATGCCGAGAACCTCGATCAGAGAGTAAAAAAGGCGTAAAGTTCACAATGGTGTAAAATTAAAATGGGATATACCGGGCTAGGATTCGAGTTTCAGGAACAAGGGCCAAACCAACCACCCAAGAATAGAATCGTCGAGCGAAAATACTTGACAACCTCCTAGAAGCAGCTTTTCTTGCCACCAGACCTTTCTCCATCAATTAGGAATCTGATGCCGTCACTAAACACATTCCTTAAATTGTAGCCATTTGTTGAGTGTTTTTTTTTGGTGTCTAATCCGAATATATGTCACCATTGCAATTGATTTTCTTGACTGTATATCTCTTAAATGTCAACATATACACGTGTGATTTAGTTTACGAAGATTTTTCAGTGCTGAGAACCTCGATCAGAGAGAAAGAAAGGCGTAAGGTTTACAATGGTGCAAAATTAAAATGGGATATACCGGGCTAGGATTCTAGTTAGAGGAACAAGGGCCAAACCAACCGCCCAGGAACGAATCGTCGAGCGAAAACACTTGACAACCTCCTAGAAGCAGCTTTTCTTGCCACCAGACGTTTCTCCATCAATTAGGAATCTAATGCCGTCACTAAACACATTCCCTAAATTCTAGCCATTTGTTGAGTGTTTTTTTTTGGTGTCTAATCCGCATATATATCACCATTGCCCTTGATTTTCTTTACTGTATATTTCTTAAATGTCAACATATACACGTGTGATTTAGTTTACGAAGATTTTTCAATGCTGAGAATCACGATCAGAGAGTAAAAAGGGAGTAAGGTTCACAATGGTGTAAAATTAAAATGGGATATACAGGGCTAGGATTCGAGTTACAGGAACAAGGGCCAAACCAACCACCAAAGAATGGAATCGTCGAGCGAAAACACTTGACAACCTCCTTGAAGCGGCTTTTCTTGCCACCAGACCTTTCTCCATCAATTAGGATTCTGATGCCGTCACTAAACACATTCCTTAAATTGTAGCCATTTGTTGAGTGTTTTTTTTGGTGTCTAATCCGCATATATATCACCATTGCCCTTGATTTTCTTGACTGTATATCTCTTAAATGTCAACATATACATGTGTGATTTAGTTTACAAAGATTTTTCAATGCCGAGAACCTCGATCAGAGAGTAAAAGAGGCGTAAGGTTCACAATGGTGTAAAATTAAAATGGGATATGCCGGGCTAGGATTCGAGTTACAGGAACAAGGGCCAAACCAACCACCCAGGAACGAATCGTCGAGCGAAAACACTTGACAACCTCCTAGAAGCAGCTTTTCTTGCCACCAGACGTTTCTCCATCAATTAGGAATCTAATGCCGTCACTAAACACATTCCCTAAATTCTAGCCATTTGTTGAGTGTTTTTTTTTGGTGTCTAATCCGCATATATATCAGCATTGCCCTTGATTTTCTTTACTGTATATTTCTTAAATGTCAACATATACATGTGTGATTTAGTTTACAAAGATTTTTCAATGCCGAGAACCTCGATCAGAGAGTAAAAAAGGCGTAAGGTTCACAATGGTGTAAAATTAAAATGGGATATGCCGGGCTAGGATTCGAGTTACAGGAACAAGGGCTAAACCAACCACCCAATAATGGAATCGTCGAGCGAAAACACTTGACAACCTTCTAGAAGCAGCTTTTCTTGCCACCAGACCTTTCTCCATCAATTAGGAATCTGATGCCGTCACTAAACACATTCCTTAAATTGTAGCCATTTGTTGAGTGTTTTTTTTTGTTGTCCTATCCGCATATATATCACCATTGCCCATGATTTTCTTGACTGTATATCTCTTAAATGTCAACATATACACGTGTGATTAAGTTTACGAAGATTTTTAAATGCCTAGAACCTCTATCAGAGAGTAAAAAAGGCGTAAGGTTCACAATGGTATAAAATTAAAATGGGATATACCGTGCTAGGATTCGAGTTACAGGAACAAGGGCCAAACCAACCACCCAAGAATGGAATCATCGATCGAAAACACTTGAAAACCTCCTAGAAGCAGCTTTTCTTGCAACCAGACCTTTCTCCATCAATTAGGAATCTGATGCCGTCACTAAACACATTCCTTAAATTGTAGGCATTTGTTGAGTGTTTTTTTGTGTGTCTAATCCGCATGTATGTCACCATTGCCCTTGATTTTCTTGACTGTATATCTCTTAAATGTCAACATATACACGTGTGATTTAGTTTACAAAGACTTTTCAATGCCGAGAACCTCGATCAGAGAGTAAAAAAGGCGTAAGGTTCACAATGGTGTAAAATTAAAATGGGATATACCGGGCTATGATTCGAGTTACAGGAACAAGGGCCAAATCAACCACCCAAGAATGGAATCGTCGAGAGAAAACACTTGACAACCTCCTAGAAGCAGCTTTTCTTGCCCCCAGACCTTTCTTCATTAATTAGGAATCTGATACCATCACTAAACACATTCCTTAAATTGTAGCAATTTGTTGAGTGTTTTTTTGTTGTCTAATCTGCATATATATCACCATTGCCCTTGATTTTCTTGACTGTATATCTTTTAAATGTCAACATATACATGTCTGATTTAGTTTACAAAGATTTTTCAATGCCGAGAACCTCGATCAGAGAGCAAGAAAGGCGTAAGGTTTACAATGGTGCAAAATTAAAATGGGATATACCGTGCTAGGATTCTAGTTAGAGGAACAAGGGCCAAACCAACCGCCCAGGAACGAATCGTCGAGCGAAAACACTTGACAACCTCCTAGAAGCAAGTTTTCTTGCCACCAGACGTTTCTCCATCAATTAGGAATCTAATGCCGTCACTAAACACATTCCCTAAATTCTAGCCATTTGTTGAGTGTTTTTTTTTTTTTGGTGTCTAATCCGCATATATATCACCATTGCCCTTGATTTTCTTTACTGTATATTTCTTAAATGTCAACATATACACGTGTGATTTAGTTTACGAAGATTTTTCAATGCTGAGAATCACGATCAGAGAGTAAAAAAGGAGTAAGGTTCACAATGGTGTAAAATTAAAATGGGATATACAGGGCTAGGATTCGAGTTACAGGAACAAGGGCCAAACCAACCGCCCAGGAACGAATCGTCGAGCGAAAACACTTGACAACCTCCTAGAAGCAGCTTTTCTTGCCACCAGACGTTTCTCCATCAATTAGGAATCTAATGCCGTCACTAAACACATTCCCTAAATTCTAGCCATTTGTTGAGTGTTTTTTTTTTGGTGTCTAATCCGCATATATATCACCATTGCCCTTGATTTTCTTTACTGTATATTTCTTAAATGTCAACATATACATGTGTGATTTAGTTTACATAGATTTTTCAATGCCGAGAACCTCGATCAGAGAGTAAAAAAGGCGTAAGGTTCACAATGGTGTAAAATTAAAATGGGATATGCCGGGCTAGGATTCGAGTTACAGGAACAAGGGCCAAACCAACCACCCAATAATGGAATCGTCGAGCGAAAACACTTGACAACCTTCTAGAAGCAGCTTTTCTTGCCACCAGACCTTTCTCCATCAATTAGGAATCTGATGCCGTCACTAAACACATTCCTTAAATTGTAGCCATTTGTTGAGTGTTTTTTTTTGTTGTCCTATCCGCATATATATCACCATTGCCCATGATTTTCTTGACTGTATATCTCTTAAATGTCAACATATACACGTGTGATTAAGTTTACGAAGATTTTTAAATGCCTAGAACCTCGATCAGAGAGTAAAAAAGGCGTAAGGTTCACAATGGTATAAAATTAAAATGGGATATACCGTGCTAGGATTCGAGTTACAGGAACAAGGGCCAAACCAACCACCCAAGAATGGAATCATCGATCGAAAACACTTGAAAACCTCCTAGAAGCAGCTTTTCTTGCAACCAGACCTTTCTTCATCAATTAGGAATCTGATGCCGTCACTAAACACATTCCTTAAATTGTAGCCATTTGTTGAGTGGTTTTTTTTTTTGTGTCTAATCCGCATGTATGTCACCATTGCCCTTGATTTTCTTGACTGTATATCTCTTAAATGTCAACATATACACGTGTGATTTAGTTTACAAAGACTTTTCAATGCCGAGAACCTCGATCAGAGAGTAAAAAAGGCGTAAGGTTCACAATGGTGTAAAATTAAAATGGGATATACCGGGCTATGATTCGAGTTACAGGAACAAGGGCCAAATCAACCACCCAAGAATGGAATCGTCGAGAGAAAACAATTGACAACCTCCTAGAAGCAGCTTTTCTTGCCCCCAGACCTTTCTTCATTAATTAGGAATCTGATACCGTCACTAAACACATTCCTTAAATTGTAGCAATTTGTTGAGTGTTTTTTTTGTTGTCTAATCTGCATATATATCACCATTGCCCTTGATTTTCTTGACTGTATATCTCTTAAATGTCAACATATACATGTCTGATTTAGTTTACAAAGATTTTTCAATGCCGAGAACCTCGATCAGAGAGTAAAAAAGGCGTAAGGTTCACAATTGAGTAAAATTAAAATGGGATATACCGGGCTAGGATTCGAGTTACAGGAACAAGGGCCAAACCAACCACCCAAGAATGGAATCGTCGAGCGAAAACACTTGACAACCTCCTAGAAGCAGCCTTTCTTGCCACCAGACCTTTCTCCATCAATTAGGAATCTGATGCCGTCACTAAACACATTCCTTAAATTGTAGCCATTTGTTGAGTGTTTTTTTTTTGGTGTCTAATCCGCATATATGTGACCATTGCAATTGATTTTCTTGACTGTATATCTCTTAAATGTCAACATATACATGTGTGATTTAGTTTACGAAGATTTTTCAGTGCCGAGAACCTCGATCAGAGAGTAAGAAAGGCGTAAGGTTTACAATGGTGCAAAATTAAAATGGGATATACCGGGCTAGGATTCGAGTTAGAGGAACAAGGGCCAAACCAACCGCCCAGGAACGAATCGTCGAGCGAAAACACTTGACAACCTCCTAGAAGCAGCTTTACTTGCCACCAGACGTTTCTCCATCAATTAGGAATCTAATGCCGTCACTAAACACATTCCCTAAATTCTAGCCATTTGTTGAGAGTTTTTTTTTTTTGTGTCTAATCCGCATATATTTCACCATTGCCCTTGATTTTCTTTACTGTATATTTCTTAAATGTCAACATATACACGTGTGATTTAGTTTACGAAGATTTTTCAATGCTGAGAATCACGATCAGAGAGTAAAAAAGGCGTAAGGTTCACAATGGTGTAAAATTAAAATGGGATATACAGGGCTAGGATTCGAGTTACAGGAACAAGGGCCAAACCAACCACCAAAGAATGGAATCGTCGAGCGAAAACACTTGACAACCTCCTTGAAGCGGCTTTTCTTGCCACCAGACCTTTCTCTATCAATTAGGAATCTGATGCCATCACTAAACACATTCCTTAAATTGTAGCCGTTTGTTGAGTGTTTTTTTTGGTGTCTAATCCGCATAAATATCACCATTGCCCTTGATTTTCTTGACTGTATATCTCTTAAATGTCAACATATACACGTGTGATTTAGTTTACGAAGATTTTTCAATCACAAGAACCTCGATCAGAGAGTAAAAAAGGCGTAAGGTTCACAATGGTGTAAAATTAAAATGGGATATACTAGGCTAGGATTCGAGTTACAAGAACAAGGGACAAACCAATCACCCAAGAATGGAATCGTCGAGCGAAAACACTTGACAACCTTCTAGAAGTAGCTTTTCTTGCCACCAGACCTTTCTCCATCAATTAGGAATCTGATGCCGTCACTAAACGCATTCCCTAAATTGTAGCCATTTGTTGAGTGTTTTTTTTGGCGTCTAATCCGCATATATATCACCATTGCCCTTGATTTTCTTGACTGCATATCTCTTAAATGTCAACATATACACGTGTGATTTAGTTTACGAAGATTTTTCAATGCCGAGAACCTCGATCAGAGAGTAAAAAAGGGGTAAGGTTCACAATGGTGTAAAATTAAAATGGGATATACCGGGCTAGGATTCGAGTTACAGGAACAAGGGCCAAACCAACCACCCAAGAATGGAATCGTCAAGCGAAAACACTTAACAACCTCCTAGAAGCAGCTTTTCTTGCCCCTAGACCTTTCTCCATCAATTAGAAATCTGATACCGTCAATAAACACATTCCTTAAATTGTAGCCATTTGTTGAGTGTTTTTTTATGGTGTCTAATCCGCATATATATCACCATTACCCTTGATTTTCTTGACTGTATATCTATTAAATGTCAACATATACATGTGTGATTTAGTTTACAAAGATTTTTCAATGCCGAGAACCTCGATCAGAGAGTAAAAAAGGCGTAAGGTTCACAATGGTGTAAAATTAAAACGGGATATACCGGGCTAGGATTCGAGTCACAGGAACGAGGGCCAAGCCAACCACCTAAGAATGGAATCGTCGAACGAAAACACTTGACAACCTCCTAGACGCAGCTTTTCTTGCCACCAGACCTTTCTCCATCAATTAGGAATCTGATGCCATCACTAAACACATTCCTTAAATTGTAACCATTTGTTGAGTGTTTTTTTTTTGTGTCTAATCTGCATATATATCACCATTGCCCATGATTTTCTTGACTGTATATCTCTTAAATGTCAACATTTACACGTGTGATTTAGTTTACGAATATTTTTCAATGACAAGAACCTCGATCAGAGAGTAAAAAAGGCGTAAGGTTCATAACTGTGTAAAATTAAAATGGGATATACCGGGCTAGGATTAGTGTTACGGGAACAAGGGCAAAACCAACCACCCAAGAATGGAATCGTCGAGCGAAAACACATGACAACCTCCTAGAAGTAGCTTTTCTTGCCATCAGACCTTTCTCCATCAATTAGGAATCTGATGCCGTCACTAAACACATTCCCTAAATTGTAGCCATTTGTTGAGTGTTTTTTTTGGCGTCTAATCCGCATATATATCACCATTGCCCTTGATTTTCTTGACTGCATATCTCTTAAATGTCAACATATACACGTGTGATTTAGTTTACGAAGATTTTTCAATGCCGAGAACCTCGATCAGAGAGTAAAAAAGGCGTAAGGTTCACAATGGTGTAAAATTAAAATGGGATATACCTGGTTAGGATTCGAGTTACAGGAACAAGGGCCAAACCAACCACCCAAGAATGGAATCGTCGCGCGAAAACACTTAACAACCTCCTAGAAGCAGCTTTTCTTGCCACCAGACCTTTCTCCATCAATTAGGAATCTGATACCATCACTAAACACATTCCTTAAATTGTAGCCATTTGTTGAATGTTTTTTTTTTGTGTCTAATCCGCATATATATCACCATTACCCTTGATTTTCTTGACTGTATATCTCTTAAATGTCAACATATACACGTGTGATTTAGTTTAAAAAGATTTTTCAATGCCGAGAACCTCGATCAGAGAGTAAAAAAGGCGTAAGGTTCACAATGGTGCAAAATTAAAATGTGATATACCGGGCTAGGATTCGAGTTACAGGAACGAGGGCCAAACCAACCACCCAAGAATGGAATCGTCGAGCGAAAACACTTGACAACCTCCTAGACGCAGCTTTTCTTGCTACCAGACCTTTCTCCATCAATTAGGAATCTGATGCCATCACTAAACACATTCCTTAAATTGTAACCATTTGTTGAGTGTTTTTTTATTTGGTGTCTAATCTGCATATATATCACCATTGCCCTTGATTTTCTTGACTGTATATCTCTTAAATGTCAACATATACACGTGTGATTTAGTTTACGAAGATTTTTCAGTGCCGAGAACCTCGATCAGAGAGTAAGAAAGGCGTAAGGTTCACAATGGTGTAAAATTAAAATGGGATATACCGGGCTAGGAATCGAGTTACAGGAACAAGGGCCAAACCAACCACCCAAGAGTGGAATCGTCGAGCGAAAACACTTGACAACCTCCTAGAAGCAGCTTTTCTTGCCACCAGACCTTTCTCCGTCAATTAGGAATCTGATGTCGTCACTAAACACATTCCTTAAATTGTAGCCTATTGTTGAGTGTTTTTTTTTTGTGTCTAATCCGCATATATATCACCATTTCCCTTCATTTTCTTGACTGTATAACTCTTAAATGTCAACATATACAAGTGTGATTTAGTTTACGAAGATTTTTCAATACCTAGAACCTCGATCAGAGAGTAAAAAAGGCGTAAGGTTCACAATGGTGTAAAATTAAAATGGGATATACCGGGCTAGGATTCGATTTACAGGAACAAGGGACAAACCAACCACCCAATAATGGAATCTTCGAGCGAACACACTTGACAACCTCCTAGAAGCAGCTTTTCTTACCACCAGACCTTTCTCCATCAATTAGGAATCTGATGCCGTTACTCAACATATTCCTTAAATTGTAGCCATTTGTTGAGTGTTTTTTTGTTGTCTAATCCGCATATATATCACCATTACCCTTGATTTTCTTGATTGTATATCTCTTAAATGTCAAGATATACACGTGTGATTTAGTTTACGAAGATTTTTCAATGCCGAGAACCTCGATCATAGAGTAAAAAAGGCGTAAGGTTCACAATGGTGTAAAATTAAAATGGGATATACCGGGCTAGGATTCGAGTTACAGGAACAAGGGCCAAACCAACTACCCAATAATGGAATCGTCGAGCGAACACACTTGACAACCTCCTAGAAGCAGCTTTTCTTACCACCAGACCTTTCTCCATCAATTAGGAATCTGATGCCGTTACTCAACATATTCCTTAAATTGTAGCCATTTGTTGAGTGTTTTTTTTTGTTGTCTAATCCGCATATATATCACCATTGCCCTTGATTTTCTTGACTGTATATCTCTTAAATGTGAACATATACATGTGTGATTTAGTTTACAAAGATTTTTCAATGCCGAGAACCTCGATCAGAGAGTAAAAAAGGCGTAAGGTTCACAATTGAGTAAAATTAAAATGGGATATACCGGGCTAGGATTCGAGTTACAGGAACAAGGGCCAAACCAACCACCCAAGAATGGAATCGTCGAGCGAAAACACTTGACAACCTCCTAGAAGCAGCTTTTCTTGCCACCAGACCTTTCTCCGTTAATTAGGAATCTGATGCCGTCACTAAACACATTCCTTAAATTGTAGCCAATTGTTGAGTGTTTTTTTTTTGTGTCTAATCCGCATATATATCACCATTGCCCTTGATTTTCTTGACTGTATATCTCTTAAATGTCAACATATACACGTGTGATTTAGTTTACGAATATTTTTCAATGCCGAGAACCTCGATCAGAGAGTAAGAAAGGCGTAAGGTTCACAATGGTGTAAAATTAAAATGGGATATGCCGGGATAGGATTCAAGTTACACGAACAAGTGCCAAACCAACCACCCAAGAATGGAATCGTCGAGCGAAAACACTTGACAACCACCTAGAAGCAGTTTTTCTTACCACCAGACCTTTCTCCATCAATTAGCAATCTGATGCCGTCACTAAACACATTCCTTAAATTGTAGCCATTTGTTGAGTGTTTTTTTTTTTGTGTTTAATCCGCATATATATCACCATTGCCCTTGATTTTCTTAACTGTATATCTCTTAAATGTCAACATATACATGTGTGATTTAGTTTATGAAGATTTTTCAATGTCGAGAACCTCGATTAGAGCGTAAAAAAGGCGTAAGGTTCACAATGGTGTAAAATTAAAATGGGATATACCGAGCTAGGATTCGAGTTACAGGAACAAGGGCCAAACCAACCCCCCAAGAATGGAATCGTCGAGCGAAAACACTTGACAACCTCCTAGAAGCAGCTTTTCTTGCCACCAGAGCTTTCTCCATCAATTAGGAATCTGATGCCGTCACTAAACACATTGCTTAAATTGTAGCCGTTTGTTGAGGTTTTTTTTTTGTGTCTAATCCGCATATATATCACCATTGCCCTTAATTTTCTTGACTATATATCTCTTAAATGTCAACTATATATCTCTGTATCTGGGTGTTTTATGAAAAATATGCAGCACGGCCCGTGTTCAGTGAGCACGGCCTGTGTTCAAGCTACTGTAAATGCAAAACTAAACTAAAATGAAGAAACTAAACTAAAATGAAGAAAAATGTGCGCGCATTTTGAAAAAGTTTTGAAAAACTGATTAGGCCGTCGATTTTAAGCTTTCTTAAAATCCTTGTGTCCCCGGCAACGACGCCAAAAACTTGATGTGCGTTAGGTGTGATAGGTTTTTAATGTATATTTTAAGCTCTTTTACACTTTTTAGTCAAGTTTTAAATTTATAAAACACGATATTTACTAACACTAAACACACATATGGGCAAGTGCACCCATCGTGAGCATAGTATAGTGTTGTTAAGATACCGAGGTCGTCAAAGGACATAAGAGCTTTTAGTACCGGTTTATCCTCAACGTCTAATCAAATCAAAAGTTAGAAAAAAGGTTTTTTAAACAAGAAAAATAAAACTAACTAAAATGCTGAAAAATATAATAAAAATAAAAACAGATAGACAAGATGAATCACTTGGATCCGACTCGTGTGTAGTGTAACCTTTGATTATTTCTGCACTTTTGCACTTTTTAAGAGATTATCTTAGTTATTGTAGTAGGCCCCTCTTTTGAATGTGACGTTACCCTCAACCCAGTAGTTTGAGTCAGCAAGGATACAATCCTAAAGGGTCGGATTATTGAAAGATAAATTTTTTTTTATCTTGAACTTAGATATCATTCCACACGAAAAAGGGCAATTACAAAGCAATGGCAGGTAGTCGGGCAACAAGTTGCGCCGCCACCCCCTTTTGAATAGAAAAACCAATTCTACTAAATACAAAGTTTGAAACCTTTAGCGACGAAGAATTACTATTAACGACTTTTTGAACTCGATTCAAAAGTCGCACAGCGTCAGGAGCGAGGCCACCAAAGGTATCAAACGCAAACGGGACAAACACATGTTGATTCTCCAGACATGCTTTCTCATGTTTTGCCACTTTGCTCGCCTCTGCCTTGAGCACCGCTTACCTTATGACAAAGCCCTTGTCCTTGAGCCCGACAAGGGGGGAGACTCTAGTTAGATCTACACAAGCGTGTTTCCCCCCTTCCCATCCAAACACAAGGATGTCCGCCGGGCGTAAAGTGGACCTCCCCTCTAAGGGGTCAGTCAGGAAATTTACTGGAGCCTCCTTTTTTGCAGAGATCCCGGCCCGCTTAAGAACATCACATAACACATCTCTCACCAAATCATGCCGATATTTAAACCCTGGTAGCTCTTTACAGTGGATCGCGTGCTCGCCGAAAGAATCCAAACATGCTTTGTGGCATACCGGACATGGCTCGTCAACTGGGAACAAAGGAATCATCAGTCGATATCTAAGGATAGCACGGTATTCCACAGCCGACATGTGTTGCCCCAAGCCTTCAATAGGTGCGACAGACAGAAAATCATGAGCATGTGGGGCACGTAGACATTCAAACACAGCTCTTTGCCGAGGGGATAAAACAAACTTCTCTTCAAACCTCTTGACAATTTCGCCATATAAGGCATTCGCCAGAATTTTCTGGGATTTAGGAGGGGCGGTGTCTTTAATGTAGAAATCGCCAATATCAAGGTCGGGAAGAGAACTATGCAAAAGGTCCAACGCACTCCTGTAATCAGAGTCTAAAACATCCCCACCACATTCTCGGAGTATGTGGTCTTGTAAACCCCAAGATTGAGCCCTTGAAGCCACGAAAGCATATGAAGAGGCATCCTCGGCCGTACAAATCCCTAAGCCTCCGAACCGGGTCGGGAGAGAAGCCAACCTCCACTGGAGATCTCCAAAAAAAGCACCCCTACAAACAACAATATCCTCTAATGCTCCCCGGAGGCCTTCATCAAAAACAGAGACAGCTCCCCCGACCAAAGAAGGTTGACACGTTCGAAGAACAAACAGTAATTTAGCAACACCCATACAAGAACGAAGCAAGAGGAGCTCGCTCTGAGGGTCCTGTAGGCGTTTAAGGCACCTCATCAGCTCGACTGCACAGTTCGCTCTTTTAAGAGCCATACTACTAATAAACTCTGCATCACGACTAACGGCACCCCCCAAGAGTTTCACACCCAGCACCGGTCTCCCAATCCCCCGAGGGAATAAGCCCTCCCGAACCTTTACACCATTGCAGGTTGGCCAGAAAACTTCAGTTTTCTTTATATTAAGTTGAAGCCCTAAGGAAGGACCCTCAGCTCTGATGATATCTAAAGCATTAGCCACTTGGGTGGCATCTCCAATAAGCGTTCCGTCATCCAGGTACCAGGCGTGAAATAGACGTTTGCAGCGATCCCTTATTTGGTGAACAAGGGGGTGTAGAACAAGGGCAAAAAGGAGGGGCCCCAAGGGGTCCCCCTGCTGCACGCCAGTAGTAGACCAAATATACTCATCCCCCACATATAATCTAGCTGGTTGACCATATAAAAAATCGACCCACGTAGAAATAGAAGGGCACCTTTTCCTTACCTCGTACAATAGGGCTGTCCTATCAACCAAATTAAAAGCGTTCGAAAAATCAACAGTAAGCATAGCAAGAGACCCATCTTGGTGGTACTCATTAAGAAACCTGTTCGCACTATGAAGAACGGCCTCTGCCCCACACGGAATCCCTACCCCAAACTGAAAATCGCCAAGGTATTTGGACATCTCCTTCCCAACACCTTTCATGGCCACCTTGGAGATCACCCTCCTCCAAATCGACCCAACAGCGATAGGCCTAATCCCATTATCCGGTTTGAGAAGAGGTGTAAAAGGAGCAGAAGCAACAAACTCCGCCAGACTCCTTGGGCACCTCCCTCCCAAGCACAAATTAACCATAGCTGAAGTAGCCCTAAGCAGGCTGTCAGCAATCACAGACCCCTCCCCACAAAAAGCATCTAAAAGATGTTGGGCCCTTAAGCCGTCTCTCCCGCATGACGTACCTTTGGGGAAAGATTTAATACACCCGAGCACACAATCGGACTCCACCACAAGAGGAGACTCAGAAGGCAAGGAGGCAGGCATGGAAGGAGGGGGCAAACATGGGTGCTTAGCCACCAAAGCCTTCAGAGTATTCTTATTGAGAGGGGCGACCCCCGAGGAACATAAAACCTTAACCGCTGCAGTGAAATGTCCATCAGCAACCTTACGTAAACATTGTTTCACATTGGTCCCCCCACACTCATTATCATTCTCAGTGCCCTTTTTGATTCCATCCGTAACCCCCCTCGCGGGTTGATCAAACAACGACTTGACAAGAGTGGCAAAACCCTCACAATCACCCCACTGAGCCAAAGACCGTTGGATGCTAAGGCATTGGCCCGTCTTCCTATTGCCCGACCTCTTGTCCTGACGACCAACAGGCTTGAACACCCGCAAGGTGCAACGTGGTAATATCAAAAGTCAAACCCATGCCTCAACAGAATCAGGCATAGCAACCACCTTGTCCAAAGCTGCAGTTAAGACTTGGGCAAATGACATACGACAACTAAGGGGGATACTCTTAACAGTCTTGATGGGGAGAGAGAAAACACGGTCAAGCAAAGCAATATCTACACCCAACTCTTCCGACGAGGTATCAACGTTTTCAACACCGGGTCTAGTGATGCCAACAATAAAACCCTGTTCATCTCTCTCACCTGGCACAAACCGAATAACCTTATCCTCATGGTGGCACGCCCGACTGAAAGCATGAGGGCACACACACTCACCACATAACCATTGTCCGGACACCTTCAAAGCTTCACAAACAGAGGTAAAGAGATTAAGATCATCAGCAATTGCACATCTCAAAGAATCTTTCCTCTCGTCTGAGCCCAAATGGTGACTCTTGATATGTGCCATTAACCTTGGGAATCCCTTAGCCCCCGCCAAGCCATCGGGCCAACAATGAAACCGTCGGAAAGGACAGGGCCAGAAACCGCTACCATTAGAACCAACCATAACAAAACTAAGTATGCGGAGTCGACACTTAGAGAATGTCAAGAACGCCACCACCAATAAAGAAAACCCAACCCAAAAGGAATCGCAGCTGATGGATCAAAAGGTAATTGAACCGCTACGCTAAAAAAACCCCGAAGAAATCACCTAGGCATTTCGTCGAACACCTTGCGTGCGACGAAGAAAAAAAAAACTCTGGAAAAACATCTTGCAGTGCCCTATAAATAGATTTGAACCCCATATTTCAACAGCACCTAAACCTTGAAATTCGTAATTCTGTTGAGAGATTCAAACCCTGGAAAGATAATTAATTAAGTTATTAATGCATAATGTGGTAGGCCCCTCTTTTGAAGGTGACGTTACCCTCGGCTAAGTAGTCTGAGTCAGCAGGGATACAGTCCTAAGTAGCTGGGTTAAAGTTTTAATAGTAGCTTACATATGAGGGGATCAAAGAGTTTGGACCCCCGCCATCCAATACCGGTGGGTATTGAGATCCTACTAAATTTGACCCAGGTCCTTGCAGGATCTATACACTAAATAAGACAAGACTCTTACCAAACCGTTCCCTTAACCCCCGACCAGGTAGCCAACATACCTCCATATAGACATTGGAGATATGAATGGTGAAAATCTTTTATTTTTGTCACACCCCGATATTTCCACGTATTACCGGTGGGCCCGGTGGGGAGTATCATGACGTAGTTGATATCATCATAGATAATTTATCACAGATTATATACACAGCGGAAGTCGAAAGATATAAACGTTACAAACCGAGTGGAAGTAATATCATTTATTACAAAAACGGTTGTAAAGGATCCACAGGCGGATCAAAGTTTAAAGAAACACTGTTCAGCAGATTTATAAACATCTAAGCTTGAAAGACTCTTTATTGATGCTAGGAGTAGCCAGCCTATTCCGATTAGTACCTGCACTTAACCTTTTTGGAAAATACGTCAGTTTTCACTGGTAAATACAATTAACCGACTCATTTTGAAAATGTTTAAAAAAATTGATTTGAATGCACAAGGCACAAAATATATTTTATAACTTGGGACAATTATTTAAAAATAATCTTGTATACAGATTTAAATGTTTGTCGTCTGTCAGGGCCGGTTAGAAGAGCCGGACGAGATTAACTGACACACCACAGGTATAATACCCACAAGGAATTTTCCTTATTGTGGGGTACCTTTTATACATACGCAACTATCAGGTGTATGCCTACACCCCGTGCTTAAGTCGTGGCCATTTCAATGAATGAGCCGAGGATATCCAGGACATGGTCATTAACCCCCCAAAAGCCATATACCAAACAAAATAGATTAAAACGGGTTATGCAATATATATTAATCACAATCCGATTTAAAAACAATTACATACCCGACCAAGCGGTATTATTATAATACCGTATCCCAAGCCCGTATAACGGAAAATAAGTTAAAAGTATTTACCTGAGCAAGTATATATCACAATCAGCGAGTGCAAGTATCTTTTACTGGTCTCCTAATCTGGAACGAAGGTTTTAATAACTTATTAGATACCTAACGGGTCTTAATTAAGGCTAAACTTAGACCGGTTAGTTTTAAAGGAAGATATACGGTTCAAAACGCATGATTAAGCGATGACCGGATTAGAGTGTGGTTTAGACCTGACAAGTTTGTATACTTGTATAATATGGGTAAACTAAACACATTCTGGATTTTGAGATAAAAACGATAAGGTTTGACCCGTTTCGGCTAATTTATGCAAACTAGTTACATAAACCGCACCAAACGCGAATAATGCGTAACGGGTAACCAAATGAGTCATGAACAGGTTTTCTAAGTTAATATGCCTTAAATATGTTGTGATATCAGTAAGATACCTTCCATTATGCCCAAAATGGATTTAAACTCAAATTATGCCCCGTAGGGTTATTTTGGTCATTTTAAAGGTTATAAAAGAGTTTAAATACTAATCTGAGTTTTAGGTCTGATATAATTAGTAAAATATTTATTTTTGTAAGTCATAACAGTAGGGTATTGCATATATGTGAAATTTATCTTTTATAACCAAACTATGCACCATAGGGGCATTTTGGTAATTTCACATAAGCTTTAAAGGTCAAAAATTAGAATTCTGAGTTCAAAACATTTTCTTAGTGTTTATTTATTAAAACTTACTTAAAACATCAGTAGGTATTAAGTTTCATATGCCAAAAATAGTTTTAACTCATACTATGCGCTTAAAAAGGGTAAAAGTCGGTTTTAAGCGATTTTCGGGTTTAAATAGGAAATATGAGTTTTTGATTAGTTTATAAAGTTCAAAATGTTTTATTTATTATATAAAATCAGTAGCAAAAAGTTTGGTGTCAAAATATTATGTAAAACCCATTTTATTCAAGAAAAGGGTATAACCGACATTTACCGAATTATAGCAAGAACCTTATGTTATGCTCAGCTTAAAAATAATTAAAAATCTTCAAAAATCCCAAAATATTATATTACATCAGTGGGTAAAAAGTTTGATGTCAAAATTTGGGTTTAGATAGGCTTTATGCTAATTACGCCGTTTAATTAATAAAAAGCTTCTTAATTACGATATTGAGCATAACTCCTAATCTAGAGCTCAAACTGATGTCAAATTTTTAGGACAAGTTTATAAATCAGTAACAAAGGTTTTTGTCCTCTCACATTTTCAAAAATCTCGTTTTAAGGTCGAAAGGGCATTATGGTCAACATTTAGGCATATAACGGAAACATGTACATGAATCGAATAACTAATGAACCAAGTTGTATAACCTCAGAGGGTTACACTAACCTATAACCTGATCCTAATAGAGCTCTAAGGCATTTCTAAAATATGCTACATTGGTTCAGAACTGAAAGTCAAAGTAAAAGTCTACTTTTGCGACTTTCGGTTCCGAACCGAGCTTAAACTGAAAATTGTCGGGTTGAACATGCTTAGACATGTTCTTACATTAATTATTAAGTTATATAAGTGATAAAACAGGTTTCATAGCTTCTACCTTGTTAATTATGTGTTTATGCGAAAATTTGCTTTCTGTTGACTTTTTATAATTAACTTTGACCCGACAATTGACCTAGTTAGAGTGGGAATTAGAGGGTGCCCTTTTAAGGGTTTATTACCCATATAATTACCAACTCAAAGCTACTTTCAATTCGAGAATTGACTGGACCATTAGTGATTAATCACTAAGTCAAACCTTAATTGCGACGGGTTTGACTTTAGGCCATTAAACTAATAAAACTGAATTAAGAAAGGTCAAGGAAGCTTACAAAGGTCCTAAGCACGACTAATGACCCTTAGGGAATGCTCTTGAGCTCCAGGAGACTCTAGAAAATATGTTGGAATGGTTTTTGAAATGCAAGTCCAAGTGTTTGAACTTAGAAGTTCTTATATAGGACTTTTAATTGAACAAGATCATGACAAACAAGTCTATGCATGATCCCTGATGCATAACAAGTGTCCCTATGCATGTAAAAACTGTTGGCCACGCTCCTGGATCCAAAAACCACGCAAATAAGTCAGTTAAACGGGCTGAACAGACACCTGTGCTTGTTTTTGGTCGCTGGTGACTGCCAGGCGGCCCGCGTAAGACCCAGACAAAGGTCTACGCGGCCGGTATGAATGCCCATATCAGGTTAAACAAGTTTCAGGAATTGCACATTTGGTCCCTGGTCCTATTTATAGTTGTTTTAACTTTATTTATTGCACTTTTAACCCTCCAACTTGACTTTTAAGGACCCCAAGACATAAACAAACTTTGTTAAGTCCCCGGTTAGTTATACGATCACCGAATAAGTCCTGAATTTCAATGTTGACGCTTTTAACCCCTTATTTACGAATGTTGGCATAACTTCTTCATACGATATCGAAACCTTGTGAAATTTTTATCACTTATTCTCGTGAGCATAATTAATCGCTACAAAGCTTCGGGTTCGTTAAAAGGTCAATCAGAGGTATAAATTAAACATGTTGACACTTTTAACCCTTGCGGTTTGTAAACTTTCACTTTCTTCCACAAACGACTTCATACGATTCATAAATAATTCGTTTAAGGGTATAAACATCGTGTAGGGTTGTTGAAAGGTATAATTATCGAATGTTGACACTTTGAATCCTTTTACACACATACTTTCTTTGTTTGTCAACTTTAGACCCTCATATTCAATCCTTTACACGTTTAAAGCTCATGACACGTGTCTTTATTATATTGGTCGTGATTTTACGAGGTGTTACAAGTTTATATAGACAGTAAAATAATGCCAAGACACCACGAACAAACGATAAGGAAGAATCACCTTCAACATAAGAAACTAGTTATTAAAAGTCATTAATACATAACCAAATAAAAACTGCGAAAAGATTAAAAATAAAAAGTATTACACTAGACACTTGTCTTCACCAAGTGATGTAAGAGACTTAGGCAAACATGGCCTTTGATTGTCAAGAACTCTTACGATCAATCTTGGATCCCGATACGACTCACACACTCAATGATGGATGATGGATGATGGTGGTGGATGATGGTGTTGTGATGGTGGTGGAGGGTGGGTGAAGTGTGAGAGAGGTGGTGTGCCAAGGGATGGTTTGCAAATGAGCCAAGCACCCCTATTTATAGCCTGAACAGCAGCTCGGGCATGGCCCCGTGTCCATTGGGCATGGCCCCGTGTCCATTGGGCATGGCCCCGTGTCCACCCTTCTTCTCTTTCTTCATTAACTGCAGTTTGTCTGAATTAGTTGACCACGCCCCTGTGTCCGCTGGGCACGACACCGTGTGCAGAAGCGTATCTGTACTATCAAGATTTCCTCAGATTCTGCGAATCTTAGAGTTGACCACGGCCCCGTGTCCGCTGGGCACGCCCCCGTGGTGGGTGATAGAAGCTTCTACAACTTTGTCTTTTCTGCAGACACTTAGGCACGCCCCCATGCTCATTGAGCACGGTGCGTGTTCAGTCTTCTGTTCTCTTGTTTTTGCTTGGGAAGATGCCGTCGGGGGGTCGGGCATGCCACGTTTATTCCTTTTCTTGTATTTATGTTAGATTTAGCTGCCTTTTTGCTTCTTTTGTTCATTTGAGCTCATTTAATCCTGAAAATACAAAAGGAAGACAAAAACATACTTTTTCCAACATTAGTACTAAAAAGGGTTAGTTTTATGCCACATTTGATGTAATTTATATGTTGCATTTTGCACACATCAAATACCCCCACACTTGAATCTTTGCTTGTCCTCAAGCAAAACTCTTTATAATGTGGCTTTTCACTCCCAAATGGAATGGGTAGAAGAGAAGGTTTTTGGGCTTGTCATAGAGTGTCGGGATTTCCAAGATTCTTTATTAAGTTTTATTTTTATTTATTTACAATCTTATTCGTCATGATTTATTTAAAAAATTACATAAGATAAATTACTTATTAGGGCATAACATGCCTTTTTAAAATTCCACTTATATACAAGTTCACATACCTCACGGGGATCAATCAACACTCGGCCGAAAATGTTTTTTTAGTGAATCACTCGAGAGCGGCATGGAACTTACACCTACCATAAGCTTGCCAAGCAATCAATCCTCCTCCTTTTTAACTATACACCTTTGCAAATATCAAGAGGACTTTTTGGGTGAAGGGTTAGGCTTGGGTTAAAGGTAGGTGGTTGGGTTAGTGGTTAGTAGAAAAGGGCGAAAGGCGTAAAAAGCATCGGTTTTCATAAGACTTTTTATTTTTCATAACTTTTTATTTTGATGAAGCAATTCTTCAAACAAATTTGTTTTTGATAAACTTGTTTGTTTATTTTTGGCTTCATCATCATAAATATATATATATATATATATATATATATATATATATATATATATATATATATTTGATAAGGAAGTCATAAGAAAAACCGAGCTTGTTACTAAAACAAAGGGTTCAAAATAAAAAGGGTTTTGGTGGGTAAAAGGGTGTTTGTTTTGGGTTAAGAAATGAAAATGTTTAGGCTCAAAGGGGTTAGCTAGGGGGATTTTGGGAAGGTGGTAAAAAAAAAGAAAAATAATGGTGTAGAAATAAAAAGGGGTTAGTCCTAATGCCTCCATCATTTACTTACTCAGGTTTAAGTTGGTAAGGACCAGGAATGTATTGTCGTGGCAAGTTCTAGAGTCGTGAGAACCAAGCGGCTATTCACACAAGAAACGAAAAATGAGCAATTAGTTTAAAGATATGTATTTGTATGATCAATAAAGGCTCAAAACTCACTTTTTGTGGGAATGGGTTTTTATGTGATCAAGTATATATAATCAAATTTTAACTAAACTTGTCATGCCGTTTCATAATTTTCTTATGTTGGTTCTTTTTATCACGACCCTATCGGTTGTAAATTTGTAAAAATATAACCTTTTTAGGACTTGAAACTCCCAAATTAAACCTAGACAAGTAAAAAAAATTGAAAAACTTTTGAAAAAAATTTGGGGTGATTAGCGGTTCCAATAGAGTTTTGTGTAAGGCTTTTAATTAGTACTTGCAAGATTCAAGGTTTTAGCATCCCCCCACACTTAAATTACACATTGTCCTCAATGTTTCCAAAAAATAAGTTTTTAGGTTGATTGAATGTGTAAAAAGGTGTGAAAAAGCAAAAATTTATGTTACTGGGTGTCTGGACACGGCCCCGTGCTCGTTGAGCATGACCCCGTTGTAGGATCGGTTTCGGATCCGAACGAGTCGGTTAGAAGAGTTTTTCACCGAAACAAGAGGCGGAAACAAGTGTTTCGGCGTAATTCAGCGCGTATTTACCTTTAACTGTTGTTTTATTGATAACTGATGCGATTACACGTTCAGACAACACTTCGGCAGCACTTCGTGGCTCACCGGAAGACAATCACCTAGAACTCTCTCTATGTGTGTGTGTCTATCTATGTGGTTCGCTCTTACAGCCCCTATTTATAGACATGCAGGTTCGCTCTTATGGACTTGACAAATAAGCGAACTAGACTTTGAACACATGAGCGGACCTCACACAATTACACATGAGCGAACCTCATCTTAATGACATACAAGCGGACCTATCACTATCACATATTTCCTGATTTTCCTTCACGTGCACATGCAACATTTTTTGTCTTATATGAAGTGATGTCATTGATGATGTCATATTGATGATGTCATCATGACATCATGCTTGACCAAAACCGCAACGAACCCGAGACTCGATGTAAGACGAAGACGACAGATGAATGCACCAACAGACTCCCCCTCAGATGTTGACGAGTCTTAAGTGTCGAGTCTTTGCATCTTCAGTCTTTATCGGTCTTCGATCTTCCTCTGAAGTATTTGTCATTACAAGAATCCTCATTCTCTATCTTTATCTTCAACAAACTCCTCTCTCTCAAATGTTGAATATCATGGTGTCTTCAGACTCCCTCTCTCAATCTGTTGGGATCGTAGTCTCGAATTCACTTTCCACAGATTCTTAGATTGTAACCTGGCACTTCATCACCCTCAGGTTTCAGAACCTGGCTAACCTGCATAAACTCTACCCAAAAATAAATTTTCTGATAACCATTTTGTGGATAAGATTTTCAAGTCTAATTTACCACTTGCAGGAATAACATTTATATTTCAAAACCTTTTCTCATTTCATTTCAAACTTTCTCAAACACTTTCACCCAAACCATTTGTTCATCATGTTTAGCACTCGGAACTTTGAAAATCAGCTCTTCAACACCAGTTGTCGAAAATCTTTTTGGATTTTTCAAAATTTATGCTAAAACACACTAAAATCTATTTGGATTTTTGAAAGAAAATAAATGCAAAAATGAAATATTTACAAACAATATATTTTTGTGAGTTCGTGCACGAGGATCATATCAGTTTTTGAGACAAATCACCAACACCGTTAAGCTTCATTTCATTTTAAGTTCTAAACAATTCACCTAGATTGTCAGTATATTGATCCACTTAAATTTTCACACAAAGTTCAATTAATCTGAGATACGAGGTTAATGTTTTAAGCTCTTAAACTTATTCGTGTGTCCCACTACTTGAATATACTCCCGTATCCAGATCCCAATATTCAGTCTTACAGGTGAGTATACCACAGATGATATCTGTCAGGGGAATAAATTATAGTACGAGGGCCGTGAGAGCTCAGGTCGATCTTTCGATACGCAGAGAGATGACGGCTTCGACTTTTGGTGTGTCCCCTTTAGAGGATCTTTTGCCTTACAACAGCAGCGACTATCAATTTTATTGTTTCATCAGCTTGCTGAGGGCGATGCTATGTTTCAAGCATTTGCAGAAAGCATTATCCGGGGACTAGGTCAGAAATTTCTTTCAGCAGAAGTCCCGGGATAATACCCCAGATATCACTGAGTATAAAGACCTAGTATCTCAGAATAAGGGACCTTTCAAACAAGATTTCAGGGGTTACCTATATATCCAAGTTTGTGTTAACCCACAGAACAAGCAAGTTTGAAATTTAGGTTTATATCTCGTCATAATCTACTAAATGTGTAAAAACCTACTGACACATCATCAGTGAGACCGTTTATCACTTTTTTATCTTACCAAATCTTTAGCGTGTTGTGATCATCCACTGATGTACTATCATTTCCTCTTTTATGCAACAAAACTCATTTTTGATTTTATCATGTTTTTGGCTTTTTCAAATTTTCAAATGTTTTTGGATTTTCTAAAATTTCTTACTCCCCCTAAAATGCAAACACATTTTAGGAAATTTGAAAACAAACTGTACAAGAACATGACAACTGATATCGAATTGCCTCAATTCGCCATCCACTTGGCATAAACAATCAGAACTCCCCCTCACAACAAAACATTTTCCCATCGATTTCAAAACACTTAAGTTTGTTTTAATCAAATGGTTTTTCCGGAAAATAAGTTTTGTTGATTTTACCACTTGTAAAATTGGGGATTAAATCATCACATTGTTTTTCAACCACTTGTAGGAAATCAGATACAACTTAATATCCCTGATTTACCACTTGTAAGATCAATCTGATCCAAATTCTGAACCACTTGTAAAACTCACAATCATACAACTCAAACCTGCTTTTCAACCAATTTACCATATGTAGGTTGAATTCTAAAGGTGCCGATTCCTACTCCTCGCTTACAAACCTGGGAGTTCCGGCAAGTCCTGCTTTTCAAAATCACATTAAACATGATAAAGAATGATGCCGATTCATGATCCACGATTACCAACTTGGGATCTCCGGCAAGTCAGGTTTTTATTCTTTGAAAAATATATCCACCCAAGCCTGACCTTCCTTGGGTGAAACAACCTCTTCTTCTTCGTCTTTTCTTTCAACAGACTTGTGAACACGTCTTTTCGAAGCATAAAATTCTTTCACTCCTTTGGCCTTACCATCGACCATTTTTCCAAAAATGTGTTTCACAGTTCCATTGAAAGCCTTATCAACATCAAATTTTTTCTTATCAGAATAAAATTGATTTGAAATTTCAACGTTTCCAACTTTCTTCTTAAAATTTTCAGCACTCAAAGGTGGAAAATTCTCATCATTCATAGTTGGAACTGATTTTTCAACTATTTTCTCAACACGTGGCTCCTCTGATTTTATGGAATCAGATTCATCACCAGAATTATTACCTGAACCTTTCACAACCCATTTTTGATTTTTAACATTTTCTTTTCCTTTCAAAACACTCTTTGAACATTCTCCCTTCTCAAAGGTTGAATTTTCAAAGCCAGTAAATGGTTTGGTTGTAAGTTCAGTTTTCTCCACAACTTTCTCTTTTAATTTACCAGATACTTCCTGTTTTGGTTTGAATGTTTTCGGACAATTCCTAGCAACATGACCAACAGTTTTACACTGAAAACAGGTTCTGGTCTCAGTCTTCTTCTGAATAACACTTTTCCTCAGCTCATCTTGCTTCTTTGTAAGGAATTCTTGATTTGTCTGCTTTCTGAATGCTTGCTCTTTCTCATCATCTAAAAAATTTCCTGAAACAAACACAGTTTTTGGTTTAGAAAATTTTTCATTTTTATAATTTTTCGGTTGATTAAATCCTAATCCTTTCTTTTTGAAATTACAGTTATGGTTTGATTTTTTATGAAAACCAGAACCAGAACTGTAACCCCTTTTCTTGTTTAATCTTTGTTGCACTCTTGAAGTGTAAGGTTTTGGATTTTCAAAAAGATTAATATCTTTTATTTCAGAAATTTTGATTTCTGTTAGTTTGAAAACCTTTTTAATCATTTCAGTTTTAACACCTCTTATTGGAAAAAGCTCATCAGAATATAATTTGTCAGAATCTTTCAAAGTATATGCCACTTTAAATGATTCATCATTCAAATTAGATTTTGATATCAAAAACTCTTTATCGTAAACCCGTTTGTCCTTTTTGACTGTTGACTTTGATGTATCGGACTCAGACTTTGACTTGAATTTGGACTCCGGTTTTGACTCCTCACAATCATCTTTATCTAACACCTGATCGACCACACTTTTTATCAACTTTGACTCATGATCAGTGTCGAACGACGTGTACGTGACATCAATATTTTCTGGCAAGTTATCCGATGGCCCAGACTCCCATTGTAAATTTATTGCCTTTTCGACTCTTTCAGAATTTGGATTTCGAGGTAAAAATCCATTTTCGACCGGGGGCGGACATCTAGTGTAGACCACACTTGGTTTCTTACCAGAAATCTTCACTTTATCTTCATCTTTTGTCACAGATTTCTTTTCTTCGGACATCTTCACTTCTTCAAACGTCTTCAGATTCTCCACAACCGGATAAATCCTGTCAACAACAAAAGTAGAACATGAGTAACTTTCTAATAACTTGTTGACTCTTTCAGTTTCTATCTTTTGTGTAGCCAACTTCAACTCCAGATCAGCACATTTCTTTATGTGAAAGTTAACATCATCCATCTGTCTCAGGTATGCTTTCTTCAGCGTATTCATTGCCACAACTTGTTCACCGTTTGAATCAGTATACTTGTTGATTTCTCTGTTCATTGTATCATAGGATTCTTTAAATCTGTTTATGTTATGCAGCAACTCATTGTTCTGCTTGATTAAAGAATCACAGTTCATACACTTTTCAGGAACTTTAACAGGTTCTGCATCAACTTTGACTTCAAATTCAGGAACCTCTTTAACTATCCGGTTTGATTGTAAAAATTCAGCTCTTCTCTTTTTCTCAGCTTTAGCTTCAGCTTTTAATCTCTCTTCCTCTTCTTCCTCTTCTTCAAGCTTTCTCCGTCTTGCTTCAGCAGCTTCCATGACTTTTCTGCACCTTTCAGCACATTTCAAATCATAAGCATTTGCAATGAAAGCATTAACATTTGAAGTGTCTTTGGACATCTCTTTGGCCATAAATTCTTGATCTGGGCAAAAATAACCTTCAGCCAGTTTTTCATCATCTTGTTCTGCCAAACACACTTTGCTGTTTGTTTGAACATATTTATCCCAACTGAATCCACCATCCTTTCCCAGACAAGCTTTCTTTGAATCTTTAATCTCCATCATTCCATGTGCAGTTTGTGCCTGATGCAATGCTGGTGGTGTGATTTGATGATAAATCGCCTTTTTGTGATAATCGTTGTTTCCAAAAGGATTCTGGGTTCCAGTAGCTTCACGATTTTTGCATTCCCTCTTGAAATGCCCCTTTTCCCTGCAACGAAAACATGTAACTTTAGATTTATCAAAGCCTAAAGTTGAAACATGAGCATTAAGAAAATCATTTCGGCCTGTAATTTGTTTAAATTTTTCGGCTCTTCTCAACACACTAGCCATGCACCATTTAATATCCATCAATTCCATTTCCTCAGCATCGATTTGATCGTAATCCTCTTTCGTGAGCATTGGATTACCGATCTTTCCGGCCACAAAACTACTATAAGACTCTAACACCATTCCCAACAAAGACATTTGATTTTTGGCAACTTCTTCAGAATAATCTTGATCACTTTCAAGATTTAACACAATATTGCATTGAAGTTTTCTTCCATTCTTTGTTGCAGAAATGTTTGGATCGAATGATGAAAATCTAGTGCTGCTTGATCCCTGGGATGATTTCTTTTCAGAAGAATCTTTCACACTGTAAGCAGTTTCTATTTTCGGAGAAAAATTTGACTTTTCGTTGACACCACCTTTGTAATACAAGCTGATATCTTGTTCTCCATCGTAATTCTTCATCCTGGCAATCTTTCTCTGCTCCATCTCTTGAGCTTCCAAATGTTTGATGAAATCTCCCAGTGTCATATTTTTATAATCTTTTCTGTTGGATCTCAGCATCATCAGAAATGTTCCCCAAGTTTCATGAGGTAGTGCATCTGCAAGTTTTTCAATCAATTCATCAGTATCTTTCTTAATTCCAAGTTTTTTCATATTTCTCACCAAGTTACAATATCTATCAATTATTTGTTTGGTGTTTTCAGATCTCAAACCACGAAACAAATCGAATTCTTTCTTCATGAGAGACATTTTGTTTTTGAGCATATCATCACTTCCAACAAATTTTGCTTCCAATTCTGTCCAGATTGAGTAAGCAGTTCCATCATGTTGAAGCAGTATCAAGATATCTTCTTTTATCGCTTGCTGAAGCAGACTCACCATCAATTTCTCATCACGATATTTCTTTTTATCTTCCGTACTCATTTCTCGAATTGTTTGCTGCACACCATTTGTTGTGGGTTTAACATAAGGTTCCTCAGTGTATTCCCACGCATCCAAATGATATGCCTCAACCCAATTTCCAAACCGTTCGAACCATCCATTGTAATCATCAATATCCATGAGTTTGGGTGGTTTCTGAGACGTCCCGGTTTCATTTTCATGCAAAGCATTCTGAGTGATTGTAACTGGACTAGCAAAAGCATTGTAGAACTCGTTCTCCATGTTTCGAATTTTCAAATGAACTGTATCTCTTTGTAAAATACCTGACAATTACCTGACAACACACAAACAAAATATCAGTTTTAAATAAACTAAACACGTAAAAATGAGTTGAAGAAATCAATCGAAGACTCGTGTTGAAGATTTGTGAACTAGTGTCGAAAATTCGCGGACTGACTAAACTCCAAATCGTGCAAATGACTTGACCCTTTGAAACTTTTAAACTTCAGACTATACGAACTGACAAAAACCACTACTCAAACCACGCGACCTTGAACAAATCTCGGTATCAAACAATGTTTTGGGTCGTAGAAATGTAATGTTGATATGCCGTTAAAATGGGCTGCTTGGTTGATGTTTAAATTTGGGCCTCCGAATTGTATAACATGGGCTGACAAATATTCTTGTGTCGATGACTTCACTAAACCGACAACTTACAACAAACATCCATTAGATCACCAACAATTTCCTTTAAACATATATTACTGATTGAGCCTGACAACAAAAATATATCATTGGACCTTCCATTCCACTAAACTGACAACTATTTTTGACCAAGACACTTTAAGATACCAAAACTGTGATTGGGCCTCTAAATCCACTTAGTCGACAATTTTGATCACCACACAAATCTCATTGGGCATCAAATGTAGTGGGCTGATATTTTTTAAAATTTAACCGATGACTATTGTTCACATGAGCCTTTAAATTCCCCTCAATATGATTTGACCAAAAAACTGATGAGACCACCACTATGACCAACAATATCACATGCAAACTGACACTACCATATGATTTCTTTTCCACTTGTAGACCCGAGACACTGTGTCAAATTTGTAAACTCAATTCACATGCGACTGACACACAACACACATGCAAACCGACAACTGATACACGTTACTATCTCTTTTACGTAAACTGACAGCCTCGATAGATGTATCACACAAATCGATGAACTCAATACATTTTTGGAGCTGAATCACAAAGTTTACTGATGAACAAAACCTAAGTGTCACTAAGAGCGAATCTCAAATGTCACTAAGAGCGGATCTCAAATGTCACTAAAAGCGGACCTCAAATGTCACTAAAAGCGAACCTCAAATGTCACTAAGAGCGGACTAGAATGTTCGAATAAGCGGACCAGATGAGCGAACCAGCTGATGACATCATCAATATCACAAGTCCGTATGAGCGAAGCATCAAAAATTCGATGTTTTAGGTCGATTCAAGCTTTGAAACTTTCAAGGATTTACTTATACAAGATTACGAACACACTGTGTGAATTTGAAGCGATTTCGACCGTAAAAATTTTTGTTTTTCGGAAAAGAAAGGTGTAGAAACAGATTTTCCAGCTGAATTGTTGAAAACTCTTCTTCACTGGCTCTGATACCAATTGAAGGATCGATTTCGGATCCGAACGAGTCGGTTAGAAGAGTTTTTCACCAAAACAAGAGGCGGAAACAAGTGTTTCGGCGTAATTCAGCGCGTATTTACCTTTAACTGTTGTTTTATTGATAACTGATGCGATTACACGTTCAGACAACACTTCGGCAGCACTTCGTGGCTCACCGGAAGACAATCACCTAGAACTCTCTCTATGTGTGTGTGTCTATCTATGTGGTTCGCTCTTACAGCCCCTATTTATAGACATGCAGGTTCGCTCTTATGGACTTGACAAATAAGCGAACTAGACTTTGAACACATGAGCGGACCTCACACAATTACACATGAGCGAACCTCATCTTAATGACATACAAGCGGACCTATCACTATCACATATTTCCTGATTTTCCTTCACGTGCACATGCAACATTTTTTGTCTTATATGAAGTGATGTCATTGATGATGTCATATTGATGATGTCATCATGACATCATGCTTGACCAAAACCGCAACGAACCCGAGACTCGATGTAAGACGAAGACGACAGATGAATGCACCAACACCCGTGTTCAGAGTGCTAGTAACCAAGACTTAAAGAAGGTGGACACGGGGGCGTGTTGGCTGGACACGACCCTGTGTCTGGGTAAAATCTGCAGGGATAAACAAACAGCAGGTCTGGGGGTAGTGGGCACGGGGGCGTGTCGGCTGGACACGACCCCGTGTAGACAGTCTGTAAGGGTGAAAAACAGGTTTCTGGCTTCGGTTTACCTGTCCTGGCTTTAGTAGCACTAATGTTTAGTACTCTAAGCCTCGTATGTACATGTTTTATCAATAAACACTACACCAAACCATAACAAGCATCCAAAATTACCATAGTTCAAAACATCCACATCACAAAGTTAAAAAGAAAAAAATGCAGAAAATAAAAGAGTTAAAGGAAATAAATTGTTCAACACACGGCACGCAGGCCGGAAATTGTTCATAAGAAAAGAGGGTTAACCTCTGGGATCACCAACCGGCTGCTCCTAACTCCGCTCCTCCCGCCTAGTCCATGTCCTCGTCTTCATCATCACCTCCTCCTCCGTGCCCCGCCATGTACTCCCGGATGTTCCCAATGTCATCCTGAATGTTGGAGTTGTTTCTCTCAATTGCTCCGACCCGGGTGTACGTGTTGCTTGCCATGTTATAGGTGTTCCTGGTGCACATGAGCTTTTCCTGTAACAAATCATGTAAACTTTGAAAATTAGGAAAACCGCCTCCTTGTGAGGAGGATTGGCCCAGATCACCGTGGGGCTGGTACTGGTATTGAAGAGGTTGTTGGAACTGTGGAGCGTGAAGGACGAGTGCCTCTTGTGGGTTCCATGCATGCCCCTGGACTCTTTGGAAGCTAACCGTCCCGTCTTCGGCTTCATAAATCAAATTCATGGAGAGGCAGATGTGTATGTCCACTCTTCCCGACCATGGGCTCTTTTGGAAAGATCTGGGCATGTTCACAAAATGCTTGAAGAGACGGTATATCCACCCCCCGAAGAAGATAGGGGTTGGTGGAGTAGCAAGCCGGTTCCAATGCATGTTTCGGAGCAGGAGGTACGGAACATCAAGGTTTCTGCGGTTGTGAATGCAATGAAGGACCACCAGATCTCTCAACCCAACAACGCCACTGCTATCTTGCCTTTGGCTAAGAGAGTAAGTGAGGACCCTATGGATGTAGCGGTAAAGAGGGTCCCTCAACTTAGTGCTACTTGGGTTGTAGATTCCATCTCCTATTTGAGCCCAAGCGGCTTGGCGTTCGTTTTCTGATAGTTCACGTAACCCTCCGGTGTTCTCTTCATTACCCGCATCTTCCTCCGCATACAACCCAACTATCGACCCCAAACTGTGCCATCGAGATAGAGTACGTAGTCCCTCCACATCTGAATTCTACCCCATCATTATCAAATGGGTCGGCTCTTGAATTGAACACGAATGTGCTATAGAATTCCAGATTATACTCGTGGACTGAGCGAAGTCGAGTGGTTAGGGCGGCTCTTAGTGGGCCGGTGACTAGGTTGTTAAACCGGTCAAGTTGGTTCACCATTGCCAAAAGATCCATGCACACTTGTCGTGGGTATTCCTCCGGTCTGGTTCGAAGCACATCGTATCTTGCTTTAGCTTCCAACTCATTTGCATTGAACGTGTGAATTTCTTCGACATCTGAAAGGAAACACCAAACAATTAGCATGAAAAATTGAAATTTTCAGAGAAAACTAAAAACAGTCGACTGAACACGACCCCGTGTTCAGTGGACACGCCCCATGTTTGTCAGAAAATAGCTGGACATGCCCCCGTGCTCTGCGAGCACGACCCCGTGTCCAGACGTCTGTTTCCCAAAAATCACATTTTTCGACCCGGTCCTGAAAACTTGAAAATTTTTGGTCCAGTAGGGGCGGTTTTCCCCGAAAATGAAACCCCAAGTGCCGTTTTTCCCAAAACAAACCGTTTATCCCTTCGATTTTATCTTTTTCGGTTCAAAAACAAGGGTTTGTGGTTTTTGTGAGAAATCGGGCGATTCTATGAACAATACAAGTGTATTTACTTCCTATAACATGAATCTAAACTAATGCTAACAATTTTATGCAAAAATTTGAGGTTCGATCCGGATGAAGTTCAAGAACCCTAGATTTTTCCCAAATTTTTGATGTTTTAACTACATGCAAATGCTTAATCTAACTACTAATGATGATAGAATCATACCTTGATGTTGTTAGAAGTAGAGTAGACGTCGAAATCTTGTAGAAAAATCGCCTGAACCAGAGAGTTTTCGGGGAAACGGGGCGTGTGGAAATGAAGAAGCTGTTTGGAAAAGGGGTTTTATCCCGACAGTCGTGCGGACACGGGCCCGTGCCAGGTGAATTTTTTTTAAGTGCTCGTGTGAGTGCCCTTGTTTCCCAAAAACTCGGTTAGAAGACTTACCGATTTAGAAGTCAACCCGTTTGTTCGTAACTTACCAGGTATGATGTTGATGCTTTTATTCTTCGACCGTTTGAAGCGAGATTTCTTCCTCCTCATCCTCAATGAATCCTTGATAGAGCTTCAGCCGTTTGCTATTGACTTTGAATGGAATGCCATTCCGAGATTTAATTTCTACTGCACCGTGTGGGAAAATATGGGTGATGGAAAAAGGTCCTGACCACCTAGACTTTAATTTATCAGGAAACAATCGAAGTCGTGAATTAAACAATAGAACTTGATCTCCTACTCGAAATTCATTTGGTTTTATGTGTTTGTCGTGCAAAATTTTCATTCTTTCCTTATAAATTTCAGAGTTTGAATATGCAAAATTCCTTAATTCGTCTAACTCATTTAATTGACAAAATCGATTTTTACCGGCAAATTCTAAATCAAGGTTTACATTTTTAATTGCCCAGTAGGCCTTGTGAGCTATTTCTACTGGCAAATGACAACTTTTTCCATAGACGAGCTTATATTGGGTTGTACCTATTGTTGTTTTATAAGCAGTTCGAAAAGCCCATAAAGCATCATCTAATTTATCGGCCCATTCCTTTTTATTTAACCCTACGGTTTTTTCAAGTATTCTTTTTTAAACCTCTATTAGTCATTTCGGCTTGTCCATTTGTTTGAGGGTGATATGATGTTGAGACCCGGTGATAGACCCCATATCTTGTTAAAAAAATTTCAAGTTGATGATTACAAAAATAGGTACCTCTATCACTTATTAATGCTTTAGGTGTTCCAAAACAAGAGAATAATTTTTTCAGAAATCTTACCACGACTCTTCCTTCATTTGTTGGAAGTGCCTCGGCCTCGGCCCATTTAGACAAGTAATCTACTGCCACAAGTATATATTTGTTTCCTTTTGACGGAGGGAAGGGTCCCATAAAGTCGAGTCCCCACACATCAAAGATTTCACAAACAAGAATGCCATTTTGTGGCATTTCGTTTTTGGAAGAAATATTACCTGTGCTTTGGTGGGCGTCTTTGTAAATGGTCGGCCAATAAAATCCTGAATCAAATACCTTTCGTGCGGTACTAGCGGCACCATGATGTCCTCCGTATGGGCCTTCATGACAATGGCGGAGAATTCTTCTTGCTTCGCTACCATGTACACATCGTCGGATGAGTTGGTCGGCACACATTTTGAAAAGATAAGGATCTTCCCAAAAATAATGCTTTACATTAGCAAAGAATTTCTTTCTTTGATGATGTGGCCAACCTTTTGCGACTATACCGCTAGCTAGGTAGTTAGCATAGTCGGCGTACCATGGCTCTTCTCTGTATTCCACCATTTCTAGGGACTCCGTTGGAAATTTTTTGTTGATTTGCTCGTCCCTGGTTGCCTCTAAAGCTGGGTCTTCTAAGTGAAAGATGATCCGCTGCAGTGTTTTCTGCTCCTCTTTTGTCTTTGATTTCAATATCAAATTCTTGGAGGAGTAGAATCCACCGAATCAAACGTGGTTTAGCATCCTGTTTCTTGAAGAGATATCCAATGGCTGCATGATCTATATAGACTATCGTTTTAGAAAGAACAAGATAAGAACGAAATTTATCAAAAGCAAATACCACAGCTAGTAATTCTTTTTCAGTTGTTGTGTAATTTTCTTGTGCATCGTTAAGTGTTTTACTAGCATAATAAATTGGGTGAAAATGCTTTTCTTTTCTTTGTCCCAAGACAGCTCCAACTGTAAAGTCACTTGCATCACACATGATTTCAAGAGGAAATTTCCAATCAGGCGCTATCATGATAGGTGCATTGACTAGCGTTTCCTTTAGGGTTAGGAATGCTTGATTGCAATCCTTGTCAAAGATGAAAGGGGCATCTTTTTCAAGTAATTTTGTTAGAGGCCTTGATATTTTAGAAAAGTCTTTGATAAACCGCCTATAAAATCCGGCATACCCTAAGAAACTTCTGATAGCTCTAACGGAGGATGGGGGTGGTAATCGAGAAATAGTGTCTATTTTGGCTTGATCAACCTCCATTCCTTCGCTTGAGATTTTGTGACCGAGTACTATTCCCTCCGTTACCATGAAATGGCATTTTTCCCAGTTAAAGGCGAGGTTAGTTTCCTCACATCGGGATAGCATTCGTTTAAGGTTATCGAGGCATTGATCGTATGAATCCCCAAAGATAGAAAAGTCGTCCATGAAGACTTCCATTGTCTTTTCTATCATGTCATGGAAGATGGCTACCATGCAGCGTTGAAAGGTTGCGGGGGCATTACATAGACCGAATGGAATGCGTCGATAAGAAAAAGTTCCACAAGGACATGTGAAGGTTGTCTTTTCTTGGTCTTCGGGTGCTATCGGGATTTGAAAATAACCTGAAAAACCATCCAAGAAACAATAAAATTTATGACCGGATAATCTTTCTAACATTTGATCAATGAAGGGCAAAGGAAAGTGATCTTTCCTTGTTGCTTCATTTAATCGTCTATAATCTATACATACTCTCCATCCTGTGACGGTTCTCGTTGGTATCAATTCATTCTTTTCGTTAGTTATTACCGTCATACCTCGTTTCTTTGGAACTACTTGGACGGGACTTACCCAAGGACTATCGGAGATAGGGTAAATAAGTCCAGCGTCAAGTAGTTTGATGACTTCGTTTTTAACCACTTCTCGTTCATTTGGATTTACTCGACGTTGTGGTTGTATTACCGACGAAATAATTACAGGTGATTTACCATCTTTGTCTAGAAAAGCATATTCCAAACCTTTCGAAAGTTCTTTGAGCTCAAGCGGTGGGTCTTTAGGAGACTCCTTATTTGGTTGCTCAATTTGATCAAGAACTTTGAAAGTTTGTTCTATGGCGACCTCTTCTTCAACAAAGTGGTCAATCTTTTCGCTTGTATCGGGTGATTCATCTTCATCTTCAATTATGGGGTCATTATTACCGAAAGGATATTTCATTGAACGCTCAATATCGATGTTTCTTTTAAATGCCCCTAATTGAATTGATAGATTGTTGTTCTTCCAGTTTTTCAAAGCTTCATGGGTTTTTACAAAAGGTCGTCCCAACACTAGAGGAGCGTCATCGAGGATGACAAAGTCGGTTGGGATTACCATTTGATTTGTTTGAACCAAGACATCCTCAACTACACCGATTGATTTTATTACTTTCCCATTGGATAGAAAAATGGGTATTTGAAGTGGAGAAAAATCACTAATACTTAATTTTTCGAAAATGTAGTTGGGCATTATGTTAACGCAAAAATCTTTATCAATTGTGACATTACTAATAAATGAATTTTGAAAAAAACATGGAACCGGTGTAATGTTGATTTCAAATGGGTCTTCTTTTATTAGCGAGGTTTGATCATTAGTTAACTTAATGCTTACCGTTTTGTCAATTTTAGTGTTAGTGTTTAACTCTTTTAAAAACTTAGCATGAGTGGGTACTAAACAATGATTTTCAAAGGAAGGTGACAAGAGATTAATTTCTTCAAAATTAGACTCTTCTTGAATTTTAACGTTGTCGGACTCACCTTTTTCGTTGTTTAACTCATGTGTCGGTTTTTCACTTATTTGTTCTTCCATTTTTACACTTTCAACTATCTCTTTTTTATTTAATTCCTCTCTTGCACAGGACTCCTCTTCCCTTGCGCGAGATTCCTTTATGTAACGCTCGATAGTTTTAAGGTGTTCTAATATCCTATCGGTCACGTCGGTGATAGAGTAAGGATCGGGATTTTCAAAGCTTGAATCCGGATGTTCGATCCTTTGTTCCTCATAAGACCCATATGAAATAGATGGTTCACACCATTGTTCTTCATTGTAAGTATATGATGGATAAGGGTCGTAATTTTGTTCTTCATAATACTCATATGAGGTGGGTTGTTCACGCCATGGTTCCTCATAATAAGCATACGAAGGTGGTGGCTCATATCTTGGTTCCTCAAAGTATGAGTATGAAGGCTCATACCTTGGTTCATCAAAATACGAGTATGAGGGAGAAGGTTCATACCTTTGGTCTTCATAGGATGTGTTTGAAGTTGATGGCTCGTACCTGGGCTCCTCATAGTAGGTGTATGAAGTGGATGGTTGAAATAAGTCACAATATTGTACCGCGTGAGTGTTACCGCAATTGGTGCAATAATCTTTCCTATAATCATCCTCCTCATAGGTGTAGTTGTAGCCTCCAGTGTATTGATCCATAAGAATCACTCAGCAGACCACAACAGAGTCTCGAGACCAGAAAACAAAAATAAAGACGGAAACAGATGCTGGACACGGCCCCGTGTTCAGTGGACACGGCCCCGTGTTCACGATCTGTATCTGGGCGTTTGAATTAAAGTTATTGGTTTCGTTGAGCACGGGGCGTGTTCAATGGACACGGCCCCGTGTTCAGGCTCTGTATCTGGGTGTTTTATGAAAAATATGCAGCACGGCCCGTGTTCAGTGAGCACGGCCCATGTTCAAGCTACTGTAAATGCAAAACTAAACTAAAATGAAGAAAAATGAGCGCGCGTTTTGAAAAAGTTTTGAAAAACTGATTAGGCCGTCGATTTTAAGCTTTCTTAAAATCCTTGTGTCCCCGGCAATGGCACCAAAAACTTGATGTGCGTTAGGTGTGATAGGTTTTTAATGTATATTTTAAGCCCTTTTACACTTTTTACTCAAGTTTTAAATTTATAAAACACGATATTTACTAACACTAAACACACATATGGGCAAGTGCACCCATCGTGAGCGTAGTATAGTGTTGGTAAGATACCGAGGTCGTCCAAGGACACAAGAGCTTTTAGTACCGGTTTATCCTCAATGTCTAATCAAATCAAAAGTTAGAAAAAGGTTTTTTAAACAAGAAAAATAAAACTAACTAAAATGCTGAAAAATAAAATAAAAACAAAAACAGATAGACAAGATGAATCACTTGGATCCGACTCGTGTGTAGTGTAACCTTTGATTATTTCCGCACTTTTGCACTTTTTAAGAGATTATCTTAGTTATTGTAGTAGGCCCCTCTTTTGAAGGTGACGTTACCCTCAACCCAGTAGTTTGAGTCAGCAAGGATACAATCCTAAAGGGTCGGATTATTGAAAGATAATTAATTAAGTTATTAATGCATAATGTGGTAGGCCCCTCTTTTGAAGGTGACGTTACCCTCGGCTAAGTAGTCTGAGTCAGCAGGGATACAGTCCTAAGTAGTCGGGTTAAAGTTTTAATAGTAGCTTACATATGAGGGGATCAAAGAGTTTGGACCCCCGCCATCCAATACCGGTGGGTATTGAAGGAGGTCCTACTAAATTTGACCCAAGTCCTTGCAAGATCTATACACTGAACAAGGCAAGACTGTTACCAAACCGTTCCCTTAACCCCCGACCAGGTAGCCAACATACCTCCATATAGACCATGGAGATATGAATGGTGAAAATCTTTTATTTTATATAGACTGTAAAATAATGCCAAGACACCACGGATAAACGATAAGGAAGAATCACCTTCAACATAAGAAACTAGTTATTAAAGTCATTAATACATAACCAAATAAAAAGTGTGAAAAGATTAAAAATAAAATGTATTACACTAGACACTTGTCTTCACCAAGTGATGTAAGAGACTTAGGCAAACATGGCCTTTGATTGTCAAGAACTCTTACGATCAATCTTGGATCCCGAGATGACTCACACACTCTATGATGGATGATGGATGATGGTGGTGGATGATGGTGTTGTGATGGTGGTGGAGGGTGGGTGAAGTGTGAGAGAGGTGGTGTGCCAAGGGATGGTTTGCAAATGAGCCAAGCACCCCTATTTATAGCTTGAACAGCAGCTCGGGCACGGCCCCGTGTCCATTGGGCATGGCCTCGTGTCGACCCTTCTTCTCTTTCTTCATTAACTGCAGTTTGTCTGCATTAGTTGACCACGCCCCCGTGTCCGCTGGGCTCGACCCCGTGTGCAGAAGCGTATCTGTACTATCAAGATTTCCCCAGATTCTGCGAATCTTAGAGTTGACCACGGCCCCGTGTCCGCTGGGCACGCCCCCGTGGTGGGTGATAGAAGCTTCTACAACTTTGTCTTTTCTACAGACACTAGGGCACGCCCCCGTGCTCATTGAGCACGGGGCGTGTTCAGTATTCTGTTCTCTTGTTTTTGCTTGGGAAGATGCCGTCGGGGGGTCGGGCATGCCACGTTTATTCCTTTTCTTGTATTTATCTTAGATTTAGCTGCCTTTTTGCTTCTTTTGTTCATTTGAGCTCATTTAATCCTGAAAATACAAAAGGAAGACAAAAACATACTTTTTCCAACATTAGTACTAAAAAAGGGTTAGTTTTATGCCACATTTGACGTAATTTATATGTTGCATTTTGCACACATCAATGGTGTAAAATTAAAATGGGATATATCGGGCTAGGATTCGAGTTACAGTAACAAGGACCAAACCAACCACCCAAGAATGGAATCATCGAGCGAAAACACTTGACAACCACCTAGAAGCAGCTTTTCTTGCCACCAGACCTTTCTCCATCAATTAGGAATCTGATGCCGTCACTAAACACATTCCTTAAATTGCAGCCATTTGTTGTGTGTGTTTTTTTTTGTGTCTAATCCGCATATATATCACCATTGCCCTTGATTTTCTTGACTATATATCTCTTAAATGCCAACATATACAAGTGTGATTTAGTTTATGAAGATTTTTCAATGTCGAGAACCTCGATCAGAGAGTAAAAAAGGCGTAAGGTTCACAATGGTGTAGAATTAAAATGGGATATATCGGGCTAGGATTCGAGTTACAGGAACAAGGGCCAAACCAACCCCGCAAGAATGGAATCGTCGAGCAAAAACACTTGACAACCTTCTAGAAGCAGCTTTTCTTGCCACCAGACCTTTCTCCATCAATTAGGAATCTGATGCCGTCACTAAACACATTCCTTAAATTGAAGCCATTTGTTGATTGTTTTGTTTGTGTCTAATCCGCATATATATCACCATTGCCCTTGATTTTCTTGTCTGTATATCTCTTAAATGTCAACATATACACATGTGATTTAGTTTACGAAGATTTTTCAATGCCGAGAACCTCAATCAGAGAGTAAAAAAGGCGTAAGGTTCACAATGGTGTAAAATTAAAATGGGATATATCGGGCTAGGATTCGAGTTACAGGAACAAGGGCCAAAACCAACCACCCAAGAATGGAATCGTCGAGCGAAACACTTGACAACCTCCTAGAAGCAGCTTTTCTTGCCACCAGACCTTTCTCCATCAATTTGGAATTTGATGCCGTCACTAAACTCATTCCTTAAATTGTAGCCATTTGTTGAGTGTTTTTTTTTGGGATTTTTACATATTTCCCCCTCTTAAGCAGCTTTATTACATATTTCCCCAACCCATAAATTTAATTACATATTTCTCCTTACTAAAGAAGCCTTGTTACATATTTCCCCAATCTCTAACTTATTATAACATAGTTCCCCAATCTCTAAATTTAATTACAAATTTCACCTTCCTAAACCTCATATATTACATATTTATCCATTTTTATTAAAAATACTCTCTTTAATTCTTTCCATCAGCATTGCTTCGACTCGTTATAGCAATTCAACTTTTAACCATCTAACATCAACAATTCTTCAATATTAAACAAAACTAACATTTTTCAATACTTCACTACCCCTTTTATCACTGTTAACAGTCAACTCACCAACATAAAAAAAAAAAAACTTTAAAGCAAACAGCAGGGTTTGTTTGTTTGTTAATCAATAAACAAATCTTTTCAAACTGAAACTGAAAACTAAAACTGAATGAAATAAAATTGAATAAACTCATTAGAGGTAAAATAGTAATTCTATAAGAGTATTTTTAATAAATCACTGTTAGGAATCTGATGCCGTCACTAAACACATTCCTTAAATTGTAGCCATTTGTTGAGTGTTTTTTTTTTTGGTGTCTAATCCGCATATATATCTCCATTGCCCTTGATTTTCTTGACTGTATATCTCTTAAATGTCAACATATACACGTGTGATTTAGTTTACGAAGATTTTTCAATGCCGAGAACCTCGATCAGAGAGTAAAAAAGGCATAAGGTTCATAATGGTGTAAAATTAAAATGGGATATACCGGGCCAGGATGCGAGTTACAGGAACAAAGGCCAAACCAACCACCCAAGAATGGAATCGACGAGCGAAAACACTTGACAACCTCCTAGAAGTAGCTTTTCTTGCCACCAGACCTTTCTCCATCAATTAGGAATCTGATGCCATCACTAAACACATTTCTTAAATTGTAGCCATTTGTTGAGTGTTTTTGTTGGTGTCTAATCCGCATATATATCACCATTGCCTTTGATTTTGTTGACTGTATATCTCTTAAATGTCAACATATACACGTGTGATTTAGTTTACGAAGATTTTTCAATGCCAAGAACCTCGATCAGAGAGTAAAAAAGGCGTAAGGTTCAAAATGGTGTAAAATTAAAATGGGATATACCGGGCTAGGATTCAAGTTACAGGAACAATGGCCAAACCAACCACCCAAGAATGGAATCGTCGAGCGAAAACACTTGACAACCTCCTAGAAGCAGCTTTTCTTGCCACCGGACCTTTATCCATCAATTAGGAATCTGATGCCGTCACTAAACACATTCCTTAAATTGTAGCCATTTGTTGTGTGTTTTTTTTTTGTGTCTAATCCGCATGTATATCACCATTGCCCTTGATTTTCTTGACTATATAACTCCTAAATGTCAACATATACACGTGTGATTTAGTTGACGAAGATTTTTCAATGCCAAGAACCTCGATCAGAGAGTAAAAAAGATGTAAGGTTCAAAATGGTGTAAAATTAAAATGAGATATACCGGGTTAGGATTCGAGTTACAGGAACAAGGGCTAACCCAACCACCCAAGAATGGAATCGTCGAGCGAAAACACTTGACAACCTCCTAGAAGCAGCTTTTCTTACCACTAGACATTTCTCCATCAATTAGGAATCTGATGTCGTCACTAAACACATTCCTTAAATTGGAGCCATTTGTTGAGTGTTTTTTTTTGGTGTCTAATCCGCATATATTTCACCATTGCCCTTGATTTTCTTGACTATATATCTCTTAAATATCGACATATACACGTGTGATTTAGTTTACGAAGATTTTTCAATGCCGAGAACCTCGATCAGAGACTAAAAAAGGCGTAAGGTTCACAATGGTGTAAAATTAAAATGGGTTATACCGGGCTAGGATTCGAGTTACCGGAACAAGGGCCAAACCAACCACTCAAGAATGGAATCATTGAGCGAAAACACTTAACAACCTACTAGAAGCAGCTTTTCTTGCCACCAGACCTTTCTCCATCAATTAGGAATTTAATGCCGTCACTAAACACGTGCCTTAAATTGTAGCCATTTGTTGAGTGTTTTTTTTTTTGTGTCTAATCCGCATATATATCACCATTGCCCTTGATTTTCTTGACTGTATATCTCTTAAATGTCAACATATACATGTGTGATTTAGTTTACGAAGATTTTTAAATGCCGAGAATCTCGATCAGAGAGTAAAAAAGGTGTAAGGTTCACAATGGTGTAAAGCTAAAATGAGATATACCGGGCTAGGAATCGAGTTACAGAAACAAGGGCCATACCAACCACCCAAGAATGGAATCGTCGAGCGAAAACACTTGACAACCTCCTAGAAGCAGCTTTTCTTGCCACCAGACATTTCTCCATCAATTAGGAATCTGATGCCGTCACTAAACACATTCCTTATATTGTAGCCATTTGTTGTGTGTTTTTTTTTTGTGTCTAATCCGCATGTATATCACCATTGCCCTTGATTTTCTTGACTATATAACTCCTAAATGTCAACATATACACGTGTGATTTAGTTGACGAAGATTTTTCAATGCCAAGAACCTCGATCAGAGAGTAAAAAAGATGTAAGGTTCAAAATGGTGTAAAATTAAAATGAGATATACCGGGCTAGGATTCGAGTTACAGGAACAAGGGCTAACCCAACCACCCAAGAATGGAATCGTCGAGCGAAAACACTTGACAACCTCCTAGAAGCAGCTTTTCTTACCACTAGACATTTCTCCATCAATTAGGAATCTGATGTCGTCACTAAACACATTCCTTAAATTGGAGCCATTTGTTGAGTGTTTTTTTTTGGTGTCTAATCCGCATATATTTCACCATTGCCCTTGATTTTCTTGACTATATATCTCTTAAATATCGACATATACACGTGTGATTTAGTATACGAAGATTTTTCAATGCCGAGAACCTCGATCAGAGACTAAAAAAGGCGTAAGGTTCACAATGGTGTAAAATTAAAATGGGTTATACCGGGCTAGGATTCGAGTTACCGGAACAAGGGCCAAACCAACCACTCAAGAATGGAATCATTGAGCGAAAACACTTAACAACCTACTAGAAGCAGCTTTTCTTGCCACCAGACCTTTCTCCATCATTTAGGAATTTAATGCCGTCACTAAACACGTGCCTTAAATTGTAGCCATTTGTTGAGTGTTTTTTTTTTTTGTGTCTAATCCGCATATATATCACCATTGCCCTTGATTTTCTTGACTGTATATCTCTTAAATGTCAACATATACATGTGTGATTTAGTTTACGAAGATTTTTAAATGCCGAGAATCTCGATCAGAGAGTAAAAAAGGTGTAAGGTTCACAATGGTGTAAAGCTAAAATGAGATATACCGGGCTAGGAATCGAGTTACAGAAACAAGGGCCATACCAACCACCCAAGAATGGAATCGTCGAGCGAAAACACTTGACAACCTCCTAGAAGCAGCTTTTCTTGCCACCAGACATTTCTCCATCAATTAGGAATCTGATGTCGTCACTAAACACATTCCTTAAATTGGAGCCTTTTGTTGAGTGTTTTTTTTTTGGTGTCTAATCCGCATGTAGATCACCATTGCCCTTGATTTTCTTGACTGTATATCTCTTAAATGTCAACATATACACGTGTGATTTAGTTTACGGAGATTTTTCAATGCCGAGAACCTTGATCAGAGAGTAAAAAAGGCGTAAGGTTCACAATGGTGTAAAATTAAAATGGGATATACCGGGCTAGGATTCGAGTTACAGGAACAAGGGCCAAACCAACCACCCAAGAATGGAATCGTCGAGCGAAAACACTTGACAACCTTCTAGAAGAAGCTTTTCTTGCCACCAGACATTTCTCCATCAATTAGGAATTTAATGCCGTCACTAAACACGTGCCTTAAATTGTAGCCATTTATTGAGTATTTTTTTTGTGTCTAATCCACATATATATCACCATTGCCCTTGATTTTCTTGACTGTATATCTCTTAAATGTCAACATATACACGTGTGATTTAGTTTACGAAGATTTTTCAATGCCGAGAAACTCGATCAGAGAGTAAAAAAGGCGTAAGGTTCACAATGGTGTAAAATTAAAATGGGATATACCGGGCTAGGATTCGAGTTACAGGAACAAGGGCCAAACCAACCACCCAGGAATGGAATCATTGAGCGAAAACACTTGACAACCTCCTAGAAGCAGCTTTTCTTGCCACCAGACCTTTCTCTATCAATTAGGAATCTGATGCCGTCACTAAACACATTACTTAAATTGTAGCCATTTGTTGAGTGTTTTTTTTTTTGGTATCTAATCCGCATATATATCACCATTGCCCTTGATTTTCTTGACTGTATATCTCTTAAATGTCAACATATACACGTGTGATTTAGTTTACGAAGATTTTTCAATGCCGAGAACCTCGATCAGAGAGTAAAAAAGGCGTAAGGTTCACAATGGTGTAAAATTAAAATGGGATATACCGGGTTAGGATTCGAGTTACAGGAACAAGGGCCAAACCAACCCCGCAGGAATGGAATCGTTGAGCGAAAACACTTGACAACCTCCTAGAAGCAGCTTTTCTTGCAACCAGACCTTTCTCCATTAATTTGGAAATTGATGCCGTCACTACACTCATTCCTTAAATTGTAGCCATTTCTTGAGTGTTTTTTTTTGGTGTCTAATCCGCATATATATCACCATTGCCCTTGATTTTCTTGATTGTATATCTTTTAAATGTCAACATATACACGTGTGATTTAGTTTACGAAGATTCTTCAATGCCGAGAAACTCGATCAGAGAGTAAAAAAGATGTAAGGTTCAAAATGGTGTAAAATTAAAATGAGATATACCGGGCTAGGATTCGAGTTACAGGAACAAGTGCCAAACCAACCACCCAAGAATGGAATCGTCGAGCGAAAACACTTGACAACCTCCTAGAAGCAGCTTTTCTTACCACTAGACATTTCTCCATCAATTAGGAATCTGATGTCGTCACTAAACACATTCCTTAAATTGTAGCCATTTGTTGAGTTTTTTTTTTTGGTGTCTAATCCGCATATATATCACCATTGCCCTTGATTTTCTTGACTATATATCTCTTAAATATCGACATATACACGTGTGATTTAGTTTACGAAGATTTTTCAACGCCGAGAACCTCGATCAGAGACTAAAAAAGGCGTAAGGTTCACAATGGTGTAAAATTAAAATGGGATATACCGGGCTAGGATTCGAGTTACCGGAACAAGGGCCAAACCAACCACTCAAGAATGGAATCATTGAGCGAAAACACTTAACAACCTACTAGAAGCAGCTTTTCTTGCCACCAGACCTTTCTGTTGGTGCACTACATCTGTCGACTTCGTCTTGGATCGAGTCTTACATTGCATTGTATAGATTAGGGCACGTTTTTACTAGAAAATAGGAGATTATAGTGTTTAGTGAGCAGGTTTCGCTCATAGTGACATAGACTGAAGGTTTCGCTTATATATCATCTGAAGGTTTCGCTTATGTGGACACATGAGGTTTCGCTCATGTGTCATGTCCATTGGAGCAAAACCTCAGCATCTATAAATAGGGTCTCATGAGCGAAACCACATAACGGTTGCCTTGTATTCCATGCCGAAGCTCTGCCGGTGTGAAGAACTGCATGTAATCGATTGTTAATCAATACAATTAGCAGATTAAGTGAAGAATCAGCTGTTTCTAGCTTTGTTTCTTGTTTTCCGCACCTGAAACGAAGTAAAACTCCTCTGAACGACTCGTTCGGGTCGAAACACGATCCTACAAGTGGTATCAGAGCTCAGGAGGAGGAGTTCTGCAGAGATCAGCTGGAATTTGTCGAGATTTCTTACTTCTACACTTTCTTTCATCAATTCAGAAAATTTTACCGGTCGGAATTCGTTCAAAATTTCACAGATTGTGCGCAATTGAACATAGACAAACCCTGGAAAGTTTCGAACCAAAATACGGACTAAAAATGGGTCAAATTACATTCGGACTTGGTTCCGCTTATACGGACATATTGTGATTTCGCTTATCTGACACCCTGATTTCGCTCATAAGGCACATTATTTGAGAAGTTTCGCTCTTGCATACATCATATTTCGCTCTTGTGACAATTAATTGAGGGGTTTCGCTGATAAGTACAACTAGGTTCGCTCTTGTGTCACCATTATTTGAGGTTTCGTTCATAAGACATATATGGTTTCGCTCTTGTGTCAATATCCAAGGTTTCGCTCATTTGAACTTAGAGGTTTCGCTTTTAAGGTTCATCTGGGTTCGCTTATCTGAACATCATCAGTTTCGCTCAAACGTACATCAGCAGTTTCGCTCCTAGTACACTTCAGTATTTCGCTCATACGAACTTCATAGTTTCGCTTATTTGAACAAATCCTAGTTTTGTTTTTGTGAACATTCATCTGATTCCGCTTATAAGGCCACCATATACCAGATTTCGCTTATAAGGTCATCAAGAAATTCTGAGATTTCGCTCATTTGTCACTGATTTTGAAAAACGTGCTAAATCGTCATGGATACCGAGTTCTACAACGCATTTGCAACACCGTCTGGTCCAGGCACTATTGCTCATGCTATGAGTTTAGAAAATGAGACGGGAACCACCCAAAAGCCCCCGAAATTGATGAGTATCGAAGAATACTACGGGTGGAAAGATAGATTTGAGAACTGGGTTCAAGCTAACCATCTAAGATCATGGGAGTGTATTTTGAAGAAATATGTTTTGCCACAGACTGATTTGAAAGTTGACAAAAAGATATATGAATTTAGTAATGAAGAACGTGATATGTATAGAGCTGAAAAGATGATGATCAGTCTACTTCAGCAAGCTATCAAAGAAGACATTTTCATACTGCTACAGCATGACAAAACTGCAAAGTCAATCTGGGATGCACTTAAAGTCAAATTTGAGGGTAGCGAGAATATGATTAAAAGCAAGAAGGCACTGTTAAAGAAAGAGTTTGATCTGTTCAGCAGTCTACCGGGTGAAGACACAAAGAAGCTGATTGAAAGATACTGTCACCTTGTGCGATCTATGTCAATGCTTAGTATAAAAAAGGAGTCTGAAGAGTGGGTAGACAAATTAGCTGATGCGTTACCGCAAAAAGAGTGAGGAACTTATTTGATGATCCTGAAAAACACAGGGGTTTATGTTGGGTTAACAATTGGTCAGTTTATCGACAAGATTGAGGGTCAAGACTTGGAACAGCAGAAGATCGCGAGGATGAACAGTCCGAGTGGTCAACAGGATGTAAAAATGTATTACAAAGGTAGTGTTCAGGTTCCAGAAGCTGAGAGAAGTCCGAAAATTCAGACTGCGTTTAGTGCTGGGGATTCTACAGAAAAGATTGATCAAAGTTCAAACAAGAGCAGTAGTGGTTTCTCATTATATCCGAGTGTCAATCCAAAGAGTTCATCAGAAAGCTTTCAGTCTCAAAACACAAAGACAGGAAATGGTTATGTGATTCAATGCAACATCGCTCTAAATCTTCCAGAAGGTCAAAGTTTTTAAGAAGATACTGCTAAAGACCACATGGCTCTATTTGGTTCCGTTTTGTTATCTTATGAGGGTCTAGTGGCTGGTCGGATCGGAAATCCCATGCTCACCAAAGAGGATTACGATCAAATAGACGCAGAAGAGATGGAACTGATGGATATCAAATGGTGTCTTGCGAGTGTTCTTAGACGTGCTGAAATGTTCAAAACGATTACCGGGAGAAATGACTTTCTTGATGCTCATGTATCTACTTTAGGTTTTGATAAATCTAAAGTTACTTGTTTTCGATGCAGGGAGAAAGGCCATTTCAAACGAGAATGCAAGAACAGGGAAGCTAGTGGAGCTCAGAATCCGTTCGGAAAAGACGACTACTACCGGAAAGCCATTTATCCGCAAGTTGGTCAATCACAAGACTCACAGATGGCTCATGGTAGAAAGATTGAGGATTCCAAGAGAGGATGTTTGGTAGATTTCAACTGGAGCAACTACATATCTCCTGATAGCAAAGCATGTTTAGTTGATCAAGATGATGAACAACTACCTGAAGGTTTCAGCTGGAATATGTTTGTTGATGAAAAGGGTGATTTCAAAGCTTTCATCGCTAAGATTGTCAGAGAACCAGACATGTTTGCCACGTGGATGAAATCTATTGGTGAGACAGTGAAAAGTGTGAAGGAACAGTCTGTTACATCTAAAGAAAGCTCAGAAAGTGCTGATGATGTGACAACCCGCACTAAACCAGGTATCCATACAACTTAATTAATGACTAATTACTACTTGATTACTGTGCTTGATTGAACTAGCTGATAAACTGCTACCTGCATACTGATACATGCACTTACTTGCATCATACTTTATTTGCTGTCACTACATTGATTACATACTGAACCCTAGTGACAAACATGATGCACAAAAAGCACAGTAGCACTAAACGGATACACAGTGAACATGCTGATATAACCAGCATCAGGCAGATACTGCCTCTAAGGCCTGTTAAGAGCCTCATATATTTTGACTACACTGGTAGTGAGTGTAGGGATATAAGGGTTGTGTTACCGCGTCTCTAGGGATAAGATACACTGATTCGAATGTGCCAAAAACGTACTTTAAGTACCAAACACAGCACTTTAATGATTAATCCAGCTTCTAGCTGACTAGTAAAGTGCCAGAACATGAGAAAATAAGACTAGACACTTTCTAAAGTGTCGGGAAAACAAATTGTGTCACTAAAAATGTAATAACGACACTTTAAAGCTTTTATAATGCTTTAACGGATTACTATCCAACCGGACACCCGGACTTTACCCGGAACATGAAAACATTACTATTTTTATTATTACTATTTTTCTGAGCCAGTTAGGGTCCCTGATTACCCTAACACCCGCCATAACACGCTTTATATTACTAACTAAGTTAAACACCTAAGCTAACTTAGTTAACCTAACAACCCTCCTAACTATCTAATTAAAATCGAACCAAGGGACCCCCCCCCCCCATAACCGAGTTCGGTCCCCTAGGGGGACATATCTTGTACTAGAGATTGCAAGATCAAATCCTTGTTAATTATCTAGGCTACATACTAACCAATGGGTAATAACACATGATTTTCTCTATAAATACACACTAGCACTTAGAAGGTAATTACCACTTAACATCACCAACTTCCACTCACTCTCTCTTGTTCTCTACTCTCGGCCGAACCACCCCAGCCCCATACACCCACCTTTCGATCTTGATCTCTACATTCCATCACCATACAAACATCACAAGTTGCGTATTAGGAGCTTTGGTGCACTCGGAACGCGAAGGACCACTCCCGTTAGCTTTTATCCACCCACTTTCCGTCAAGAATCTTCCCTAGCCTTGAGCTAGAGGTATATTGCTTAAAACTTGTTCTTGAATGTATCTAAAGTGGTTAAAAGGATTATTGTCGGTTGAATCTCGTTATATTGAAAGATGATGCATTAAAGTCTAGTAAAAGCACAAAAATGGTGGTTAATAGCATATAACTTGTGTAAAAGTCGTAGGACTTAAAATATGTGTTTATTGAGACCCGATCTATGATGTGGTAGCTCGGAACATCGTTTAACCCGACTTTGCAAGATCAAGTATCTTCACATAAGCTTGTTTTTGACTAAATACAAGGGTTAAAGGTGAAACTCTACCACACAAGATACATGAACTTGTGTAGAAATATTTTCTTGTGTAAAAGTAATTTAACCGGTACAATGGTGTTTAAAACTAGCGGATCTACGTATCCGCAAGTGGTATTTTTGAAAGACCACACTTTAAAGGAATCATGTTTTTTCTAAAGATGGATCTTACACTAATAAATATGATTTTATAAACCACAAGTGTGTAGACACTTGTGAAATGGAAAGATCCGACAAAGAAGTAAATTTGTCACTTGTTACTAGAAGTTGTAAAGTCGGATTTCTCTAAACACAAGGTTTTTATGAGAATAAAGCTACTTTATATAAAGACCTACATATATAAAGGTGATTTACATTAAAGATGCGGAAAAACTACAAGTTCATGCGATTATGCAAATTTACATACTTGTCGACTAGTTTGATGTGTCGGAAAATTGTTTGATTGAATAAAGAAGATTGTTGAATTGATTTATTAAAAGAAAATGATACGCTTGAAAGCGTGGCCACCTCCAGTTACAGAGGAAACTCTGGCGAAATTTTCTGAAAACCTAACACTTAGACTTTTTACACAACAAGTGTTAGAACTATTTTTGGACATACTTTCGAAACATAAATTTCGCCAGCACTATATTTTACTAAATATTCGGAGGTGGGGTTTTCACGAAGATTAACGTGATAAATATTTTTGTCACAACACTGTTTATGATTATTTTGTGAAAATACATAAATATTATTTTAAAGTGAAAATAATATTTACAAGCGTTAATGATTCCAAAACCTTGCGAACGCTTACACAAACATATAAGTTACACCGGTAATTACATTACCACAAGATTGATAAAACGTAACTTACGCACATGTATTGTATCCCCCATCCTTGGGAAGAAGAATAACTACCAAGTGTATACGGAACCAAAAACACGAAATAGTTGTCTAACTATTTCCCAAAGACATAAACTATAAAGCTAAGGCACGGCCGTCCGTCTAATAGATTTAGCACTTGTAGGTCGTTGCACAGCTTACTGTATTGGAGACACTTGGTAGAGACGCGCATTCACTGTGAGTTCATGTCCCCCTTTTTCTCTAACTGTTTTCAGTTTTCTTAACTGCGGGGGTGAAATACATGTTACTTTGTTTACAAGTACTTTTATACACGGTATGATAACGTAAGGAGGTTTAGATCATGTGAATGGGTAGGCGGAAACTTGAGGCTATTAATCCTCAGGGTAGGACCGAGGGACAGGAGCGGTAGATCTATCTGGGTGTAGCGAGCCCAGCCCCAGGCCAAACAGAACGGACCTTGGGGTGACTTTGTGCCCAACGCATAAATCCGCTAGGTTTGAGTCTTCCTACTTGCATTTCACAACATGCTAATGGCCTTGCAAACCATTGGTGATCACAAGTCCTCTTACACTGCTACATACTAGGAAACTTTTATACTTACAAGTGTTTTTACTTACTCACTTGCACATGAACTCGCTCAACATTATTGTTGATTTTTCAACTCACATGTATTTCAGGGAATTAAACGGATCTGGCACGGTATGGAACGTTTTCCGCTGCACATTGTCATGAAGTCATCAGGGTTTAGGGGATGTGTCTCTTACCTGGACAAGACACAGTCCCTAAACCACGTTTATGTTTATGTTATAAGTTGTTATGTCTTTTGAACAAGGTTATGGTTGTTGAAGTATGTTCCCGTCAAACAATGGTATTGTATGTTGTTTTCTAAACTTAATGGATGACTTGCATGGTTTTAAATTCATATAGCTTTGTTATGATTAAGCAATGGTATTAAGAAGTCACACCAAAGTTAACCACGCTTCCGCAAAGCCAGGGTGTGACAGCTTGGTATCAGAGCTCTGATCATAGCGAACTAGGATTCTGTCTCGAGTCTAGACTATGATCACTAGGGCTCTCACGAAAACATTTTTCTGCATACCACTTAAGTCCAGATCCACACTTTTTACAAACAAATGTTGAGCACATTTTATTAATTATAAGTTCAGCTTGGAGGGCTGAGGATCGATCTGGAGGATCGAGATGGTCAAGGTAGTTGAGCACGTTGGTTTGTTATAGGATCGATCTGGAGGATCGAGGTGATTAAGGTAGTTGAGCACGTTGATTGGTTATAGGTTCGATCTGGAGGATCGAGGTTTGGTTTAAGTGAAGGATAGAGCAGTCTTGTAGACTGGATGGTATTGGCTAGTAAGACTAGGAGGATTATGTGATGCCCTACTTGGTGACTTATGTGATTATCTGATTATGTGATTGACTGTTTGTGCATACTTGTGTTTATGTTACAGATACATGGATTCGGCTGATTCAGGTGGTTCAGACATCACCGACCCCAGGCGTATTGTATCAGATGACCTGGAGTCGTCAGAGCATGAGGTTTTTACGTCAGACTTCACCAGCACGGATGATGACGACTTTCAGCCATTCGCCTTACCCGACGGCGTTGATGAGCTCCCAGATGATCTTCCGGCCGGGGATTTACCACTCGCGGTGATCCCAGCACCTGTACCCCTTGCATATTACCCTGCTTTACCCATCGACGACGAGGAGGACGACGTCGATATGTTTGAGGAGGAGCCTTTGGAGGATGCTCAGGGCGAGGCCCTACCTGCTGTTGCTCCCTTACTGATCGCAGATGCTCCGGCTGCGGAGTCACCTGCTCATTCCCCAGTCGCGGACTCCTTTGAGTCTGTGGCTTCTGTACCCACACATGCTCATAGTGCGCAGCACTTTTCCCATGGGTCCGATTCTGACCAGGCTCTTTATGTTGCTTCCATACCTGGACTTGTTTTTGACCATGACGTCGAGGAGGATTCAGATCCTATGTTCCCACCAGGATTTGATCCTGACCGTGATTTAGAGTATGTCCCGATGGACGAGTTGATGGAGGACCCAGTAGACGCTGTTGACCCTTTTGATCCGATTGATCCCGATTTTGATTTTGACATGGCGTTTGATGACTTTGAGCCTGCCATTGCTCCTGAGCAGGCAACTGCTCTTGATCCTTTACCAGAGCATGACCCTGCGCATGCTGATGTACCTTTTGAGCCCATTGCTGATGATCACCACATAGATGTTCCTGTTGATCCCATTGGTCCTTTACCCATTGTTGCTGTACCAGTTGACCCTCCTTTCGAGCACTTGGCACCCGTTCACCCTGTTGTTGCTCCCTTATTTGATCCCGTTCCCATAGAGCCCGGACATGCCCCGTTCGCGGCACATATGGATCCACCGGACGAGTCTGCCCAGCATGGCTGGATACCGGCAGACGAGGACGTTCCCCCATTCCCTCCACAGATTCCTGTTGCACCACATACTGATTTTTCGTTTCAGGTTCCTATGTTTACACCTCCAGCAGGGCCTGGAGAGGGCTCTTCAGCACACCCTGATGGGCATGTACCGATGCCCATGCCTTTCATGCCTCAGATTCCTTTTGTTCCACCCACTACAGCTCCTTTTGGGGTGGCACCCTTTGACCCCACACGTGAGCCACTGCTGTGGTCACCGTTTTCCCCCATGCCACCCACTGATCCATACCACAGGTTCCATGTGGGCCACACCATCGAGGATGTATTGATGTCGTTTGTATACCAGCATGAGTCGCATGAGCAGCGACTACAGGAGTTGGAGAGAGCCCGTCTGCAGCCATGTCAGTGCCATGGCCGGGTACCCTCTCCGTTGCAGCCATCACGACCTTTACCCCTTGACTATGCTGCTCGTCTTACTACTTTGGAGCAGCAGACTGCTTCCATTATTCGCACACAGCAGGCGATGGAGGCGGACTGGTTACAGTTGCGCCGTTTGTTTTATACCCATTTTCCTCCTCCACCACCATCTACTTAGAGCTCATCGGTGCCACTTGGGTAGGCGAGGTGATAAGGCGGCGATTGCTTTTTGATTGCACAGCATTTTGGAGAGACTACGTTATGACTTGACTTTTGTTATGTACTTGATGTTGTATTGATACTGATGTAGCTTTTGACAGGGGTGATGTAGCCCCTAGTGATTGATGATTGTATGTATACACTTACGATGTGGTCTCATTTATATGGCAATCGCAGTTTTCTCACCATATTTGGATTCGCTTGATTACTTGTTTGTATTATATGACATGGAATGTTGTGTGATTAATATTTGTGATGTGTGATAACATGAGGTGTTATGTGATTATACTATTACTACCGTTATATACGTACGCTATATTACGAACTGATTTACGTATTATAACAACGGAGCCTTACTATGGCCTAACCAACTTAAACCATCTTTTAGAAGATGCCGCCAAAACGCCCTACGCCCATGCCAATACCTACTAACGAGGCAGAGCTACAGCAAGTCATTGCAGCTGCCATAGCACAGTACGCAGCATCTCAGCCAGGAGCAAGCGGGAGTGTTAACCAAGGCAATAACAATCCACCTCACGGTAATACCACGCCATTCGAACCTACCATGAACTAGTTGGAGATTTTAGCGATGATGCTAATGCCAAACACATGTTTTAACATACGTGCAGGATGCTCCTACAAGCAGTTCTTAGACTGCAAACCAGTTAACTTCGATGGCACAGGAGGTGCAGTTGCCTTTACCCGCTGGGCTGAGAAAACCGATTCTGTCTTACGCATGAGCAAGTGTGCTGAGGATCAGCAAGTCACATACATTTCAGGGCTGTTTTTAGACGGCGCCCTATCTTGGTGGAACTTACAAGTCCAAACTCTAGGCGAAGCTGCCGCCTACGCCCTGACTTGGGCCGAATTGAAAGAACTGATGCGCAAAAAGTACTGTTCACGCGCAGAAATTCAAAGGTTGGAGACTGAATTTTGGCACTTAAAAATGGATGGTCCGAAAGTAGCAGAGTACGTTCAGAGGTTTCATGACCTATCTCAAGTGGTTCCTTACATGGTTACGCCTGAATACAAGCGAATCGAGCGCTTCATTTGGGGTTTGGCTCCCCAAATAATAAGCATGGTAACCTCCTCCAAACCAGCGACTATCACTGAAGCCATCGATTTGAGTGTGGCTCTCACCGAGGAGGGGATTCGTTTAAACAAGTTTGGTGATGTAAAGGCAAAGGAGAAAGAGACTCATGTTGAGTCATCAGGAAGTAACAAAAGAAAGTTTTCGAACTTCAAACAAAGTGTTGGCAGTGTTGGTAAGAAAGGGGAAACAAACGCACCAGCTCAGGTTACAGCTGGTAGTGGGAGGAAAGGAAGGGGATATTTGGGCACCCAGCCCAAGTGTAATGCATGCCAGCGTCACCATTCTGGCCGATGTGGGTTGCGGGTATGTGATTCGTGTGGAAAACCTGGCCACTTGAAGGATTCTTGTTGGGCCACAGCCGGCCGTGGAGGCCAGGGAGGATATGGAAATAGGAATGATAACCGTGGTGGAAATGGGAATCGCCCGCAAGGAAATTTTGGAGGAAACAGAAACCGAAGCAACAATGTAAATCGGGCTGGCAACGCCAACCAGAACAACACCCCAGCTGGAAACGGGGATGGAAACAGGCAGAGACTCGGATGCTATAACTGCGGGGAAATCGGGCATTTTAAGAAGGACTGCCCAACGTTGAATCAGGCCCGTGGTAGAGTGTTCCAACTAGAAGCCAGGGAAGCACGCCAAGATCCTAATGTCGTTACGGGTACGTTCCCTATCAATCAACGCTATGCATCCGTTTTATTTGATACTGGTGCTGATTATAGCTTCGTATCGCTAGAATTTAAGAATATGCTTGGGTTAGCTGCTAATAAGTTAGACATACCCTACTCGATCGAATTAGCTAATGGAAGGTTAGTTGGAGCCGACGAAGTAATCAGAGGTTGTGTGATAGAATTGGGAGAACGCGAATTCACTCTGGATCTACTACCAGTCCAACTGGGAAGCTTCGACGTAGTGGTAGGAATGGATTGGTTATCCGGAAACAAGGCGGAGATAGTATGTCACGAGAAAGTTGTTCGTATCCCAACTGATGATGGTGAGACTATTGTGGTTCACGGAGAGAAGCGTGACACGCCGCTAAGATTTATCAGCTGCTTGAAAGCAAGGAAGTGTTTACAGAAAGGATGTGTTGCTTTTCTGGCACACATCGTAGATAAGAAGGCTGCTGAGCCAACAATCGAAGACATCCCTGTCGTAAGGGAGTATCCAGAAGTCTTCCCAGAAGACTTACCCGGACTGCCACCTCAGAGGCAAGTGGAGTTTCACATTGACTTAGTTCCAGGCGCCGCGCCTGTGGCTAAGGCACCATACAGACTTGCTCCATCTGAGATGCAGGAGTTGTCAACACAGCTTCAGGAGCTGTTAGATAAGGGTTTTATCTGACCAAGCTTCTCGCCTTGGGGAGCTCCGGTCTTGTTTGTCAAGAAGAAAGACGGAAGTTTTCGTATGTGTATTGACTACAGAGAATTGAACAAGCTGACGATCAAGAACAGGTATCCTCTGCCAAGAATCGATGACCTGTTCGACCAACTTCAAGGTTCAAGCTGTTACTCTAAGATCGACCTTCGATCTGGATACCATCAACTAAGGATACAGGAGGAAAGTATCCCGAAAACAGCCTTCCGAACTCGTTATGGACACTACGAGTTCCTCGTTATGCCATTTGGCTTGACAAACGCGCCTGCGGTATTCATGGATCTAATGAATAGGGTTTGCAAGCCATACTTAGACAAGTTCGTGATTGTATTCATCGACGACATCCTGATTTACTCAAAGACAAAGGCTGAACACGAACAACATCTTAGAACCATATTGGAGCTGCTAAAGCAAGAACAACTGTACGCCAAATTCTCCAAGTGCGAGTTTTGGCTACGCGAAGTCCAGTTTCTTGGGCATGTGGTTAATGGGGATGGAATTCATGTTGATCCCACAAAGATCGAGGCAATCAAGAATTGGGAAACGCCTACAACGCCGACCGAGATTCGACAATTCTTGGGCTTGGCTGGCTACTATCGAAGGTTCATCAAGGATTTTTCGAAGATCGCTCAACCGTTGATGCTCCTGACCCAGAAGGATAAGACGTTTGATTGGGGAATCAAACAGGACGAAGCGTTTCAGATATTGAAAAATAAGCTCTGCAACGCGCCAATCTTAGCTCTACCGGAAGGTACCAACGATTTTGTGGTATACTGCGACGCATCGCGTCAGGGATTGGGTTGTGTGTTGATGCAACGCCAAAAGGTCATTGCTTACGCATCACGCCAACTGAAAGTGCACGAAAAGAACTATACCACCCACGATTTAGAGCTTGGCGCAGTGGTTTTTGCACTAAAGATCTGGAGACACTACTTGTACGGTACGAAATGCACAATCTTCACAGATCACAAGAGCTTACAGCATATATTCAACCAGAAAGAGCTGAATATGAGGCAAAGACGCTGGGTTGAATTGTTAAACGATTACGACTGCGAGATAAAGTATCATCCGGGGAAGGCGAATGTGGTCGCCGATGCCCTAAGTCGTAAAGAAAGAATCAAGCCCATAAGGGTTAGAGCTTTGGAAATGATTGTACGAACCGACCTTCCCCTACGCATTCGTGCTGCACAAAAGGAAGCTCTCAAGGAGGAAAATCTTGAGGAAGAATATCTCCGAGGAATGGAGAAGCTTTTGGTACCAAACGAGGAAGGAACGTTATGTTTTGAGAAAAGGATTTGGGTTCCTCTGTTTGGTGGATTAAGGGAAGTTATTTTCGACGAAGCGCACAAGTCACGGTACTCTATCCACCCTGGATCGGATAAGATGTACCAGGATCTCAAAGCCTACTATTGGTGGCCTAGGATGAAAGGCGACGTTGCTGTTTACGTGAGCAAATGTTTAACGTGCGCTAAAGTCAAGGCGGAATACCAGAAGCCTTCGGGACTTCTGCAACAACCTGAGATTCCCAAGTGGAAATGGGAACAAATCTCAATGGATTTTGTTACAAAATTACCAAGAACGCCAAGAGGCCACGATATGATTTGGGTGATTGTTGACCGCCTAACAAAATCCGCACACTTTCTGCCAATCAAGGAGAAAGACAGTACTAGTAAACTTGCGGAAATTTACATGAGAGAGATCGTAGCACGTCATGGAGTACCACTCTCGATCATCTCTGATAGAGACGGAAGATTTGTGTCAAGAATATGGCAATCTTTCCAGGAATCTTTTGGCTCACAATTGAATCTGAGCACTGCGTTCCATCCGCAAACCGACGGCCAGAGCGAGCGAACGATACAGACTTTGGAAGGCATGCTGAGGGCATGTGTTATGGATTTAGGCGGTAGCTGGGATAAACACTTACCTTTGGTCGAATTTTCATACAACAACAGCTACCACACCAGTATTGGTGTCACGCCATTTGAGGCCCTATACGGACGCAAGTGCCGATCACCACTATGTTGGTCTGACGCGGGTGATAGGCAGCTTGCTGGTCCCGAGATCGTCCAAGAGACGACAGACAAGATCGCGCAAATCCTTAAACGCATCGAAGCCGCTCGCCACAGACAAAAGGCCTATGCGGATCCAAACCGAAAACATGTGGATTTTCAAGTTGGAGAAATGGTTTTACTGAAGGTATCACCCTGGAAAGGGGTAGCACGCTTTGGAAAGCGTGGAAAGTTAAATCCGCGCTACATTGGTCCCTTTAGAATTCTGGAAAGAATTGGGACAGTAGCATACAAGTTGGACCTACCTGCTGAACTGAATGGTGTTCACGATACTTTTCATGTATCCAATTTAAAGAAAAGTCCAACTCAAATTGACGTTGCCATTCCTATCGACGAGATTCATATTGACGACACGCTCCACTTTGTTGAAGAACCTGTCGAGGTCACGGATTGGAGAGTTAACAAGACCCGCCGGAGTAGTGTCAAACTCGTCAAAGTTCGTTGGAATGCCAGACATGGTCCTGAATTTACCTGGGAACGTGAGGACCGGATGAAAGAGAAATACCCCCACTTATTTCCTAAGAACCCTGCTTCTACAAGCAGAACTTAAATTTCGGGACGAAATTTATTTAACGGGGGGAGAATGTGACAACCCGCACTAAACCAGGTATCCGTACAACTTAATTAATGACTAATTACTACTTGATTACTGTGCTTGATTGAACTAGCTGATAAACTGCTACCTGCATACTGATACATGCACTTACTTGCATCATACTTTATTTGCTGTCACTACATTGATTACATACTGAACCCTAGTGACAAACATGATGCACAAAAAGCACAGTAGCACTAAACGGATACACAGTGAACATGCTGATATAACCAGCATCAGGCAGATACTGCCTCTAAGGCCTGTTAAGAGCCTCATATATTTTGACTACACTGGTAGTGAGTGTAGGGATATAAGGGTTGTGTTACCGCGTCTCTAGGGATAAGATACACTGATTCGAATGTGCCAAAAACGTACTTTAAGTACCAAACACAGCACTTTAATGATTAATCCAGCTTCTAGCTGACTAGTAAAGTGCCAGAACATGAGAAAATAACACTAGACACTTTCTAAAGTGTCGGGAAAACAAATTGTGTCACTAAAAATGTAATAACGACACTTTAAAGCTTTTATAATGCTTTAACGGATTACTATCCAACCGGACACCCGGACTTTACCCGGAACATGAAAACATTACTATTTTTATTATTACTATTTTTCTGAGCCAGTTAGGGTCCCTGATTACCCTAACACCCGCCATAACACGCTTTATATTACTAACTAAGTTAAACACCTAAGCTAACTTAGTTAACCTAACAACCCTCCTAACTATCTAATTAAAATCGAACCAAGGGACCCCCCCCCCCCCATAACCGAGTTCGGTCCCCTAGGGGGACATATCTTGTACTAGAGATTGCAAGATCAAATCCTTGTTAATTATCTAGGCTACATACTAACCAATGGGTAATAACACATGATTTTCTCTATAAATACACACTAGCACTTAGAAGGTAATTACCACTTAACATCACCAACTTCCACTCACTCTCTCTTGTTCTCTACTCTCGGCCGAACCACCCCAGCCCCATACACCCACCTTTCGATCTTGATCTCTACATTCCATCACCATACAAACATCACAAGTTGCGTATTAGGAGCTTTGGTGCACTCGGAACGCGAAGGACCACTCCCGTTAGCTTTTATCCACCCACTTTCCGTCAAGAATCTTCCCTAGCCTTGAGCTAGAGGTATATTGCTTAAAACTTGTTCTTGAATGTATCTAAAGTGGTTAAAAGGATTATTGTCGGTTGAATCTCGTTATATTGAAAGATGATGCATTAAAGTCTAGTAAAAGCACAAAAATGGTGGTTAATAGCATATAACTTGTGTAAAAGTCGTAGGACTTAAAATATGTGTTTATTGAGACCCGATCTATGATGTGGTAGCTCGGAACATCGTTTAACCCGACTTTGCAAGATCAAGTATCTTCACATAAGCTTGTTTTTGACTAAATACAAGGGTTAAAGGTGAAACTCTACCACACAAGATACATGAACTTGTGTAGAAATATTTTCTTGTGTAAAAGTAATTTAACCGGTACAATGGTGTTTAAAACTAGCGGATCTACGTATCCGCAAGTGGTATTTTTGAAAGACCACACTTTAAAGGAATCATGTTTTTTCTAAAGATGGATCTTACACTAATAAATATGATTTTATAAACCACAAGTGTGTAGACACTTGTGAAATGGAAAGATCCGACAAAGAAGTAAATTTGTCACTTGTTACTAGAAGTTGTAAAGTCGGATTTCTCTAAACACAAGGTTTTTATGAGAATAAAGCTACTTTATATAAAGACCTACATATATAAAGGTGATTTACATTAAAGATGCGGAAAAACTACAAGTTCATGCGATTATGCAAATTTACATACTTGTCGACTAGTTTGATGTGTCGGAAAATTGTTTGATTGAATAAAGAAGATTGTTGAATTGATTTATTAAAAGAAAATGATACGCTTGAAAGCGTGGCCACCTCCAGTTACAGAGGAAACTCTGGCGAAATTTTCTGAAAACCTAACACTTAGACTTTTTACACAACAAGTGTTAGAACTATTTTTGGACATACTTTCGAAACATAAATTTCGCCAGCACTATATTTTACTAAATATTCGGAGGTGGGGTTTTCACGAAGATTAACGTGATAAATATTTTTGTCACAACACTGTTTATGATTATTTTGTGAAAATACATAAATATTATTTTAAAGTGAAAATAATATTTACAAGCGTTAATGATTCCAAAACCTTGCGAACGCTTACACAAACATATAAGTTACACCGGTAATTACATTACCACAAGATTGATAAAACGTAACTTACGCACATGTATTGTATCCCCCATCCTTGGGAAGAAGAATAACTACCAAGTGTATACGGAACCAAAAACACGAAATAGTTGTCTAACTATTTCCCAAAGACATAAACTATAAAGCTAAGGCACGGCCGTCCGTCTAATAGATTTAGCACTTGTAGGTCGTTGCACAGCTTACTGTATTGGAGACACTTGGTAGAGACGCGCATTCACTGTGAGTTCATGTCCCCCTTTTTCTCTAACTGTTTTCAGTTTTCTTAACTGCGGGGGTGAAATACATGTTACTTTGTTTACAAGTACTTTTATACACGGTATGATAACGTAAGGAGGTTTAGATCATGTGAATGGGTAGGCGGAAACTTGAGGCTATTAATCCTCAGGGTAGGACCGAGGGACAGGAGCGGTAGATCTATATGGGTGTAGCGAGCCCAGCCCCAGGCCAAACAGAACGGACCTTGGGGTGACTTTGTGCCGAACGCATAAATCCGCTAGGTTTGAGTCTTCCTACTTGCATTTCACAACATGCTAATGGCCTTGCAAACCATTGGTGATCATAAGTCCTCTTACACTGCTACATACCAGGAAACTTTTATACTTACAAGTGTTTTTACTTACTCACTTGCACATGAACTCGCTCAACATTATTGTTGATTTTTCAACTCACATGTATTTCAGGGAATTAAACGGATATGGCACGGTATGGAACGTTTTCCGCTGCACATTGTCATGAAGTCATCAGGGTTTAGGGGATGTGTCTCTTACCTGGACAAGACACAGTCCCTAAACCACGTTTATGTTTATGTTATAAGTTGTTATGTCTTTTGAACAAGGTTATGGTTGTTGAAGTATGTTCCCGTCAAACAATGGTATTGTATGTTGTTTTCTAAACTTAATGGATGACTTGCATGGTTTTAAATTCATATAGCTTTGTTATGATTAAGCAATGGTATTAAGAAGTCACACCAAAGTTAACCACGCTTCCGCAAAGCCAGGGTGTGACAGCTTGGTATCAGAGCTCTGATCATAGCGAACTAGGATTCTGTCTCGAGTCTAGACTATGATCACTAGGGCTCTCACGAAAACATTTTTCTGCATACCACTTAAGTCCAGATCCACACTTTTTACAAACAAATGTTGAGCACATTTTATTAATTATAAGTTCAGCTTGGAGGGCTGAGGATCGATCTGGAGGATCGAGATGGTCAAGGTAGTTGAGCACGTTGGTTTGTTATAGGATCGATCTGGAGGATCGAGGTGATTAAGGTAGTTGAGCACGTTGATTGGTTATAGGTTCGATCTGGAGGATCGAGGTTTGGTTTAAGTGAAGGATAGAGCAGTCTTGTAGACTGGATGGTATTGGCTAGTAAGACTAGGAGGATTATGTGATGCCCTACTTGGTGACTTATGTGATTATCTGATTATGTGATTGACTGTTTGTGCATACTTGTGTTTATGTTACAGATACATGGATTCGGCTGATTCAGGTGGTTCAGACATCACCGACCCCAGGCGTATTGTATCAGATGACCTGGAGTCGTCAGAGCATGAGGTTTTTACGTCAGACTTCACCAGCACGGATGATGACGACTTTCAGCCATTCGCCTTACCCGACGGCGTTGATGAGCTCCCAGATGATCTTCCGGCCGGGGATTTACCACTCGCGGTGATCCCTGCACCTGTACCCCTTGCATATTACCCTGCTTTACCCATCGACGACGAGGAGGACGACGTCGATATGTTTGAGGAGGAGCCTTTGGAGGATGCTCAGGGCGAGGCCCTACCTGCTGTTGCTCCCTTACTGATCGCAGATGCTCCGGCTGCGGAGTCACCTGCTCATTCCCCAGTCGCGGACTCCTTTGAGTCTGTGGCTTCTGTACCCACACATGCTCATAGTGCGCAGCACTTTTCCCATGGGTCCGATTCTGACCAGGCTCTTTATGTTGCTTCCATACCTGGACTTGTTTTTGACCATGACGTCGAGGAGGATTCAGATCCTATGTTCCCACCAGGATTTGATCCTGACCGTGATTTAGAGTATGTCCCGATGGACGAGTTGATGGAGGACCCAGTAGACGCTGTTGACCCTTTTGATCCGATTGATCCCGATTTTGATTTTGACATGGCGTTTGATGACTTTGAGCCTGCCATTGCTCCTGAGCAGGCAACTGCTCTTGATCCTTTACCAGAGCATGACCCTGCGCATGCTGATGTACCTTTTGAGCCCATTGCTGATGATCACCACATAGATGTTCCTGTTGATCCCATTGGTCCTTTACCCATTGTTGCTGTACCAGTTGACCCTCCTTTCGAGCACTTGGCACCCGTTCACCCTGTTGTTGCTCCCTTATTTGATCCCGTTCCCATAGAGCCCGGACATGCCCCGTTCGCGGCACATATGGATCCACCGGACGAGTCTGCCCAGCATGGCTGGATACCGGCAGACGAGGACGTTCCCCCATTCCCTCCACAGATTCCTGTTGCACCACATACTGATTTTTCGTTTCAGGTTCCTATGTTTACACCTCCAGCAGGGCCTGGAGAGGGCTCTTCAGCACACCCTGATGGGCATGTACCGATGCCCATGCCTTTCATGCCTCAGATTCCTTTTGTTCCACCCACTACAGCTCCTTTTGGGGTGGCACCCTTTGACCCCACACGTGAGCCACTGCTGTGGTCACCGTTTTCCCCCATGCCACCCACTGATCCATACCACAGGTTCCATGTGGGCCACACCATCGAGGATGTATTGATGTCGTTTGTATACCAGCATGAGTCGCATGAGCAGCGACTACAGGAGTTGGAGAGAGCCCGTCTGCAGCCATGTCAGTGCCATGGCCGGGTACCCTCTCCGTTGCAGCCATCACGACCTTTACCCCTTGACTATGCTGCTCGTCTTACTACTTTGGAGCAGCAGACTGCTTCCATTATTCGCACACAGCAGGCGATGGAGGCGGACTGGTTACAGTTGCGCCGTTTGTTTTATACCCATTTTCCTCCTCCACCACCATCTACTTAGAGCTCATCGGTGCCACTTGGGTAGGCGAGGTGATAAGGCGGCGATTGCTTTTTGATTGCACAGCATTTTGGAGAGACTACGTTATGACTTGACTTTTGTTATGTACTTGATGTTGTATTGATACTGATGTAGCTTTTGACAGGGGTGATGTAGCCCCTAGTGATTGATGATTGTATGTATACACTTACGATGTGGTCTCATTTATATGGCAATCGCAGTTTTCTCACCATATTTGGATTCGCTTGATTACTTGTTTGTATTATATGACATGGAATGTTGTGTGATTAATATTTGTGATGTGTGATAACATGAGGTGTTATGTGATTATACTATTACTACCGTTATATACGTACGCTATATTACGAACTGATTTACGTATTATAACAACGGAGCCTTACTATGGCCTAACCAACTTAAACCATCTTTTAGAAGATGCCGCCAAAACGCCCTACGCCCATGCCAATACCTACTAACGAGGCAGAGCTACAGCAAGTCATTGCAGCTGCCATAGCACAGTACGCAGCATCTCAGCCAGGAGCAAGCGGGAGTGTTAACCAAGGCAATAACAATCCACCTCACGGTAATACCACGCCATTCGAACCTACCATGAACTAGTTGGAGATTTTAGCGATGATGCTAATGCCAAACACATGTTTTAACATACGTGCAGGATGCTCCTACAAGCAGTTCTTAGACTGCAAACCAGTTAACTTCGATGGCACAGGAGGTGCAGTTGCCTTTACCCGCTGGGCTGAGAAAACCGATTCTGTCTTACGCATGAGCAAGTGTGCTGAGGATCAGCAAGTCACATACATTTCAGGGCTGTTTTTAGACGGCGCCCTATCTTGGTGGAACTTACAAGTCCAAACTCTAGGCGAAGCTGCCGCCTACGCCCTGACTTGGGCCGAATTGAAAGAACTGATGCGCAAAAAGTACTGTTCACGCGCAGAAATTCAAAGGTTGGAGACTGAATTTTGGCACTTAAAAATGGATGGTCCGAAAGTAGCAGAGTACGTTCAGAGGTTTCATGACCTATCTCAAGTGGTTCCTTACATGGTTACGCCTGAATACAAGCGAATCGAGCGCTTCATTTGGGGTTTGGCTCCCCAAATAATAAGCATGGTAACCTCCTCCAAACCAGCGACTATCACTGAAGCCATCGATTTGAGTGTGGCTCTCACCGAGGAGGGGATTCGTTTAAACAAGTTTGGTGATGTAAAGGCAAAGGAGAAAGAGACTCATGTTGAGTCATCAGGAAGTAACAAAAGAAAGTTTTCGAACTTCAAACAAAGTGTTGGCAGTGTTGGTAAGAAAGGGGAAACAAACGCACCAGCTCAGGTTACAGCTGGTAGTGGGAGGAAAGGAAGGGGATATTTGGGCACCCAGCCCAAGTGTAATGCATGCCAGCGTCACCATTCTGGCCGATGTGGGTTGCGGGTATGTGATTCGTGTGGAATACCTGGCCACTTGAAGGATTCTTGTTGGGCCACAGCCGGCCGTGGAGGCCAGGGAGGATATGGAAATAGGAATGATAACCGTGGTGGAAATGGGAATCGCCCGCAAGGAAATTTTGGAGGAAACAGAAACCGAAGCAACAATGTAAATCGGGCTGGCAACGCCAACCAGAACAACACCCCAGCTGGAAACGGGGATGGAAACGGGCAGAGACTCGGATGCTATAACTGCGGGGAAATCGGGCATTTTAAGAAGGACTGCCCAACGTTGAATCAGGCCCGTGGTAGAGTGTTCCAACTAGAAGCCAGGGAAGCACGCCAAGATCCTAATGTCGTTACGGGTACGTTCCCTATCAATCAACGCTATGCATCCGTTTTATTTGATACTGGTGCTGATTATAGCTTCGTATCGCTAGAATTTAAGAATATGCTTGGGTTAGCTGCTAATAAGTTAGACATACCCTACTCGATCGAATTAGCTAATGGAAGGTTAGTTGGAGCCGACGAAGTAATCAGAGGTTGTGTGATAGAATTGGGAGAACGCGAATTCACTCTGGATCTACTACCAGTCCAACTGGGAAGCTTCGACGTAGTGGTAGGAATGGATTGGTTATCCGGAAACAAGGCGGAGATAGTATGTCACGAGAAAGTTGTTCGTATCCCAACTGATGATGGTGAGACTATTGTGGTTCACGGAGAGAAGCGTGACACGCCGCTAAGATTTATCAGCTGCTTGAAAGCAAGGAAGTGTTTACAGAAAGGATGTGTTGCTTTTCTGGCACACATCGTAGATAAGAAGGCTGCTGAGCCAACAATCGAAGACATCCCTGTCGTAAGGGAGTATCCAGAAGTCTTCCCAGAAGACTTACCCGGACTGCCACCTCAGAGGCAAGTGGAGTTTCACATTGACTTAGTTCCAGGCGCCGCGCCTGTGGCTAAGGCACCATACAGACTTGCTCCATCTGAGATGCAGGAGTTGTCAACACAGCTTCAGGAGCTGTTAGATAAGGGTTTTATCTGACCAAGCTTCTCGCCTTGGGGAGCTCCGGTCTTGTTTGTCAAGAAGAAAGACGGAAGTTTTCGTATGTGTATTGACTACAGAGAATTGAACAAGCTGACGATCAAGAACAGGTATCCTCTGCCAAGAATCGATGACCTGTTCGACCAACTTCAAGGTTCAAGCTGTTACTCTAAGATCGACCTTCGATCTGGATACCATCAACTAAGGATACAGGAGGAAAGTATCCCGAAAACAGCCTTCCGAACTCGTTATGGACACTACGAGTTCCTCGTTATGCCATTTGGCTTGACAAACGCGCCTGCGGTATTCATGGATCTAATGAATAGGGTTTGCAAGCCATACTTAGACAAGTTCGTGATTGTATTCATCGACGACATCCTGATTTACTCAAAGACAAAGGCTGAACACGAACAACATCTTAGAACCATATTGGAGCTGCTAAAGCAAGAACAACTGTACGCCAAATTCTCCAAGTGCGAGTTTTGGCTACGCGAAGTCCAGTTTCTTGGGCATGTGGTTAATGGGGATGGAATTCATGTTGATCCCACAAAGATCGAGGCAATCAAGAATTGGGAAACGCCTACAACGCCGACCGAGATTCGACAATTCTTGGGCTTGGCTGGCTACTATCGAAGGTTCATCAAGGATTTTTCGAAGATCGCTCAACCGTTGACGCTCCTGACCCAGAAGGATAAGACGTTTGATTGGGGAATCAAACAGGACGAAGCGTTTCAGATATTGAAAAATAAGCTCTGCAACGCGCCAATCTTAGCTCTACCGGAAGGTACCAACGATTTTGTGGTATACTGTGACGCATCGCGTCAGGGATTGGGTTGTGTGTTGATGCAACGCCAAAAGGTCATTGCTTACGCATCACGCCAACTGAAAGTGCACGAAAAGAACTATACCACCCACGATTTAGAGCTTGGCGCAGTGGTTTTTGCACTAAAGATCTGGAGACACTACTTGTACGGTACGAAATGCACAATCTTCACAGATCACAAGAGCTTACAGCATATATTCAACCAGAAAGAGCTGAATATGAGGCAAAGACGCTGGGTTGAATTGTTAAACGATTACGACTGCGAGATAAAGTATCATCCGGGGAAGGCGAATGTGGTCGCCGATGCCCTAAGTCGTAAAGAAAGAATCAAGCCCATAAGGGTTAGAGCTTTGGAAATGATTGTACGAACCGACCTTCCCCTACGCATTCGTGCTGCACAAAAGGAAGCTCTCAAGGAGGAAAATCTTGAGGAAGAATATCTCCGAGGAATGGAGAAGCTTTTGGTACCAAACGAGGAAGGAACGTTATGTTTTGAGAAAAGGATTTGGGTTCCTCTGTTTGGTGGATTAAGGGAAGTTATTTTCGACGAAGCGCACAAGTCACGGTACTCTATCCACCCTGGATCGGATAAGATGTACCAGGATCTCAAAGCCTACTATTGGTGGCCTAGGATGAAAGGCGACGTTGCTGTTTACGTGAGCAAATGTTTAACGTGCGCTAAAGTCAAGGCGGAATACCAGAAGCCTTCGGGACTTCTGCAACAACCTGAGATTCCCAAGTGGAAATGGGAACAAATCTCAATGGATTTTGTTACAAAATTACCAAGAACGCCAAGAGGCCACGATATGATTTGGGTGATTGTTGACCGCCTAACAAAATCCGCACACTTTCTGCCAATCAAGGAGAAAGACAGTACTAGTAAACTTGCGGAAATTTACATGAGAGAGATCGTAGCACGTCATGGAGTACCACTCTCGATCATCTCTGATAGAGACGGAAGATTTGTGTCAAGAATATGGCAATCTTTCCAGGAATCTTTTGGCTCACAATTGAATCTGAGCACTGCGTTCCATCCGCAAACCGACGGCCAGAGCGAGCGAACGATACAGACTTTGGAAGGCATGCTGAGGGCATGTGTTATGGATTTAGGCGGTAGCTGGGATAAACACTTACCTTTGGTCGAATTTTCATACAACAACAGCTACCACACCAGTATTGGTGTCGCGCCATTTGAGGCCCTATACGGACGCAAGTGCCGATCACCACTATGTTGGTCTGACGCGGGTGATAGGCAGCTTGCTGGTCCCGAGATCGTCCAAGAGACGACAGACAAGATCGCGCAAATCCTTAAACGCATCGAAGCCGCTCGCCACAGACAAAAGGCCTATGCGGATCCAAACCGAAAACATGTGGATTTTCAAGTTGGAGAAATGGTTTTACTGAAGGTATCACCCTGGAAAGGGGTAGCACGCTTTGGAAAGCGTGGAAAGTTAAATCCGCGCTACATTGGTCCCTTTAGAATTCTGGAAAGAATTGGGACAGTAGCATACAAGTTGGACCTACCTGCTGAACTGAATGGTGTTCACGATACTTTTCATGTATCCAATTTAAAGAAAAGTCCAACTCAAATTGACGTTGCCATTCCTATCGACGAGATTCATATTGACGACACGCTCCACTTTGTTGAAGAACCTGTCGAGGTCACAGATTGGAGAGTTAACAAGACCCGCCGGAGCAGTGTCAAACTCGTCAAAGTTCGTTGGAATGCCAGACATGGTCCTGAATTTACCTGGGAACGTGAGGACCGGATGAAAGAGAAATACCCCCACTTATTTCCTAAGAACCCTGCTTCTACAAGCAGAACTTAAATTTCGGGACGAAATTTATTTAACGGGGGGAGAATGTGACAACCCGCACTAAACCAGGTATCCGTACAACTTAATTAATGACTAATTACTACTTGATTACTGTGCTTGATTGAACTAGCTGATAAACTGCTACCTGCATACTGATACATGCACTTACTTGCATCATACTTTATTTGCTGTCACTACATTGATTACATACTGAACCCTAGTGACAAACATGATGCACAAAAAGCACAGTAGCACTAAACGGATACACAGTGAACATGCTGATATAACCAGCATCAGGCAGATACTGCCTCTAAGGCCTGTTAAGAGCCTCATATATTTTGACTACACTGGTAGTGAGTGTAGGGATATAAGGGTTGTGTTACCGCGTCTCTAGGGATAAGATACACTGATTCGAATGTGCCAAAAACGTACTTTAAGTACCAAACACAGCACTTTAATGATTAATCCAGCTTCTAGCTGACTAGTAAAGTGCCAGAACATGAGAAAATAACACTAGACACTTTCTAAAGTGTCGGGAAAACAAATTGTGTCACTAAAAATGTAATAACGACACTTTAAAGCTTTTATAATGCTTTAACGGATTACTATCCAACCGGACACCCGGACTTTACCCGGAACATGAAAACATTACTATTTTTATTATTACTATTTTTCTGAGCCAGTTAGGGTCCCTGATTACCCTAACACCCGCCATAACACGCTTTATATTACTAACTAAGTTAAACACCTAAGCTAACTTAGTTAACCTAACAACCCTCCTAACTATCTAATTAAAATCGAACCAAGGGACCCCCCCCCCCATAACCGAGTTCGGTCCCCTAGGGGGACATATCTTGTACTAGAGATTGCAAGATCAAATCCTTGTTAATTATCTAGGCTACATACTAACCAATGGGTAATAACACATGATTTTCTCTATAAATACACACTAGCACTTAGAAGGTAATTACCACTTAACATCACCAACTTCCACTCACTCTCTCTTGTTCTCTACTCTCGGCCGAACCACCCCAGCCCCATACACCCACCTTTCGATCTTGATCTCTACATTCCATCACCATACAAACATCACAAGTTGCGTATTAGGAGCTTTGGTGCACTCGGAACGCGAAGGACCACTCCCGTTAGCTTTTATCCACCCACTTTCCGTCAAGAATCTTCCCTAGCCTTGAGCTAGAGGTATATTGCTTAAAACTTGTTCTTGAATGTATCTAAAGTGGTTAAAAGGATTATTGTCGGTTGAATCTCGTTATATTGAAAGATGATGCATTAAAGTCTAGTAAAAGCACAAAAATGGTGGTTAATAGCATATAACTTGTGTAAAAGTCGTAGGACTTAAAATATGTGTTTATTGAGACCCGATCTATGATGTGGTAGCTCGGAACATCGTTTAACCCGACTTTGCAAGATCAAGTATCTTCACATAAGCTTGTTTTTGACTAAATACAAGGGTTAAAGGTGAAACTCTACCACACAAGATACATGAACTTGTGTAGAAATATTTTCTTGTGTAAAAGTAATTTAACCGGTACAATGGTGTTTAAAACTAGCGGATCTACGTATCCGCAAGTGGTATTTTTGAAAGACCACACTTTAAAGGAATCATGTTTTTTCTAAAGATGGATCTTACACTAATAAATATGATTTTATAAACCACAAGTGTGTAGACACTTGTGAAATGGAAAGATCCGACAAAGAAGTAAATTTGTCACTTGTTACTAGAAGTTGTAAAGTCGGATTTCTCTAAACACAAGGTTTTTATGAGAATAAAGCTACTTTATATAAAGACCTACATATATAAAGGTGATTTACATTAAAGATGCGGAAAAACTACAAGTTCATGCGATTATGCAAATTTACATACTTGTCGACTAGTTTGATGTGTCGGAAAATTGTTTGATTGAATAAAGAAGATTGTTGAATTGATTTATTAAAAGAAAATGATACACTTGAAAGCGTGGCCACCTCCAGTTACAGAGGAAACTCTGGCGAAATTTTCTGAAAACCTAACACTTAGACTTTTTACACAACAAGTGTTAGAACTATTTTTGGACATACTTTCGAAACATAAATTTCGCCAGCACTATATTTTACTAAATATTCGGAGGTGGGGTTTTCACGAAGATTAACGTGATAAATATTTTTGTCACAACACTGTTTATGATTATTTTGTGAAAATACATAAATATTATTTTAAAGTGAAAATAATATTTACAAGCGTTAATGATTCCAAAACCTTGCGAACGCTTACACAAACATATAAGTTACACCGGTAATTACATTACCACAAGATTGATAAAACGTAACTTACGCACATGTATTGTATCCCCCATCCTTGGGAAGAAGAATAACTACCAAGTGTATACGGAACCAAAAACACGAAATAGTTGTCTAACTATTTCCCAAAGACATAAACTATAAAGCTAAGGCACGGCTGTCCGTCTAATAGATTTAGCACTTGTAGGTCGTTGCACAGCTTACTGTATTGGAGACACTTGGTAGAGACGCGCATTCACTGTGAGTTCATGTCCCCCTTTTTCTCTAACTGTTTTCAGTTTTCTTAACTGCGGGGGTGAAATACATGTTACTTTGTTTACAAGTACTTTTATACACGGTATGATAACGTAAGGAGGTTTAGATCATGTGAATGGGTAGGCGGAAACTTGAGGCTATTAATCCTCAGGGTAGGACCGAGGGACAGGAGCGGTAGATCTATCTGGGTGTAGCGAGCCCAGCCCCAGGCCAAACAGAACGGACCTTGGGGTGACTTTGTGCCCAACGCATAAATCCGCTAGGTTTGAGTCTTCCTACTTGCATTTCACAACATGCTAATGGCCTTGCAAACCATTGGTGATCACAAGTCCTCTTACACTGCTACATACCAGGAAACTTTTATACTTACAAGTGTTTTTACTTACTCACTTGCACATGAACTCGCTCAACATTATTGTTGATTTTTCAACTCACATGTATTTCAGGGAATTAAACGGATCTGGCACGGTATGGAACGTTTTCCGCTGCACATTGTCATGAAGTCATCAGGGTTTAGGGGATGTGTCTCTTACCTGGACAAGACACAGTCCCTAAACCACGTTTATGTTTATGTTATAAGTTGTTATGTCTTTTGAACAAGGTTATGGTTGTTGAAGTATGTTCCCGTCAAACAATGGTATTGTATGTTGTTTTCTAAACTTAATGGATGACTTGCATGGTTTTAAATTCATATAGCTTTGTTATGATTAAGCAATGGTATTAAGAAGTCACACCAAAGTTAACCACGCTTCCGCAAAGCCAGGGTGTGACAGATGAAGATTCACTAAGTTCAGATGAGAGTGTTCAAAATGTTATTACTTCAGAAAAAGAAGTTGTATTTGATCAAATACCGTCTGATTCTGGTGTATCAGATGCTGATTCTGAAAAATCTGTAGAGTTTGATCAAACACCAGTTGATAGTAGCAGTGATGATGAGGAAGAGAAACATATTAATGTTGCTAAATCTCATTTGTCTCCTGAAAGTTTTCATTTTTATTTTGCAGATCGCTTGGAGAAGCTGAAGGAAAAACAAGCTGCAAAAGAACAAATGAAACAGAAATCTGAAAGTAGTCATCAAGCAAATGATGCTGTTCAGAATGAAGAAGTAAAAAATGTTGCTGAGGAGATTGCTAAACCAGAAAAGGTAACTGAAGCTGAGAAAGTGATCGAAGTTGAAAAGATCATAGAAGTTGAAAAGATTGTTGAAGTTGTCAAGCCTTGCACGAAGTGTTTGGAAGCATGCAAGGAATGTGTAGCAAAAGACGAGATCATTGCTGAGTATGAGAAGAAAAAGGAGCAGTTACTGTTCAATCTCAATTATGTGAAAGAATCTTATGATGTCTTTGAACAAAACAGTAACTGGTCTCCAAAAGACAAATTCAGAAAGAGAACAAGCACTAACGATGACGAATGCTGTGATGATGACAAAGCAGAAAGCCATCAACTTTTACATCGAAGAAAGTGCTAAATGGAAGCAAGAGTTGGAGACAGAAAAGATGGAGAATGAGAGAATTAGACGTTTATTACAAAGTTATTCTAGTTCTGATTATCTGATTGATCGTATTTACCCAACTGTTGCAGGTATGGAAGCTTTTCAAGACGAGAAGCCAAAGAAAAAGAAAGATAGTGGTAAGAAACCGACTGTTAGCTATAACAAGTGTCCGCCTCCAATTTGGGAAGGGTACTCTCCTAGAAAACCAAACGAGGAGCAACTTGAAAAAGCAGTCAATATAAAGCTAAAAACCGACACAACTGATGAATTACCAGATAACATTGATGTTACGTTTACCTCGTCCGATACTGATCATGAGTCTGAGTTAATCAAAAAGGTGGTTGATCAGGTGTTGGATACTGAGGAGGAATCCGAGTCAAAATCTGAGTCTGGAGGGTCAAATTCGTCAGTCAACAGTCCAAAGTCATCGGTCAAACGGTCTTACAGTAAAGAATTTTTTTTATCAAAAGCAAATTTGGATGATGAAGTATTTGAAGTTGCATACACTTTAAATGATTCGGACAAATTATACTCTGACAAAGAGTTTCCAATAAGAAGTGTTCGTTTTGACATGATCAAAAAGGTTTTCAAAATGACAGAAATTAATATTTCTGAAATAAAAGATTTAAATCTTACTGAAAAACCTAAAAAGTACATTTCAAGAGTTCAACAACGTTTAAACAAGAAAAAGGGTTACAATTCTGGTTCTGGTTTTCAAAAGAAAACTAACCAAAATCGTAGCTACAAAAAGAAAGGATTAGGTTTTATTCCATCTGAAAACTATAAAAATGAAAAATATGTTCGAGATTTTAAATCAAAAATGACATATGTTGCAGGAACTAGTCATGAAGAAGAAGCAAAGAAACCATTCTGGAGACAGTCAAATCAAGAGTTTCTTGCTGAAAAGAAGAAGAATGGAACTGAAGTTTGTCATCCAAAGGAAACTCGAACCTGTTACAAGTGCAATGAAACTGGTCACATTGCATGGAACTGTCCGAAAAATGCCAAGTCAAAACAGGGAGTTTCTAACAAGTTGAAAGAAAAGGTTGTTGATGTTGAACCACCAACTGACAGACTTAAAATTTTTGAAAATTCAACTTATGAGGTTGGTGAGTGTTCTAAAAAGAATTTTTATAAAAAGAAAGAGAATGACAACCAAGTGTGGGTTGTTAAGAAAGTTGATGTGAATGTCGGCGATGAATCTGGTTCCACAAAGCCAGAAGAGCCACAGGTTGAGATGAAAATTTCAGTGAATGATGATGAGTTTCCATCACTGAAATTTGAAGAAGTTAAACAGAAAGTTGGCAAGGTTGAGATCTCGAATCAGGTTTACAACGAGAATACTAAGTTTGATGTTGAGAAAACATTCAATGGGAGTGTTAAGATAATTTTTGGGAAAATGTTGAATGGGAAAGCTAAGGGGGTTAAAGATTTTTATGCAACTAAAATGGCAACTTACAACCCTACTGCGCAAGAGTTGAAAGCCATCAAGTCTGAAAAGACTTGGATGGAAGTCTGTTTCCCTTGAAGTCTTAGGACTATGCCGGAGATCCCAAGTTTGTAATCGTAGATCAGGAATCGGCATCCTTCTTGTTATTTTAGATTTTGTGAAAGATTTTTAAATGTGTTTAGTTTTTACAGGTTAAGTGTGACTTGCCGGAGCTTCCAGGTTGGTAAGTGCGAAGCAGGAATCGGCATCTTGATTGGTAAAATGGTTTGTGTAGAGGTTTTATTCCTACAAGTGGTTGATGGAGGTTTACACTTACAAGTGGTAAAATCAAGGACATTAAGTTGTACTTGCATTTTACCTACAAGTGGTTGAAAGACAATGTGATGAACCAAATCCCTAACCTACAAGTGGTTTAAAATCAACAAAACGTATTTTCCAGAAAAATCATTTTGGTTAAAACAAACTTAAGTGTTTTGAAATCATAATGAGAAAATAGTTTTGTGTAAGGGGGAGTTCTGATTGTTTATGCCTAGTGGATGGCGATTTGAAATGATTTGATATCAGTTGTCAAGTTTTTGTACAGTTCTTTTTATGTTTCAAGTGGGTCAAGAGTCTAGTAGTTTTCAAATTTCCTGAAATGTGTTTGCATTTTAGGGGGAGTATAAAATTTTTCTGAAAATCCAAAAACATTTGAAAATTTGAAAAAGGCAAAAACATGATAAAATGAAAAATGAGTTTTTGTGTCTAGAAGAGGAAATGATAGTACATCAGTAGACAGTCACAGTATGCTAAAGAAATGTATTGTTTAAATAGCGTTAAACAGTCTCACTGATGATATGCCGATAGGTTTTTACACATTTAGTAAGCTTTTTCGGGATATAAAATTAAATTCAAACTTGCTTATTTGTGGGGAACACTGCTTGGATATATAGGTAACCCCTGAAATCTCGTTTGAAAGGTCCCTCTTTCTGAGATACTAGGTCTTTATACTCAGTGATATCTGGGGTATTATCCCGGGACTTCTGCTAAATGGAAATTCTGACCTAGTCCCCGGATAATACTTTCCGCATGCTTGAAACATAGCGCCGCCCTCAGCAAATTGATGAAACAATAAAATTGATAGTCATTGCTGTTGTAATAAAAGATACTCTAAAGGGGACACACCAAAAGTCGAAGCCGTCATCTCTCTGCGTATCGAAAGATCGACCTGAGCTCTCACGGCCCTCGCAATTTAACCCTTACAGATATCATCTGTGGTATACTCACCTGTAAGACTGAATATTGGGATCTGGATACGGGAGTATATTCAAGAGGTGGGACACATGAATGAGTTTAAGTCTTTAAAACACCTAACTCATATCCTGAATCAGTTGAAATTTGTGTGAGAATTTAAGTGGATCAGTATATCGGCAATCTAAGTGAATTGTTTAATTCTTAATGTGTAACTAAGCTCAACGATACTTGTGACTTGTCAAAAACTGATATGATCCTCTTGCACGAACTCTCAAAAATTGTGTCTGTAAATATTTCTTTACTGCATTTTTTTACTTTCAGAAAAATCCAAAAAGATTTTGAGTGTGTTTTAGCATAAACTTTTGAAAAAGTCAAAAAGATTTTCGACAACTGATGTTGGAAAGCTGATTTTCAAAGTTCCGAGTGCTAAACATGATGACATTGTTGTGAGGGGGAGTGTGTCTTAAATGTCAAAATATGTTTTCTAAATCAACAAGTGGTTCATCATGTGTGTATGATCTGAGGGAGAGTGATTGTTGGTACATATGATTATGAGAGGGAGTCGTCTGTGTAGGACCGGTTTTGACACCGTACGATTGCGTAACGAACGTTCGACGTGCGGAATCCGTGAACGTGCATGACCGAACACACAATAACGTACAAATAACCGTGATTCTATTGATATGATGTCGTGTACAAAGCCGTGAATCACGTAGAGAGACTTTCTCTCTCTAGGATTAGATCTCTAAATCTCCAAATGAGCAAAAGTCTTCTAAATGATGGCATAAAGCTCCTATTTATAGGCACAAGGTTATAATGAGAAATCTCATTATTTACAAAATTGCCACCTTGCCTTTACTAACTAGTAACATCATCAAGTCTTGCATTCTTCGGTTTCTACTACGATTTTGAATGACGGAGGCGATAGACACTTAATGCACTAACAGTCTAATTATTTCAGAGTGTTGGTGCATTCAAATTGTTAAATTTAGAAATTCATTTCTGGGTTAAGAATGTGCAGGAATAGCCAAGTTTCAATTCTTAATCTGAAGATAGAGTGCCAGGTTTTGGATTCTGAAGACAAAGAAAGCCAGACAAAGATCCTGAAGCAGATGCTACTAAAGAACAAAGGAATGCTAGCAAATCGTTAGGGGGAGTCTGAAGATTTTCAAGTTAAGGGGAGTCTGTTGATGAAGATAGAGAGAGAAAAGCCCAGAGACTGATCAAGACTGAAGAAGTGAAGACACAGCATTGTCGTGACTCGATAGTCGACTCGTCAACATCTGAGGGGGAGTCTGTTGGTGCACTACATCTGTCGACTTCGTCTTGGATCGAGTCTTACATTGCATTGTATAGATTAGGGCACCTTTTTACGAGAAAATAGGAGATTATAGTGTTTAGTGAGCAGGTTTCACTCATAGTGACATAGACTGAAGGTTTCACTTATATGTCATCTGAAGGTTTCGCTTATGTGGACACATGAGGTTTCGCTCATGTGTCATGTCCATTGGAGCGAAACCTCAGCATCTATAAATAGGGTCTCAGGAGCGAAACCACATAACGGTTGCCTTGTATTCCATACCGAATCTCTGCCAGTGTGAAGAACTGCATGTAATCGATTGTTAATCAATACAATTAGCAGATTAAGTGAAGAATCAGCTGTTTCTAGCTTTGTTTCTTGTTTTCCGCACCTGAAACGAAGTAAAACTCCTCTGAACGACTCGTTCGGGTCGAAACACGATCCTACACTTTCTCCTACACATTCCTTAAATTGTAGCCATTTGTTGAGTGTTTTTATTTTTTTGTGTCTAATCCGCATATATATCACCATTGCCCTTGATTTTCTTGACTGTATATCTCTTAAATGTCAACATATACATGTGTGATTTAGTTTACGAGATTTTTTAATGCCGAGAACCTCGATCAGAGAGTAAAAAAGGCGTAAGGTTCACAATGGTGTAAAATTAAATGAGATATACCGGGCTAGGAATCGAGTTACAGAAACAAGGGCCATACCAACCACCCAAGAATGGAATCGTCGAGCGAAAACACTTGACAACCTCCTAGAAGCAGCTTTTCTTGCCACCAGACATTTCTCCATCAATTAGGAATCTGATGCCGTCACTAAACACATTCCTTATATTGTAGCCTTTTGTTGAGTGTTTTTTTTTTGGTGTCTAATCCGCATGTATATCACCATTGCCCTTGATTTTCTTGACTGTATATCTCTTAAATGTCAACATATACACGTGTGATTTAGTTTACGAAGATTTTTCAATGCCGAGAACCTCGATCAGAGAGTAAAAAAGGCGTAAGGTTCACAATGGTGTAAAATTAAAATGGGATATACCGGGCTAGGATTCGAGTTACAGGAACAAGGGCCAAACCAACCACCCAGGAATGGAATCGTCGAGCGAAAATACTTGACAACCTTCTAGAAGAAGCTTTTCTTGCCACCAGACATTTCTCCATCAATTAGGAATTTAATGCCGTCACTAAACACGTGCCTTAAATTGTAGCCATTTATTGAGTGTTTTTTTTTGTGTCTAATCCACATATATATCACCATTGCCCTTGATTTTCTTGACTGTATATCTCTTAAATGTCAACATATACACGTGTGATTTAGTTTACGAAGATTTTTCAATGCCGAGAACCTCGATCAGAGAGTAAAAAAGGCGTAAGGTTCACAATGGTGTAAAATTAAAATGGGATATACCGGGCTAGGATTCGAGTTACAGGAACAAGGGCCAAACCAACCACCCAGGAATGGAATCATTAAGCAAAAACACTTGACAACCTCCTAGAAGCAGCTTTTCTTTCCACCAGACCTTTCTCCATCAATTAGGAATCTGATGCCATCACTAAACACATTCCTTAAATTATAGCCATTTGTTGAGTGTTTTTTTTTGGTATCTAATCCGCATATATATCACCATTGCCCTTGTTTTTTTCTTGACTGTATATCTCTTAATTGTCAACATATACAAGTGTGATTTAGTTTACGAAGATTTTTCAATGCCGAGAACCTCGATCAGAGAGTAAAAAAGGCGTAAGGTTCACAATGGTGTAAAAATAAAATGGGATATACCGGGCTAGGATTCGAGTTACAGGAACAAGGGCCAAACTAATCCCGCAGGAATGGAATCGTTGAGCGAAAACACTTGACAACCTCCTAGAAGCAGCTTTTCTTGCAACCAGACCTTTCTCCATCAATTTGGAAATTGATGCCGTCACTACACTCATTCCTTAAATTGTAGCCATTTCTTGAGTGTTTTTTTTGGTGTCTAATCCGCATATATATCACCATTGCCCTTGATTTTCTTGACTGTATATCTTTTAAATGTCAACATATACACGTGCGATTTAGTTTACGAAGATTCTTCAATGCCGAGAAACTCGATCGGAGAGTAAAATAGGCGTAAGGTTCACAATGGTGTAAAATTAAAATGGGATATACCGGGCTAGGTTTCGAGTTACAGGAACAGGGGCCAAACCAACCACCCAAGAATGGAATCGTCGAGCGAAAACACTTGACAACCTCCTAGAAGCAGCTTTTCTTGTCACCAGACCTTTCTCCATCAATTAGGAATCTGATGCCATCACTAAACACATTCCTTAAATTATAGCCATTTGTTGAGTGTTTTTTTTTTGTGTCTAATCCGCTTATATATCACCATTGCCCTTGATTTTCTTGACTGTATATCTCTTAAATGTCAACATATACACGTCTGATATAGTTTACGAAGATTTTTCAATGCCGACAACCTCGATCAGATAGTAAAATAGGCGTAAGGTTCATAATGGTGTAAAATTAAAATGGGATATACCGGGCTGGGAGTCGAGTTACTGGAACAAGGGCCAAACCAACCACCCAAGAATGGAATCGTCGAGCGAAAACACTTGACAACCTCCTAGACGCAGCTTTTCTTGCCACCTGACCTTTCTCCATCAATTAGGAATCTGATACCGTCACTAAACACATTCCTTAAATTGTAGCCATTTGTTGAGTGTTTTTTTTGGTGTCTAATCTGCATATACATCACCATTGCCCTTGATTTTCTTGACTGTATATCTCTAAAATGTCAACATATACACGTTTGATTTAGTTTACGCAGGTTTTTCAATGCCGAGAACCTCGATCAGAGAGTAAAAAAGGCGTAAGGTTCACAATGGTGTAAAATTAAAATGGGATATACCGGGCTAGGATTCGAGTTACAGGAATAAGGGCCAAACCAACCACCCAAGAATGGAATCGTCGAGCGAAAACACTTGACAACCTCCTAGAAGCAGCTTTTCTTGCCACCAGACCTTTCTCCATCAATTAGGAATCTGATTCCGTCACTAAACACATTCCTTAAATTGTAGCCATTTGTTGAGTGTTATTTTTTTGTGTCTAATCCGCATATATATCACCATTGCCCTTGATTTTCTTGACTGTATATCTCTTAAATGTCAACATATACACGTGTGATTTAGTTTACGAAGATTTTTCAATGCCGAGAACCTCGATCAGAGAGTAAAAAAGGCGTAAGGTTCACAATGGTGTAAAATTAAAATGGGATATACCGGGCTAGGATTTGAGTTACAGGAACAAGGGCCAAACCAACCACCCAAGAAAGGAATCGTCGAGCGAAAACACTTGACAACCTCCTAGAAGCAGCTTTTCTTGCCACCAGACCTTTCTCCATCAATTAGGAATCTGATGCCTTCACTAAACACATTCCTTAAATTGTAGCCATTTGTTGAGTGTTTTTTTTGTGTCTAATCCACATATATATCACCATTGCCCTTGATTTTCTTGACTGTATATCTCTTAAATGTCAACATATACACATGTGATTTAGTTTATGAAGATTTTTCAATGCCGAGAACCTCGATCAGAGAGTAAAAAAGGCGTAAGGTTCACAATGGTGTAAAATTAAAATGGGATATACCGGGCTAGGATTTGAGTTACAGGAACAAGGGCCAAACCAACCACCCAAGAAAGGAATCGTCGAGCGAAAACACTTGACAACCTCCTAGAAGCAGCTTTTCTTGCCACCAGACCTTGCTCCATCAATTAGGAATCTGATGCCTTCACTAAACACATTCCTTAAATTGTAGCCATTTGTTGAGTGTTTTTTTTGTGTCTAATCCACATATATATCACCATTGCCCTTGATTTTCTTGACTGTATATCTCTTAAATGTCAACATATACACATGTGATTTAGTTTATGAAGATTTTTCAATGCCGAGAACCTCGATCAGAGAGTAAAAAATGCCTAAGGTTCACAATGGTGTAAAATTAAAATGGGATATACCGGGATAGGATTCGTGTTACAGGAACAAGGGCCAAGCGAACCACCTAAGAATGGAATCGTCGAGCGAAAACACTTGACAACCTCCTAGAAGCAGCTTTTCTAGCCACCAGACCTTTCTCCATCAATTTGGAATCTAATGCCGTCACTAAACACATTCCTTAAATTGTAGCCATTTGTTGAGTGTTTTTTTTTGTGTCTAATCCGCATATATATCACCATTGCCCATGATTTTCTTAACTGTATATCTCTTAAATGTCAACATATACACGTGTGATTTAGTTTACGAAGATTTTTCATTGCCGAGAACCTCGATCAGAGAGTAAAAAAGGCGTAAGGTTCACAATGGTGTAAAATTAAAATGGGATATACCGGGTTAGAATTCGAGTTACGGGAACACGGGCCAAACCAACCACCCAAGAATGGAATCGTCGAGCGAAAACACTTGACAACCTCATAGAAGCAGCTTTTCTTGCCACCAGACCTATCTCCATCAATTAGGATTCTGATGCCGTCACTAAACACAACACTTAAATTTTAGCCATTTGTTGAGTGTTTTTTTTTCTGTCTAATCCGCATATATATTACCATTGCCCTTGATTTTCTTGACTGTATATCTCTTAAATGTCAACATATACATGTGTGATTTAGTTTACGAAGATTTTTCAGTGCCGAGTGCCTCGATCAGAGAGTAAAAAAAGCGTAAAGTTCACAATGGTGTAAAATTAAAATGGGATATACCGGGCTAGGATTCGAGTTACAGGAACAATGGCCAAACTAACCACCCAAGAATGGAATCGTCGAGCGGAAACACTTGACAACCTCCTAGAAGCAGCTTTTCTTGCCACCAGACCTTTCTCCATCAATTAGGAATCTGATGCCGTCACTAAACACATTCCTTAAATTGTAGCCATTTGTTGAGTGTATTTTTTTGGTGTCTAATCCGCATATATATCACCATTGCCCATGATTTTCTTGACTGTATATCTCTTAAATGTCAACATATACACGTGTGATTTAGTTTACAAAGATTTTTCAATGCCGAGAACCTCGATCAGAGAGTAAAATAGCCGTCAGGTTCACAATGGTGTAAAACTAAAATGGGATATACCGGGCTGGGAGTCGAGTTTCAGGAATAAGGGCCAAACCAACCACCCAAGAATGGAATAGTCGAGCGAAAACACTTGACAACCTCCTACAAGCAGCTTTTCTTGCCACCAAACCTTTCTCCATCAATTAGGAATCTGATGCCGTCACTAAACACATTCCTTAAATTGTAGGCATTTGTTGAGTGTTTTTTTTTTGTTCTAATCCCCATATATATCACCATTGCCCTTGATTTTCTTGACTGTATATCTCTTAAATGTCAGCATATACACGTGTGATTTAGTTTACGAAGATTTTTCAATGCCGAGAACCTCGATCAGAGAGTAAAAAAGGAGTAAGGGTCACAATGGTGTAAAATTAAAATTGGATATATCGGGCTAGGAGTCGAGTTACAGGAACAAGGGCCAAATCAACCACCCAAGAATGGAATCGTCGAGCGAAAACACTTGACAACCTCCTAGAAGCAGCTTTTCTTGCCACCAGACCTTTCTCCATCAATTAGGAATCTGATGCCGTCTCTAACCACATTCCTTAAATTGTAGCCATTTGTTGAGTGTTTTTTTTTGGTGTCTAATCCGCATATATATCACCATTGCCCGTGATTTCTTGACTGTATATCTCTTAAATGTCAACATATACACGTGTGATTTAGTTTACAAAGATTTTTCAATGCTGAGAACCTCGATCAGAGAGTAAAAAAGGCGTAAGGTTCACAATGGTGTAAAATTAAAATGGGATATACCGGGCTAGGATTCGAGTTACAGGAACAAGGGCCAAACCAACCACCCAAGAATGGAATCCTCGAGCGAAAACACTTGACAACCTCCTAGATGCAACTTTTCTTGCCACTAGACCTTTCTCCATCAGTTAGGAATCTGATGCCATCACTAAACACAGTCCTTAAAGTGTAGCCATTTGTTGAGTGTTTTTTTGTGTGTCTAATCCGCATATATATCACCATTGCCCTTCATTTTCTTGACTGTATATCTCTTAAATGTCAACATATACACGTGTGATTTAGTTTACGAAGATTTTTCAATGCCGAGAACCTCGATCAGAGAGTAAAAAAGGCGTAAGGTTCACAATGGTGTAAAATTAAAATGGCATATACGGCGCTAGCATTCGAGTTACAGGAACAAGGGCCAAACCAACCACCCAAGAGTGGAATCGTCGAGTGAAAACACTTGACAACCTCCAAGAGGCAGCTTTGCTTGCCACCAGACCTTTCTCCATCAATTTTGAATCTGATGCCATCACTAAGCACATTCCTTAAATTGTAGCCATTTGTTGAGTGTTTTTTTTGGTGTCTAATCCGCATATATATCACCATTACCCTTGATTTTCTTAACTGTAAATCTCTTAAATGTCAACATATACACGTGTGATTTAGTTTACGAAGATTTTTCAATGCCGAGAACCTCGATCAGAGAGTAAAAAAGGCGTAAGGTTCACAATGGTGTAAAATTAAAATCGGGTATACCGGGCTAGAATTCGAGTTACGGGAACACGGGCCAAACCAACCACCCAAGAATGGAATCGTCGAGCGAAAACACTTGACAACCTCATAGAAGCAGCTTTTCTTGCCACCAGACCTCTCTCCATCAATTAGGAATCTGATGCCGTCACTAAACACAACACTTAAATTTTAGCCATTTGTTGAGTGTTTTTTTTGTGTCTAATCCGCATATATATTACCATTTCCCTTGATTTTCTTGACTGTATATCTCTTAAATGTCAACATATACATGTGTGATTTAGTTTACAAAGATATTTCAGTGCCGAGTGCCTCGATCAGAGAGTAAAAAAAAGCGTAAAGTTCACAATGGTGTAAAATTAAAATGGGATATATCGGGCTAGGATTCGAGTTACAGGAACAAGGGCCAAACCAACCACTCAAGAATGGAATCGTCGAGAGGAAACACTTGACAACCTCCTAGAAGCAGCTTTTCTTGCCACCAGACCTTTCTCCATCAATTAGGAATCTGATGCCGTCACTAAACACATTCCTTAAATTGTAGCCATTTGTTGAGTGTTTTTTTTGTCTAATCCGCATATATATTACCATTGCCCTTGATTTTCTTAACTGTATATCTCTTAAATGTCAACATATACACGTGTGATTTAGTTTACGAAGATTTTTCAATGCCGAGAACCTCGATCAGAGAGTAAAAAAGGCGTAAGGTTCACAATGGTGTAAAATTATAATGGGATATACCGGGCTAGGATTCGAGTTACAGGAACAAGGGCCAAACCAACCACCCAAGAATGGAATCGTCGAGCGAAAACACTTGACAACCTCCTAGAAGCAGCTTTTCTTGCCACCAGACCTTTCTCCGTCAATTAGGAATCTGATGCCGTCACTAAAAACATTCCTTAAATTGTAGCCATTTGTTGAGTGTATTTTTTTTGGTGTCTAATCCGCATATATATCATCATTGCCCTTGATTTTCTTGACAGTATATCTCTTAAGTGTCAACATATACACGTTTGATTTAGTTTACGAAGATTTTCCAATGCCGTGAACCTCGATCAGAGAGTAAAATAGGCGTAAGGTTCACAATGGTGTGAAATTAAAATGGGATATACCGGGCTGGGAGTCGAGTTACAGGAACAAGGGCCAAACCAACCACCCAAGAATGGAATCATCGAGCGAAAACACTTGACAACCTCCTAGAAGCAGCTTTTCTTGCCACCAGACCTTTCTCCATCAATTAGGAATCTGATGCCGTCACTAAACACATTCCTTAAATTGTAGCCATTTGTTGAGTGTTTTTTTTGGTGTCTAATCCACATATATATCACCATTCCCTTGATTTTCTTGACTGTATATCCCTTAAATGTCAACATATACACGTGTGATTTAGTTTTCTAAAGATTTTAATGCCGAGAACCTCGATCAGAGAGTAAAAAAGGCGTAAGGTTCACAATGGTGTAAAATTAAAATGGGATATACCGGGCTAGGATTCGAGTTACAGGAAAAAGGGCCAAACCAACCATCCAAGAATGGAATCGTCGAGCGAAAACACTTGACAACCTCCTAGAAGCAACTTTTCTTGCCACCAGACCTTTCTCCATCAATTAGGAATCTGATGCCGTCACTAAACACATTCCCTAAATTGTAGCCATTTGTTGAGTGTTTTTTTTTGTGTCTAATCCGCATATACATCACCATTGCCCTTGATTTTCTTGACTGTATATCTTTTAAATGTCAACATATACACATGTGATTTAGTTTACAAAGATTTTTCAATACCGAGAACCTCGATCAGAGAGTAAAAAAGGCGTATGGTTCACAATAGTGTAAAATTAAAATGGGATATACCGGGCTAGGATTCGAGTTGCAGGAACAAGGGCTAAACCAACCACCCAAGAATGGAATCGTCGAGCGAAAACACTTGACAACCTCCTAGAAGCAACTTTTCTTGCCACCAGACCTTTCTCCATCAATTAGGAATCTGATGCCGTCACTAAAAACATTCCTTAAATTGTAGCCATTTGTTGAGTGTGTTTTTTTTGGTGTCTAATCCGCATATATATCATCATTGCCCTTGATTTTCTTGACTGTATATCTCTTAAGTGTCAACATATACACGTTTGATTTAGTTTACGAAGATTTTCCAATGCCGTGAACCTCGATCAGAGAGTAAAATAGGCGTAAGGTTCACAATGGTGTGAAATTAAAATGGGATATACCGGGCTGGGAGTCGAGTTACGGGAACAAGGGCCAAACCAACCACCCAAGAATGGAATCATCGAGCGAAAACACTTGACAACCTCCTAGAAGCAGCTTTTCTTGCCACCAGACCTTTCTCCATCAATTAGGAATCTGATGCCGTCACTAAACACATTCCTTAAATTGTAGCCATTTGTTGAGTGTTTTTTTTGGTGTCTAATCTGCATATATATCACCATTGCCCTTGATTTTCTTGACTGTATATCCCTTAAATGTCAACATATACACGTGTGATTTAGTTTTCTAAAGATTTTAATGCCGAGAACCTCGATCAGAGAGTAAAAAAGGCGTAAGGTTCACAATGGTGTAAAATTAAAATGAGATATACCGGGCTAGGATTCGAGTTACAGGAAAAAGGGCCAAACCAACCATCCAAGAATGGAATCGTCGAGCGAAAACACTTGACAACCTCCTAGAAGCAACTTTTCTTGCCACCAGACCTTTCTCCATCAATTAGGAATCTGATGCCGTCACTAAACACATTCCCTAAATTGTAGCCATTTGTTGAGTGTTTTTTTTTGTGTCTAATCCGCATATACATCACCATTGCCCTTGATTTTCTTGACTGTATATCTTTTAAATGTCAACATATACACATGTGATTTAGTTTACAAAGATTTTTCAATACCGAGAACCTCGATCAGAGAGTAAAAAAGGCGTATGGTTCACAATAGTGTAAAATTAAAATGGGATATACCGGGCTAGGATTCGAGTTGCAGGAACAAGGGCTAAACCAACCACCCAAGAATGGAATCGTCGAGCGAAAACACTTGACAACCTCCTAGAAGCAGCTTTTCTTGCCACCAGACCTTTCTCCATCAATTAGGAATCTGATGCCGTCACTAAAAACATTCCTTAAATTGTAGCCATTTGTTGAGTGTGTTTTTTTTGGTGTCTAATCCGCATATATATCATCATTTCCCTTGATTTTCTTGACTGTATATCTCTTAAGTGTCAACATATACACGTTTGATTTAGTTTACGAAGATTTTCCAATGCCGTGAACCTCGATCAGAGAGTAAAATAGGCGTAAGGTTCACAATGGTGTGAAATTAAAATGGGATATACCGGGCTGGGAGTCGAGTTACAGGAACAAGGGCCAAACCAACCACCCAAGAATGGAATCATCGAGCGAAAACACTTGACAACCTCCTAGAAGCAGCTTTTCTTGCCACCAGACCTTTCTCCATCAATTAGGAATCTGATGCCGTCACTAAACACATTCCTTAAATTGTAGCCATTTGTTGAGTGTTTTTTTTTGGTGTCTAATCTGCATATATATCACCATTGCCCTTGATTTTCTTGACTGTATATCCCTTAAATGTCAACATATACACGTGTGATTTAGTTTTCTAAAGATTTTAATGCCGAGAACCTCGATCAGAGAGTAAAAAAGGCGTAAGGTTCACAATGGTGTAAAATTAAAATGGGATATACCGGGCTAGGATTCGAGTTACAGGAAAAAGGGCCAAACCAACCATCCAAGAATGGAATCGTCGAGCGAAAACACTTGACAACCTCCTAGAAGCAACTTTTCTTGCCACCAGACCTTTCTCCATCAATTAGGAATCTGATGCCGTCACTAAACACATTCCCTAAATTGTAGCCATTTGTTGAGTGTTTTTTTTTTGTGTCTAATCCGCATATACATCACCATTGCCCTTGATTTTCTTGACTGTATATCTTTTAAATGTCAACATATACACATGTGATTTAGTTTACAAAGATTTTTCAATACCGAGAACCTCGATCAGAGAGTAAAAAAGGCGTATGGTTCACAATAGTGTAAAATTAAAATGGGATATACCGGGCTAGGATTCGAGTTGCAGGAACAAGGGCTAAACCAACCACCCAAGAATGGAATCGTCGAGCGAAAACACTTGACAACCTCCTAGAAGCAGCTTTTCTTGCCACCAGACCTTTCTCCATCAATTAGGAATCTGATGCCGTCACTAAAAACATTCCTTAAATTGTAGCCATTTGTTGAGTGTGTTTTTTTTGGTGTCTAATCCGCATATATATCATCATTGCCCTTGATTTTCTTGACTGTATATCTCTTAAGTGTCAACATATACACGTTTGATTTAGTTTACGAAGATTTTCCAATGCCGTGAACCTCGATCAGAGAGTAAAATAGGCGTAAGGTTCACAATGGTGTGAAATTAAAATGGGATATACCGGGCTGGGAGTCGAGTTACAGGAACAAGGGCCAAACCAACCACCCAAGAATGGAATCATCGAGCGAAAACACTTGACAACCTCCTAGAAGCAGCTTTTCTTGCCACCAGACCTTTCTCCATCAATTAGGAATCTGATGCCGTCACTAAACACATTCCTTAAATTGTAGCCATTTGTTGAGTGTTTTTTTTGGTGTCTAATCTGCATATATATCACCATTGCCCTAGATTTTCTTGACTGTATATCCCTTAAATGTCAACATATACACGTGTGATTTAGTTTTCTAAAGATTTTAATGCCGAGAACCTCGATCAGAGAGTAAAAAAGGCGTAAGGTTCACAATGGTGTAAAATTAAAATGGGATATACCGGGCTAGGATTCGAGTTACAGGAAAAAGGGCCAAACCAACCATCCAAGAATGGAATCGTCGAGCGAAAACACTTGACAACCTCCTAGAAGCAACTTTTCTTGCCACCAGACCTTTCTCCATCAATTAGGAATCTGATGCCGTCACTAAACACATTCCCTAAATTGTAGCCATTTGTTGAGTGTTTTTTTTGTGTCTAATCCGCATATACATCACCATTTCCCTTGATTTTCTTGACTGTATATCTTTTAAATGTCAACATATACACATGTGATTTAGTTTACAAAGATTTTTCAATACCGAGAACCTCGATCAGAGAGTAAAAAAGGCGTATGGTTCACAATAGTGTAAAATTAAAATGGGATATACCGGGCTAGGATTCGAGTTGCAGGAACAAGGGCTAAACCAACCACCCAAGAATGGAATCGTCGAGCGAAAACACTTGACAACCTCCTAGAAGCAGCTTTTCTTGCCACCAGACCTTTCTCCATCAATTAGGAATCTGATGCCGTCACTAAAAACATTCCTTAAATTGTAGCCATTTGTTGAGTGTGTTTTTTTTGGTGTCTAATCCGCATATATATCATCATTGCCCTTGATTTTCTTGACTGTATATCTCTTAAGTGTCAACATATACACGTTTGATTTAGTTTACGAAGATTTTCCAATGCCGTGAACCTCGATCAGAGAGTAAAATAGGCGTAAGGTTCACAATGGTGTGAAATTAAAATGGGATATACCGGGCTGGGAGTCGAGTTACAGGAACAAGGGCCAAACCAACCACCCAAGAATGGAATCATCGAGCGAAAACACTTGACAACCTCCTAGAAGCAGCTTTTCTTGCCACCAGACCTTTCTCCATCAATTAGGAATCTGATGCCGTCACTAAACACATTCCTTAAATTGTAGCCATTTGTTGAGTGTTTTTTTTGGTGTCTAATCTGCATATATATCACCATTGCCCTTGATTTTCTTGACTGTATATCCCTTAAATGTCAACATATACACGTGTGATTTAGTTTTCTAAAGATTTTAATGCCGAGAACCTCGATCAGAGAGTAAAAAAGGCGTAAGGTTCACAATGGTGTAAAATTAAAATGGGATATACCGGGCTAGGATTCGAGTTACAGGAAAAAGGGCCAAACCAACCATCCAAGAATGGAATCGTCGAGCGAAAACACTTGACAACCTCCTAGAAGCAACTTTTCTTGCCACCAGACCTTTCTCCATCAATTAGGAATCTGATGCCGTCACTAAACACATTCCCTAAATTGTAGCCATTTGTTGAGTGTTTTTTTTTGTGTCTAATCCGCATATACATCACCATTGCCCTTGATTTTCTTGACTGTATATCTTTTAAATGTCAACATATACACATGTGATTTAGTTTACAAAGATTTTTCAATACCGAGAACCTCGATCAGAGAGTAAAAAAGGCGTATGGTTCACAATAGTGTAAAATTAAAATGGGATATACCGGGCTAGGATTCGAGTTGCAGGAACAAGGGCTAAACCAACCACCCAAGAATGGAATCGTCGAGCGAAAACACTTGACAACCTCCTAGAAGCAGCTTTTCTTGCCACCAGACCTTTCTCCATCAATTAGGAATCTGATGCCGTCACTAAAAACATTCCTTAAATTGTAGCCATTTGTTGAGTGTATTTTTTTTGGTGTCTAATCCGCATATATATCATCATTGCCCTTGATTTTCTTGACTGTATATCTCTTAAGTGTCAACATATACACGTTTGATTTAGTTTACGAAGATTTTCCAATGCCGTGAACCTCGATCAGAGAGTAAAATAGGCGTAAGGTTCACAATGGTGTGAAATTAAAATGGGATATACCGGGCTGGGAGTCGAGTTACAGGAACAAGGGCCAAACCAACCACCCAAGAATGGAATCATCGAGCGAAAACACTTGACAACCTCCTAGAAGCAGCTTTTCTTGCCACCAGACCTTTCTCCATCAATTAGGAATCTGATGCCGTCACTAAACACATTCCTTAAATTGTAGCCATTTGTTGAGTGTTTTTTTTGGTGTCTAATCTGCATATATATCACCATTGCCCTTGATTTTCTTGACTGTATATCCCTTAAATGTCAACATATACACGTGTGATTTAGTTTTCTAAAGATTTTAATGCCGAGAACCTCGATCAGAGAGTAAAAAAGGCGTAAGGTTCACAATGGTGTAAAATTAAAATGGGATATACCGGGCTAGGATTCGAGTTACAGGAACAAGGGCCAAACCAACCATCCAAGAATGGAATCGTCGAGCGAAAACACTTGACAACCTCCTAGAAGCAACTTTTCTTGCCACCAGACCTTTCTCCATCAATTAGGAATCTGATGCCGTCACTAAACACATTCCTTAAATTGTAGCCATTTGTTGAGTGTTTTTTTTGTGTCTAATCCGCATATACATCACCATTGCCCTTGATTTTCTTGACTGTATATCTTTTAAATGTCAACATATACACATGTGATTTAGTTTACAAAGATTTTTCAATACCGAGAACCTCGATCAGAGAGTAAAAAAGGTGTATGGTTCACAATAGTGTAAAATTAAAATGGGATATACCGGGCTAGGATTCGAGTTACAGGAACAAGGGCCAAACCAACCACCCAAGAATGGAATCATCGAGCGAAAACACTTGACAACCTCCTAGAAGCAGCTTTTCTTGCCACCAGACCTTTCTCCATCAATTAGGAATCTGATGCCGTCACTAAAAACATTCCTTAAATTGTAGCCATTTGTTGAGTGTATTTTTTTTGGTGTCTAATCCGCATATATATCATCATTGCCCTTGATTTTCTTGACCGTATATCTCTTAAGTGTCAACATATATACGTTTGATTTAGTTTACGAAGATTTTCCAATGCCGTGAACCTCGATCAGAGAGTTAAATAGGCGTATGGTTCACAATGGTGTGAAATTAAAATGGGATATACCGGGCTGGGAGTCGAGTTACAGGAACAAGGGCCAAACCAACCACCCAAGAATGGAATCATCGAGTGAAAACACTTGACAACCTCCTAGAAGCAGCTTTTCTTGCCACCAGACCTTTCTCCATCAATTAGGAATCTGATGCCGTCACTAAACACATTCCTTAAATTGTAGCCATTTGTTGAGTGTTTTTTTTGGTGTCTAATCCGCATATATATCACCATTGCCCTTGATTTTCTTGACTGTATATCCCTTAAATGTCAACATATACACGTGTGATTTAGTTTTCTAAAGATTTTAATGCCGAGTACCTCGATCAGAGAGTAAAAAAGGCGTAAGGTTCACAATGGTGTAAAATTAAAATGGGATATACCGGGCTAGGATTCGAGTTACATGAACAAGGGCCAAACCAACCATCCAAGAATGGAATCGTCGAGCGAAAACACTTGACAACATCCTAGAAGCAACTTTTCTTGCCACCAGACCTTTCTCCATCAATTAGGAATCTGATGCCGTCACTAAACACATTCCTTAAATTGTAGCCATTTGTTGAGTGTTTTTTTTTGTGTCTAATCCGCATATACATCACCATTGCCCTTGATTTTCTTGACTGTATATCTTTTAAATGTCAACATATACACATGTGATTTAGTTTACAAAGATTTTTCAATACCGAAAACCTCGATCAGAGAGTAAAAAAGGCGTATGGTTCACAATAGTGTAAAATTAAAATGGGATATACCGGGCTAGGATTCGAGTTACAGGAACAAGGGCCAAACCAACCACCCAAGAATGGAATCGTCGAGCGAAAACACTTGACAACCTCCTGGAAGCAGCTTTTCTTGCCACCAGACCTTTCTCCATCAATTAGGAATCTGATGCCGTCACTAAAAACATTCCTTAAATTGTAGCCATTTGTTGAGTGTATTTTTTTTGGTGTCTAATCCGCATATATATCATCATTGCCCTTGATTTTCTTGACTGTATATCTCTTAAGTGTCAACATATACACGTTTGATTTAGTTTACGAAGATTTTCCAATGCCGTGAACCTCGATCAGAGAGTAAAATAGGCGTAAGGTTCACAATGGTGTGAAATTAAAATGGGATATACCGGGCTGGGAGTCGAGTTACAGGAACAAGGGCCAAACCAACCACCCAAGAATGGAATCATCGAGCGAAAACACTTGACAACCTCCTAGAAGCAGCTTTTCTTGCCACCAGACCTTTCTCCATCAATTAGGAATCTGATGCCGTCACTAAACACATTCCTTAAATTGTAGCCATTTGTTGAGTGTTTTTTTTGGTGTCTAATCCGCATATATATCACCATTGCCCTAGATTTTCTTGACTGTATATCCCTTAAATGTCAACATATACACGTGTGATTTAGTTTTCTAAAGATTTTAATGCCGAGAACCTCGATCAGAGAGTAAAAAAGGCGTAAGGTTCACAATGGTGTAAAATTAAAATGGGATATACCGGGCTAGGATTCGAGTTACAGGAACAAGGGCCAAACCAACCATCCAAGAATGGAATCGTCGAGCGAAAACACTTGACAACCTCCTAGAAGCAACATTTCTTGCCACCAGACCTTTCTCCATCAATTAGGAATCTGATGCCGTCACTAAACACATTCCTTAAATTGTAGCCATTTGTTGAGTGTTTTTTTTGGTGTCTAATCCGCATATATATCACCATTGCCCTAGATTTTCTTGACTGTATATCCCTTAAATGTCAACATATACACGTGTGATTTAGTTTTCTAAAGATTTTAATGCCGAGAACCTCGATCAGAGAGTAAAAAAGGCGTAAGGTTCACAATGGTGTAAAATTAAAATGGGATATACCGGGCTAGGATTCGAGTTACAGGAACAAGGGCCAAACCAACCATCCAAGAATGGAATCGTCGAGCGAAAACACTTGACAACCTCCTAGAAGCAACATTTCTTGCCACCAGACCTTTCTCCATCAATTAGGAATCTGATGCCGTCACTAAACACATTCCTTAAATTGTAGCCATTTGTTGAGTGTTTTTTTTTGTGTCTAATCCGCATATACATCACCATTGCCCTTGATTTTCTTGACTGTATATCTTTTAAATGTCAACATATACACATGTGATTTAGTTTACAAAGATTTTTCAATACCGAAAACCTCGATCAGAGAGTAAAAAAGGCGTATGGTTCACAATAGTGTAAAATTAAAATGGGATATACCGGGCTAGGATTCGAGTTACAGGAACAAGGGCCAAACCAACCACCCAAGAATGGAATCGTCGAGCGAAAACACTTGACAACCTCCTAGAAGCAGCTTTTCTTGCCACCAGACCTTTCTCCATCAATTAGGAATCTGATGCCGTCACTAAAAACATTCCTTAAATTGTAGCCATTTGTTGAGTGTATTTTTTTTGGTGTCTAATCCGCATATATATCATCATTGCCCTTGATTTTCTTGACTGTATATCTCTTAAGTGTCAACATATACACGTTTGATTTAGTTGACGAAGATTTTCCAATGCCGTGAACCTCGATCAGAGAGTAAAATAGGCGTAAGGTTCACAATGGTGTGAAATTAAAATGGGATATACCGGGCTGGGAGTCGAGTTACAGGAACAAGGGCCAAACCAACCACCCAAGAATGGAATCATCGAGCGAAAACACTTGACAACCTCCTAGAAGCAGCTTTTCTTGCCACCAGACCTTTCTCCATCAATTAGGAATCTGATGCCGTCACTAAACACATTCCTTAAATTGTAGCCATTTGTTGAGTGTTTTTTTTGGTGTCTAATCCGCATATATATCACCATTGCCCTAGATTTTCTTGACTGTATATCCCTTAAATGTCAACATATACACGTGTGATTTAGTTTTCTAAAGATTTTAATGCCGAGAACCTCGATCAGAGAGTAAAAAAGGCGTAAGGTTCACAATGGTGTAAAATTAAAATGGGATATACCGGGCTAGGATTCGAGTTACAGGAACAAGGGCCAAACCAACCATCCAAGAATGGAATCGTCGAGCGAAAACACTTGACAACCTCCTAGAAGCAACATTTCTTGCCACCAGACCTTTCTCCATCAATTAGGAATCTGATGCCGTCACTAAACACATTCCTTAAATTGTAGCCATTTGTTGAGTGTTTTTTTTTGTGTCTAATCCGCATATATATCACCATTGCCCTTGATTTTCTTGACTGTATATCTTTTAAATGTCAACATATACACATGTGATTTAGTTTACAAAGATTTTTCAATACCGAGAACCTCGATCAGAGAGTAAAAAAGGCGTATGGTTCACAATAGTGTAAAATTAAAATGGGATATACCGGGCTAGGATTCGAGTTACAGGAACAAGGGCCAAACCAACCACCCAAGAATGGAATCGTCGAGCGAAAACACTTGACAACCTCCTAGAAGCAGCTTTTCTTGCCACCAGACCTTTCTCCATCAATTAGGAATCTGATGCCGTCACTAAACACATTCCTTAAATTGTAGCCATTTGTTGAGTGTATTTTTTTTGGTGTCTAATCCGCATATATATCACCATTTCCCTTGATTTTCTTGACTGTATATCTCTTAAGTGTCAACATATACACGTGTGATTTAGTTTACGAAGCTTTTTCAATGCCGTGAACCTCGATCAGAGAGTAAAATAGGCTTAAGGTTCACAATGGTGTAAAATTAAAATGGGATATACCGGGCTGGGAATCGAGTTGCAGGAACAAGGGCCAAACCAACCACCTAAGAATGGAATCGTCGAGCGAAAACACTTGACAACCTCCTAGAAGCAGCTTTTCTTGCCACCAGACCTTTCTCCATCAATTAGGAATCTGATGCCGTCACTAAACACATTCCTTAAATTGTAGCCATTTGTTGAGTGTTTTTTTTGGTGTCTAATCCGTATATATATTACCATTGCCCTTGCTTTTCTTGACTGTATATCCCTTAAATGTAAACATATACACGTGTGATTTAGTTTTCTAAAGATTTTAATGCCGAGAACCTCGATCAGAGAGTAAAAAAGGCGTAAGGTTCAAAATGGTGTAAAATTAAAATGGGATATACCGGGCTAGGATTCGAGTTACAGGAACAAGGGCCAAACCAACCACCCAAGAATGGAATCGTCGAGCGAAAACACTTGACAAACTCCTAGAAGCAGCTTTTCTTGCCACCAGACCTTTCTCCATCAATTAGGAATCTGATGCCGTCACTAAACACATTCCTTAAATTGTAGCCATTTGTTGAGTGTTTTTTTTGTGTCTAATCCGCATATACATCACCATTGCCCTTGATTTTCTTGACTGTATATCTTTTAAATGTCAACATATACACATGGGATTTAGTTTACGAAGATTTTTCAATGCCGAGAACCTCGATCAGAGAGTAAAAAAGGCGTAAGGTTCACAATGGTGTAAAATTAAAATGGGATATACCGGGCTAGGAGTCGAGTTACAGTAACAAGGGCCAAACCAACCACCAAAGAATGGAATCGTCGAGCGAAAACACTTGACAACCTCCTAGAAGCAGCTTTTCTTGCCACCAGACCTTTCTCCATCAATTAGGAATCTGATGCCGTCACTAAACACATTCCTTAAATTGTAGCCATTTGTTGAGTGTTTTTTTTTGGTGTCTAATCCGCATATATATCACCATTGCCCTTGATTTTCTTGACTGTATATCTCTTAAATGTCAACATATACACGTGTGATTTAGTTTTCTGAAGATTTTAATGCTGAGAACCTCGATCAGAGAGTACAAAAGGCGTAAGGTTCACAATGGTGTAAAATTAAAATGGGATATACCGGGCTGGGAATCGAGTTGCAGGAACAAGGGCCAAACCAACCACCTAAGAATGGAATCGTCGAGCGAAAACACTTGACAACCTCCTAGAAGCAGCTTTTCTTGCCACCAGACCTTTCTCCATCAATTAGGAATCTGATGCCGTCACTAAACACATTCCTTAAATTGTAGCCATTTGTTGAGTGTTTTTTTTGGTGTCTAATCCGTATATATATTACCATTGCCCTTGCTTTTCTTGACTGTATATCCCTTAAATGTAAACATATACACGTGTGATTTAGTTTTCTAAAGATTTTAATGCCGAGAACCTCGATCAGAGAGTAAAAAAGGCGTAAGGTTCAAAATGGTGTAAAATTAAAATGGGATATACCGGGCTAGGATTCGAGTTACAGGAACAAGGGCCAAACCAACCACCCAAGAATGGAATCGTCGAGCGAAAACACTTGACAAACTCCTAGAAGCAGCTTTTCTTGCCACCAGACCTTTCTCCATCAATTAGGAATCTGATGCCGTCACTAAACACATTCCTTAAATTGTAGCCATTTGTTGAGTGTTTTTTTTTGTGTCTAATCCGCATATACATCACCATTGCCCTTGATTTTCTTGACTGTATATCTTTTAAATGTCAACATATACACATGGGATTTAGTTTACGAAGATTTTTCAATGCCGAGAACCTCGATCAGAGAGTAAAAAAGGCGTAAGGTTCACAATGGTGTAAAATTAAAATGGGATATACCGGGCTAGGAGTCGAGTTACAGTAACAAGGGCCAAACCAACCACCAAAGAATGGAATCGTCGAGCGAAAACACTTGACAACCTCCTAGAAGCAGCTTTTCTTGCCACCAGACCTTTCTCCATCAATTAGGAATCTGATGCCGTCACTAAACACATTCCTTAAATTGTAGCCATTTGTTGAGTGTTTTTTTTTGGTGTCTAATCCGCATATATATCACCATTGCCCTTGATTTTCTTGACTGTATATCTCTTAAATGTCAACATATACACGTGTGATTTAGTTTTCTGAAGATTTTAATGCTGAGAACCTCGATCAGAGAGTACAAAAGGCGTAAGGTTCACAATGGTGTAAAATTAAAATCGGATATACCGGGCTAGGATTCGAGTTACAGGATCAAGGGCCAAACCAACCACCCAAGAATGGAATCGTAGAGCGAAAACACTTGACAACCTCCTAGAAGCAGCTTTTCCTGTCCCCAGACCTTTCTCCATCAATTAGGAATCTGATGCCGTCACTAAACACATTCCTTAAATTGTAGCCATTTGTTGAGTGTATTTTTTTTGGTGTCTAATCCACATATATATCACCATTGCCCTTGATTTTCTTGACTTTATATCTCTTAAATGTCAACATATACACGTGTGATTTAGTTTACAAAGAATTTTCAATGCCGTGAACCTCGATCAGAGAGTAAAATAGGCGTAAGGTTCACAATGGTGTAAAATTAAAATGGGATATACCGGGCTGGAAGTCGAGTTACAGGAACAAGGGCCAAACCAACCACCCAAGAATGGAATCGTCGAGCGAAAACACTTGACAACCTCCTAGAATCAGCTTTTCTTGCCACCAGACCTTTCTCCATCAATTAGGAATCTGATGCCGTCACTAAACACGTTCCTTAAATTGTAGCCATTTGTTGAGTGTTTTTTTTTTGTGTCTAATCCGCATATACATCACTATTGCCCGTGATTTTCTTGACTGTATATCTTTTAAATGTCAACATATACACATGTGATTTAGTTTACGAAGATTTTTCAATGCCTAGAACCTCGATCAGAGAGTAAAAAAGGCGTAAGGTTCACAATGGTGTAAAATTAAAATGGGATATACCGGGCCAGGAGTCGAGTTACAGGAATAAGGGCCAAACCAACAACCAAAGAATGGAATCGTCGAGCGAAAACACTTGACAACCTCCTAGAATCAGCTTTTCTTGCCACCAGACCTTTCTCCATCAATTAGGAATCTGATGCCGTCACTAAACACATTCCTTAAATTGTTGCTATTTGTTGAGTGTTTTTTTTGGTGTCTAATCCGCATATATATCACCATTGCCCTTGATTTTCTTGACAGTATATCTCTTAAATGTCAACATATACACGTGTGATTTAATTTTCTGAAGATTTTAATGCCGAGAACCTCGATCAGAGAGTAAAAATGGCGTAAGGTTCACAATGGTGTAAAATTAAAATGGGATATACCGGGCTGGGAGTCGAGTTACAGGAACAAGGGCCAAACCAACCACCCAAGAAGGGAATCGTCGAGCGAAAACACTTGACAACCTCCAAGAAGCAGCTTTTCTTGCCCCCAGACCTTTCTCCAACAATTAGGAATCTGATGCCGTCACTAAACACATTCCTTAAATTGTAGCCATTTGTTGAGTGTTTTTTTTTGTGTCTAATCCGCATATACATCACCATTGCCCTTGATTTTCTTGACTGTATATCACTTATATGTCAACATATACACTTGTGATTTAGTTTACGAAGATTTTTCAATGCCGAGAACCTCGATCAGAGAGTAAAATAGGCGTAAGGTTCATAATGGTGTAAATTTAAAATGGGAAATACCAGGCTAGGATTCGTGTTACAGGAACACGGGCCAAACCAACCACCCAAGAATGGAATCGTCGAGCGAAAACACTTGACAACCTCCCAGAAGAAGCTTTTCTTGCCTCCAGACCTTTCTCCATCAATTAGGGATCTGATGACGTCACCAAACACATTCCTTAAATTATAACCATTTGTTAAGTGTTTTTTTTTGTGTCTAATCCGCATATATATCACCATTGCCCTTGATTTTCTTGACTGTATAACTCTTAAATGTCAACATATACACGTGTGATTTAGTTTACGAAGATTTTTCAATGCCGTGAACCTCGATAAGAGAGTAAAAAAGGATTAAGGTTCACAATGGTGTAAAATTAAAATGGGATATACCGGGGTAGGATTCGAGTTACACGAACAAGGGCCAAACCAACCACCCAAGAACGGAATCGTCGAGCGAAAACACTTGACAACCTCCTAGAAGTAGCTTTTCTTGCAACCAGACCTTTCTCCATCAATTAAGAATCTGACGCCGTCACTAAACACATTCCTTAAATTGTAGCCATTTGTTGAGTGTTTTCTTTGTCTAATCCGCATATATATCACCATTGCCATTGATTTTCTTGACTGTATATCTCTTAAATGTCAACATATACACGTGTGATTTAGTTTACGAAGATTTTTCAATGCCGAGAACCTCGATCAGAGAGTAAAAAAGGGGTTAAATTCACAATGGTGGAAAATTAAAATGGGATATACCGGGCTAGGATTCGAGTTACAGGAACAAGGGCCAAACTAACCACCCAAGAATGGAATCGCCGAGCGAAAACACTTGACAACCTCCTAGAAGCAGCTTTTCTTGCCCCCAGACCTTTCTCCATCAATTAGGAATCTGATGCCGTCACTAAACACATTCCTTAAATTGTAGCCATTTGTTGAGTGTATTTTTTTTGGTGTCTAATCCGCATATATATCACCATTGCCCTTGATTTTCTTGACTGTATATCTCTTAAATGTCAACATATACACGTGTGATTTAGTTTACGAAGATTTTTCAATGCCGTGAACCTCGATCAAAGAGTAAAATAGGCGTAAGGTTCACAATGGTGTAAAATTAAAATGGAATATACCGGGCTGGAAGTCGAGTTACAGGAACAAGGGCCAAACCAACCACCCAAGAATGGAATCCTCGAGCGAAAACACTTGACAACCTCCTAGAATCAGCTTCTCTTGCCACCAGACCTTTCTCCATCAATTAGGAATCTGATGCCGTCACTAAACACATTCCTTAAATTGTAGCCATTTGTTGAGTGTTTTTTTTTTGTGTCTAATCCGCATATACATCACCATTGCCCTTGACTTTCTTGACTGTATATCTTTTAAATGTCAACATATACACATGTGATTTAGTTTACGAAGATTTTTCAATGCCGAGAACCTCGATCAGAGAGTAAAAAAGGCGTAAGGTTCACAATGGTGTAGAATTAAAATGGGATATACCGGGCTAGGAGTCGAGTTACAGGAACAAGGGCCAAACCAACCACCAAAGAATGGAATCGTCAAGCGATAACACTTGACAACCTCCTAGAATCAGCTTTTGTTGCCACCAGACCTTTCTCCATCAATTAGGAATCTGATGCCGTCACTAAACACATTCCTTAAATTGTAGCTATTTGTTGAGTGTTTTTTTTGGTGTCTAATCCGCATATATATCACCATTGCCCTTGATTTTCTTGACTGTATATCTCTTAAATGTCAACATATACACGTGTGATTTAATTTTCTGAAGATTTTAACGCCGAGAACCTCAATCAGAGAGTAAAAAAGGCGTAAGGTTCACAATGGTTTAAAATTAAAATGGGATATACCGGGCTGGGAGTCGAGTTACAGGAACAAGGGCAAAACCAACCACCCAAGAAGGGAATCGTCGAGCGAAAACACTTGACAACCTCCCAGAAGCAGCTTTTCTTGCCACCAGACCTTTCTCCATCAATTAGGAATCTGATGACGTCACCAAACACATTCCTTAAATTATAACCATTTGTTAAGTGTTTTTTTTATTTTTGTGTCTAATCCGCATATATATTACCATTGCCCTTGATTTTCTTGACTGTATAACTCTTAAATGTCAACATATACACGTGTGATTTAGTTTACGAATATTTTTCACTGCCGAGAACCTCGATAAGAGAGTGAAAAAGGATTAAGGTTCACAATGGTGTAAAATTAAAATGGGATATACCAGGGGTAGGATTCGAGTTACACGAACAAGGGCCAAACCAACCACCCAAGAACGGAATCATCGAGCGAAAACACTTGACAACCTCCTAGAAGTAGCTTTTCTTGCAACCAGACCTTTCCCCATCAATTAAGAATCCGATGCCGTCACTAAACACATTCCTTAAATTGTATCCATTTGTTGAGTGTTTTTTTTGTCTAATCCGCATATATATCACCATTGCCATTGATTTTCTTGACTGTATATCTCTTAAATGTCAACATATACACGTGTGATTTAGTTTACGAAGATTTTTCAATGCCGAGAACCTCGATCAGAGAGTAAAAAAGGCGTAAGGTTCACAATGGTGTAAAATTAAAATGGGATATACCGGGCTAGGATTCGAGTTACAGGAACAAGGGCCAAACCAACAACCCAAGAATGGAATCGTCGAGCGAAAACACTTGACAACCTCCTAGAAGCAGCTTTTCTTGCCACCAGACCTTTCTCCATCAATTAGGAAACTGATGCCGTCACTAAACACATTCCTTAAATTGTAGCCATTTGTTGAGTGTTTCTTTTTTGGTGTCTAATCCGCATATATATCACCATTGCCCTTGATTTTCTTGACTGTATATCTCTTAAATGTTAACATATACACGTGTGATTTAGTTTTCTGAAGATTTTAATGCCAAGAACCTTGATCAGAGAGTAAAAAAGGCGTAAAGTTCACAATGGTGTAAAATTAAAATGGGATATACCTTGCTAGGATTCGAGTTACAGGAACAAGGGCCAAACCAACCACCCAAGAATGGAATCGTCGAGCGAAAACACTTGACAACCTCCTAAAAGCAGCTTTTCTTGCCACCAGACCTTTCTCCATCAATTAGGAATCTGATGCTGTCACTAAATACATTCCTTAAATTGTAGCCATTTGTTGAGTGTATTTTTTTTGGTGTCTAATCCGCATATATATATCACAATTGCCCTTGATTTTCTTGACTGTATATCTCTTAAATGTCAACATATACACGTGTGATTTAGTTTACGAAGATTTTTCAATGCCGTGAACCTCGATCAGAGAGTAAAATAGGCGTAAAGTTCACAATGGTGTAAAACTAAAATGGGATATACCGGGCTGGGAGTCGAGTTACAGGAACAAGGGCCAAACCAACCACCCAAGAATGGAATCGTCGAGCGAAAACACTTGACAACCTCCTAGAAGCAGCTTTTCTTGCCACCAGACCTTTCTCCATCAATTAGGAATCTGATGCCGTCCCTAAACACATTCGTTAAATTGTATCCATTTGTTGTGTGTTTTTTTTTTGTGTCTAATCCGCATATACATCACCATTGCCCTTGATTTTCTTGACTGTATATCTTTTAAATGTCAACATATACACATGTGATTTAGTTTACGAAGATTTTTCAATGCCGTGAACCTCGATCAGAGAGTAAAATAGGCGTAAAGTTCACAATGGTGTAAAATTAAAATGGGATATAACGGGCTGGGAGTCGAGTTACAGGAACAAGGGCCAAACCAACCACCCAAGAATGGAATCGTCGAGCGAAAACACTTGACAACCTCCTAGAAGCAGCTTTTCTTGCCACCAGACCTTTCTCCATCAATTAGGAATCTGATGCCGTCACTAAACACATTCGTTAAATTGTATCCATTTGTTGTGTGTTTTTTTTTTGTGTCTAATCCGCATATACATCACCATTGCCCTTGATTTTCTTGACTGTGTATCTTTTAAATGTCAACATATACACATGTGATTTAGTTTACGAAGATTTTTCAATGCCGAGAACCTCGATCAGAGAGTAAAAAAGGTTTAAGGTTCACAATGGTGTAAAATTAAAATGGGATATACCGGGCTAGGATTCGAGTTACAGGAACAAGGGCCAAACCAACCACCCAAGAATGGAATCGTCGAGCGAAAACACTTGACAACCTCCTAGAAGCAGCTTTTCTTGCCACCAGACCTTTCTCCATCAATTAGGAATCTGATGCCGTCACTAAACACATTCCTTAAATTGTAGCCATTTGTTGAGTGTATTTTTTTTTTGTGTCTAATCCGCATATATATCACCATTTCCCTTGATTTTCTTGACTGTATATCTCTTAAATGTCAACATATACACGTGTGATTTAGTTTACGTAGATTTTTCAATGCCGAGAACCTCGATCAGAGAGTAAAGTAGGCGTAAGGTTCACAATGGTGTAAAATTAAAATGGGATATATCGGGCTGGGAGTCGAGTTACAGGAACAAGGGCCAAACCAACCACCCAAGAATGGAATCGTCGAGCGAAAACACTTGACAACCTCCTAGAAGCAGCTTTTCTTGCCACCAGACCTTTCTCCATCAATTAGGAATCTGATGCCGTCACTAAACACATTCCTTAAATTGTAGCCATTTGTTGAGTGTTTTTTTTTTGGTGTCTAATCCGCAAATACATCACCATTGCCCTTGATTTTCTTGATTGTATATCTCTTAAATGTCAACATATACACGTGTGATTTAGTTTACGAAGATTTCTCATTGCCGAGAACCTCGATCAGAGAGTAAAATAGGCGTAAGGTTCACAATGGTGTAAAATTAAATTGGCATATACCGGGCTAGGATTCGAGTTACAGGAACAAGGGCCAAACCAACCACCCAAGAATGGAATCGTCGAGCGAAAACACTTGACAACCTCCTAGAAGCAACTTTTCTTGCCACCAGACCTTTCTCCATCAATTACGAATCTGATGCCGTCACTAAACACATTCCTTAAATTTTAGCCATTTGTTGAGTGTATTTTTTTTTGTGTCTAATCCGCATATATATCACCATTGCCCTTGATTTTCTTGACTGTATATCTCTTAAATGTCAACATATACACGTGTGATTTAGTTTACGTAGATTTTTCAATGCCGAGAACCTCGATCAGAGAGTAAAGTAGGCGTAAGGTTCACAATGGTGTAAAATTAAAATGGGATATTCCGGGCTGGGAGTCGAGTTACAGGAACAAGGGCCAAACCAACCACCCAAGAATGGAATCGTCGAGCGAAAACACTTGACAACCTCCTAGAAGCAGCTTTTCTTGCCACCAGACCTTTCTCCATCAATTAGGAATCTGATGCCGTCACTAAACACATTCCTTAAACTGTAGCCATTTGTTGAGTGTTTTTTTTTTGTGTCTAATCCGCATATACATCACCATTGCCCTTGATTTTCTTGACTGTATATCTCTTAAATGTCAACATATACACGTGTGATTTAGTTTACGAAGATTTTTCAATGCCGAGAACCTCGATCAGAGAGTAAAATAGGCGTAAGGTTCACAATGGTGTAAAATTAAAATGGGATATACCGGGCTAGGATTCGAGTTACAGGAACAAGGGCCAAACCAAACACCCAAGAATGGAATCGTCGAGCGAAAACTCTTGACAACCTCCTAGAAGCAGCTTTTTCTTGCCACCAGACCTTTCTCCATCAATTAGGAATCTGATGACGTCACCAAACACATTCCTTAAATTGTAGCCATTTGTTGAGTTTTTTTTTGTGTCTAATCCGCATATATATCACCATTGCCATTGATTTTCTTGACTGTATATCTCTTAAATGTCAACATATGCACGTGTGATTTAGTTTACGAAGATTTTTCAATGCCGAGAACCTCGATCAGAGAGTAAAAAAGGCATAAGGTTAACAATGGTGTAAAATTAAAATGGGATATACTGGGATTGGATTCGAGTTACAGGAACAAGGGCAAAACCAGCCACCCAAGAATGGAATCGTTGAGCGAAAACACTTGACAACATCCTAAAAGCAGCTTTTCTTGCCACCAGACCTTTCTCCATCAATTAGGAATCTGATGCCGTCACTAAACACATTCCTTAAATTGTAGCCAATTGTTGAGTGTTTTTTTTTTGGTGTCTAATCCGCATATATATCACCATTGCCCTTGATTTTCTTGACTGTATATCTCTTAAATGTCAACATATACACGTGTGATTTAGTTTTCTGAAGATTTTAATGCCGAGAACCTCGATCAGAGAGTAAAAAAGGCGTAAGGTTCACAATGGTGTAAAATTAAAATGGGATATAACGGGCTAGGATTCGAGTTACAGGAACAAGGGCCAAACCAACCACCCAAGAATGGAATCGTCGAGCGAAAACACTTGACAACCTCCTAGAAGCAGCTTTTCTTGCCACCAGACCTTTCTCCATAAATTAGGAATCTGATGCCGTCACTAAACACATTCCTTAAATTGTAGCCATTTGTTGATTGCTTTTTTTGGTGTGTAATCCGCATATATATCACCATTGCCCTAGATTTTCTTGACTGTATATATCTCTTAAATGTCAACATATACACGTGTGATTTAGTTTTCTAAAGATTTTATTTCCGAGAACCTCGATCAGAGAGTAAAAAAGACGTAAGGTTCACAATGGTGTAAAATTAAAATGGGATATACCGGGCTAGGATTCAAGTTACAGGAACAAGGGCCAAACCAACCACCCAAGAATGGAATCGTCGAGCGAAAACACTTGACAACCTCCTAGAAGCAGCTTTTCTTGCCACCAGACCTTTCTCCATCAATTAGGAATCTGATGCCGTCACTAAACACATTCCTTAAATTGTAGCCATTTGTTGAGTGTATTTTTTTTTGTCTAATCCGCATATATATCACCATTGCCCTTGATTTTCTTGACTGTATATCTCTTAAATGTCAACATATACACGTGTGATTTAGTTTACGAAGATTTTTCAATGCTGAGAACCTCGATCAGAGAGTAAAGTAGGCGTAAGGTTCACAATGATGTAAAATTAAAATGGGATATTCCGGGCTGGGAGTCGAGTTACAGGAACAAGGGCCAAAGCAACCACCCAAGAATGGAATCGTCGAGCGAAAACACTTGACACCCTCCTAGAAGCAGCTTTTCTTGCCACCAGACCTTTCTCCATCAATTAGGAATCTGATGCCGTCACTAAACACATTCCTTAAATTGTAGCCATTTGTTGAATGTTTTTTTTTTGGTGTCTAATCCGCATATATACATCACCATTGCCCTTGATTTTCTTGACTGTATATCTCTTAAATGTCAACATATACACGTGTGATTTAGTTTACGAAGATTTTTCAATGCCGAGAACCTCGATCAGAGAGTAAAATAGGTGTAAGGTTCACAATGGTGTAAAATTAAAATGGGATATACCGGGCTAGGATTCGAGTTACAGGAACAAGGGCCAAACCAAACACCCAAGAATGGAATCGTCAAGCGAAAACACTTGACAACATCCTAGAAGCAGCTTTTCTTGCCACCAGACCTTTCTCCATCAACTAGGAATCTGATGACGTCACCAAACACATTCCTTAAATTGTAGCCAATTGTTGAGTGTTTTTTTTTTGTCTAATCCGCATATATATCACCATTGCCATTGATTTTCTTGACTGTATATCTCTTAAATGTCAACATATACACGTGTGATTTAGTTTACGAAGATTTTTCAATGCCTAGAACCTCGATCAGAGAGTAAAAAAGGCGTAAGGTTCACAATGGTGTAAAATTAAAATGGGATATACTGGGATTGGATTCGAGTTACAGGAACAAGGGCTAAACCAACCACCCAAGGATGGAATCGTCGAGCGAAAACACTTGACAACCTCCTAGAAGCAGCTTTTCTTGCCACCAGACCTTTCTCCATCAATTAGGATTCTGATGCCGTCACTAAACACGTTCCTTAAATTGTAGTCATTTGTTGAGTTTTTTTTTGTCTAATCCGCATATATATCACCATTGCCCTTGATTTTCTTGACTGTATATCTCTTAAATGTCAGCATATACACGTGTGATTTAGTTTACGAAGATTTTTCAATACCGAGAACCTCGATCAGAGAGTAAAAAAGGCATAAGGTTCACAATGGTGTAAAATTAAAATGGGATATACCGGGCTAGGATTCGAGTTACAGGAACAAGGGCTAAACCAACCACCCAAGAATGGAATCGTCGAGCGAAAACACTTGACAACCTCCTAGAAGCAGCTTTTCTTGCCACCAGACCCTTCTCCATCAATTAGGAATTTGATGCCTTCATTAAACACATTCCTTAAATTGTAGCCATTTGTTGAGTGTTTTTTTTTATGTCTAATCCGCATATACATCACCATTACCCTTGGTTTTCTTGACTTTATATCTCTTAAATGTCAACAAATACACATGTGATTTACTTTAGGAAGATTTTTCAATGCCGAGAACCTCAATCAGAGAGTAAAAAAGGCGTAAGGTTCACAATTGTGTAAAATTAAAATGGGATATACCGGGCTAGGAGTCGAGTTACAGGAACAAGAGCCAAACCAACCACCAAAGAATGGAATCGTCGAGCGAAAACACTTGACAACCTCCTAGAAGCAGCTTTTCTTGCCAAAAGACCTTTATCCATCAATTAGGAATCTGATGCCGTCACTAAACACAATCCTTAAATTGTAGCCATTTGTTGAGTGTTTTTTTTGGTGTCTAATCCGCATATATATCACCATTGCCCTTGATTTTCTTGACTGTATATCTCTTAAATATCAACATATACACGTGTGATTTAGTTTACGAAGATTTTTCAATGCCGAGAACCTCGATCAGAGAGTAAAGTAGGCGTAAGGTTCACAATGGTGTAAAATTAAAATGGGATATTCCGGGCTGGGAGTCGAGTTACAGGAACAAGGGCCAAACCAACCACCCAAGAATGGAATCGTCGAGCGAAAACACTTGACAACCTCCTAGAAGCAGCTTTTCTTGCCACCAGACCTTTCTCCATCAATTAGGAATCTGATGCCGTCACTAAACACATTCCTTAAATTGTAGCCATTTGTTGAGTGTTTTTTTTTGTTGTCTAATCCGCATATACATCACCATTGCCCTTGATTTTCTTGACTGTATATCTCTTAAATGTCAACATATACACGTGTGATTTAGTTTACGAAGATTTTTCAATGCCGAGAACCTCGATCAGTGAGTAAAATAGGCGTAAGGTTCACAATGGTGTAAAATTAAAATGGGATATACCTGGCTAGGATTCGAGTTACAGGAACAAGGGCCAAACCAAACACCCAAGAATGGAATCGTCGAGCGAAAACACTTGACAACCTCCTAGAAGCAGCTTTTCTTGCGACCAGACCTTTCTCCATCAATTAGGAATCTGATGACGTCACCAAACACATTCCTTAAATTGTAACCATTTGTTGAGTGTTTTTTTTTTTGTGTCTAATCCGCATATATATCACCGTTGCCATTGATTTTCTTGACTGTATATCTCTTAAATGTCAACATATACACGTGTGATTTAATTTACGAAGATTTTTCAATGCCGAGAACCTCGATCAGAGAGTAAAAAAGGCGTAAGGTTCACAATGGTGTAAAATTAAAATGGGATATACTGGGATTGGATTCGAGTTACAGGAACAAGGGCCAAACCAACCATCCAAGAATGGAATCGTCGAGCGAAAACACTTGACAACCTCCTAGAAGCAGCTTTTCTTGCCACCAGACCTTTCTCCATCAATTAGGATTCTGATGCCGTCACTAAACACGTTCCTTAAATTGTAGCCATTTGTTGAGTTTTTTTTTTTTGCGTCTAATCCGCATATATATCACCATTGCCCTTGATTTTCTTGACTGTATATCTCTTAAATGTCAGCATATACACGTGTGATTTAGTTTACGAAGATTTTTCAATGCCGAGAACCTCGATCAGAGAGTAAAAAAGGCATAAGGTTCACAATGGTGTAAAATTAAAATGGAATATACCGGGCTAGGATTCGAGTTACAGGAACAAGGGCTAAACCAACCACCCAAGAATGGAATCGTCGAGCGAAAACACTTAACAACCTCCTAGAAGCAGCTTTTCTTGCCACCAGACCCTTCTCCATCAATTAGGAATCTGACGCCTTCACTAAACACATTCCTTAAATTGTAGCCATTTGTTGAGTGTTTTTTTTATGTCTAATCCGCATATACATCACCATTGCCCTTGATTTTCTTGACTGTATATCTCTTAAATGTCAACAAATACACATGTGATTTGGTTTACGAAGATTTTTCAATGCCGAGAACCTCGACCAGAGAGTAAAAAGGCGTAAGGTTCACAATGGTGTAAAATTAAAATGGGATATACCGGGCTAGGAGTCGAGTTACAGGAACAAGGGCCAAACCAACCACCTAAGAATGGAATCGTCGAGCGAAAACACATGACAACCTCCTAGAAGCTGCTTTTCTTGCCACCAGACCTTTATCCATCAATTAGGAATCTGATGCCGTCACTACACACATTCCTTAAATTGTAGCCATTTGTTGGGTGTTTTTTTGGTGACTAATCCGCATATATATCACCATTGCCCTTGATTTTCTTGACTGTATATCTCTTAAATGTCAACATATATACGTGTGATTTAGTTTTTTGAAGATTTTAATGCCGAGAACCTCGATCAGTGAGTAAAAAAGGCGTAAGTTTCACAATGGTGTAAAATTAAAATGGGATATACCGGGTTAAGATTCGAGTTACAGGAACAAGTTCCAAACCAACCACCCAAGAATGGAATCGTCGAGCGAAAACACTTGACAACCTACTAGAAGCGGCTTTTCTTGCCAGCAGACCTTTCTCCGTCAATTAGGAATCTGATGCCCTCACTAAACACATTCCTTAAATTGTAGCCATTTGTTGAGTGTTTTTTTTTTTGGTGTCTAATCCGTATATATATCACCATTGCCCTTGATTTTCTTGACTGTATATCTCTTAAATGTCAACATATACATGTGTGATTTAGTTTACGAAGATTTTTCAATGCCGAGAAACTCGATTAGAGAGTAAAAAAGGCGTAAGGTTCACAATGGTGTAAAATTAAAATGGGATATACCGGGCTAGGAGTCGAGTTACAGGAACAAGGGCCAAACCATCCACCAAAGAATGGAATCGTCGAGCGAAAACGCTTGACAACCTCCTAGAAGCAGCTTTTCTTGCAACCAGACCTTTCTCCGTCAATTAGGAATCTGATGCCGTCACTAAACACATTCCTTAAATTGTAGCCATTTGTTGAGTGTTTTTTTTTTTGTGTCTAATCCGCATATACATCACCATTGCCCTTGATTTTCTTGACTGTATATCTCTTAAATGTCAACATATACACATGTGATTTAGTTTACGAAGATTTTTCAATGCCGAAAACCTCGATCAGAGAGTAAAAAAGGCGTAAGGTTCACAATGGTGTAAAATTAAAATGGCATATACCGGGCTAGGAGTCGAGTTACAGGAACAAGGGCCAAACCAACCACCAAAGAATGGAATCGTCGAGCGAAAACACTTGACAACCTATTAGAAGCAGCTTTTCTTGCCACCAGACCTTTCTCCATCAATTAGGAATCTGATGCCGTCACTAAACACATTCCTTAAATTGTAGCCATTTGTTGAGTGTTTTTTTGGTGCCTAATCCGCATATATATCACCATTGCCCTTGATTTTCTTGACTGTATATCTCTTAAATGTCAACATAGACACGTGTGATTTAGTTTTCTGAAGATTTTAATGCCGAGAACCTCGATTAGAGAATAAAAAAGGCGTAAGGTTCACAATGGTGTAAAATTAAATTTGGATATACCGGGCTAGGATTCGAGTTACAGGAACAAGGGCCAAACCAACCACCCAAGAATGGAATTGTCGAGCGAAAACACTTGACAACCTCCTAGAAGCAGCTTTTCTTGCCACCAGACCTTTCTCCATCAATTAGGAATCTGATGCCGTCACTAAACACAATCCTTAAATTGTAGCCATTTGTTGAGTGTATTTTTTTTGGTGTCTAATCCGCATATATATCACCATTGCCCTTGATTTTCTTGACTGTATATCTCTTAAATGTCAACATATACACGTGTGATTTAGTTTACGAAGATTTTTCAATGCCGAGAACCTCGATCAGAGAGTAAAATAGGCGTAAGGTTCACAATGGTGTAAAATTAAAATGGGATATATCGGGCTGGGAGTCGAGTTACAGGAACAAGGACCAAACCAACCACCCAAGAATGGAATCGTCGACCGAAAACACCTGACAACCTCCTAGAAGCAGCTTTTCATGCCACCAGACCTTTCTCCATCAATTAGGAATCTGATGACGTCACCAAACACATTCCTTAAATTGTAACCATTTGTTGAGTGTTTTTTTTTTGTGTCTAATCCGCATATATATCACCGTTGCCATTGATTTTCTTGACTGTATATCTCTTAAATGTCAACATATACACGTGTGATTTAATTTACGAAGATTTTTCAATGCCGAGAACCTCGATCAGAGAGTAAAAAAGGCGTAAGGTTCACAATGGTGTAAAATTAAAATGGGATATACTGGGATTGGATTCGAGTTACAGGAACAAGGGCCAAACCAACCATCCAAGAATGGAATCGTCGAGCGAAAACACTTGACAACCTCCTAGAAGCAGCTTTTCTTGCCACCAGACCTTTCTCCATCAATTAGGATTCTGATGCCGTCACTAAACACGTTCCTTAAATTGTAGCCATTTGTTGAGTTTTTTTTTTTTTTTTTTTGCGTCTAATCCGCATATATATCACCATTGCCCTTGATTTTCTTGACTGTATATCTCTTAAATGTCAGCATATACACGTGTGATTTAGTTTACGAAGATTTTTCAATGCCGAGAACCTCGATCAGAGAGTAAAAAAGGCATAAGGTTCACAATGGTGTAAAATTAAAATGGAATATACCGGGCTAGGATTCGAGTTACAGGAACAAGGGCTAAACCAACCACCTAAGAATGGAATCGTCGAGCGAAAACACTTGACCACCTCCTAGAAGCATCTATTCTTGCCACCAGACCCTTCTCCATCAATTAGGAATCTGACGCCTTCACTAAACACATTCCTTAAATTGTAGCCATTTGTTGAGTGTTTTTTTTATGTCTAATCCGCATATACATCACCATTGCCCTTGATTTTCTTGACTGTATATCTCTTAAATGTCAACAAATACACATGTGATTTGGTTTACGAAGATTTTTCAATGCCGAGAACCTCGACCAGAGAGTAAAATGGCGTAAGGTTCACAATGGTGTAAAATTAAAATGGGATATACCGGGCTAGGAGTCGAGTTACAGGAACAAGGGCCAAACCAACCACCTAAGAATGGAATCGTCGAGCGAAAACACATGACAACCTCCTGGAAGCTGCTTTTCTTGCCACCAGACCTTTATCCATCAATTAGGAATCTGATGCCGTCACTACACACATTCCCTAAATTGTAGCTATTTGTTGGGTGTTTTTTTGGTGTCTAATCCGCATATATATCACCATTGCCCTTGATTTTCTTGACTGTATATCTCTTAAATGTCAACATATATACGTGTGATTTAGTTTTTTGAAGATTTTAATGCCGAGAACCTCGATCAGTGAGTAAAAAAGGCGTAAGTTTCACAATGGTGTAAAATTAAAATGGGATATACCGGCTTAGGATTCGAGTTACAGGAACAAGTTCCAAACCAACCACCCAAGAATGGAATCGTCGAGCGAAAACACTTGACAACCTACTAGAAGCGGCTTTTCTTGCCAGCAGACCTTTCTCCATCAATTAGGAATCTGATGCCCTCACTAAACACATTCCTTAAATTGTAGCCATTTGTTGAGTGTTTTTTTTTGGTGTCTAATCCGTATATATATCACCATTGCCCTTGATTTTCTTGACTGTATATCTCTTAAATGTCAACATATACATGTGTGATTTAGTTTACGAAGATTTTTCAATGCCGAGAAACTCGATTAGAGAGTAAAAAAGGCGTAAGGTTCACAATGGTGTAAAATTAAAATGGGATATACCGGGTAGGAGTCGAGTTACAGGAACAAGGGCCAAACCATCCACCAAAGAATGGAATCGTCGAGCGAAAACGCTTGACAACCTCCTAGAAGCAGCTTTTCTTGCAACCAGACCTTTCTCCGTCAATTAGGAATCTGATGCCGTCACTAAACACATTCCTTAAATTGTAGCCATTTGTTGAGTGTTTTTTTTTTGTGTCTAATCCGCATATACATCACCATTGCCCTTGATTTTCTTGACTGCATATCTCTTAAATGTCAACATATACACATGTGATTTAGTTTACGAAGATTTTTCAATGCCGAAAACCTCGATCAGAGAGTAAAAAAGGCGTAAGGTTCACAATGGTGTAAAATTAAAATGGCATATACCGGGCTAGGAGTCGAGTTACAGGAACAAGGGCCAAACCAACCACCAAAGAATGGAATCGTCGAGCGAAAACACTTGACAACCTATTAGAAGCAGCTTTTCTTGCCACCAGACTTTTCTCCATCAATTAGGAATCTGATGCCGTCACTAAACACATTCCTTAAATTGTAGCCATTTGTTGAGTGTTTTTTTGGTGCCTAATCCGCATATATATCACCATTGCCCTTGATTTTCTTGACTGTATATCTCTTAAATGTCAACATAGACACGTGTGATTTAGTTTTCTGAAGATTTTAATGCCGAGAACCTCGATCAGAGAGTAAAAAAGGCGTAAGGTTCACAATGGTGTAAAATTAAATTTGGATATACCGGGCTAGGATTCGAGTTACAGGAACAAGGGCTAAACCAACCACCCAAGAATGGAATCGTCGAGCGAAAACACTTGACAACCTCCTAGAAGCAGCTTTTCTTGCCACCAGACCTTTCTCCATCAATTAGGAATCTGATGCCGTCACTAAACACGTTCCTTAAATTGTAGCCATTTGTCGAGTGTTTTTTTTTTTTTTTTGTGTCTAATCCGCATATATATCACCATTGCCCTTGATTTTCTTGACTGTGTATCTCTTAAATGTCAGCATATACACGTGTGATTTAGTTTACGAAGATTTTTCAATGCCGAGAACCTCGATCAGAGAGTAAAAAAGGCGTGCGGTTCACAATGGTGTAAAATTAAAATGGGATATACCGGGCTAGGTTTCGATTTACAGGAACAAGGGCCAAACCAACCACCCAAGAATGGAATCGTCGAGCGTAAACACTTGACAACCCCCTAGAAGCAGCTTTTCTTGCCACCAGACCCTTCTCCATCAATTAGGAATCTGATTCCTTCAGTAAACACATTCCTTAAATTGTAGCCATTTGTTGAGTGTTATTTTTTACGTCTAATATGCATATACATCACCATTGCCCTTGATTTTCTTGACTGTATATCTCTTAAATGTCAACAAATACACATGTGATTTAGTTTACGAAGATTTTTCAATGACGAGAACCTCGATCAGAGAGTAAAAAAGGCGTAAGGTTCACAATGGTGTAAAATTAAAATGGGATATACCGGGCTAGGAGTCGAGTTACAGGAACAAGGGCCAAACCAACCACCAAAGAATGGAATCGTCGAGCGAAAACACTTGACAACCTCTTAGAAGCAGCTTTTCTTGCCACCAGACCTTTCTCCATCAATTAGGAATCTGATGCCGTCACTAAACACATTCCTTAAATTGTAGCCATTTGTTGAGTGTTTTTTTTGTGCCTAATCCGCATATATATCACCATTGCCCTTGATTTTCTTGACTGTATATCTCTTAAATGTCAACATATACACGTGTGATTTAGTTTTCTGAAGATTTTAATGCCGAGAACCTCGATCAGAGAGTAAAAAAGGCGTAAGGTTCACAATGGTGTAAATTTAAATTGGGATATACCGGGCTAGGATTTGAGTTCCAGGAACATGGGCCAAACCACCCACCCAAGAATGGATTCGTCGAGCGAAAACACTTGACAACCTCCTAGAAGCAGCTTTTCTTGCCACCAGACCTTTCTCCATTAATTAGGAATCTGATGCCGTCACTAAACACATTCCTTAAATTGTAGCCATTTGTTGAGTGTACTTTTTTTGGTGTCTAATCCGCATATATATCACCATTGCCCTTGATTTTCTTGACTATATATCTCTTAAATGTCAACATATACACGTGTGATTTAGTTTACGAAGATTTTTCCATGCCGAGAACCTCAATCAGAGAGTAAAATAGGCGTAAGGTTCACAATGGTATAAAATTAAAATGGGATATACCGGGCTGGGAGTCGAGTTACAGGAACAAGGGCCAAACCAACCACCCAAGAATGGAATCGTCAAGCGAAAACACTTGACAACCTCCTAGTAGCAGCTTTTCATGCCACCAGACCTTTCTCCATCAATTAGGAATCTGATGCCATCACTAAACACATTCCTTAAATTGTAACCATTTGTTGAGTGTTTTTTTTTTGGTGTCTAATCCGAATATACATCACCATTGCCCTTGATTTTCTTGACTGTATATCTCTTAAATGTCAACATATACACGTGTGATTTAGTTTATGAAGATTTTTCAATGCCGAGAACCTCGATCAGAGAGTAAAATTGGCGTAAGGTTCACAATGGTGTAAAATTAAAATGGGATAAACTGGGCTAGGATTCGAGTTACAGGAACAAGGGCCAAACCAAACACCCAAGAATGGAATCGGCAAGCGAAAACACTTGACAACCTCCTAGAAGCAGCTTTTCTTGCCACCAGACCTTTCTCCATCAATTAGGAATCTAATGACGTCACCAACCACATTCCTTAAATTGTAGCCATTTGTTGAGGTTTTTTTTTTTTTTTTTTTTGTGTCTAATCCGCATATATATCACCATTGCCCTTGATTTTCTTGACTGTATATCTCTTAAATGTCAACATATACACGTGTGATTTAGTTTACGAAGATTTTTCAATGCTGAGAACCTCGATCAGAGAGTAAAAAAGGCGTAAGGTTCACAATGGTGTAAAATTAAAATGGGATATACCGGGCTTGGATTCAAGTTACAGGAACAAGGGCCAAACCAACCACCCAGGAATGGAATCGTCGAGCGAAAACACTCGACAACCTCCTAGAAGCAGTTTTTCTTGCCACCAGACCTTTCTCCATCAATTAGGAATCTGATGCCGTCACTAAACACGTTACTTAAATTGTAGCCATTTGTTGAGTGTTTATTTTTTTGTGTCTAATCCGCATATATATCACCATTTCCCTTGATTTTCTTGACTGTATATCTCTTAAATGTCAGCATATACATGTGTGATTTAGTTTACGAAGATTTTTCAATGCCGAGAACCTCGATCAGAGAGTAAAAAAGGCGTAAGGTTCACAATGGTGTAAAATTAAAATGGGATATACCGGGCTAGGATTCGAGTTACAGGAACAAGGGCCAAACCAACCACCCAGGAATGGAATCGTCAAGTGAAAACACTTGACAACCTCCTAGAAGCAGCTTTTCTTGCCACCAGACCCTACTCCATCAATTAGGAATCTGATGCCTTCACTAAACACATTCCTTAAATTGTAGCCATTTGTTGAGTGTTATTTTTTATGTCTAATCCGCATATACATCACCATTGCCCTTGATTTTCTTGACTGTATATCTCTTAAATGTCAACAAATACACATGTGATTTAGTTTACTAAGATTTTTCAATGCCGAGAAACTCGATCAGAGAGTAAAAAAGGCATAAGGTTCACAATGGTGTAAAATTAAAATGGGATATGCCGGGCTAGGAGTCGAGTTACTAGAACAAGAGCCAAACCAACCACCAAAGAATGGAGTCGTTGAGCGAAAACACTTGACAACCTCCTAGAAGCAGCTTTTCTTACCACCAGACCTTTCTCCATCAATTAGGAATCTGATACCATCGCAAAACACATTCCTTAAATTGTAGCCATTTGTTGAGTGTTTTTTTTGGTGTCTAATCCGCATATATATCACCATTGTCCTTGATTTTCTTGACTGTATATCTCTTAACTGTCAACATATATACGTGTTATTTAGTTTTCTGAAGATTTTAATGCCGAGAACCTCGATAAGAGAGTAAAAAAGGCGTAAGGTTCACAATGTTGTAAAATTAAAATGGGATATACCGGGTTAGGATTCGAGTTACAGGAACAGGGGCCAACCAACCACCCAAGAATGGAATCGTCGAGCGAAAACACTTGACAACCTACTAGAAGCAGCTTTTCTTGCCAGCAGACCTTTCTCCATCAATTAGGAATCTGATGCCCTCACTAAAAACATTCCCGAAATTGTAGCCATTTGTTGAGTGTTTTTTTTGTGTGTCTATTCCGCATATATATCACCATTGCCCATGATTTTCTTGGCTGTATATCTGTTAAATGTCAACATATACACGTGTGATTTAGTTTACGAAGATTTTTCAATGCCGAGAACCTCGATCAGAGAGTAAAAAAGGCGTAAGGTTCACAACGGTGTAAAATTAAAATGGGATATACCGGGCTTGGATTCGAGTTACAGGAACAAGGGCCAAACCAACCACCCAAGAATGGAATCGTCGAGCGAAAATACTTGACAACCTCCTAGAAGCAGCTTTTCTTGCCACCAGCCCTTTCTCCATCAATTAGGAATCTGATGCCGTTACTAAACACGTTCCTTAAATTGTAGCCATTTGTTGAGTGTTTTTTTTTGTGTCTAATCCGCATATATATCACCATTGCCCTTGATTTTCTTGACTGTATATCTCTTAAATGTCAGCATATACACGTGTGATTTAGTTTACGAAGATTTTTCAATGCCGAGAACCTCGATCAGAGAGTAAAAAAGGCGTAAGGTTCACAATGGTGTAAAATTAAAATGGGATATACCGGGCTAGGATTCGAGTTACAGGAACAAGGGCCAAACCAACCACCGAAGAATGGAATCTTCGAGCGAAAATACTTGACAACCTCCTAGAAGCAGCTTTTCTTGCCACCAGACCTTTCTCCATCAATTAGGAATCTGATGACGTCACCAAACACATTCCTTAAATTGTAACCATTTGTTGAGTGTTTTTTTTGGTGTCTAATCCGCATATATATCACCTTTGCCCTTGATTTTCTTGACCATATATCTCTTAAATGTCAACATATATACGTGTGATTTAGTTTTCTGAAGATTTTAATGCCGAGAACCTCGATCAGAGAGTAAAAAAGGAGTAAGGTTCACAATGGTGTAAAATTAAAATGGGATATACCGGGTTAGGATTCGAGTTACAGGAACAAGGGCCAAACCAACCACCCAAGAATGGAATCGTCGAGCGAAAACACTTGACAACCTACGAGAAGAAGCTTTTTTTGCCAGCAGACCTTTCTCCATCAATTAGGAATCTGATGCCCTCACTAAACAAATTCCTTAAATTATAGCCATTTGTTGAGTGTTTTGTTTTAAATGTCAACATATTCCTTAAATTGTAGCCATTTGTTGTTTGTTTTTTTTTTTGGTGTCTAATCCGCATATATATCACCATTTCCCTTAATTTTCTTGACTGTACATCTCTTAAATGTCAACATATACACGTGTGATTTAGTTTACGAAGATTTTTCAATGCCGAGAACCTCGATCAGAGAGTAAAAAATGCGTAAGGTTCACAATGGTGTAAAATTAAAATGGGATATACATGGCTAGGATTCGAGTTACAGGAACAAGGGCCAAACCAACCACCCAAGAATGGAATCGTCGAGCGAAAACACTTGATAACCTCCAAGAAGCAGCTTTTCTTGCCACCAGACCTTTCTCCATCAATTAGGAATCTGATGCCGTCACTAAACACATTCCTTAAATTGTATCCATTTGTTGAGTGTTTTTTTTTTGTGTCTAATCCGAATATATATCACCATTTCCCTAGATTTTCTTGACCGTATATCTCTTAAATGTCAACTTATACACGTGTGATTTAGTATACGAAGATTTTCAATGCCAAGAACCTCGATCAGAGAGTAAAAAAGGCGTAAGGTTCACAATGGTGTAAAATTAAAATGGGATATACCGGGCTAAGATTCGAGTTACAGGAACAAGGGCCATACCAACAACCAAAGAATGGAATCGTCAAGTGAAAACACTTGACAACCTCCTAGAAGCATCTTTTCTTGCCACCAGACCTTTCTCTATCAATTAGGAATCTGATGCCGTCACTAAACACATTCCTTAAATTGTAGCCATTTGTTGAGTGTTTTGTTTTATAGTGTCTAATCCGCATATATATCATCATTGCCCTTGATTTTCTTGACTGTATATCTCTTAAATGTCAACATATAGACGTGTGATTTTGTTTACAAAGATTTTTCAATGCCGAGAACATCGATCAGAGAGTAAAAAAGGCGTAAGGTTCACAATGGTGTAAAATTTAAATGGGATATACCGGGCTAGGATTCGAGTTACAGGAACAAGGGCCAAACCAACCACCCAAGAATGGAATCGTCGAGCGAAAACACTAGACAACCTCCTAGAAGCAGCTTTTCTTGCCACCAGACCTTTTTCTATCAATTTGGAATCTGATGCCGTTACTAAACACATTCCTTAAATTGTAGCCATTTGTTGAGTGTTTTTTTGTTGTTGTCTAATCCGCATATATATCACCATTGCGCTTGATTTTCTTCACCGTATATCTCTTAAATGTCAACATATACACGTGTGATTTAGTTTACGAGGATTTTTTAATGCCGAGAACCTCGATCAGAGAGTAAAAAAGGCGTAAGGTTCACCATGGTGTAAAATTAAAATGGGATATACCGGGCTAGGAGTCGAGTTACAGGAACAAGGGCCAAACCAACCACCCAAGAATGGAATCGTCGAGTGAAAACACTTGACAACCTCCTAGAAGCAGCTTTTCTTGCCACCAGATCTTTCTCCATCAATTAGGAATCTGATGCCGTCACTAAACACATTCCTTAAATTGTAGCCATTTGTTGAGTGTTTTTTTTTTTTTTGTGTCTAATCCGCATATATATCACCATTGCCCTTGATTTTCTTAACTATTTATCTCTTAGATGTCAACATATACACGAGTGATTTAGTTTACGAAGATTTTTCAATGCCGAGAACCTCGATCAGAGAGTAAAAAAGGCGTAAGGTTCACAATAGTATAAAATTAAAATGGGATATACCGGGCTAGGATTTGAGTTACAGGAACAAGGGCCAAACCAACCACCCAAGAATGGAATCGTCGAGCGAAAACACTTGACAACATCCTAGAAGCAGCTTTTCTTGCCACCAGACCTAACTCCATCAATTTGGAATCTAATGCCATTACTAAACACATTCCTTAAATTGTAGCCATTTGTTGAGTGTTTTTTTTGTTGTTGTCTAATCCGCATATATATCACCATTGCGCTTGATTTTCTTCACTGTATATCTCTTAAATGTCAACATATACACGTGTGATTTAGTTTACGAAGATTTTTCAATGCCGAGAACCTCGTTCAGAGAGTAAAAAAGGCGTAAGGTTCACAATGGTGTAAAATTAAAATGGGATATACCGGGCTAGGAGTCGAGTTACAGGAACAAGGGCCAAACCAACCACCCAAGAATAGAATCGTCGAGAGAAAACACTTGATAACCTCCTAGAAGCAGCTTTTCTTGCCACCAGACCTTTCTCCATCAATTAGGAATCTGATGCATTCACTAAACACATTCCTTAAATTGTTGCCATTTGTTGAGTGTTTTTTTTGGTGTCTAATCCGCATATATATCACCATTGCCCTTGATTTTCTTGACTGTATATCTCTTAAATGTCAACATATACACGTGTGATTTAGTATACAAAGATTTTTCAATGCCGAGAACCTCGATCAGAGAGTAAAAAGGGCGTAAGTTTCACAATGGTGTAAAATTAAAATGGGATATACCGGGCTAGGATTCGAGTTACAGGAACAAGGGCCAAACCAACAACCCAAGAATGGAATCATCGAGTGAAAACACTTGACAACCTCCTAGAAGCAGCTTTTCTTGCCACCAGACCTTTCTCCATCAATTAGGAATTTGATGTCGTCACTAAACACATTCCTTAAATTGTAGCCATTTGTTGAGTGTTTTGTTTTATAGTGTCTAATCCGCATATATATCACCATTGCACCTGATTTTCTTGACTGTATATCTCTTAAATGTCAACATATACACGTGTGATTTAGTTTACGGAAGTTTTTCAATGCCGAGAACCTCGATCAGAGAGTAAAAAAGGCGTAAGGTTCACAATGGTGTAAAATTTAAATGGGATATACCGGGCTAGGATTTGAGTTACAGGAATAAGGGCCAAACCAACCACCCAAGAATGGAATCGTCGAGCGAAAACACTAGACAACCTCCTAGAAGCAGCTTTTCTTGCCACCAGACCTTTCTCCATCAATTTGGAATCTGATGCTGTCACTAAACACATTCCTTAAATTGTAGCCATTTGTTGAGTGTGTTTTTTTTTTGTCTAATCCGCATATATATCACTATTGCCCTTGATTTTCATCACGGTATATCTCTTAAATGTCAACATATACACGTGTGATTTAGTTTACGAAGATTTTTCAATGCCGAGAACCTCGATCAGAGAGTAAAAAAGGCGTAAGGTTCACAATGGTGTAAAATTAAAATGGGATATACCGGGCTAGGAGTCGAGTTACAGGAACAAGGGCCAAACCAACCACCCAAGAATGGAATCGTCGAGCCAAAACACTTGACAACCTCCTAGAAGCAGCTTTTCTTGCCACCAGATCTTTCTCCATCAATTAGGAATCTGATGCCGTCACTAAACACATTCCTTAAATTGTAGGCATTTGTTGAGTGTTTTTTTTGTGTCTAATCCGCATATATATCACCATTGCCCTTGATTTTCTTAACTATATATCTCTTAAATGTCAACATATACACGAGTGATTTAGTTTACGAAGATTTTTCAATGCTGAGAACCTCGATCAGAGAGTAAAAAAGGCGTAAGGTTCACAATGGTGTAAAATTAAAATGGGATATACCGGGCTAGGATTTGAGTTACAGGAACAAGGGCCAAACCAACCACCCAAGAATGGAATTGTCGAGCGAAAACACTTGACAACCTCGTAGAAGCACCTTTTCTTGCCACCAGACATTTCTTCAACAATTAGGAATCTGATACCGTTACTAACACATTCCTTAAATTGTAGCCATTTGTTGAGTGTCTTTTTTTTGGTGTCTAATCCGCATATATATCACCATTAACCTTGATTTTCTTGACTGTATATTTCTTAAATGTCAACATATACCCGTGTGATTTAGTTTACAAAGATTTTTCAATGCCGAGAACCTCGATCAGAGAGTAAAAAAGGCGTAAGGTTCACAATGGTGTATAATTAAAATGGGATATACCGGGCTAGGGTTCGAGTTACAGGAACAAGGGCCAAACCAACCACCCAAGAATGGAATCGTCGAGCGAAAACACTAGACAACCACCTAGAAGCAGCTTTTCTTGCCACCAGACCTTTCTCCATCAATTAGGAATCTGATGCCGTCACTAAACACATTCCTTAAATAGTAGCCATTTGTTGAGTGTTTTTTTTTTTGGTGTCTAATCCACATATATATCACCATTGCCCTGGATCTTCTTGACTGTATATCTCTTAAATGTCAACATATACACGAGTGATTTAGTTTACGAAGATTTTTCAATGCCGAGAACCTCGATCAGAGAGTAAAAAAGGCGTAAGGTTCACAATGGTGTAAAATTAAAATGGGATATACTGGGGTTGGATTCGAGTTACAGGAACAAGTGCCAAACCAACCACCCAAGAATGGAATCGTCGAGCGAAAACACTTGACAACCTCCTAGAAGCAGCTTTTCTTGCCACCAGACCTTTCTCCATCAATTAGAAATTTGATGCCGTCACTTAACACATTCCTTAAATTGTAGCCATTTGTTGAGTCTTTTTTTTGGTTGTCTAATCCGCATATATATCACCATTGCCCTTGATTTTCTTGACTGTATATCTCCTAAATGTCAAGATATACACGTGTGATTTAGTTTACGAAGATTTTTCAATGCCGAGAACCTCGATCAGAGAGTAAAAAAGGCCTAAGGTTCACAATGGTGAAAAATTAAAATGGGATATACCGGGCTAGGATTCGAGTTACATGAACAAGGGCCAAACCAACCACCCAAGAATGGAATTGTCGAGCGAAAACACTTGACAACCTCGTAGAAGCACTTTTTCTTGCCACCAGACCTTTCTCCAACAATTAGGAATCTGATGCCGTTAATAAACACATTCCTTAAATCGTAGCCATTTGTTGAGTGTCTTTTTTTGGTGTCTAATCCGCACATATATCACCATTAACCTTGATTTTCTTGACTGTATATTTCTTAAATGTCAACATATACCCGTGTGATTTAGTTTACAAAGATTTTTCAATGCCGAGAACCTCGATCAGAGAGTAAAAAAGGCGTAAGGTTCACAATGGTGTATAATTAAAATGGGATATACCGAGCTAGTATTCGAGTTACAAGAACAAGGGCCAATCCAACCACCCAAGAATGGAATCGTCGAGCGAAAACACTGGACAACCTCCTAGAAGCAGCTTTTCTTACCATCAGACCTTTCTCCATCAATTAGGAATCTGATGCCGTCACTAAACACATTCCTTAAATTGTAGCCATTTGTTGAGTGTTTTTTTTTGGTGTCTAATCCGCATATATATCACCATTGCCCTTGATTTTCTTGACTGTATATCTCTTAAATGTCAACATATACACGTGTGATTTAGTTTACGAAGATTTTTCAATGCCGAGAACCTCGATCATAGAGTAAAAAAGGCGTAAGGTGCACAATGGTGTAAAATTAAAATGGGATATACCGGGCTGGGATTTGAGTTACAGGAACAAGGGCCAAACCAACCACCCAAGAATGGAATCGTCGAGCGAAAACACTTGACAACCTCCTAGAAGCAGCTTTTCTTGCCACCTGACCTTTCTCCATCAATTAGGAATCTGATGCCGTCACTAAACACATTCCTTAAATTGTAGCCATTAGTTGAGTGTTTTGTTTTATAGTGTCTAATCCGCATATATATCACCATTGCACCTGATTTTCTTGACTGTATATCTCTTAAATGTCAACATATACACGTGTGATTTAGTTTACGGAAGTTTTTCAATGCCGAGAACCTCGATCAGAGAGTAAAAAAGGCGTAAGGTTCACAATGGTGTAAAATTTAAATGGGATATACCGGGCTAGGATTCGAGTTACAGGAATAAGGGCCAAACCAACCACCCAAGAATGGAATCGTCGAGCGAAAACACTAGACAACCTCCTAGAAGCAGCTTTTCTTGCCACCAGACCTTTCTCCATCAATTTGGAATCTGATGCTGTCACTAAACACATTCCTTAAATTGTAGCCATTTGTTGAGTGTGTTTTTTTTGTCTAATCCGCATATATATCACTATTGCCCTTGATTTTCATCACGGTATATCTCTTAAATGTCAACATATACACGTGTGATTTAGTTTACGAAGATTTTTCAATGCCGAGAACCTCGATCAGAGAGTAAAAAAGGCGTAAGGTTCACAATGGTGTAAAATTAAAATGGGATATACCGGGCTAGGAGTCGAGTTACAGGAACAAGGGCCAAACCAACCACCCAAGAATGGAATCGTCGAGCCAAAACACTTGACAACCTCCTAGAAGCTGCTTTTCTTGCCACCAGATCTTTCTCCATCAATTAGGAATCTGATGCCGTCACTAAACACATTCCTTAAATTGTAGCCATTTGTTGAGTGTTTTTTTTGTGTCTAATCCGCATATATATCACCATTGCCCCTGATTTTCTTAACTATATATCTCTTAAATGTCAACATATACACGAGTGATTTAGTTTACGAAGATTTTTCAATGCTGAGAACCTCGATCAGAGAGTAAAAAAGGCATAAGGTTCACAATGGTGTAAAATTAAAATGGGATATACCGGGCTAGGATTTGAGTTACAGGAACAACGGCCAAACCAACCACCCAAGAATGGAATTGTCGAGCGAAAACACTTGACAACCTCGTAGAAGCACCTTTTCTTGCCACCAGACATTTCTCCAACAATTAGGAATCTGATACCGTTACTAACACATTCCTTAAATTGTAGCCATTTGTTGAGTGTCTTTTTTTTGGTGTCTAATCCGCATATATATCACCATTAACCTTGATTTTCTTGACTGTATATTTCTTAAATGTCAACATATACCCGTGTGATTTAGTTTACAAAGATTTTTCAATGCCGAGAACCTCGATCAGAGAGTAAAAAAGGCGTAAGGTTCACAATGGTGTATAATTAAAATGGGATATACCGGGCTAGGATTCGAGTTACAGGAACAAGGGCCAAACCAACCACCCAAGAATGGAATCGTCGAGCGAAAACACTAGACAACCACCTAGAAGCAGCTTTTCTTGCCACCAGACCTTTCTCCATCAATTAGGAATCTGATGCCGTCACTAAACACATTCCTTAAATAGTAGCCATTTGTTGAGTGTTTTTTTTTTTGGTGTCTAATCCACATATATATCACCATTGCCCTGGATCTTCTTGACTGTATATCTCTTAAATGTCAACATATACACGAGTGATTTAGTTTACGAAGATTTTTCAATGCCGAGAACCTCGATCAGAGAGTAAAAAAGGCGTAAGGTTCACAATGGTGTAAAATTAAAATGGGATATACTGGGGTTGGATTCGAGTTACAGGAACAAGTGCCAAACCAACCACCCAAGAATGGAATCGTCGAGCGAAAACACTTGACAACCTCCTAGAAGCAGCTTTTCTTGCCACCAGACCTTTCTCCATCAATTAGGTATTTGATGCCGTCACTTAACACATTCCTTAAATTGTAGCCATTTGTTGAGTCTTTTTTTTGGTTGTCTAATCCGCATATATATCACCATTGCCCTTGATTTTCTTGACTGTATATCTCCTAAATGTCAAGATATACACGTGTGATTTAGTTTACGAAGATTTTTCAATGCCGAGAACCTCGATCAGAGAGTAAAAAAGGCCTAAGGTTCACAATGGTGAAAAATTAAAATGGGATATACCGGGCTAGGATTCGAGTTACATGAACAAGGGCCAAACCAACCACCCAAGAATGGAATTGTCGAGCGAAAACACTTGACAACCTCGTAGAAGCACTTTTTCTTGCCACCAGACCTTTCTCCAACAATTAGGAATCTGATGCCGTTACTAAACACATTCCTTAAATCGTAGCCATTTGTTGAGTGTCTTTTTTTGGTGTCTAATCCGCACATATATCACCATTAACCTTGATTTTCTTGACTGTATATTTCTTAAATGTCAACATATACCCGTGTGATTTAGTTTACAAAGATTTTTCAATGCCGAGAACCTCGATCAGAGAGTAAAAAAGGCGTAAGGTTCACAATGGTGTATAATTAAAACGGGATATACCGAGCTAGTATTCGAGTTACAAGAACAAGGGCCAATCCAACCACCCAAGAATGGAATCGTCGAGCGAAAACACTTGACAACCTCCTAGAAGCAGCTTTTCTTACCATCAGACCTTTCTCCATCAATTAGGAATCTGATGCCGTCACTAAACACATTCCTTAAATTGTAGCCATTTGTTGAGTGTTTTTTTTGGTGTCTAATCCGCATATATGTCACCATTGCCCTTGATTTTCTTGACTGTATATCTCTTAAATGTCAACATATACACGTGTGATTTAGTTTAAGAAGATTTTTCAATGCCGAGAACCTCGATCATAGAGTAAAAAAGGCGTAAGGTGCACAATGGTGTAAAATTAAAATGGGATATACCGGGCTGGGATTTGAGTTACAGGAACAAGGGCCAAACCAACCACCCAAGAATGGAATCGTCGAGCGAAAACACTTGACAACCTCCTAGAAGCAGCTTTTCTTGCCACCTGACCTTTCTCCATAAATTAGGAATCTGATTCCGTCACTAAACACATTCCTTAAATTGTATCCATTTGTTGAGTGTTTTTTTTTTGGTGTCTAATCCGCATATATATAACCATTGCCCTTGATTTTCTTGACTGTATATCTCTTTAATGTCAACATATACACGTGTGATTTAGTTGACGAAGATTTTTCAATGCCGAGAACCTCGATCAGAGTGTAAAAAAGGCGTAAGGTTCACAATGGTGTAAAATTAAAATGGGATATACCGGGCTAGGATTCGAGTTACAGGAACAAGGGCCAAACCAACCACCCAAGAATGAAATCGTCGAGCGTAAACACTTGACAACCACTTAGAAGCAGCTTTCCTTGCCACCAGACCTTTCTCCATCAATTAGGAATCTAATGCCGTCACTAAACACATTCCTTAAATTATAGCCATTTGTTGAGTGTTTTTTTGGTGTCTAATCCGCATATATGTCACCATTGCCCTTGATTTTCTTGAATGTATATCTCTTAAATGTCAACATATACACGTGTGATTTAGTTTACGAAGATTTTTCAATGCCATGAACCTCGATCAGAGAGTAAAAAAGGCGTAAGGTTCACAAAGGTGTAAAATTAAAATGGGATTTACCGGGATAGGATTCGAGTTAGGGGAACAAGGTCCAAACAAACCATCCAAGAATGGAATCGTCGAGCAAAAACACTTGAAAACCTCTTAGAAGTAGCTTTTCTTGCCACCAGACCTTTCTCCAACAATTAGGAATCTGATGCCGTCACTAAACACGTTCCTTAAATTGTAACCATTTGTTGAGTGTTTTTTTTTGTGTTTAATCCACATATTATCACCATTGCCCTTGATTTTCTTGACTGTATATCTCTTAAATGTCAACATATACACGTGTGATTTAGTTTATGAAGATTTTTCAATGCCGAGAACCTCGATCAGATTGTAAAAAAGGCGTAAGGTTCACAATGGTGTAAAATTAAAATGGGATATACCGAGCTAGGATTCAAGTTACAGGAACAAGGGGCAAACCAACCACCCAAGAATGGAATCATCGAGCGAAAACACTTGACAACCTCCTAGAAGCAGCTTTTCTTGCCACCAGACCTTTCTCCATCAATTATGAATCTGATTCCGTCACTAAACACATTTCTTAAATTATAGCCATTTGTTGAGTTTTTTTTTGGTGTCTAATCCACGTATATATCACCATTGCCCTTGATTTTCTTGACTGTATATCTCTTAAATGTCAACATATACACGTGTGATTTAGTCTACGAAGATTTTTCATTGCCTAGAACCTCGATCAGAGAGTAAAAAAGGCGTAAGGTTCACAATGGTGTAAAATTAAAATGGGATATACCGGGCAAGGATTCGAGTTACCGGAACAAAGGCCAAACCAACCACCCATGAATAGAATCGTCGAGCGAAAACACTTGATAACCTCCTCGAAGCAGCTTTTCTTGCCACCAGACCTTTCTCCATCAATTAGGAATCTGATGCCATCACTAAACACATTCCTTAAATTGTAGCCATTTGTTGAGTGTTTTTTTTTTGGTGTCTAATCCACATATATATCACCATTGCCCTGGATCTTCTTGACTGTATATCTCTTAAATGTCAACATATACACGAGTGATTTAGTTTACGAAGATTTTTCAATGCCGAGAACCTCGATCAGAGAGTAAAAAAGGCGTATGGTTCACAATGGTGTAAAATTAAAATGGGATATACTGGGGTTGGATTCGAGTTACAGGAACAAGTGCCAAACCAACCACCCAAGAATGGAATCGTCGAGCGAAAACACTTGACAACCTCCTAGAAGCAGCTTTTCTTGCCACCAGACCTTTCTCCATCAATTAGGTATTTGATGCCGTCACTTAACACATTCCTTAAATTGTAGCCATTTGTTGAGTCTTTTTTTTGGTTGTCTAATCCGCATATATATCACCATTGCCCTTGATTTTCTTGACTGTATATCTCCTAAATGTCAAGATATACACGTGTGATTTAGTTTACGAAGATTTTTCAATGCCGAGAACCTCGATCAGAGAGTAAAAAAGGCCTAAGGTTCACAATGGTGAAAAATTAAAATGGGATATACCGGGCTAGGATTCGAGTTACATGAACAAGGGCCAAACCAACCACCCAAGAATGGAATTGTCGAGCGAAAACACTTGACAACCTCGTAGAAGCACTTTTTCTTGCCACCAGACCTTTCTCCAACAATTAGGAATCTGATGCCGTTACTAAACACATTCCTTAAATCGTAGCCATTTGTTGAGTGTCTTTTTTTGGTGTCTAATCCGCACATATATCACCATTAACCTTGATTTTCTTGACTGTATATTTCTTAAATGTCAACATATACCCGTGTGATTTAGTTTACAAAGATTTTTCAATGCCGAGAACCTCGATCAGAGAGTAAAAAAGGCGTAAGGTTCACAATGGTGTATAATTAAAACGGGATATACCGAGCTAGTATTCGAGTTACAAGAACAAGGGCCAATCCAACCACCCAAGAATGGAATCGTCGAGCGAAAACACTTGACAACCTCCTAGAAGCAGCTTTTCTTACCATCAGACCTTTCTCCATCAATTAGGAATCTGATGCCGTCACTAAACACATTCCTTAAATTGTAGCCATTTGTTGAGTGTTTTTTTTGGTGTCTAATCCGCATATATGTCACCATTGCCCTTGATTTTCTTGACTGTATATCTCTTAAATGTCAACATATACACGTGTGATTTAGTTTAAGAAGATTTTTCAATGCCGAGAACCTCGATCATAGAGTAAAAAAGGCGTAAGGTGCACAATGGTGTAAAATTAAAATGGGATATACCGGGCTGGGATTTGAGTTACAGGAACAAGGGCCAAACCAACCACCCAAGAATGGAATCGTCGAGCGAAAACACTTGACAACCTCCTAGAAGCAGCTTTTCTTGCCACCTGACCTTTCTCCATAAATTAGGAATCTGATTCCGTCACTAAACACATTCCTTAAATTGTATCCATTTGTTGAGTGTTTTTTTTTTGGTGTCTAATCCGCATATATATAACCATTGCCCTTGATTTTCTTGACTGTATATCTCTTTAATGTCAACATATACACGTGTGATTTAGTTGACGAAGATTTTTCAATGCCGAGAACCTCGATCAGAGTGTAAAAAAGGCGTAAGGTTCACAATGGTGTAAAATTAAAATGGGATATACCGGGCTAGGATTCGAGTTACAGGAACAAGGGCCAAACCAACCACCCAAGAATGAAATCGTCGAGCGTAAACACTTGACAACCACTTAGAAGCAGCTTTCCTTGCCACCAGACCTTTCTCCATCAATTAGGAATCTAATGCCGTCACTAAACACATTCCTTAAATTATAGCCATTTGTTGAGTGTTTTTTTGGTGTCTAATCCGCATATATGTCACCATTGCCCTTGATTTTCTTGAATGTATATCTCTTAAATGTCAACATATACACGTGTGATTTAGTTTACGAAGATTTTTCAATGCCATGAACCTCGATCAGAGAGTAAAAAAGGCGTAAGGTTCACAAAGGTGTAAAATTAAAATGGGATTTACCGGGATAGGATTCGAGTTAGGGGAACAAGGTCCAAACAAACCATCCAAGAATGGAATCGTCGAGCAAAAACACTTGAAAACCTCTTAGAAGTAGCTTTTCTTGCCACCAGACCTTTCTCCAACAATTAGGAATCTGATGCCGTCACTAAACACGTTCCTTAAATTGTAACCATTTGTTGAGTGTTTTTTTTTGTGTTTAATCCACATATTATCACCATTGCCCTTGATTTTCTTGACTGTATATCTCTTAAATGTCAACATATACACGTGTGATTTAGTTTATGAAGATTTTTCAATGCCGAGAACCTCGATCAGATTGTAAAAAAGGCGTAAGGTTCACAATGGTGTAAAATTAAAATGGGATATACCGAGCTAGGATTCAAGTTACAGGAACAAGGGGCAAACCAACCACCCAAGAATGGAATCATCGAGCGAAAACACTTGACAACCTCCTAGAAGCAGCTTTTCTTGCCACCAGACCTTTCTCCATCAATTATGAATCTGATTCCGTCACTAAACACATTTCTTAAATTATAGCCATTTGTTGAGTTTTTTTTTGGTGTCTAATCCACGTATATATCACCATTGCCCTTGATTTTCTTGACTGTATATCTCTTAAATGTCAACATATACACGTGTGATTTAGTCTACGAAGATTTTTCATTGCCTAGAACCTCGATCAGAGAGTAAAAAAGGCGTAAGGTTCACAATGGTGTAAAATTAAAATGGGATATACCGGGCAAGGATTCGAGTTACCGGAACAAAGGCCAAACCAACCACCCATGAATAGAATCGTCGAGCGAAAACACTTGATAACCTCCTCGAAGCAGCTTTTCTTGCCACCAGACCTTTCTCCATCAATTAGGAATCTGATGCCATCACTAAACACATTCCTTAAATTGTAGCCATTTGTTGAGTGTTTTTTTTTTGGTGTCTAATCCGCATATATATCACCATTGCTCTTAATTTTCTTGACTGTATATCTCTTAAATGTCAACATATACATGTGAGATTTAGTTTACGAGATTTTTCAATGCCGAGAACCTCGATCAGAGAGTAAAAAAGGCGTAAGGTTCACAATGGTGTAAAATTAAAATGGGATATACCGGGCTAGGATTCGAGTTACAGGAACAAGGGCTAAACCAACCACGCAAGAATGGAATCGTCGAGCGAAAACACTTGACAACCTCCTAGAAACAGTTTTTCTTGCCACCAGACTTTTCTCCATCAATTAGGAATCTGATGCCGTCACTAAACACATTCCTTAAATTATAGCCATTTGTTGAGTGTTTTTTTTTGGTGCCTAATCCGCATATATATCAACATTGCCCTTGATTTTCTTAACTGTATATCTCTTAAATGTCAACATATACATGTGTGATTTAGCTTACGAAGATTTTTCAATGCCGAGAACCTCGATCAGAGAGTAAAAAAGGCGTAAGGTTCACAATGGTGTAAAAATAAAAAAGGGATATACCGAGCTAGGATTCGAGTAGAAAGAACAAGGGCCAAACCAACCACCCAACAATGGAATCGTCGAGCTAAAACACTTGACAACCTCCTAGAAGCAGCTTTTCTTGCCACCAGACCTTTCCCCATCATTTAGGAATCTGATGCCGTCACTAAACACATTCCTTAAATTGTAACCATTTGTTGAGTTTTTTTTTTTTTGGTGTCTACTCCGCTTATATATCACCATTGCCCTTGATTTTCTTGACTGTATATCTCTTAAATGTCAACATATACACGTGTGATTTAGTTTACGAAGATTTTTCATTGTCGAGAACCTCGATCAGAGAGTAAAAAAGGCGCAAGGTTCACAATGGTGTTAAATTAAAATGGGATATACCGGGCTAGGATTCGAGTTAAAGGAACAAGGGCCAAATCAACCACCCAAGAATGGAATCGTCGAACGAAAACACTTGACAACCTCCTAGAAGCAGCTTTTCTTGCCACCAGACCTTTCTCCATCAATTAGGAATCTGATGCCGTCACTAAACACATTCCTTAAATTGTAGCCATTTGTTGAGTGTTTTTTTTGTCTAATCCGCATATATATCACCATTGCCCTTGATTTTCTTGACTGTATATCTCTTAAATGTCCACATATACACATGTGATTTAGTTTACGATGATTTTTTAATGCCGAGAACCTCGATCAGAGAGCAAAAAAGGCATAAGGTTCACAATGGTGTAAAATTAAAATGGGATATACCGGGCTAGGATTCGAGTTACGGGAACAAGGGCCAAACCAACCACCCAAGAATGGAATCGTCGAGCGAAAACACTTGACAACCTCCTAGAAGCAGCTTTTCTTGCCACCAGACCTTTCTCCATCAATTAGGAATCTGATGTCGTCCCTAAACACATTCCTTAAATTGTAGCCATTTGTTGAGTGTTTTTTTTTTTTTTTTTTTTTTTGGTGTCTAATCCGCATATATATCATCATTGCCCTTGATTTTCTTGACTGTATATCTCTTAAATGTCAACATATACACGTGTGATTTAGTTTAAGAAGATTTTTCAATGCCAAGAACCTCGATCAAAGAGTAAAAAAGGTGTAAGGTTCACAATGGTATAAATTATAATGGGATATACCGGGCTTGGATTCGAGTTACAGGAACAAGGGCCAAACTAACCACCCAAGAATGGAATCGTCGAGCGAAAACACTTGATAACCTCCTAGAAGCAGCTTTTCTTGCCACCAGACCTTTCTGCATCAATTAGGAATCTGATGCCGTCACTAAACACATTCCTTAAATTATAGCCATTTGTTGAGTGTTTTTTTTTGGTGTCTAATCGGCATATATATCATCATTGCCCTTGATTTTCTTGACTGTATATCTCTTAAATGTCAACATATACACGTGTGATTTAGTTATCAGAGAGTAAAAAAGGCGTAAGGTTCACAATGGTGTAAAATTAAAATGGAATATAACAGGCAGGGATTCGAGTTACTGGAACAAGGTCCAAACCAACCACCCAAGAATGGAATCGTCGAGGGAAAACACTTGAAAACCACCTAGAGTAGCTTTTCGTGCCACCAGACCTTTCTCCATCAATTAGAAATCTAATGCCGTCACTAAACACATTCCTTAAATTTTAGCCATTTGTTGAGTGTTTTGTTTTTTTTTTTTTTTTTGGTGTTTAATCCCCATATATATCACCATTACCCTTAATTTTCTTGACTGTATATCTCTTAAATGTCAACATATACACGTGTGATTTAGTTTACGAAGATTTTTCAATGCTGAGAACCTCGATCAGAGAGTAAAAAAGGAGTAAGGTTCACAATGGTGTAAAATTAAAATGGGATATACCGGGCTAGGATTCGAGTTACAGGAACAAGGGCCAAACCAACCACCCAAGAAAGGAATGGTCGAGCGAAAACACTTGACAACCTCCTAGAAGCAGCTTTTCTTGCCACCAGACATTTCTCCATCAATTAGGAATCTGATGCCGTCACTAAACACATTCCTTAAATTGTAGCCATTTGTTGAGTGTTTTTTTTTGGTGTCTAATCGTCATATATATCACCATTGCCCTTGATTTTCTTGACTGTATATCTCTTAAATGTTAACATATACACATGTGATTTAGTTTACGAAGATTTTACAATGCCGAGAACCTCGATCAGAGAGTAAAAAAGGCGTAAGGTTCACAATGGTGTAAAATTATAATGGGATATACCGGGCTAGGATTTGAGTTAAAGGAACAAGGGCCAAACCAACCACCCAAGAATTGAATCGTCGAGCGAAAACACTTGACAACCTCCTAGAAACAGCTTTTCTTGCCACCAGACGTTTCCCCATCAATTAGGAATCTGATGCCGTCACTAAACACATTCCTTAAATTGTAGCCATTTGTTGAGTGTTTTTTTTTTTTTGTGTCTAATCCGCATATATATCATCATTGCCTTGATTTTCTGGACTGTATATCTCTTAAATGTCAACATATACACGTGTGATTTAGTTTACGAAGATTTTTCAATGCCGAGAACCTCGATCAGAGAGTAAAAAAGGCGTAAGGTTCACAATGGTGTAAAATTAAAATGGGATATACTGGGATTGGATTCGAGTTACAGGAACAAGGGCCAAACCAACCACCCAAGAATGGAATCGTCGAGCGAAAACACTTGACAACCTCCTAGAAGCAGCTTTTCTTGCCACCAGACCTTTCTCCATCAATTAGGATTCTGATGCCGTCACTAAACACGTTCCTTAAATTGTAGCCATTTGTTGAGTTTTTTTTTTTTGTCTAATCCGCATATATATCACCATTGCCCTTGATTTTCTTGACTGTATATCTCTTAAATGTCAGCATATACACGTGTGATTTAGTTTACGAAGATTTTTCAATGCCGAGAACCTCGATAAGAGAGTAAAAAAGGCATAAGGTTCACAATGGTGTAAAATTAAAATGGGATATACCGGGCTAGGATTCGAGTTACAGGAACAAGGGCTAAACCATCCACCCAAGAATGGAATCGTCGAGCGAAAACACTTGACAACCTCCTAGAAGCAGCTTTTCTTGCCACCAGACCCTTCTCCATCAATTAGGAATTTGATGCCTTCATTAAACACATTCCTTAAATTGTAGCCATTTGTTGAGTGTTTTTTTTTTATGTCTAATCCGCATATACATCACCATTACCCTTGGTTTTCTTGACTTTATATCTCTTAAATGTCAACAAATACACATGTGATTTAGTTTACGAAGATTTTTCATTGCCGAGAACCTCAACCAGAGAGTAAAAAAGGCGTAAGGTTCACAATTGTGTAAAATTAAAATGGGATATACCGGGCTAGGAGTCGAGTTACAGGAACAAGAGCCAAACCAACCACCAAAGAATGGAATCGTCAAGCGAAAACACTTGACAACCTCTTAGAAGCAGCTTTTCTTGCCACCAGACCTTTATCCATCAATTAGGAATCTGATGCCGTCACTAAACACATTCGTTAAATTGTAGCCATTTGTTGAGTGTTTTTTTTGGTGTCTAATCCGCATATATATCACCATTGCCCTTGATTTTTTTGACTGTATATCTCTTAAATGTCAACATATACACGTGTGATTTAGTTTACGAAGATTTTTCAATGCCGAGAACCTCATATTCACGCAAAATATCCAACTCATCAAAGAAATCTTCATCGTCCTCTGATTCTTCTCTCATGTCAAACGAATCCCAAAGTTTGTCATAATGATAACGCCATGAATCACCAGGATTCTGTGGCAGCATAGTATAACCTTGACATTCAACATTTGCAGCTTCAATAATCCGCTTCTCACTTGGAACGAAGACACGTCGTAACGGATTTGCATAACCAACAAAAATTCCCTCAATGCTCTTCGGACCAAACTTTCCATGAGGCTCTATAACCGTACAGGGTGACCCGAATGGTTCTAGATACTTCAAATTCGGTTTTCGATTATTGATTAGCTCAAAGCATGTTTTGTTGAACTTCTTGACAGTGAGAACCCTGTTGAGTGTTTAGCATGCGGCGGAAACAGCTTCAGCCCAAAAATTAATCGGTAACTTTGAATCTGCGAGCATAGTTCTAGCCGTCTCGATTAGTGTCCGGTTTTTGCGTTCTGCGACTCCATTCTGCTGCGGAGTGTACGGAGCACTAAACTCATGCAAAATACCTCTTTCATCACAAAATTCTTCCATCTTGCTGTTCTTGAATTCAGTACCATTATCACTTCGAATTCTCTTGATACGCCTTTGGTACAAATTCTCAATCTTCCTGAACAGCCCCATCAAACTGTCAAATGTTTCGTCTTTCGTCTTCAAGAAAGAAACCCATGAAAATCTGGAATAATCATCAGTAACGACCAAACAATAGTAATCTCCTGTAATACTTTTGACATTCACCGGACCAAACAAATCCATATGAAGTCTCTCCAGAGGTCTCGAAACTGAATTGACTTGCTTTGTAAGGTGTGACTTTTTCTTCTGCTTGCCTTTGATGCAGCTAATGCACTCCCCTTCCAGATGAAAACCTTTGATATTAACTCCCAATACCAAATCATTGTGCACCAAGTGATTCATTTTTCTAAGATGTATATGCCCCATCTTTCGGTGCCACAATCTTGATTCTTTCTCAGTTGCTCTAGACACGAAACAATGTGCTTGACCAGTAGTTGTAGTTGCTACAGACATATCTAACACATATAAATCATTCACTCTAGGTGCCTTCATGATAATCCATTCTTCAGGAACAACAAAACCAGGTTTCAAAATCAAACACTCTTTATCAGTGAAGTGAGTAGTATACATATTGTCACAAATCTGCGAGATACTAAGCAGATTGTTCTCCAGCTCAGTGATGTAGTTAACTCTCTCAAATGTTACAATCCCATTGGATAACGTTCCTTCACCAACAATTCTACCACCTTCATGACCTGCAAATCCCACATAACCACCATTGATATTCTTCACATCATATAGCAATGCAGTTTTTCCTGTCATATGTCGAGATGCGCCACTATCCATGATCCATCTTGAAATGGCTCTTGGAAGATCCTGCACATACCACAAGTTGATTTCAAAACATTTCAATAAAGATGCCGATTCATGCTTCGCGATCCAGGAAGCTCCGGCAATTCAAACTGCTTATTCGAACTTGGTGTCCACCCAGGCCTCATTAGCCTTAGGTGTAACCTTGACTCTCGCAATTTGAATTTTGAAATTTTCAGCCTTCAAAGGTGGAAAATTTGCATCATAATCAACCGAAATTGATTCTTCAGCCTTTTTCACTTCAGAAGTTGAAATTTTCATTTCAGTTTTTGGTTTCCAAACTTGTTGAGATAATGCAACCTGTTTATAAAACTTATCATTTTTAGTTACCACTTTCTTAACAGATTCATTTTTCACTTTGATGTTGTCATTTTTCACATTCTTTTTCTCAACAATGATTGGTGCTTTACCCTTCACATCAACTTTTTTATTTTGTCTATCAACAACTTCAGTCTTAGGCTTGGAGTTGGTGCAATTTCTTGCTATGTGACCAACTTTGTTACATCTAAAACATGTACGAGTATCATCAACTCGACTTGTGCCTTCAGACTGAGGTTGTGAAACCCTCTTCTCAAAGAACTCTTTATTTGATTTTGAAAAAATTTCATTCTCTTCATCAGAACGTGAACTTGAACTGTTCACAAACACCTTCTTTTCAGTAAACCTCTTGTTTTGAAAACTCTTTTTCTGATAACTATTACCACCCCGATAACCACCCGACCAATTGTTTCGATTGTTATTATAAAAACGTGGTGAAACAACAGATTTCTTGTAGTATGATCTATCTTTCTCAAAACTCATTTTTCTCTTTGTTTGACTGAACTTGTTCACTTCTGACAACTCAACTTCAACCAACTTGAAAACATTTGTCAATTTGTTCACATTAACATTCTCAATCGGAAACTCAGAATCCGAATACAACTTATCAGATCCAGCCATCTTGTACATCACAAGACCCGGTTCATCACTTAAGTTGTTTTTGGATTTTGATTTCTGAATGTATTTGTCCAAGAAACACCCATCATCTTCAGCTGAATCACTATTCAAAACACTTTCAGCTGTGCTCTTAACAATCTCTGTCTGAACACTATCATCAGATGATGTAGAAAAAGTAACATCAATGTTCTCCGGAAGTATAACTTCTTTTTCTTCCTCAATTTCAACCAACCCAGACTGCTTTTTAGTGTAATTATGAAGAACAGGTGGTGGTACTTGATGAAAACCCACCCCAGTTCCATCAGAATACACATCTTCGCCCGCTTTGTCTTTCCCGATTGGTTTGGGAATGATATATTGCAAAACAAAGCTTGCGGAGCTGTAACTGTTAAGCTTCAACTGGATTCGCTCGTTTTCGATTACAGCCTCTTGAACTTTAAGTTTCAATTTAGCGATTTCATCCAGTTGTTTATTGATTGATTCTTCTTTAACTCTAAGCACTGCTTTTAAATGTTCATTTTCTTTAAAAGTTTTACCATTTCGATCATCACAATCTTTCATTGTGTTTTTGAGTTTTTCAAAATTTTCAGAAATCTGACGGTTTTCAAGAATCAACTTTTCATTTTCTTGTTTAATTTTGTCATGATCAATTTTATCAGTTTCAATTTGAGCAGTTAATTCTCTTATCCGTTCAGTTGAAGCTTTAACTGTTTTGTCATGACCAATAATCTGATTCTCAATGTTTCTGACCTTTGCTGTCAGATCTTTAATTTTCTCACCGTTGAGATACGTGACAGTATTACAAAATTTGCACTCTTTGTTGCAATTTTTGCAATCAGCATTTCCTTCCATCTTTTTACCTGACGCATTTGTTGACACATCTGAACTGACCTGGCTTTTTGACTCAGACACGGAGTTAGAGTCTACCTCAAGTGCCTTAGCAGCCATCACTTTGTCAGCCATTTTTCCCAGGTTCTCTACAGTCAACTCCTGCGTAGTATCGATAACTCCAGTATCAATCTTCTTTGATTTTTCGATCTCTTTTCTCTCTTTCTCCTCTTTCTCCTCTTCAATCATTTTCGAAGTTGGAGTTCCCCACCATTTGTGTTGCCAATACTCATCATTCTCTTTCATTTCCTTGATTAAGACTTCCAGATCGAGAGTTTTGTGATCGATTGCAATATTTCCATACTCATCAAGATAACACTCTCTGTCTGGATCCCATCTATTGGCTCTTTTTGCTTCCAAATAGATACTAGAAAGTCTAGTAATTTTGTTTTCCGAAATCATTTTTCTGTATCTATACTTCTGCTCTTCAGTTCTCTCATCTTTCCATGGAATAGGTTCATTTTTCGCCATGAATGCGTAACCAACCGCATCTTCTTCTGGTTGAACCTCTTGACTCCAATCATATCCCTCATCATCATAAATCACTGCAAGAGCTCTAGATTTCTCTCTGTTGTCTTCAACCTGCTTCAATCTAGGCGGCTCGGATTTATTCTGGTGATAAATCGCCTTCTTGTAGTAATCATCTCTGAAAGGATTCTCCGACTCATCAACATAAGCATTTCGGCATTCACGTTTGAAATGACCCTTCTGCTTACACTTGAAGCAAGTCACTTTGGATTTATCGAACCCCAGCTTAGTAGAAGCACCACCAATTGTTTTTCTGCCAGTAATTTCCATGAATCTTTGTGCACGACGAACAGCACTTGCCATAGCCCAACAAATATCGATCAGTTCCATTTCCTCCGGATCAATCTGATCGTAATCTTCTTTCGTCAGATTTGTATTGCCAATCTTCCCAGCTACCAATCCTTCATACGATTCCAACACCGATGCTAGGAAGATCATCTGCTGCTTTGCCGACTCCTCATCAAAATTTTGAGCATTCTTCAAGTCTATTGCAATGTTGCATTGAAAACGATTCTTTGCATCTGAATGATTTCCAGAAGATGAAGATCCACTGTGATAACCACTATGACTTCCACTGCTTTGATCACTTTGATTTTCTTTGCCGGCTGTAGACACATTTTCAGCAGAAAATGCAGTCTTTGGAGAAGTAGCTTTCGGCATCATGCTTTTTGGATAATACAAATCCAAATTCTGCTGGTAGGATGAATGATTAACTTTGTACGTCTTCTTCAACTCCAGTTCATGACTCTCAAGTCTCTCAATCACCAAATCTGGTTTCAACAATTCAGAAGGAATAGTGTTCTTAAGCATGAGAGCATAATATCTCCACTCCATTTCGTCTGGCAACGAATCGAACAACTTGTCTACTTGCTCATCATCAGAATACTTAATTCCATGTCTAACTAACTCCAGCTTCAAGTGCCCAAATCTCTCGATCATTTTTTACACTGATTCATTCTTTAAGCATCCAAACATATCAAACTCTTTCCTAAGTAGTTTTATTTTATTTTTCTTGATTTCTTCACTACCTATACATTTCTTTTCTAACTTTGCCCAAAGATCTTTAGCATTTGAATATTCTATCAATGAGATGATATCCTCCCAAACAGACTGAAATAACAACGCCACACACTTTTGTTCGGCTACGAATGATTCAATCTCATCAGATGCTGTTAAAACTTCCCCATTCTTGTTTCCTTGGTCATAACCATTCTTCAGACTTTTCCAACTTGGAAACGCGAATGCCATCATCCAATCTTCAAACTTTCTGGACCAACGACTGTACTCCTCAATAGCCATTAGCTTTGGAGGTTTATTGAACGTTCCGAAGGCACTTTCCGATTCCCAAACTTCCTTTTTCTTCTCTTTTGGTGGATTCTCATTCACATTGCTTGATGAAGTATCATTGTTTCCGGAATCTCCAGCGAACGGGTACATGTCGCTAAACGGGTTTAAGAAAATATCATCCATTGTGAATGTACCTGTAAAATTAGACAACACTTAGAAAAATTTTGGTTTTGGAAAATATCAGATTCAAACGAAACTTGTTCAAACGGAATGGTTCAAACAATTGTTCAAACGAACTAGTTATTTTCAAACGGAATGGACTGTTCCGTTTGAAATAACAATAGTTTCAAACGATGACTGTTCAAACGACAATAGTTTCAAACGATCAATTTCAAACGATCAAATTCAAACGACAACTATTCAAACGACAACATTTCAAACGACAAACATTTCAAACGCTTGTGTCAAACGATCAGTTAGTTTTCAAACGATAGAATTAATTTCAAACGGTATGTGTTAATTTCAAACGATATGACGTCAGCAATCCGCGAACCTTTCAAACGGTCTGAATGATTTAGATCAGTTTTAGGTCGAATTTTGGTTTCAAAATTTCAAGGATTAGTTAATAGTATATTTCGTTTGTTATGTGAACGTTTCAAGCCATTTTAACCGTGACAACTAGTTAAAATCAAAAAAGAAAGGTAGAAATGAGATAATCCGATGATTTCAAGCTGTATTCGGTATGAACTCCTCGTCCTGAGCTCTGATACCACTTGTTGGATCGTGTACGTGACCCTGAAAGTCAGTTAAGGTAGTTCAACATCGATTACTAAGGCGGAATCAAAGTAAACAACGTCCAAAACAGCTTGTATCCTTTAATCTTTCTTTCTATTATCAGTTGTGAGCTTTTACAATGTTTTAACAGAAATTTGGCAGCACCTTCGCTCACACACAACCGTTCTGTACCGTTCCGTTTGAAATATGACTAACACACTCCTATATATAGACAATGACCCTTCCGTTTGAACTTACCCTTCCGTTTGAACTTAACATAATGTTTCAAACGGAACCCTATCTCAAACGACAGTTTCAAACGGAACCCTCATCTCAAACGACAGTTTCAAACGGAACCCTCATAAACACTTCCTAAAATCAAAACTAAACCCTAATTTGACTTTTAAGATCCAATCTTGACTTTCTAGATTTAAGACTTGATGAAGATGCAGTCAACAGACATTCTTGTGCATCAACACATTGCCCTTGATTTTCTTGACTGTATATCTCTTAAATGTCAACAAATACACATGTGATTTAGTTTATGAAGATTTTTCAATGCCGAGAACCTCGATCAGAGAGTAAAAAAGGCGTAAGGTTCACAATGGTGTAAAATTAAAATGGGATATACCGGGCTAGGAGTCGAGTTACAGGAACAAGGGCCAAACCAACCACCAAAGAATGGAATCGTCGAGCGAAAACACATGACAACCTCCTAGAAGCTGCTTTTCTTGCCACCAGACCTTTATCCATCAATTAGGAATCTGATGCCGTCACTACACACATTCCTTAAATTGTAGCCATTTGTTGAGTGTTTTTTTTGGTGTCTAATCCGCATATATATCACCATTGCCCTTGATTTTCTTGACTGTATATCTCTTAAATGTCAACATATATACGTGTGATTTAGTTTTTTGAAGATTTTAATGCCGAGAACCTCGATCAGTGAGTAAAAAAGGCGTAAGTTTCACAATGGTGTAAAATTAAAATGGGATATACCGGGTTAGGATTCGAGTTACAGGAACAAGTTCCAAACCAACCACCCAAGAATGGAATCGTCGAGCGAAAACACTTGACAACCTACTAGAAGCGGCTTTTCTTGCCAGCAGACCTTTCTCCATCAATTAGGAATCTAATGCCCTCACTAAACACATTCCTTAAATTGTAGCCATTTGTTGAGTGTTTTTTTTTGTGTCTAATCCGCATATACATCACCATTGCCCTTGATTTTCTTGACTGTATATCTCTTAAATGTCAACATATACACATGTGATTTAGTTTACGAAGATTTTTCAATGCCGAAAACCTCGATCAGAGAGTAAAAAAGGCGTAAGGTTCACAATGGTGTAAAATTAAAATGGCATATACCGGGCTAGGAGTCGAGTTACAGGAACAAGGGCCAAACCAACCACCCAAGAATGGAATTGTCAAGCGAAAACACTTGACAACCTCCTAGAAGCAGCTTTTCTTGCCACCAGACCTTTCTCCATCAATTAGGAATCTGATGCCGTCACTAAACACATTCCTTAAATTGTAGCCATTTGTTGAGTGTATTTTTTTTGGTGTCTAATCCGCATATATATCACCATTGCCCTTGATTTTCTTGACTGTATATCTCTTAAATGTCAACATATACACGTGTGATTTAGTTTACGAAGATTTTTCAATGCCGAGAACCTCGATCAGAGAGTAAAATAGGCGTAAGGTTCACAATGGTGTAAAATTAAAATGGGATACATCGGGCTGGGAGTCGAGTTACAGGAACAAGGACCAAACCAACCACCCAAGAATGGAATCGTCGACCGAAAACACTTGACAACCTCCTAGAAGCAGCTTTTCATGCCACCAGACCTTTCTCCATCAATTAGGAATCTGATGCCGTCACTAAACACATTCCTTAAATTGTAGCCATTTGTTGAGTGTTTTTTTTGGTGTCTAATACGTATTTACATCCCCATTGCCCTTGATTTTCTTGACTGTATATCTTTTAAATGTCAACATATACACGTGTGATTTAGTTTACGAAGATTTTTCAATGCCGAGAACCTCGATCAGAGAGTAAAATAGGCGTAAGGTTCACAATGGTGTAAAATTAAAATGGGATATACCGGGCTAGAATTCGAGTTACAGGAACAAGGGCCAAACCAGACACCCAAGAATGGAATCGTCAAGCGAAAACACTTGACAACCTCCTAGAAGCAGCTTTTCTTCCCACCAGACCTTTCTCCATCAATTAGGAATCAAATGAAGTCACCAAACACATTCCTTAAATTGTAGCCATTTATTGAGGGTTTTTTTTTTTTTTTGTGTCTAATCCGCATATATATCACCATTGCCCTTGATTTTCTTGACTGTGTATCTCTTAAATGTCAGCATATACACGTGTGATTTAGTTTACGAAGATTTTTCAATGCCGAGAACCTCGATCAGAGAGTAAAAAAGGCGTGCGGTTCACAATGGTTTAAAATTAAAATGGGATATACCGGGCTAGGTTTCGATTTACAGGAACAAGGGCCAAACCAACCACCCAAGAATGGAATCGTCGAGCGTAAACACTTGACAACCCCCTAGAAGCAGCTTTTCTTGCCACCAGACCCTTCTCCATCAATTAGGAATCTGATGCCTTCACTAAACACGTTCCTTAAATTGTAGCCATTTGTTGAGTGTTATTTTTTATGTCTAATCCGCATATACATCACCATTGCCCTTGATTTTCTTGACTGTATATCTCTTAAATGTCAACAAATACACATGTGATTTAGTTTACGAAGATTTTTCAATGCCGAGAACCTCGATCAAAGAGTAAAAAAGGCGTAAGGTTCACAATGGTGTAAAATTAAAATGGGATATACCGGGCTAGGAGTCGAGTTACAGGAACAAGGGCCAAACCAACCACCAAAGAATGGAATCGTCGAGCGAAAACACTTGACAACCTCTTAGAAGCAGCTTTTCTTGCCACCAGACCTTTCTCCATCAATTAGGAATCTGATGCCGTCACTAAACACATTCCTTAAATTGTAGCCATTTGTTGAGTGTTTTTTTTGTGCCTAATCCGCATATATATCACCATTGCCCTTGATTTTCTTGACTGTATATCTCTTAAATGTCAACATATACACGTGTGATTTAGTTTTCTGAATATTTTAATGCCGAGAACCTCTATCAGAGAGTAAAAAAGGCGTAAGGTTCACAATGGTGTAAAATTAAAATGGGATATACCGGGCTGGGAGTCGAGTTTCAGGAACAAGGGCCAAACCAACCACCCAAGAATGGAATCGTCGAGCGAAAACACTTGACAACCTCCTAGTAGCAGCTTTTCATGCCACCAGACCTTTCTCCATCAATTAGGAATCTGATGCCGTCACTAAACACATTCCTTAAATTGTAGCCATTTGTTGAGTGTACTTTTTTTGGTGTCTAATCCGCATTTACATCCCCATTGCCCTTGATTTTCTTGACTGTATATCACTTAAATGTCAACATATACACGTGTGATTTAGTTTAAGAAGATTTTTCAATGCCGAGAACCTCGATCAGAGAGTAAAATAGGCGTAAGGTTCACAATGGTGTAAAATTAAAATGGGATATACCGGGCTCGGAGTCGAGTTACAGGAACAAGGGCCAAACCAACCACCCAAGAATGGAATCGTCGAGCGAAAACATTTGACAACCTCCTAGTAGCAGCTTTTCATGCCACCAGACCTTTCTCCATCAATTAGGAAACTGATGCCGTCACTAAACACATTCCTTAAATTGTAACCATTTGTTGAGTGTTTTTTTTTGGTGTCTAATCCGAATATACATCACCAATGCCCTTGATTTTCTTGACTGTATATCTCTTAAATGTCAACATATACACGTGTGATTTAGTTTATGAAGATTTTTCAATGCCGAGAACCTCGATCAGAGAGTAAAATAGGCGTAAGGTTCACAATGGTGTAAAATTAAAATGGGATAAACTGGGCTAGGATTCGAGTTACAGGAACAAGGGCCAAACCAAACACCCAAGAATGGAATAGGCAAGCGAAAACACTTGACAACCTCCTAGAAGCAGCTTTTCTTGCCACCAGACCTTTCTCCATCAATTAGGAATCTAATGACGTCACCAACCACATTCCTTAAATTGTAGCCATTTGTTGAGGTTTTTTTTTTTGTGTCTAATCCGCATATATATCACCATTGCCCTTGATTTTCTTGACTGTAAATCTCTTAAATGTCAACATAGACACGTGTGATTTAGTTTTCTGAAGATTTTAATGCCGAGAACCTCGATCAGAGAGTAAAAAAGGCGTAAGGTTCACAATGGTGTAAAATTAAATTGGGATATACCGGGACTAGGATTTGAGTTCCAGGAACATGGGCCAAACCACTCACCCAAGAATGGATTCGTCGAGCGAAAACACTTGACAACCTCCTAGAAGCAGCTTTTCTTGCCACCTGACCTTTCTCCATCAATTAGGAATCTGATGCCGCCACTAAACACATTCCTTAAATTGTAGCCATTTGTTGAGTGTACTTTTTTTGGTGTCTAATCCGCATATATATCACCATTGCCCTTGATTTTCTTGACTATATATCTCTTAAATGTCAACATATACACGTGTGATTTAGTTTACGAAGATTTTTCAATGCCGAGAACCTCGATCAGAGAGTAAAATAGGCGTAAGGTTCACAATGGTGTAAAATTAAAATGGGATATACCGGGCTCGGAGTCGAGTTACAGGAACAAGGGCCAAACCAACCACCCAAGAATGGAATCGTCGAGCGAAAACACTTGACAACCTCCTAGTAGCAGCTTTTCATGCCACCAGACCTTTCTCCGTTAATTAGGAATCTGATGCCGTCACTAAACACATTCCTTAAATTGTAACCATTTGTTGAGTGTTTTTTTTTGGTGTCTAATCCGAATATACATCACCAATGCCCTTGATTTTCTTGACTGTATATCTCTTAAATGTCAACATATACACGTGTGATTTAGTTTATGAAGATTTTTCAATGCCGAGAACCTCGATCAGAGAGTAAAATAGGCGTAAGGTTCACAATGGTGTAAAATTAAAATGGGATAAACTGGGCTAGGATTCGAGTTACAGGAACAAGGGCCAAACCAAACACCCAAGAATGGAATCGGCAAGCGAAAACACTTGACAACCTCCTAGAAGCAGCTTTTCTTGCCACCAGACCTTTCTCCATCAATTAGGAATCTAATGACGTCACCAACCACATTCCTTAAATTGTAGCCATTTGTTGAGGTTTTTTTTTTTTGTGTCTAATCCGCATATATATCACCATTGCCCTTGATTTTCTTGACTGTAAATCTCTTAAATGTCAACATAGACACGTGTTATTTACTTTTCTGAAGATTTTAATGCCGAGAACCTGGATCAGAGAGTAAAAAAGGCGTAAGGTTCACAATGGTGTAAAATTAAATTGGATATACCGGGCTAGGATTCGAGTTACAGGAACAAGGGCCAAACCAACCACCCAAGAATGGAATTGTCGAGCGAAAACACTTGACAACCTCCTAGAAGCAGCTTTTCTTGCCACCAGACCTTTCTCCATCAATTAGGAATTTGATGCCGTCACTAAACACATTCCATAAATTGTAGCCATTTGTTGAGTGTATTTTTTTGGTGTCTAATCCGCATATATATCACCATTGCCCTTGATTTTCTTGACTGTATATCTCTTAAATGTCAACATATACACGTGTGATTTAGTTTACGAAGATTTTTCAATGCCGAGAACCTCGATCAGAGAGTAAAATAGGCGTAAGGTTCACAATGGTGTAAAATTAAAATGGGATATACCGGGCTAGGATTCGAGTTACAGGAACAAGGGCCAAACCAAACACCCAAGAATGGAATCGTCAAGCGAAAACACTTGACAACCTCCTAGAAGCAGCTTTTCTTCCCACCAGACCTTTCTCCATCAATTAGGAATCAAATGAAGTCACCAAACACATTCCTTAAATTGTAGCCATTTGTTGAGTGTTTTTTTTGTGTCTAATCCGCATATATATCACCATCGCCCGTGATTTTCTTGACTGTATATCTCTTAAATGTCAACATATACACGTGTGATTTAGTTTACGAAGATTTTTCAATGCCGAGAACCTCGATCAGAGAGTAAAAAAGGCGTAAGGTTCACAATGGTGTAAAATTAAAATGGGATATACCGGGCTTGGATTCGAGTTACAGGAACAAGGGCCAAACCAACCACTTAAGAATGGAACCGTCGAGCGAAAACACTTGACAACCTCCTAGAAGCAGCTTTTCTTGCCACCAGACCTTTCTCCATCAATTAGGAATCTGATGCCGTCACTAAACACGTTCCTTAAATTGTAGCCATTTGTCGAGTGTTTTTTTTTTTGTCTAATCCGCATATATATCACCATTGCCCTTGATTTTCTTGACTGTGTATCTCTTAAATGTCAGCATATACACGTGTGATTTAGTTTACGAAGATTTTTCAATGCCGAGAACCTCGATCAGAGAGTAAAAAGGCGTGCGGTTCACAATGGTGTAAAATTAAAATGGGATATACCGGGCTAGGTTTCGATTTACAGGAACAAGGGCCAAACCAACCACCCAAGAATGGAATCGTCGAGCGTAAACACTTGACAACCCCCTAGAAGCAGCTTTTCTTGCCACCAGACCCTTCTCCATCAATTAGGAATCTGATGCCTTCACTAAACACATTCCTTAAATTGTAGCCATTTGTTGAGTGTTATTTTTTATGTCTAATCCGCATATACATCACCATTGCCCTTGATTTTCTTGACTGTATATCTCTTAAATGTCAAGAAATACACATGTGATTTAGTTTACGAAGATTTTTCAATGCCGAGAACCTCGATCAGAGAGTAAAAAAGGCGTAAGGTTCACAATGGTGTAAAATTAAAATGGGATATACCGGGCTAGGAGTCGAGTTACAGGAACAAGGGCCAAACCAACCACCAAAGAATGGAATCGTCGAGCGAAAACACTTGACAACCTCTTAGAAGCAGCTTTTCTTGCCACCAGACCTTTCTCCATCAATTAGGAATCTGATGCCGTCACTAAACACATTCCTTAAATTGTAGCCATTTGTTGAGTGTTTTTTTTGTGCCTAATCCGCATATATATCACCATTGCCCTTGATTTTCTTGACTGTATATATCTTAAATGGCAACATATACACGTGTGATTTAGTTTTCTGAAGATTTTAATGCCGAGAACCTCGATCAGAGAGTAAAATAGGCGTAAGGTTCACAATGGTGTAAAATTAAAATGGGATATACCGGGCTGGGAGTCGAGTTACAGGAACAAGGGCCAAACCAACCACCCAAGAATGGAATCGTCGAGCGAAAACACTTGACAACCTCCTAGTAGCAGCTTTTCATGCCACCAGACCTTTCTCCATCAATTAGGAATCTGATGCCGTCACTAAACACATTCCTTAAATTGTAGCCATTTGTTGAGTGTACTTTTTTTGGTGTCTAATCCGCATTTACATCCCCATTGCCCTTGATTTTCTTGACTGTATATCACTTAAATGTCAACATATACACGTGTGATTTAGTTTAAGAAGATTTTTCAATGCCGAGAACCTCGATCAGAGAGTAAAATAGGCGTAAGGTTCACAATGGTGTAAAATTAAAATGGGATATACCGGGCTCGGAGTCGAGTTACAGGAACAAGGGCCAAACCAACCACCCAAGAATGGAATCGTCGAGCGAAAACATTTGACAACCTCCTAGTAGCAGCTTTTCATGCCACCAGACCTTTCTCCATCAATTAGGAAACTGATGCCGTCACTAAACACATTCCTTAAATTGTAACCATTTGTTGAGTGTTTTTTTTTTGGTGTCTAATCCGAATATACATCACCAATGCCCTTGATTTTCTTGACTGTATATCTCTTAAATGTCAACATATACACGTGTGATTTAGTTTATGAAGATTTTTCAATGCCGAGAACCTCGATCAGAGAGTAAAATAGGCGTAAGGTTCACAATGGTGTAAAATTAAAATGGGATAAACTGGGCTAGGATTCGAGTTACAGGAACAAGGGCCAAACCAAACACCCAAGAATGGAATAGGCAAGCGAAAACACTTGACAACCTCCTAGAAGCAGCTTTTCTTGCCACCAGACCTTTCTCCATCAATTAGGAATCTAATGACGTCACCAACCACATTCCTTAAATTGTAGCCATTTGTTGAGGTTTTTTTTTTTGTGTCTAATCCGCATATATATCACCATTGCCCTTGATTTTCTTGACTGTAAATCTCTTAAATGTCAACATAGACACGTGTGATTTAGTTTTCTGAAGATTTTAATGCCGAGAACCTCGATCAGAGAGTAAAAAAGGCGTAAGGTTCACAATGGTGTAAAATTAAATTTGGATATACCGGGCTAGGATTCGAGTTACAGGAACAAGGGCCAAACCAACCACCCAAGAATGGAATTGTCGAGCGAAAACACTTGACAACCTCCTAGAAGCAGCTTTTCTTGCCACCAGACCTTTCTCCATCAATTAGGAATCTGATGCCGTCACTAAACACATTCCTTAAATTGTAGCCATTTGTTGAGTGTATTTTTTTTGGTGTCTAATCCGCATATATATCACCATTGCCCTTGATTTTCTTGACTGTATATATCTTAAATGTCAACATATACACGTGTGATTTAGTTTACGAAGATTTTTCAATGCCGAGAACCTCGATCAGAGAGTAAAATAGGCGTAAGGTTCACAATGGTGTAAAATTAAAATGGGATATACCGGCTGGGAGTCGAGTTACAGGAACAAGGGCCAAACCAACCACCAAAGAATGGAATCGTCGAGCGAAAACACTTGACAACCTCCTAGTAGCAGCTTTTCATGCCACCAGACCTTTCTCCATCAATTAGGAATCTTATGCCGTCACTAAACACATTCCTTAAATTGTAACCATTTGTTGAGTGTTTTTTTTTGGTGTCTAATCCGAATATACATCACCATTGCCCTTGATTTTCTTGACTGTATATCTCTTAAATGTCAACATATACACGTGTGATTTAGTTTATGAAGATTTTTCAATGCCGAGAACCTCGATCAGAGAGTAAAATAGGCGTAAGGTTCACAATGGTGTAAAATTAAAATGGGATAAACTGGGCTAGGATTCGAGTTACAGGAACAAGGGCCAAACCAAACACCCAAGAATGGAATCGGCAAGCGAAAACACTTGACAACCTCCTAGAAGCAGCTTTTCTTGCCACCAAACCTTTCTCCATCAATTAGGAATCTAATGACGTCACCAACCACATTCCTTAAATTGTAGCCATTTGTTGAGGTTTTTTTTTTTTTTTGTGTCTAATCCACATATATATCACCATTGCCCTTAATTTTCTTGACTGTATATCTCTTAAATGTCAACATATACACGTGTGATTTAGTTTACGAAGATTTTTCAATGCTGAGAACCTCGATCAGAGAGTAAAAAAGGCGTAAGTTTCACAATGGTGTAAAATTAAAAAGGGATATATCGGGCTTGGATTCAAGTTACAGGAACAAGGGCCAAACCAACCACCCAGGAATGGAATCGTCGAGCGAAAACACTCGACAACCTCCTAGAAGCAGCTTTTCTTGCCACCAGTCCTTTCTCCATCAATTAGGAATCTGATGCCGTCAGTAAACACGTTACTTAAATTGTAGCCATTTGTTGAGTGTTTATTTTTTGGTGTCTAATCCGCATATATATCACCATTTCCCTTGATTTTCTTGACTGTATATCTCTTAAATGTCAGCATATACATGTGTGATTTAGTTTACGAAGATATTTCAATGCCGAGAACCTCGATCAGAGAGTAAAAAAGGCGTAAGGTTCACAATGGTGCAAAACTAAAATGGGATATACCGGGCTAGGATTCGAGTTACAGGAACAAGGGCCAAACCAGCCACCCAAGAATGGAATCGTCGAGCGAAAACACTTGACAACCTCCTAGAAGCAGCTTTTCTTGCCACCAGACCCTACTCCATCAATTAGGAATCTGATGCCTTCACTAAACACATTCCTTAAATTGTAGCCATTTGTTGAGTGTTATTTTTTATGTCTAATCCGCATATACATCACCATTGCCCTTGATTTTCTTGACTGTATATCTCTTAAATGTCAACAAATACACATGTGATTTAGTTTACTAAGATTTTTCAATGCCGAGAACCTCGATCAGAGAGTAAAAAAGGCGTAAGGTTCACAATGGTGTAAAATTAAAATGGGATATACCGGGTTAGGATTCGAGTTACAGGAACAGGGGCCAAACCAACCACCCAAGAATGGAATCGTCGAGCGAAAACACTTGACAACCTACTAGAAGCAGCTTTTCTTGCCAGCAGACCTTTCTCCATCAATTAGGAATCTGATGCCCTCACTAAACACATTCCCGAAATTGTAGCCATTTGTTGAGTGTTTTTTTTGTGTGTCTATTCCGCATATATATCACCATTGCCCATGATTTTCTTGGCTGTATATCTCTTAAATGTCAACATATACACGTGTGATTTAGTTTACGAAGATTTTTCAATGCCGAGAACCTCGATCAGAGAGTAAAAAAGGCGTAAGGTTCACAACGGTGTAAAATTAAAATGGGATATACCGGGCTTGGATTCGAGTTACAGGAACAAGGGCCAAACCAACCACCCAAGAATGGAATCGTCGAGCGAAAATACCTGGCAACCTCCTAGAAGCAGCTTTTCTTGCCACCAGCCCTTTCTCCATCAATTAGGAATCTGATGCCGTCACTAAACACGTTCCTTAAATTGTAGCCATTTGTTGAGTGTTTTTTTTTGTGTCTAATCCGCATATATATCACCATTGCCCTTGATTTTCTTGACTGTATATCTCTTAAATGTCAGCATATACACGTGTGATTTAGTTTACGAAGATTTTTCAATGCCGAGAACCTCGATCAGAGAGTAAAAAAGGCGTAAGGTTCACAATGGTGTAAAATTAAAATGGGATATACCGGGCTAGGATTCGAGTTACAGGAACAAGGGCCAAACCAACCACCGAAGAATGGAATCGTCGAGCGAAAATACTTGACAACCTCCTAGAAGCAGCTTTTCTTGCCACCAGACCTTTCTCCATCAATTATGAATCTGATGACGTCACCAAACACATTCCTTAAATTGTAACCATTTGTTGAGTGTTTTTTTTTGTGTCTAATCCGCATATATATCTCCTTTGCCCTTGATTTTCTTGACCATATATCTCTTAAATGTCAACATATATACGTGTGATTTAGTTTTCTGAAGATTTTAATGCCGAGAACCTCGATCAGAAAGTAAAAAAGGAGTAAGGTTCACAATGGTGTAAAATTAAAATGGGATATACCGGGTTAGGATTCGAGTTACAGGAACAAGGGCCAAACCAACCACCCAAGAATGGTATCGTCGAGCGAAAACACTTGACAACCTACTAGAAGCAGCTTTTTTTGCCAGCAGACCTTTCCCCATCAATTAGGAATCTGATGCCCTCACTAAACAAATTCCTTAAATTATAGCCATTTGTTGAGTGTTTTGTTTTATAGTGTCTAATCCGCATATATATCACCATTGCCCCTGATTTTCTTGACTGTATATCTCTTAAATGTCAACATATTCCTTAAATTGTAGCCATTTGTTGTTTGTTTTTTTTTTTGTCTAATCCGCATATATATCACCATTTCCCTTAATTTTCTTGACTGTACATCTCTTAAATGTCCACATATACACGTGTGATTTAGTTTACGAAGATTTTTCAATGCCGAGAACCTCGATCAGAGAGTAAAAAATGCGTAAGGTTCACAATGGTGTAAAATTAAAATGGGATATACATGGCTAGGATTCGAGTTACAGGAACAAGGGCCAAACCAACCACCCAAGAATGGAATCGTCGAGCGAAAACACTTGACAACCTCCAAGAAGCAGCTTTTCTTGCCACCAGACCTTTCTCCATCAATTAGGAATCTGATGCCGTCACTAAACACATTCCTTAAATTGTATCTATTTGTTGAGTGTTTTTTTTGTGTCTAATCCGAATATATATCACCATTTCCCTAGATTTTCTTGACCGTATATCTCTTAAATGTCAACTTATACACGTGTGATTTAGTATACGAAGATTTTTCAATGCCGAGAACCTCGATCAGAGAGTAAAAAAGGCGTAAGGTTCACAATGGTGTAAAATTAAAATGGGATATACCGGGCTAAGATTCGAGTTACAGGAACAAGGGCCATACCAACAACAAAAGGATGGAATCGTCAAGTGAAAACACTTGACAACCTCCTAGAAGCATCTTTTCTTGCCACCAGACCTTTCTCTATCAATTAGGAATCTGATGCCGTCACTAAACACATTCCTTAAATTGTAGCCATTTGTTGAGTGTTTTGTTTTATAGTGTCTAATCCGCATATATATCATCATTGCCCTTGATTTTCTTGACTGTATATCTCTTAAATGTCAACATATAGACGTGTGATTTAGTTTACGAAGATTTTTCAATGCCGAGAACATCGATCAGAGAGTAAAAAAGGCGTAAGGTTCACAATGGTGTAAAATTTAAATGGGATATACCGGGCTAGGATTCGAGTTACAGGAAAAAGGGCCAAACCAACCACCCAAGAATGGAATCGTCGTGCGAAAACACTTGACAACCTCCTAGAAGCAGCTTTTCTTGCCACCAGATCTTTCTCCATCAATTAGGAATCTGATGCCGTCACTAAACACATTCCTTAAATTGTAGCCATTTGTTGAGTGTTTTTTTTTGTGTCTAATCCGCATATATATCACCATTGCCCTTGATTTTCTTAACTATTTATCTCTTAAATGTCAACATATACACGAGTGATTTAGTTTACGAAGATTTTTCAATGCCGAGAACCTTGATCAGAGAGTAAAAAAGGCGTAAGGTTCACAATAGTATAAAATTAAAATGGGATATACCGGGCTGGGATTTGAGTTACAGGAACAAGGGCCAAACCAACCACCCAAGAATGGAATCGTCGAGCGAAAACACTTGACAACCTCCTAGAAGCAGCTTTTCTTGCCACCAGACCTAACTCCATAAATTTGGAATCTAATGCCGTTACTAAACACATTCCTTAAATTGTAGCCATTTGTTGAGTGTTTTTTTTGTTGTTGTCTAATCCGCATATATATCACCATTGCGCTTGATTTAGTTTACGAAGATTTTTCAATGCCGAGAACCTTGATCAGAGAGTAAAAAAGGCGTAAGGTTCACAATAGTATAAAATTAAAATGGGATATACCGGGCTAGGAGTCGAGTTACAGGAACAAGGGCCAAACCAACCACCCAAGAATAGAATCGTCGAGCGAAAACACTTGATAACCTCCTAGAAGCAGCTTTTCTTGCCACCAGATCTTTCTCCATCAATTAGAAATCTGATGCCGTCACTAAACACATTCCTTAAATTGTAGCCATTTGTTGAGTGTTTTTTTTGGTGTCTAATCCGCATATATATCACCATTAACCTTGATTTTCTTGACTGTATATTTCTTAAATGTCAACATATACCCGTGTGATTTAGTTTACAAAGATTTTTCAATGCCGAGAACCTCGATCAGAGAGTAAAAAAGGCGTAAGGTTCACAATGGTGTCTAATTAAAATGGGATATACCGGGCTAGGATTCGAGTTACAGGAACAAGGGCCAAACCAACCACCCAAGAATGGAATCGTCGAGCGAAAACACTAGACAACCTCCTAGAAGCAGCTTTTCTTGCCACCAGACATTTCTCCATCAATTAGGAATCTGATGCCGTCACTAAACGCATTCCTTAAATAGTAGCCATTTGTTGAGTGATTTTTTTTTTGGTGTCTAATCCGCATATATATCACCATTGCCCTGGATCTTCTTGACTGAATATCTCTTAAATGTCAACATATACACGAGTGATTTAGTTTACAAAGATTTTTCAATGCCGAGAACCTCGATCAGAGAGTAAAAAAGGCGTAAGGTTGACAATGGTGTAAAATTAAAATGGGATATACCGGGGTTGGATTCGAGTTACAGGAACAAGTGCCAAACCAACCACCCAAGAATGGAATCGTCAAGCGAAAACACTTGACAACCTCCTAGAAGCAGCTTTTCTTGCCACCAGACCTTTCTCCATCAATTAGGAATTTGATGCCGTCACTAAACACATTCCTTAAATTGTAGCCATTTGTTGAGTCTTTTTTTTGGTTGTCTAATCCGCATATATATCACCATTGCCCTTGATTTTCTTGACTGTATATCTCTTAAATGTCAAGATATACACGTGTGATTTAGTTTACGAAGATTTTTCAATGCCGAGAACCTCGATCAGAGAGTAAAAAAGGCCTAAGGTTCACAATGGTGAAAAATTAAAATGGGATATACCGGGCTAGGATTCGAGTTACAGGAACAAGGGCCAAACCAACCACCCAAGAATGGAATTGTCGAGCGAAAACACTTGACAACCTCGTAGAAGCACTTTTTCTTGCCACCAGACCTTTCTCCAACAATTAGGAATCTGATGCCGTTACTAAACACATTCCTTAAATTGTAGCCATTTGTTGAGTGTCTTTTTTTGGTGTCTAATCCGCACATATATCACCATTAACCTTGATTTTCTTGACTGTATATTTCTTAAATGTCAACATATACCCGTGTGATTTAGTTTACAAAGATTTTTCAATGCCGAGAACCTCGATCAGAGAGTAAAAAAGGCGTAAGGTTCACAATGGTGTATAATTAAAATGGGATATACCGGGCTAGTATTCGAGTTACAAGAACAAGGGCCAATCCAACCACCGAAGAATGGAATCGTCGAGCGAAAACACTTGACCACCTCCTAGAAGCAGCTTTTCTTACCATCAGACCTTTCTCCATCAATTAGGAATCTGATGCCGTCACTAAACACATTCCTTAAATTGTAGCCATTTGTTTAGTGTTTTTTTTTTTGTGTCTAATCCGCCTATATATATCACCATTGCCCTTGATTTTCTTGACTGTATATCTCTTAAATGTCAACATATACACGTGTGATTTAGTTTATGAAGATTTTTCAATGCCGAGAACCTCGATCAGAGAGTAAAAAAGGCGTAAGGTGCACAATGGTGTAAAATTAAAATGGGATATACCAGGCTAGGATTTGAGTTACAGGAACAAGGGCCAAACCAACCACCCAAGAATGGAATCGTCGAGCGAAAACACTTGACAACTTCCTAGAAGCAGCTTTTCTTGCCACCAGACCTTTCTCCATCAATTAGGAATCTGATTCCGTCACTAAACACATTCCTTAAATTGTATCCATTTGTTGAGTGTTTTTTTTGGTGTCTAATCCGCATATATATAACCATTTCCCTTGATTTTCTTGACTGTATATCTCTTTAATGTCAACATATACACGTGTGATTTAGTTTACGAAGATTTTTCAATGCCGAGAACCTCGATCAGATTGTAAAAAAGGCGTAAGGTTCACAATGGTGTAAAATTAAAATGGGATATACCGGGCTAGGATTCGAGTTACAGGAACAAGGGCCAAACCAACCACCCAAGAATGGAATCGTCGAGCGTAAACACTTGACAACCACTTAGAAGCAGCTTTTCTTGCCACCAGACCTTTCTCCATCAATTAGGAATCTGATGCCGTCACTAAACACATTCCTTAATTTATAGCCATTTGTTGAGTGTTTTTTTGGTGTCTAATCCGCATATATATCACCATTGCCCTTGATTTTCTTGAATGTATATCTCTTAAATGTCAACATATACACGTGTGATTTAGTTTACGAAGATTTTTCAATGCCATGAACCTCGATCAGAGAGTAAAAAAGGCGTAAGGTTCACAAAGGTGTAAAATTAAAATGGGATTTACCGGGATAGGATTCGAGTTAGGGGAACAAGGTCCAAACCAACCATCCAAGAATGGAATCGTCGAGCAAAAACACCTGAAAACCTCTTAGAAGTAGCTTTTCTTGCCACCAGACCTTTCGCCAACAATTAGGAATCTGATGCCGTCACTAAACACGTTCCTTAAATTGTAACCATTTGTTGAGTGTTTTTTTTTTGTGTTTAATCCACATATTATCACCATTGCCCTTGATTTTCTTGACTGTATATCTCTTAAATGTCAACATATACACTTGTGATTTAGTTTATGAAGATTTTTCAATGCCGAGAACCTCGATCAGATTGTAAAAAAGGCGTAAGGTTCACAATGGTGTAAAATTAAAATGGGATATACCGAGCTAGGATTCAAGTTACAGGAACAAGGGGCAAACCAACCACCCAAGAATGGAATCGTCGAGCGAAAACACTTGACAACCTCCTAGAAGCAGCTTTTCTTGCCACCAGACCTTTCTCCATCAATTATGAATCTGATTCCGTCACTAAACACATTTCTTAAATTGTAGCCATTTGTTGAGTTTTTTTTTGGTGTCTAATCCACATATATATCACCATTGCCCTTGATTTTCTTAACTTTATATCTCTTAAATGTCAACATATACACGTGTGATTTAGTCTACGAAGATTTTTCATTGCCTAGAACCTCGATCAGAGAGTAAAAAAGGCGTAAGGTTCACAATGGTGTAAAATTAAAATGGGATATACCGGGCAAGGATTCGAGTTACAGGAACAAAGGCCAAACCAACCACCCATGAATGGAATCGTCGAGCGAAAACACTTGATAACCTCCTAGAAGCAGCTTTTCTTGCCACCAGACCTTTCTCCATCAATTAGGAATCTGATGCCATCACTAAACACATTCCTTAAATTGTAGCCATTTGTTGAGTGTTTTTTTTTTGGTGTCTAATCCGCATATATATCACCATTGCTCTTAATTTTCTTGACTGTATATCTCTTAAATGTCAACATATACATGTGAGATTTAGTTTACGAAGATTTTTCAATGCCGAGAACCTCGATCAGAGAGTAAAAAAGGCGTAAGGTTCACAATGGTGTAAAATTAAAATTGGATATACCGGGCTAGGATTCGAGTTACAGGAATAAGGGCTAAACCAACCACCCAAGAATGGAATCGTCGAGCGAAAACACTTGACAACCTCCTAAAACAGTTTTTCTTGCCACCAGACTTTTCTCCATCAATTAGGAATCTGATGCCGTCACTAAACACATTCCTTAAATTATAGACATTTGTTGAGTGTTTTTTTTGGTGCCTAATCCGCATATATATCAACATTGCCCTTGATTTTCTTAACTGTATATCTCTTAAATGTCAACATATACATGTGTGATTTAGTTTACGAAGATTTTTCAATGCCGAGAACCTCGATCAGAGAGTAAAAAAGGCGTAAGGTTCACAATGGTGTAAAAATAAAAAAGGGATATACCGAGCTAGGATTCGAGTAGAAAGAACAAGGGCCAAACCAACCACCCAAGAATGGAATCGTCGAGCTAAAACACTTGACAACCTCCTAGAAGCAGCTTTTCTTGCCACCAGACCTTTCTCCATCGTTTAGAAATCTGATGCCGTCACTAAATACATTCCTTAAATTGTAACCATTTGTTGAGTGTTTTTTTTTTTTGGTGTCTACTCCGCTTATATATCACCATTGCCTTTGATTTTCTTGACTGTATATCTCTTAAATGTCAACATATACACCTGTGATTTAGTTTACGAAGATTTTTCATTGTCGAGAACCTCGATCAGAGAGTAAAAAAGGCGCAAGGTTCACAATGGTGTTAAATTAAAATGGGATATACCGGGCTAGGATTCGAGTTAAAGGAACAAGGGCCAAACCAACCACCCAAGAATGGAATCGTCGAACGAAAACACTTGACAACCTCCAAGAAGCAGCTTTTCTTGCCACCAGACCTTTCTCCTTCAATTAGGAATCAGATGCCGTCACTAAACACATTCCTTAAATTATAGCCATTTGTTGAGTGTTTTTTTTTTTTTGGTGTCTAATCGGCATATATATCATCATTGCCCTTGATTTTCTTGACTGTATATCTCTTAAATGTCAACATATACACGTGTGATTTAGTTATCAGAGAGTAAAAAAGGCGTAAGGTTCACAATGGTGTAAAATTAAAATGGAATATAACAGGCTAGGATTCGAGTTACTGGAACAAGGTCCAAACCAACCACCCAAGAATGGAATCATCGAGGGAAAACACTTGAAAACCACCTAGAGTAGCTTTTCGTGCCACCAGACCTTTCTCCATCAATTAGAAATCTAATGCCGTCACTAAACACATTCCTTAAATTTTAGCCATTTGTTGAGTGTTTTTTTTTTTTTTTGGTGTTTAATCCGCATATATATCACCATTACCCTTAATTTTCTTGACTGTATATCTCTTAAATGTCAACATATACACGTGTGATTTAGTTTACGAAGATTTTTCAATGCTGAGAACCTCGATCAGAGAGTAAAAAAGGCGTAAGGTTCATAATGGTGTAAAATTAAAATGGGATATACCGGGCTAGGATTCGAGTTACAGGAACAAGGGCCAAACCAACCACCCAAGAAAGGAATGGTCGAGCGAAAACACTTGACAACCTCCTAGAAGCAGCTTTTCTTGCCACCAGACCTTTCTCCATCAATTAGGAATCTGATGCCGTCACTAAACACATTCCTTAAATTGTAGCCATTTGTTGAGTGTTTTTTTTTTGTGTCTAATCCTCATATATATCACCATTGCCCTTGATTTTCTTGACTGTATATCTCTTAAATGTTAACATATACATGTGTGATTTAGTTTACGAAGATTTTACAATGCCGAGAACCTCTTTCAGAGAGTAAAAAAGGCGTAAGGTTCACAATGGTGTAAAATTATAATGGGATATACCGGGCTAGGATTTGAGTTACAGGAACAAAGGCCAAACCAACCACCCAAGAATGGAATCGTCGAGCGAAAACACTTGACAACCTCCTAGAAACAGCTTTTCTTGCCACCAGACATTTCTCCATCAATTAGGAATCTGATGCCGTCACTAAACACATTCCTTAAATTGTAGCCATTTGTTGAGTGTTTTTTTTTTGTGTCTAATCCTCATAGATATCACCATAACCCTTGATTTTCTTGACTGTATATCTCTTAAATGTTAACATATACACGTGTGATTTAGTTTACGAAGATTTTACAATGCCGAGAACCTCGATCAGAGAGTAAAAAAGGCATAAGGTTCACAATGGTGTAAAATTATAATGGGATATACCGGGCTAGGATTTGAGTTACAGGAACAAGGGCCAAACCAACCACCCAAGAATTGAATCGTCGAGCGAAAACACTTGACAACCTCCTAGAAACAGCTTTTCTTGCCACCAGACCTTTCCCCATCAATTAGGAATCTGATGCCGTCACTAAACACATTCCTTAAATTGTAGCCATTTGTTGAGTGTTTTTTTTTTTTTTTTTTGTGTCTAATCCGCATATATATCATCATTACCTTGATTTTCTTGACTGTATATCTCTTAAATGTCAACATATACACGTGTGATTTAGTTTACTAAGATTTTTCAATGCCGAGAACCTCGATTAGAGAGTAAAAAAGGTGTAAGGTTCACAATGGTGTAAAATTATAATGGGATATACCGGGCTAGGATTCGAGTTACAGGAACAAGGCCTAACCAACCACCCAAGAATGGAATCGTCGAGCGAAAACACTTGACAACCTCCTAGAAGCAGCTTTTCTTGCCACCAGAGCTTTCTCCATCAATTAGGAATCTGATGCCATCACTAAACACAATCCTTAAATTGTAGCAATTTGTTGAGTGTTGTTTTTTTTTTGGTGTCTAATCCGCATATATATTATCATTGCCCTTGATTTTCTTGACTGAATATCTCTTAAATGTCAACATATACACGTGTGATTTAGTTTACGAAGATTTTTCAATGCCGAGAACCTCGATCAGAGAGTAAAAAAGGCGTAAGGTTCACAATGGTGTAAAATTGAAATGGAATATAACAGGCTAGGATTCGAGTTACTGGAACAAGGTCCAAACCAACCACCCAAGAATGGAATCGTCGAGCGAAAACACTTGAAAACCTCCTAGAAGTAGCTTTTCGTGCCACCAGACCTTTCTCCATCAATTTGGAATCTAATGCCGTCACTAAACGCATTCCTTAAATTTTAGCCATTTATTGAGTGTTTTTTTTTTGGTGTTTAATCCGCATATATATCACCATTACCCTTAATTTTCTTGACTGTATATCTCTTAAATGTCAGCATATACACGTGTGATTTAGTTTACGAAGATTTTTCAATGCTGAGAACCTCGATCAGAGAGTAAAAAACGCGTAAGGTTCACAATGGTGTAAAATTATAATGGGATATACCGGGCTAGGATTCGAGTTACAGGAACAAGGGCCAAACCAACCACCCAAGAATGGAATCGTCGAGCGAAAACACTTGACAACCTCCTAGAAACAGCTTTTCTTGCCACCAGACCTTTCCCCATCAATTAGGAATCTGATGCTGTCACTAAACACATTCCTCAAATTGTAGCCATTTGTTGAGTGTTTTTTTTTTGTGTCTAATCCGCATATATATCATCATTGCCTTGATTTTCTTGACTGTATATCTCTTAAATGTCAACATATACACGTGTGATTTAGTTTACGAAGATTTTTCAATGCCGAGAACCTCGATCAGAGAGTAAAAAAGGCGTAAGGTTCACAATGGTGTAAAATTATAATGGGATATACCGGGCTAGGATTCGAGTTACAGGCGCAAGGGCCAAACCAACCACCCAAGAATGGAATCATCTAGCGAAAACACTTGACAACCTCCTAGAAGCAGCTTTTCTTGCCACCAGACATTTCTCCATCAGTTAGGAATCTGATGCCGTCACTAAACACATTCCTTAAGTTGTAGCCATTTGTTGAGTGTTTTTTTTGGTGTCTAATCCGCATATATATCACCATTGCCCTTGATTTTCTTGACTGTATATCTCTTAAATGTCAACATATACACGTGTGATTTAGTTTACGAAGATTTTTCAATGCCGAGAACCTCGATCAGAGAGTAAAAAAGGCGTAAGGTTCATAATGGTGTAAAATTAAAATGGGATATACCGGGTTAGGATTCGAGTTACAGGAACAAGGGTCAAACCAACCACCCAAGAATGGAATCGTCGAGCGAAAACACTTGACAATCTCCTAGAAGCAGCTTTTCTTTCCACCAGACCTTTCTCCATCAATTAGGAATCTGATGCCGTCACTAAACACATTCCTTAAATTGTAGCCATTTGTTGAGTGTTTTTTTTTGGTGTCTAATCCGCATATATATCATCATTGCCCTTGATTTTCTTGACTGTATATCTCTTAAATATCAACATATACACGTGTGATTTAGTTTACGAAGATTTTTCAATGCCGAGAACCTCGATCAGAGAGTAAAAAAGGCGTAAGGTTCACAATGGTGTAAAATTATAACGGGATATACCGGGCTAGGATTCGAGTTACAGGAACAAGGGCCAAACCAACCACCCTAGAATGGAATCGTCGAGCGAAATCACTTGACAACCTCCTATAAGCAGCTTTTCTTGCCACCAGACCTTTCTCCATCAATTAGGAATCTGATTCCGTCACTAAATACATTCCTTAAATTATAGCCATTTGTTGAGTGTTTTTTTTTGGTGTCTAATCCGCATATATATCACCATTTCCCTTGATTTTCTTGACTGTATATCTCTTAAATATCAACATATACACGTGTGATTTAGTTTACGAAGATTTTTCAATGCCGAGAACCTCGATCAGAGAGTAAAAAAGGCGTAAGGTTCCCAATGGTGTAAAATTAAAATGGAATATACCAGGCTAGGATTCGAGTTACTGGAACAAGGTCCAAACCAACCACCCAAGAATGGAATCGTCGAGCGAAAACACTTGAAAACCTCCTAGAAGTAGCTTTTCTTGCCACCAGACCTGTCTCCATCAATTAGGAATCTGATGCCATCACTAAACACATTCCTTAAAATGTAGCCATTTGTTGAGTGTTTTTTTTTTTTGGTGTTTAATCCGCATATATATCACCATTGCTCTTAATTTTCTTGACTATATAACTCTTAAATGTCAACATATACACGTGTGATTTAGTTTATGAAGATTTTTCAATGCCGAGAACCTCGATCAGAGAGTAAAAAGGGCGTAAGGTTCACAACGGTGTAAAATTAAAATGGGATATACCGGGCTAGGATTCGAGTTACGGGAACAAGGGCCAAACCAACCACCCAAGAATGGAATCGTCGAGCGAAAACATTTGACAACCTCCAAGAAACCGCTTTTCTTGCCACCAGACCTTTCCCCATCAATTAGGAATCTGATGCCGTCACTAAACACATTCCTTAAATTTTAGCCATTTGTTGAGTGTTTTTTTTTTGTGTCTAATCCGCATATATATCATCATTGCCTTGATTTTCTTGACTGTATATCTCTTAAATGTCAACATATACACGTGTGATTTAGTTTACTAAGATTTTTCAATGCCGAGAACCTCGATCAGAGAGTAAAAAAGGCGTAAGGTTCTAAATGGTGTAAAATTATAATGGGATATACCGGGCTAGGATACGAGTTACAGGAACAAGGGCCAAACCAACCACCCAAGAATGGAATCGTCGAGCGAAAACACTTGACAACCTCCTAAAAGCAGCTTTTCTTGCCACCAGACCTTTCTCCATCAATTAGGAATCTGATGCCGTCACTAAACACATTCCTTAAGTTGTAGCCATTTGTTGAGTGTTTTTTTTGGTGTCTAATCCGCATATATATCACCATTGCCCTTGATTTTCTTGATTGTATATCTCTTAAATGTCAACATATACACGTGTGATTTAGTTTACGAAGATTTTTCAATGCGGAGAACCTCGATCAGAGAGTAAAAAAGGCGTAAGGTTCATAATGGTGTAAAATTAAAATGGGATATACCGGGTTAGGATTCGAGTTACAGGAACAAGGGTCAAACCAACCACCCAAGAATGGAATCGTCGAGCGAAAACACTTGACAACCTCCTAGAAGCAGCTTTTCTTTCCACCAGACCTTTCTCCATCAATTAGGAATCTGATGCCGTCACTAAACACATTCCTTAAATTGTAGCCATTTGTTGAGTTTTTTTTTTTGGTGTCTAATCCGCATATATATTATCATTGCCCTTGATTTTCTTGACTGTATATCTCTTAAATGTCAACATATACACGTGTTATTTAGTTTACGAAGATTTTCAATGCCGAGAACCTCGATCAGTGAGTAAAAAAGGCGTAAGGTTCACAATGGTGTAAAATTATAACGGGATATACCGGGCTAGGATTCGATTTACGGGAACAAGGGCCAAACCAACCACCCAAGAATGGAATCGTCGAGCGAAAACACTTGACAACCTCCTAGAAGCAGCTTTTCTTGCCCCCAGACCTTTCTCCATCAATTAGGAATCTGATGCCGTCACTAAAAACATTCCTTAAGTTATAGCCATTTGTTGAGTGTTTTTTTTGGTGTCTAATCCTCATATATATCACCATTGCCCTTGATTTTCTTGACTGTATATCTCTTAAATGTTAACATATACACGTGTGATTTAGCTTACGAAGATTTTTCAATGCCGAGAACCTCGATCAGAGAGTAAAAAAGGCGTAAGGTTCACAATGGTGTAAAATTAAAATGGGATATACCGGGCTAGGATTCGAGTTATGGGAACAAGGGCCAAACCAACCCCCCAAGAATGGAATCTTCGAGGGAAAACAAATGACAACCTCGTAGAAGCAGCTTTTCTTGCCACCATACCTTTCTCCATCAATTAGGAATCTGATGCCGTCACTAAACACATTCCTTAAATTGTAGCCATTTGTTGAGTGTTTTTTTTTGGTGTCTAATCCGCATATATATCACCATTGCCCTTGATTTTCTTGACTGTATATCTCTTAAATGTCAACATATACACGTGTGATTTAGTTTACGAAGATTTTTCAATGCCGAGAACCTCGATCAGTGAGTAAAAAAGGCGTAAGGTTCACAATGGTGTAAAATTAAAACTGGATATACCGTGTTAGGATTCGAGTTACAGGAACAAGGGCCAAACAAACCACCCAAGAATGGAATCGTCGAGCGAAAACACTTGACAACCTCCTAGAAGCAGCTTTTCTTGCCCCCAGACCTTTCTCCATCAATTAGGAATCTGATGCCGTCACTAAAAACATTCCTTAAATTGTAGCCATTTGTTGAGTGTTTTTTTTGGTGTCTAATCCGCATATATATCATCATTGCCCTTGATTTTCTTGACCGTATATCTCTTAAATGTCAACATATACACGTGTGATTTAGTTTACGAAGATTTTTCAATGCCGAGAACCTCGATCAGAGAGTAAAAAAGGCGTAAGGTTCACAATGGTGTAAAATTATAATGGGATATACCGGGCTAGGATTCGAGTTACAGGAACAAGGGCCAAACCAACCACCCAAGATTGGAATCGTCGAGCGAAAACACTTGACAACCTCCTAGAAACAGCTTTTCTTGCCACCAGACCTTTCTCCATCAATTAGGAATCTGATGCCGTCACTAAACACATTCCTTAAATTGTAGCCATTTGTTGAGTGTTTTTTTTGGTGTCTTATCCGCATATATATCACCATTGCCCTTGATTTTCTTGACTGTATATCTCTTAAATGTCAACATATACATGTGCGATTTAGTTTTCGAAGATTTTTGAATGCCGAGAACCTCGATCAGAGGGTAAAAAAGGCGTAAGGTTCACAATGGTGTAAAATTAAAATGGAATATACAAGGCTAGGATTCGAGTTACTGGAACAAGGTCCAAACCAACCACCCAAGAATGGAATCGTCGAGCGAAAACACTTGACAACCTCCTAGAAGCAACTTTTCTTGCCACCAGATCTTTCTCCATCAATTAGGAATCTGATGCCGTCACTAAACACATTCCTTAAATTGTAGCCATTTGTTGATTGTTTTTTTTTGGTGTCCAATCCGCATATATATCACCATTGCCCTTGATTTTCTTGACTGTATATCTCATAAATGTCAACATATACACGTGTGATTTAGTTTACGAAGATTTTTTATTGCCGAGAACCTCGATCAGAGAGTAAAAAAGGCGTAAGGTTCACAATGGTGTAAAATTATAATGGGATATACCGGGCTAGGATTCGAGTTACAGGAACAAGGGCCAAACCAACCACCCAATAATGGAATCGTCGAGCGAAAACACTTGACAACCTCCTAGAAGCAGCTTTTCTTGCCACCAGACCTATCTCCATCAATTAGGTATCTGATGCCGTCACTAAACACATTCCTTAAATTGTAGCCATTTGTTGAGTGTTTTTTTTGGTGTCTTATCCGCATATATATCACCATTGCCCTTGATTTTCTTGACTGTATATCTCTTAAATGTCAACATACACACGTGTTATTTAGTTTACGAAGATTTTTCAATGCCGAGAACCTCGATCAGAGAGTAAAAAAGGCGTAAGGTTCACAATGGTGTAAAATTAAAATGGGATATACCGGGCTAGGATTCGAGTTACAGGAAGAAGGGCCAAACCAACCACCTAAGAATGGAATCGTCGAGTGAAAACACTTGACAACCTCCTAGAAGCTGCTTTTCTTGGCACCAGACCTTTCTCCATCAATTAGGAATCTGATGCCATCTCTAAACACATTCCTTGAATTGTAGCCATTTGTTGAGTGTTTTTATTTGGTGTCTAATCCGCATATATATCACCATTGCCCTTGATTTTCTTGACTGTATATATCTCTTAAATGTCATCATATACACGTGTGATTCAGTTTACGAAGATTTTTCAATGCCGAGAACCTCGATCAGAGAGTAAAAAAGGCGTAAGGTTCACAATGGTGTAAAATTAAAATGGGATATACCGGGCTAGGATTCGATTTACAGGAACAAGGGCCAAACCAACCACCCAAGAATGGAATCGTCGAGCGAAAACACTTGACAACCTCCTAGTAGCAGCTTTTCTTGCCACCAGACCTTTCTCCATCAATTAGGAATCTGATGCCGTCACTAAACACATTCCTTAAATTGTAGCCATTGTCTAATCCGTATATATATCACCATTGCCTTTGATTTTCTTGACTGTAGATATCTTAAATGTCAACATATACACGTGTGATTTAGTTTATGAAGATTTTTCAATGCCTAGAACCTCGATCAGAGAGTAAAAAAGGCGTAAGGTTCACAATAGTGTAAAATTAAAATGGGATATTGTTACACCCCGACCACGTAAAACAACAAAACGTGGCGGAAACATCGGGGAGTTTTGTAACAAAATCATTGTTTCACAACCATGGATTAAACAGTTTTGTTTTATTGAATTAAATGTATTACATTACATTGAAATTTGAAACTAAACATGAACAAATAACTTCCATTGTATTAAGTCACTAAGGCAACGTCCAATCCTATGTTAGAGTACACAAATATCATCAGCAAGCATCATCAACTATTGTACCTGAAACACATGTGAAAATACATCAGCATAAAAATGCCGGCGAGTACATAGGTTTTGGTTGAGTGTCGGATTCATGGCTAGTTTACATGTTGCAATACTTAAAAACCTTGTTTTTGAAAAGTATAGTATTGCGACATAATTAACCGACTCAAATCAAGTTGGTTATAATTTATTAAATCTCATAGCCATGTTAATAAACGGATCCTAAATCGGGAGATATGATAGAATGAGGTTCTATAAATCAAATGAGTATTTGAACTCATATGGCATGATTTAATAGTCCCTACATTCTGATTTGAAAGTCTACCTAAGTGCTTTTGACCCGTTTCGACCCATTATGGTAGTATAAGCTACTATAACGCGTCGTTTGCGCGAAACTATGTTCGGATGGTTAACTATGTGTTATGTCAAGTCTTACATGCCCAAATATCCCTAAACATGTTACTACATCAGTTTAGATGTCAAAAATACGTTCACATATGCAAAATACGGATTTATGTTTCAAAAGGGCGTTTTGGTCATTTCCTATGGGCATATAAGCTAACTAACAAATGACTAACCAATCCTAGGTGATCATAAGGTATAACCTCAGTGGTTATTCCCTATGCTACTATGATCACTAATTATGCTTGGTCGGATCCTAATGATCGACCAAACGGGTCGGGTTCGAAAGCCTATGCGGTTGTTTAGACCGCTTAACTTACGACCCTAAATAAGCACTAAACTAATAGTGACGAGTTAAACATGTCAAAACATGTTTAACCTACTTAGAAAACTGATTTGGTATCAAAACAAAGTGTTTTGATACCTAAAGTAGCTTCGTTGCAAAATGCGTGCTAAATCGCATTTTGACCGAAACTTTGACTCGTCACTACACCTAGTTAACGTGGTAATCAGTAGGTATAATCACTAAGGATTATAACCATCGTGATTACAATCACGTTGCAAAGTTCAACCGAACTTTGCGTTGACCATTGACTGGTCAAACTGAAAGTCAAACACTGTTTGACTTTTTAAACTAGTAAGCAAATAAAAGAATGAAGGAATGCTCACTAAAGGCCCTTGCTATCTTTTCTACCAAGAATAAGTTTCCAATCACTTGAGAGAGCTCCCAATTCAGATTAGAAAGGAGAATGAGATGAAATGAGCAAGGAATGAATGAAAGGTGATGGCTATTTATACTTGTAGCAAGAACACAAGATCATGACATGTGTTTGCGTAGCTTCCAAGCAAAAATCATGGCCATACACTTGTTGGATGCAGGTTCAAAGCCTTGGGGAGGTGTTAACTTGGCTACCACACAAAGAAATTTGCATAACAGCCCCTGAATTATCAAACAGTTGCTGAAAATCAAACTTCTGTCGCTGGGCATGACTTACGGACCGTAAGGACATGTGCATACGGACCGTAAGCTACTTCCAGACCAGCAACTTTCAGAAATTGACAATTTAGTCCCTGAACTTGAGAAACATGATTTTTGATGCATTTTTGACACGTTTAAGCCCCGTTAACCCCATTTCGAGGCTCTAAAATGAAGTTAAAGTATAGGGAACTTAAAATATGCTCAAAAATATCTCGGATGTCGGTTCGTTTGGTCATACGGTTGCGTTGATCGGTTAATTACGACGGAAGTCGTAACGGACGCAAAAACGATCCAAATTGCGCGACGAATGGATTTTTATCATGCCAAACACTAAAATAAATTATTTTAATGCTTACATAAATTTTTGGATGTCTGGATGTATCCAGAACGTAAGATATGCGCGAAAATGCAAACTTATGCACTTTTTGACGCTTTTAGTCCCTGAATGACCAAAAGTTTATTTTTGCGCACCAAACACCTCAAAGCCTATTTCTAAGCTATGTAAAGGATATTTAGGGCATATTTAACTTATGATCAAGTTTCGGAATGTTCGTTACAGTACAAATCGGCATACTTTTGTAGTTTGTCGAATTCAGTCCCTGTAAGCGAACAAACTTGATTTCGTCATACCAAACCGTCCAAAACTTATTTCTAAGTTAGGTAAAGGTTATTTAAGGTATGTTAAGCCTATGTCACTATTCCAGAGTGTTTGTTTCATTAAACTGGTTATATTTACGCATCAGATCGCGTATAACCTTCCAGAAAGCGATTTAAAGCCCGAAATCGAACAAAAATTGATATGTGCAAATGATACAAATATTTTCACAAATCCCAAGTATGAAACACAATATTTCATTGGTTTGGTATTTGTTTGACGATCACAGTGACTCAGGTGTCACAGTCTCCCCTACTTTAGGAAATTTCGTCCCGAAATTTATACGTAGGAGTCTGTCTGTGACGCTGTGTTAAATAACCATCAGAGATATGTAAGGCATAATCCTGTCATTTCCTTAACGGATATTCTTTAGTAACGAAAATGAACGAACAGAGTCATTTTCAACAGATTCTTCATCAGAAATGGAAATGAAGGAATAATCAAACGGATATTCATTTCCTTCAACGGATATTCTTCAGAAACGAAAATGAACTGACGGAGTCATTTTCAACGGTTGCTTCATCAGAAACGGAAATGAAGGAATAATCAAACGGATATTCATTTCCTTCAACGGATATTCTTCAGAAACGAAAATGAACTGACGGAGTCATTTTTAACGGTTGCTTCCTCAGAAACGGAAATGAAGGATTAAACAAACGGATATTCATTTCCTTCGACGGATATTCTTTAGAAACGAAAATGAACTGACGGAGTCATTTTCAATGGTTGCTTCCTCAGAAACGGAAATGAAGGATTAAACAAACGGATATTCATTTCCTTCAACGGATATTCTTCAGAAACGAAAATGAACTGACAGAGTTATTTTCAACGGTTGCTTCCTTAGAAACGGAAATGAACAGGGTTAACTCTAGACACATGACAAAACTCGTTGTGGTTTCTGTGCACTAAATTCCATAATTATGTATACATCCATAATTACGTAATTCCTTGCATAGTCCGCACAGTTTGTTTTGTAATGTGAAAGGGATTGGATTTGAACAAGCTTGAGACAGCATTGATTGGGTCAACTATAAACACATAAGCACATAAATGTTTTTCTTGGATTGTTATTATCTTGTTACTGATTGCTATTAACTTGACGTCGATTTGAACATGGGTATTCAAGGTATACCAGGAACCCAGTCGATGGACTTCAACGTCCTGAAGCATCTATCTGAAAAGATAGGATGACCTTCCAAAAATTCGATTTTTGATTACAAGGAATCACCACATTCGAATTAAGGTATACAACAATTAAGGACTTACGGAAATACCCTTAGGTATCCTATCAAGGATTGGGTATTCGTCCAGAGTTGTAATTTGCGCTTTGTACTTCGTTTCCTTGGAGGAAACGGGTACTTAGGATTTTCGTGGAAAACGCAAGAGATCATGAAATGGAAGAAATTTTGGGGGTAGTATGTTCTCCAAGGAATACGGCTCCTTGATTGTCGGTGTTGTGGGGGATATGTTGTTTATACATGCAACAATATCAATATATATTGCGATGTAAAATAAAAAGATTTATTTATAAACAACAATTACAACTATTTCATGGACCATGACAACAAAAGAAATAATACATAAGGCTTGATTATTTCTAAACAATGTTGTCTTCCAATTGGTCAGGTACTCATCCCTGCGCTGGATTCGCATCAGCAAGCTTTGGGCAATTTCGTCGGAAATGGCCCATCTCGCCACAGTTGAAGCAAGAACCAAGTGGAAAACGACCTTGAGCAGGATTGTTGCCAGCTTGATTTGGTGCAGCTACCGCTGGGCAAACTCTTGTTGTATGGCCTATGAGTCCACAAGTTTGGAATTTACGGCACTCTATACTGGCATGATGATGGAGGCTACATTGGTTGCACAAGGGTGCAGTTTCGTTGTAGGGCTTCCTAGCAGGGGGTTGAGCTGGTTGGTTAGGGATGGCTTGATCATTGTGAGCAACCACGGCGAAGTTCTGAGAAGCCTTTCGCTTCTTTGACTTCTTGGAGGATTCAGTCTGCTCATCTTTCGGTTTTGATTCCTCGACCGGTTTCTTGTCACTTTTTCGGAAAAGTTTACCTTTCCTGATCTGAGATTCAGTCAAGGTAGCGGATAGCTCAATGGCCTGTCTAACTGTAGTGGGATTACTACCAGTCACAATGTCTTGTACTGAGTCAGGTAGGCCATCAATGTACTTTTCGATTGCCTTATCCAAAGGCGTGACCATATTTGGGCATAACAGACTTAACTCCTCATAACGGTCCGTGTAGACTCGATGCTCACCGCTATCTTGCTTAAGATCATCAAATTCCCTTTCCAGGGCCCTGATCTCGTGACGAGGACAGAATTCCTTCATCATCAGAGCTCGAAGCTCTTCCCACGTTTGAGCCAGTGCCACATCGGCACCCCTATCTCTCATCACACCATTCCACCACGTCAAAGCTCGTTTCTCAAAGACACTAGATGCGAAATCTACCTTTCGCTTGTTTGGACATTGAACATGTCTAAAGGTGCTCTCTAGACTCTCGAACCATTGTAGAAGTGCAGTCGCTCCTTGAGACCCATAAAACTTTGATGGTTTAGCTGAGTTAAACGTTTTAAAGTTGCAGGGAGCATTATTGTTGTTGAGAGCTTGGTTACATTGAGCAACGATGTTCGGAATTGTAGCAGCCATCTGCTACATAATGATGGCTGCCAGTTCTTCATTAGGCACCTGATTATCGTGTCGTGGAGGCATTCTAAAAAGGGGGGTAACAAGAGAGGAAACAAATGAAATGCCATTGGGTAAGAGTAGGATGTTACAATTACCGATCAAAGGCATGGGTGATGGTCATTTGTTTGAACCCCGAAACAAACAAACGACACACAAAGGCTGAATCAAAGTAAATAGGTCCTCATAATGTATCGTGAAGACATGCTCGCCTATAAGTGGACACTCACCCCAAGAGTTCCCAGGTAAGAGTGACTGGTCCGATACTACGGATTTGTACGAACACTCTAGCCTTAGACAGAAAACTCAGGGTACAGGCACCCACCCTTCCAGTTTGCACGTGTTCACATTATTTAGACCCAAACTCTAACGGGAATTTTGAAAACTTAAAGGGTTCGAAACCTTATAACAAAGGGTTCAAAACCTAGTAATCAATCATCCTAGAACAGATGATTAGTTTTCAAAGCAGATTCGAATTTTGTGTTCTTATTGTGGTTGTTGCCTAAGGATAGGCAACGGTATTGTTTTATGACTAAACGCAAGTAAACTCGCGTTAGGGTCCTAGGAAGGTTATAGTCTAGGTCAAACCATTACTAATAACCTAATTCCCTATAACCATTGGCTCTGATACCAACTTTTCTGTCACACCACGACCACGTAAAACAACAAAACGTGGCGGAAACGTCGGGGAGTGTTGTAACAGAATCATTGTTTCACAACCATGGATTAAACAGTTTTGTTTTATTGAATTAAATGTATTACATTACATTGAAATTTGAAACTAAACATGAACAAATAACTTCCATTGTATTAAGTCACTAAGGCCTCGTCCAATCCTATGTGAAAGTACACAAATATCATCAGCAAGCATCATCAACTATTGTACCTGAAACACATGTGAAAATACGTCAGCATAAAAATGCCGGCGAGTACATAGGTTTTGGTTGAGTGTCGGATTCATGGCTAGTTTACATGTTGCAATACTTATTTAAAAACCTTGTTTTTGAAAAGTATAGTATTGCGACATAATTAACCGACTCAAATCAAGTTGGTTATAATTTATAAAATCTCATAGCCATGATTCTTAACTCAAAAACATTTGTTTAGTTAAACCCAAATTGTAAATTGTTTTTGAAATAAAAACTCGAATAGTATATATATATCGTTAGAAAAACCTTGTAATATAACTTTGTTTCTATAACATTTCCCAAGTGATCTAGATAACGCAACGATATATAATGTATTAAAAGCACTTATATATAGGATGTACCAGCGGCGTATCCACCATGCTTTTAACACATTACACCCGCCCCGTTACCTAATCACCTCCCTAACCCAACGGTTCAAACAAATTTCAAACGGTTCATGTCAATCAATTGGTTACAAACGGTTCACATAGTCAAGTAGTCACAAATGGTTCACATAATCAATGGTTACAAACGGTTCACATAATCAACGGTTACAAATGGTTCACATAATCAACAGTTACAAATGGTTCACATAGTCAATGGTTACAAACGGTTCACATAATTAACGGTTACAAACGGTTCAAAAATGTAAAACAATGTGTTCATATACTGGATAAGTATATGCAACAAAATGTAATATACGAAAGTCTATGTGCTAGCATGTTAAGAGATCATGCGTAGCAAAACATAATGAAATCATGTACTATTAGTATACTAATGAACATAGCAAGTACATGATATAAAAACATGAGAAACATGAAAGTAACAAGTAGGCACATGTGTTCCACCCCAAAACATTTTGAAAACAGTAAAAGAGGGGACTATGTACTCACTTGAGATTGCTTATTAGTCTTGAGAATAAGACCAATTTAAGCTCCAGGTATCAAGGAATCAACAAGGCACCTAGTATAGGTAACTATGTTAATAAACGGATCCTAAATCGGGAGATACGATAGAATGAGGTTCTATAAATCAAATGAGTATTTGAACTCATATGGCATGATTTAATAGTCCCTACATTCTGATTTGAAAGTCTACCTAAGTGCTTTTGACCCGTTTCGACCCATTATGGTAGTATAAGCTACTATAACGCGTTGTTTGCGTGAAACTATGTTCGGATGGTTAACTATGTGTTATGTCAAGTCTTACATTCCCAAATATCCCTAAACATGTTACTACATCAGTTTAGATATCAAAAATACGTTCACATATGCAAAATACGGATTTATATTTCAAAAGGGCGTTTTGGTCATTTCCTATGGGCATATAAGCTAACTAATAAATGACTAACCAATCCTAGGTGATCATAAGGTATAACCTCAGTGGTTATTCCCTATGCTACTATGATCACTAATTATGCTTGGTCGGATCCTAATGATCGACCAAATGGGTCGGGTTTGAAAGCCTATGCGGTTGTTTAGACCGCTTAACTTACGACCCTAAATAAGCACTAAACTAATAGTGATGAGTTAAACATGTCAAAACATGTTTAACCTACTTAGAAAACTGATTTGGTATCAAAACAAAGTGTTTTGATACCTAAAGTAGCTTCGTTGCAAAATGCGTGCTAAAACGCATTTTGACCAAAACTTTGACTCGTCACTACACCTAGTTAAGGTGGTAATCAGTAGGTATAATCACTAAGGATTATAACCATCATGATTACAATCACGTTGCAAAGTTCAACCGAACTTTGCGTTGACCATTGACTGGTCAAACTGAAAGTCAAACACTGTTTGACTTTTTAAACTAGTAAGCAAATAAAAGAATGAAGGAATGCTCACTAAAGGTCCTTGCTATCTTTTCTACCAAGAATAAGTTTCCAATCACTTGAGAGAGCTCCCAATTCAGATTAGAAAGGAGAATGAGATGAAATGAGCAAGGAATGAATGAAAGGTGATGGCTATTTATACTTGTAGCAAGAATGGATTTTTATCATGCCAAACACTAAAATAAATTATTTTAATGCTTACATAAATTTTTGGATGTCCGGATGTATCCAGAACGTAAGATATGCGCGAAAATGCAAACTTATGCACTTTTTGATGCTTTTAGTCCCTGAATGACCAAAAGTTTATTTTTGCGCACCAAACACCTGAAAGCCTATTTCTAAGCTATGTAAAGGATATTTAGGGCATATTTAAGTTATGATAAAGTTTCGAAATGTTCGTTACAGTACAAATCGGCATACTTTTGCAGTTTGTCGAATTCAGTCCCTATAAGCGAACAAACTTGATTTCGTCATACCAAACCATCCAAAACTTATTTCTAAGTTAGGTAAAGGTTATTTAAGGTATGTTAAGCCTAAGTCACTATTCCGGAGTGTTTGTTGCATTAAACTGGTTATATTTACGCATCAGATCGCGTATAACCTTCCAGAAAGCGATTTAAAGCCCGAAATCGAACAAAAATTGATATGTGCAAATGATACACATATTTTCACAAATCCCAAGTATGAAACACAATATTTCATTGGTTTGGTATTTGTTTGACGATCACAGTGACTCAGGTGTCACAGATATACCGGGCTAGGATTCGAGTTACAGGAACAAGGGCCAAACCAACCACCCAAGAATGGAATCGTCGAGCGAAAACACTTGACAACCTCCTAGAATCAGCTTTTCTTGCCACCAGACCTTTCTCCACCAATTAGGAATCTGATGTGGTCACTAAACACATTCCTTAAATTGTAGCCATTTGTTGAGTGTTTTTTTTTGTATCTAATCCGCATATATATCACAATTGGCCTTGATTTTCTTGATTGTATATCTCTTAAATGTCAACATATACACGTGTGATTTAGTTTACGAAGATTTTTCAATGCCGAGAACCTCGATCAGAGAGTAAAAAAAAGGCGTGAGGTTCACAATGGTGTAAAATTAAAATTGGATATACCGGGCTAGGATTCGAGTTATAGGAACAAGGGCCAAACCAACCACCCATGAAAGGAATCCTCGAGCGAAAACACTTGACAACCTCCTAGAAGCAGCTTTTCTTGCCACCAGACCTTTCTCCATCAATTAGGAATCTGATGCCGTCACTAAACACATTCCTAGAATTGTAGCCATTTGTTGAGTGTTTTTTTTGGTGTTTAATCCGCATATATATCACCATTGCCCATGATTTTCTTGACTGTATATCTCTTAAATGTCAACATATACACGTGTGATTTAGTTTACGAAGATTTTTCATTGCCGAGAACCTTGATCATAGGGTAAAAAAGGCGTAAGGTTCACAATGGTGTAAAATTAAAATAGGTTATACCGGGCTAGGATTCGAGTTACAGGAACAAGGGCCAAACCAACCACCCAAGAATGGAATCATCGAGCGAATACACTTGACAACCTCTTAGAAGCAGCTTTTCTTGCCACCAGACCTTTCTCCTTCAATTAGGAATCTGATGCCGTCACTAAACACATTCCTTGAATTGTAGCCATCTGTTGAGTGTTTTTTTTGGTGTCTAATCCGCATATATATCACCATTGCCCTTGATTTTCTTGACTGGATATCTCTTAAATGTCAACATATACACGTGTGATTTAGTTTACGAAGATTTTTCAATGCCTAGAACCTCGATCAGAGATTAAAAAAGGCGTAAGGTTCACAATGGTGTAAAATTAAAATGGGATATACCGGGCAGGGATTCGAGTTACAGGAACAAAGGCCAAACCAACCACCCAAGAATGGAATCGTCGAGCGAAAACACTTGACAACCTCCTAGAAGCTGCTTTTCTTGCCACTAGACCTTTCTCCATCAATTAGGAATCTGATGCCGTCACTAAACACATTCCTTAAATTGTAGCCATTTGTTGAGTGTTTTTTTTGTGTCTAATCCACATATATATCACCATTGCCCTTGATTTTATTGACTGTATATCTCTTAAATGTCAACATATACACGTGTGATTTAGTTTACGAAGATATTTCAATGCCTAGAACCTCGATCAGAGAGTAAAAAAGGCGTAAGGTTCACAATGGTGTAAAATTAAAATGGGATATACCGGGTAAGGATTCGAGTTACAGGAACAAAGGCCAAACCAACCACCCAAGAATGGAATCGTCGAGCAAAAACACTTGACAACTGTCACACCGTCAAAATACCACTTAGGGGAAGTCCCTGTTAGGCGTGTGACGTACCAAGATCCAAGCCATCTATCATGTTGAACTCATAACAATTATTCCAAATAAAACTTTCATTTATTATTGATAGAAGTGTTACAAAACATTATTTAACGTTCAGCAGAAGCATAATACATTAATTAAGAAATTCATAAAGCAAGTGTGTGAAAGCCATTAAGTTCGTCTCGCGTTTCCATGTATCTCGACCCATGACCACTCCAGCATCCAAGACAGCAAGTTCCGACAATATGCACCTAAAGGCCTGCAAGGCATGTAACAACGAGTCAACAACAAAGTTAAGCGAGTTCACAGTTGATGTTCACTTTAAAGTTGTTCCAAAACCGTTAGTTCATTCGTAAACCATGAGTTAACCAATCCCTTGTTTCCCAAACCATAACCAGTGGGGGCTACCCCATGTAACCACTAGACCGTTACCATATCGACAACTGACTGAGAAAGTTGTGCCCTACGTCAATGTCTATCATCATTGACTAAGTGCCCAAATCCATTAGTACACGCACGTCCTCCCGGCACGCTGTGAGGCTTGTCAACCCTAATAGCGTTATTAACTAATGACCCGCTCGCCATTGGCCCGATGATTAAGTCGATATAAAATGAGGGACTTCATGATAGAGTTTTGTCTAGTAAGTTATATGTTGTCGTCCTTCCTAACCGAGGACGGAGGTACGTACTCTACCCAACCGAGAATACGCAGGTTAAATGTAGTCGTCCTTCCCAACCGAGGACAGAGGTACATATTCTGTTAGAGGTGAAAATGTAGGTTTCGTTTTAGCTTCTTAACCCATTCCCAACCGACCGGGAATCCCATGCCTTATAAAAGTGTGAACTCACCTTGGTTTGCTCAGTATGACTAGTTACTTGTTTAACAGTTAATCAAACACGTCCTATCATGGTTACCGATAACAATCAGTTTCAAGTGCACATAATCCACATGTTTCACGTACAGTTAATTCACGTATTCAATGTACACACTACATAAGTGGCGTACACATACTTCATATATTATTTATACAAATCATAACAAGTGATTGCATAACACATCAATCCATAACATGCATTGTAACCATTACGTAACAGGTATTCGGGTAGTGTGAAAACTCACATTCACAACAACCCTTAATATTTTAACATTTTAGCCGCATAGGTGTGCGGCCCATAACCTGTGTGCGGCCCAGCTCAGTGCCTATCCCACAAATCATATGTGCAGCCCAATATAACTAACATGATTCAATGTTGTACACAGCCCGTTCCTAATTATTTACATCAATTTAAATCATGCTGCCCGGTTCATACGTGAGACCCAGTTATGTGTGTGACCAACCCAATATCCGGCCCAACATGACCAACCCAATGGTGTAAAATTAAAATGGGATATACCGGGCAGGGATTCGAGTTACAGGAACAAAGGCCAAACCAACCACCCAAGAATGGAATCGTCGAGCGAAAACACTTGACAACCTCCTAGAAGCAGCTTTTCTTGCCACCAGACCTTTCTCCATCAATTAGGAATCTGATGTCGTCACTAAACACATTCCTTAAATTGTAGCCATTTGTTGAGCGTTTTTTTTTTGTGTCTAATCCGCATATATAACACCATTGCCCTTGATTTTCTTGACTGTATATCTCTTAAATGTCAACATATACACGTGTGATTTAGTTTACGAAGATTTTTCAATGCCAAGAACCTCGATCAGAGAGTAAAAAAGGCGTTAGGTTCACAATGGTGTAAAATTATAATGGGATATACCGGCTAGAATTCGAGTTACAGGAACAAGGGCCAAACCAACCACTCAAGAATGGAATCGTCGAGCGAAAACACTTGACAACCTCCTAGAAGCAGCTTTTCTTGCCACCAGACCTTTCTCTATCAATTTGGAATCTGATGCCGTCACTAAACACATTTCTTAAATTGTAGCCATTTGTTGAGTGTTTTTTTGGTGTCTAATCCGCATATATATCACCATTTCCCTTGATTTTCTTGACAGTATATCTCTTAAATGTCAACATATACACGTCTGATTTAGTTTACGAAGATTTTTCAATGCCGAGAACCTCGATCAGAGAGTAAAAAAGGCGTAAGGTTCACAATGGTGTAAAATTAAAATGGGATATACCAGGCTAGGATTCGAGTTACTGGAACAAGGTACAAACCAACCACCCAAGAATGGAATCGTCGAGCGAAAACACTTGAAAACCTCCTAGAAGTAGCTTTTCTTGCCACCAGACCTTTCTCTATCAATTAGGAATCTGATGCCGTCGCTAAACACATTCCTTAAATTGTAGCCATTTGTTGAGTGTTTTTTTTTGTGTTTAATCCGCATATATATCACCTTTGCCCTTGATTTTCTTGAATATATATATCTTAAACGTCAACGTATACACGGGTGATTTAGTTTATGAAGATTTTTCAATGCCGAGAACCTCGATCAGAGAGTAAAAAAGGCGTAAGGTTCACAATGGTGTAAAATTATAATGGGATATACCGGGCTAGGATTCGAGTTACAGGAACAAATGCCGAACCAACCACCCAAGAATGGAATCGAGAGCGAAAACACTTGACAACCTCCTAGAAGCAGCTTTTGTTGCCACCAGACCTTTCTCCATCAATTATGAATCAGATGCTGTCACTAAACACATTCCTTGAATTGTAGCCATTTGTTGAGTGTTTTTTTTTGTGTCTAATCCGCATATATATCACCATTGCCCTTGATTTTCTTGACAGTATATCTCTTAAATGTCAACATATACACGTGTGATTTAGTTTACGAAGATTTTTCAATACCTAGAACCTCGATCAGAGAGTAAAAAAGGCGTAAGGTTCACAATGGTATAAAATTAAAATGGGATATACCGGGCAGGGATTCGACTTACAGGAACAAAGGCCAAAGCAACCACCCAAGAATGGAATCGTCGAGCGAAAACACTTGACAACCTCCTAGAAGCAGCTTTTCATGCCACCAGACCTATCTCCATCAATTAGGAATCTGATGCCGTCACTAAACACATTCCTTAAATTGTAGCCATTTGTTGAGCGTTTTTTTTTGTGTCTAATCCGCATATATATCACCATTGCCCTTGATTTTCTTGACTGTATATCTCTTAAATGTCAACATATACACGTGTGATTTAGTTTACGAAGATTTTTCAATGCCGAGAACCTCGATCAGAGAGTAAAAAAGGCGTTAGGTTCACAATGGTGTAAAATTATAATGGGATATACCGGCTAGAATTCGAGTTACAGGAACAAGGGCCAAACCAACCACTCAAGAATGGAATCGTCGAGCGAAAACATTTGACAACCTCCTAGAAGTAGCTTTTCTTGCCACCAGACCTTTCTCTATCAATTTGGAATTTGATGCCGTCACTAAACACATTTCTTAAATTGTAGCCATTTGTTGAGTGTTTTTTTGGTGACTAATCCGAATATATATCACCATTTCCCTTGATTTTCTTGACAGTATATCTCTTAAATGTCAACATATACACGTCTGATTTAGTTTACGAAGATTTTTCAATGCCGAGAACCTCGATCAGAGAGTAAAAAAGGCGTAAGGTTCACAATGGTGTAAAATTAAAATGGGATATACCAGGCTAGGATTCGAGTTACCGGAACAAGGTCCAAACCAACCACCCAAGAATGGAATCGTCGAGCGAAAACACTTGAAAACCTCCTAGAAGTAGCTTTTCTTGCCACCAGACCTTTCTCTATCAATTAGGAATCTGATGCCGTCGCTACACACATTCCTTAAATTGTAGCCATTTGTTGAGTGTTTTTTTTGGTGTTTAATCCGCATATATATCACCTTTGCCCTTGATTTTCTTGAATATATATATCTTAAATGTCAACGTATACACGGGTGATTTAGTTTACGAAGATTTTTCAATGCCGAGAACCTCGATCAGAGAGTAAAAAAGGCGTAAGGTTCACAATGGTGTAAAATTATAATGGGATATACCGGGCTAGGATTCGAGTTACAGGAACAAGGGCCAAACCAACCACCCAAGAATGGAATCGTCGAGCGAAAACACTTGACAACCTCCTAGAAGCAGCTTTTGTTGCCACCAGACCTTTCTCCATCAATTATGAATCTGATGCTGTCACTAAACACATTCCTTGAATTGTAGCCATTTGTTGAGCGTTTTTTTTTGTGTCTAATCCGCATATATATCACCATTGCCCTTTATTTTCTTGACTGTATATCTCTTAAATGTCAACATATACACGTGTGATTTAGTTTACGAAGATTTTTCAATGCCAAGAACCTCGATCAGAGAGTAAAAAGGCGTTAGGTTCACAATGGTGTAAAATTATAATGGGATATACCGGCTAGAATTCGAGTTACAGGAACAAGCGCCAAACCAAGCACTCAAGAATGGAATCGTCGAGCGAAAACACTTGACAACCTCCTAGAAGCAGCTTTTCTTGCCACCAGACCTTTCTCTATCAATTTGGAATCTGATGCCGTCACTAAACACATTTCTTAAATTGTAGCCATTTGTTGAGTGTTTTTTTGGTGTCTAATCCGCAAATATATCACCATTTCCCTTTATTTTCTTGACAGTATATCTCTTAAATGTCAACATATACACGTCTGATTTAGTTTACGAAGATTTTTCAATGCCGAGAACCTCGATCAGAGAGTAAAAAAGGCGTAAGGTTCACAATGGTATAAAATTAAAATGGGATATACCAGGCTAGGATTCGAGTTACAGGAACAAGGTCCAAACCAACCACCCAAGAATGGAATCGTCGAGCGAAAACACTTGAAAACCTCCTAGAAGTAGCTTTTCTTGTCACCAGACCTTTCTCTATCAATTAGGAATCTTATGCCGTCGCTAAACACATTCCTTAAATTGTAGCCATTTGTTGAGTGTTTTTTTTTTTTTTTGGTGTTTAATCCGCATATATATCACCTTTGCCCTTGATTTTCTTGAATATATATATCTTAAATGTCAACGTATACACGGGTGATTTAGTTTACAAAGATTTTTCAATGCCGAGAACCTCTATCAGAGAGTAAAAAAGGCGTAAGGTTCACAATAGTGTAAAATTATAATGGGATATACCGGGCAGGGATTCGAGTTACAAGAACAAGGGCCAAACCAACCACCCAAGAATGGAATCGTCGAGCGAAAACACTTGACAACCTCCTAGAAGCAGCTTTTGTTGCCACCAGACCTTTCTCCATCAATTATGAATCTGATGCTGTCACAAAACACATTCCATGAATTGTAGCCATTTGTTGAGTGTTTTTTTTTTGTCTAATCCGCATATATATCACCATTTCCCTTGATTTTCTTGACTGTATATCTCTTAAATGTCAACATATACACGTGTGATTTAGTTTACGAAGATTTTTCAATGCCTAGAACCTCGATCAGAGTAAAAAAGGCGTAAGGTTCACAATGGTATAAAATTAAAATGGGATATACCGGGCAGGGATTCGAGTTACAGGAACAAAGGCCAAACCAACCACCCAAGAATGGAATCGTCGAGCGAAAACACTTGACAACCTCCTAGAAGCAGCTTTTCTTGCAACCAGACCTTTCTCCATCAATTAGGAATCTGATGCCGTCACTAAACATATTCCTTAAATAGGAGCCATTTGTTGAGTGTTTTTTTTTGGTGTCAAATCCGCATATATATCACCATTGCCCTTGATTTTCTTGACTGTATATCTCTTAAATGTCAACATATACACGTGTGATTTAGGTTACGAAGATTTTTTAATGCCGAGAACCTCGATCAGAGAGTAAAAAAAGGCGTAAGGTTCACAATGGTGTAAAATTAAAATGAGATATACCGGGCTAGGATTCGAGTTACAGGAACAAGGGCCAAAACAACCACCCAACAATGGAATCGTCCAGCGAAAACACTTGAAAACTCCAAGAAGCAGCTTTTCTTGCCACCAGACCTTTCTCCATCAATTAGGAATCTGATGCCGTCACTAAACACATTCCTTAAATTGTAGCCATTAGTTGAGTGTTTTTTTTTGGTGTCTAATCCGCATATATATCACCATTGCCCTTGATTTTCTTGACTGTATATCTCTTAAATGTTAACATATACACGTGTGATTTAGTTTACGAAGATTTTTCAATGCCGAGAACCTCGATCAGAGAGTAAAAAAGGCGTAAGGTTCACAATGGTGTAAAATTAAAATGGGATATACCGGGCTAGGATTCGAATTACAGGAACAAGGGCCAAACCAACCACCCAAGAATGGAATCGTCGAGCGAAAACACTTGACAACCTCCTAGAAGCAGCTTTTCTTGCCACCAGACCTTTCTCCATCAATTAGAAATCTGATGCCGTCACTAAACACATTTCTTAAATTGTAGCCATTTGTTGAGTGTTTTTTTTGTGTCTAATCCGAATATATATCACCGTTGCCCTTGATTTTCTTGACTGTATATCTCTTAAATGTCAACATATACACGTGTGATTTAGTTTACGAAGATTTTTCAATGCGTAGAACCTCGATCAAAGAGTAAAAAATGCGTAAGGTTCACAAGGGTGTAAAATTAAAATGGAATATATACCGGGCTAGGATTCGAGTTACAGGAACAAGGGCCAAACCAACCACCCAAGAATGGAATCGTCGAGCTAAAACACTTGACAACCCCCTAGAAGCAGCTTTTCTTGCCACCAGACCTTTCTCCATCAATTAGAAATCTGATGCCGTCACTAAACACATCCCTTAAATTATAGGCATTTGTTGAGTGTATTTTTTTTGGTATCTAATCCGCATATATATCACCATTGCCCTTGATTTTCTTGACTGTATATCTCTTAAATGTCAACATATACACGTGTGATTTAGTTTACAAAGATTTTTCAATGCTGAGAACCTCGATCAGAGAGTAAAAAAGGCGTAAGATTCACAATGGTGTAAAATTAAAATGGGATATACCGGGTTAGGATTCGAGTTACAGGAACAAGGGCCAAACCAACCACCCAAGAATGGAATCGTCGGGGTAAAACACTTGACAACCTCCTTGAAGCAGCTTTTCTTGCCACCAGACCTTTCTCCATCAATTAGGAATCTGATGTCGTTACTAAACACATTCCTTAAATTGTAGCCATTTGTTAAGTGTTTTTTTTGGTGTTTAATCCGCATATATAGCACCATTGCCCTTGATTTTCTGGACTGTATATCTCTTAAATGTCAACATATACACGTGTGATTTAGTTTACGAAGATTTTTCACTGCCGAGAACCTCGATCAGAGAGTAAAAAAGGCTTAAGGTTCACAATGGTGTAAAATTAAAATGGGATATACCGGGCTAGGATTCGAGTTACAGGAACAAGGGCCAAACCAACCACGCAAGAATGGAATCGTCGAGCGAAAACACTTTACAACCTCCTAGAAGCAGCTTTTCTTGCCACCAGAACTTTCCCCATCAATTAGAAATCTGATGCCGTCACTAAACACATTCCTTAAATTGTATCCATTTGTTGAGTGTTTTTTTTTGGTATCTAATCCGCCTATATATCACCATTGCCCGTGATTTTCTTGACTGTATATCTCTTAAATGTCAACATATACACGTGTGATTTAGTTTACAAAGATTTTACAATGCCGAGAACCTCGATCAGAGAGTAAAAAAGGCGTAAGGTTCACAATGGTGTAAAATTAAAATGGGATATACCTGGCAGGATTCGAGTTACAGGAACAAGGGCCAAACCAACCACCGAAGAATGGAATCGTCGAGCGAAAACACTTAACAACCTCCTAGAAGCAGCTTTATTTGCCACCAGACCTTTCTCCATCAATTCGGAATCTAATGCCGTCACTAAACACATTCCTTGAATTGTAGCCATTTATTAGTGGTTTTTTTGGTGTCTAATCCGCATATATATATCACCATTGCCCTTCATTTGCTTGACTCTATATCTCTTAAATGTCAACATATACACGAGTGATTTAGTTTACGAAGATTTTTCAATGCCTAGAACCTCAATCAGAGAGTAAAAAAGGCGTAAGGTTCACAATGGTGTAAAATTAAAATGGGATATACCGGGCATGGATTCGAGTTACAGGAACAAAGGCCAAACCAACCACCCAAGAATGGAATCGTCGAGCGAAAACACTTGACAACCTCCTAGAAGCAGCTTTTCTTACCACCAGACCTTTCTCCATCAATTAGAAATCTGATGTCGTCACTAAACACATTCCTTAAATAGTAGCCATTTGTTGAGTGTTTTTTTTGGTGTCTAATCCGCATATATATCACCATTGCCCTTGATTTTCTTGAGTGTATATCTCTTAAATGTGAACATATACACGTGTGATTTAGTTTACGAAGATTTTTCAATGCCGAGAACCTCGGTCAGATAGTAAAAAAGGCCTAAGGTTCACAATGGTGTAAAATTAAAATGGGATATAACATGCTAGGATTCGAGTTACAGGAACAAGGGCCAAACCAACCACCCAAGAATGGAATCGTCGAGCGAAAACACTTGACAACCTCCTAGAAGCAGCATTTCTTGCCACCAGACCTTTCTCCATCAATTAGGAATCCGATGCCGTCACTAAACACATTCCTTAATTTTAAGCCATTTGTTGAGTGTTTTTTTTTTTTTTTGGTGTCTAATCCGCATATATATCAGCATTGCCCTTGATTTTCTTGACTGTATATCTCTTAAATGTCAACATATACATGTGTGATTTAGTTTACGAAGAATTTTAAATGCCGAGAACCTTGATCAGAGAGTAAAAAGGGCGTAAGGTTCACAATGGTGTAAAATTAAAATGGGATATACCGGGCTAGGATTCGAGTTACAGGAACAAGGGCCAAACCAACCACCCAAGAATGGAATCGTCGTGCAAAAACACATGACAACCTCCTAGAAGCAGCTTTTCTTGCCACCAGACCTTTCTCCATCAATTAGGAATCTGATGCTGTCACTAAACACATTCCTTAAATTGTAGCCATTTGTTGAGTGTTTTTTTAGTGTCTAATCCGCATATATATCACCATTGCCCTTGATTTTCTTGACTGTATATATCTCTTAAATGTCAACATATACACGTGTGATTTACTTTATGAAGATTTTTCAATGCCGAGAACCTCGATCAGAGAGTAAAAAAGGCGTAAGGTTCACAATGGTGTAAAATTAAAATGGGTTATACCGGGCTAGGATTCGAGTTACAGGAACAAGGGCCAAACCAACCACCCAAGAATGGAATCGTCGAGCGAAAACACTTGACAACCTCCTAGAAGCAGCTTTTCTTGCCACCAGACTTTCTCCATCAATTAGGAATCTGATGCCGCCACTAAATACATTCCTTAAATTGTAGCCATTTGTTGAGTGTTTTTTTTTTTGTGTCTAATCCGCATGTATATCACCATTGCCCTTGATTTTCTTGACTGTATATCTCTTAAATGTCAACACATACACGTGGGATTTAGCTTACGAAGATTTTCCAACGCCGGGAACCTCGATCAGAGAGTAAAAAAGGCATAAGGTTCACAATGGTGTAAAATTAAAATGGGATATACCGAGCTAGGATTCGAGTTACAGGAACAAAGGCCAAACCAACCACCCAAGAATGGAATCGTCGAGCGAAAACACTTGACAACCTCCTAGAAGCAGCTTTTCTTGCCACCAGATCTTTCTCCATCAATTAGAATTCTGATGCCGTCACTAAACACATTCCTTAAATTGTAGCCATTTGTTGAGTTTTTTTCTGGTGTCTAATCCGCATATATATCACCATTGCCCTTGATTTTTTTGACTGTATATCTCTTAAATGTCAACATATACACGTGTGATTTAGTTTGCGAAGATTTTTCAATGCCGAGAACCTCGATCAGAGAGTAAAAAACGCGTAAGGTTCACAATAGTGTAAAATTAAAATGGGATATACCGGGCTGGGATTCGAGTTACAGGAACAAGGGCCAAACCAACCACTCAAGAATGGAATCGTCGAGCGAAAACACTTGACAACCTCCTAGAAGCAGCATTTCTTGCCACCAGACCTTTCTCCATCAATTAGGAATCTGATGCCGTCACCAAACACATTCCTTAAATTGTAGCCATTTGTTGAGTGTTTTTTTTGTGTGTCTAATCCGCATATATATCACCATTGCCCTTGATTTTCTTGACTGTATATCTCTTAAATGTCAACATATACACGTGTGACTTAGTTTACGAAGATTTTTCAGTGCCGAGAACCTCGATCAGAGAGTAAAAAAGGCGTAAGGTTCACAATGGTGTAAAATTAAAATGGGATATACCAGGCTAGGATTCGAGTTACAGGAACAAGGGCCAAACCAACCACCCAAGAATGCAATCGTCGAGCGAAAATACTTGACAACCTCCTAGAAGCAGCTTTTCTTGCCACCAGACCATTCTCCATCAATTAGGAATCTGATGCCGTCACTAAACACATTCCTTAAATTGTAGCCATTTGTTGAGTGTTTTTTTTTGGTGTCTAATCCGCATATATATCACCATTCCCCTTGATTTTCTTGACTTTATATCTCTTAAATGACAACATATACACGTGTGATTTAGTTTACGAAGATTTTTCAATGCCGAGAACCTCAATCAGAGAGTAAAAAAGGCGTAATGTTCACAATGGTGTAAATTAAAATGGGATATACCGGGCTAGGATTCGAGTTACAGGAACAATGGCCAAACCAACTACCCAAGAATGGAATCGTTCAGCAAAAACACTTGACAACCTCCTAGGAGCAGCTTTTCTTGCCACCAGACCTTTCACTATCAATTAGGAATCTGATGCCGTCACTAAACACAATCCTTAAATTGTAGTCATTTGTTGAGTGTTTTTTTTGGTGTCTAATCCGCATATATATCACCATTGACCTTGATTTTCTTGACTGTATATCTCTTAAATGTCAACATATACACGTGTGATTTAGTTTACGAGGATTTTTCAATGCCAAGAACCTCGATCAGAGAGTAAAAAAGGCGTAAGGTTCACAATGGTGTAAAATTAAAATGGGATATACCGGACTAGGATTCGAGTTACAGCAACAAGGGCCAAACCAACCACCCAAGAATGGAATCGTCGAGCGAAAACACCTGAAAACCTCCTAGAAGCAGCTTTTCTTGCCACCAGAGTTTTCTCCAACAATTATCAATCTGATGCCGTCACTAAACACATTCCTTGAATTGTAGCCAGTTGTTGAGTGTTTTTTTTTTGGTGTCTAATCCGCATATATATCACCATTACCCTTGATTTTCTTAACAGTATATCTCTTAAATGTCAACATATACACGTGTGATTTAGTTTACGTAGATTTTTCAATGCCGAGAACCTCGATGAGAGAGTTAAATGGCGTAAGGTTCACAATGGTGTAAAAATGAAAATGGGATATACCGGGCTAGGATTTTTGTTGCACTAACAAGGGGCAAACCAACCACCCAAGAATGGAATCGTCGAGCGAAAACACTTGATAACCTCCTAGAAGCACCTTTTCTTGCCACCAGACCTTTCTCCATCAATTAGGAATCAGATGCCGTCACTAAACACCTTCCTTAAATTGTAGCCATTTGTTGAGTGTTTTTGTTTTGGTGTCTAATCCACATATATATCACCATTGCTCTTGATTTTTTTGACTGTATATCTCTTAAATGTCAAAATATACACATGTGATTTAGTTTACGAAGATTTTTCAATGACGAGAACCTCAATCAGAGTGTAAAAAAGGCGAAAGGCTCACAATGATGTAAAATTAAAATGGGATATACCGGGCTAGGATTCTAGTTACAGGAACAAGGGCCAAACCAACCACCCAAGAATGGAATCGTCGAGCGAAAAAACTTGCCGACCTCCTAGAAGCAGCTTTTCTTGCCACCAGACCTTTCTCCATCAGTAAGGAATCTGATGCCGTCACTAAATACATTCCTTAAATTGTAGCCATTTGTTGAGTATTTTTTTTTTGTGTCTAATCCGCATATATATCACCATTGCCCTTGATTTTCTTGACTGTATATCTCTTAAATGTCAACATATACACGTGTGATTTAGTTTAAGAAGATTTTTCAATGCCGAGAACCTCGAACAGAGTTTGAAAAGGCGTAAGGTTCACAATGGTGTAAAATTAAAATGGGATATACCGGGCTAGGATTCGAGTTAAAGTTACAAGGGAGAAACAAACCACCCAAGAATGGAATCGTCGAGCGAAAACACTTGAAAACCTCCTGGAAGCAACTTTTCTTGCCACCAGACCTTTCTCCATCAATTAGGAATCTGATGGCGTCACTAAACACATTCCCTAAATTGTGACCGTTTGTTGAGTGTTTTGTTTTTGGTGTCTAATCCGCATATATATCACCATTACCCTTGATTTTCTTGACTGTATATCTCTTAAATGTCAACATATACACGTGTGATTTAGTTTACGAAGATTTTTCAATGCCGAGAACCTTGATCAGAGAGTAAAAAAGGCGTAAGGTTCACAATGGTGTAAAATTAAAATGGGATATGCCGAGCTAGGATTCGAGTTACAGGAACAAGGGCCAAACCAACCACCCAAGAATGGAATCGTCTTGCGAAAACACTTGACAACCTCCTAGAAGCAGCTTTTCTTGCCACCAAACATTTCTCCATCAATTAGGAATCTGATGCCGTCACTAAACACATTCCTTAAATTGTAGCCATTTGTTGAGTGTTTTTTTTGGTGTCTAATCCGCATATATATCACCATTGCCCTTGATTTTCTTGACTGTATATCTCTTAAACGGCAACATATACACGTGTGATTTAGTTTACGAAGATTTTTCAATGCCGAGAACCTCGATTAGAGAGTAAAAAAGGTGTAAGGTTCACAATGATGTAAAATTAAAATGGGATATACCGGGCAAGGATTCGAGTTACAGGAACAAGGGCCTAACCAACCACCCAAGAATGGAATCGTCGAGCGAAAACACTTGACAACCTCCTAGAAGCAGCTTTTCTTGCAACCAGACCTTTCTCTATCATTTAGGAATCTAATGTCGTCACTAAACACATTCCTTAAATTGTTTTCCTTTGTTGGGTGTTTTTTTTTTGGTGTCTAATCTGCATATATATCTCCATTGCCCTTGATTTTCTTGACTGTATATCTCTTAAATGTCAATATATACACGTGTGATTTAGTTTACGAAGATTTTTCAATGTCGAGAACCTCGATCAGAGAGTAAAAAAGGCGTAAGGTTCACAATGTTGTAAAATTAAAATGGAATATACCGGGCTAGGATTCGAGTTATAGGAACAACGGCCAAACCAACCACCCAAGAATGGAATCGTTGAGCGATAACACTTGACAACCTCCTAGAAGCAGCTTTTCTTGCCACCAGACATTTCCCCATCAATTAGGAATCTGATGCCGTCACTAAACACATTCCTTAAATTGTTGCCATTTGTTGAGTGATTTTTTTTTGGCGTCTAATCCGCATATATATCACCATTGCCCTTGATTTTCTTGACTGTATATCTCTTAAACGTCAACATATGCACGTGTGATTTAGTTTACGGAGATTTTTCAAGGCCGAGAACCTCGATCAGAGAGTAAAAGAGGCGTAATATTTACAATTGTGTAAAATTAAAATGGGATATAACGGGCTAGGATTCGAGTTACAGGAACAAGGGCCTAACCAACCACCCAAGAATGGAATCGTCAAGCGAAAACACTTGACAACATCCTAGAAGCAGCTTTTCTTGCCACCAGACCTTTCTTCATCAATTAGAAATCTGATGCCGTCACTAAACACATTCCTTAAATTGTAGCCATTTGTTGAGTGTTTTTTTTGGGGTCTAATCCGCATATCCATCACCATTGCCCTTGATTTTCTTGACTGTATATCTATTAAATGTCAACATATACACGTGTGATTCAGTTTACGAAGATTTTTCAATGCTGAGAACCTCGATCAGAGAGTAAAAAAGGCGTAAGGTTCACAATGGTGTAAAATTAAAATGGGATATACCGGGCTAGTATTCGAGTTACAGGAACAAGGGCCAAACCAACCACCCAAGAATGGAATCGTCAAGCGAAAACACTTAACAACCTCCTAGAAGCAGCTTTTCTTGCCACCAGACCTTTCTCCATCAATTAGGAATCTGATGCCGTCACTAAACACATTCCTTAAATTGTAGCCATTTGTTGAGTGTTTTTTTTTGGCGTCTAATCTGCATATATATCACCATTGCCCTTGATTTTCTTGACTGTATATCTCTTAAATGTCAACATATACACGTGTGATTTAGTTTACGAAGATTTTTCAATGCCGAGAACCTCGATCAGAGAGTAAAAGAGGCGTAAGGTTCACAATGGTGTAAAATTAAAATGGGATATACCGGGCTTGGATTCGAGTTACAGGAACAAGGTGCAAACCAACCACCCAATAATGGGATCGTCGAGTGAAAACACTTGACAACCTCCTAGAATCAGCTTTTCTTGCCACCAAACATTTCTCCATTAATTAGGAATCTGATGCCGTCACTAAACACATTCCTTAAATTGTAGCCATTTGTTGAGTGTTTTTTTATGGTGTCTAATCCGCATATATATCACCATTGCCCTTGATTTTCTTGACTGTATATCTCTTAAATGTCAACATATACACGTGTGATTTAGTTTACGAAGATTTTTCAATGCCGAGAACCTCGATCAGAGAGTAAAAGAGGCGTAAGGTTCACAATGGTGTAAAATTAAAATGGGATATACCGGGCTAGGATTCGAGTTACAGAAACATGGTGCAAACCAACCACCCAATAATGGAATCGTCGAGTGAAAACACTTGACAACCTCCTAGTAGCAGCTTTTCTTGCCACCAGACATTTCTCCATTAATTAGGAATCTGATGCCGTCACTAAACACATTCCTTAAATTGTAGCCATTTGTTGAGTGTTTTTTTATGGTGTCTAATCCGCATATATATCACCATTGCCCTTGATTTTCTTGACTGTATATCTCTTAAATGTCAACATATACACGTGTGATTTAGTTTACGAAGATTTTTCAATGCCGAGAACCTCGAACAGAGTTTGAAAACGCGTAAGGTTCACAATGGTGTAAAATTAAAATGGGATATACCGGGCTAAGATTCGAGTTACAGGAACAAGGTGAAAACCAACCACCCAATAATGGAATCGTCGAGTGAAAACACTTGACAATCTCCTAGTAGCAGCTTTTCTTGCCACCAGACATTTCTCCATTAATTAGGAATCTGATGCCGTCACTAAGCACATTCCTTAAATTGTAGCCATTTGTTGAGTGTTTTTTTATGGTGTCTAATCCGCATATATATCACCATTGCCCTTGATTTTCTTGACTGTATATCTCTTAAACGTCAACATATACACGTGTGATTTAGTTTACGAAGATTTTTCAATGCCGAGAACCTCGATCAGAGAGTAAAAGAGGCGTAAGGTTCACAATGGTGTAAAATTAAAATGGGATATACCGGGCTAGGATTCGAGTTACAGGAACAAGGTGCAAACCAACCACCCAATAATGGAATCGTCGAGTGAAAACACTTGACAACCTCCTAGAAGCAGCTTTTCTTGCCACCAGACATTTCTCCATTAATTAGGAATCTAATGCCGTCACTAAACACATTCCTTAAATTGTAGCCATTTGTTGAGTGTTTTTTTATGGTGTCTAATCCGCATATATATCACCATTGCCCTTGATTTTTTTGACTGTATATCTCTTAAATGTCAACATATACACGTGTGATTTAGTTTACGAAGATTTTTCAATGCCGAGAACCTCGAACAGAGTTTGAAAACGCGTAAGGTTCACAATGGTGTAAAATTAAAATGGGATATACCGGGCTAGGATTCGAGTTAAAAGAAAAAGGGACAAACAAACCACCCAAGAATGGAATCATCGAGCGAAAACACTTGAAAACCTCCTAGAAGCAGCTTTTCTTGCCACCAGACCTTTCTCCATCAATTAGGAATCTAATGGCGTCACTAAACACATTCCTTAAATTGTAACCATTTGTTGAGTGTTTTTTTTTTGGTGTCTAATCCGCATATATATCACCATTACCCTTGATTTTCTTGACTGTATATCTCTTAAATGTCAACATATACACGTGTGATTTAGTTTACGAAGATTTTTCAATGCCGAGAACTTCGATCAAAGAGTAAAAATGGCGTAAGGTTCACAATGGTGTAAAATTAAAATGGGATTTACCGAGCTAGGATTCGAGTTACAGGAACAAGGGCCAAACCAACCACCCAAGAATGGAATCGTCTAGCGAAAACACTTGACAACCTCCTAGAAGCAGCTTTTCTTGCCACCAAACATTTCTCCATCAATTAGGAATCTGATGCCGTCACTAAACACATTCCCTAAATTGTAGCCATTTGTTGAGTGTTTTTTTTTTTGTGTCTAATCCGCATATATATCACCATTCCCTTGATTTTCTTGACTGTATATCTCTTAAACGGCAACATATACACGTGTGATTTAGTTTATGAAGATATTTCAATGCCGAGAACCTCGATTACAGAGTAAAAAAGGTGTAAGGTTCACAATGGTGTAAAATTAAAATGGGATATACCGGGCAAGGATTCGAGTTACAGGAACAAGGGCCTAACCAACCACCCAAGAATGGAATCGGCGAGCGAAAACACTTGACAACCTCCTAGAAGCAGCATTTCTTGCCACAAGACCTTTCTCCATCATTTAGGAATCTAATGCTGTCACTAAACACATTCCTTAAATTGTTGCCCTTTGTTGAGTTTTTTTTTTTGGTGTCTAATCCGCATATATATCTCCATTGCACCTGATTTTCTTGACTGTATATCTCTTAAATGTCAATATATACACGTGTGATTTAGTTTACGAAGATTTTTCAATGTCGAGAACCTCGATCAGAGAGTAAAAAAGGCGTAAGGTTCACAATGGTGTAAAATTAAAATGGGATATACCGGGCTAGGATTCGAGTTACAGGAACAAGGGCCAAACCAACCACCCAAGAATGGAATCGTTGAGCGAAAACACTTGACAACCTCCTAGAAGCAGCTTTTCTTGCCACCAGACATTTCCCCATCAATTAGGAATCTGATGCCGTCACTAAACACATTCCTTAAATTGTTGCCATTTGTTGAGTGTTTTTTTTGGCGTCTAATCCGCATATATATCACCATTGCCCTTGATTTTCTTGACTGTATATCTCTTAAACGTCAACATATGCACATGTGATTCAGTTTACGGAGATTTTACAATGCCGAGAACCTCGATCAGAGAGTAAAAGAGGCGTAAGATTTACAATGGTATAAAATTAAAATGGGATATAACGGGCTAGGATTCGAGTTACAGGAACAAGGGCCTAACCAACCACCCAAGAATGGAATCGTCGAGCGAAAACACTTGACAACCTCCTTGAAGCAGCTTTTCTTGCCGCCAGACCTTTCTCCATCAATTAGAAATCTGATGCCGTCACTAAACACATTCCTTAAATTGTAGCCATTTGTTGAGTGTTTTTTTTTTGGGTCTAATCCGCATATCTATCACCATTGCCCTTGATTTTCTTGACTGTATATCTATTAAATGTCAACATATACACGTGTGATTTAGTTTACGAAGATTTTTCAATGCTGAGAACCTCGATCAGAGAGTAAAAAAGGCGTAAGGTTCACAATGGTTTAAAATTAAAATGGGATATACCGGGCTAGTATTCGAGTTACAGGAACAACTGCCAAACCAACCACCCAAGAATGGAATCGCCGAGCGAAAACACTTGACAACCTCCTAGAAGTAGCTTTTCTTGCCGCCAAGACCTTTCTCCATCAATTAGGAATCTGATGCCGTCACTAAACGCATTCCTTAAATTCTAGCCATTTGTTGAGTGTTTTTTTTGGTGTCTAAAACGCATATATATCACCATTAACCCTAGATTTTCTTGACTGTATATCTCTTAAATGTCAACATATACACGTGTGATTTAGTTTACGAAGATTTTTCAATGCCGAGAACCTCGATCAGAGAGTAAAAGAGGCGTAAGGTTCACAATGGTGTAAAATTAAAATGGGATATATCGGGCTAGGATTCGAGTTACAGGAAAAAGGGCCAAACCAACCACCCAAGGATTGAATCGTCGAGCGAAAACACTTGACAACCTCCTAGAAGCAGCTTTTCTTGCCACTAGACATTTCTCCATCAATTAGGAATCTGATGCCGTCACTAAACACATTCCTTAAATTATAGCCATTTGTTGAGTGTTTTTTTTTGGTGTCTAATCCGCATATATATCCCCTTTGCTCTTGATTTTCTTGACTGAATATCTCTTAAATATCAACATTTAAACGTGTGATTTAGTTTTCGAAGATTTTTCAATGTCGAGAACGTCGATCAGAGAGTAAAAAAGGCGTGAGGTTCACAATGGTGTAAAATTAAAATGGGATATACCGGGCTTGGATTCGAGTTACAGGAACAAGGGCCAAACCAACCACCTAAGAATGGAATCATCGAGCGAAAGCACTGGACAACCTCCAAGAAGCAGCTTTTCTTGCCACCTGACCTTTCTCCATCAATTACGAATCTGATGCCGTCACTAAACACATTCCTTAAATTGTGGCCATTTGTTGAGTGTCTTTTTTTTTTGGTGTCTAATCCGCATATATATCACCACTGCCCTTGATTTTCTTGACTGTATATCTCTTAAATGTCAATATATACACGTGTGATTTAAATTACGAAGATTTTTCAATGCCGAGAACCTCGATCAGAGAGTAAAAAAGGCGTAAGGTTCACAATGGTGTAAAATTAAAATGGGATATACCGGGCTAGGATTCGAGTTACAGGAACAACGGCCAAACCAACCACCCAAGAATGGAACCGTCGAGCGAAAACACTTGACAACCTCCTCGAAGCAGCTTTTCTTGCCACCATACATTTCTCCATCAATTAGGAATCTGATGCCGTCACTAAACACATTCCTTAAATTGTGGCCATTTGTTGAGTGTTTTTTTTTTTGGTTGTCTAATCCGCATATATATCACCATTGCCCTAGATTTTCTTGACTGTATATCTCTTAAACGTTAACATATATACGTGTGATTTAGTTTACGAAGATTTTTCAATGCCGAGAACCTCGATCAGAGAGTAAAAGAGGCGTAAGGTTCACAATGGTGTAAAATTAAAATGTGATATACCAGGCTAGGATTCGAGTTACAGGAACAAGGGCCAAACCAACCACCCAAGAATGGAATCGTCGAGCGAAAACACTTGACAACCTCCTAGAAGCAGCTTTTCTTGCCACCAGACCTTTCTCCATCAATTAGGAATCTGATTCCGTCACTAAACACATTCCTAAAATTGTAGCAATTTATTGAGTGTTTTTTTTTGGTGTCTAATCCGCATATATATCACCATTGCCCTTGATTTTCTTGACTGTATATATCTTAAATGTCAACATATACACGTGTGATTTAGTTTATGAGGAATTTTAAATTCCGAGAACCTTGATCAGAGAGTAAAAAAGGCGTAAGGTTCACAATGGTGTAAAATTAAAATGGGATATACCGGGATAGAATTCGAGTTACAGGAACAAGGGCTAAACCAACCACCCAAGAATGGAATCGTCGAGCGAAAACACATGACAACCTCCTAGAAGCAGCTTTTCTTGCCACCAGACCTTTCTCCATCAATTAGGAATCTGACGCCGTCACTAAACAAATTCCTTAAATTGTAGCCATTTGTTGAGTGTTTTTTTAGTGTCTAATCCGCATATATATCACCATTGCCCTTGATTTTCTTGATTGTATATCTCTTAAATGTCAACACATACACGTGTGATTTACTTTACGAAGATTTTTCAATGCCGAGAACCTCGATCAGAGAGTAAAAAAGGCGTAAGGTTCACAATGGTGTAAAATTAAAATGGGATATACCGGGCTAGGATTCGAGTTACAGGAACAACGGCCAGACCAACCACCCAAGAATGGAATCGTCGAGCGAAAACAATTAACAACCTCCTAGAAGCAGCTTTTCTTGCCACCAGACCTTTCTCCATCAATTAGGAATCTGATGCCGTCACTAAACACATTCCTTAAATTGTAGCCATTTGTTGAGTGATTTTTTTTTTGTGTCTAATCCGCATATATATCACCATTGCCCTTGATTTTCTTGACTGTATATCTCTTAAATGTCAACACATACACGTGTGATTTAGCTTACGAAGATTTTTCAACGCCCAGAACCTCGATCAGAGAGTAAAAAAGGAGTAAGGTTAACAATGGTGTAAAATTAAAATGGGATATACCGGGCTAGGATTCGAGTTACAGGAACAAGGGCCAAACCAACCACCCAAGAATGGAATCGTCGAGCGAAAACACTTGACAACCTCCTAGAAGCAGCTTTTCTTGCCACCAGATCTTTCTCCATCAATTAAAATTCTGATGCCGTCACTAAACACATTCCTTAAATTGTAGCCATTTGTTGAGTGTATTTTTTGGTGTCTAATCCGCATATATATCACCATTGCCCTTGATTTTCTTGACGGTATATCTCTTAAATGTCAACATATACACGTGTGATTTAGTTTACGAAGATTTTTCAATGCCGAAAACCTCGATCAGAGAGTAAAAAAGGCGAAAGGTTCACAACGGTGTAAAATTAAAATGGGATATACCGGGCTAGGATTCGAGTTACAGGAACAAGGGCCAAACCAACCACCCAAGAATGGAATCGTCGAGCGAAAACACTTGACAACCTCCTAGAAGCATCTTTTCTTACCACCAGACCTTTCTCCATCAATTAGGAATCTGATGCCGTCACTAAACAAATTCCTAAAATTGTAGCCATTTGTTGAGTGTTTTTTTTTTGTGTCTAATCCGCATATATATATCACCATTACCCTTGATTTTCTTGACTGTATATCTCTTAAATGTCAAATTATACACGTGTGATTTAGTTTACGAAGATTTTTCAATGCCGAGAACCTCGATCAGAGAGTAAAAAAGGCGTAAGGTTCACAATGGTGTAAAATTAAAATTGGATATACCGGGCTTGGATTCGAGTTTCAGGAACAAGGGGCAAACCAACCACCCAAGAATGGAATCGTCGAGCGAAATCACTTGAAAACCTCCTAGAAGCAACTTTTCTTGCCACCAGACCTTTCTCCATCAATTAGGAATTTGATGGCGTCACTAAACACATTCCTTAAATTATAGCCATTTGTTGAGTGTTTTTTTTGGTGTCTAATCCGCATATATATCACCATTACCCTTGATTTTCTTGACTGTATATCTCTTAAATGTCAACATATACACGTGTGATTTAGTTTACGAAGATTTTTCAATGCCGAGAACCTCGACCAGAGAGTAAAAAGGCGTAAGGTTCACAATGGTGTAAAATTAAAATGGGATATACCGAGCTAGGATTCGAGTTACGGGAACAAGGGCCAAACCAACCACCCAAGAATGGAATCGTCTAGCGAAAACACTTGACAACCTCCTAGAAGCAGCTTTTCTTGCCACCAGACCTTTCTCCATCAATTAGGAATCTGATGCAGTCACTAAACACGTTCCTTAAATTGTAGCCATTTGTTGAGTGTTTTTTTTTGGTGTCTAATCCGCGTATTTATCACCATTGCCCTTGATTTTCTTGACTGTATATCTCTTAAACGTCAACATATACACGTGTGATTTAGTTTACGAAGATTTTTCAATGCCGAGAACCTCGATCAGAGAGTAAAGGAGGTGTAAGGTTTACAATGGTGTAAAATTAAAATGGGATATACCGGGCTAGGATTCGAGTTACAGGAACAAGGGCCTAACCAACCTCGCAAGAATGGAATCGTCGAGCGAAAACACTTGACAACCTCCTAGAAGCAGATTTTCTTGCCACTAGACCTTTCTCCATCAATTAGGAATCTGATGCCGTCACTAAACACATTCCTTAAATTGTAGCCATTTGTTGAGTGTTTTTTTTGGTGTCTAATCCGCATATATATCACCATTGCCCTTGATTTTCTTGACTGTATATCTCTTAAATGTCAACATATACACGTGTGATTCAGTTTACGAAGATTTTTCAATGCCGAGAACCCCGATCAGAGAGTAAAAAAGGCGTAAGGTTCACAATGGTGTAAAATTAAAATGGGATATACCGGGCTAGGATTCGAGTTACAGGAACAAGGGCCAAACCAACAACCCAAGAATGGAATCGTCTAGCGAAAACACTTGACAACCTCCTAGAAGTAGCTTTTCTTGCCACCAGACCTTTCTCCATCAATTAGGAATCTGATGCCGTCACTAAACACATTCCGTAAATTATAGCAATTTGTTGGGTGTCTTTTTTTTTTGGTGTCTAATCCGCATACATATGTCACCATTGCCCTTGATTTTCTTAACTGTATATCTCTTAAAAGTCAATATATACACGTGTGATTTAGTTTACGAAGATTTTTCAATGCCAAGAACCTCGATCAGAGAGTAAAAAAGGCGTAAGGTTCACAATGGTGTCAAATTAAAATGGGATATACCGGGCTAGGATTCGAGTTACAGGAACAACGGCCAAACCAACACTCAAGAATGGAATAGTCAAGCGAAAACACTTGACAACCGCCTAGAAGCAGTTTTTCTTGCCACCAGACATTTTCCCATCAATTAGGAATCTGATGCCGTCACTAAACACATTCCTTAAATTGTAGCCATTTGTTGAGTGTTTTTTTTTGTGTCTAATCTGCATATATATCACCATTGCCCTTGATTTTCTTGACTGTATATATCTTTTAAACGTCAACATATACACGTGTGATTTGGTTTACGAAGATTTTTCAATGCCGAGAACCTCGATCGGAGAGTAAAAGAGGCGTAAGGTTCACAATGGTGTAAAATTAAAATGGGATATACCGGGCTAGGATTCGAGTTACAGGAACAAGGGCCAAACCAACCACCCAAGAATGGAATCGTCGAGCGAAAACACTTGACAACCTCCTAGAAGCAGCTTTTCTTGCCACCAGAACTTTCTCCATCAATTAGGAATCTGATGCCGTCACTAAACACATTCCTTAAATTGTAGCCATTTGTTGAGTGTTTTTTTTTTCAAATCCGCATATATATCACCATTGCCCTTGATTTTCTTGACAGTATATATCTCTTCAATGTCAGCATATACACGTGTGATTTAGTTTACGAAGATTTTTCAATGCCGAGAACCTCGATCAGAGAGTAAAAAAGGCGTAAGGTTCACAATGGTGTAAAATTAAAAAGGGATATACCGGGCTAGAATTCGAGTTACAGGAACAAGGGCCAAACCATCCACCCAAGAATGGAATCGTCGAGCGAAAACACTTGACAAACTCCTAGAAGCAGCTTTTCTTGCCACCAGACCTTTCTCCATCAATTAGGAATCTGATGCCGTCACTAAATGCATCCCTTAAATTGTAGCCATTTGTTGAGTGTTTTTTTTTGTGTGTCTAATCCGCATATATATCACCATTGCCCTTGATTTTCTCGACTGTATATATCTCTTAAATGTCAACATATACACGTGTGATTTAGTTTACGAAGATTTTTCAATGCCGAGAACCTCGATCAGAGAGTAAAAGAGGCGTAAGGTTCACAAAGGTGTAAAATTAAAATGGGAGATTCGAGTTACAGGAACAAGGGCCAAACCAACCACCCAAGAATGGAATCGTCGAGCTAAAAAACTTGACAACCTCCTAGAAGCAGCTTTTCTTGCCACCAGATCTTTCTCCATCAATTAGGAATCTGATGCCGTCACTAAACACATTCCTTAAATTGTAGCCATTTGTTGAGTGTTTTTTTTTTGTGTCTAATCCGCATATATATCCCCATTGCCCTTAATTTTCTTGACTGTATATCTCTTAAATGTCAACATGTACACGTGTGATTTAGTTTACGAAGATTTTTCAATGTCGAGAACCTCGATCAGAGAGTAAAAAAGGCGTAAGGTTCACAATGGTGTAAAATTAAAATGGGATATACCGGGCTAGGATTCGTGTTATCAGAACAAGGGCCAAACCAACCACCCAAGAATGGAATCGTCGAGCGAAATCACTTGACAACCTCCTAGAACCAGCTTTTCTTGCCACCAGACCTTTCTCCATCAATTAGGAATCTGATACCGTCAGTAAAGACATTCCTTAAATTGTAGACATTTGTTGAGTGTCTTTTTTTTGGTGTCTAATCCGCATATATATCACCATTGCCCTTGATTTTCTTGACTGTATATCTCTTAAATGTCAATATATACACATGTGATTTAGTTTACGAAGATTTTTCAATGCCGAGAACCTCGATCAGAGAATAAAAAAGGCGTAAGGTTCATAATGGTGTAAAATTAAAATGGGATATACCGGGCTAGGATTTGAGTTACAAGAACAACGGCCAAACCAACCACCCAAGAATGGAATCGTCGAGCGAAAACACTTGACAAACTCCTAGAAGCAGTGTTGGTACATGCGTCTGTCGACTTCGTCTTGTATCGAGTCTTGTATTGTAATAGATAAATCAGGGTACGCAAAACTAGAAAACTTGTTAAAAGGCTGATTTCGCTTGAAATGGTCAACAACCATTTCACACGAAATTCACCAGGTAATTTCGCTTGATAGTGATTTCGTGTGAGCATGTTTAAGCGGAATCACCTTGCCTATATATATGTGTCTGCTGATTTCGTTTGAAGTAGTTCTGAAATTCCGGTTTGAGAGCCGAAGTGTCTACTCGCTGTAAATCTTTATCAAATCAATCTATAGACAGTTTAAAGTGTATATTCTAGCTGAATTGAACTCGATACGTCTGTTTCTGCCTTTTGTATTGAGAAAAACTCTTCTGATCGACTCGTTTGGGTCAGAAAACGATTCTACAAGTGGTATCAGAGCTCAGGAGGAAGAGTACTTACCAATTCAGCTGCAAATTCTGATTTCTTCACCTTCTTTTTCAAAATTAACAACTTTTCATGGTTAAAATCGGCTAATTTTCTCACATTATATGCGCAATAGTGTTTTAACAAACTCTTGAAAGTTTCAGATCTTAAAACAGATTAAAACTTGATCAATTTGTCAAAATTCAGCTCGAGTTGATGACATCAGCATAATTTCACACGAAATTAGGGTTTAATTTCGCTTGAAGTTGCTATTCCGTTTGAAAGGGCGTTGTTTCACACGAAATCAGGTAATTCCGCGTGAAGCTGTTATTTCGTTTGAACAGGTAATTCTGTGTGAGATTGGGATTTCGTTTGAAAGTGTTGATTTCGTTTGAAAAGGCTTATTTCGTACCAAAAGGTTATTCCGCGTGAAACTTAATTCCGTTTGAGTATTCTGATTTTTGTGATATTGTAAAACCGAATCATGGAAGAGGAATTTTATAACGCATTTGCCACTACCCCGACTACTCCGGCTAGTGTTACTCAGAACTTGAATATGGAAAATGAAACGGGCACTATGCAAAAACCGCCAAAGCTTATGAACATTGAAGAGTATAAAGGATGGGAGGAACGATTCGAAAATTAGGTGCAAGCAAATTATTTGGATGCTTGGGAATGTGTTGAGACGAAATATGTTAGACCGTTGAATGATGAGGAAGAGGAGATTGCTATTAAAGATCTAAGTGTTGATGATAGAAAGAAATACAAAAATGAAAAGATGATGATTAGTCTATTGCATCAAGCAGTTAAGGAAGATATCCTGGTTTTACTGCAACACACTGGAAGTGCATATTCAATTTGGAGAGCTTTAAAATCAAAGTTTGTTGGAAGTAAAGAAATGATCAAGAACAAAAAATCACTTTTGATGAAAGAGTTCGATTTATTTCGTGGTTTGAGAACTGAAAACACAAAGCAGATCATCGAAAGATATTGCAATCTGTTAGTCCAAATGAAGAGAGTGAGCATCAATAAAGATAATGAAGAGTTGGTAGAAAAGTTGGCTGATGCATTGCCACATGAAACTTGGGGCACGTATTTGATGATGTTGAGAAATTAGAAAGATTTTGGGAATTTGACACTGAATAAATTCATTGAAAAACTTGAAGCTCAAGAGATGGAGCAAAGAAAGATTTCAAGAATGAAAGATTTTGATGGTGAACAAGATATCGGTCTTTATTACAAAGGAGGTATCAGTGATAAGACCAACATGTCACCGAAAGTTGAAACTGCATTTAATGTTAAAAGTTCGTTAGGAGGATCATCTAAAGGATCAAACAGCAAAACTGAATTTTCTTCATATCCATCATATTATCCAAACTTTTCAACAACCAAGAATGGAAAGAAGCTTCAATGCAACATTGTGTTAAATCTTGAAAATGATCAAAATTTTTCAGAAGAGATTGCAAAAAGTCACATGTCTTTGTTGGGAACTGTGCTGGAATCATATGGAAGTCTAGTAGTAGGAAAGATCGGGAATCCCATGTTGACAAAAGAGGATTACGATCAGATTGATGCTGAGGAGATGGAATTGATGGACATAAAGTGGTGTTTGGCGAGTGTTTTGAGAAGAGCAGAAAAGTTTAAACAAATTACGGGAAGAGATGATTTCCGTGATGCAAATGTTTCTACTCTAGGTTTTGATAAATCTAAAGTTACTTGTTTTCGTTGCAGGGAAAAAGGACACTTCAAGAGGGAGTGCACAAATCGAGAAGCAAGTGGAGCTCAAAATCCATTCAACAACAATGACTATTATCGGAAAGCAATTTATCATCAAGTTGCTCAACACCAACAAGAGCCATAAACTGTACATGCAAGGAAGACAATCGAAGAGTCATCAAAGAGAGCTTGTATGGTGAATCAAAATGATAACAAATCATCAAAAGATTTCAGTTGGGACAATCATCTTTCAGCTGATAGTAAAGCATGTCTGATAAATCAAGATGATGAAAAATTACCAGAAGGATTTAGCTGGGCAAATTTCAGTTGGGATGATTATGATCCTAACAAAATTCCAAATCACAAAGCTTTTGTTGCTCTAGTTGCTGAAGATAGTGATAATGATGATTATTATGCAAGGAGAATGGAAAAGCATTTGAAAATGATGGAATAGATTGATAGTGATGATGAAAAAGCTAAAAAGAAAAAGAAAAAAGTTAAAAAAACCCATAAGTATTGATGATGAAGAAGTTCCTGTGATAAGGAAGAAATTAAAAGACATTCCAGTTTTCAAAGTTGATGCTGAAGCTGATGCACAAAAGATTCCGGTGATATGTGAAAACTGTGAAGCAGTGAAGAAGCTAAACAGTACTTTGATTCATAACATGAACAGATTGAAAGAATCTTATGATGTTCTGAACAAAGCAATGAATCAGTATAATCAAACAAGCAGTGAACAAGCAACAGCAATGAAGACACTACAAGGAGCTTTCATGACAAAGCAGAAAAGTGTTAACATATTGAGAAGTGTGCTATTTTGGAACAAAAATTAGAAACTCAGAGGATTGAAACAGAAAGAGTTAATAGGTTGTTTAAAAGTTACTCATGTACTTCTTATGTTATTGACAGGGTTTATCCAACTGTTGAAGGCATGAAAGCATTTGATGAAGATGAAGTATCTGAGGATAAGAGTTCTGAGAAGAAAAAGGATACTGAAGAGAAGATTTCTGGTAAGAAACAAAGTGCCAGTTATACAAAGTGTCCACCCCCGCTTGAAAATGGATATTCTCCACAAAATCCAAATTCAGAAAGAGTCAAAAAGGCAACCAATTTACAGTGGGAGTCTGAGTCTTCAGAAAATTTGCCAGATAACATTGATGTCATTTTCACATCGTCTGACACTGATCATGAGTCAGAATTAATAAAGAAAGTGGTCGATCAGGTGTTGGATAACGATGAAACCGAGGAGTTAAAGTCGGAGTCAAACTCAGAGTCAAAGTCTGACAAATCAAGTCCTACAGACAAAAAGGAGAAACGGGTTTATAATAAAGAATTTTTGTTATCAAAATCTAATTTGAATGACGAATCAATCAAAGTGGCATATACTTTGAATGATTCTGACAAATTATATTCTGATGAATAATTTCCTATAAGAGGTGTTAAACCTGACATGATAAAAAAGGTTTTCAAACTAATAGAAATAAATATTTCTGAAATAAAAGATGTAAATCTTTCTGAAAAACCTAAACCTTACACCTCAAGAGTTCAACAACGTTTAAACAAGAAAAAGGGTTACAGCTCTGGTTCAGGTTTTCAAAAGAAGCCAAACCATAACGGTAATTTCAAAAGAAAAGGACTTAGATTTATTCCACCGAAAAATCATAAAAATGAAAAAACTTATAAACAAAAAACTGTTTTTGTTTCAGGAACATCAACTGAAGAGGAAAAGGAGCAGTTGTTTAGGAATCAATCAAACAAAGAATTCCTTGCTAAGAAGCAAGAGGAAATGAAGAAGGAAATTTCTCAAAGGAAAGAAACGAGAACCTGTTTTCAATGCAAAATTGTTGGTCATATTGCCAGAAATTGTTCAAAGGCAATCTAAACAAAACAGGAAGTTTCTGATAAACTGAAAGAAAAGATTGTTGAGAATGAATCACCAAATGAACAATTCAAAGTTTTCAAAAATTCAAAGTTTGAGGTTGGTGAATGTTCAAAGAGGTTTTACAAGAGAAAAGCAAATCTTGATAACCAAAAGTGGGTTGTTAAGAAATCTGATGATAGTTCTAGCAATGATTCTGATTCGACAAAATCAGAGGAGTTATTTTCAGGTGATGAATCTGATTCCACAAAGTCAGAGGAGCCACATGTTGAGTTGAAATTGGAAACATCAGTACCTCCAATGGATGATGTCAATTTTCCACCATTGAGGGCTGAGAATTTTAAACAAAAAGTTGGTGAAATTGAGATTTCAAATCAATTTTTCTCTGAAAAGAAAGAATTTGATATTGAAAAAACTTTTAACCCCAAAGTGAAACATATTTTTGATAAAATGGTTGATGGTAAAGTCAAAGGGGTGAAAGAATTTTATGAAAAGAAATTGAAGAAACCAGATAAAACTGTGACATCCCAGGTTTGTGACTGGGATGGAACATATTTTGATGAGTAAAAAGTATGACTTGTCGGAGCTTCCAGGTTGGTAAGTGTGGAGCAGGTATCGGCATTTTTCTTGAAAAATTCACTCTGGTGATATTTCGACCAACAAGTGATTATTGGTTTGTTCTTACAAGTGGTAAATCAAGGACATTAAGTTGTACTTGATTTTCTACAAGTGGTGTTTGTGGATTGAACTTGATTTAACTTTCATTCAAGTGGTTGAAAGAACAAGATGATTTGATCCCCTAACCTACAAGTGGTTTTAAGAAATCAACAAAACTTATTTTCCGGAAAAACCATTTGATTAAAACAAACTTAAGTGTTTTGAAATCATAATGGGAAAATAGTTTGTTGTAAGGGGGAGTTCTGATTGTTTATGCCAAGTGGATGGCGAATTGAAGCAGTTCACAACGGTTGTCACTTTACCTTGTACAGTTTGTTTTCAAATTTCCTTTAAAATGATTTTGAATTTTAGGGGGAGTAAGAAAATTTCTGAAAATCCAAAAACATTGAAAATTTGAAAAAGACAAAAACATGATAAAATGAAAATGAGTTTTGTTATAAAAAGAGGAAATGATAGTACATCAGTGGACTATCACGACACGCTAAAGAATTGGAAAGTCAAAATGTGATAAACGGTCTCACTGATGATGTGCCAGTAGGTTTTTACACATTTAGTAGATTGTGACGAGATGTAAACCTAAATTTCAAACTTACTTATATCGTGGGGAACATCTCTCGGATATATGGGCAACCCCCAAAATCTTGTTTGAAAGGTCCCTCTTTCTGAGATACTAGGTCTTTATACTCAGTGATATCTGGGGTATTATCCCGGTACTTCTGATTTTGCGGAAGCAATGGCCTAGTCCCCGTATAATACTTTACGCTTGCTTGAAATATAGCATCGCCCTTAGTACAAAATATGATGAAACATTGAAACATGCTAATCATGTACTGTTGAAGAAAAGATTCTCTAAAGGGAACACACCAAAAGTCGAAGCCGTCATCTCTTTGATTTTGCGGAAGCAATAGCCTGAGCTCTGACGACCCTCGCATTTTAACCCTTTACAGATATCATCTGTGGTATACTCACCTGTAAGACTGAATATTGGGATCTGGATACGAGAATATATTCTAAGGTGGGACACGCGAATAAGTTTAAGTGCTTAAAACACTAATCTCGTATCTCGAAATAGTTGAACTTTGTGTGAAAATTTAAGTGGATCAGTATACTGACAATCTAAGTGAATCGTTTAGAACTTAAAATGTTTAAAGCTTAACAGTGTTGATGATTTGTCTCAAAAACTGATATGATCCTCTTACGCAAACTCACAAAAATATTGTCTGTAAATATTTCTTTTCTGCATTTCATTCTAAAAATCCAAAAAGATTTTCAGTGTGTTTTAGCATAAATTTTGAAAAATCCAAAAAGATTTTCGATAACTGATGTTGGAGAGCTGATTTTCAAAATTCCAAGTGCTAAACATGATGAGCAATTTGTGAGGGGAAGTCTGTTTTAAATGAAAAATTGTTTGAAAAGAAAAATGTTTTTTACAAGTGGTTCATTAGAGGATAACATTGTAAAATCATTTATTGATTTGTGTATACAAGTGGTAAGCAGAGAATAAATTTGTCAAATTTTAAATTTGTGAAATTTATTGTGAGGTAGAGATTGTGCAGGTAAATCAAGTTCAGATTTTGAGCGAGCCAGGAAGACGTTCCTAAACCTGTGATGGTCTTAAGGAATCAAGAGATTTGTTCAAGAGAATTAGGAAGATCAACATTCGAGGGGGAGATTAGTTGATGAAGAGAGATTGAGGATGCTTTACATTGTTAGATATTTCAGAAGAGGTCGAGAAGACTGATAAAGATTGAAGATTGAAGACTGAAGACTCGACACTGAAGACTCGTCAGCATTCGAGGGGGAGTCTGTTGGTACATGCGTCTGTCGACTTCGTCTTGTATCGAGTCTTGTATTGTAATAGATAAATCAGGGCACACAAAACTAGAAAACTTGTTAAAAGGCTGATTTCGCTTGAAATGGTCAACAGCCATTTCACACGAAATTCACCAGGTAATTTCACTTGAAATAGTGATTTCGCTTGAAAGTAATTTCGTGTGAGCATGTTCAAGTGGAATCACCTTGCCTATATATATGTGTCTGCTGATTTCATTTGAAACAGTTCTGAAATTCCGGTTTGAGAGCCGAAGTGCTGCCGAAGTGTCTACTCGCTGTAAATCTTTGTCAAATCAATCTATAGACAGTTTAAAGTGTATATTCTAGCTGAATTGAACTCGATACGTGTGTATCCGCCTTTTGTATTGAGAAAAACTCTTCTGATCGACTCGTTTGGGTCAGAAAACGATCCTACAAGCAGCTTTTCTTGCCACTAGACATTTCCCCATCAATTAGGAATCTGATGCCGTCACTAAACACATTCCTTAAATTGTAGCCATTTGTTGAGTGTTTTTTTTTGGTGTCTAATCCGCATATATATCACCATTACCCTTGATTTTCTTGACTGTATATCTCTTAAACGTCAACATATACACGTGTGATTTAGTTTACGAAGATTTTTCAATGCCGAGAACCTCGATCAGAGAGTAAAAGAGGCGTAAGGTTCACAATGGTGTAAAATTAAAATGGGATATACCGGGCTAGGATTCGAGTTACAGGAACAAGGGTCAAACCAACCACCCAAGAATGGAATCGTCGAGCGAAAACACTTGACAACATCCTAGAAGCAGCTTTTCTTGCCACCAGACCTTTCTCCATCAATTAGGAATCTGATGCCGTCACTAAACACATTCCTTAAATTGTAGCCATTTGTTGAGGGTTTTTTTTTGTGTCTAATCCGCATATAAATCACCATTGCCCTTGATTTTCTTGACTGTATATATCTCTTAAATGTCAACATATACACGTGTGATTTAGTTTACGAAGATTTTTCAATGCCGAGAACCACGATCAGAGAGTAAAAAGGCGTAAAGTTCACAATGGTGTAAAATTAAAATGGGATATACCGGGCTAGGATTCGAGTTACAGGAACAAGGGCCAAACCAACCACCCAAGAATGGAATCGTCGAGCGAAAACACTTGACAACCTCCTATAAGCAGCTTTTCTTGCCACTAGACCTTTCTCCATCAATTAGGAATATGATGCCGTCACTAAACACATTCCTTAAATTGTAGCCATTTGTTGAGTGTCTTTTTTTTGTGTCTAATCCGCTTATATATCACCATTGCCCCTGATTTTCTTGACTGTATATCTCTTAAATGTCAATATATACACGTGTGATTTAGTTTACGAAGGTTTTTTAATGCCGAGAACCTCGATCAGAGAGTAAAAAAGGCTTAAGGTTCACAATGGTGTAAAATTAAAATGGGATATACCGGGCTAGGATTCGAGTTATTGGAACAACGGCCAAACCAACCACCCAAGAATGGAATCGTCGAGCAAAAACACTTGACAACCTCCTAGAAGCAGCTTTTCTTGCCACCAGACCTTTCCCCATCAATTAGGAATCTGATGCCGTCACTAAACACATTCCTTAAATTGTAGCCATTTGTTGAGTGTTTTTTTTTTTGGTGTCTAATCCGCATATATATCACCATTGCCCTTGATTTTCTTGACTGTATATCTCTTAAACATCAACATATACACGTGTGATTTAGTTTACGAAGATTTTTCAATGCCGAGAACCTTCGATCAGAGAGTAAAATAGGCGTAATGTTCACAATGGTGTAAAATTAAAATGGGATATACCGGGATAGGATTCGAGTTACAGGAACAAGTGCCAAACCAACCACCCAAGAATGGAATCGTTGAGCGAAAACACTTGACAACCTCCTAGAAGTAGCTTTTCCTGCCACCAGACCTTTCTCCATCAATTAGAAATCTGATGGCGTCACTAAACACATTCCTTAAATTGTAGCCATTTGTGGAGTATTTTTTTTTTGTGTGTTTAATCCGCATATATATCACCATTGCCCTTGATTTTCTTGACTGTATATCTGTTTAACGTCAACATATACATGTGTGATTTAGTTTACAATGATTTTTCAATACCGAGAACCTCAATCGGAGAGTAAAAGAGGCGTAAGGTTCACAATGGTGTAAAATTAAAATGGGATATACCGGGCTAGGATTCGAGTTACAGGAACAAGGCCAAACCAACCACCCAAGAATGGAATCGTCGTGCGAAAACACTTGACAACCTCCTAGAAGCAGCTTTTTCTTGCCACCAGACCTTTCTCCATCAATTAGGAATCTGATGCTGTCACTAAACACATTCCTTAAATTTTAGCCATTTGTTGAGTGTTTTTTTTGTGTCTAATCCGCATATATATCACCATTGCCCTTGATTTTCTTGACTGTATATATCTCTTAAATGTCAACATATACACGTGTGATTTAGTTTACGAAGATTTTTCAATGCCGAGAACCTCGATCAGAGAGTAAAAAAGGCGTAAGGTTCACAATGGTGTAAAATTAAAATGGGATATACCGGGCTAGGATTCGAGTTACAGGAACAAGGGCCAAACCAACCACCCAAGAATGGAATCGTCGAGCGAAAACACATGACAACCTCCTTGAAGCAGCTTTTCTTGCCACTAGACCTTTCTCCGTCAATTAGGAATATGATGCCGTCACTAAACACATTCCTTAAATTGTAGCCATTTATTGAGTGTCTTTTTTTGGTGTCTAATCCGCATATATATCACCATTGCCCCTGATTTTCTGGACTGTATATCTCTTAAATGTCAATATATACACGTGTGATTTAGTTTACGAAGGTTTTTCAATGCCGATAACCTCGATCAGAGAGTAAAAAAGGCGTAAGGTTCACAATGGTTTAAAATTAAAATGGGATATACCGGGCTAGTATTCGAGTTACTGGAACAACGGCCAAACCAACCACCCAAGAATTGAATCGTCGAGCAAAAACACTTGATAACCTCCTAGAAGCAGCTTTTCTTGCCACCAGACCTTTCCCTATCAATTAGGAATCTGATGCCGTCACTAAACACATTCCTTAAATTGTAGCCATTTGTTGAGTGTTTTTTTTTTGGTGTATAATCCGCATATATATCACCATTGCCCTTGATTTTCTTGACTGTATATCTCTTAAGCGTCAACATATACACGTGTGATTTAGTTTACGAAGATTTTTCAACGCAGAGAACCTCGATCAGAGAGTAAAAAAGGCGTAATGTTCACAATGGTGTAAAATTAAAATGGGATATACCGGGCTAGGATTCGAGTTACAGGAACAAGTGCCAAACCAACCACCCAAGAATGTAATCGTCAAGCGAAAACACTTGACAACCTCCTAGAAGCAGCTTTTCCTGCAACCAAACCTTTCTCCATCAATTAGGAATCTGATGGCGTCACTAAACACATTCCTTAAATTGTAGCCGTTTATTGAGTGTCTTTTTTTTGGTGTCTAATCCGCATATATATCACCATTGCCCCTGATTTTCCTGACTGTATATCTCTTAAATGTCAATATATACACGTGTGATTTAGTTTACGAAGGTTTTTTAATGCCGATAACCTCGATCAGAGAGTAAAAAAGGCGTAAGGTTCACAATGGTGTAAAATTAAAATGGGATATACCGGGATTGGATTCGAGTTACCGGAACAACGGCCAAACCAACCACCCAAGAATGGAATCGTCGAGCAAAAACACTTGATAACCTCCTCGAAGCAGCTTTTCTTGCCACCAGACCTTTCCCTATCAATTAGGAATTTGATGCCGCCACTAAACACATTCCTTAAATTGTAGCCATTTGTTGAGTGTTTTTTTTTTTGGTGTCTAATCCGCATATATATCACCATTGCCCTTGATTTTCTTGACTGTATATCTCTTAAATGTCAACATATACACGTGTGATTTAGTTTACGAAGATTTTTCAATGCCGAGAACCTCGATTAGAGACAAAAAAAAGGCGTTAGGTTCACAATGGTGTAAAATTAAATTGGGATATACCGAGCTAGGATTCGAGTTACAGGAACAAGGGCCAAACCAACCACCCAAGAATGGAATCGTCTAACGTAAACACTTGATAACCTCCTAGAAGCAGCTTTTCTTGCCAGCAGACCTTTCTCCATCGATTAGGAATCTGATGCCGTCACTAAACACATTCCTTAAATTGTAGCCATTTGTTGAGTGTTTTTTTTGGTGTCTAATCCGCATATATATCACCATTGCCCTTGATTTTCTTGTCTGTTGAAGAAACACTAGATAATTGACCGGAATCGAATTATCTAGGGGGTTTGGATCTGCATAAAAGGGGGTTGTTCTCTCTCGTTTGATTCGATGCTAATGGCCTTCTTCTTTGGTAAACCCTGCAAAACAAAGCACCGTTAGCCTCGTCAAAGGGAGAAGAGGGGTTCTCTCCTTGACCCGACTCCGGCGTGAGAATAAGTATGTGTTTATGAAGAAGAAAAGGTATTGACGAAGTGTGTGTAACTTGAATTTCATACCTGAATTGTTCTCATATTTATAGCCGAGAGTTTTGGGCGGGAAAACTCGTTGGTGAAATGTTGACGGAAGATGCTAACCCCGTAAGCGGTTACATTTCCTTCTGTTAAGCTTCTCGATCCGATGTGAGTGCACACGGATCGTTGTTTAGATCTATGGCTGGGGGTTTGCCACGTGGAAAGTGATCAAGTGGAGTTTTCTCTCCAAGTTCATACCATCATCGTGATTTCAGGGATGCCTGAGGTGATGACACGTGTCAAGAAGGTTGTAACCGTTTAGTGGTGCATGATTGGGTCCTTCTAGGAAGTTATTGCCATAATCCAGTTGGGTAAATAATATCCAAGTCTGGATATCATTAGGCGGAAGAGTTTAACAAAGGATTTTCATCTTTTGTTTTTGGAGGAAAGCGCAAGGATTTATGATTTCCTATTGGCGCGCAAGTGTTGTCTGCTATCTGTCTCTTAAGCCTCCTTTGTAGGACCAGTGCGCGGCCGCGCAAAGTCAAAAAGGGGCTGAAAGGCAAGGTTGTGGTATGGTCCTAAATATTTGTTACAAGGTTTTTGGGACCTTACCCCTTCAAGTCCCCCCAGTCTAGTGTTGCTCTTATGCAAGTAAGTGGAGCACTGGACTTATGAAAGAGAAATGGTTTTTTGGCGCGAAAGTGGGGAATCTTCTTATGAGAAGATTTTCTTTGCTTATTAAAACCTCTAGGGGAAGTTGTGATTTTTCCCTTTGTTGATTTGACTCTTTTGTAATCATGACCTGTTTGATGACGTCAATTTATAAAAAAAATATTATTTGCGATACTTTTTCTTCTTACCTTGGGATACGTATTGACGCTTGTCAGTCCTCATTTATGGGGATATGACCCTAGGTCCTGTGGCGCCGTTCCGAAGGGACGTTTTTGATAGTTAATCATGGTGATTAAGCTTTTTTCCTTTTCCCGGAGTTTGGTTCCTCTATATATACATTTGAGGATTCTTATCTTCTTCCTTAATTTGGAAAATATGAAGGCGAAAAGTTCCTTTCGTACCCGGCGAATTTTGGATATCTTAAGGATCTATGAGGCTGCTGAGGGTCTCTTGCTCCTTGCTGATTCACCATCATTAGTAGCTGTCGAGGAGGAAAAGTCGTTTAACTCTGATTCTTTGATGGTTGCCGGTGCTGACTGTAAAGCTCTCCGACAAAAGGTTGTTGTTGATGAAGAGGTCGGTGTCCTATCTGCTGACGACCGGATGTCCCGCTTTCCGATGATTCGGAAAGGTGGCTGTCAACTGGTTTACTGTCACCGGAAGAACCACCGTGGTGATCAGTTGCTGATTGTTGATGATGGTCCTGGTGCTGATTAGGTTAGGTTTGGAGAACAGTGTGTTCCCTTTTTTTATGTTTATAAATATGTTGGTCTTGCTACTAGAAAATTTTTGAAGATCACTATCGTGATCTTTGTGGATGGTTTTATACTCCACTTGATGATATATGTATATTTTTTGATACACTGCTGTGTATGTAAGCGTTTAGTTTGTGTTTGGATTACAATATGTTGCATATGTTTAATTGCTTTGAATAGGTAGAGCGAATGAGGATGGTATTGTGCTCATGTGTGAACGTTTGTCTAAAATACGTAAGGTTGTGCCCTTTTTAGACTGTTCATGAGGCGTACCATATTGTTTTCGCGTAAACCAAAAGAATTATATGCAATTTGTAATAAACAGTAACATGTGGAAGGATGATGCTTGCATTAATAAGGGCGCAAGGCCAATAATACAAAGTGCAATAAAGAAATACATTGCCTGTATACTTTTATCTTTGCAGGATGGTTTGGCTTACATGTAACACCTGCACAGCTGCTGCGCGTTCCAGGTGCGAGGAACTAGTGTCCCATCAATTCTCTTTAGAGTGTAAGTGCCTTTGCCAAGAACCTCATTAATGATGTATGGCCCTTCCCATTTTGGCCCTAATTTGCCTGGTTTTTCCGCGTTAGAAGCTTCATTGTCGCGTAGAACGAAGTCTCCCGGAAGGAACGTGTACACGCGTATGCGCCCGCTATAGTATTTTTCAAGTTTGGATTTGTACCTTGCTTCTATGATGGCAGCGTTTTTGCGCCTTTCCTCTAGAAGGTCTAAATCCATTCTTCGTTCTTGCTCGTTATTTTGTCTTTCCATGGCAAGCATGCGCGGTGATGGAAGACCAATTTCAGCTGGTATTACCGCTTCTGATCCATAGACCAGACTGAACGGAGTTTCCCCAGTGTTGGTTTTTGGCATGGTACAATGTGCCCATAAGATGCTGGGGAGTTCATCAACCCATCCTCTGCGCGGTGTCCCGAGTCGCGCTTTTATGCCATTGACAATCTGTTTGTTAACACTCTCGACTTGGCCGTTTGCTTGTGGATGCGCCACAGAGGAAAAGTTGTGCTCGATCTTCATTTCTTTGAACCATTTTTGAAGATCTTCTGAGGCAAAGTTAGTGCCGTTGTCAGATATGATGCGCAATGGTAATCTGAATCTGGAAATAATATGTTCCCATATAAATTTGCGAATTACCATTCCCGTTGTTGAGGCTAGTGCCTTGGCTTCGACCCATTTTGTGAAATAGTCGACTGCCACAATTATGAATTTTACTGCGCCCAGCGCGTCTGGGAATGGACCGACAAGATCGATGCCCCATTGCTGAAAAGGCCAGGCAGATGTAACTGGAACGAGTGGATTCTTTGGGCGAAGCGTTTTTGGCGCGTGGCGCTGACAAGCTGCGCATTTTCGTAGTAATTTGACCGCATCTACATGCATTCCTGGCCAGTAATAGCCTGCGTTCATTATTTTGGAGACTACCATGCGCGGTCCGGCGTGTATCCCGCACAATCCTTCATGGATTTCCCTAACTAAGTACTGTACGTCTGTTTTGTCAACGCAGCGCAGGAGTGGTCCCATGAACGATTTTCGGTATAGGATCCCTTCTGCCATTTCGTAGTTTATTGCCTTATTCTGGATTTTCCAGGCTTCTGCCTTCCCTTCCGGAAGTTTCCCATGTTGTAAGTACAGAATGATCGGAGACATCCAGGATGGATTGCCGATCTCTATGATGTTTACTTGTTTGAGACGGACGGAAGGGTTGGACAATACCTCGATGCGAACTTCTTTTGCCAAATGTCTGAAGCTGGTGGCGGCCAGTTTGCTTAATGCATCTGGGTGCTTATTTTCGCTTCTGTTTATGTGATTGACTTTGAATGTCTGGAATTGGCTGATTAACATCCGCGCTTGCTCAAGGTATAACGCCATAGCTTCTCCTCTTGCATCATAGTGCCCATTAACTTGTTCGGCCACCAGTTTTGAATCGACGTTAGCTTCGAAATTTCTTGCCCCCATCTTGAGCGCTAAACGAAGGCCTGCTAGGAACACTTCGTATTCTGCCTCGTTGTTTGTGCTTCGGAAATCTAGGCGTATAGCATATGTAAGTTCGTGGTCATCTGGGCTGACCAATCGGAGACCCGCACCTGCTCCGTCATCATTAGAAGCGCCATTTGTGTGCAGAGTCCAGACCCTATCGTCGAAAACAGGAACAGGGTTTTGGATTGCCTCGCACTCTTGGACTTTGTCAATAGGAACTTCTGTTGCAAAATCTGCTAGAACTTGCCCCTTGATTGCCGGTCGCGGTCTGTATAGGATGTTGTATCCTCCGAGCTCAATAGCCCATTTGGCTAATCTTCACGCGACGTCGGGTTTGGATAAGATTTGACCTAAATGGTAATTAGTGAGAACTGTGATGACATGACCAGAGAAATATCGACGTAAGCGCCGTGATGCATGTACTAGCGCTAGGACTAGTTTTTCTATCATTGAGTAACGTGTCTCTGGGCCAGTGAGCATCTTGCTTATATAGAAGATTGGAGTCTGAATGTTTTCTCGCTCTACCATTAATACTGCACCTACCGCTACTTCCGCAGCAGATAAATACAAGATCAGTGGCTCTTTTTCTCGTGGTGCTGTTAGCGTCGGCAGCTGAATTAAACATTCTTTCATTTGCTTGAAGGCTGCTTCCGCTTTGGGTGTCCACTGGAAATGGGTTTTCTTGGCGTAGTTTCGTAGTGTGTTAATGAATGGATAGGACTTTGTTGCATGATTTGCCAAGAATTTGTTTAAGGCTGCTAGACGTCCGGCGAGTCTTTGCATTTCTTTTATTGTTGCAGGTGATGGCATTAACTGGATAGCCTGTACTTTCTCCGGTTTTACTTTAAAACCATCCCTTGTTACTATGAAACCCAGAAATTTCTGTTCTTTCATTTCGAAGGAACATTTCGTTGGGTTGAGCTTTAAGTTTAGGCTGCGCAAAGAATCGAACGTGCACTGGATATTTGCGAGCATTGTATCTTCCTCGTGGCTCATGATGACGAGGTCATCCATGTATACCTCGACTGTCTTACCGATGTCACCTCTGAAGACCGTGTCCATTAGGCGCTTGTATGTTGCGCCTGCGTTGCGTAAGACAAAGGGCATTTTTGTGTAACAGAAGATGCCCTTGTCTGTGTGGAATGTGGTCTTGTCTTCGTCTTCTTCTTTCATTTGGACCTGATGATAGCCTTTATAACAGTCAAGAAAGCACTTCCATCGAAATGACGCTAGAGAGTCAACTTTTTCGTCACGCAGACCCATTTCTCCGGCTCATTTGATGCTGAGGGTTTGGCCACTTTTGCTGGTGGCTCATCGTCCACGTACATGACCTCCTTACTTGAGTATAGAATTGCAACTCCAGTGTCTGTTGGAAATCCACATGCAGCATGTGGAATAGAAGTGATCATGCTGAATTCTCTTTGTGACCTTCTTCCGAGCAATACATCATAGCGTGATGTTGCTGGCATGACCATGAAATTTACTGTGACTGTGTGCGAATGCTCGCCATCAGACAGAGTCACAGGGAATGCTATTTGTCCTAATGGGAATACAGCTTCACTACAAAATTCGGTGAGAGGGAAATTGACTGGCTCCAGACGTGCTTTGTCTTCTGGATCGAATTGTTTGAAGCACTGCTCATATATGATATCCATCGAGCTTCCTGGATCTATAAACATATAGTCCGTTCGATAATGGCCGAAGATGCCAGTAATAATTACTGGTCGCTCTTCCTGAGGGCCTCCAGGAACAACAGGAAACACGACTTGCTGTTCTCGCCAATGCTGATCATGGTGTCGTTTGTTTGGTCTTCGTGAAGGGCCTCCTTGTACTATGTTTATTTGTTTTGGTTCAACTGTCTGACCATTGGTATCTTCTGGTTTTGGAATTACCCTGGCATAACTGTCAGATTGGATGTCCCACTGATAAGGCATCTGTGGGTCCAATATTACAGTTTTAATCCTGCCACTGCTTTTTTGTCGAATATCAGATTTGATGTTTGGGGACTCGGATCTGATAATTTGTGTGAAAATTTGGTTCAAAGCTATCTGGAATCTGCCGATCCAGTATACTGGAGCTCTCTCTATGAGTTGATCTGAGGAGTCCTTTTCGTCTGAGTGATTGTTACTTATATTGATTCCCATGATTCCGTCGACCTGAGTATTTGTGGTTGTAGAACCCTTGAATTCAGACCGAGGACCTGATGGGTGAGGTGATGAATTCTCTGCCATGTGAAAACAGAGAAATGAGGAAAACTGAATCGAAACGAGATAAAACTTGAAAAAACAGAGAAATATGTGGGCGCCAATAAAGAAACACTAGATAATTGACCGGAATCGAATTATCTAGGGGGTTTGGATCTGCATAAAAGGGGGTTGTCTCTCTCGTTTGATTCGATGCTAATGGCCTTCTTCTTTGGTAAACTCTGCAAAACAAAGCACCGTTAGCCTCGTCAAGGGGAGAAGAGGGGTTCTCTCCTTGACCCGACTCCGGCGTGAGAATAAGTATGTGTTTATGAAGAAGAAAAGGTATTGACGAAGTGTGTGTAACTTGAATTTCATACCTGAATTGTTCACATATTTATAGCCGAGAGTTTTGGGCGGGAAAACTCGTTGGTGAAATGTTGACAGAAGATCCTAACCCCGTAAGCGGTTACATTTCCATCCGTTAAGCTTCTCGATCCGACGTGAGTGCACACGGATCGTTGTTTAGATCTATGGCTGGGGGTTTGCCACGTGGAAAGTGATCAAGTGGAGTTTTCTCTCCAAGTTCATACCATCATCGTGATTTCAGGGATGCCTGAGGTGATTACACGTGTCCAGACGGTTGTAACCATTTAGTGGTGCACGATTGGGTCCTTCTAGGAGGTTATTGCCATAATCCTGTGTGATTCTTTATCGTGTGGCACCAGTTGGGTAAATAATATCCAAGTCTGTATATCATTAGGCGGAAGTGTTTAACAAAGGATTTTCATATATTGTTTATGGAGGAAAGCGCAAGGATTTATGATTTCCTGTTGGCGCGCAGGTGTTGTCTGCTATCTGTCTCTTAAGCCCCCTTTGTAGGACCAGTGCGCGGCCGCGCAAGGTCAAAAAGGGGCTGAAAGGCAAGGTTGTGGTATGGTCCTAAATATTTGTTACAAGGTTTTTGGGACCTTACCCCTTCAACTGTATATCTCTTATATGTCAACATATACACATGTGATTTAGTTTACGAAGATTTTTCAATGCCGAGAAACTCCATCAGAGAGTAAAAAAGGCGTAAAGTTCACAATGGTGTAAAATTAAAATGGGATATACCGGGCTAGGATTTGAGTTACAGGAACAAGGGCCAAACTAACCACCCAAGAATGGAATCGTCGAGCAAAAACACTTGACAACCTCCTAGAAGCAGCTTTTCTTGCCACCGGACCTTTCTCCATTAATTAGGAATCTAATGCCATCACTAAACACATTCCTTAAATTGTAGCCATTTGTTGAGTGTTTTTTTTGGGGTCTAATCCGCATATATATCACCATTGCCCTAGATTTTCTTGACTGTATATCTCTTAAATGTCAACATATACACGTGTGATTTACTTTATGAAGATTTTTCAATGCCGAGAACCTCGATCAGAGAGTAAAAGAGGCGTAAGGTTCACAATGGTGTAAAATTAAAATGGGATATACCGGGCTAGGATTCGAGTTACAGAAACAAGGGCCAAACCAACCACCCAAGAATGGAATCGTCTAGCGAAAACACTTGACAACCTCCTCGAAGTAGCTTTTCTTGCCACCAGACCTTTCTCCACCAATTAGGAATCTGATGCCGTCACTAAACACATTCCTTAAATTGTAGCCATTTGTTGAGTGTTTTTTTTTTTTGTGTCTAATCCGCATATATATCACCATTGCCCTTGATTTTCTTAACTGTATATCTCTTAAATGTCAACATATACACGTGTGATTTAGTTTACGAAGATTTTTCAATGCCGAGAACCTCGATCATAGAGTAAAAAAGGCGTAAGGTTCACAATGGTGTAAAATTAAAAGGGGATATACCGGGCTAGGATTCGAGTTACACGAACAAGGGCCAAACCAACCATCCAAGAATGGAATCGTCGAGCGAAAACACTTGACAACCTCCTAGAAGCAGCTTTTCTTGCCACCAGACCTTTCTCCATCAATTAGGAATCTGGTGCCGTCACTAAACACATTCCTTAAATTGTAGCCATTTGTTGAGTGTCTTTTTTTTTTTGGGTGTCTAATCCGCATATATATCACCATTGCCCGTGATTTTCTTGACTGTTTATCTCTTAAATGTCAATATATACACGTGTGATTTAGTTTACGAATATTTTTCAATACCGAGAACCTCGATTAGAGAGTAAAAAAGGCGTAAGGTTCACAATGGTGTAAAATTAAAATGCGATACACCGGGCTAGGATTCGAGTTACAGGAACAACAGCCAAACCAACCACCCAAGAATGGAATCGTCGAGCGAAAACACTTGACAACCTCCTAGAAGCCGCTTTTCTTGCCACCAGACCTTTCCCCATCAATTAGGAATCTGATGCCGTCACTACACACATTCCTTAAATTGTAGCCATTTGTTGAGTGTGTTTTTTTTTAGTGTCTAATCCGCATATATATCACCATTGCCCTTGATTTTCTTGACTGTATATCACTTAAACGTCAACATATACACGTGTGATTTAGTTTACGAAGATTTTTCAATGCCGAGAACCTCGATCAGAGAGTAAAAAAGGCGTAAGGTTCACAATGGTGTAAAATTAAAATGGGATATACCGGGCTAGGATTCTAGTTACAGGAACAAGGGCCAAACCAGCCACCCAAGAATGAAATCGTCGAGCAAAAACACTTTACAACCTCTTAGAAGTAACTTTTCTTCCCACCAGACCTTTCTCCATCAATTAGGAATCTGATGCCGTCACTAAACACATTCCTTAAATTGTACCCATTTGTTGAGTGTTTTTTTTTTTTGGTGTCTAATCCGCATATATATCACCATTGCCCTTGATTTTCTTGACTTTATATCTCTTAAATGTCAACATATACACGTGTGATTTAGTTTACGAAGATTTCTCAATGCCGAGAACCTCGATCAGAGAGTAAAAAAGGCGTAAGGTTCACAATGGTGTAAAATTAAAATGGGATATACCAGGCTAGAATTCGAGTTATAGGAACAAGGGCCAAACCAACCTCCCAAGAACGGAATAGTCGAGCGAAAACAATTGACAACCACCTAGAAGCAACTCTTCTTGCCACCAGACATTTCTCCATCAATTAGGAATATGATGCCGTCACAAAGCACATTCCTTAAATTGTAGCCATTTGTTGAGGGTCTTTTTTTTTGTTGGTGTCTAATTCGCATATATATCAACATTGCCCTTGATTTTCTTGACTGTATATCTCTTAAATGTCAATATATAAACGAGTGATTTAGTTTACGAAGATTTTTCAATGCCGAGAACCTTGATCAGAGAGTAAAAATGGCGTAAGGTTCACAATGGTGTAAAATTAAAATGGGATATACCGGGCTAGGATTCGAGTTACAGGAACAACGGCCAAACCAACCACCCAAGAATGGAATCGTCGAGCGAAAACACTTCACAACCTCCTAGAAGCTGCTTTTCTTGCCACCGGACCTTTCTCCATCAATTAGGAATCTGATGCCGTCACTAAACACATTCCTTTAATTGTAGTCATTTGTTGAGTGTTTTTTTTGTGTCTAATCTGCATATATATCACCATTGCCCTTGATTTTCTTGACTGTATATCTCTTAAATGTCAACATATACATACACGTGTGATTTAGTTTACGAAGATTTTTCAATGCTGAGAACCTCGATCAGAGAGTAAAAAAGGCGTAAGGTTCACAATGGTGTAAAATTAAAATGGGATACACCGGGCTAGTATTCGGGTTACAGGAACAAGGGCCAAACCAACCACCCAAGAATGGAATCGTCGAGCGAAAACACTTGACAACCGCCTAGAAGCAGCTTTTCTTGCCACCAGACCTTTCTCCATCAATTAGGAATCTGATGCCGTCACTAAACACATTCCTTAAATTGTAGCCATTTGTTGTGTGTTTTTTTTTTTGTGTCTAATCCGCATATATATCACCATTGCCCTTGATTTTCTTGACTGTCTATCTCTTAAATGTCAACGTATACATGTGTGATTTAGTTTACGAAGATTTTTCAATGCCGAGATCCTCGATCAGAGAGTAAAAAAGGCGTAAGGTTCGAAATGGTGTTAAATTAAAATGGGATATACCGGGCTAGGATTCGAGTTATAGGAACAAGGGCCAAACCATCCACCCAAGAATGGAATCGTCGAGCGAAAACACTTGACAACCTCCTAGAAGCAGCTTTTCTTGCCACCAGACCTTTCTCCATCAATAAAGAATCTGATGCCGTCACTAAACACATTCCTTAAATTGTAGCCATTTGTTGAGTGTTTGTTTTTTTTTGGTGTCTAATACGCATATATATCACCATTGCCCTCCATTTCCTTGACTGTATATGTCTTAAATGTCAACATATACACGTGTGATTTAGTTTACAAAGATTTTTCAATGACGAGAACCTCGATCAGAGAGTAAAAAAGGCGTAAGGTTCACAATTGTGTAAAATTAAAATGGGATATACCAGGCTAGGATTCGAGTTACAGGAACAAGGGACAAACCAACCACCCAAGAATGGAATCGTCGAGCGAAAACACTTGACCACCTCCTAGAAGCAGCTTTTCTTGCCACAAGACCTTTCTCCATTATTTAGGAATCTGATTCCGTCACTAAACACATTCCTTAAATTGTGGCCATTTGTTGAGTGTTTTTTTTTTTTTTTTGGTGTCTAATCCGCATATATATCACCGTTGCCATTGATTTTCTTGACTGTATATCTCTTAAATGTCAATATATACACGTGTGATTTAGTTTACGAAGATTTTTCAATCCGAGAACCTCGATCAGAGAGTGAAAAAGGAGTAAGGTTCACAATGGTGTAAAATTAAAATGGGATATACCGGGCTAGGATTCAAGTTACAGGAACAAGGGCCAAACCAACCATCCAAGAATGGAATCGTCGAGCGAAAACACTTGACAACCTCCTAGAAGCAGCTTTTCTTGCCACCAAACCATTCTCCATCAATTTGGAATCTGATGCCGTCACTAAACACATTCCTTAAATTGTAGCCACTTGTTGTGTGTTTTTTTTTGGTGTCTAATACGCATTTATATCACCATTAACCCTAGATTTTCTTGACTGTATATCTCTTAAATGTCAACATATACAGGTGTGATTTAGTTCACGAAGATTTTTCAATGCCGAGAACCTCGATCAGAGAGTAAAAAAGGCGTAAGGTTCATAATGGTGTAAAATTAAAATGGTATATACCGGGCTAGGATTCGAGTTACAGGAACAAGCGCCAAACCAACCACCCAAGAATGGTATCGTCGAGCGAAAACACTTGACAACCTCCTAGAAGCAGCTTTTCTTGCCACCAGACCATTCTCCATCAATTAGGAATCTGATGCCGTCACTAAACACATTCCTTAAATTGTAGCCATTTGTTGAGTGTTTTTTTTTGGTGTCTAATCCGCATATATATCACCATTGCCCTTGATTTCCTTGACAGTATATCTCTTAAATGTCAACATATACATGTGTGATTTAATTTACGAAGATTTTTCAATGACGAGAACCTCGATCAGAGAGTAAAAAAGGCGTAAGGTTCACAATGGTGTAAAATTAAAATGGGATATACCAGGCTAGTATTCGAGTTACAGGAACAAGGGCCAAACCAACCACCCAAGAATGGAATCGTCGAGCGAAAACACTTGACCACCTCCTAGAAGCAGCTTTTCTTTCCACCAGACCTTTCTCCATCAATTAGGAATTTGATTCCGTCACTAAACACATTCCTTAAATTGTAGCCATTTGTTGAGTGTTTTTTTTTTTTGGTGTCTAATCCGCATATATATCACCGTTGCCCTTGATTTTCTTGACTGTATATCTCTTAAATGTCAACATATACACATGTGATTTAGTTTACGAAGATTTTTCAATGCCGAGAAGCTCGATCAGAGAGTGAAAAAGGAGTAAGGTTCACAATGGTGTAAAATTAAAATTGGATATACCGGCCTAGGATTCAAGTTACAGGAACAAGGGCCAAACCAACCATCCAAGAATGGAGTCGTCGAGCGAAAACACTTGACAACCTCCTAGAAGCAGCTTTTCTTGCCACCAGACCATTCACCATCAATTAAGAATCTGATGTCGTCACTAATCACATTCCTTAAATTGTAGCCATTTGTTGAGTGTTTTTTTTTTTGGTGTCTAATCCGCATATATATCACCATTAACCCTAGATTTTCTTGACTGTATATCTCTTAAATGTCAACATATACACGTGTGATTTAGTTTACGAAGATTTTTCAATGCCGAGAACCTCGATCAGAGAGTAAAAGAGGCGTAAGGTTCACAATGGTGTAAAATTAAAATGGGATATACCGGGCTAAGATTCGAGTTACAGGAACAAGGGCCAAACCAACCACCCAAGAATGGAGTCGTCGAGCGAAAACACTTGACAACCTCCTAAAAGCAGCTTTACTTGCCACCAGACCTTTCTCCATCAATTAGGAATCTGATGCCGTCACAAAACACATTCCTTAAATTGTAGCCATTTGTTGAGTGTTTTTTTTTGTGTCTAATCCGCATATATATCACCATTGCCCTTGATTTTCTTGACTGTATATCTCTTAAATGTCAACATATACACGTGTGATTTAGTTTACGAAGATTTTTCAATGCCGAGAACCACAATCAGAAAGTAAAAAAGGCGTAAGGTTCACAATTGTGTAAAATTAAAATGGGATATACCAGGCTAGGATTCGAGTTACAGGCACAAGGGCCAAACCAACCACCCAAGAATGGAATCATCGAGCGAAAACACTTGACAACCTCCTAGAAGCAGCTTTTCTTGCCACCAGACCTTTCTCCATCAATTAGGAATCTGATGCTGTCACTAAACACATTCATTAAAATGTAGCCATTTGTTGAGTGTTTTTTTTTTGTCTAATCCGCATATATATCACCATTGCCCTTGATTTTCTTGATTGTATATCTCTTAAATGTCAACATATACACGTGTGATTTAGTTTACGAAGATTTTTCAATGTCGAGAACCTCGATCAGAGAGTAAAAAAGGCGTAAGGTTCACAATGGTGTAAAATTAAAATGGGATATACCCGGCCTGGATTCTAGTTACAGGAACAAGGGCCAAACCAACCACCCAAGAATGGAATCGTCGAGCGAAAATATTTGACAACCTCCTAGAAGCAGCTTTTCTTGCCACCAGACCTTTCTCCATCAATTAGGAATCTGATGCCGTCAATAAACACATTCCTTAAAATGTAGCCATTTGTTGAGTGTTTTTTTTGGTGTCTAATCCGAATATATATCACCCTTACCCTTGATTTTCTTGACTGTATATCTCTTAAATGTCAGCATATACACGTGTGATTTAGTTTACGTAGATTTTTAAATGCTGAGAACCTCGATCAAAGAGTAAAAAAGGCGTAAGGTTCACAATGGTGTAAAATTAAAATGGGATATACCGGGCAAGGATTCGAGTTACAGGAACAAGGGCCAAACCAACCACCTAAGAATGGAATCGTCGAGCGAAAATACTTGACAACCTCCTAGAAGCAGCTTTTCTTGCCACCAGACCTTTCTCCATCAATTAGGAATCTAATGCCGTCACTAAACACGTTCCTTAAATTGTAGCCATTTGTTGAGTGTTTTTTTTTTATCTAATTCGCATATATATCACCATTGCCCTTGATTTTCTTGACTGTATATCTCTTAAATGTCAGCATATACACGTGTGATTTAGTTTACGAAGATTTTCCAATGCCAAGAACCTCGATCAGAGAGTAAAAAAGGCGTAAGGTTCACAATGGTGTAAAATTAAAATGAGATATACCGGGCTAGGATTCGAGTTATAGGAACAAGGGCCAAACCAACCACCCAAGAATGGAATCGTCGAGCAAAAATACTTGACAACCTCCTAGAAGCAACTTTTCTTGCCACCAGACCTTTCTCCATCAATTAGGAATCTGATGCCGTCACTAAACACATTCCTTAAAATGTAGCCATTTGTGAGTGTTCTTTTTTGTGTCTATTCCGCATATATATCACCATTGCACTTGATTTTCTTGATTGTATATCTCTTAAATGTCAACATATGCACGTGTGATTTAGTTTACGAAGATTTTTCAATGCCGAGAACCTTGATCAGAGAGTAAAAAGGCGTAAGGTTCACAATGGTGTAAAACTAATGGGATATGGGATATACCGGGCTAGGATTCGAGTTACAGGAACAAGGGCCAAACCAACCACCCAAGAATGCAATCGTCGAGCGAAAACACTTGACAATCTCCTAGAAGCAGCTTTTCTTGCCACCAGACATTTCTCCATCAATTAGGAATCTGATGCCGTCTCTAAACACATTCCTTAAATTGTAGCCATTTGCTGAGTGTTTTTTTTTGTGTCTAATCCGCATATATATCACTGTTGCCCTTGATTTTCTTGACTGTATATCTCTTAAATGTCAACGTATACACGTGTGATTTAGTTTACGAAGATTTTTCAATGCCGAGAATCTCGATCAGAGAGTAAAAGAGGTGTAAGGTTCATAATGGTGTAAAATTAAAATAGGATATAACGGGCTAGGATTCGAGTTACAGGACCAAGGGCCAAACCAACCACCCAATAACGGAATCGTCGGGCGAAAACACTTGACAACCTCCTAGAAGCAGATTTTCTTGCCACCAGACCTTTCTCCATCAATTAGGAATCTGATGCCGTCACTAAACACATTCCTTAAATTGTAGCCATTTGTTAAGTGTTTTTTTGGTGTCTAATCCGCATATATATCTCCATTGCCCTTGATTTTCTTGACTATATATCTCTTAAATGTCAACATATACACGTGCGATTTAGTTTACTGAGATTTTTCAATGCCGAGAACCTCGATTAGAGAGTAAAAAAGGCGTAAGGTTCACAATGTTGTAAAATTAAAATGCGATATATCAGGCTAAGATTCGGGTTACAGGAACAAGGGCCAAACCAACCACCCAAGAATGGAATCGTCGAGCGAAAACACTTGACAACCTCCTAGAAGCAGCTTTTCTTTCCACCAGACCTTTCTCCATTAATTAGGAATCTAATGCCGTCACTAAACACATTCCTTAAATTGTAGCCATTTGTTGAGTGTTTTTTTTGGTGTCTAATCCGCATATATATCACCATTGCCCTTGATTTTCTTAACTGCATATCTCTTAAATGTCATCATATACCTGTGTGATTTAATTTTCGAAGATTTTTCAATGCCGAGAACCTCGATCAAAGAGTAAAAAAGGCGTAAGGTTCACAATGGTTTAAAATTAAAATGGGATATACCGGGCTAGGATTCGAGTTACATGGACAAGGGCCAAACCAACCACCCAAAAATGGAATCGTCGAGCGAAAACACTTACAACCTCCTAGAAGCAGATTTTCTTATCACCAGACCTTTCTCCATCAATTAGGAATCTGATGCCGTCACTAAACACATTCCTTAAGTTGTATCCATTTGTTGAGTGTTTTTTTTTGTGTCTAATCCGCATGTATATCACCATTTCCCTTGATTTTCTTGACTGTATAAATCTTAAATGTCAACATATACCCGTGTGATTTAGTTTACGAAGATTTTTCAATGCCGAGAACCTCGATCAGAGAGCAAAAAAGGCGTAAGGTTCACAATGGTGTAAAATTAAAATGAGATATACCGGGCTAGGATTGGAGTTACAGGAACAGAGGCCAAACCAACCACCCAAGAATGGAATCGTCGAACGAAAACAGTTGACAACCTCCTAGAAGCAGCTTTTCTTGCCACCAGACCTTTCTCCATCAATTAGGAATCTGATGTCGTCACTAAACACATTCCTTATATTGTTGCCATTTGTTGAGTGTTTTTTTTTTTGGTGTCTAATCCCCATATATATCACCATTGCTTTTGATTTTCTTGACTGTATATCTCTTAAATGTCAACATATACACGTGTGATTTAGTTTACGAACATTTTTCAATGCCGAGAACCTCGATCAAAGAGTAAAAAAGGTGTAAGGTTCACAATGGTGTAAAATTAAAATGGGATATACCGCGCTAGGATTCGAGTTACAGGAACAAGGGCCAAACCAACCACCCAAGAATGGAATCGTCGAGCGATAACACTTGACAACCTCCTAGAAGCAGCTTTTCTTGCCACCAGACCTTTCTCCATCAATTAAGAATCTGATGCCGTCACTAAACACATTCCTTAAATTGTAGCCATTTGTTAGTGTTTTTTTTTTTTGGTGTCTAATCCGCATGTATATCACCATTGCCCATAATTTTCTTGATTGTATATCTCTTAAATGTCAACATATACACGTGTGATTTAGTTTACAAAGATTTTTCAATGCCGAGAACCTCGATTAGAGAGTAAAAAAGGTGTAAGGTTCATAATGGTGCAAAATTAAAATGGGATATATCGGGCGAGGATTCGAGTTACAGGAACAAGGGCCAAACCAACCACCCAAGAACGGGATCGTCGAGCGAAAACACTTGCCAACCTCTTAGAAGCAGCTTTTCTTGCCACCAGACCTTTCTCCATCAATTAGGAATCTGATGCTGTCACTAAACACATTCCTTAAATTGTTGCCATTTGTTGAGGGTTTTTTTTGTGTCAAATCCGCATATATATCACCATTGCCCTTGATTTTCTTGACTGTATATCTCTTAAATGTCAACATATACACGTGTGATTTAGTTTACGAAGATTTTTCAATGCCGAGAACCTCGATCAGAGAGTAAAAAAAGGGTAAGGTTCACAATGGTGTAAAATTAAAATGGGATATACCGGACAAGGATTCGGGTTACAGGAACAAGGGCCAAACCAACCACCCAAGAATGGAATCGTCGAGCAAAAACACTTGACAACCTCCTAGAAGCAGCTTTTCTTGCCACCAGACCTTTCTCCATCAATTAGGAATCTGATGCCATCACAAAACACATTTCTTAAATTGTAGCCATTTGTTGAGTGTATTTTTTTTTGTGTCTAATCCGCATATATATCACCATTGCCCTTGATTTTCTTGACTGTATATCTCTTAAATGTCAACATATACACGTGTTATTTAGTTTATGAAGATTTTTCAATGCCGAGAACCTCGATCAGAGAGTAAAAAAGACATAAGGTTCACAATGGTGTAAAATTAAAATGGGATATACCATGCTAGGGTTCGAGTTTTAGGAACAAGGGCTAAACCAACCACCCAAGAATGGAATCATAGAGCGAAAACACTTGACAACCTCCTAGAAGTAGCTTTTCTTGCCACCAGACCTTTCTCCATCAATTAGGAATCCGATGCCGTCACTAAACACATTCCTTAAATTGTAGCCATTTGTTTACTGTTTTTTTGGTGTCTAATCCACATATATATCACCATTGCCCTTGATTTTCTTGATTGTATATCTCTTAAATGTCAATATATACACATATGATTTAGTTTAGGAAGATTTTTCAATGCCGAGAACCTCGATTAGAGAGTAAAAAAGGCGTAAGGTTCACAATGGTGTAAAATTAAAATGGGATATACCGGGCTAGGATTCGAGTTACAGGAACAAGGGCCAAACCAACCACCCAAGAATGGAATTGTCGAGCGAAAACACTTTACAACCTCCTAGAAGCAGCTTTTCTTGCCACCGGACCTTTCTCCATCAATTAGGAATCTGATGCCGTCACTAAACACATTCCTTAAATTGTAGCCATTTGTTGAGAGTTTTTTTTCTGGTGTCTAATCCGCATATATATCACCATTGCCCTTGATTTTCTTGACTGTATATCTTTTAAATGTCAGCATATACACGTGTGATTAAGTTTACGAAGATTTTTCAATGCCGAAAACCTCGATCAGAGAGTAAAAAAGGCGTAAGGTTCACAATGGTGTAAAATAAAAATGGGATATACCGGGCTAGGGTTCGAGTTACAGGAACAAGGGCCAAACCAACCACCCAAGAATAGAATCATCGAGCGAAAACACTTGACAACCTCCTAGGAGCAACTTTTCTTGCCACCAGACCTTTCTCCATCAATTAGGAATCTGATGTCGTCACTAAACACATTCCTTAAATTGTAGCCATTGTTGAGTGTTTTTTTTTTTTGGGTGTCTAATTCGCATATATATGACCATTGCCCTTGATTTTCTTGACTGTATATCTCTTAAATATCAAAATATACACTTGTGATTTAGTTTAAGAAGATTTTTTAATGCCGAGAGCCTCGATCAGAGAGTAAAAAAGACGTAAGGTTCACAATGGTGTAAAATTAAAATGGGATACACCGGGTTAGGATTCGAGTTACAGGAACAAGGGCCAAACTAACCACCCAAGAATGGAATCACCGAGCGAAAACACTTGACAATCTCCTAGAAGCAGCTTTTCTTGCCACCAGACCTTTCTCCATCAAATAGGAATCTGATGCCGTCTCTAAACACATTCCTTAAATTGTAGCTATTTGTTGAGTGTTTTTTTTTGGTGTCTAATCGCATATATATCACCATTACCCTTGATTTTCTTGACTGAATATCTCTTAAATGTCAACTTATACACGGGTGATTTAGTTTACGAAGATTTTTCAATGCCGAGAACCTCGATCAGAGAGTAAAAAAGGCGTAAGGTTCACAATTGTGTAAAATTAAAATGGGATATACCGGGCTAGGATTCGAGTTACAGGAACAAGGGCCAAACCAACCACCTAAGAATGGAATCGTCGAGCGAAAATACTTGACAACCTCCTAGAAGCAGCTTTTCTTGCCACCAGACCTTTCTCCATCAATTAGGAATCTAATGCCGTCACTAAACACGTTCCTTAAATTGTAGCCATTTGTTGAGTGTTTTTTTTTTATCTAATTCGCATATATATCACCATTGCCCTTGATTTTCTTGACTGTATATCTCTTAAATGTCAGCATATACACGTGTGATTTAGTTTACGAAGATTTTCCAATGCCAAGAACCTCGATCAGAGAGTAAAAAAGGCGTAAGGTTCACAATGGTGTAAAATTAAAATGAGATATACCGGGCTAGGATTCGAGTTATAGGAACAAGGGCCAAACCAACCACCCAAGAATGGAATCGTCGAGCAAAAATACTTGACAACCTCCTAGAAGCAACTTTTCTTGCCACCAGACCTTTCTCCATCAATTAGGAATCTGATGCCGTCACTAAACACATTCCTTAAAATGTAGCCATTTGTGAGTGTTCTTTTTTGTGTCTATTCCGCATATATATCACCATTGCACTTGATTTTCTTGATTGTATATCTCTTAAATGTCAACATATGCACGTGTGATTTAGTTTACGAAGATTTTTCAATGCCGAGAACCTTGATCAGAGAGTAAAAAGGCGTAAGGTTCACAATGGTGTAAAACTAATGGGATATGGGATATACCGGGCTAGGATTCGAGTTACAGGAACAAGGGCCAAACCAACCACCCAAGAATGCAATCGTCGAGCGAAAACACTTGACAATCTCCTAGAAGCAGCTTTTCTTGCCACCAGACATTTCTCCATCAATTAGGAATCTGATGCCGTCTCTAAACACATTCCTTAAATTGTAGCCATTTGCTGAGTGTTTTTTTTTTGTGTCTAATCCGCATATATATCACTGTTGCCCTTGATTTTCTTGACTGTATATCTCTTAAATGTCAACGTATACACGTGTGATTTAGTTTACGAAGATTTTTCAATGCCGAGAATCTCGATCAGAGATTAAAAGAGGTGTAAGGTTCATAATGGTGTAAAATTAAAATAGGATATAACGGGCTAGGATTCGAGTTACAGGACCAAGGGCCAAACCAACCACCCAATAACGGAATCGTCGAGCGAAAACACTTGACAACCTCCTAGAAGCAGATTTTCTTGCCACCAGACCTTTCTCCATCAATTAGGAATCTGATGCCGTCACTAAACACATTCCTTAAATTGTAGCCATTTGTTAAGTGTTTTTTTGGTGTCTAATCCGCATATATATCTCCATTGCCCTTGATTTTCTTGACTATATATCTCTTAAATGTCAACATATACACGTGCGATTTAGTTTACTGAGATTTTTCAATGCCGAGAACCTCGATTAGAGAGTAAAAAAGGCGTAAGGTTCACAATGTTGTAAAATTAAAATGCGATATATCAGGCTAAGATTCGGGTTACAGGAACAAGGGCCAAACCAACCACCCAAGAATGGAATCGTCGAGCGAAAACACTTGACAACCTCCTAGAAGCAGCTTTTCTTTCCACCAGACCTTTCTCCATTAATTAGGAATCTAATGCCGTCACTAAACACATTCCTTAAATTGTAGCCATTTGTTGAGTGTTTTTTTTGGTGTCTAATCCGCATATATATCACCATTGCCCTTGATTTTCTTAACTGTATATCTCTTAAATGTCATCATATACCTGTGTGATTTAATTTTCGAAGATTTTTCAATGCCGAGAACCTCGATCAAAGAGTAAAAAAGGCGTAAGGTTCACAATGGTTTAAAATTAAAATGGGATATACCGGGCTAGGATTCGAGTTACATGGACAAGGGCCAAACCAACCACCCAAAAATGGAATCGTCGAGCGAAAACACTTACAACCTCCTAGAAGCAGATTTTCTTATCACCAGACCTTTCTCCATCAATTAGGAATCTGATGCCGTCACTAAACACATTCCTTAAGTTGAATCCATTTGTTGAGTGTTTTTTTTTTGTGTCTAATCCGCATGTATATCACCATTTCCCTTGATTTTCTTGACTGTATAAATCTTAAATGTCAACATATACCCGTGTGATTTAGTTTACGAAGATTTTTCAATGCCGAGAACCTCGATCAGAGAGCAAAAAAGGCGTAAGGTTCACAATGGTGTAAAATTAAAATGAGATATACCGGGCTAGGATTGGAGTTACAGGAATAGAGGCCAAACCAACCACCCAAGAATGGAATCGTCGAACGAAAACAGTTGACAACCTCCTAGAAGCAGCTTTTCTTGCAACCAGACCTTTCTCCATCAATTAGGAATCTGATGTCGTCACTAAACACATTCCTTATATTGTTGCCATTTGTTGAGTGATTTTTTTTTGGTGTCTAATCCCCATATATATCACCATTGCTTTTGATTTTCTTGACTGTATATCTCTTAAATGTCAACATATACACGTGTGATTTAGTTTACGAACATTTTTCAATGCCGAGAACCTCGATCAAAGAGTAAAAAAGGTGTAAGGTTCACAATGGTGTAAAATTAAAATGGGATATACCGCGCTAGGATTCGAGTTACAGGAACAAGGGCCAAACCAACCACCCAAGAATGGAATCGTCGAGCGATAACACTTGACAACCTCCTAGAAGCAGCTTTTCTTGCCACCAGACCTTTCTCCATCAATTAAGAATCTGATGCCGTCACTAAACACATTCCTTAAATTGTAGCCATTTGTTAGTGTTTTTTTTTTGGTGTCTAATCCGCATGTATATCACCATTGCCCATAATTTTCTTGATTGTATATCTCTTAAATGTCAACATATACACGTGTGATTTAGTTTACAAAGATTTTTCAATGCCGAGAACCTCGATTAGAGAGTAAAAAAGGTGTAAGGTTCATAATGGTGCAAAATTAAAATGGGATATATCGGGCGAGGATTCGAGTTACAGGAACAAGGGCCAAACCAACCACCCAAGAACGGGATCGTCGAGCGAAAACACTTGCCAACCTCTTAGAAGCAGCTTTTCTTGCCACCAGACCTTTCTCCATCAATTAGGAATCTGATGCTGTCACTAAACACATTCCTTAAATTGTTGCCATTTGTTGAGGGTTTTTTTTGTGTCAAATCCGCATATATATCACCATTGCCCTTGATTTTCTTGACTGTATATCTCTTAAATGTCAACATATACACCTGTGATTTAGTTTACGAAGATTTTTCAATGCCGAGAACCTCGATCAGAGAGTAAAAAAAGGGTAAGGTTCACAATGGTGTAAAATTAAAATGGGATATACCGGACAAGGATTCGGGTTACAGGAACAAGGGCCAAACCAACCACCCAAGAATGGAATCGTCGAGCGAAAACACTTGACAACCTCCTAGAAGCAGCTTTTCTTGCCACCAGACCTTTCTCCATCAATTAGGAATCTGATGCCATCACAAAACACATTCCTTAAATTGTAGCCATTTGTTGAGTGTTTTTTTTTTGTGTCTAATCCGCATATATATCACCATTGCCCTTGATTTTCTTGACTGTATATCTCTTAAATGTCAACATATACACGTGTTATTTAGTTTATGAAGATTTTTCAATGCCGAGAACCTCGATCAGAGAGTAAAAAAGACATAAGGTTCACAATGGTGTAAAATTAAAATGGGATATACCATGCTAGGATTCGAGTTTTAGGAACAAGGGCTAAACCAACCACCCAAGAATGGAATCATAGAGCGAAAACACTTGACAACCTCCTAGAAGTAGCTTTTCTTGCCACCAGACCTTTCTCCATCAATTAGGAATCCGATGCCGTCACTAAACACATTCCTTAAATTGTAGCCATTTGTTTACTGTTTTTTTGGTGTCTAATCCACATATATATCACCATTGCCCTTGATTTTCTTGATTGTATATCTCTTAAATGTCAATATATACACATATGATTTAGTTTAGGAAGATTTTTCAATGCCGAGAACCTCGATTAGAGAGTAAAAAAGGCGTAAGGTTCACAATGGTGTAAAATTAAAATGGGATATACCGGGCTAGGATTCGAGTTACAGGAACAAGGGCCAAACCAACCACCCAAGAATGGAATTGTCGAGCGAAAACACTTTACAACCTCCTAGAAGCAGCTTTTCTTGCCACCGGACCTTTCTCCATCAATTAGGAATCTGATGCCGTCACTAAACACATTCCTTAAATTGTAGCCATTTGTTGAGAGTTTTTTTTCTGGTGTCTAATCCGCATATATATCACCATTGCCCTTGATTTTCTTGACTGTATATCTTTTAAATGTCAGCATATACACGTGTGATTAAGTTTACGAAGATTTTTCAATGCCGAAAACCTCGATCAGAGAGTAAAAAAGGCGTAAGGTTCACAATGGTGTAAAATAAAAATGGGATATACCGGGCTAGGGTTCGAGTTACAGGAACAAGGGCCAAACCAACCACCCAAGAATAGAATCATCGAGCGAAAACACTTGACAACCTCCTAGGAGCAACTTTTCTTGCCACCAGACCTTTCTCCATCAATTAGGAATCTGATGTCGTCACTAAACACATTCCTTAAATTGTAGCCATTGTTGAGTGTTTTTTTTTTTTGGGTGTCTAATTCGCATATATATGACCATTGCCCTTGATTTTCTTGACTGTATATCTCTTAAATGTCAAAATATACACTTGTGATTTAGTTTAAGAAGATTTTTTAACGCCGAGAGCCTCGATCAGAGAGTAAAAAAGACGTAAGGTTCACAATGGTGTAAAATTAAAATGGGATACACCGGGTTAGGATTCGAGTTACAGGAACAAGGGCCAAACTAACCACCCAAGAATGGAATCACCGAGCGAAAACACTTGACAATCTCCTAGAAGCAGCTTTTCTTGCCACCAGACCTTTCTCCATCAAATAGGAATCTGATGCCATCACTAAACACATTCCTTAAATTGTAGCCATTTGTTGAGTGTTTTTTTTGGTGTCTAATCGCATATATATCACCATTACCCTTGATTTTCTTGACTGAATATCTCTTAAATGTCAACTTATACACGGGTGATTTAGTTTACGAAGATTTTTCAATGCCGAGAACCTCGATCAGAGAGTAAAAAAGGCGTAAGGTTCACAATTGTGTAAAATTAAAATGGGATATACCGGGCTAGGATTCGAGTTACAGGAACAAGGGCCAAACCAACCACCCAAGAATGGAATCGTCGAGCGAAAAGACTTGACAACCTCCTAGAAGCAGCTTTTCTTGCCACAAGACCTTTCTCCATCAATTAGGAATCTGATGACGTCACAAAACACATTCCTTAAATTGTAGTCATTTGTTGAGTGTTTTTTTTTGGTGTCTAATCCGCATATATATCACCATTGCCCTTAATTTTTTTGACTGTATATCTCTTAAATGTCATCATATACACGTGTTATTTAGTTTATGAAGATTTTTCAATGCCGAGAACCTCAATCAGAGAGTAAAAAAGGCGTAAGGTTCACAATGGTGTAAAATTAAAATGGGATATACCGGGCTAGGATTCGAGTTACAGGAAAAAGGGACAAACCAACCACAAAAGAATGGAATCCTCGAGCGAAAACACTTAGAACTTCCTAGAAGCAGCTTTTCTTGCCCCCAAACGTTTCTACATCAATTAGGAATCTGATGCCGTCTCTAAACACATTCCTTAAATTGTAGCCATTTGTTGAGTGTTTTTTTTTTGTGTCTAATCCGCGTATATATCACCATTGCCCCAGATTTTCTTGACTGTATATCTCTTAAATGCCAAGATATACACGTGTGATTTAGTTTACGAAGATTTTTCAATGCTGAGAACCTCAATCAGAGAGTAAAAAAGGCGTAAGGTTCACAATGGTGTAAAATTAAAATGGGATATACCGGGCTAGTATTCGAGTTACAGGAACAAGGGTCAAACCAACCACCCAAGAATGGAATAGTCGAGCGAAAACACTTGACAACCTCCTATAAGCAGCTTTTCTTGCCACCAGACCTTTCTCCATCAATTAGGAATCTGATGCAATCACAAAACACATTCCTTAAATTGTAGCCATTTGTTGAGTGTTATTTTTTGTGTCTAATCCGCATATATATCACCATTGCCCTTGATTTTCTTGACTGTATATCTCTTAAATGTCAACATATACACGCGTGATTTAGTTTACGAAGATTTTTCAATGCCGAGAACCTCGATCAGAGAGTAAAAAAGGCGTAAGGTTCACAATGGTGTAAAATTAAAATGAGATATACCGGGCTAGGATTCGAGTTACAGGAACAAGGGCCAAACCAACCACCCAAGAATGGAATCGTCGAGCGAAAACACTTGACAACCTCCTAGAAGCAGCTTTTCTTGCCACCAGACCTTTCTCCATCAATTAGGAATCTGATGCCGTCACTAAACACATTCCTTAAATTGTATCCATTTGTTGAGAGTTTTTTTCTGGTGTCTAATCCGCATATATATCACCATTGCCCTTGATTTTCTTGACTGTATATCTCCTAAATGTCAGCATATACACGTGTGATTTAGTTTATGAAGATTTTTCAATGCCGAAAACCCTGATCAGAGAGTAAAAAAGGCGTAAGGTTCACAATGGTGTAAAATTAAAATTGGATATACCGGGCTAGGATTCGAGTTACAGGAACAAGGGCCAAACCAACCAATCAAGAATAGAAGCATCGAGAGAAAACACTTGACAACCTCCTAGAGGCAACTTTTCTTGCCACCAGACCTTTCTCCATCAATTAGGAATCTGATGTCGTCACTAAACACATTCCTTAAATTGTAGCCATTGTTGAGTGTTTTTTTTTTTGGTGTCTAATTCGCATATATATGACCATTTCCCTTGATTTTCTTGACTGTATATCTCTTAAATGTCAACATATACACTTGTGATTTAGTTTACGAAGATTTTTCAATGCCGAGAGCCTCGATCAGAGAGTAAAAAGGACGTAAGGTTCACAATGGTGTAAAATTAAAATGGGATATACCGGGTTAGGATTCGAGTTACAGGAACAAGGGCCAAACTAACCACCCAAGAATGGAATCATTGAGCGAAAACACTTGACAATCTCCTAGAAGCAGCTTTTCTAGCCACCAGACCTTTCTCCATCAATTAGGAATCGGATGCCGTCACTAAACACATTCCTTAAATTGTAGCCATTTGTTGAGTGTTTTTTTTTTGTGTCTAATCGCATATATATCACCATTACCCTTGATTTTCTTGACTGAATATCTCTTAAATGTCAACTTATACACGGGTGATTTAGTTTACGAAGATTTTTCAATGCCGAGAACCTCGATCAGAGAGTAAAAAGGCGTAAGGTTCACAATTGTGTAAAATTAAAATGGGATATACCGGGCTAGGATTCGAGTTACAGGAACAATGGCCAAACCAACCACCCAAGAATGGAATTGTCGAGCGAAAACACTTGACAACCTCCTAGAAGCAGCTTTTCTTGCCACAAGACCTTTCTCCATCAATAAGGAATCTGATGCCGTCACAAAACACATTCCTTAAATTGTAGTCATTTGTTGAGTGTTTTTTTTTTTTTGGTGTCTAATCCGCATATATATCACCATTGCCCTTAATTTTCTTGACTGTATATCTCTTAAATGTCATCATATACACGTGTTATTTAGTTTATGAAGATTTTTCAATGCCGAGAACCTCGATCTGAGAGTAAAAAAGGCGTAAGGTTCACAATGGTGTAAAATTAAAATGGGATATACCGGGCTAGGATTCGAGTTACAGGAAAAAGGGACAAACCAACCACCCATGAATGGAATCGTTGAGCGAAAACACTTACAACTTCCTAGAAGCAGCTTTTCTTGCCACCAGACGTTTCTACATCAATTAGGAATCTGATGCCGTCTCTAAACACATTCCTTAAATTGTAGCCATTTGTTGAGTGTTTTTTTTTTTTTTTTTTGATGTCTAATTCGCGTATATATCACCATTGCCCTAGATTTTCTTGACTGTATATCTCTTAAATGTCAACATATACACGAGTGATTTAGTTTACGAAGATTTTTCGGTGCCGAGAACCTCGATCAGAGAGTAAAAAAGGCGTAAGGTTCACAATGGTGTAAAATTAAAATGGGATATGCCGGGCTAGGATTCGAGTTACAGGAAAAAGGGACAAACCAACCACCCAAGAATGGAATCGTCGAGCGAAAACACTTACAACTTCCTAGAAGCAGCTTTTCTTGCCACCAGACGTTTCTACATCAATTAGGAATCTGATGCCCTCTCTAAACACATTCCTTAAATTGTAGCCATTTGTTGAGTGTTTTTTTTTTTTTTTTTTGATGTCTAATCCGCGTATATATCACCATTGCCCTAGATTTTCTTGACTGTATATCTCTTAAATGTCAACATATACACGTGTGATTTAGTTTACGAAGATTTTTCAATGCCGAGAACCTCGATCAGAGAGTAAAAAAGGCGTAAGGTTCACAATGGTGTAAAATTAAAATGGGATATACCGGGCTAGTATTCGAGTTACAGGAACAAGGGCCAAACCAACCACCCAAGAATGGAATCGTTGAGCGAAAACACTTTACAACCTCCTAGAAGCAGCTTTTCTTGCCACCGGACCTTTCTCCATCAATTAGGAATCTGATGCCGTCACTAAACACATTCCTTAAATTGTAGCCATTTGTTGAGAGTTTTTTTCTGGTGTCTAATCCGCATATATATCACCATTGCCCTTGATTTTCTTGACTGTATATCTCCTAAATGTCAGCATATACACGTGTGATTTAGTTTATGAAGATTTTTCAATGCCGAAAACCCTGATCAGTGAGTAAAAAAGGCGTAAGGTTCACAATGGTGTAAAATTAAAATTGGATATACCGGGCTAGGATTCGAGTTACAGGAACAAGGGCCAAACCAACCAATCAAGAATAGAAGCATCGAGAGAAAACACTTGACAACCTCCTAGAGGCAACTTTTCTTGCCACCAGACCTTTCTCCATCAATTAGGAATCTGATGTCGTCACTAAACACATTCCTTAAATTGTAGCCATTGTTGAGTGTTTTTTTTTTGGTGTCTAATTCGCATATATATGACCATTGCCCTTGATTTTCTTGACTGTATATCTCTTAAATGTCAACATATACACTTGTGATTTAGTTTACGAAGATTTTTCAATGCCGAGAGCCTCGATCAGAGAGTAAAAAGGACGTAAGGTTCACAATGGTGTAAAATTAAAATGGGATATACCGGGTTAGGATTCGAGTTACAGGAACAAGGGCCAAACTAACCACCCAAGAATGGAATCATTGAGCGAAAACACTTGACAATCTCCTAGAAGCAGCTTTTCTAGCCACCAGACCTTTCTCCATCAATTAGGAATCGGATGCCGTCACTAAACACATTCCTTAAATTGTAGCCATTTGTTGAGTGTTTTTTTTTTGTGTCTAATCGCATATATATCACCATTACCCTTGATTTTCTTGACTGAATATCTCTTAAATGTCAACTTATACACGGGTGATTTAGTTTACGAAGATTTTTCAATGCCGAGAGCCTCGATCAGAGAGTAAAAAAAGGCGTAAGGTTCACAATGGTGTAAAATTAAAATGGGATATACCGGGCTAGGATTCGAGTTACAGGAACAAGGGCCAAACCAACCACCCAAGAATAGAATCATCGAGCGAAAACACTTGACAACCTCCTAGAAGCAACTTTTCTTGCCACCAGACCTTTCTCCATCAATTAGGAATCTGATGCCGCCACTAAACACATTCCTTAAATTGTAGCCATTTGTTGAGTGTTTTTTTTTGGTGTCTAATCGCATATATATCACCATTACTCTTGATTTTCTTGACTGAATATCTCTTAAGTGTCAACTTATACACGGGTGATTTAGTTTACGACGATTTTTCAATGCCGAGAACCTCGATCAGAGAGTAAAAAAGGCGTAAGGTTCACAATTGTGTAAAATTAAAATGGGATATACCGGGCTAGGATTCGAGTTACAGGAACAAGGGCCAAACCAACCACCCAAGAATGGAATCGTCGAGCGAAAAGACTTGACAACCTCCTAGAAGCAGCTTTTCTTGCCACAAGACCTTTCTCCATCAATTAGGAATCTGATGACGTCACAAAACACATTCCTTAAATTGTAGTCATTTGTTGAGTGTTTTTTTTTTGGTGTCTAATCCGCATATATATCACCATTGCCCTTAATTTTTTTGACTGTATATCTCTTAAATGTCATCATATACACGTGTTATTTAGTTTATGAAGATTTTTCAATGCCGAAAATCTCAATCAGAGAGTAAAAAAGGCGTAAGGTTCACAATGGTGTAAAATTAAAATGGGATATACCGGGCTAGGATTCGAGTTACAGGAACAAGGGCCAAACCAACCACCCAAGAATAGAAGCATCGAGAGAAAACACTTGACAACCTCCTAGAGGCAACTTTTCTTGCCACCAGACCTTTCTCCATCAATTAGGAATCTGATGCAATCACTAAACACATTCCTTAAATTGTAGCCATTTGTTGAGTGTTTTTTTTTGTGTCTAATCCGCATATATATCACCATTGCCCTTGATTTTCTTGACTGTATATCTCTTAAATGTCAACATATACACGTGTGATTTAGTTTACGAAGATTTTTCAATGCCGAGAACCTCGATCAGAGAGTAAAAAAGGCGTAAGGTTCACAATGGTGTAAAATTAAAATGAGATATACCGGGCTAGGATTCGAGTTACAGGAACAAAGGCCAAACCAACCACCCAAGAATGCAAACATCGAGGAAAACACTTGACAACCTCCTAGAAGCAGCTTTTCTTGCCACCAGACCTTTCTCCATCAATTAGGAATCTGATGCCGTCACTAAACACATTCCTTAAATTGTAGCCATTTGTTGAGAGTTTTTTTCTGATGTCTAATCCGCATATATATCACCATTGCCCTTGATTTTCTTGACTGTATATCTCCTAAATGTCAGCATATACACGTGTGATTTAGTTTATGAAGATTTTTCAATGCCGAAAACCTCGATCAGAGAGTAAAAAAGGCGTAAGGTTCACAATGGTGTAAAATTAAAATGGGATATACCGGGCTAGGATTCGAGTTACAGGAACAAGGGCCAAACCAACCACCCAAGAATAGAAGCATCGAGAGAAAACACTTGACAACCTCCTAGAGGCAACTTTTCTTGCCACCAGACCTTTCTCCATCAATTAGGAATCTGATGTCGTCACTAAACACATTCCTTAAATTGTAGCCATTGTTGAGTGTTTTTTTTTTTTTGGTGTCTAATTCGCATATATATGACCATTGCCCTTGATTTTCTTGACTGTATATCTCTTAAATGTCAACATATACACTTGTGATTTAGTTTACGAAGATTTTTCAATGCCGAGAGCCTCGATCAGAGAGTAAAAAAGACGTAAGGTTCACAATGGTGTAAAATTAAAATGGGATATACCGGGTTAGGATTCGAGTTACAGGAACAAGGGCCAAACTAACCACCCAAGAATGGAATCATTGAGCGAAAACACTTGACAATCTCCTAGAAGCAGCTTTTCTTGCCACCAGACCATTCTCTATCAATTAGGAATCGGATGCCGTCACTAAACACATTCCTTAAATTGTAGCCATTTGTTGAGTGTTTTTTTTTTGGTGTCTAATCGCATATATATCACCATTACCCTTGATTTTCTTGACTGAATATCTCTTAAATGTCAACTTATACACGGGTGATTTAGTTTACGAAGATTTTTCAATGCCGAGAACCTCGATCAGAGAGTAAAAAGCCGTAAGGTTCACAATTGTGTAAAATTAAAATGGGATATACCGGCCTAGGATTCGAGTTACAGGAACAAGGGCCAAACCAACCACCCAAGAATGGAATCGTCGAGCGAAAGCACTTGACAACCTCCTAGAAGCAGCTTTTCTTGCCACAAGACCTTTCTCCATCAATAAGGAATCTGATGCCGTCACAAAACACATTCCTTAAATTGTAGTCATTTGTTGAGTGTTTTTTTTTGTGTCTAATCCGCATATATATCACCATTGCCCTTAATTTTCTTGACTTTATATCTCTTAAATGTCATCATATACACGTGTTATTTAGTTTATGAAGATTTTTCAATGCCGAGAACCTCGATCTGAGAGTAAAAAAGGCGTAAGGTTCACAATGGTGTAAAATTAAAATGGGATATACCGGGCTAGGATTCGAGTTACAGGTAAAAGGGACAAACCAACCACCCAAGAATGGAATCGTTGAGCGAAAACACTTATAACTTCCTAGAAGCAGCTTTTCTTTCCACCAGACGTTTCTACATCAATTAGGAATCTGATGCCGTCTCTAAACACATTCCTTAAATTGTAGCCATTTGTTGAGTGTTTTTTTTTTTTTTTTTGATGTCTAATTCACGTATATATCACCATTGCCCTAGATTTTCTTGACTGTATATCTCTTAAATGTCAACATATACACGTGTGATTTAGTTTAGGAAGATTTTTCAATGCCGAGAACCTCGATCAGAGAGTAAAAACGGCGTAAGGTTCACAATGGTGTAAAATTAAAATGGGATATACCGGGCTAGTATTCGAGTTACAGGAAGAAGGGTCAACCCAACCACCCAAGAATGGAATAGTCGAGCGAAAACACTTGACAAACTCCTATAAGCAGCTTTTCTTGCCACCAGACCTTTCTCCATCAATTAGGAATCTGATGCAATCACTAAACACATTCCTTAAATTGTAGCCATTTGTTGAGTGTTTTTTTTTTGTGTCTAATCCGCATATATATCACCATTGCCCTTGATTTTCTTGACTGTATATCTCTTAAATGTCAACATATACACGAGTGATTTAGTTTACGAAGATTTTTCAGTGCCGAGAACCTCGATCAGAGAGTAAAAAAGGCGTAAGGTTCACAATGGTGTAAAATTAAAATGGGATATACCGGGCTAGGATTCGAGTTACAGGAAAAAGGGACAAACCAACCACCCAAGAATGGAATCGTCGAGCGAAAACACTTACAACTTCCTAGAAGCAGCTTTTCTTGCCACCAGACGTTTCTACATCAATTAGGAATCTGATGCCCTCTCTAAACACATTCCTTAAATTGTAGCCATTTGTTGAGTGTTTTTTTTTTTTGATGTCTAATCCGCGTATATATCACCATTGCCCTAGATTTTCTTGACTGTATATCTCTTAAATGTCAACATATACAGGTGTGATTTAGTTTACGAAGATTTTTCAATGCCGAGAACCTCGATCAGAGGGTAAAAAAGGCGTAAGGTTCACAATGGTGTAAAATTAAAATGGGATATACCGGGGTAGTATTCGAGTTACAGGAACAAGGGCCAAACCAACCACCCAAGAATGGAATCGTCGAGCGAAAACACTTTACAACCTCCTAGAAGCAGCTTTTCTTGCCACCGGACCTTTCTGCATCAATTAGGAATCTGATGCCGTCACTAAACACATTCCCTAAATTGTAGCCATTTGTTGAGAGTTTTTTTCTGGTGTCTAATCCGCATATATATCACCATTGCCCTTGATTTTCTTGACTGTATATCTCTTAAATGTCAGCATATACACGTGTGATTTAGTTTATGAAGATTTTTCAATGCCGAAAACCTCGATCAGAGAGTAAAAAAGGCGTAAGGTTCACAATGGTGTAAAATTAAAATGGGATATACCGGGCTAGGATTCGAGTTACAGGAACAAGGGCCAAACCAACCACCCAAGAATAGAATCATCGAGCGAAAACACTTGACAACCTCCTAGAAGCAACTTTTCTTGCCACCAGACCTTTCTCCATCAATTAGGAATCTGATGTCGTCACTAAACACATTCCTTAAATTGTAGCCATTGTTGAGTGTTTTTTTTTTTTTGGTGTCTAATTCGCATATATATGACCATTGCCCTTGATTTTCTTGACTGTATATCTCTTAAATGTCAACATATACACTTGTGATTTAGTTTACGAAGATTTTTCAATGCCGAGAGCCTCGATCAGAGAGTAAAAAAGACGTAAGGTTCACAATGGTGTAAAATTAAAATGGGATATACCGGGTTAGGATTCGAGTTACAGGAACAAGGGCCAAACTAACCACCCAAGAATGGAATCATCGAGCGAAAACACTTGACAATCTCCTAGAAGCAGCTTTTCTTGCCACAAGACCTTCCTCCATCAATTAGGAATCTGATGCCGTCACAAAACACATTACTTAAATTGTAGTCATTTGTTGAGTGGTTTTTTTTTTGGTGTCTAATCCGCATATATATCACCATTGCCCTTAATTTTCTTGACTGTATATCTCTTAAATGTCATCATATACATGTGTTATTTAGTTTATGAAAATTTTTCAATGCCGAGAACCTCGATCAGAGAGTAAAAAAAGGCGTAAGGTTCACAATGGTGTAAAATTAAAATGGGATATACCGGGCTAATATTCGAGTTACAGGAAAAAGGGACAAACCAACCACCCAGGAATGGAATCGTCGAGCGAAAACACTTACAACTTCCTAGAAGCAGCTTTTCTTGCCACCAGACGTTTCTACATCAATTAGGAATCTGATGCCATCTCTAAACACATTCCTTAAATTGTAGCCATTTGTTGAGTGTTTTTTTTTTTTTGGTGTCTAATCCGCGTATATATCACCATTGCCCTAGATTTTCTTGACTGTATATCTCTTAAATGTCAACTTATACACGGGTGATTTAGTTTACGAAGATTTTTCAATGCCGAGAACCTCGATCAGAGAGTAAAAAAGGCGTAAGGTTCACAATGGTGTAAAATTAAAATGGGATATACCGGGCTAGTATTCGAGTTACAGGAACAAGGGTCAAACCAACCACCTAAGAATGGAATAGTCGAGCGAAAACACTTGACAACCTCCTATAAGCAGCTTTTCTTGCCCCCAGACCTTTCTCCATCAATTAGGAATCTGATGCAATCACTAAACACATTCCGTAAATTGTAGCCATTTGTTGAGTGTTTTTGTTGGTGTCTAATCCGCATATATATCACCATTGCCCTTGATTTTCTTGACTGTATATCTCTTAAATGTCAACATATACACGTGGGATTTAGTTTACGAAGATTTTTCAATGCCGAGAACCTCGATCAGAGAGTAAAAAAGGCGTAAGGTTCACAATGGTGTAAAATTAAAATGGGATATACCGGGCTAGGATTCGAGTTACAGGAACAAGGGCAAAACCAACCACCCAAGAATGGAATCATCGAGGGAAAACACTTGACAACCTCCTAGAAGCAGCTTTTCTTACCACCAGACATTTCTCCATCAATTAGGATCTGATTCCGCCACTAAACACATAACTTAAATTATAGCCATTTGTTGAGTGTTTTTTTTTGGTGTCTAATCCGCATATATCTCACCATCGCCCTTGATTTTCTTGACTGTATATCTCTTAAATGTCAACATATACACGTTTGATTTAGTTTACGAAGATTTTTCAATGCCGTGAACCTCGATCAGAGGGTAAAAAAGGCGTAAGGTTCACAATGGTGTAAAATTAAAATGGGATATACCGGGCTAGGATTCGAGTTACAGGAACAAGGGGTAAACCAACCACCCAAGTATGGAATCGTCGAGCGAAAACACTTGACAACCTCCTAGAAACAGCTTTTCTTGCCACCAGACCTTTCTCCATCAATTAGGAATCTGGTGCCGTCACTAAACACATTCCTTAAATTGTAGCCATTTGTTGAGTGTTTTTTTTTTGGTGTCTAATCTACATATATATCACCATTGCCCTTGATTTTCTTGACTGTATATCTCTTAAATGTCAACATATACACGTGTGATTTAGTTTACGAAGATTTTTCAATTTCGTGAACCTCGATCAGAGAGTAAAAAAGGCGTAAGGTTCACAATGGTGTAAAATTAAAATGGGATATACCGGGCTAGGATTCGAGTTACAGGAACAAGGGCCAAACCAACCACCCAAGAATGGAATCGTCGAGCGAAAACACTTGACAACCTCCTAGAAGCAGCTTTTCTTGCCCCCAGACCTTTCTCCATCAATTAGGAATCTGATGTCGTCACTAAACACATTCCTTAAATTGTAGCCATTTGTTGAGTGTTTTTTTTTTTTGGTGTCTAATCCGCATATATATCACCATTGCCCTTGATTTTCTTGACTGTATATCTCTTAAATGTCAACATATACACGTGTGATTTAGTTTACGAAGATTTTTCAATGCCGAGAACCTCGATCAGAGAGTAATAAAGGCGTAAGGTTCACAATGGTGTAAAATTAAAATGGGATATACCGGGCTAGGATACGAGTTACAGGAACAAGTGGTAAACCAACCACCTAAGAACGGAATCGTCGAGCGAAAACACTTTACAACCTCCTTGAAACAGCTTTTCATGCCACCAGACCTTTCTCCATCAATTAGGAATCTGATGCCGTCAATAAACACATTCCTTAAATTGTAGCCATTTGTTGAGTGTTTTTTTTTGGTGTCTAATCCGAATATATATCACCCTTGCCCTTGATTTTATTGACTGTATATCTCTTAAATGTCAGCATATACACGTGTGATTTAGTTCGCGAAGATTTTTCAATGCCGAGAACCTCGATCAGAGAGTAAAAAAGGGGTAAGGTGCACAATGGTGTAAAATTAAAATGGGATATATCGGGCTAGGATTCGAGTTACAAGAACAAGGGCCAAACCAACCACCCAAGAATGGAATCGTCGAGCGAAAACACATGACAAACTCCTAGAAGCAGCTTTTCTTGCCACCAGACCTTTCTCCATCAATTTGGAATCGGATGCCGTCACTAAACGCATTCCTTAAATTGTAGCCATTTGTTGAGTGTTTTTTTGGTGTCTAATCCGCATATATATCACCATTGCCCTTGATTTTCTTGATTGTATATCTCTTAAATGTCAACATATACACGTGTGATTTAGCTTACGAAGATTTTTCAATGCCGAGAACCTCGATCAGAGAGTAACAAAGGCGTAACGTTCACCATGGTGTAAAATTAAATTGGGATATCCCGGGCTAGGATTGGAGTTACAGGAACAAGGGCCAAACCAACCACCCAAGAATGGAATCGTCAAACAAAAACACTTGACAACCTCCTAGAAGCAGTTTTTCTTGCAACCAGACCTTTCTCCATCAATTAGGAATCTGATGCCGTCACTAAACACATTCCTTAAATTGTAGCCATTTGTTGAGTGTTTTTTTTTTGGTATCTGATCCGCATATATATCACCATTCCCCTTGTTTTTCTTCACTGTATATCTCATAAATGTCAACATATACACGTGTGATTTAGTTTACGAGATTTTTCAATGCCGAGAACCTCGAACAGAGAGTAAAAAAGGCGTAAGGTTCACAATGGTGTAAAATTAAAATGGGATATACCGGGATAGGATTCGAGTTACAGGAACAAGGGCCAAACCAACCACCCAAGAATGGAATCGTCGAGCGAAAACACTTGACAACCTCCTAGAAGCAGCTTTTCTTGCCACCAGACCTTTCTCCAGCAATTAGGAATCTGATGCCGTCACTAAACACATTCTTTAAATTGTAGACATTTGTTGAGTGTTTTTTTTTTGTGTCTAATCCGCATATATATCACCATTGCCCTTGATTTTCTTGACTGTATATCTCTTAAATGTCAACATATACACGTGTGATTTAGTTTACGAAGATTTTTCAATGCCTAGTACCTCGATCAGAGAGAAAAAAAGGCGTAAGTTTCACAATATTGTAAAATTAAAATGGGGTATACCGGGCTGGGATTCGAGTTACAGGAACAAGGGTCAAACCAACCACCCAAGAATGGAATCGTCGAGAGAAAACACTTAACAACCTCCTAGAAGCATCTTTTCTAGCCACCAGACCTTTCTCCATCAATTAGGAATCTGATCCCGTCAATAAACACATTCCTTAAATTGTAGCCATTTGTTGAGTGTTTTTTTTTTGTGCCTAATCCGAATATATATCACCCTTGCCCTTGATTTTCTTCACTGTATATCTCTTAAATGTCAGCATATACACGTGTGATTTAGTTTACGAAGATTTTTCAATGCCGAGAACCTGGATCAGAGAGTAAAAAGGCGTAAGTTTCACAATGGTGTAAAATTAAAATGGGATATACCGGGCTAGGATTCGAGTTACAGGAACAAAGGCCAAACCAACCAGCCAAGAATGGAATCGTCGTGCGAAAACACTTGACAACCTCCTAGAAGCAGCTTTTCTTGCCACCGGACCTTTCTCCATCAATTAGGAATCTGTTGCCGTCACTAAACACATTCCTTAAATTCTAGCCATTTGTTGAGTCTTTTTTTTTTGTGTCTAATCCGCATATATATCACCATTGCCCTTGATTTTCTTGACTGTATATCTCTTAAACGTCAACATATACACGTGTGATTTAGTATACGAAGACTTTTGAATGCCGAGAACCTCGATCGGAGAGTAAAAAAGGCGTAAGGTTCACAATGGTGTAAAATTAAAATGGGATATACCGGGTTAGGATTCGAGTTACAGGAACAAGGGCCAAACCAACCACCCAAGAATGGAATCGTCGAGCGAAAACACTTGACAACCTCCTAGAAGCAGCTTTTCTTGCCACCAGCCCTTTCTCCATCAATTAGGAATCTGATGCCGTTACTAAACAAATTCCTTAAATTGTAGCCATTTGTAGAGTGTTTTTTTTGGTGTCTAATCCGCATATATATCACCATTGCCCTTGATTTTTCTTGACTGTATATCTCTTAAATGTCAACATATATACGTGTGGTTTAGTTTACAAAGATTTTTCAATGCCGAGAATCTCGATCAGAGAGTAAAACAGGCGTAAGGTTCACAATGGTGTAAAACTAAAATGGGATATACCGGGCTAGGATTCGAGTTAAAGGAACAAGGATGAAACCAACCACCCAAGAATGGTATCGTCGAGCGAAAACACTTGTCAACCTCCTAGAAGCAGTTTTTCTTGCAACCAGACCTTTCTCCATCAATTAGGAATCTGATGCCGTCACTAAACACATTCCTTAAATTGTAGCCATTTGTTGAGTGTTTTTTTTTGGTGTCTGATCCGCATATATATCACCATTACCCTTGATTTTCTTCACTGTATATCTCTTAAATGTCAACATATACACGTGTGATTTAATTTACGAAGATTTTACAATGCCGAGAACCTCGATCAGAGAGTAAAAAAGGCGTAAGGTTCACAATAGTGTAAAATTAAAATGGGATATACCGGGCTAGGATTCGAGTTACAGGGACAAGGGCCAAACCAACCACCCAAAAATGGAATCGTCTAGCGAAAACACTTACAACCTCCTAGAAGCAGATTTTCTTGCCGCCAGACCTTTCTCCATCAATTTGGAATCTGATGCCGTCATTAAACACATTCCTTAAGTTGTATCCATTTGTTGAGTGTTTTTTTTGGTGTCTAATCCGCATATATATCACCATTGCCCTTGATTTTTTTGACTGTATATCTCTTAAATGTCAACATATACACGTGTGATTTAGTTTACGAAGATTTTACAATGCCGAGAACCTCGATCAGAGAGCAAAAAAGGCGTAAGGTTCACAATGGTGTAAAATTAAAATGGGATATACCGGGCTAGAATTCGAGTTACAGGAACATGGGCCAAACCAACCACCCAAGAATGGAATCGTCGAGCGACAACAGTTGACAACCTCTTAGAAGCAGCTTTTCTTGCCACAAGACCTTTCTCCATCAATTAGGAATCTGATGTCGTCACTAAACACATTCCTTAAATTGTAGCCATTTGTTGAGTGTTTTTTTTTTTGTGTCTAATCCGCATATATATCACCATTGCTTTTGATTTTCTTGACTGTATATCTCTTAAATGTCAAGATATACAAGTGTGATTTAGTTTACGAAGATTTTTCAATGCCGAGAACCTCGATCAAAGAGTAAAAAAGGCGTAAGGTTCACAATGGTGTAAAATTAAAATGGGATATACATCGCTAGGATTCGAGTTACAGGAACAACGACCAAACCAACCACCCTAGAATGGAATCATCGAGCGAAAACACTTGACAACCTCCTAGAAGCAGCTTTTCTTGCCACCAGACCTTTCCGCATCAATTAAGAATCTGATGCCGTCACTAAACACATTCCTTAAATTGTAGCCATTTGTTGAGTTGTTTTTTTTTTTTGGTGTCTAATCCGCATATATATCACCATTGCCCTTGATTTTCTTGACTGTATATCTCTTAAATGTCAACATATACACGTGTGATTTAGTTTACAAAGATTTTTCAATACCGAGAACCTCGATAAGAGAGTAAAAAAGTCGTAAGGTTCACAGTGGTATAAAATTAAAATGGGATATACCCGGCAAGGATTCGGGTTACAGGAACAAGGGCCAAACCAACCACCCAAGAATGGAATCGTCGAGCTAAAACACTTGACAACCTCCTAGAAGCAACTTTTCTTGCCACCAGACCTTTCTCCATCAATTAGGAATCTGATGCCGTCACTAAACACATTCCTTAAGTTGTAGCCATTTGTTGAGTGTTTTTTTTTTTGGTGTCTAATCCGCATATATATCACCATTGCCCTTGATTTTCTTGACTGTATATTTCTTAAATGTCAACATATACACTTGTGATTTAGTTTATGGAGAATTTTCAATGCCGAGAACCTCGATCAGAGTGTAAAAAAGGCGTAACGTTTGCAATGGTGTAGAATTAAAATGGGATATACCGGGCTAGGATTCGAGTTACAGGAACAAGGGCCAAACCAACCACCCAAGAATGGAATCGTCGAGCGAAACACTTTACAACCTCCTAGAAGCAGCTTTTCTTGCCACCGGACTTTTTTCCATCAATTAGGAATCTGATGCCGTTACTAAACACATTCCTTAAATTGTAGCCATTTGTTGAGTGTTTTTTTGGTGTCTAATCCGCATATATATCACCATTGCCCTTGATTTTCTTGACTGTATATCTCTTAAATGTCAGCATATACACGTGTGATTTAGTTTACGAAGATTTTTCAATGCCGAGAACCTCGATCAGAGAGTAAAAAAGGAGTAAGGTTCACAATGGTGTAAAATTAAAATGGGATATACCGGGCTAGGATTCGAGTTATAGGAACAAGGGCCAAACCAACCACCCAAGAATAGAATCGTCGAGCGAAAACACTTGACAACCTCCTAGAAGCAGCTTTTCTTGCCACCAGACCTTTCTCCATCAATTAGGAATCGGATGCCGTCACTAAAAACATTCCTTAAATTGTGGCCATTTGTTGAGTGTTTTTTTTTTGTGTCTAATCCACATATATATGACCATTGCCCTTGATTTTCTAGACTGTATATATCTTAAATGTCAACATATACACTTGTGATTTAGTTTACGAAGATTTTTCATTGCCGAGAACCTCGATCAGAGAGTAAAAAAGACGTAAGGTTCACAATGGTGTAAAATTAAAATGGGATATGCCGGGCTAGGATTCGAGTTACAGGTACAAGGGCCAAACCAACCACCCAAGAATGGAATCGTCGAGCGAAAACACTTGACAATTTCCTAGATGCATATTTTCTTGCCACCAGACCTTTCTCCATCAATTAGGAATCTGATGCCGTCACTAAACACATTCCTTAAATTGTAGCCATTTGTTGAGTGTTTTTTTTGTCTCTAATCGCATATATATCACCATTTCCCTTGATTTTCTTGACTGTATATCTCTTAAATGTCAACATATACACGTGTGATTTGGTTTACGAAGATTTTTCAATGCCGAGAACCTCAATCAGAGAGTAAAACAGGCGTAAGGTTCACAATGGTGAAAAATTAAAATAGGATATACCGGGCTAGGATTCGAGTTAAAGGAACAAGGGCCAAACCAACCACCCAAGAAGGAAATCGTCGAGCGAAAACACTTGACAACCTCCAAGAAGCAGCTTTTCTTGCCACAAGACCTTTCTCCATCAATTAGGAATCTGATGCTGTCACAAAACACATTCCTTAAATTGTAGCCATTTGTTGAGTGTTTTTTTTTTGTGTCTAATCCGCAGATATATCACCATTGCCCTTGATTTTCTTGACTGTATATCTCTTAAATGTCAACATATACACGTGTGATTTAGTTTACGAAGATTTTTCAATGCCGAGAACCTCGATCAGAGAGTAAAAAAGGCTTAAGGTTCACAATGGTGTAAAATTAAAATGGGATATACCGGGCTAGTATTCGAGTTACAGGAACAAGGGCCAAACCAACCACCAAAGAATGGAATCGTCGAGCGAAAACACTTGACAACCTCCTATATGCAGCTTTTCTTGCCACCAGACCTTTCTCCATCAATTAGGAATCTGATGCCGTCACTAAACACATTCCTTAAATTGTAGCCATTTGTTGAGTGTTTTTTTTTTTTTTTGGTGTCTAATCCGCATATATATCACCATTGCCCTTGATTTTCTTGACTGTATACCTCTTAAATGTCAACATATACACGTGTGATTTAGTTTACGAAGATTTTTCAATGCCGAGAACCTCGATCAGAGAGCAAAAAAGGCTTAAGGTTCACAATGGTGTAAAATTAAAATGGGATATACCGAGCTAGGATTCAAGTTACAGGATCAAGGGCCAAACCAACTACCCAAGAATGGAATCGTCGAGCGAAAATACTTAACAACCTACTAGAAGCAGCTTTTCATGTCTAGAGACCTTTCTCCATCAATTAGTAATCTAATGCCGTCACTAAACACATTCCTTAAGTTGTAGCCATTTGTTGAGTGTTTTTTTGGGGTCTAATCCGCATATATATCACCATTGCCCTTGATTTTCTTGACTGTATATCTCTTAAATGTCAACATATACAAGTGTGATTTAGTTTACGAAGATTTTTCAATGCCGCGAACCTCGATCAGAGAGTAAAAAAGGCGTAAGGTTCACAATGGTGTAAAATTAAAATGGGATATACCGGGTTAGGATTCGAGTTACAGGAACAAGGGCCAAACCAACCACCCAAGAATGGAATCATCGAGCGAAAACACTTGACAACCTCCTAGAAGCAGCTTTTCTTGCCACCAGACCTTTCTCAATCAATTAGGAATCTGATTCCGTCACTAAACACATTACTTAAATTATAGCCATTTGTTGAGTGTTTTTTTTTTTGTGTGTCTAATCCGCATAATTATCACCATTGCCCATGATTTTCTTGACTGTATATCTCTTAAATGTCAACATATACACGTGTGATTTAGTTTACGAAGATTTTTCAATGGCGAGGACCTCGATCAGAGAGTAAAAAAGGCGTAAGGTTTACAACGGTGTAAAATTAAAATGGGATATACCGGGCTAGGATTCGAGTTACAGGAACAAGGGGTAAACCAACCACCCAAGAATGGAATCGTCGAGCGAAAACACTTGACAACCTCCTAGAAACAGCTTTTCTTGCCACCAGACCTTTCTCCATCAATTAGGAATCTGATACCGTCACTAAACACATTCCTTAAATTGTAGCCATTTGTTGAGTATTTTTTTTGGTGTCTAATCCGCATATATATCACCATTGCCCTAAATTTTCTTGACTGTATATCTCTTAAATGTCAACATATACACGTGTGACTTAGTTTACGAAGATTTTTCAATGCCGTGAACGTCGATCAGAGAGTAAAAAAGGCGTAAGGTTCACAATGGTGAAAATTAAAATGGGATATACCGGGCTAGAATTCGAGTTACCGGAACAAGGGCCAAACCAACCACCCAAGAATGGAATCGTCGAGCGAAAAAACTTGACAACCTCCTAGAAGCAGCTTTTCTTGCCACCAGACCTTTCTCTATCAATTAGGAATCTGATACTGTCACTAAACACTTTCCTTAAATTGTAGCCATTTGTTGAGTATTTTTTTTGGTGTCTAATCCGCATATATATCACCATTGCCCTTAATTTTCTTGACTGTATATCTCTTAAATGTCAACATATACACGTGTGACTTAGTTTACGAAGATTTTTCAATGCCGTGAACGTCGATCAGAGAGTAAAAAAGGCGTAAGGTTCACAATGGTGAAAAATTAAAATGGGATATACCGGGCTAGAATTCGAGTTACAGGAACAAGGGCAAACCAACCACCCAAGAATGGAATCGTCGAGCGAAAACACTTGACAACCTCCTAGAAGCAGCTTTTCTTGCCACCAGACCTTTCTCCATCAATTAGGAATCTGATACCGTCACTAAACACATTCCTTAAATTGTAGCCATTTGTTGAGTGTTTTTTTTGGTGTCTAATCCGCATATATATCAACATTTCCCATGATTTTCTTGACTGTATATCTCTTAAACGTCAACATATACGCGTGTGATTTAGTTTACGAAGATTTTTCAATGCCGAGAAACTCGATCAGAGAGTAAAAAAGGCGTAAGGTTCACAATGGTGTAAAATTAAATGGGATATACCGGGCTAGTATTCGAGTTACAGGAACAAGGGCCAAACCAACCACCCAAGAATGGAATCGTCGAGCGAAAACACTTGACAACCTCCTAGAAGCAGCTTTTCTTGCCACCAGACCTTTCTCCATCAATTAGGAATCTGAGGCCGTCACTAAACACATTCCTTAAATTGTAGCCATTTGTTGAGTTTTTTTTTTTTTGGGTGTCTAATCCGCATATATATCACCATTGCCCTTGATTTTCTTGAATGTATATCTCGTAAATGTCAACATATACACGTGTGATTTAGTTTACGAAGATTTTTCAATGCCGAGAACCTCGATCAGAGAGTAAAAAAGGTGTAAGGTTCACAATGGTGTAAAACTAAAATGAGATATACCGGGCTAGGATTCGAGTTACAGGAACAAGGGACAAACCAACCACCCAAGAATGGAATCGTTGAGTGAAAACACTTGACAACCTCCTAGAAGCGGCTTTTCTTGCCACCAGACCTTTCTCCATCAATTAGGAATCTGATACCGTCACTAAACACATTCCTTAAATTGTAGCCATTTGTTGAGTGTTTTTTTTGGTGTCTAATCCGCATATATATCACCATTGCCCTTGATTTTCTTGACTGTATACCTCTTAAATGTCAACATATACACGTGTGATTTAGTTTACGAAGATTTTTCAATGCCGAGAACCTCGATCAGAGAGCAAAAAAGGCTTAAGGTTCACAATGGTGTAAAATTAAAATGGGATATACCGAGCTAGGATTCAAGTTACAGGATCAAGGGCCAAACCAACTACCCAAGAATGGAATCGTCGAGCGAAAATACTTAACAACCTACTAGAAGCAGCTTTTCATGTCTAGAGACCTTTCTCCATCAATTAGTAATCTAATGCCGTCACTAAACACATTCCTTAAGTTGTAGCCATTTGTTGAGTGTTTTTTTGGGGTCTAATCCGCATATATATCACCATTGCCCTTGATTTTCTTGACTGTATATCTCTTAAATGTCAACATATACAAGTGTGATTTAGTTTACGAAGATTTTTCAATGCCGAGAACCTCGATCAGAGAGTAAAAAAGGCGTAAGGTTCACAATGGTGTAAAATTAAAATGGGATATACCGGGTTAGGATTCGAGTTACAGGAACAAGGGCCAAACCAACCACCCAAGAATGGAATCATCGAGCGAAAACACTTGACAACCTCCTAGAAGCAGCTTTTCTTGCCACCAGACCTTTCTCAATCAATTAGGAATCTGATTCCGTCACTAAACACATTACTTAAATTATAGCCATTTGTTGAGTGTTTTTTTTTTTGTGTGTCTAATCCGCATAATTATCACCATTGCCCATGATTTTCTTGACTGTATATCTCTTAAATGTCAACATATACACGTGTGATTTAGTTTACGAAGATTTTTCAATGGCGAGGACCTCGATCAGAGAGTAAAAAAGGCGTAAGGTTTACAACGGTGTAAAATTAAAATGGGATATACCGGGCTAGGATTCGAGTTACAGGAACAAGGGGTAAACCAACCACCCAAGAATGGAATCGTCGAGCGAAAACACTTGACAACCTCCTAGAAACAGCTTTTCTTGCCACCAGACCTTTCTCCATCAATTAGGAATCTGATGCCGTCACTAAACACATTCCTTAAATTGTAGCCATTTGTTGAGTATTTTTTTTGGTGTCTAATCCGCATATATATCACCATTGCCCTAAATTTTCTTGACTGTATATCTCTTAAATGTCAACATATACACGTGTGACTTAGTTTACGAAGATTTTTCAATGCCGTGAACGTCGATCAGAGAGTAAAAAAGGCGTAAGGTTCACAATGGTGAAAATTAAAATGGGATATACCTGGCTAGAATTCGAGTTACAGGAACAAGGGCCAAACCAACCACCCAAGAATGGAATCGTCGAGCGAAAAAACTTGACAACCTCCTAGAAGCAGCTTTTCTTGCCACCAGACCTTTCTCTATCAATTAGGAATCTGATACTGTCACTAAACACTTTCCTTAAATTGTAGCCATTTGTTGAGTATTTTTTTTGGTGTCTAATCCGCATATATATCACCATTGCCCTTAATTTTCTTGACTGTATATCTCTTAAATGTCAACATATACACGTGTGACTTAGTTTACGAAGATTTTTCAATGCCGTGAACGTCGATCAGAGAGTAAAAAAGGCGTAAGGTTCACAATGGTGAAAAATTAAAATGGGATATACCGGGCTAGAATTCGAGTTACAGGAACAAGGGCAAACCAACCACCCAAGAATGGAATCGTCGAGCGAAAACACTTGACAACCTCCTAGAAGCAGCTTTTCTTGCCACCAGACCTTTCTCCATCAATTAGGAATCTGATACCGTCACTAAACACATTCCTTAAATTGTAGCCATTTGTTGAGTGTTTTTTTTGGTGTCTAATCCGCATATATATCAACATTTCCCATGATTTTCTTGACTGTATATCTCTTAAACGTCAACATATACGCGTGTGATTTAGTTTACGAAGATTTTTCAATGCCGAGAAACTCGATCAGAGAGTAAAAAAGGCGTAAGGTTCACAATGGTGTAAAATTAAATGGGATATACCGGGCTAGTATTCGAGTTACAGGAACAAGGGCCAAACCAACCACCCAAGAATGGAATCGTCGAGCGAAAACACTTGACAACCTCCTAGAAGCAGCTTTTCTTGCCACCAGACCTTTCTCCATCAATTAGGAATCTGAGGCCGTCACTAAACACATTCCTTAAATTGTAGCCATTTGTTGAGTTTTTTTTTTTTTTGGGTGTCTAATCCGCATATATATCACCATTGCCCTTGATTTTCTTGAATGTATATCTCGTAAATGTCAACATATACACGTGTGATTTAGTTTACGAAGATTTTTCAATGCCGAGAACCTCGATCAGAGAGTAAAAAAGGTGTAAGGTTCACAATGGTGTAAAACTAAAATGAGATATACCGGGCTAGGATTCGAGTTACAGGAACAAGGGACAAACCAACCACCCAAGAATGGAATCGTTGAGTGAAAACACTTGACAACCTCCTAGAAGCGGCTTTTCTTGCCACCAGACCTTTCTCCATCAATTAGGAATCTGATACCGTCACTAAACACATTCCTTAAATTGTAGCCATTTGTTGAGTGGTTTTTTTTTTGTCTAATCCGCATATATATCACCATTGCCCTTGATTTTCTTGACTGTATATCTATTAAATGTCAACATATACACGTGTGATTTAGTTTACGAAGATTTTTCAATGCCGAGAACCTCGATCAGAGAGTAAAAAAGGTGTAAGGTTCACAATGGTGTAAAATTAAAATGGGTTATACCGGGCTAGGATTCGAGTTACAGGAACAAGGGCCAAACCAACCTCCTAGAAGCAGCTTTTCTTGCCACCAGACCTTTCTCAATCAATTAAGAATCTGATGCCGTCACCTAACACATTCCTTAAATTGTAGCCATTTGTTGAGTGTTTTTTTTGGTGTCTAATCCACATATATATCACCATTGCCCTTGATTTTCTTGACTGTATATCTCTTAAATGTCAACATATACACGTGTGATTTAGTTTACGAAGATTTTTCAATGCCGAGAACCTCGATCTGAGAGCAAAAAAGGCGTAAGGTTCACAATGGTGTAAAATTAAAATGGGATATTCCGGGCTAGGATTCGAGTTACATGAACAAGGGCCAAACCAACCACCCAAGAATGGAATCATCGAGTGAAAACACTTGACAACCTCCTAGAAGCAGCTTTTCTTGCCACCAGACCTTTCTCCATCAATTAGGAATCTGATGCCGTCACTAAACACATTCTTAAAATTGTAGCCATTTGTTGAGTGTTTTTTTTGGTGTCTAATCCGCATATATATCACCATTGCCCTTGATTTTCTAGACTGTACATCTCTTAAATGTCAACATATACATGTGTGATTTAGTTTACGAAGATTTTTCAATGCCGAGAACCTCGAGCAGAGATTAAAAAAGGCGTAAGTTTCACAATGGTGTAAAATTACAATGGGATATACCGGGCTAGAATTCGAGTTACAGGAACAAGAGCCAAACCAACCACCCAAGAATGGAATCGTCAAGCGAAAACACTTGACAACCTCCTAGAAGCAGCTTTTCTTGCCACCAGACCTTTCTCCATCAATTAGGAATCTGATGCCGTCACTAAACACATTCCTTAAATTGTAGCCATTTGTTAAATGTTTTTTTTGGTGTCTAATCCTCATATATATCACCATTGCCCTTGATTTTCTTGACTGTATATCTCTTAAATTTCAACATATACACGTGTGATTTAGTTTACGAAGATTTTTCATCGCCGAGAACCTCGATCAGAGAGTAAAAATGGCGTAAGGTTCACAATGGTGTAAAAATAAAATGTGATATACCGGGCTAGGATTCGAGTTACAGGAACATGGGCCAAACCAACCACCCAACAATGGAATCGTTGTGCGAAAACACTTGACAACCTCCTAGAAGCAGTTTTTCTTGCCACCAGACCTTTCTCCATCAATTAGGAATCTGATGCCGTCACTAAACACATTCCTTAAATTGTAGCCATTTGTTGAGTGTTTTTTTTTTTTTTGTGTCTAATCCGCATATATATCACCATTGCCTTTGATTTTCTTGACTGTATATCTCTTAAATGTCAACGTATACACGTGTGATTTAGTTTACAAATATTTTTCAATGCCGAGAACCTCGATCAGAGAGTAAAAAAGGCGTAAGGTTCACAATGGTGTAAAATTAAAAAAGGATATACCGGGCTAGGATTCGAGTTACAGGAACAAGCGCCAAACCAACCACCCAAGAATGGAATCGTCGAGCAAAAACATTTGACAACCTCCTAAAAGCAGCTTTTCTTGCCACCGACCTTTCTCCATCAATTAGGAATCTGATGCCGTCACTAAACACATTCCTTAAATTTTAGCCATTTGTTGAGTGTTTTTTTTTTTTTTTTTGTCTAATCCGCATATATATCACCATTTCCCTTGATTTTCTTGACTATATATCTCTTAAATGTCAACATATACACGTGTGATTTAGTTTACGAAGATTTTTCAATGCCGAGAACCTCGATCAGAGAGTAAAAAAGGCGTAAGGTTCACAAAGGTGTAAAATTAAAATGGGATATACCGGGCTAGGATTCGAGTTACAGGAATAAGGGCCAAACCAACCACGCAAGAATGGAATCGTCGAGTGAAAACATTTGACAACCTCCTAGAAGCAGCTTTTCTTGCCACTAGACCTTTCTCCATCAATTAGGAATCTGATGCCGTCACTAAACACATTCCTAAAATGGTAGCCATTTGTTGAGTGTTTTTTTTTTGGTGTCTAATCCGCATATATATCACCATTGCCCTTGATTTTCTTGACTGTATATCTCTTAAATGTCAACATATACACGTGTGATTTCGTTTACGAAGATTTTTCAATGTCGAGAACCTCGATCAGATAGTAAAAAAGGCGTAAGGTTCAAAACGGTGTAAAATTAAAATGGGATATACCTAGCTAGGATTCGAGTTACAGGAACAAGGGCCAAACCAACCACCCAAGAATGGAATCGTCGAGCGAAAACATTTGACAACCTCCTAGAAGCGGCTTTTCTTGCCACCAGACCTTTCTACATCAGTTAGGAATCTGATGCCGTCACTAAACACATTCCTTAAGTTGTAGCTATTTGTTGAGTGTTTTTTTTTTGGTGTCTAGTCCGCATATATATCACCATTGCCCTTGATTTTCTTGACTGTATATCTCTTAAATGTAAACATATACACATGTGATTTAGTTTACGAAGATTTTTCAATGTCGAGAACCTCGATCAGATAGTAAAAAAGGCGTAAGGTTCAAAACGGTGTAAAATTAAAATGGGATATACCTAGCTAGGATTCGAGTTACAGGAACAAGGGCCAAACCAACCACCCAAGAATGGAATCGTCGAGCGAAAACATTTGACAACCTCCTAGAAGCGGCTTTTCTTGCCACCAGACCTTTCTCTATCAATTAGGAATCTGATGCCGTCACTAAACACATTTCTTAAATTGTAGCCATTTGTTGAGTGTTTTTTTTGGTGTCTAATCCGCATATACATCACCATTGCCCTTGATTTTCTTGACTGTATACATCTTACACATGTGATTTAGTTTACGATGATTTTTCAATGCCGAGAACCTCGATCAGAGAGTAAAAACGGCGTAAGGTTCACAATGGTGTAAAATTAAAATGGGATATACCGGGCTAGGATTCTAGTTACAGGAACAAGGGCCAAACCAACCACCCAAGAATGGAATCGTCGAGCGAAAACATTTGACAACCTCCTAGAAGCGGCTTTTCTTGCCACCAGACCTTTCTCTATCAATTAGGAATCTGATGCCGTCACTAAACACATTTCTTAAATTGTAGCCATTTGTTGAGTGTTTTTTTTTGGTGTCTAATCCGCATATACATCACCATTGCCCTTGATTTTCTTGACTGTATACATCTTACACGTGTGATTTAGTTTACGATGATTTTTCAATGCCGAGAACCTCGATCAGAGAGTAAAAACGGCGTAAGGTTCACAATGGTGTAAAATTAAAATGGGATATACCGGGCTAGGATTCTAGTTACAGGAACAAGGGTCAAACCAACCACCCATGAATGGAATCGTCGAGCGAAAACACTAGACAACCTCCTAGAAGCAGCTTTTCTTATCACCAGACCTTTCTCCATCAATTAGGAATCTGATGCCGTCACCAAACACATTCCTTAAATTGTAGCCAATTGTTGAGTGTTTTTTGGTGTCTAATCCGCATATATATCACCATTGCCCTTGATTTTCTAGACTGTACATCTCTTAAATGTCAACATATACACGTCTGATTTAGTTTACGAAGATTTTTCAATACCGAGAACCTCGATCAGAGAGTAAAAAAGGCATAAGGTTCACAATGGTGTAAAATTACAATGGGATATACCAGGCTAGAATTCGAGTTACAGGAACAAGAGCCAAACCAACCACCCAAGAATGGAATCGTCAAGCGAAAACACTTGACAACCTCCTAGAAGCAGCTTTTCTTGCCACCAGACCTTTCTCCATCAATTAGGAATCAGGAATCTGATGCCGTCACTAAACACATTCCTTAAATTGTAGCCACTTGTTAAATGTTTTTTTTTTGTGTCTAATCCCCATATATATCACCATTGCGCTTGATTTTCTTGACTGTATATCTCTTAAATTTCAACATATACACGTGTGATTTAGTTTACAAAGATTTTTCAATGCCGAGAACCTCGATCAGAGAGTAAAAAAGGCGTAAGGTTCACAATGGTGTAAAAATAAAATGGGATATACCGGGCTAGGATTCGAGTTACAGGAACATGGGCCAAACCAACCACCCAAGAATGGAATCGTCGTGCGAAAACACTTGACAACCTCCTAGAAGTAGTTTTTCTTGCGACCAGACCTTTCTCCATCAATTAGGAATCTGATGCCGTCATTAAACACATTCCTTAAATTGTAGCCATTTGTTGAGTGTTTTTTTTTTTGTGTCTAATCCGCATATATATCACCATTGCCCTTGATTTTATTGACTTTATATCTCTTAAATGTCAACATATACACGTGTGATTTACTTTATGAAGATTTTTCAATGCCGAGAACCTCGATCAGAGAGTAAAAAAGGCGTAAGTTTCACAATGGTGTATAATTAAAATTGGATATGTCTGGCTAGGATTCGAGTTACAGGAACATGGGCCAAACCAACCACCTAAGAATGGAATCGTCGAGCGAAAACACTTGACAACCTGCTAGATGCAGCTTTTCTTGCCACCAGAACTTTCTCATTCAATTAGGAATCTGATGCCGTCACTAAACACATTCCTTAAATTGTAGCAATTTGTTGACTATTTTTTTTTTGTGTGTGTCTAATCCGCATATATATCACCATTGCCTTTGATTTTCTTAACTGTATATCTCTTAAATGTCAACGTATACACGTGTGATTTAGTTTACAAAGATTTTTCAATGCCGAGAACCTCGATCAGAGAGTAAAAAAGGCGTAAGGTTCACAATGGTGTAAAATTAAAAAAGGATATACCGGGCTAGGATTCGAGTTACAGGAACAAGCGCCAAACCAACCACCCAAGAATGGAATCGTCGAGCGAAAACATTTGACAACCTCCTAAAAGCAGCTTTTCTTGCCACCGACCTTTCTCCATCAATTAGAAATCTGATGCCGTCACTAAACACATTCCTTAAATTTTAGCCATTTGTTGAGTGTTTTTTTTTTGGTGTCTAATCCGCATATATATCACCATTTCCCTTGATTTTCTTGACTATATATCTCTTAAATGTCAATATATACACGTGTGATTTAGTTTACGAAGATTTTTCAATGCCGAGAACCTCGATCAGAGAGTAAAAAAGGCGTAAGGCTCACAATGGTGTAAAATTAAAATGGGATATACCGGGCTAGGATTCGAGTCACAGGAATAAGGGCCAAACCAACCACCCAAGAATGGAATCGTCGAGTGAAAACATTTGTCAACCTCCTAGAAGCAACTTTTCTTGCCACTAGACCTTTCTCCATCAATTAGGAATCTGATGCCATCACTAAACACATTCCTAAAATGGTAGCCATTTGTTGAGTGTTTTTTTGGTGTCTAATCCGCATATATATCACCATTGCCCATGATTTTCTTGACTGTATATCTCTTAAATGTCAACATATACACGTGTGATTTAGTTTATGAAGATTTTTGAATGCCGAAAACCTCGATCAGAGAGTAAAAAAGGCGAAAGGTTCACAATGGTGTAAAATTAAAATGGGATATACCGGGCTAGGATTCGAGTTACAGGAACAAGGGCCAAACCAACCACCCAAGAATGCAATCGTCGAGCGAAAACACTTGACAACCTCCTAGAAGCAGCGTGTCTTGCCACCGGACCTTTCTCCATCGATTAGGAATATGATACCGTCACTAAACACATTCCTTAAATTGTAGCCATTTGTTGAGTGTTTTTTTTGGTGTCTAATCCGCATATATATCACCATTGCCCTTGATTTTATTGACTGTATATCTCTTACATGTCAATATATACACGTGTGATTTAGTTTACGAAGATTTTTCAATGCCGAGAACCTCGATCAGAGAGTAAAAAAGGCGTAAGGTTCACAATGGTGTAAAACTAAATTGGAATATACCGGGCTAGGATTCTAGTTACAGTAACAAGGGCCAAACCAACCACCCAAGAATGGAATCGTCGAGCGAAAACACTTGACAATCTCCTACAAGCAGCTTTTCTTGCCACCAGACCTTTCTCCATCAGTTAGGAATCTGATGCCGTCACTAAACACATTCCTTAAGTTGTAGCCATTTGTTGAGTGTTTTTTTTTTTGGTGTCTAGTCCGCATATATATCACCATTGCCCTTGATTTTCTTGACTGTATATCTCTTAAATGTCAACATATACACATGTGATTTAGTTTACGAAGATTTTTCAATGCCGAGAACCTCGATCAGAGAGTAAAAAAGGCGTAAGGTTCACAAGGGTGTAAAATTAAAATGGGATATATCTGGCTAGGATTCGAGTTACAGGAACAAGGGCCAAACCAACCACCCAAGAATGGAATCGTCGAGCGAAAACACTTGACAACCTCCTAGAAGCAGCTTTTCTTGCCACCAGACCTTTCTCTATCAATTAGGAATCTGATGCCGTCACTAAACACATTTCTTAAATTGTAGCCATTTGTTGAGTGTTTTTTTTTTGTGTCTAAACCGCATATACATCACCATTGCCCTTGATTTTCTTGACTGTATATCTCTTAAATGTCAACATATACACGTGTGATTTAGTTTACGATGATTTTTCAATGCCGAGAACCTCGATCAGAGAGTAAAAACGGCGTAAGGTTCACACTGGTGTAAAATTAAAATGGGATATACCGGGCTAGGATTCTAGTTACAGGAACAAGGGTCAAACCAACCACCCAAGAATGGAATCGTCGAGCGAAAACACATGGCAACCTCCTAGAAGCAGCTTTTCTTACCACCAGACATTTCTCCATCAATTAGGAATCTGATGCCGTCACCAAACACATTCCTTAAATTGTAGCCATTTGTTGAGTGTTTTTTGGTGTCTAATCCGCATATATATCACCATTGGCCTTGATTTTCTAGACTGTACATCTCTTAAATGTCAACATATACACGTGTGATTTAGTTTACGAAGATTTTTCAATGCCGAGAACCTCGATCAGAGAGTAAAAAAGGCGTAAGGTTCACAATGGTGTAAAATTACAATGGGATATACCGGGCTAGAATTCGAGTTACAGGAACAAGAGCCAAACCAACCACCCAAGAATGGAGTCGTCAAGCAAAAACACTTGACAACCTCCTAGAAGCAGCTTTTCTTGCCACCAGACCTTTCTCCATCAATTAGGAATCTGATGCCGTCACTAAACACATTCCTTAAATTGTAGCCATTTGTTAAATGTTTTTTTTTTGGTGTCTAATCCTCATATATATCACCATTGCCCTTGATTTTCTTGACTGTATATCTCTTAAATTTCAACATATACATGTGTGATTTAGTTTACGAAGATTTTTCAATGCCGAGAACCTCGATCAGAGAGTAAAAAAGGCGTAAGGTTCACAATGGTGTAAAAATAAAATGGTATATACCGGGCTAGGATTCGAGTTACCGGAACAAGGGCCAAACCAACCACCCAAGAATGGAATCGTCGAGCGAAAACACTTGACAACCTCCTAGAAGCAGCTTTTCTTGCCACAAGACCTCTCTCCATCAACTAGGAATCTGATGCCGTCACTAAACACATTCCTTAAATTGTAGCTATTTGTTGAGTGTTTTTTGTTCGTGTCTACTCCGCATATATATCATCATTGCCCTTGATTTTCTTGACTGTATATATCTTAAATGTCAACATATACATGTGTGATTTAGTTTACGAAGATATTTCAATGCCGAGAACCTCGATCAAAGAGTAAAAAAGGCGTAAGGTTCACAATGGTGTAAAATTAAAATGGGATATACCGGGGTAGGATTCGAGTTATAGGAACAAGGGCCAAACCAACCACGCAAGAATGGAATCGTCGAGCGAAAACACTTGACAACCTCCTAGAGGCAGCTTTTCTTGCCACCAGACCTTTCTCCATCAATTAGGAATCTGATGCCGTCACTAAACACATTCCTTAAATTGTAGTCATTTGTTGAGTGTTTTTTTTTTGTGTCTATTCCGCATATATATCACCATTGCCCTTGATTTTCTTGACTGTATATCTCTTAAATGTCAACATATACACGTGTGATTTAGTTTACGAAGATTTTTCAATGCCGAAAACCTCGATCAGAGAGTAAAAAAGGCGTAAGGTTCACAATGGTGTAAAATTAAAATGGGATATACCGGGCTAGGTGTTGGTGCATGCGTCTGTCGATTTCGTCTTGTATCGAGTATAGTATTAGATTTGTTAGATCAGGGTGCGTTGTACGAGAAAATAGGAGGTTTTAGAGTGTGTTTGTGGTAATTTCGCTTGAAGTGGGTAATTCCGCTTGAATGTGTCTTGTGCAGTTTCAAGCAAAATCACCTAGTTTAATTCCGCTTGAAATGCACCTTGACACATTCAAGCGGAATCAGAACTTTATATATAGGCCTTCTAAGCGAAATTAGATAGAAGCTTTCCGGTTTGTGCAACGAAGTGCTGCCGAAGTGTCGTCTCGCTGTAAATCATTGTGAAATCAATGTAACGACAGAATTAAAGTGATATTCTTGCTGAATTGACCTCAATACGTCTGTTTCCGCCTTTCGTATTGAGAAAAACTCTTCTGATTAACTCGTTCGGGTTTGAAAACGATCCTACAAGTGGAATTAGAGCTCTATATATAGGCCTTCCAAGCGAAATTAGATAGAAGCTTTTCGGTTTCTGCAACGAAGTGCTGACGAAGTGTCGTCTCGCTGTAAATCATTGTGAAATCAATATGACTACAGAATTAAAGTGATATCCTTGCTGAATTGACCTCAATACGTCTATTTCCGCCTTTCGTATTGAGAAAAACTCTTCTGATTGACTCATTCGGGTTTGAAAACGATCTTACAAGTGGTATCAGAGCTCAGGAAGAAGAGTTCTTACCAATTCAGCTGCAAAATCTGATTTCTACACCTTCTTTTTCAAAATTTACAAGTTTTCACGGTTAAAATCGGCTAAAATTCTCACATGTTGTGCGCATTAGTGTTTTAACAAAGCCTTGAAAGTTTCCGGCCTAAAATCGATCTAAAACTGATAAAATCTTTAATTCCGCTTGAAAACAGCTTAAGAATGATGACATCAGCAACAGTTCATACGGAATTAGTTGGTTAATTCCGCTTGAAACCCTTATTCCGCTTGAAAGTTCTGCTGATTTCGCTTGAAACGTGCTATTCCGTTTCAGTTGGGTTATTTCGCTTGAATCACTGATTCCGCTTCAAGATCCTTATTTCGCTTGAAAGGGTATTCCGCTTCTAAGTGATTTCGTTTGAACTATGTAATTTCGCTTGAATTAACTGTTTGAGAATTTTTGAAAAACCGAAACATGGAAGAGGAATTTTACAATGCATTCGCTACCCTAGTTACCCCGATTACTCTGGCACAGAACACAATGTTGGAAAATGAAATGGGGACTATGCAAAAACCGCCTAAACTCATGAACATTGAGGAGTATAAGGGTTGGGAAGGACGTTTTGAGAACTGGGTACAAACTAACTACTTAGATGCTTGGGAATGTGTTGAGACGAAATACGTTAGACCGATGAATGATGACGAAGATATTATAGCAATAAAAGATCTTAGTGCTGAAAAAAGAAAGAAATACAAAGATGAGAAAATGATGCTAAGTCTATTACAACAAGCTGTGAAGGAAGATATCTTGGTTCTATTACAACATAATGGAACTTCGTATTCAATTTGGAAAGCTTTAAAATCAAAGTTTAATGGAAGCCAAGAGATGGTCAAGAACAAAAAGTCGCTTTTAAAGAAAGAATTCGATCTGTTTCGTGGTTTGAAAAATGAAAGTACAAAGCAAATCATTGAGAGATACTGCAATTTGCTAGCTAACATGAAGAGGTTGAGCATCGAGAAAGATAACGAGGAGTTAATTGAAAAGCTAGCTGATGCATTACCATATGAGACTTGGGGCACATATCTCATGATGCTAAGGAACAAGAAAGGATTTAGCAATCTGACACTGAGCAAGTTCATTGAAAAGATTGAGGCTCAGGAGATGGAACAGAGAAAGGCTTTAAGGATGAAAGATTTTGATGGTGAACAAGACATTGGGCTTTATTACAAAGCAAGTTTGAATGATAAAACCACCAACATGTCACCGAAGATTGAGACTGCATTCAATGCAAAGAGTTCATCTGGAAGTTCTTCTAAAGGATCAAACAGCAACACAAGTTTTTCATCATATCCATCATTTGATCCGAACATTTCAGCAACAAAGAATGGCAAGAAGCTGCAGTGCAATATTGTTTTGAATCTGGAGAATGATGAGGATTATTCAGCAGATATTGCTAAAAGTCACATGTCTCTGTTGGGAACCGTGTTGGAATCTTATGGTAGTTTTGTTGCAGGTCGGATCGGAAATCCTATATTGATAAAAGAGGATTACGATCAAATTGACGCTGAGGAAATGGAATTGATGGACATAAAGTGGTGTTTGGCAAGTGTTTTGAGATGAGCTGAGAAATTTAAGCAGATCACAGGAAGAGATGATTTACGAGAAGCTAATGTTTCTACTTTAGGCTTTGATAAATCTAAAGTCACTTGTTTTTGTTGCAGGGAAAAAGGACACTTCAAGAGGGAGTGCAAAAACCGCGAAGCAAGTGGAGCTCAAAATCCGTTCAAGAGCAACAATGATTACTACCGGAAGGCCATTTATCATCAAGTTGCTCAACAACAACAAGAACCACAAGTGGCACATGGTAGAAAAGTAATTGAAGAATCTTCAAAGAGAGCTTGTATGGTGAATCAGGATGACAAAGAGACAACTAATGGATTCAGTTGGGACAAATATATCTCAGCTGACAACAAAGCATGCCTAATCAATCAAGATGATGAAAAATTGCCTGAAGGTTTTAGCTGGGAAAATTTCAATTGGGATGATTATGATCCAAACAAAGATTTAAATCACAAAGCGTATGTCGCTCGAGTTGAAGAAGATAGTGATGATGATAGAGAGTATCATGCAAGAAGATTGGCAGCTGATTTGAAATTAATAGCAGAAAGTGATAGTGAAGATGAAAAAGCCAAAAAGAAAAAGAAAAAGATCAAAACACCAGTGAGCAATGATGATGAAGAAGTACCAGTGATAAAGAAAAAGGTGAACAATGTTCCAGCTTTCAAAGTTGATGCAGAAGCTAACGCAAAAAATGTTCCGGTGATTTGTGAAAACTGTGAGATTATAAAGAAGAAAAACAGTGAGTTGATGAACAACATGAACAGGCTGAAGGAATCTTATGATGTTCTGAACAAAGCTATGAATCAATACAATCAATCAAGTGAAGAACAAGCAACAGCCATGAAGACACTTCAAGGAGCTTTCATGATAAAGCAAAAAGTTGTGAACAACTACATTGAGAAGTGTGCTGTGCTAGAACAGAAACTTGAAACACAAAGAATTGAAACTGAAAGAGTTAATCGTTTGTTGAAAAGTTACTCATGTACTTCTTATGTCATTGACAGGATTTATCCAACTGTTGAAGGCATGAAGGCTTTTGAAGATGATGAAGTAACTGAAAAGCAAAAGGTATCTGAAGAAAAGACTCCTGAAAATAAGAAAGAAAAGAAGAAGGATACAAAAGAAAAGACATCTGGTAAGAAACAAGGTGTCAGTTACAACAAGTGTCCACCCCCGCTTGAAAATGGATATTCTCCGAGAAATCCAAATTCAGAAAGTGTCGAAAAGGCAACAAATTTACAGTGGGAGTCGGAGTCTTCAGTTAACTTGCCAGATAATATTGATGTCACGTTTACGTCATCTGACACTGATCATGAGTCTGAGTTAATAAAGAAAGTGGTCGATCAGGTGTTGGATAAAGATGAATCCGAGGAGTCAAAGTCGGAGTCTATGTCAGAGTCAAAGTCTGAGTCCAGCACTCTGAGTCAAACCGTCAAACAGGGCAAAAGAGTTTACAATAAAGAATTTCTTCTATCAAAATCTAATTTGAATGACGAAACATTCAAAGTAGCATATACATTGAATGATTCTGACAAATTATTTTCTAATGAGGAATTTCCAATAAGAGGTGTTAAACCAGAAATGATTAAAAAGGTTTTCAAACTAACGGAAATTAATATTTCTGAAATAAAAGATGTAAATCTTAATGATAAACCTAAAAAATACACCTCAAGAGTTCAACAAAGAGAAAACAAGAAAAAGGGTTACAGTTCTGGTTCTGGTTATCGAAAGAAACCAAACCATAACGGTAATTTCAAAAAGAAAGGTCTTGGATTTATTCCACCAGAAAATCATAAAAATGAAAAATATGTTCGAGATTTTAAATCAAAAATGATATTTGTTTCAGGAACAAGTGCCGAGGAAGAACAGAAGAGCCCATTCTGGAAACAATCAAACAAAGAGTTCCTTGCGAAGAAGCAAGAAGAAATGGAAAAGATGTTTGATAAGATAAAAGAAACAAGAACATGTTTCCAATGCAAAACAAGTGGTCATATTGCCAGAAATTGTCCAAAGGCAATACAATCAAAACAGGGAGTTTCTCGTAAATTGAAAGATAAAGAGGTAGTGTTTGAACCACCAATTGATAGATCTAAACTTTTCAAAAATTCAACTTTTGAGATTGGTGAATGTTCAAACAGGTTTTACAAGAAAAGGGCAAAATTTGACAACCAAAAATGGGTTGTTAAGAAGTCAGATAATAGTTCTAGTAATGATTCTGATTCGTCAAAATCAGAGGAGCTATTTTCAGGTGATGATTCTGATTCCACAAAATCAGAGGAGCCACAGGTTGGGATTAAATGTGAGAATTCAGTTCCTCCAATGGATGATGTTCATTTTCCACCATTGAAGGCTGAAAACTTTAAACAAAAAGTTGGTAAAATTGAAATTTCAAATCAATTTTTCTCAGAAAAGAAAGAGTTTGATATTAAGAAAGCCTTTAATTCCAAAGTCCAACATATTTTTGGAAAAATGGTTGACAGGAAATTCAAGGGAGTCAAGGAATTTTACGAAAAGAAAACAAAGAAGCAAGATAAAGTATCATCCCTGGTTTGTGACTGGGATGGTACCTATTATGAACAGTAAAATCCTGGACTTGCCGGAGCTCCCAAGTTGGTAATCGTGGAGCATGAATCGGCATCTTTCTTATATTGTTTGTTTAAAAAATTGAAAATTGGTCACTAGTATGACTTGCCGGAACTCCCAAGTTGGTAAGTGAGGAGTAGGTATCAGCATTTTGAGAATTCAACCTACATGTGATAATTGGTTGGTAAGCCATGTGGTTGAAAAAGAATTTTTCTTACAAGTGGTATTAATTTTCAAGATTAATCAGGGACATTAAATTGTACTTGATTTATCTTTCGTACAAGTGGTTGAGAAATATATGATGAACCCCTAACCTACAAATGATAAAATCAATCAACAAAACTTATTTTCCGGAAAAACCATTTGATTAAAACAAACTTAAGTGTTTTGAAATCAATGGGAAAATAGTTTGTTTTGAGGGGGAGTTCTGATTGTGTATGCCAAGAGGATGGCGAATTGAAGTGATTCGATATCGGTTGTCATTTTACTTGTACAGTTTGTTTTTCAAATTTCTTTAAATGTGTTTGAATTTTAGGGGGAGTAAGAAATTTCTGAAAATCCAAAAACATTTGAAAATTCTGAAAATCCAAAAACATTTGAAAATTTGAAAAAAGTCAAAAACATGATAAAATTCAAAATGAGTTTTGTTGTGAAAAAAGAGGAAATGATAGTAGATCAGTTGGACTGTCATAACATGCTAAAGAAATGGAAAGATAAAATGTGATAAACGGTCTCACTAAAGATGTGACGGTAGGCTCAGCTAGACTAGTAGATTTGCGATAACGATACAACTTAAATGAAAAAAGCCTAGTTCTAGTGGGAAACATAGTTGAAAGCATAGTACTTAGTTTTGTCCTTCTTGATTGTGTGCCTACTCAGTAATCGCTGATTGTCGAAAGACATAAAACTGGTTAAGTTTGTGAATTTTCACAACTTTGTTGAAAAGTCGCTGTGATTGTGCATTTTATTTTGCAAAGATTTAAACTTATTTGATTTCTTTATTTTGTTTAAGCATTGGACATCCTCTGCGTATATGTGAGTATCGACCTGGATGTTATTGCCTAAACGTTCTGCTTTATTTTCTTTGGTGTTTCATTTAAGCTTTGGACCTCCTCTGCATATACGGAAGTATCGACCTGGTGGTTAAAGCCTGAACAACTTCAACTTGTTTTATTTTTTCTTATTTTGTTTAAACATTGGACTTTCTCTGCGTATACGGAAGTATCGACCTGATTGTTAATGTTTAAACATTCTGCGTTGTTTTCACACAAATCACAGTTGATAAAAGTTTAAAGGCATTACTTGAGTTAGTGTATTGCATGATGAGGGGATATGCTGAGATTGTGGGGTCCATAAGAACTTAGTGCAAAATTAATATACCTTAACGTATCGGTAAGCATTTTGAAAGTTTTTAGATTGAGTTTAAGTGGACAACAATATCGTCAATCTATGTGAATTGTTTAGAACTGAAAATGTTTAAAGCTTAACGGTGTTGGTGATTTATCTCAAAAACTGATATGATCCTCTTACACGAACTCACAAAAATATTGTCTGTAAATATTTCTTTACTGCATTTCATGTTCATAAAAAATCCAAAAAGATTTTAGTGTGTTTTAGCATAGATTTTGAAAAATACAAAAAGATTTTCGACAACTGGTGTTGAAGAGCTGATTTTCAAAATTCCAAGTGCTAGACATGATGAACAATTGGTTTGGGAAAATGTTTTGAAAAGATAAATGATATTTCTTCAAGTGGTTCATCAAAGATTAACATTGTAAAATCATTTATTGATTGAATAAAAACCTGCAAGTGGTTAATTAGACTTGAAAATTTTATCCACAAGTGGTCATCAGAAAATTTATTTTTGGGTAGAGATTTGCGCAGGATAAGAGTTAGGTGATCTTGGGATAGATGATAGAGAGCCAGGTTCCGATACCTGAGGACTCTGTGATTTTAACCAGCCAGGCTGCGATCCCAGCATATCGAAAGGGGAAGTCTGAAGACACCTAAAGGAAGGAGTGTGTTGGTGCTGATGAAAAGAGAAGAGAGAAGATTTGAGGATACTTACAGCGTCATATACTTCAAAGAGTTCGAGAGGACTGATAAAGACTGAAGATGCGAAGACTCGACACTTTAAGTCTCGTCAACATTCGAGGGGGAGTCTGTTGGTGCATGCGTCTGCCGACTTCATCTTGTATCGAGTCTAGTATTAGATTTGTTAGATCAGGGTGCGTTGTACGAGAAAATAGGAGGTTTTAGAGTGTGTTTGTGGTAATTTCGCTTGAAGTGGGTAATTCCGCTTGAATGTGTCTTGTGCAGTTTCAAGCGAAATCACCTAGTTTAATTCCACTTGAAATGCACCTTGACACATTCAAGCGGAATCAGAACTCTATATATAGGCCTTCCAAGCGAAATTAGATAGAAGCTTTCCGGTTTGTGCAACGAAGTGCTGCCGAAGTGTCGTCTCGCTGTAAATCATTGTGAAATCAATATAACGACAGAATTAAAGTGATATTCTTGCTGAATTGACCTCAATACGTCTGTTTCCGCCTTTCGTATTGAGAAAAACTCTTCTGATTGACTCGTTCGGGTTTGAAAACGATCCTACAAGTGGAATCAGAGCTCTATATATAGGCCTTCCAAGCGAAATTAGATAGAAGCTTTCCGGTTTGTGCAACGAAGTGCTGCCAAAGTGTCGTCTCACTGTAAATCATTGTGAAATCAATATAACAACAGAATTAAAGTGATATTCTTGCAGAATTGACCTCAATACGTCTGTTTCCGCCTTTCGTATTGAGAAAAACTCTTCTAATTGACTCGTTCGGGTTTGAAAACGATCCTACACTCGGATTCGAGTCACAGGAACAAGGGCCAAACCAACCACCAAAGAATGGAATCGTCGAGCGAAAACACTTGACAACCTCCTAGAAGCATCTTTTCATGCCACCAGACCTTTCTCCATCAATAAGGAATCTGATGCCGTCACTAAACACATTCCTTAAATTGTAGCCATTTGTTGAGTGTTTTTTTTTGGTGTCAAATCCGCATATATATCACCATTGCCCTTGATTTTCTTGACTGTATATATCTTAAATGTCATCATATACACGTGTGATTTAGTTTACGAAGATTTTTCAATGTCGAGAACCTCGATCAGAGAGTAAAAAAGGTGTATGGTTCACAATGTTGTAAAATTAAAATGGAATATACCAGGCTAGGATTCGACTTACAGGAACAAGGGCCAAACCAACCACCCAAGAATGGAATCGTCGAGTTAAAACACTTGACAACCTCCTCGAAGCGGTTTTCTTGCCACAAGAACTTTCTCCATCAATTAGGAATCTGATGCCGTCACTAAACACATTCCTTAAATTGTAGCCATTTGTTGAGTGTTTTTTTTTTGTGTCTAATCCGCATATATATCACCATTGCCCTTGATTTTCTTGGCTGTATATCTCTTAAATGTCAAAATATACATGTGTGATTTAGTTTACGAAGATTTTCAATGCCGAGAACCTAGATCAGAGAGTAAAAAAGGCGTAAGTTTCACAATGGTGTTAAATTAAAATGGGATATACCGGGATAGGATTCGAGTTACAGGAAAAAGGGCCAAACCAACCACCCAAGAATCGAATCATCGAGCGAAAACACTTGACAACCTCCTAGAAGCAGCTTTTCTTGCCACCAAACCTTTCTCCATCCATAAGGAATCTGATGCCGTCACTAAACACATTCCTTAAATTGTAGCCATTTGTTGAGTGTTTTTTTTGTGTCTAATCCGCATATATATCACCATTGCCCTTGATTTTCTTGACTGCATATCTCTTAAATGTCAACATATACACATGTGATTTAGTTTACGATGATTTTTCAATGCCGAGAACCTCGATCAGAGAGTAAAAAAGGCGTAAGGTTCACAATGGTGTAAAATTAAAATGGGATATACCGGGCTAGGATTCGAGTAACAGGAACAAGGGCCAAACCAACCACCCAACAATGGAATCGTCGAGCGAAAACACTTGACAACCTCCCACGTGTACTCGAGACCTCTACGGGCATCCCATTTAACCTTTACAATCGGTACATGCTTCCTTCGAAGCTTCTTAACCTGTCGATCCTCGATCGACAAAGGTTTTTCAACAAATTTCAAGCTCTCATCTATGTGCACATCCGTATGTGGTATGACAAGCGATTCATCGGCTAGACATTACTTTGGATTGCAGATGTGGAATACATTATGAATACCACTGAGCTCTTCAGGCAAGTTTAACTTATAAGCCACTGATCCGACACATTCGATGATCTTGAATGGTCCTATATACCTTGGGCTTAACTTACCTTTCTTACCAAATCGCATTACTCCCTTCCAGGGTGATACTTTAAGCAGAACTTTATCACCTACCTCGAACTTTAGAGGTTTACGCCTTTTGTCTGCATAGCTTTTCTGCCTATCTCTGGCAGCTTTGAGACGATCTCTTATCTACACAATCTTATCTGTCGTCTCCAGGACTATATCGGGTCCTGTTAGTTGGACATCTCCAACTTCTGCCCAGCTAACGGGCGTTCTGCACTTCCTTCCATACAGGGCTTCAAATGGTGCAGCTTGGATACTGGAGTGATAACTATTATTGTATGAAAATTCGATCAATGGAAGATGATCATCCCAACTTTCACCCAGATCAATAACACAAGCCCTTAACATATCTTCCAGTGTTTGAATTGTTTGCTCGCTTTGACCATCCGTTTGAGGATGGTATGCCGTGCTGAAATTTAATCGAGTGCCTAGGGATTGTTGAAAGCTTTTCCAGAAATGCGATGTATACCTCGTATCCCTATCAGAAATGATAGATACTGGCACTCCGTGAAGAGATACAATCTCTTCCACGTATAGCTGAGCTAACTTATCTGAGCTGTGTGTTTCCTTAATAGGTAGGAAGTGGGCTGACTTAGTCAGTCTATCCACTATCACCCAAATAGTATCATTTCCTCGTTTAGTCTTTGGCAACTTGGTGATAAAATCCATAGTCACCATTTCCCACTTCCAGGTGGAAGTTCAGGCAGTTGTAGCAAACCTGACGGCTTTTGGTGTTCAGCTTTGACTTGCGCGCACGTCAAACATTTGGCTACATAGGTAGCTATAGACTTCTTCAAGCCTATCCACCAATAATTTGCCTTTAGATCCTGGTACATCTTGTCAGCTCCAGGATGAACGGAGTATTTAGAACTGTGGGCTTCGTGGAGGATAACATCCCGAAGTCCTCCATAAATTGGAACCCATATTCGTCCATTTAATCTCAGAATTCAGTCCTTGCCATAGGATAACTGCTCTACAGTGACTCCCAGTTTTTCATTTGGATAGTTAGCTTCTAAGACAGCTTCCTTCTGCACGGCTAACAATCTTTCATTCAAACTATTCTTTAATTCAATGCTCTTGGCATTGATTCTTATGGGCTTAACCATTTCCTTCCTACTTAAGGCATCGGCAACCACATTTGCCTTGCCTGGATGGTATCTGATTTCACAATCATAGTCATTTATAGTCTCCATCCATCGACGCTTTCTCATGTTTAAGTCCTTCTGATTAAACAGATGTTGAAGGCTCTTGTGATCAGAATAGATCACACACTTGGTACCATACAAATAATGCCTCCATAGCTTTAATGCAAATACAACGGCACCCAACTCCAAGTCGTGGGTGGTGTAATTCTTCTCGTGCACCTTTAACTGTCGAGAAGCATAGGCAATGACTTTGCCTTTCTGCATGAGCACACACCCCATACCATTGTGTGATGCGTCGCAGTATACTACAAATTCCTCTATTCCATCAGGCAATGTCAACACTGGTGCATTGCTCAACTTTTGCTTAAGGATTCCTGCTACTTAGGACCCCAGTTAAACTTAATATTCTTACGTGTCAATGAAGTTAGGGGTGCAGCAATCCTTGAGAAGTTTTCAATAAATCGCCTATAATATCCTGCTAACCCCAAAAAACTACGAATCTCTGTGGGTGTCTTCGGCTCTTGCCAATTCATGACAGCTTCAACCTTAGCAGGATCCACCTGGATACCACGCTCACTAACCACGTGTCCAAGAAACTGGACTTCACGAAGCCAAAATTCACACTTTGAAAATTTGGCATAGAGTTTCTCTTGTTGAAGCAGTGAAAGAATACAACGAAGGTGCTTCTCATGGTCCGCTTGATTCTTTGAGTAAATAAGAATATCATCGATGAAGACGGTGACAAATTTATCCAAATAGGGCTTGCAGACGCGATTCATGAGATCCATGAATGCTGCTGGTGCGTTAGTGAGCCCAAAAGGCATCACCAAGAACTCGTAGTGACCATAACGAGTCCTAAATGCAGTCTTGTGTACATCTTCATCTTTAACCTTTAGTTGATGGTAGCCTGACCTCAAGTCGATCTTGGAGAAGTAACTTGCCCCTTGTAATTGATCGAACAAATCATCGATCCTGGGCAATGGATATCTATTCTTGATAGTGACTTTGTTAAGCTCGCGATAATCGATGCATAGACGCATCGATCCATCCTTCTTCTTTACGAACAGGATTGGTGCTCCCCAAGGAGACGAACTAGGTCTAATGAAACCTTTGGCTAACAAATCATTCAGTTGAGTCCTCAAGTCTTTCATTTCAGTTGGTACTAACCTATAAGGTGCTCTCGCAACAGGTGCTGCTCCAGGAATGATGTCAATTCTGAACTCTACTTGTCTATCTGGTGGCAAACCAGGTAGTTCTTCTGGGAATACTTCAGGATACTCAGAAATGATAGGAATGTCTTCAATCTTGGGCTTCTGCTCATCAATAGTTACCTATGCCATATAAATGACACAACCCTTCTTCAAGCACCTAGATGCCTTGAGCATAGACACTTGCTCAGGCAGTCCATACTAGGTATCTCCCTGAATGGTAAGTGGCTCACCAGACGGAGTCTTTATCACCACTTGCTTCTTGTTGCAGACGATCTGGGCTTGGTTATGAGATAACCAATCCATGCCTATAACTATGTCGAAACCAGCTAACTTCAAAGGAAGTAGGGATAACGGAAAAGAGTGGTTCCTAATGGATATAACACATCCATCTAACACAGTTGAGGCTGTCTCTAGGGTACCATCAGCTAATTCTACCTCATAATTCACGCTTAGGGTTTTAACAGGTAAATTCAGCAACTTACAAAACTTATTATCTACAAATGACTTATCCGCACCCGAATCAAATAACACCCTTGCATAAACATCATTTATAAGGAAGGTACCTGTTATCACATTATCGTCCTGAACAGCTTCTCGTGCATCCATTCGGAAGACCCTTGCGTTGGTCTTCTTTACCTCTTCAGGCTTTTTGGCAAATTTAGGGCAATTAGTCTTGATGTGCCCTTTTTCATTACAGTTGTAGCACGTAGCATCTTTTACTTTCTTGCAGTCTACCATCTTGTGCTCCTTGGACTTGCATAACCCACATGCAGGTGGTCCTGACTGAGACTTAGATACAAACCTGCATTTTCCAAAGTGACGTTTCTGCCAAGTCTTGCACTTTGGCTTCTCCTCTGTTTGTTGACTACCCTTTCCAGACCCAAACTTCTTTTTATGGTCTGTGGTTCCCTTAAACTTCTTATCAGACCGTCGTGAGTTATCATCCTCACGTTTTCTCTTACCTTCTTCCGAGTTCTTAAGCGATCTTTGCCTGACCGCATCCAAGGTAAGGGATAAAGATAGGTCAGCTGCTGACCTAAAAGTAACAGGTCGAGATGCCTTAACACTGGCCTTGATCTCTGGGGCTAAACCCCCAATGAATCGAGTTATTCGCTTGGGTTCCGGTGTTATAAGGTATGGAACCAGTCGGGACATGGTATTAAAGCTAGTAAGGTAAGCCTGACAGTCTAGGTTTTTCATTGCCAGAGATAAGAAGTCGGACTCAATTTTTCGACCTCATGCTGAGGGCAGTAATTCTCCTTAATAAGGGCAACAAACTGATCCCACGTTAGATTGTACAGTGGAACCTTTCCAGTAGCTTGAATGAGAGACTTCCACCATGCTAGTGCCTCACCTTTGAATGACTGGGATACATACTTTACCACATCCCTATCAGCACAACCGCTGATATCAACCACGGTATCCATTTCATCCAACCATGACATACAGTCAATAGCTCCTTTTTCCCCAGTGAAATCTATGGGTTTACAGGAGACAAAGTATTTATAAGTACAGGTCTTTGTACGTGGTTCGCGATCAAATACAATCTTCTTTGATGGAACACTGTGCTGATTCGAGGAGTGTCGATCATCGTCCTTCTTTGGCTCATGCTGTTTAGAAGGTGGCTTACTATGAGCCTCAGAATGAGTCTTAGGTTTGGAATGCGGTGCAGATAGGGTCCTGCTTCGGGTCCCGCTAGATTCATTAAACTGCCGCTACATGGCTTTTGTGACAGCATTATCTATTAATGCTTGTAGTTCCGCACAAGTCACATTTATCTTGGTAGTGTCATGACTTTCTCGAGGGCGACTGTTGACTTCCTCAGATTCTGCCATGTAGCTTGCTTGCTACATAAAATGATGACAATGATTTATTTAGGAGTCTATAACAGTATTATCATTTCTAATGATTTATTAACCATGGAAGTAATAACCTTATTGGTTAATTTGTTAAATATTATTCATTCAGGATTTTTATTATAATAATCCTTTGTTTTAATTAAATTATAATAATAGCACAAAAGGCCAAGTCACAGGGACAAATTTAAATTATAAGCCAAGATTTTATAGAATCGAGGCATTAAGGCTTGAATCAAAGTTCATTACCTTTTCTTAACAGGGAGTCGTAGACCACCACTGTCTTTAGTCTCAAAGGACATTAATTATGGCCCGTAGGCACTTCATCACTAATGGATGATTATATAAATAAAAAAGGATTTGGAATAACCCAATTTAAGGATGACCTATGCGATTTTATCAAATCACATTTTGCCAAGAGTGTTAACATGTTTTCAGATGTTAACAAGGATTTGAATCTTTTAAATAGGTTTTACCATCTTGGCCATGTCTAAATGACATATAAGCTAGGTTTTACGTTTAAGATTCTTTTAATATTTAACGCAGAACAATCCTAAATTGAGATGTTAATAAGGATCTGAATCTAATTGAGGAATCACCATCTTGGCCCTGTCTTAAAATGACACATGGGCTAGGTTTTGTCCTTTTTAGATTTTACCATTTTATTATAATGGTAGATCTTATAAAGGAAATGTTATTTTTTTTCATTTATTTCATATATTATATTTATGCATAATAACAAAAATGAAATTTAAAATTTAACCATTCCATAAAAATTTAAAAAAGTACATGTTCACCCTAAACGGGACTTCTAATCAAAATAACTTGCCCGCGTAGGGGCTAAACAAACATAACATACCCACACAGGGGTTAAACATAAAGACATGCCCACGCAGGGGCGGAATACAGAAACAGATGTCCACGCAGGGACTTGATTACAACATAAATAAATAAACAAGGATCTTCAAAAATCCCTTCCCTTGGTCTTCCCCTTGATTAGGCTTGCCAAACCTTTGAAGAATCCGCGGTTGGTCCTGCGCTCTGCTTGAACTTCCCGCTCAACCTGGCTCAACCTTTCGAGAACCTCCTGTTGTCGTTCTGGTGGTATCAATTGCGGCTGTGGCGGCTGCTGATGTGGAGGTTGAGGAGGTGGTGGTTGCTGGTACCCATAAGCGGGGTATCCAGCTCCCCAGGGAGCTCCATAGGGCCCCTCAGGGTGAAGAGCATTGTAGTCCCATGCTGCCTGGTACGGGTCAACATTAGCATAGTTGTAGTTGGTATGGGCCGGCTGCTCAAATGGGTTGTATGCCGCTGAACCGGCGTATGCAGGAATCGGGTTACCATAACCCAACGGTGGTGGCGCAATAGGTGCGGAGTCTACCTCGGAGACGGGGTTTGAAGGCCCGCCTATCTGCGGGTCTTCGTGGAGTGGCGGATAGTGGCTGCCACTTGAAGGTTGGGGGGTGTTGATACGCACTCCTCCTCACACGGACATCCGTGCGTTTGATCTTCTTCGCCTCGGTGGCTCCGGAGGCAGCTGCTGAACTGGTGGGGGTGGCGGTGGAGTGACTGCCACATAACGCGAATCCTCGGAAGGATCCTGCTGCTGCTGATGAGGTGACGAGTGCTCGGAGGGGGTAAAATACCATTCATATTGGGCGAATCTCGCCTGGTAGCTTTCTGGACCACGGTAAGGTGATCCATGGAAAGATGACCCATCAGAGATCTCAATGGGGTGTGTAGGGGTCCCGGTTGGAGGTTCGGCGGGATCGGTGTCTTCATCCATGCCCATTGCATGGTCGCCAGAGAAGTGGTCTTCAGGTCCCAATGGGTTAAAACCCACTGGTTCTTCAATCAAGTTTATTGGGTTGAACCGGCTTTGGAAGACAGGTGTTGGGTCATTGAATGATTGGTAAGAGTTGGATCTTTGGAGAGGGATGAAAGAAGGCTGTGGGTTGTGGGGCTCATTTTCAGATTGAGGCCCGAAAGAATGGTGATAGGATGGTGACGAACTTAGCGAGACGGATCGCCTCGCTGGCTCTATATAAGTCCTCCAAGGTTCCTGTGGACTTGTACTCACAGTGATGGATGGGGTTCGTCTGTGAGACGGTCCGGCCTCGTGGTCGTTTGGGGCGTTGAAAGGCCCCTTGCCTCTTCCTCCTCTACGAAATCTAGGTGGCATCTTTGGAACCTGTCAAAATAATTAAAAGAACAACAAAGAAAAATAAAGGACAAAATTAAAAATAAAAACAAATTTGGATTAGTCCTAAGTTCTTTGTCTAGACTCGAGGAATGTGCAATTGTGTAATTGAGATTAAACACAAAATGCTAGTGTTTAATTCACTCAATGTTGGCTCTGATACCAACCTGTCACACCCCGATATTTCCACGTATTACCGGTGGGGAGTATGGTGACGTAGTTGATATCATCATAGTCAAACAACACAATTTAAATGCACAGCAGAAGCAAAAGATGAATCACATTACAAACCGAATAAATAGTAATATCAAAGTATTACAACCGGACTGTAAAGGATCCACAGGCGGATCAAAAGGTAAAAAGATCATTGTTCAACAGACTTTAACATCTAAAGCTTGCAAGACTTGATTAATGATGCCAGGAGTAGCCAGCCTATTTTGTCTAGTACCTGCACTTAGCCTTTTTGGAAAATACGTCAGTTTACACTGGTAAATACAATTAACTGACTCATTTTGAAAAGAGTTTAAGAAAATTAGTTTGAATGCACACGGCACAAAATATCTTTTATAACTTGGGACAATTATTTAAAAATAATCTTGTATACAGTTTTACTTATGTGTCGTCCGTCATGGCCGGTTAGAAGAGCCGGACAAGATTAACTGACATGCCGCAGGTATAATGCCCACAAGGTTGATTCCTTTAAGTGGATTACCATTTTTTACATAATGCAACTGTCAGGTGTATGCCTACACCCCGTGCTTAGGTCGTGGCCATTTCTTTGAATGATGCCAAGGATATCCGGGACATGGTCATTTAACCCCCAAAGGCCATACACCAAATAATATAGATTAAAACGGGTTATGTAAATACATTAATCACAATTCTATTTAAATGACTACACACCCGACCAAGCGGTATTATTATAATACCTTATCCCAAGCCCGTATAGGGAAAATAAGTTAAGAGTATTTACCTGAGCAAGTATAAATCACAAACAGCAAGTGCAAGTAGCTTTTACTGGGCTCCTAATCTGGAATGAAGGTTTTTAATAACCTATTAGATTCCTAACGGGTCTTAATTAAGCCTAGACTTAGACCGGTTAGTTTTTAAAAGAAGATACGGTTCAAAACGCATGAATAAGCGAAGACCAGATTAGAATGTGGTTTAGACTCGACAAGCTTGTATACTTGTATAATATGGGTAAACTAAACACATTCTGGATTTTGAGACAAAAATGATAAGGTTTGACCCGTTTCGGCTAATATATGCAAACTAGTTACATAAACCGATCCGAACGCGAAAATGCATAACGGGTAACCAAATGAGTCATATACAGGTTTCCTAAGTTAATATGCCTTAAATATGTTGTAATATCAGTAGGATACATTCCATTATGCCCAAAATGAATTTAAACTCAAACTATGCCCCGTAGGGGCATTTTGGTCATTTTAAAGCTTATAAAAGAGTTTAAATGTAAATCTGAGTTTCAGGTCTGATATATTCAGTAAAAGTACTTATTTTTATAAGTCATAACAGTAGGGTATGGTATATAGGTGAAATTTACCTTTTATAACTAAACTATGCACCGTAGGGGCATTTTAGTAATTTCACATAAGCTTAAAAGGTCAAATCTGGAAATCTGAGTTTAAAACTTTTGCTTACTATTAGAATATAAAAATTTACTAAAAATATCAATAGGTATCAAATCCTATATATTTAAAATAGTTTTAATACACACTATGCGTTTAAAACGTGTAAAAAGGCGGTTTTAAGCGATTTCCGGGTTTTATAATGAAAGCTGATATTTTTATTATTCCAGAAGGCTCAAAATATTTTATTTATAATATAAAATCAGTAGCAAAAGGTTTGGTATCAAAATATTATGTAAAACTCATTTTATAGGCCAAAAGGGCAAAACCGACAATTACCAAATCAAAGCTATACTCCTATGTATGCTTAGCCTAAAAATAAATAAAAATCTTCAAAAATCCCAAAATATTATTTTACATCAGTAGGTAAAAAGTTTGGTATCAAAAATTGGGTTTAGATGGGCTATATGCTAATTATGCCGTTTAATTAATAAAAAGCTTTCTAATTACGCTATTGAGCATAACTCTTAATCTAGACCTCAATCTGATGTGAAAATTTAGGGACATGTTTATAAATCAGTAATAAAGATTATTGTCCTATCACATTTTCAAAATTCTTGTTTTAAAGTCAAAAGGGCATATTGGTCAACATTTAGGCATATAACGGAAACATGCATATGAATCGGATAACTAATGAACCAAGTTGTATAATCACAGAGGGTTATACTAACATGTAACCTGGTCCTAATAAAGCTCTAAGGCATTTCTAAACTATGCTCTAATGGGTCAGAACTGAAAGTCAAAGCAAAAGTCCACTTATGCTACTTTCGGTCCCAAACCGAGCTTAAACAGAAAATTGTCGGGTTGAACATGTTTAGACATGTTCTTACATTAATTACCAAGTTATATTAGTGATAAAACAGGTTGCATGGCTTCTACATTGTTAATTATGCATTTATTTGAAAAATAGCTTTCTGTTGACTTTTTATGTTTAACTTTGACCTGACAATTGACCTAGTTAGAGTGGGAATCAGAGAGTACCCTTTTAAGGGTTTATTGCCCACATAATTACCAACTTATAGGTACTTTCAATTTGATATTTGACTGGACAAATTATGATTAATCACGAAGTCAAACTTTAGTTACGACGGTTTGACTTTAGGCTAATAAACTAAGCAAAACTGAATTAATAAAGGTTAAGGGAGCTTACTGAAGTCCTATGCACGACGAATGACTTCTAGGAAGTGGCCATGAGCTCCAGGAATCTCCAGAACAAGTGTTTGAATGATTTCAAGTGAATATTCAAAAGTTGCAACAAGTGTTCTTCTTATATAGTGGGTTTAATTCACCAAGATCATGACAAATAGGTCTACAACTGATGTTAGATCATGCCCAAGTGTCCCTATTGCATGTATTCCCATTTGCTCAGCCCCTGGTATCATTTTACAGGCCTTTAAGTCGGTTAAACGGGCTGGACAGACACCTACAGGTGTTTTCTGTCGCTGGCAATACCAGGCGGCCCGCGTAAGGGACCTGACTGGTCTTACGCGGCCCGTGTGAGGCCCAGGTCCAAGTTAAACAAGTTTCAACAATTGCATTTCAGCCCCTGGTCCTTTTAAAAGTGGTTTTAAGTTCGTTTCTTGCACTTTTAACCCTCTAAGTTGATTTCTAAGGACCTTAAGACATAACCAAACTTTGTTAAGTCCTTGGTAAACTTTATGATCACCCGAAAAGTCATAAATTTCAACGTTGACGCTTTTAACCCCCTTATACGAATGTTATCATAACTTTCTCATACTTTATCGAAACCTCGTGAAATTTTTATCACTTATTCTAGTGAGCATAATTAATCATTACAAAGCTTTGGGTTTGCTAAAAGGACACCCAGAGGTATAAATTAAACATGTTGACACATTTAACCCCTGTAGTTTGTAATCTCTCACTTTCTTTCACAATTGGCTTCGCATGATCCATAATTCATCTGTTTAAGGGTATAAACATCGTGTAGGGTTGTTGAAAGGCATAATTATCCATTGTTGACACTTTGAATCCTTTTACACACGTAAATTCTTCGTTTGTCAACTTTAGTCCCTCATAAGTAATCTTTTACACGTTTAAAGCTCATGACACGTGTCGATATTATATTGGACATGAAATTACGAGGTGTTACATGGTGTAAAATTAAAATGGGATATATCAGGCTAGGATTCGAGTTACAGGAAAAAGGGCCAAACCAACGACCCAAGAATGGAATCGTCGAGCGAAAACACTTGACAACCACCTAGAAGCAGCTTCTCTTGCCACCGGAGCTTTCTCCATCAATTAGGAATCTGATACCGTCACTAAACACATTCCTTAAATTGTAGCCATTTGTTGAGTGCTTTTTTTGGTGTCTAATCCGCATATATATCACCGTTGCCCTTGATTTTCTTGGCTGTATATCTCTTAAATGTCAACATATACACGTGTGATTTAGTTTACGAAGATTTTTCAATGCCGAGAACATCGATCAGAGAGTAAAAAAGGCGTAAGTTTCACAATGGTGTAAATTTAAAATGGGATATACCGGGCTAGGATTCGAGTTACAGGAAAAAGGGCCAAACCAACCACCCAAGAATGGAATCATCGAGCGAAAACACTTGACAACCTCCAAGAAGCAACTTTTCTTGCCACCAGACCCTTTTCCATCAATTAGGAATCTGATGCCGTCACTAAACACATTCCTTAATTGTAGCCATTTGTTTAGTGTTTTTTTTTTGTGTCTAATCCGCATAAATATCACCATTGCCCTTGATTTTCTTGACTGTATATCTCTTAAATGTCAATATATACACGTGTGATTTAGTTTACGAAGATTTTTCAATGCCGAGAACCTCGATCAGAGAGTAAAAAAGGCGTAAGGTTCACAACGATGTAAAATTAAAATGGGATATACTGGGCTAGGATTCGAGTTACAGGAACAAGGGCCAAACCAACCACCCAAGAACGGAATCGTCAAGCGAAAACACTTGACAACCTTCTAGAAGCAGCTTTTCTTACCACCAGACCTTTCTCCATCAATTAGGAATCTGATGCCGTCACTAAACACATTCCTTAAATTGTAGCTATTTGTTGAGTGTGTTTTTTTTTTGTGTCTAATCCGTATATATATCACCATTGCCCTTGATTTTCTTGACTGTATATCTCTTAAATGCCAACATATACACGTGTGATTTAGTTTACGAAAATTTTTCAATGCCGAGAACCTCGATCAGAGAGTAAAAAAGGCGTAATGTTCACAATGGTGTAAAATTAAAAAGAGATATACCGGGCTAGGATTCGAGTTACAGGAACAAGGGCCAAACCAACCACCCAAGAACAGAATCGCCGAGCGAAAACACTTGACAACCTCATAGAAGCAGCTTTTCTTGCCACCAGACCTTTCTCCATCAATTAGGAATCTGATGCCGTCACTAAACACATCCCTTAAATTGTAGCAATTTGTTAAGTGTTTTTTTTTTGGTGTCTAATCCGCATATATATCCCCATTGCCCTTGATTTTCTTGACTGTATATCTCTTAAATGTCTATATATATACACGTGTGATTTAGTTTACGAAGATTTTTCAATGCTGAGAACCTCGATCAGAGAGTAAAAAAGGCGTAAGGTTCACATTGGTGTAAAATTAAGATGGGATATACCAGGCTAGGATTCGAGTTACAGGAAAAAGGGCCAAACCAACCACCCAAGAATGGAATCGTCGAGCGAAAACACTTGACAACCTCCTAAAAGCAGCTTTTCTTGCCAGCAGACCTTTCTCCATCAATTAGGAATCTGACGCCGTCACTAAACACATTCCTTAAATTGTAGCCATTTGTTGAGTTTTTTTTTTTTGGTGTCTAATCCGCATATATATCACCATTGCCCTTGATTTTCTTGACTGTATATCTCTTAAATGTCAACATATACATGTGTGATTTAGTTTACGAAGATTTTTCAATGCCGAGAACCTCGATCAGAGAGTAAAAAAAGGTGTAAGGTTCACAATGATGTAAAATTAAAATGGGATATACCGGGCTAGGATTCGAGTTACATGAACAAGGGCCAAACCAACCACCCAAGAACATAATCATCGAGTGAAAACACTTGATAACCTCCTAGAAGCAGCTTTTCTTGCCACCAGACCTTTCTCCATCAATTAGGAATTTGATGCCGTCACTAAACACATTCCTTAAATTGTAGCCATTTGTTGAGTTTTTTTTTTTTTTTGGTGTCTAATCCGCATATATATCACCGTTGCCCTTGATATTCTTGAGTGTATATCTCTTAAATGTCAACATATACATGTGTGATTTAGTTTACGAAGATTTTTCAATGCCGAGAAACTCGATCAGAGAGTAAAAAAGGCGTAAGGTTCACAATGATGTAAAATTAAAATGGGATATACCGGTCTAGGATTCGAGTTACAGGAACAAGGGCCAAACTAACCACCCAAGAATGGATTCATCGAGCGAAAACACTTGAAAACCTCCTAGAAGCAGCTTTTCTTGCCACCAGACCTTTCTCCATCAATTAGGAATCTGATGCCGTCACTAAACACATTCCTTAAATTGTAGCCATTTGTTGAGTGTTTTTTTTTTGTGTCAAATCCGCATATATATCACCATTGCCCTTGATTTTCTTGACTGTATATCTCTTAAATGTCAACATATACACGTGTGATTTAGTTTACGAAGATTTTTCAATGCCGAGAACCTCGATCAGAGAGTAAAAAAGGCGTAAGTTTCACAATGGTGTAAAATTAAAATGGGATATACCGGGCTAGGATTCGAGTTACAGGAAAAAGGGCCAAACCAACCACCCAAGAATGGAATCATCGAGCGAAAACACTTGACAACCTCCTAGAAGCAGCTTTTCTTGCCACCAGACCTTTCTCCATCAATTAGGAATCTGATGCCGTCACTAAACACATTCCTTAAATTGTAGCCATTTGTTGAGTGTTTTTTTTTTGTGTCTTATCCGCATATATATCACCATTGCCCTTGATTTTCTTGACTGTATATCTCTTAAATGTCAACATACACTCGTGTGATTTAGTTTACGAAGATTTTTCAATGCCGAGAACCTCGATCAGAGAGTAAAAAAGGCATAAGGTTCACAATGGTGTATAATTAAAATGGGATATACTAGGCTAGGATTCGAGTTACTGGAAAAAGGGCCAAACCAACCACCCAAGAATGGAATCGTCCAGCGAAAACACTTGACAACCACCTAGAAGCAGCTTTTCTTGCCACCAGAGCTATCTCCATCAATTAGGAATCTGATGCCATCACTAAACACATTCCTTAAATTGTAGCCATTTGTTGAGTGCTTTTTTTTGGTGTCTAATCCGCATATATATCACCGTTGTCCTTGATTTTCTTGGCTATATATCTCTTAAATGTCAACATATACACGTGTGATTTAGTTTACGAAGATTTTTCAATGCCGAGAACCTCGAACGGAGAGTAAAAAACGCGTAAGGTTCACAATGGTGTAAAATTAAAATGGGATATATCGGGCTAGGATTCGAGTTACAGGAACAAGGGCCAAACCAACCACCCTAGAATGGACTCGTCGAGCGAAAACACTTGACAACCTCCTAGAAGCAGCTTTTCTTGCCACCAGACCTTTCTCCATCAATTAGGAATCTGATGCCGTCAATAAACACGTTCCTTAAATTGTAGCCTTTTGTTGAGTGTTTTTTTTGGTGTCTAATCCGCATATAAATCACCATTGCCTTTGATTTTCTTTACTGTGTATCTCTTAAATGTCAACATATACACGTGTGATTTAGTTTACGAAGATTTTTCAATGTCGAGAACCTCGATCAGAGAGTAAAAAAAGGCGTAAGGTTCACAATGGTGTAAAATTAAAATGAGATATAGAGGGCTAGGATTCGAGTTACAGGAACAAGGGCCAAACCAACCACCCAAGAATGGAATCGTCGAGCGAAAACACTTGACAACCTCCTAGAAGCAGCTTTTCTTGCCACCAGACCTTTCTCCATCAATTAGGAATCTGATTTCGTCACTAAACACATTCCTTAAATTCTAGCCATTTGTTGAGTGTTTTTTTTTTGTGTCTAATCCGCATATATATCACCATTGCCCTTGATTTTCTTGACTGTATATCTCTTAAATGTCAACATATACACGTGTGATTTAGTTTACGAAGATTTTTCAATACTGAGAACCTCGATCAGAGAGTAAAAAAGGCGTAAGGTTCACAATGGTGTAAAATTAAAATGGGATATACTTGGCTAGGATTCGAGTTACAGGAACAAGGGCCAAACCAACCACCCAAGAATGGAATCGTCTAGCGAAAACACTTGACAACCTCCTAGAAGCAGCTTTTCTTGCCACCAGACCTTTCTCCATCAATTAAGAATCTGATGCCGTCACTAAACACATTCCTTAAATTGTAGCCATTTGTTGAGTGTTTTTTTTTTTTTGGTGTCTAATCCGCATATATATCGCCATTGCCCTTGATTTTCTTGACTGTATATCTCTTAAATGTCAATATATACACGTGTGATTTAGTTTACGAAGATTTTTCAATGCCGAGAACCTCGATCAGAGAGTAAAAAAGGCTGAAGGTTCACAATGATATAAAATTAAAATGGGATATAACGGGCTAGGATTCGAGTTACAGGAACAAGGGCCAAACCAACCACCCAAGTACGGAATCGTCGAGCGAAAACACTTGACAACCTCCTAGAAGCAACTTTTCTTGCCACCAGACTTTTCTCCATCAATTAGGAATCTGATGCCGTCACTAAACACATTCCTTAAATTGTAGCCATTTGTTGAGTTTTTTTTTTTTTTTTTTTTGTGTCTAATCCGCATATATATCACCATTGCCCTTGACTTTCTTGAGTGTATATCTCTTAAATGTCAACATATACATGTGTGATTTAGTTTACGAAGATTTTTCAATGCCGAGAACCTCGATCAGAGAGTGAAAAAGGCGTAAGGTTCACAATGATGTAAAATTAAAATGGGATATACCAGGCTAGGATTCGAGTTACAGGAACAAGGGCCAAACCAACCACCCAAGAATTGAATCGTCGAGCGAAAACACTTGACAACCTCCTAGAAGCAGCTTTTATTGCCACCAGACCTTTCTCCGTCAATTAGGAATCTGATTCCGTCACTAAACACGTTCCTTATATTGTAGCCGTTTGTTGAGTTTTTTTTTTTGGTGTCTAATCCGCATATATATCACAATTACCCTTGATTTTCTTGACTGTATATCTCTTAAATGTCAACATATACACGTGTGATTTAGTTTACGAAGATTTTTCAATGCCGAGAACCTCAATCAGAGAGTAAAAAACTCGTAAGGTTCACAATGGTGTAAAATTAAATTGGGATATACCGGGCTAGGATTCGAGTTACAGGAAATAGGGCCAAACTAACCAACCAAGAATGGAATCGTCGAGCGAAAACACTTGACAACCTCCTAGAAGCAGCTTTTCTTGCCACCAGACCTTTCTCCATCAATTAGGAATCTGATGCCGTCACTAAACACGTTCCTTAAATTGTAGCCTTTTGTTGAGTGTTTTTTTTTTGTGTCTAATCCGCATATAAATCACCATTGCCCTTGATTTTATTGACTGTGTATCTCTTAAATGTCAACATATACACGTGTGATTTAGTTGACGAAGATTTTTCAATGTCGAGAACCTCGATCAGAGAGTAAAAAGAGGCGTAAGGTTCACAATGGTGTAAAATTAAAATGAGATATACCGGGCTAGGATTCGAGTTACAGGAACAAGGGCCAAACCAACCACCCAAGAATGGATTCGTCGAGCGAAAACACTTGACAACCTCATAGAAGCAACTTTTCTTGCCACCAGACCTTTCTCCATCAATTAGGAATCTGATTTCATCACTAAACACATTCCTTAAATTCTAGCCATTTGTTGAGTGTTTTTTTTTTGTGTCTAATCCGCATATATATCACCATTGCCCTTGATTTTCTTAACTGTATATCTCTTAAATGTCAACATATACACGTGTGATTTAGTTTACGAAGATTTTTCAATGCCGAGAACCTCGATCAGAGAGTAAAAAAGGTGTAAGGTTCACAATGGTGTAAAATTAAAATGGGATATACCGGGCTAGGATTCGAGTTACAGGAACAATGTCCAAACCAACCACCCAAGAAGGGAATCGTCGAGCGAAAACACCTGACAACCTCCTAGAAGCAGCTTTTCTTGCCACCAGACGTTTCTCCATCAATTAGGAATCTGATGCCGTCACTAAACACACTCCTTAAATTGTAACCATTTGTTAAGTGTTTTTTTTTTTTTTTTTGGTGTCTAATCTACAAATATATCACCATTTCCCTTGATTTTCTTGACTGTATATCTCTTAAATGTCAACATATACACGTGTGATTTAGTTTACAAAGATTTTTCAATGCCAAGAACCTCGATAAGAGAGTAAAAAAGGCGTAAGGTTCACAATGGTGTAAAATTAAAATGGGATATACCGTGCTAGGATTCGAGTTACAGAAATAAGGGCCAAACCAACCACCCAAGAATGGAATCGTCGAGCAAAAACACTTGACAACCTCCTAGAAGCAGCTTTTCTTGCCACCAGACATTGCTCCATCAATTAGGAATCTGATGCCGTCACTAAACACATTCCTTAAATTGTATCAATTTGTTGAGTGTTTTTTTTTCGGTGTCTAATACGCATATATATCACCATTGCCCTTAATTTTCTTGACTGTATATCTCTTAAATGTCAACATATACACGTGTGATTTAGTTTATGAAGAGTTTTCAATGCCGAGAACCTCGATCAGAGAGTAAAAAAGGCGTAAGGTTCACAATGGTGTAAAATTAAAATGGGATATACCGGGCTAGGATTCGAGTTACAGGAACAAGGGCCAAACCAACCACCCAAGAATGGAATCGTCGAGGGAAAACACTTGACAACCTCCTAGAAGCAGCTTTTATTGCCACCAGACCTTTCTCCATCAATTAGGAATCTGATGCCGTCACCAAACACATTCCTTAAATTGTAGCCATTTGTTGAGTGTTTTTTTTCGGTGTCTAATCCGCATATATATCACCATTGCCCATGATTTTCTTGACTGTATATCTCTTAAATGTCAACATATACACGTGTGATTTAGTTTACGAAGATTTTTCAATGCCGAGAAACTCGATCAAAGAGTAAAAAAGGCGTAAGTTTAACAATAGTGTAAAATTAAAATTGGATATACCGGGCTAGGATTCGAGTTACAGGAACAAGGGCCAAACCAACCCCCCAAGTACGGAATCGTCGAGCGAAAACACTTGACAACCTCCTAGAAGCAGCTTTTCTTGCCACCAGACCTTTCTCCATCAATTAGGAATCTGATGCCGTCACTAAACACATTCCTTAAATTGTAGCCATTTGTTGAGCTTTTTTTTTTTTTTTTGTGTCTCATCCGCATATATATCACCATTGCCCTTGACTTTCTTGAGTGTATATCTCTTAAATGTCAACATATACATGTGTGATTTAGTTTACGAACATTTTTCAATGTCGAGAACCTCGATCAGAGAGTGAAAAAGGCGTAAGGTTCACAATGATGTAAAATTAAAATTGGATATACCGGGCTAGGATTCGAGTTACTGGAACAAGGGCCAAACCAACCACCCTAGAATGAAATCGTTGAGCGAAAACACTTGAGAACCTCCTTGAAGCAGCTTTTCTTGCCACCAGACCTTTCTCCATCAATTAGGAATCTGATGCCGTCACTAAACACATTCCTTAAATTGTAGCCATTTGTTGAGTTTTTTTTTTTGGTGTCTAATCCGCATATATATCACCATTGCCCTTGATTTTCTTGACTGTATATCTCTTAAATGTCTATATATACACGTGTGATTTAGTTTACGAAGATTTTTCAATGCCGAGAACCTTGATCAGAGAGTAAAAAACGCGTAAGGTTCACAATGGTGTAAAATTAAAATGGGATATACCGGGCTAGGATTCGATTTACAGGAACAAGGGCCAAACCAACAACCCAAGAATTGAATCGTCGAGCGAAAACACTTGACAACCTCCTAGAAGCAGCTTTTATTGCCACCAGACCTTTCTCCGTCAATTAGGAATCGGATTCCGTCACTAAACACGTTCCTTAAATTGTAGCCGTTTGTTGAGTGTTTTTTTTTTTTGTGTCTAATCCGCATATATATCACCATTGCCCTTTATTTTCTTGACTGTATATCTCTTAAATGTCAACATATACACGTGTGATTTAGTTTAAGAAGATTTTTCAATGTCGAGAACCTCGATCAGAGAGTAAAAAGGGCGTAAGTTTCACAATGGTGTAAAATTAAAATTGGATATACCGGGCTAGGATTCGAGTTACAGGAAACGGGGCAAACCAACCACCCAAGAATGGAATCGTCGAGAAAAAACACTTGACAACCTCCTAATGCAGCTTTTCTTGCCACCAGACCTTTCTCCATCTATTAGAAATCTGATGCCGTCACTAAACACATTCCTTAAATTGTTGGCATTTGTTAAGTGTTTTTTTTTTGTGTCTAATCCGCATATATATCACCATTGCCCATGATTTTCTTTACTGTATATCTCTTAAATATCAACATATACCCGTGTGATTTAGTTTACGAAGATTTTTCGATGTCGAGAACCTCGATCAGAGAGTAAAAAAGGCGTAAGGTTCACAATGGTGTAAAATTAAAATGGGATATATCGGGCTAGGATTCGAGTTACAGGAACAAGGGCCAAACCAACCACCCAGGAATGGAATCGTCGAGCGAAAAACACTTGACAACCTCCTAGAAGCAGCTTTTCTTGCCACCAGACCTTTCTCCATCAATTATGAATCTGATGTCGTCACTAAACACATTCCTTAAATTGTAGCCATTTGTTGAGTTTTTTTTTTTGGTGTCTAATCCGCATATATATCACAATGACCCTTGATTTTCTTGACTGTATATCTCTTAAATGTCAACATATACACGTGTGATTTAGTTTACGAAGATTTTTCAATGCCGAGAACCTCAATCCGAGAGTAAAAAACGCGTAAGGTTCACAATGGTGTAAAATTAAAATGGGATATACCGGGCTAGGATTCGAGTTACAGGAACAAGGGCCAAACCAACCACCCAAGAATTGAATCGTCGAGCGAAAACACTTGACAACCTCCTAGAAGCAGCTTTTATTGCCACCAGACCTTTCTCCATTAATTAGGAATCTGATGTCGTCACTAAACACATTCCTTAAATTGTAGCAATTTGTTGAGTTTTTTTTTTTTTTGGTGTCTAATCCGCATATATATCACAATTACCCTTGATTTTCTTGACTGTATATCTCTTAAATGTCAACATATACACGTGTGATTTAGTTTATGAAGATTTTTCAATACCGAGAACCTCGATCAGAGAGTAAAAAAGGCGTAAGGTTCACAATGGTGTAAAATTAAAATGGGATATACTGGGCTAGGATTCGAGTTACAGGAACAAGGGCCAAACCAACCACCCAAAAATGGAATCGTCGAGGTAAAACACTTGACAACCTCCTAGAAGCAGCTTTTATTGCCACCAGACCTTTCTCCATCAATTAGGAATCTGATGCCGTCAACAAACACATTCCTTAAATTGTAGCCATTTGTTGAGTGTTTTTTTTCGGTGTTTAATCCGCATATATATCACCATTGCCCATGATTTTCTTGACTGTATATCTCTTAAATGTCAACATATACACGTGTGATTTAGTTTACGAAGATTTTTCAATGCCGAGAAACTCGATCAGAGAGTAAAAAAGGCGTAAGGTTCACAATGATGTAAAATTAAAATGGGATATACCGGGCTAGGATTCGAGTTACAGGAACAAGGGCCAAACCAACCACCCAAGAATGAAATCGTCGAGCGAAAACACTTGACAACCTCCTAGAAGCAGCTTTTTGGTGTCTAATCCGCATATATATCACCATTGCCCTTGATTTTCTAGACTGTATATCTCTTAAAGGTCTATATATACACGTGTGATTTAGTTTACGAAGATTTTTCAATGCCGAGAACCTCGATCAGAGAGTAAAAAACGCGTAAGGTTCACAATGGTGTAAAATTAAAATGGGATATACCGTGCTAGGATTCGAGTTACAGTAACAAGGGCCAAACCAACCACCCAAGAATTGAATCGTCGAGCGAAAACACTTGACAACCTACTAGAAGCAGCTTTTATTGCCACCGGACCTTTCTCCGTCAATTAGGAATCTGATTCCGTCACTAAACACGTTCCTTAAATTGTTGAGTGTTTTTTTTTTGTGTCTAATCCACATATATATCACCATTGCCCTTTATTTTCTTGAATGTATATCTCTTAAATGTCAACATATACACGTGTGATTTAGTTTAAGAAGATTTTTCAATGTCGAGAACCTCGATCAGAGAGTAAAAAGGGCGTAAGTTTCACAATGGTGTAAAATTAAAATTGGATATACCGGGCTAGAATTCGAGTTAGAGGAAAAAGGGGCAAACCAACCACCCAAGAATGGAATCGTCGAGCAAAAATCCTTGACAACCTCCTAAAGAAGCTTTTCTTGCCACCAGACCTTACTCCATCAATTAGGAATCTGATGCCGTCACTAAACTTATTCCTTAAATTGTTGGCATTTGTTGAGTGTTTTTTTTTTTTTTGTGTCTAATCCGCATATATATCACCATTGCCCATGATTTTCTCGACTGTATATCTCTTAAATGTCAACATATACCCGTGTAATTTAGTTTACGAAGATTTTTCAATGTCGAGAACCTCGATCAGAGAGTAAAAAAGGCGTAAGGTTCACAATGGTGTAAAATTAAAATGGGATATATCGGGCTAGGATTCGAGTTACAGGAACAAGGGCAAAACCAACCACCCAAGAATGGAATCGTCGAGCGAAAAACACTAGACAACCTCCTAGAAGCAGCTTTTCTTGCCACCAGACCTTTCTTCATCAATTAGGAATCTGATGTCGTCACTAAACACATTCCTTAAATTGTAGCCATTTGTTGAGTTTTTATTTGGTGTCTAATCCGCATATATATCACAATTACCCTTGATTTTCTTGACTGTATATCTCTTAAATGTCATATATCTCTTAAATGTCAACATATACACGTGTGATCTAGTATACGAAGACTTTTCAATGCCGAGAACCTCAATCAGAGAGTAAAAAACGCGTAAGGTTCACAATGGTGTAAAATTAAAATGGGATATACCGGGCTAGGATACGAGTTACAGGAACAAGGGCCAAACCAACCACCCAAGAATTGAATCGTCGAGCGAAAACACTTGACAACCTCCTAGAAGCAGCTTTTATTGCCACCAGACCTTTCTCCGTCAATTAGGAATCTGATTCCGTCACTAAACACATTCCCTAAATTGTAGCCGTTTGTTGAGTGTTTTTTTTTGTGTCTAATCCGCATATATATCACCATTGCCCTTTATTTTCTTGACTGTATATCTCTTAAATGTCAACATATACACGTGTGATTTAGTTTACGAAGATTTTTCAATGTCGAGAACCTCGATCAGAGAGTAAAATGAGGCGTAAGGTTCACAATGGTGTAAAATTAAAATGAGATATACCGGGCTAGGATTCGAGTTACAGGAACAAGGGCCAAACCAACCACCCAAGAATGGAATCATCGAGCGAAAACACTTGACAACCTCATAGAAGCAGCTTTTCTTGCCACCAGACCTTTCTCCATCAATTAGGAATCTGATTTCATCACTAAACACATTCCTTAAATTCTAGCCATTTGTTGAGTGTTTTTTTTGTGTCTAATCCGCATATATATCACCATTGCCCTTGATTTTCTTGACTGTATATCTCCTAAATGTCAACATATACACGTGTGATTTAGTTTACGAAGATTTTTCAATGCCGAGAACCTTGATCAGAGAGTAAAAAAGGCATAAGGTTCACAATGGTGTAAAATTAAAATGGGATATACCGGGCTAGGATTCGAGTTACAGGAACAAGGGCCAAACCAACCACCCAAGAATGGAATCGTCGAGCAAAAACACTTGACAACCTCCTAGAAGCAGCTTTTCTTGCCACAAGACCTTTCTCCATCAATTAGGAATCTGATGTCGTCGCTAAACACATTCCTGAAATTATAGCCTTTTGTTGAGTGTTTTTTTTTTTTTTTGTGTCTAATCCGCATATATATCACAATTGCCCTTGATTTTCTTGACTGTATATCTCTTAAATGTCAACATATACACGTGTGATTTACTTTACGAAGATTTTTCAATGCCGAGAACCTCGATCAGAGAGTAAAAATGGTGTATGGTTCACAATGGTGTAAAATTAAAATGGGATATACCGGGCTAGGATTCGAGTTACAGGAACAATGGCCAAACCAACCACCCAAGAAGGGAATCGTCGAGCGAAAACACCTGACAACCTCCTAGAAGCAGCTTTTCTTGCCACCAGACGTTTCTCCATCAATTAGGAATCTGATGCCGTCACTAAACACACTCCTTAAATTGTAGCCATTTGTTAAGTGTTTTTTTTTTTTTTTGGTGTCTAATCTACAAATATATCACCATTTCCCTTGATTTTCTTGACTGTATATCTCTTAAATGTCAACATATACACGTGTGATTTAGTTTACGAAAATTTTTCAATGCCAAGAACCTCGATAAGAGAGTAAAAAAGGCGTAATGTTCACAATGGTGTAAAATTAAAATGGGATATTCCGTGCTAGGATTCGAGTTACAGAAATAAGGGCCAAACCAACCACCCAAGAATGGAATCGTCGAGCGAAAATACTTGACAACCTCCTAGAAGCAGCTTTTCTTGCCATCAGACATTGCTCCATCAATTAGGAATCTGATGCCGTCACTAAACACATTCCTTAAATTGTATCCATTTGTTGAGTGTTTTTTTTCGGTGTCTAATCCGCATATATATCACCATTGCCCTTAATTTTCTTGACTGTATATCTCTTAAATGTCAACATATACATGTGTGAATTAGTTTATGAAGATTTTTCAATGCCGAGAACCTCGATCAGAGAGTAAATAAGGCGTAAGGTTCACAATGGTGTAAAAATAAAATGGGATATACCGGGCTAGGATTCGAGTTACAGGAACAAGGGCCAAACCAACCACCCAAGAATGGAATCGTCGAGGTAAAACACTTGACAACCTCCTAGAAGCAGCTTTTATTGCCACCAGACCTTTCTCCATCAATTAGGAATCTGATGCCGTCACCAAACACATTCCTTAAATTGTAGCCATTTGTTGAGTGTTTTTTTTCGGTGTCTAATCCGCATATATATCACCATTGCCCATGATTTTCTTGACTGTATATCTCTTAAATGTCAACATATACACGTGTGATTTAGTTTTCGAAGATTTTTCAATGCCGAGAACCTCGATCAGAGAGTAAAAAAGGCGTAAGGTTCACAATAGTGTAAAATTAAAATTGGATATAACGGGCTAGGATTCGAGTTACAGGAACAAGGGCCAAACCAACCACCCAAGTACAGAATCGTCGAGCGAAATCACTTGACAACCTCCTAGACGCAGCTTTTCTTGCCACCAGACCTTTCTCCATCAATTAGGAATCTGATGCTGTCACTAAACACATTCCTTAAATTGTAGCCATTTGTTGAGCTTTTTTTTTGTGTCTAATCCGCATATATATCACCATTGCCCTTGACTTTCGTGAGTGTATATCTCTTAAATGTCAACATATACATGTGTGATTTAGTTTACGAAGATTTTTCAATGCCGAGAACCTCGATCAGAGAGTGAAAAAGGCGTAAGGTTCACAATGATGTAAAATTAAAATGGGATATACCAAGCTAGGATTCGAGTTACAGGAACAAGGGCCAAACCAACCACCAAAGAATGAAATCGTCGAGCGAAAACACTTGACAACCTCCTAGAAGCAGCTTTTCTTGCCACCAGACCTTTCTCCATCAATTAGGAATCTGATGCCGTCACTAAACACATTCCTTAAGTTCTAGCCATTTGTTGAGTTTTTTTTTAGTGCCTAATCCGCATATATATCACCATTGCCCTTGATTTTCTTGACTGTATATCTCTTAAATGTCTATATATACACGTGTGATTTAGTTTACGAAGATTTTTCAATGCCGAGAACCTCGATCAGAGAGTAAAAAACGCGTAAGGTTCACAATGGTGTAAAATTAAAATGGGATATACCGGGCTAGGATTCGAGTTACAGGAACAAGGGTCAAACCAACCACCCAAGAATTGAATCGTCGAGCGAAAACACTTGACAACCTCCTAGAAGCAGCTTTTATTGCCACCAGACCTTTCTCCGTCAATTAGGAATCTGATTCCGTCACTAAACACGTTCCTTAAATTGTAGCCGTTTGTTGAGTGTTTTTTTTTTGTGTCTAATCCGCATATATATCACCATTGCCCTTTATTTTCTTGACTGTATATCTCTTAAATGTCAACATATATACGTGTGATTTAGTCTAAGAAGATTTTTCAATGTCGAGAACCTCGATCAGAGAGTAAAAAGGGCGTAAGTTTCACAATGGTGTAAAATTAAAATTGGATATACCGGGCTAGGATTCGAGTTACAGGAAAAAGGGGCAAACCAACCACCCAAGAATGGAATTGTCGAGCAAAAACACTTGACAACCTCCTAAAGCAGCTTTTCTTGCCACCATACCTTTCTCCATCAATTAGGAATCTGATGCCGTCACTAAACACATTCCTTAAATTGTTGGCATTTGTTGAGTGTTTTTTTTTTGTGTCTAATCCGCATATATATCACCATTGCCCATGATTTTCTTGACTGTATATCTCTTAAATGTCAACATATACCCGTGTGATTTAGTTTACGAAGATTTTTCAATTTCGAGAACCTCGATCAGAGAGTAAAAAAGGCGTAAGGTTCACAATGGTGTAAATTTAAAATGGTATATATCGGGCTAGGATTCGAGTTACAGGAACAAGGGCCAAACCAACCACCCAAGAATGGAATCGTCGAGCGAAAAACCCTTGACAACCTCCAAGAAGCAGCTTTTCTTGCCACCAGACCCTTCTCCATCAATTAGGAATCTGATGTCGTCACTAAACACATTCCTTAAATTGTAGCCATTTGTTGAGTTTTTTTTTTTTGGTGTCTAATCCACATATATATCACAATTACCCTTGATTTTCTTGACTGTATATCTCTTAAATGTCAACATATACACGTGTGATTTAGTTTACGAAGATTTTTCAATGCCGAGAACCTCAATCAGAGGGTAAAAAACGCGTAAGGTTCACAATGGTGTAAAATTAAAATGGGATATACCGGGCTAGGATTCGAGTTACAGGAAAAAGGGCCAAACCAACTACCTAAGAATTGAATCGTCGAGCGAAAACACTTGACAACCTCCTAGAAGCAGCTTTTATTGCCACCAGACATTTCTCCGTCAATTAGGAATCTGATTCCATCACTAAACACGTTCCTTAAATTGTAGCCGTTTGTTGCGTGTTTTTTTTTTGTGTCTAATCCGCATATATATCACCATTGCCCTTTATTTTCTTGACTGTATATCTCTTAAATGTCAACATATACACGTGTGATTTAGTTTAAGAAGATTTTTCAATGTCGAGAACCTCGATCAGAGAGTAAAAAGGGCGTAAGTTTCACAATGGTGTAAAATTAAAATTGGATATTCCGGGCTCGGATTCGAGTTACAGGAAAAAGGGGCAAACCAACCACCCAAGAATGGAATCGTCGAGCAAAAACACTTGACAACCTCCTAAAGCAGCTTTTCTTGCCACCAGACCTTTCTCCATCAATTAGGAATCTGATGCCGTCACTAAACACATTCCTTAAATTGTTGGCATTTGTTGAGTGTTTTTTTTTTTGTGTCTAATCCGCATATATATCACCATTGCCCTTGATTTTCTTGACTGTATATCTCTTAAATGTCAACATATACCCGTGTGATTTAGTTTACGAAGATTTTTCAATGTCGAGAACCTCGATCAGAGAGCAAAAAAGGCGTAAGGTTCACAATGGTGTAAAATTAAAATGGGATATATCGGGCTAGGATTTGAGTTACAGGAACAAGGGCCAAACCAACCACCCAAGAATGGAATCGTCGAGCGAAAAACACTTGACAACCTCCTAGAAGCAGCTTTTCTTGCCACCAGACCTTTCTCCATCAATTAGGAATCTGATGTCGTCACTAAACACATTCCTTAAATTGTAGCCATTTGTTGAGTTTTTTTTTTTGGTGTCTAATCCGCATATATATCACAATTATGATGACTGTCGTAAGGGTCATGCAAAAAGCTAATTAAACTACGTAGATAGCGTAAGTAGGGTATCGTATCCATGGGGAATTTGTGGTTAGTGTTTAGCTAAATTATTTAATTAACTACTACTAATCTAGAATTGGGGTTTTTGATTAATTTGAAAGAAACTAAAAACAACTAACTACAAGAAAAGATATCAGATTTATAAAACGTAACTTCCTCCAAACTTCAGGTTCTAGGTTTCCCAAAACTCAGTTTACTCGGCTAATCGGCCATCACATAGACATGATGCTGGAAAGTTGGTTAATTTAATATGATAATCAAACATAGGTCTTTGTCATCAGATCTTTTATAGTTCAATTAACCCTATTTACTAGCGTGAGTCAACCTACTCTATGTCACTCAACAAGTTACTAGGTTTTGTCATCAACCGAACAAGTTGTAAAGCAAGAACTCAAAACACATGCAAATAGTTCAAAGAAACCTATACATCAATGTATTCATACAACGTTGTCAAGGTCAAAAATACATCCAAACCTGAGTATAAACTGAATAAAGTAAAAACCTAATATGAACCGTCCGCCTGGAGGAAGCCACGAGAGAGCCTAGCCGCTCATGATGATCTTCACCGCATCAGTTGTCATCCTGAGTTGGTTGGAGAGTAGCTTCAAAGATGAGTACTAAATTCGTCCCTTCTATTCGTATATTGACGGCTGCCACTCTTTATCAAAAGTGATGATGATGTTTTATATCATCTTTTGACTTTGTCGGTTGAGAGTATTGATATGCTGCCCCCTTTTATTTTTCGTGGATCCCCTCAAGTCCAACATGTCAGCGCCAAATAAAACCCAGCCCACATGTGTCATCAGTTTGGGTTTCAAACCCATTACAAACAATTATCTTGCATGTCCACAAAGTCTGCCCAATGTCACGTGAATGATTCTTATAATATTGTCATCCTCCAATTCCAAATAATAATAATAATCAACTCCACTTGTATTCTTGCTTCTCCAATGTTGACTAGTGATGATTAATCAATATTATTACCAACTAATGTTCCTCCCCTTCGTCCCTTGTGCTGTAGCCTACACTCCATGTTGACTTATCGAACCCGCTATTAACTCGTTTACTCTCATTACCCATTTTAGTACCTGTTAAACACAAATAACGCCAATACACTATAAGTATAAAACACATATTAATTAACATATTTAACGTACTAGTACTCTATATAAACTAATATAAATTGCGACATATTTTAACCCAACATCACATCCCCACACTTATCTTTTTTCGTCCCCGAAAAAATTATTCGCAATGGAATCACAATCAGAAACATTGGCATCCAATATATTCAATTACTTTATTAACAAATCAAACCACACATTAACTAGGATTGCAGATATACGATCCACTTAAACCCAACCACCAGCTTTCAAGCCCTTGTTCACGATTCATTTAAGTTCATGTAGTTTATAGTTATCTATGGATCTCACACTCAAAAGACTACAACGCCACCTAATCACGTTTCAAGCTTATAAGATTAAAAGATTTTAAATCTACCGTCTTATATAAAAAACCCTTATGTTATTCCGATTAAATTTTTGATGGATAGATGGATGATATTGTGAGCTTTGCATGCTTTTGTATACGATCAGTTCAGCGGACATACGCCATATGAGTCACCATCCCCATGGTTAATGCCATAAACTTCACGTCTTTTTTTTGTAACATATAACTCCACCTAGAGGGTATGTACCGCATGAGTCGCTTTCCCCGCGGCAATACCATAGACTTTGTTTTCTTTTTTTTTTCTTTTTTTTTACATGTGCTCAGATAGATGAATGGATGGAATATTTTTTGGGCACCACACTGTTTCGGATTTGTTTTCACAAAAAGAAACAGGTGTGCCAGTTTAATCGGAGAAACTTATAAGTTTTTTACTTATGACGTACCCCTTATACTCTCCACAGTTTCAGTTTTGCCATAGCTCCTAAGGCGAGAACCCACAAGATCCCTAATTTTATGTATATTATATCGATCCTAAGAAACCCTTCAGCTGGCTGGGCCTACCCACATATCCTAAATTAGACGTGTGACCGACCATTCGTTATCTCATATATATAGTAATCAAATGCCAACGATCTAATTAAACCTATCATTTTCCATTTTGTGCGAAAACCTTTACGGGACATTTTCTAATTTTTTCAGTTTTTTTTTTTTTTTTGAATTTTTTTATTTCAAATTTTTTTACGACACAACTGACACGACTAAAACACACTAGACGCTAGTCACCCCTCCCCACACTTATTTCCTTCATTGTCCTCAATGGAGCGAGAAACTATTTAAGACACAATAAAAACATAAATAAAATACAGAGATTAATGGAACAGACTCCCCTGATTTGATGCGGATGAATCTTCTGAGCCTTGTTCCACAGCAACCGTATAGCATTTCATTCACGGCTGCTTCAACATGTGATGCTTGTCTTGAAATCGTTCGAATCACTTTCGTCCAAATGGAGATTGAGTATGGACAAAAATGATCGAAACCTGCAACATAAATCTCACAAGCTCCCAAACAGGTTAAACGGGTCAGTAACGAAGATAAACAAGTGAAACAAGTTCTACGAGCAACCAAACCTCCCCAGACTTCCCCACACTTGTCCGGTTCACACACAAAAACACAAAAACACAAAAACAAATGAAATAAAAACAAAACATGGGTTGCCTCCCAAGAAGCGCTAAATTTTAGATCTTCAGCCAGATCATACCTATCAAATCATGGTGGGCGTGTAGGATGCTTGCAATCTCTCATTTTGATCAACCTATTCATCCACAACTTCGAAACACCATCCAACTTGTTCAACAACCAGCAGCTATTAAACTCACACTTTTCTTCTTCTCCATCCATCTTATGTAATTTATTTCCTTTCTTTCTCCTCTTCCTCCTCGGTTTCTTCTTCTTTTTCTTAACCTTTACCAACCTGTCAATCATAAAACATTCTTTTTCTTCCACACGACTCTTCTTTTCAGAAGGTTCACACTTGTTAGCAACAGGTTTGTTTGAGTTTGAAAATACTTTTGAAATCGATTTTTGATCCCCAAACCTAAACCTGACCGTTCCCTCAACACAATGAATGACAGCATGAGCAGTAGCTAGGAACAGTCTACCCAATATAACAGTTGGTTGGTTATTTTTAACACAATCAAGTACCAAGAAATCGACAGGATAATAAAATTCACCAACTTTCACAATCACATCCTTTACAATCCCCCGAGGACACGTAGGAGTTTGATCAGCCATCACCGCTATGGTTTCAACTTTTTGCAGTGGTCCAAAATCATACTGATCATATAAACTCCCCGGTAATATACTCACACAGGCTCCAAGATCCAACAAAGCCCTGTCCAATTTAAAATCACCTATTTGTATTGAAATAATAGGTGCTCCTGGATCTTGGAGTTTCGGGGGAAGGGTACCCATCAAAACGGCGTTCACATGAACGGTATCCAGTTGTTTAGGAAACTTGTGACGTCGTTTTCGGGTACTCAACTCTTCAAAAACTTCAACGTGATCAGGACTTTCCTTAATTTGTTCAAGCAATGGTTTATTTATTTTTATCTTTTCAAAACTTTCCCAACTTTCACCCTTAGATGATTTTCGTTTATTTAAATTTTTGGGTGCAAGTAAAGCCAAGGGGAATGGAACCTTTACATTCCCATTATCGCTGTCAGAAAATGTTTTACTTAAACCATGTCTAGATTTTATAAAACTCCCAATTTCCTGATCACGTTCACTCTCATCCTCAGACTCAGTCACATCCTCTACCATACCCTCAACATGTTGTGGTGACTGAGTTTCAACAGTAGAATTTTTAGAAAGAGAAGGAGTACTTACCTCATCTATGTGGACACTACTGTGAGAAGAATTGTGAGCTGTATTTTCCTGAAAATCACTAAGAAGCTGATCTTGATTTCCTCTGATGATAGCCACTTCTTCAGCTAATTGTCCAACCTGCTGTGACAATGCCTTAACTTCCTTATCTCTGACCTCATTACCTTTTTGAATATCCTTCAATAACTCCATGATCGTGTCAAATTTTTCATTGTTGGAGTTATCATCCGACTCATGCTGACCCGCTTGCTCATTCTCTTGAGTCTGCCAATTGTTGTCATAGTTATCTTGATCTCCTTGATAGCTCGAATAATTGCAGAATCCTTGCTTTATCTGTTTCAACAGTTCCATAATCTCATCCTTCGAACCTTCATCTGGGCCACTCGATCTTCCTTGATCTGGATTCTGCTGATAACTTCTCTGATTGCCTTGCTGGTGATTCTGATTTGATATCTCGGAAAATCTTCCATAACTATTTTCTTGAACATCATTATACCTTTGCTGACCCAAACTGACCCGATTTTGACCTCTTTGAATAAACTGCTGCGGTGGGGGCACAAAATCATTATATTCTTCACATCCAAATTGGTCATAATACCCGTTCACTTCATTATATCTGGCATATCGGTTCTGATTCGGTGATTGTCTGTTTTGAAAGCTCATTTGTTGATACATTGGTTGGTTATGTTGTGAGAATTCAGCATCCTCAAATTCATTAAATTCTGGCTGATAAGCTCTATCCATGATTCAAAGACCTGCACAAGCACTAAACAAAACACCCGCGCGTAATATCGAACTAACAAAAATAAAATAAAATAAAAAGAACAATATTTTTGGTTTTTTTTAGATTTTTTAGATTTTTAGAAAGCAAGAACAACTAACTACTAAATAACTATCTAACTAACTAAATAACTAACACTAAGCGCACTAATTCCCCGGCAACAACGCCATTTTGATGACTGTCGTAATGGTCATGCAAAAACCTAATTAAACTACGTAGATAGCGTAAGTAGGGTATCGTATCCACGGGGAATTTGTGGTTAGTGTTTAGCTAAATTATTTAATTAACCACTACTAATCTAGAATTGGGGTTTTTGATTAATTTGAAAGAAACTAAAAACAACTAACTACAAGAAAAGATATCAGATTTATAAAACGTAACTTCCTCCAAACTTCAGGTTCTAGGTTTCACAAAACTCAGTTTACTCAGCTAATCGGCCATCACATATACATGATGCTGGAAAGTTGGTTAATTTAATATGATAATCAAACATAGGTCTTTGTCATCAGATCTTTTATAGTTCAATTAACCCTATTTACTAGCGTGAGTCAACCTACTCTATGTCACTCAACAAGTTACTAGGTTTTGTCATCAACCGAACAAGTTGTAAAGCAAGAACTCAAAACACATGCAAATAGTTCAAAGAAACCAATACATCAATGTATTCATACAACGTTGTCAAGGTCAAAAATACATCCAAACCTGAGTATAAACTGAATAAAGTAAAAACCTAATATGAACCGTCCGCCTAGAGGAAGCCACGAGAGAGCCTAGCCGCTCATGATGATCTTCACCGCATCAGTTGTCATCCCGAGTTGGTTGGAGAGTAGCTTCAAAGATGAAAGATGAGTACTAAATTCGTCCCTTCTATTCGTATATTGACGGCTGCCACTCTTTATCAAAAGTGATGATGATGTTTTATATCATCATTTGACTTTGTCGGTTAAGAGTATTGATATGCTGCCCCCTTTTATTTTTCGTGGATCCCCTCAAGTCCAACATGTCAGCGCCAAATAAAACCCAGCCCACATGTGTCATCGGTTTGGGTTTCAAACCCATTACAAACAATTATCTTGCATGTCCACAAAGTCTGCCCAATGTCACGTGAATGATTCTTATAATATTGTCATCCTCCAATTCCAAATAATAATAATAATCAACTCCACTTGTATTCTTGCTTCTCCAATGTTTACTAGTGATGATTAATCAATATTATTACCAACTAATGTTCCTCCCCTTCGTCCCTTGTGCTGTAGCCTACACCCCATGTTGACTGATCGAACCCGCTATTAACTCGTTTACTCTCATTACCCATTTTAGTACCTGTTAAACACAAATAACGCCAATACACTATAAGTATAAAACACATATGAATTAACATATTTAACGTACTAGTACTCTATATAAACTAATATAAATTGCGACATATTTTAACCCAACATCAAATTACCCTTGATTTTCTTGACTGTATATCTCTTAAATGTCAACATATACACGTGTGATTTAGTTTACGAAGATTTTTCAATGCCGAGAACCACAATCAGAGAGTAAAAAACGCGTAAGGTTCACAATGGTGTAAAATTAAAATGGGATATACAGGGCTAGGATTCGAGTTACAGGAAAAAGGGCCAAACTAACCAACCAAGAATGAAATCGTCGAGCAAAAACACTTGACAACCTCCTAGAAGCAGCTTTTCTTGCCACCAGACCTTTCTCCGTCAATTAGCAATCTGATGCCGTCACTAAACACACTCCTTAAATTGTAGCCATTTGTTGAGTGTTTTTTTTAGTGTCTAATCCGCATATATATCACCATTGCCCTTGATTTTCTTGACTGTATATCTCTTAAATGTCAACATACACACGTGTGATTTAGTATACGAAGATTTTTCAATGCCGAGAACCTCGATCAGAGAGTAAAAAAGGTGTAAGGTTCACAATGGTGTAAAATTAAAATGGGATATACCGGGCTAGGATTCGAGTTACAGGAACAATGGCCAAACCAACCACCCAAGAATGGAATCGTCGAGCGAAAACACCTGACAACCTACTAGAAGCAGCTTTTCTTGCCACCAGACGTTTCTCCATCAATTAGGAATCTGATGCCGTCACTAAACACACTCCTTAAATTGTAGCCATTTGTTGAGTGTTTTTTTTTTGTGTCTCATCTACAAATATATCACCATTTCCCTTGATTTTCTTGACTGTATATCTCTTAAATGTCAACATATACACGTGTGATTTAGTTTACGAAGATTTTTCTACGCCGAGAACCTCGATCAGAGAGTAAAAAAGGCGTAAGGTTCATAATGGTGTAAAATTAAAATGTGATATTCCGGGCTAGGATTCGAGTTACAGGAACAAGGGCCAAACCAACCACCCAAGAATGGAATCGTCGAACGAAAACACTTGACAACCTCCTAGAAACAGCTTTTCTTGCCACCAGACCTTTCTCCATCAATTAGGAATCTGATGCCGTCACTAAACACATTCCTTAAATTGTAGCCATTTGTTGAGTGTTTCTTTTTTGTGTGTCTAATCCGCATATATATCACCATTGCCCTAGATTTTGCTTGACTGTATATCTCTTAAATGTCAACATATACATGTGTGATTTAGTTTACGATGATTTTTCAAAGCCGAGAACCTCGATCAGTGAGTAAAAAAGGCGTAAGGTTCACAATGGTGTAAAATTAAAATGGGATATACCGGGCTAGGATTCGAGTTACAGGAACAAGGGCCAAACCAACCACCCAAGAATGGAATCGTCGAGCGAAAACACCTGACAACCTGCTAGAAGCAGCTTTTCTTGCCACCAGACGTTTCTCCATCAATTAGGAATCTGATGCCGTCACTAAACACACTCCTTAAATTGTTGCCATTTGTTGAGTGTTTTTTTTTTGGTGTCTAATCTACAAATATATCACCATTTCCCTTGATTTTCTTGACTGTATATCTCTTAAATGTCAACATATACACGTGTGATTTAGTTTACGAAGATTTTTCTATGCCGAGAACCTCGATCAGAGAGTAAAAAAGGCGCAAGGTTCACAATGGTGTAAAATTAAAATGGGATAAACCGGGCTAGGATTCGAGTTACAGGAACAAGGGCCAAACCAACCACCCAAGAATGTAATCGTCGAGCGAAAACACCTGACAACCTCCTAGAAACAGCTTTTCTTGCCACCAGACCTTTCTCCATCAGTTAGGAATCTGATGCCGTCACTAAACACATTCCTTAAATTGTAGCCATTTGTTGACTGTTTTTTTTTTTTTTTGTCTAATCCGCATATATATCACCATTGCCCTATATTTTGCTTGACTGTATATCTCTTAAAAGTCAACATATACATGTGTGATTTAGTTTACGATGATTTTTCAAAGCCAAGAACCTCGATCAGTGAGTAAAAATGGCGTAAGGTTCACAATGGTGTAAAATTAAAATGGGATATACCGGGCTAGTATTCGAGTTACAGGAACAAGGGCCAAACCAACCACCCTAGAATGGAATTGTCGAGCGAAAACACTTGACAACCTCCTAGAAGCAGCTTTTCTTGCCACCAGACCTTTCTCCATCAATTAGGAATCTGATGCCGTCACTAAACACATTCCTTAAATTGTTGCCATTTGTTTAGTTTTTTTTTTTGGTGTCTAAGCCGCATATATATCACCATTGCCCTTGATTTTCTTTACTGTATATCTCTTAAATGTCAACATATACACGTGTGATTTAGTTTACGAAGATTTTTCAATGCCGAGAACCTCGATCAGAGAGTAAAAAAGGCATAAGGTTCACAATGGTGTAAAATTAAAATGGGATATACCGGGCTAGGATTCGAGTTACAGGAACAAGGGCCAAACCAACCACCCAAGAGTGGAATCGCCGAGCAAAAACACTTGACAACCTCCTAGAAGCAGCTTTTCTTGCCACAAGACCTTTCTCCATCAATTAGGAATCTGATGCCGTCGCTAAACACATTCCTTAAATTGTAGCCTTTTGTTGAGTGTTTTTTTTTTGTGTCTAATCCGCATATATATCACCATTGCCTTTAATTTTCTTGATTGTTTATCTCTTAAATGTCAACATATACACGTGTGATTTAGTTTACGAAGATTTTTCAATGCCGAGAACCTCGATCAGAAAGTAAAAAAGGTGTAAGGTTCACAATGGTGTAAAATTAAAATGGGATATACCGGGCTAGGATTCGAGTTACAGGAACAATGGCCAAACCAACCACCCAAGAAGGGAATCGTCAAGCGAAAACACCGGACAACCTCCTAGAAGCAGCTTTTCTTGCCACCAGACGTTTCTCCATCAATTAGGAATCTGATGCGGTCACTAAACACACTCCTTAAATTGTAGCCATTTGTTAAGTGTTTTTTTTTTTTTTTTGTGTCTAATCTACAAATATATCACCATTTCCCTTGATTTTCTTGACTGTATATCTCTTAAATGTCAACATATACACGTGTGATTTAGTTTACGAAGATTTTTCAATGGCAAGAACCTCGATAAGAGAGTAAAAAAGGCGTAAGGTTCACAGTGGTGTAAAATTAAAATGGGATATACCGTGCTAGGATTCGAGTTACAGAAATAAGGGCCAAACCAACCACCCAAGAATGGAATCGTCGAGCGAAAACACTTGACAACCTCCTAGAAGCAGCTTTTCTTGCCACCAGACCTTTCTCCATCAATTAGGAATCTAATGCCGTCACCAAACACATTCCTTAAATTGTAGCCATTTGTTGAGTGTTTTTTTTCGGTGTCTAATCCGCATATATATCACCATTGCCCATGATTTTCTTGACTGTATATCTCTTAAATGTCAACATATACACGTGTGATTTAGTTTACGAAGATTTTTCAATGCCGAGAACCTCGATCAGAGAGTAAAAAAGGCGTAAGGTTCACAATAGTGTAAAATTAAAATTGGATATACCGGGCTAGGATTCGAGTTACAGGAACAAGGGCCAAACAAACCACCCAAGAATGGAATCGTCGAGCGAAAACACTTAACAACCTCCAAGAAGCAGCTTTTTTTGCCTCCAGACCTTTCTTCAGCAATTAGGAATCTGATGCCGTCACTAAACACACTCCTTAAATTGTAGCCATTTGTTGAGTGTTTTTTTTGTGTCTAATCAGCATATATATCACCATTGCCCTTGATTTTCTTGACTGTATATCACTTAAATGTCAACATGTACATGTGTGATTTATTTTACGAAGATTTTTCAAAGCCGAGAACCTCGATCAGAGAGTAAAAAAGGCGTAAGTTTCACATTGGTGTAAAATTAAAATGGGATATACCGGGCTAGGATTCGAGTTACAGGAACAAGGGACAAACCAACCACCCAAGAATGGAATCGTCGAGCGAAAACACTTGACAACCTCCTAGAAGCAACTTTTCTTGCCACCAGACCTTTCTCCATCAATTAGGAATCTGATACCGTCACTAAACACATTCCTTAAATTGTAGCCATTTGTTGAGTGTTTTTTTTTTTTTTTGTGTCTAATTCACATATATATCACCATTGTCCTTGATTTTCTTGACTATATATCTCACAAATGTCAATATATACACGTGTGATTTAGTTTACGAAGATTTTTCAATGCCGAGAACCTCGATCAGAGAGTAAAAAAGGCGTAAGGTTAACAATGGTGTAAAATTAAAATGGGATATACAGGGCTAGGATTCGAGTTATAGGAACAAGGGCCAAACCAACCACCCAAGAATGAAATCGTCGAGCGAAAACACTTGACAACCTCCTAGAAGCAGCTTTTCTTGCCACCAGACCTTTCTCCATCAATTAGGAATCTGATGCCGTCACTAAACACATTCCTTAAATTGTAGCCATTTGTTGAGTGCTTTTTTTGGTGTCTAATCCGCATATACATCACCATTGCCCTTGGTTTACTTGACTGTCTATCTCTTAAATACCAACATATGCACGTGTGATTTAGTTTACGTAGATTTTTCAATGCCGAGAACCTCGATCAAAGAGTAAAAAAGGCTTAAGGTTCACAATGGTGTAAAATTAAAATGGGATATACCAGGCTAGGATTCGTGTTACAGGAACTAGGGCCAAACCAACCAAGCAATAATGGAATCGTCGAGCAAAAACACTTGACAACCACCTAGAAGCAGCTTTTCTTGCCACCAGACCTTTCTCCATCAATTAGGAATCTGATGCCGTCACCAAACACATTCTTTAAATTGTAGCCATTTGTTGAGCTTTTTTTTGGTGTCTAATCCGCATATATATCACCATTGCCCTTGATTTTCTTGACCGTATATCTCTTTGTCAACATATACTCGTGTGATTTAGTTTACGAAGATTTTTCAATGCTGAGAAACTCGATCAGAGAGTAAAAAAGGCATAAGGTTCACATTGGTGTAAAATTAAAATGAGATATACCGGGCTAGGATTCGAGTTACAGGAACAAGGGCCAAACCAACCACCCAAGAATGGAATCGTCGAGCAAAAACACTTGAGGACCACCTAGAAGCAGCTTTTCTTGCCACCAGAACTTTCTCCATCAATTAGGAATCTAATGCCGTCACTAAACACATTCCTTAAATTGTAGCCATTTGTTGAGTATTTTTTTTTGTGACTGATCCGCATATATATCACCATTGCGCTTAATTTTCTTGACTATATATCTCTTAAATGTCAACATATACACGTGTGATTTAGTTTACGAAGAGTTTTTAATGCCGAGAACCTCGATCGGAGAGTAAAAAAGGCTTAAGGTTCACAATGGTGTAAAATTAAAATGAGATATACCGGGCTAGGATTCGAGTTACAGGAACAAGGGCCAAACCAACCACCCAAGAATGGAATCGTCGAGCGAAAACACTTGACAACCTCCTAGAAGCAGCTTTTCTTGCCACCAGACTTTTCTCCATCAATTAGGAATCTGATGCCGTCACTAAACACATTCCTTAAATTCTAGCCATTTGTTGAGTGTTTTTTTTTTTTTTGTGTCTAATCCGCATATATATGACCATTACCCTTGATTTTCTAGACTGTATATCTCTTAAATTTCAACATATACACGTGTGATTTAGTTTACGAAGATTTTTCAATGCCGAGAACCTCAATTAGAGAGTAAAAAAGGCGTAAGGCTCACAATGGTGTAAAATTAAAATGGGATATACCGGGCTAGGATTCGAGATACAGGAACAATGGCCAAACCAACCACCCAAGAATGGAATCGTCGAGGTAAAACACTTGACAACCTCCTAGAAGAAGCTTTTCTTGCCACCAGACCTTTCTCCAGCAATTAAGAATCTGATGCCGTCATTAAACACATTCCTTAAATTGTGGCCATTTGTTGAGTGTTTTTTTTTTTGTGTCTAATCCGTATATATATATATATCCATTGCCCTTGATTTTCTTAACTTTATATCTCTTAAATGTCAACATATACACGTGTGATTTAGCTTACAAAGATTTTCAATGCCGAGAACCACGATCAGAGAGTAAAAATGGTGTAAGGTTTACAATGGTGTAAAATTAAAATGGGATATACCGGGCTTGGATTCGAGTTACAAGAACAAAGGCCAAACCAACCACCCAAGAATGGAATCGTCGAGCGAAAACACTTGACAACCTCCTAGAAGCAGCTTTTATTGCCACCAGACATTTCTCCGTCAATTAGGAATCGGATGTCGTCACTAAACACACTCCTTAAATTGTAGCCATTTGTTGAGTGTTTTTTTTTTTTTTGGTGTCTAATCCGCATATATATCACCATTTCCCTTGATTTTCTTGACTGTATATCTCTTAAATGTCAACATATACACGTGTGATTTAGTTTACGAAGATTTTTCAATGTCGAGAACCTTGATTAGAGAGTAAAAAAGGCGTAAGGTTCACAATGGTGTAAAATTAAAATGGGATATACCGGGCTAGGATTCGAGTTACAGGAACTAGGACAAACCAACCACCCAATAATGGAATCGTCGAGCGAAAACACTTGACAACCACCTAGAAGCAGCTTTTCTTGCCACCAGACCTTTCTCCATCAATTAGGAATCTGATGCCGTCACTAAACAAATTCCTTAAATTGTAGCCATTTGTTGAGGTTTTTTTTGGTGTCTGATCCGCATATATATCACCATTGCCCTTGATTTTCTTGACTGTATATCTCTTAAATGTCAACATATACACGTGTGATTTAGTTTACGAAGATTTTTCAATGCCGAGAACCTTGATCAGAGAGTAAAAAAGACGTAAGGTTCACAATGGTGTAAAATTAAAATGGTATATACCGGGCTAGGATTCGAGTTACAGGAACAAGGACCAAACCAACCACCCAAGAATGGAATCGTCGAGGGAAACCACTTGACAACCTCCTAGAAGCAGTTTTCTTGCCACCAGACATTTTCCATCAATTAGGAATCTGATGCCGTCACTAAACACATTCCTTAAATTGTAGCCATTTTTGAGTGTTTTTTTTGGTGTCTAATCCGCATATATAACACCATTGCCCATGATTTTCTTGACTGTATATCTCTTAAATGTCAACATATACACGTGTGATTTACTTTACGAAGATTTTTCAATGCCGAGAACCTCGATCAGATAGTAAAAGAGGCGTAAGATTCACAATGGAGTAAAATTAAAATGGGATATACCTGGCTAGGATTCGAGTTACAGGAACAAGGGCCAAACAAACCACCCAAGAATGGAATCGACGAGCGAAAACACTTGACAACCTCCTAGAAGCAGCTTTTCTTGCCACCAGACCGTTCTCCATCAATTAGGAATGTGATGTCCCACTAAACACAATCCTTAAATTGTAGCCATTAGTTGAGTGTTTTTTCTTTGTGTCTAATCTGTATATCTCTTAAATGTCAGCATATACACGTGTGATTTAGTTTATAAAGATTTTTCAATGCCTAGAACCTCGATCAGAGAGTAAAAAAGGCGTAAGGTTCACAATGGTGTAAAATTAAAATGGGATATACCGGGCTAGGATTCGAGTTACAGGAACGAGGGCCAAACCAACCACCCAAGAATGGAATCGTCGAGGTAAAAGACTTGACAACCACCTAGAAGCAGCTTTTATTGCCACCAGACCTTTCTCCATCAATTAGGAATCTGATGCCGTCACTAAACACATTCCTTAAATTGTAGTCATTTGTTGAGTGTTTTTTTTTTTTTTTGTGTCTAATCCGCATATATATCACCATTACCCTTGATTTTCTTGACTGTATATATCTCTTAAATTTCAACATATACACGTGTGATTTAGTTTACGAAGGTTTTTCAATGCCGAGAACCTCGATCAGAGAGTAAAAAAGGCATAAGGTTCACAATGGTGTAAAACTAAAATGGGATATAACGGGCTAGGATTCGAGTTATAGGAACAAGGGCCAAACCAACCACCCAACAATGGAATCGTCGAGCGAAAACACTTGACAACCTGCTAGAAGCAGCTTTTCTTGCCACCAGACCATTCTCCATCAATTAGGAATCTGATGCCATCGCTAAACACATTCCTTAAATTGTAGCCTTTTGTTGAGTGTTTTTTTTTTGTCTAATCCGCATATATATCACCATTGCCCTTGATTTTCTTAACTGTATATCTCTTAAATGTCAACATATACACGTGTGATTTAGTTTACGAAGATTTTTCAATGCCAAGAACCTCGATCAGAGAGTAAAAAAGGCGTAAGGTTCACAATGGTGTAAAATTAAAATGGGATATACCGGGCTAGGGTTCGAGTTACAGAAACAAGGGCCAAACCAACCATCCAAGAATGGAAGCGTCGAGCGAAAACACTTGACAACCTCCTAGAAGCAGCTTTTCTTGCCACCAGACATTTCTCCATCAATTAGGAATCTGATGCCGTCGCTAAACACATTCCTTAAATTGTAGCCATTTATTGAGTGTTTTTTTTTCGGTGCCTAATCCGCATATATATCACCATTCCCTTAATTTTCTTGACTGTATATCTCTTAAATGTCAACATATACACGTGTGATTTAGTCTACGAAGATTTTTCAATGCCGAGAACCTCGATCAGAGAGTAAAAAAGGTGTAAGGTTCACAATGGTGTAAAATTAAAATGGGAAATACCGGGCTAGGATTCGAGTTACAGGAACAAGGGCCTAACCAACCACCCAACAATGGAATCGTCGCGCGAAAACACTTGACACCCTCCTAGAAGCAGCTTTTCTTGCCACCAGACCTTTCTCCATCAATTAGAAATCTGATTCCGTCGCTAAACACATTCCTTAAATTGTAGCCATTTGTTGAGTGTTTTTTTTTTGTCTAATCCGGATATATATTACCATTGCCCTTGATTTTCTTAATTGTATATCTCTTAAATGTCAACATATACACATGTGATTTAGTTTACGAAGATTTTTCAATGCCGAGAACCTCGATCAGAGAGTAAAAAGGGCATAAGGTTCACAATGGTGTAAAACTAAAATGGGATATACCGGGCTAGGATTCGAGTTACAGGAACAAGGGCCAAACCAACCACCCAACAATGGAATCGTTGAGCGAAAACACTTGACAACCTCCTAGAAGCAGCTTTTCTTGCCACCAGACCTTTCTCCATCAATTAGGAATCTGATACCGTTACTAAACACACTCCTTAAATTGTAACCATTTGTTGAGTGTTTTTTTTTTGTGTCTAATCTACAAATATATCACCATTTCCCTTGATTTTCTTGACTGTATATCTCTTAAATGTCAACATATACACGTGTGATTTAGTTTACGAATATTTTTCAATGCCGAGAACCTCGATCAGAGAGTAAAAAAGGCGTAAGGTTCACAATGGTGTAAAATTAAAATGGGATATACCGGGCTAGGATTCGAGTTACAGAAATAAGGGCCAAACCAACCACCCAAGAATAGAATCGTCGAGCGAAAACACTTGACAACCTCCTAGAAGCAGCTTTTCTTGCCACCAGACATTTTTCCATCAATTAGGAATCTGATGCCGTCACAAAACACATTCCTTAAATTGTAGCCACTTGTTGAGTGTTTTTTTTCGGTGCCTAATCCGCATATATATCACCATTGCCCTTCATTTTCTTCACTGTATATCCCTTAAATGTCAACATATACACTTGTGATTTAGTTTACGAAGATTTTTCAATGCCGAGAACCTCGATCAGAGAGTAAAAAAGGCGTAAGGTTCACAATGGTGTAAAATTAAAATGGGATATACCAGGCTAGGATTCGAGTTACAGGAACAAAGGCCAAACCAACCACCCAAGAATGGAATCGTCGATCGAAAACGCTTGACAACCACCTAGAAGCAGCTTTTCTTGCCACCAGACCTTTCTCCATCAATTAGGAATCTGATGCCGTCACTAAACAAATTCCTTAAATTGTAGCCATTTGTTGAGGTTTTTTTTTTTGGTGTCTGTTCCGCATATATATCACCATTGCCCTTGATTTTCTTGACTGTATATCTCTTAAATGTCAACATATACACGTGTGATTTAGTTTACGAAGATTTTTCAATGCCGAGAACCTCGATCAGATAGTAAAAGAGGCGTAAGGTTCACAATGGTGTAAAATTAAAATGGGATATACCTGGCTAGGATTCGAGTTACAGGAACAAGGGCCAAACCAACCACCCAAGAATGGAATCGACGAGCGAAAACACTTGACAACCTCCTAGAAGCAGCTTTTCTTGCCACCAGACCGTTCTCCATCAATTAGGAATATGATGTCCCACTAAACACAATCCTTAAATTGTAGCCATTAGTTGAGTGTTTTTTCTTTGTGTCTAATCTGTATATCTCTTAAATGTCAGCATATACACGTGTGATTTAGTTTATAAAGATTTTTCAATGCCTAGAACCTCGATCAGAGAGTAAAAAAGGCGTAAGGTTCACAATGGTGTAAAATTAAAATGGGATATATCGGGCTAGGATTCGAGTTACAGGAACGAGGGCCAAACCAACCAACCAAGAATGGAATCGTCGAGGTAAAAGACTTGACAACCGCCTAGAAGCAGCTTTTATTGCCACCAGACCTTTCTCCATCAATTAGGAATCTGATGCCGTCACTAAACACATTCCTTAAATTGTAGTCATTTGTTGAGTGTTTTTTTTTTTTTTTGTCTAATCCGCATATATATCACCATTACCCTTGATTTTCTTGACTGTATATATCTCTTAAATTTCAACATATACACGTATGATTTAGTTTACGAAGATTTTTCAATGCCGAGAACCTCGATCAAAGAGTAAAAAAGGCATAAGGTTCACAATGGTGTCAAACTAAAATGGGATATAACGGGCTAGTATTCGAGTTACAGGAACAAGGGCCAAACCAACCACCCAACAATGGAATCGTCTAGCGAAAACACTTGACAACCTCCTAGAAGCAGCTTTTCTTGCCACCAGACCATTCTCCATCAATTAGGAATCTGATGCCATCGCTAAACACATTCCTTAAATTGTAGCCTTTTGTTGAGTGTTTTTTTTTTTGTCTAATCCGCATATATATCACCATTGCCCTTGATTTTCTTAACTGTATATCTCTTAAATGTCAACATATACACGTGTGATTTAGTTTACGAAGATTTTTCAATGCCGAGAACCTCGATCAGAGAGTAAAAAAGACGTAAGGTTCACAATGGTGTAAAATTAAAATGGGATATACCGGGCTAGGGTTCGAGTTACAGAAACAAGGGCCAAACCAACCATCCAAGAATGGAATCGTCGAGCGAAAACACTTGACAACCTCCTAGAAGCAGCTTTTCTTGCCACCAGACATTTTTCCATCAATTAGAAATCTGATGCCGTCGCTAAACACATTCCTTAAATTGTAGCCATTTATTGAGTGTTTTTTTTTCGGTGCCTAATCCGCATATATATCACCATTCCCTTAATTTTCTTGACTGTATATCTCTTAAATGTCAACATATACATGTGTGATTTAGTCTACGAAGATTTTTCAATGCCGAGAACCTCGATCAGAGAGTAAAAAAGGTGTAAGGTTCACAATGGTGTAAAATTAAAATGGGAAATACCGGGCTAGGATTCGAGTTACAGGAACAAGGGCCTAACCAACCACCCAACAATGGAATCGTCGCGCGAAAACACTTGACACCCTCCTAGAAGCAGTTTTTCTTGCCACCAGACCTTTCTCCATCAATTAGGAATCTGATTCCGTCGCTAAACACATTCCTTAAATTGTAGCCATTTGTTGAGTGTTTTTTTTTTTTTTTGTCTAATCCGCATATATATTACCATTGCCCTTGATTTTCTTAATTGTATATCTCTTAAATGTCAACATATACACATGTGATTTAGTTTACGAAGATTTTTCAATGCCGAGAACCTCGATCAGAGAGTAAAAAGGGCATAAGGTTCACAATGGTGTAAAACTAAAATGGGATATACCGGGCTAGGATTCGAGTTACAGGAACAAGGGCCAAACCAACCACCCAACAATGGAATCGTCGAGCGAAAACACTTGACAACCTCCTAGAAGCAGCTTTTCTTGCCACCAGACTTTTCTCCATCAATTAGGAATCTGATACCGTTACTAAACACACTCCTTAAATTGTAACCATTTGTTGAGTGTTTTTTTTGTGTGTCTAATCTACAAATATATCACCATTTCCCTTGATTTTCTTGACTGTATATCTCTTAAATGTCAACATATACACGTGTGATTTAGTTTACGAAGATTTTTCAATGCCGAGAACCTCGATCAGAGAGTAAAAAAGGCGTAAGGTTCACAATGGTGTAAAATTAAAATGGGATATACCGGGCTAGGATTCGAGTTACAGAAATAAGGGCCAAACCAACCACCCAAGAATAGAATCGTCGAGCGAAAACACTTGACAACCTCCTAGAAGCAGCTTTTCTTGCCACCAGACATTTTTCCATCAATTAGGAATCTGATGCCGTCACTAAACACATTCCTTAAATTGTAGCCACTTGTTAAGTGTTTTTTTTCGGTGCCTAATCCGCATATATATCACCATTGCCCTTCATTTTCTTCACTGTATATCTCTTAAATGTCAACATATACACTTGTGATTTAGTTTACGAAGATTTTTCAATGCCGAGAACCTCGATTAGAGAGTAAAAAAGGCGTAAGGTTCACAATGGTGTAAAATTAAAATGGGATATACCAGGCTAGGATTCGAGTTACAGGAACAAAGGCCAAACCAACCAACCAAGAATAGAATCGTCGAGGTAAAACACTTGACAACCTCCCAGAAGCAGCTTTTATTGCCACCAGACCTTTCTCCATCAATTCGGAATCTGATGTCGTCACCAAACACATTCCTTAAATTGTAGCCATTTGTTGAGTGTTCTTTTTGGTGTCTAATCCGCATATATATCACCATTGCCCATGATTTTCTTGACTGTATATCTCTTAAATGTCAACGTATACACACGTGATTTAGTTTACAAAGATTTTTCAATGCCGAGAACCTCGATCAGAGAGTACAAAAGGCGTTAGTTTCACAATGGTGTAAAATAAAAATGGGATATACCGGGCTAGAATTCGAGTTACAGGAACAAGGGCCAAACCAACCACCCAAGAATGGAATCGTCGAGCGAAAATACTTAACAACCTCCTAGAAGCAGCTTTTCTTGCCACCAGACCTTTCTCCAGCAATTAGGAATCTGATGCCGTCACTAAACGCATTCCTTAAATTGTAGCCATTTGTTGAGTGTTTTTTTTTTGTGTCTAATCCGCATATATATCACCATTGTCCTTGATTTTCTTGACTATATATCTCTTAAATGTCAACATATACACGTGTGATTTAGTTTATGAAGATTTTTCAATGCCGAGAACCTCGATCAGAGAGTAAAAAAGACGTAAGGTTCACAATGGTGTAAAATTAAAATGGGATATACCGTGCTAGGATTCGAGTTACAGGAACAAGGGCCAAACGAACCACCCAAGAATGGAATCGTCAAACGAAAACACTTGACAACCTCCTAGAAGCAGCTTTTCTTGCCACCAGACCTTTCTCCATCAATTAGGAATCTGATGCCGTCACTAAACACATTTCTTAAATTGTAGCCATTTGTTGAGTGTTTTTTTTGGTGTCTAATCCGCATATACATCACCATTGCCCTTGATTTTGTTGACTTTATATCTCTTAAATGTCAACATATACACGTGTGATTTAGTTTACGAAGATTTTTCAATGCCGAGAACCTCGATCAGAGAGTAAAAAAGGCGTAAGGTTCACAATGTTGTAAAATTAAAATGGGATATACCAGGCTAGGATTCGAGTTACAGGAACAAGGGCCAAACCAACCACCCAAGAATGGAATGGTCGAGCAAAAACACTTGACAAGCTCCTAGAAGCACCCTTTCTTGCCACCAGACCTTGCTCCATCAATTAGGAATCTGATGCCGTCACTAAACACATTCCTTAAATTATAGCCATTTGTTGAGTATTTTTTATGGTGTCTAATCCGCATATACATCACCATTGCCCTTTATTTTGTTGACTGTATATCTCTTAAATGTCAACATATACACGTGTGATTAAGTTTACGAAGATTTTTCAATGCCGAGAACCTCGATCAGAGAGTAAAAAAGGCGTAAGGTTCACAATGGTTTAAAATTAAAATGGGATATACCGGGCTAAGATTCGAGTTACAGGAACAAGGGCCAAACCAGCCACCCAAGAATGGAATCGTCGAGCGAAAACACTTGACAACCTCCTAGAAGCAGCTTTTCTTGCCACCAGACCTTTCACCATCAATTAGGAATCTGATGCCGTCACTAAACACATTCCTTAAATTGTAGCCATTTGTTGGGTGTTTTTTTTGGTGTCTAATCCGCATATATATCACCATTGCCCTTGATTTTCTTCACTTTATATCTCTTAAATGTCAACATATACACGTGTGATTTAGTATACGAAGATTTTTTTACCACCAGACCTTTTCTCCATCAACTAGGAATCTGATGCCGTCACCAAACACATTCTTTAAGTTTTAGCCATTTGTTGAGCGTTTTTTTTTTTTTTGTCTAATCCGCATATATATCACCATTGCCCTTGATTTTCTTGATTGTATATCTCTTTGTCAACATATACACGTGTGATTTAATTTACGAAGATTTTTCAATGCTTAGAACCTCGATCAGAGAGTAAAAAATGCGTAAGGTTCACAATGGTGTAAAATTAAAATGAGATACACCGGGCTAGGATTTGAGTTACAGGAACAAAGGCCAAACCAACCACCCAAAAATGAAATCGTCGAGCGAAAACACTTGACAACCTCCTAGAAGCAGCTTTTCTTGCCACCAGACCTTTCTCCATCAATTAGGAATCTAATGCCGTCACTAAACACATTCCTTAAATTGTAGCCATTTGTTGAGTGTTTTTTTTTTGTGACTGATCCGCATATATATCACCATTGCGGCTAATTTTCTTGACTGTATATCTCTTAAATGTCAACATATACACGTGTGATTTAGTTTATGAAGATTTTTCAATGTCGAGGACCTCGATCTGAGAGTGAAAAAGGCGTAAGGATCACAATGGTGTAAAATTAAAATGGGATTTAACGGGCTAGGATTCGCGTTGCAGGAACAAGGGCCAAACCAACCACCCAAGAATGGAATTGTCGAGCGAAAACTCTTGACAACCTCCTAGAAGCAGCTTTTTTTTCCACCAGACCTTTCTCCATCAATTAGGAATCAGATGTCGTCACTAAACACATTCCTTTAATTGTAGCCATTTGTTGAGTGTTTTTTTTTTTTGTGTCTAATCCGCATATATATCACCATTGCCCTTGATTTTCTTGACTGTATATCTCTTTAATGTCAACATATACACGTGTGATTTAGTTTACGAAGATTTTTCAATGCCGAGAACCTCGATTAGAGAGTAAAAAAGGAAAGAGGTTCACAATGGTGTAAAATTAAAATGGGATATACCGGGCTAGGATTCGAGTTACAGGAACAATGGCCAAACCAACCACCCAAGAATGGAATCGTCGAGGTAAAACACTTGACAACCTCCTAGAAGCAGCTTTTCTTGCCACCAGACCTTTCTTCATCAATTAGGAATCTGATGCCGTCACTAAACACATTTCTTAAATTTTTGCCATTTGTTGAGTGTTTTTTTTTTGTGTCTAATCCGTATATATATCACCATTGCCCTTGATTTTCTTAACTGTATATCTCTTAAATGTCAACATATACACGTGTGATTTAGTTTACGAAGATTTTCAATGCCGAGAACCACGATTAGAGAGTAAAAATGGCGTAAGGTTCACAATGGTGTAAAATTAAAATGAGATATACCGACCTAGGATTCGAGTTACAGGAACAAGGGCCAAACCAACCACCCAAGAATGGAATCGTCGAGCGAAAACACTTGACAACCTCCTAGAAGCAGCTTTTCTTGCCACCAGACCTTTCTCCATCAATTAGGAATCGGATGTCGTCACTAAACACACTCCTTAAATTGTAGCCATTTGTTGAGTGTTTTTTTTTGTGTCTAATCCGCATATATATCACCATTTCCCTTGATTTTCTTGACTGTATATCTCTTAAATGTCAACATTTACACGTGTGATTTAGTTTACGAAGATTTTTCAATGCCGAGAACCTTGATCAGAGAGTAAGAAAGGCGTAAGGTTCACAATGGTGTAAAATTAAAATGGGATATACCGGGGCTAGGATTCGAGTTACAGGAACAAGGACCAAACCAACCACCCAGGAATGGAATCGTCGAGCGAAAACACTTGACAACCTCCTAGAAGCAGCTTTTCTTGCCACCAGACATTTCTCCATCAATTAGGAATCTGATGCCGTCACTAAACACATTCCTTAAATTGTAGCCATTTGTTGAGTGTTTTTCTTTTTGGTGTCTGATCCGCATATATATCACTATTGCCCTTAATTTTCTTGACTGTATATCTCTTAAATGTCAACATATACACGTGTGATTTAGTTTACGAAGATTTTTCAATGTCGGGAACCTCGATCAGAGAGTAAAAAATGCGTAAGGTTCACAATGGTGTAAAATTAAAATGGAATATACCTGGCTAGGATTCAAGTTACAGGAACAAGGGCCAAACCAACCACCCAAGAATTGAATCGTCAAGCGAAAACACTTGACAACCTTCTAGAAGCAGCTTTTCTTGCCACCAGACCTTTCCCCATCAATTAGGAATCTGATGCCATCACTAAACACATTCCTTAAATTGTAGCCATTTGTTGAGTGTTTTTTTTTTTTGTCTAATCCGCATATATATCAGCATTGCCCTTGATTTTCTTGACTGTATATCTCTTAAATGTCAACATATACACGTGTGATTTAGTTTACGAAGATTTTTCAATGCTGAGAACTTCGATCAGAGAGTAAAAAAGGCGTAAGGTTCACAATGGTATAAAATCTAAATGGGATATACCGGGCTAGGATTCGAGTTACAGGAACAAGGGCCAAACCAACCACCCAAGAATGGAATCGTCGAGCGAAAATGCTTTACAACCTCCTAGAAGCAGCTTTTCTTGCCACCAGACCTTTCTCCATCAATTAGGAATATGATGTCGTCACTAAACACATTCCTTAAATTATAGCCATTTGTTGAGTGATTTTTTTTTGGTGTCTAATCCACATATATATCACCGTTGCCCTTGATTTTCTTGACTGTATATCTCTTAAATGTCAGCATATACACGTGTGATTTAGTTTGCGAAGATTTTTCAATGCCGAGAAACTCGATCAGAGAGTAAAAAAGGCGTAAGGCTCACAATGGTGTAAAATTAAAATGGGATATACCGGGCTAGGATTCGAGTTACAGGAACAAGGGCCAAACCAACCACTCAAGAATGGAATCGTCGAGGTAAAAGACTTGACAACCACCTAGAAGCAGCTTTTATTGCCACCAGACCTTTCTCCATCAATTAGGAATCTGATGCCGTCACTAAACACATTCCTTAAATTGTAGCCATTTGTTGAGTGTTTTTTTTTGGTGTCTAATCCACATATATATCACCATCGCCCTTGATTTTCTTGACTGTATATCTCTTAAATGTCAACATATACACGTGTGATTTAGTTTACGAAGAGTTTTCAATTCCGAGAACCTCGATCAGAGAGTAAAAAAGGCATAAGGTTCACAATGATGTAAAATTAAAATAGGATATACCGAGCTAGGATTCGAGGTACAGGAACAAGGGCCAAACCAACCACCCAAGAATGGAATCGTCGAGCGAAAACACTTGACAACCTCCTAGAAGCAGCATTTCTTGCCACCAGACATTTCTCCATCAATTAGGAATCTGATGCCGTCGCTAAACACATTCCTTAAATTGTAGCCTTTTGTTGAGTCTTTTTTTTTTGTGTCTAATTCGCCTATATATCACAATTGTCCTTGATTTTCTTGACTGTATATCTCTTAAATGTCAATATATACACGTGTGATTTAGTTTACGAAGATTTTTCAATGCCGAGAACCTCGATCAGAGAGTAAAAAAGGTGTAAGGTTCACAATGTTGTAAAATGAAAAAGGGATATACCGGGCTAGGATTCGAGTTACAGAAACAAGGGCCAAACCAACCACCCAAGAATGGAATCGTCGAGCGAAAACACCTGACAACCTCCTAGAAGCAGCTTTTCTTGCCACCAGACGTTTCTCCATCAATTAGGAATCTGATGCCGTTACTAAACACACTCCTAAAATTGTAGCCATTTGTTGAGTGTTTTTTTTTTTGTGTCTAATCTACAAATATATCACCATTTCCCTTGATTTTCTTGATTGTATATCTCTTAAATGTCAACATATACACAAGTGATTTAGTTTACGAAGATTTTTCAATGCCGAGAACCTCGATCAGAGAGTAAAAAAGGCGTAAGGTTCACAATGGTGTAAAATTAAAATGGGATATACCGGGCTAGGATTCGTGTTACAGAAATAAGGGCCAAACAAACCACCCAAGAATGGAATCGTCGATTGAAAACACTTGAAAACCTCCTAGAAGCAGCTTTTCTTACCACCAGACATTTCTCCATCAATTAGGAATCTGATGTCGTCACTAAACACATTCCTTAAATTGTAGCCATTTGTTGATTGTTTTTTTTCGGTGCCCAATCCGCATATATATCACCATTGCCCTTAATTTTCTTGACTGTATATCTCTTAAATGTCAACATATACACGTGTGATTTAGTTTACGAAGATTTTTCAATGCCGAGAACCTCGATCAGGGAGTAAAAAAGGCGTAAGGTTCACAATGGTGTAAAATTAAAATGGGATATACCAGGCTAGGTTTCGAGTTACAGGAACAAGGGCCAAACCAACCACCCAAGAATGGAATCGTCGAGCAAAAACACTTGACAACCTCCTAGAAGCAGCCTTTTCTTGCCACCAGACCATTCTCCATCAATTAGGAATCTGATGCCGTCTCTAAACACATTCCTTAAATTGTAGCCATTTGTTGAGTGTTTTTTTTTTTGTGTCTAATCCGCATATATAACACCATTGCCCTTGATTTTCTTGACTGTATATCTCTTAAATGTCAACATATACACATGTGATTTAGTTTACGAAGATTTTTCAATGCCGAGAACCTCGATCAGAGAGTAAAAAAGGCGTACGGTTCACAATGGTGTAAAATTAAAATGGGATATACCTGGCTAGGATTCGAGTTACAGGAACAAGGGCCTAACCAACCACCCAAGAATGGAATCGTCGAGGTAAAAGACTTGACAACCGCCTAGAAGCAGCTTTTATTGCCACCAGACCTTTCTCCATCAATTAGGAATCTGATGCCGTCACTAAACACATTCCTTAAATTGTAGCAATTTGTTGAGTGTTTTTTTTTTGTCTAATCCACATATATATCACCATTACCCTTGATTTTCTTGACTGTATATCTCTTAAATGTCAACATATACACGTGTGATTTAGTTTACGAAGATTTCTCAATGCCGAGAACCTCGATCAGAGAGTAAAAAAGGCGTAAGGTTCACAATGGTGTAAAATTAAAATGGGATATACCGAGCTAGGATTTGAGTTACAGGAACAAGGGCCAAACTAACCACACAAGAAAGGAATCGTCGTGCGAAAACACTTGACAACCTCCTAGAAGCAGCTTTTCTTGCCACCAGACCTTTCTCCATCAATTAGGAATCTGATGCCGTTACTAAACACATTCCTTAAATTGTAGCCATTTGTTGAGTGTTTTTTTTTTGGTGTCTAATCCGCATATATATCACCATTTCCCTTGATTTTCTTGACTGTATATCTCTTAAATGTCAACATATACACGTGTGATTTAGTTCACGAAGATTTTTCAATGCCGACCACCTCGATCAGAGAGTAAAAAAGGCGTAATGTTCACCATGGTGTAAAATTAAAATGGGATATACCGTGCTAGGATTCGAGTTACAGGAACAAGGGCCAAACCAACCACCCAAGAATGGAATCGTCGAGCGAAAACACTTGACACCCTCCTAGAAGCAGCTTTTCTTGCCACCAGACCTTTCTCCATCAATTAGGAATCTGATGCCGTCACTAATCACATTCCTTAAATTGTAGCCATTTGTTGAGTGTTTTTTTTTTTTTTTTTTTTGGTGTCTAATCCGCATATATATCACCATTGCCCTTGATTTTCTTTACTGTATATCTCTTAAATGTCAACATATACACGTGTGATTTACTTTACGAAGATTTTTCAATGCCGAGAACCTCGATCAGAGAGTAAAAAAGGCTTAAGGTTCACAATGGTGTAAAATTAAAAAGGTATATATAGGGCTAGGATTCGAGTTACAGGAACAAGGGCCAAACCAGCCACCCAAGAATGGAATCGTCGAGCGAAAACACTTGACAACCTCCTAGAAACAGCTTTTCTTGCCACCAGACCTTTCTCTATCAATTAGGAATCTGATGCCATCACTAAACACATTCCTTAAATTGTAGCCATTTGTTGAGTGTTTTTTTTTTTTTTTTTTGGTGTCTGATCCGCATATATATCACAATTGCCCTTAATTTTCTTGATTGTATATCTCTTAAATGTCAACATATACACCTGTGATTTAGTTTACGAAGATTTTTCAATGCCGAGAACCTCGATCAGAGAGTAAAAAAGGCGTAAGGTTCACAATGGTGTAAAATTAAAATGGGATATACCGGGCTACGATTCGAGTTACAGGAACAAGGGCCAAACCAACCACCCTAGAATGGAATCATCGAGCGAAAATACTTGACAACCTCCTAGAAGCAGCTTTTCTTGCCCCCAGACCTTTCTCCATCAATTAGGAATCTGATGCCGTCACTAAACACATTCCTTAAATTGTAGCCATTTTTTGAGTGCTTTTTTTTTGTGTCTAATCCGCATATATAACACCATTGCCCTTTATTTTCTTGACTGTATATCTTTTAAATGTCAACATATACACGTGTGATTTAGTTTACGAAGATTTTTCAATGCCGAGAACCTCGATCAGAGAATAAAAAAGGCGTAAGGTTCACAACGGTGTAAAATTAAAATGGGATATACCGGGCTATGATTCTAGTTACAGGAACAAGGGCCTAACCAACCACCCAAGAATGGAATCGTCGAGGTAAAAGACTTGACAACCACCTAGAAGTAGCTTTTATTGCCACCAGACCTTTCTCCATCAATTAGGAATCTGATGCCGTCACTAAACACATTCCTTAAATTGTAGCAATTTGTTGAGTGTTTTTCTTTTTTTTTTTGTGTCTAATCCACATATATATCACCATTACCCTTGATTTTCTAGACTGTATATCTCTTAAATGTCAACATATACACGTGTGATTTAGTTTACGAAGATTTCTCAATGCCGAGAACCTCGATCAAGAGAGTAAAAAGGCGTAAGGTTCACAATGGTGTAAAATTAAAATGGGATATACCGAGCTAGGATTCGAGTTACAGGAACAAGGGCCAAACTAACCACACAAGAAGGCAATCGTCGTGCGAAAACAGTTGACAACCTCCTAGAAGCAGCTTTTCTTGCCACCAGACCTTTCTCCATTAATTAGGAATCCGATGCCGTTACTAAACACATTCCTTAAATTGTAGCCATTTGTTGAGTGTTTTTTTTTTTTTTGGTGTCTAATCCGCATATATATCACCATTTCCCTTGATTTTCTTGACTGTATATCTCTTAAATGTCAACATATACACGTGTGATTTAGTTCACGAAGATTTTTCAATGACGAGAAGTTCGATCAGAGAGTAAAAAAGGTGTAATGTTCAGCATGGTGTAAAATTAAAATGTGATATACCGTGCTAGGATTCGAGTTACAGGAACAAGGGCCAAACCAACCACCCAAGAATGGAATCGTCGAGCGAAAACACTTGACACCCTCCTAGAAGCAGCTTTTCTTGCCACCAGACCTTTCTCCATCAATTAGGAATCTGATGCCGTCACTAATCACATTCCTTAAATTGTAGCCATTTGTTGAGTGTTTTTTTTTTTTTTTGGTGTCTAATCCGCATATATATCACCATTGCCTTGATTTTCTTTACTGTATATCTCTTAAATGTCATCATATACACGTGTGATTTACTTTACGAAGATTTTTCAATACCGAGAACCTCGACCAGAGAGTAAAAAAGGCTTAAGGTTCACAATGGTGTAAAATTAAAAAGGTACATATCGGGCTAGGATTCGAGTTACAGGAACAAGGGACAAACCAACCAACCAAGAATGGAATCGTCGAGCGAAAACACTTGACAACCTCCTAGAAACAGCTTTTCTTGCCACTAGACCTTTCTCCATCAATTAGGAATCTGATGTCATCACTAAACACATTCCTTAAATTGTAGCCATTTGTTGAGTGTTTTTTTGGGGGTCTAATCCGCATAAATATCACCATTGCCCTTGATTTTCTTGACTGTATATCTCTTAAATGTCAACATATATACGTTTGATTTAGTTTACGAAGATTTTTCTATGCCGAGAACCTCGATCAGAGAGTAAAAAAGGCATAAGGTTCACAATGGTGTAAAATTAAAATGGGATATACCGGGCTAGGATTCGAGTTACAGGAACAAGGGACAAACCAACCACCCAAGAATGGAATCGTCGAGCGAAAACACTTGACAACCTCCTAGAAGCAGCTTTTCTTGCCACCAGACCTTTCTCCATCAATTAGGAATCTAATGCCATCACGAAACACATTCCTTACATTGTAGCCATTTGTTGAGGGATTTTTTTTGGTGACTGATCTGCATACAAATCACCATTGCCCTTGATTTTCTTGATTGTATATCTCTTAAATGTCAACATATACACGTGTGATTTGGTTTACGAAGAGTTTTCAATGCCGAGAACCTCGATCAGAGAGTAAAAAAGGTGTTAGGTTCACAATGGTGTAAAATTAAAATGGGATATACCGGGCTAGGATTCGAGTTACAGAAACAAGGGCCAAACAAACCACCCAAGAATGGAATCGTCGAGCGAAAACACTTGACAACCTTCTAGAAGCAGCTTTTCTAGCCACCAGACCTTTCTCCATCAATTAGGAATCTGATGTTGTCACTAAACACATTCCTTAAATTGTAGCCATTTGTTGAGTGTTTTTTTTGGTGTCTAATCCGCATATATATCACCATTGCCCTGATTTTCTTGACTGTATATCTCAAAAATATCAACATATACACGTGTGATTTAGTTTACGAAGATTTTTCAATGCCGAGAACCTCGATTAGAGAGTAAAATAGGCGTAAGGTTCAGAATGGTGTAAAATTAAAATGGGATATACCAGGCTAGGATTCGAGTTACATGAACAATAGCCAAACCAACCACCCAGAATAGAATCGTCGAGGTAAAACACTTGACAACCTCCTAGAAGCAACTTTTCTTGCCACCAGACATTTCTCTATCAATTAGGAATCTGATGCCGTCACTAAACACATTCCTTAAATTGTGGCGATTTGTTGAGTTTTTTTTTTTATGTCTAATCCGTATATATATATCACCATTGCCCTTGATTTTCTTAACTGTATATCTCTTAAATGTAAACATATACACGTGTGATTTAGTTTACCAAGATTTTTCAATGCCGAGAACCTTGATCAGAGAGTAAAAAAGGTGTAAGGTTCACAATGTTTTAAAATTAAAATGGGATATTCCGGGCTAGGATTCAAGTTACAGGAACAAGGGCCAAACCAGCCACCCAAGAATGGTATCGTCGAGCGAAAACACTTGACAACCTCCTAGAAGCAGCTTTTCTTGCCACCAGACCTTTCTCCATCAAATAGGAATCTGATGTCGTCACTAAACGTATTCCTTAAATTGTAGCCATTCGTTGAGTGTTTTTTTTTGTGTCTGACCCGCATATATATCACCATTGCCCTTGATTTTCTTGACTGTATATCTCTTAAATCTCAACATATACACCTGTGATTTAGTTTACAAAGCTTTTTCAATGCCGAGAACCTCGATCAGAGAGTAAAAAAGGCGTAAGGTTCACAATGGTGTAAAATTAAAATGGGATATACCGGGCTAGGATTCGAGTTACAGGAACAAGGGCCAAACCAACCACCCTAGAATGGAATCATCGAGCGAATTCACTTAACAACCTCCTAGATGCAGCTTTTCTTGCCCCCAGCCCTTTCTCCATCAATTAGGAATCTGATGCCGTCACTAAACACATTCCTTAAATTGTAGCCATTTTTTGAGTGCTTTTTTTTGTGTCTAATCCGCATATATAACACCATTGCCCTTGATTTTCTTCACTGTATATCTTTTAAATGTCAACATATACACGTGTGATTTAGTTTACGAAGATTTTTCAATGCCGAGAACCTCGATAAGAGAGTAAAAAAGGCGTAAGGTTCACAATGGTGTAAGAATAAAATGGGATATACCTGGCTAGGATTCGAGTTAAAGGAACAAGGGCCAAACCAACCACCCAAGAATGGAATTATCGAGCGAAAACACTTGACAACCTCCTAGAAGCAGCTTTTCTTGCCCCCAGACCTTTCTCCATCAATTAGGAATCTGATGCCGTCACTAAACACATTCCTTAAATGTTAGCCATTTTTTGAGTGTTTTTTTTGTTTTTGTGTCTAATACGCATATATAACACCATTACCCTTGATTTTCTTGACTGTATATCTCTTAAATGTCAACATATACACGTGTGATTTAGTTTACGAAGATTTTTCAATGCCGAGAACCTCGATCAGAGAGTAAAAAAGGCTTAAGGTTCACAACGGTGTAAAATTAAAATGGGATATACCGGGCTATGATTCGAGTTACAGGAACAAGGGCCAAACCAACCACCCAAGAATGGAATCATCGAGTGAAAACACTTGACAACCTCCTAGAAGCAGCTTTTCTTGCCCCAGACCTTTCTCCATCAATTAGGAATCTGATGCCATCACTAAACACATTCCTTAAATTGTAGCCATTTTTGGAGTGTTTTTTTTTTTTTTTTTTTTTTTTTTGTGTCTAATCCGCATATATAACAACATTGCCCTTGATTTTCTTGACTGTATATCTCTTAAATGTCAACATCTACACGTGTGATTTAGTTTACGAAGATTTTTCAATGCCGAGAACCTCGATCAGAGAGTAAAAAAGGCGTAAGGTTCACAATGGTGTAAAATTAAAATGGGATATACCTGGCTAGGATTCGAGTTACAGGAACAAGGGCCTAACCAACCACCCAAGAATGGAATCGTCGAGGTAAAAGACTTGACAACCACCTAGAAGCAGCTTTTATTGCCACCAGACCTTTCTCCATCAATTAGGAATCTGATGCCGTCACTAAACACATTCCTTAAATTGTAGCAATTTGTTGAGTGTTTTTTTTTGTGTCTAATCCACATATATATCACCATTACCCTTGATTTTCTTGACTGTATATCTCTTAAATGTCAACATATACACGTGTGATTTAGTTTACGAATATTTCTCAATGCCGAGAACCTCGATCAGAGAGTAAAAAAGGCGTAAGGTTCACAATGGTGTAAAATTAAAATGGGATATACCGAGCTAGGATTCGAGTTACAGGAACAAGGGCCAAACTAACCACACAAGAAGGCAATCGTCGTGCGAAAACACTTGACAACCTCCTAGAAGCAGCTTTTCTTGCCACCAGACCTTTCTCCATCAATTAGGAATCTGATGCCGTTACTAAACACATTCCGTAAATTGTAGCCATTTGTTGAGTGTTTTTTTTTTTTTTTGGTGTCTAATCCGCATATATATCACAATTTCCCTTGATTTTCTTGACTGTATATCTCTTAAATGTCAACATATACACGTGTGATTTAGTTCACAATGATTTTTCAAGGCTGAGAACCTCGATCAGAGAGTAAAAAAGGCGTAATTTTCACCATGGTGTAAAATTAAAATGGGATATACCGGGCTAGGATTCGAGTTACAGGAACAAGGGCCAAACCAACCACCCAAGAATGGAATCGTCGAGCGAAAACACCTGACAACCTCGTAGAAGCAGCTTTTCTTGCCACCAGACCTTTCTCCATCAATTAGGAATCTTATGCCGTCACTAATCACGTTCCTTAAATTGTAGCCATTTGTTAAGTGTTTTTTTTTGGTGTGTAATCCGCATATATATCACCATTGCCCTTGATTTTCTTTACTGTATATCTCTTAAATGTCCACATATACACGTGTGATTTAGTTAACGAAGATTTTTCAATGCAGAGAACCTCGATCAGAGAGTAAAAAATGCGTAAGGTTCACAATGGTGTAAAATTAAAATGGGATATACCGGGCTAGGATTCGAGTTACAGGAACAAGGGCCAAACCAACCACCCAAGAATGGAATCGTCGAGCGAAAACACTTAACAACCTCCTAGAAGCAGCTTTTCATGCCACCAGATCTTTCTCCATCAATAAGGAATCTGATGCCGTCACTAATCACATTCCTTCAATTGAAGCCATTTGTTGAGTGTTTTTTTTTTGGTGTCTAATTTCGCATATATATCACCATTGCCCTTGATTTTCTTGACTGTATATCTCTTAAATGTCAACATATACAAGTGTGATTTACTTTACGAAGATTTTTCAATGTCGAGAACCTCGGTCAGAGAGTAAAAAGGGCTTAAGGTTCACAATGTTGTAAAATTAAAATGAGATATACCGGGTTAGGATTCGAGATATAGGAACAAGGGCCAAACCAAGCAGCCAAGAATGGAACCGTCAAGCGAAAACACTTGACAACCTCCTAGAAGCAGCTTTTCTTGCCACCAGACCTTTCTCCATCAATTAGGAATCCGATGCCGTCACTAAAAACATTCCTTAAATTGTAGCCATTTGTTGAGTGTTTTTTTTTTGTGTCTAATTCGCATATATATCACCATTGCCCTTGATTTTCTTGACTGTATATCTCTTTAATGTCAACATATACACGTGTGATTTAGTTTACGAAGATTTTTCAATGCCGAGAACCTCGATCAGAGAGTAAAAAAGGCGTAAGGTTCACAATGGTGTAAAATTAAAATGGGATATACCGGGCTAGGATTCGAGTTACAGGAACAAGGGCCAATCCAACCACCCAAGAATGGAATCGTCGAGCGAAAACACTTGACAACCTCTTAGAAGCAGCTTTTCTTGCCACCAGACCTTTCTCCATCAATTATGAATCTGTTGCCATCACTAAACACATTCCTTAAATTGTAGCCATTTGTTGAGTGTTTTTTTTGTGTCTAATCCGCATATATATCACCATTGCCCTTGATTTTCTTTACTGCATATCTCTTAAATGTCAACATATACACGTGTGATTTACTTGACGAAGATTTTCCAATGCCGAGAACCTCAATCAGAGAGTAAAAAGGCGTAAGTTTCACAATGGAGTAAAATTAAAATGGGATATACCGGGCTAGGATTCGAGTTACAGGAACAAGGTACAAACCAACGACCCAAGAATGGAATCGTCGAGCGAAAACACTTGACAACTTCCTAGAAGCAGCTTTTCTTGCCACCAGACCTTTCTCCATCATTTATGAATCTAATGCCGTCACTAAACACATTCCTTAAATTGTAGTTTACGAAGATATCTCAATGCCGAGAACCTCGATCAGAGAGTGAAAAAGGCGTAGGGTTCACAATGGTGTAAAATTAAAATTGGATATACCGGGCTAGGATTCGAGTTACAGGAACAAGGGCCAAACCAACCACCCAAAAATGGAATCGTCGAGCGAAAACACTTGACAACCTCCTAGAAGCAGCTTTTCTTGCCACCAGACCTTTCTCCATCAATTAGGAATCTGATCCTATCACTAAACACATTCCTTAAACTGTAGCCATTTGTTGAATGTTTTTTTTTTTGGTGTCTAATCCTCATATATATCACCATTGCCCTTGATTTTCTTGACTGTATATCTCTTAAATGTCAACATATACACGTGTGATTTAGTTTACGAAGATTTTTTAATTCCGAGAAGCTCGATCAGAGGGTAAAAAAGGCGTAAGGTTCACAATGGTGTAAAATTAAAATGTGATATACCGAGCTAGGATTCGAGTTACAGGAACAAGGGCCAAACCAACCACACAAGAATGGAATCGTCGAGCGAAAACACTTGACAACCTCCTATAAGCTGCTTTTCTTGCCACCAGACCTTTCTCCATCAATTAAAAATCTGATGCCGTCACTAAACACATTCCTTAAATTGTAGCCATTTGTTGAGTGTTTTTTTTTTTGGTGTCTAATCCGCATATATATCACCATTGCCCTTGATTTTCTTGACTGTATATCACTTAAATGTCAACATATACACGTGTGATTTAGTTCACGAAGATTTTTCAATGCCGAGAACCTCGATCAGAGAGTAAAAAAGGCGTAAGGTTCACCATGGTGTAAAATTAAAATGGGATATACCGGGCTAGGATTCGAGTTACAGGAACAAGGGCCAAACCAACCACCCAAGAATGGAATCTTCGAGCGAAAACACTTGACAACCTCCTAGAAGCAGCTTTTCTTGCCACCAGACATTTCTCCATCAATTAGGAATCTGATGTCGTCACTAATCGCATTCCTTAAATTGTAGCCATTTGTTGAGTGTTTTTTTTGTGTCTAATCCGCATATATATCACCATTGCCCTTGATTTTCTCGACTGTATCTCTCTAAAATGTCAACAAATACACGTGTGATTTAGTTTACAAAGATTTTTCAATGCTAAAAACCTCGATCAGAGAGTAAAAAAGGCGTAAGGTTCACAATGGTGTAAAATTAAAATGGGATATACCGGGCAAGGATTTGAGTTACAGGAACAAGGGCCAAACCAACCACCCAAGAATGGAATCGTCGAGGTAAAAGACTTGACAACCACCTAGAAGCAGCTTTTATGGCCACCAGACCTTTCTCCATCAATTAGGAATCTGATGCCGTCACTAAACATATTCCTTAAATTGTAGGAATTTGTTGAGTGTTTTTTTTTTGTGTCTAATCCACATATATATCACACTTACGCTTGATTTTCTTGACTGTATATCTCTTAAATGTCAACATATGCACGTGTGATTTAGTTTACGAAGATTTCTCAATGCCGAGAACCTCGATCAGAGAGTAAAAAAGGCGTAAGGTTTACAATGGTGTAAAATTAAAATGGGATATACCGAGCTAGGATTCGAGTTACAGGAACAAGGGCCAAACCAACCACACAAGAAGGGAATCGTCGTGCGAAAACACTTGACAACCTCCTAGAAGCAGCTTTTCTTGCCACCAGACCTTTCTCCATCAATTAGGATTCTGATGTCGTTAGTAAACACATTCCTTAAATTGTAGCCATTTGTTGAGTGTTTTTTTTTTTTTGATTTCTAATCCGCATATATATCACCATTTCCCTTGAGTTTCTTGACTGTATATCTCTTAAATGTCAACATATACACGTGTGATTAGTTCACGAAGATTTTTCAATGCCGAGAACCTCGATCAGAGAGTAAAAAAGGCGTAATGTTCACCATGGTGTAAAATTAAAATGGGATATACCGGGCTAGGATTCGAGTTACAGGAACAAGGGCCAAACCAACCACCCAAGAATGGAATCGTCGAGCGAAAACACTTGACAACCTCCTAGAAGCAGCTTTTCTTGCCACCAGACCTTTCTCCATCAATTAGGAATCTGATGCCGTCAAAAAACACATTCCATAAATTGTAGCCATTTGTTGAGTGTTTTTTTGGGGGTCTAATCGGCAAAAATATCACCATTGCCCTTGATTTTCTTGATTGTATATCTCTTAAATGTCAACATATATACGTGTGATTTAGTTTACGAAGATTTTTCAATGCCGAGAACCTCGATCAGAGAGTAAAAAAGGCGTAAGGTTCACAATGGTGTAAAATTAAAATGGGATATACCGGGCTAGGATTCGAGTTACAGGAACAAGGGCCAAACCAACCACCCAAGAATGGAATCGTCGAGCGAAAACACTTGACAACCTCCTAGAAGCAACTTTTCCTGCCACCAGACCTTTCTCCATCAATTAGGACTCTGATGCCGTCACTAATCACATTCCTTAAATTGTAGCCATTTGTTGAGTGTTTTTTTTTTGTGTCTAATCCGCATATATATCACCATTGCCCTTGATTTTCTTGACTGTATATATCTCTTAAATGTCAACATATACACGTGTGATTTACTTTCCGAAGATTTTTCAATGTCGAGAACCTCGGTCAGAGAGTAAAAAGGGCTTAAGGTTCACAATGGTGTAAAATTAAAATGGGATATACCGGGTTAGGATTCGAGTTATAGGAACAAGGGCCAAACCAAGCAGCCAAGAATGGAATCGTCAAGCGAAAACACTTGACAACCTCCTAGAAGCAGCTTTTCTTGCCACCAGACCTTTCTCCATCAATTAGGAATCTGATGCCGTCACTAAAAACATTCCTTAAATTGTAGCCATTTGTTAAGTGTTTTTTTTTGTGTCTAATTCGCATATATATCACCATTGCCCTTGATTTTCTTGACTGTATATCTCTTTAATGTCAACATATACACGTGTGATTTAGTTTACGAAGATTTTTCAATGCCGAGAACCTCGATCAGAGAGTAAAAAAGGCGTAAGGTTCACAATGGTGTAAAATTAAAATGGTATATACCGGGATAGGATTCGAGTTACAGGAACAAGGGCCAAACCAACCACTCAAGAATGGAATCGTCGAGCGAAAACACTTGACAACCTCCTAGAAGCAGCTTTTCTTGCCACTAGACCTTTCTCCATCAATTATGAATCTGATGCCGTCACTAAACACATTCCTTAAATTGTAGCCATTTGTTGAGTGTTTTTTTTAGTGTCTAATCCGCATATATATCACCATTGCCCTTGATTTTCTTTACTGCATATCTCTTAAATGTCAACATATACACGTGTGATTTACTTGACGAAGATTTTTCAATGCCGGGAACCTCAATCAGAGAGTAAAAAGGCGTAAGGTTCACAATGGTGTAAAATTCAAATGAGATATACCGGGCTAGGATTTGAGTTACAGGAACAAGGGCCAAACCAACCACCCAAGAATGGAATCGTCGAGCGAAAACACTTGACAACCTCCTAGAAGCAGCTTTTCTTGCCACCAGACCTTTCTCCATCATTTATGAATCTAATGCCGTCACTAAACACATTCCTTAAATTGTAGCCATTTGTTGAGTGTTTTTTTTTTTGGTGTCTAATCCGCATATATATCACCATTGCCCTTGATTTTCTTGACTGTATATCTCTTAAACGTCAACATATACACGTGTGATTTACTTTACGAAGATTTTTCAATGCCGAGAACCGCAATTAGAGAGTAAAAAAGGCCTAAGGTTCACAATGGTGTAAAATTAAAATGGGATATACCGGGCTAGGATTCGAGTTACAGGAACAAGGGAGAAACCAACCACCCAAAAATGGAATCGTCGAGCGAAAACCCTTGCCAACCTCCTAGAAGCAGCTTTTCGTGCCACCAGACATTTCTTCATCAATTAGGAATTTGATGCCGTCACTAAACACATTCCATAATTTGTAGCCATTTGTTGAGTGTTTTTTTTTTGTGTCTATTCCGCATATATATCACCGTTGCCCTTGATTTTCTTGAGTGTATATATCTCTTAAATGTCAACATATACACGTGTGATTTAGTTTACGAAGATTTTTCAATGCCGAGAACCTCGATCAGAGAGTAAAAAAGGCGTAAGGTTCACAATGGTGTAAAATTAAAATGGGATATATCGGGCAAGGATTCGAGTTACCGGAACAAGGGTCAAACCAACCACCCAAGAATGGAATCGTCAAGCGAAAACACTTGACAACCTCCTAGAAGCAGCTTTTCTTGCCACCAGACCTTTCTCCATCAATTAGGAATCTGATGCCGTCACTAAACACATTCCTTAAATTGTAACCATTTGTTGAGTATTTTTATTGGTGTCTAATCCGCATATATATCACCATTGCCCTTGATTTTCTTGACTGTATATCTCTTAAATGTCAACATATACACGTGTGATTTAGTTTACGAAGATTTTTCAATGCTGAGAACCTCGATTACAGAGTAAAAAAGGCGTAAGGTTCACAATGGTGTAAAATTAAAATGGGATATACCGGGCTAGGATTCGAGTTACCGGAAAAAGGGCCAAACCAACCACCCAAGAATGGAATCATCGAACGAAAACACATGACAACCTCCTAGAAGCAGCTTTTCTTGCCACCAGACCTTTCTCCATCAATTAGGAATCTGATCCTGTCACTAAACACATTCCTTAAATTGTAGCCATTTGTTGAGTGTTTTTTTTTTGTGTCTAATCCGCATATATATCACCATTGCCCTTGATTTTCTTGACTGTATATCTCTTAAATGTCAACATATAAACGTGTGATTTAGTTTACGAAGATTTTTCAATGTCGAGAAGCTCGATCAGAGAGTAAAAAAGGCGTAAGGTTCACAATGGTGTAAAATTAAAATGTGATATACCAAGCTAGGATTCGAGTTACAGGAACAAGGGCCAAACAAACCACACAAGAATGGAATCGTCGAGCGAAAACACTTGACAACCTCCTAGAAGCAGCTTTTCTTGCCACCAGACCTTTCTCCATCAATTAGGAATCTGATGCCGTCACTAAACACATTCCTTAAATTGTAGCCATTTGTTGAGTGTTTTTTTTTTTTGGTGTCTAATCCGCATATATATCACCATTGCCCTTGATTTTCTTGACTGTATATTTCTTAAATGTCAACATATACACGTGTGATTTAGTTCACGAAGATTTTTCAATTCCGAGAACCTCGATCAGAGAGTAAAAAAGGCGTAAGGTTCACCATGGTGTAAAATTAAAATGGGATATACCGAGCTAGGATTCGAGTTACAGGACCAACCAACCACCCAAGAATGGAATCATCGAGCGAAAACACTTGACAACCTCCTAGAAGTAGCTTTTCATGCCTCCAGACCTTTCTCCATCAATTAGGAATCTGATGTCGTCACTAATCGCATTCCTCAAATTGCAGCCATTTTTTGAGTGTTTTTTTTTTGGTGTCTAATCCGCATATATATCACCATTGCCCTTGATTTTCTCGACTGTATCTCTGTTAAATGTCAACATATACACGTGTGATTTAGTTTACAAAGATTTTTCAATGCCGAGAACCTCGATCAGAGAGTAAAAAAGGCGTAAGGTTCACAATGGTGTAAAATTAAAATGGGATATACCGGGCTAGGATTCGAGTTACAGGAACAAGGGACAAACCAACCACCCAAAAATGGAATCGTCGAGCGAAAACACTTGCCAACCTCCTAGAAGCAGCTTTTCGTGCCACCAGACCTTTATTCATCAATTAGGAATTTGATGCCGTCACTAAACACATTCCATAATTTGTAGCCATTTTGTTGAGTGTTTTTTTTTTTGTGTCTATTCCGCATATATATCACCATTGCCCTTGATTTTCTTGAGTGTATATCTCTTAAATGTCAACATATACACGTGTGATTTAGTTTACGAAGATTTTTCAATGCCGAGAACCTCGATCAGAGAGTAAAAAAGGCGTAAGGTTCACAATGGTGTAAAATTAAAATGGGATATATCGGGCAAGGATTCGAGTTACCGGAACAAGGGTCAAACCAACCACCCAAGAATGGAATCGTCAAGCGAAAACACTTGACAACCTCCTAGAAGCAGCTTTTCTTGCCACCAGACCTTTCTCCATCAATTAGGAATCTGATGCCGTCACTAAACACATTCCTTAAATTGTAACCATTTGTTGAGTATTTTTATTGGTGTCTAATCCGCATATATATCACCATTGCCCTTGATTTTCTTGACTGTATATCTCTTAAATGTCAACATATACACGTGTGATTTAGTTTACGAAGATTTTTCAATGCTGAGAACCTCGATCACAGAGTAAAAAAGGCGTAAGGTTCACAATGGTGTAAAATTAAAATGGGATATACCGGGCTAGGATTCGAGTTACAGGAAAAAGGGCCAAACCAACCACCCAAGAATGGAATCATCGAACGAAAACACTTGACAACCTCCTAGAAGCAGCTTTTCTTGCCACCAGACCTTTCTCCATCAATTAGGAATCTGATCCTGTCACTAAACACATTCCTTAAATTGTAGCCATTTGTTGAGTGTTTTTTTTTTGTGTCTAATCCGCATATATATCACCATTGCCCTTGATTTTCTTGACTGTATATCTCTTAAATGTCAACATATAAACGTGTGATTTAGTTTACGAAGATTTTTCAATGCCGAGAAGCTCGATCAGAGAGTAAAAAAGGCGTAAGGTTCACAATGGTGTAAAATTAAAATGTGATATACCAAGCTAGGATTCGAGTTACAGGAACAAGGGCCAAACAAACCACACAAGAATGGAATCGTCGAGTGAAAACACTTGACAACCTCCTAGAAGCAGCTTTTCTTGCCACCAGACCTTTCTCCATCAATTAGGAATCTGATGCCGTCACTAAACACATTCCTTAAATTGTAGCCATTTGTTGAGTGTTTTTTTTTTTTGGTGTCTAATCCGCATATATATCACCATTGCCCTTGATTTTCTTGACTGTATATTTCTTAAATGTCAACATATACACGTGTGATTTAGTTCACGAAGATTTTTCAATTCCGAGAACCTCGATCAGAGAGTAAAAAAGGCGTAAGGTTCACCATGGTGTAAAATTAAAATGGGATATACCGGGCTAGGATTCGAGTTACAGGACCAACCAACCACCCAAGAATGGAATCATCGAGCGAAAACACTTGACAACCTCCTAGAAGTAGCTTTTCATGCCTCCATACCTTTCTCCATCAATTAGGAATCTGATGTCGTCACTAATCGCATTCCTTAAATTGCAGCCATTTTTTGAGTGTTTTTTTTTTTTGGTGTCTAATCCGCATATATATCACCATTGCCCTTGATTTTCTCGACTGTATCTCTCTTAAATGTCAACATATACACGTGTGATTTAGTTTACAAAGATTTTTCAATGCCGAGAACCTCGATCAGAGAGTAAAAAAGGCGTAAGGTTCACAATGGTGTAAAATTGAAATGGGAGATACCGGGCTAGGTTTCGAGTTACAGGAACAAGGGCCAAACCAACCACCCAAGAATGGATTCGTCGAGCGAAAACACTTGACAACCTCCTAGAAGCAGCTTTTCTTGCCACCACACCTTTCTCCATCAATTAGGAATCTGATGCCGTTACTAAACACATTCCTTAAATTGTAGCCATTTGTTGAGTGTTTTTTTTGGTGTCTAATCCGCATATATATCACCATTGCCCTTGATTTTCTTGACTGTATATCTCTTAAATGTCAACATATACACGTGTGATTTACTTTACGAAGATTTTTCAATGCCGAGAACCTCGATCAGAGAGTAAAAAAGGCGTAATGTTCACCATGGTGTAAAATTAAAATGGGATATACCGGGCTAGGATTCGAGTTACAGGAACAAGGGCCAAACCAACCACCCAAGAATGGAATCGTCGAGCGAAAACACTTGACAACCTCCTAGAAGCAGCTTTTCTTGCCACCAGACCTTTCTCCATCAATTAGGAATCTGATGCCGTCAAAAAACACATTCCATAAATTGTAGCCATTTGTTGAGTGTTTTTTTGGGGGTCTAATCGGCAAAAATATCACCATTGCCCTTGATTTTCTTGATTGTATATCTCTTAAATGTCAACATATATACGTGTGATTTAGTTTACGAAGATTTTTCAATGCCGAGAACCTCGATCAGAGAGTAAAAAAGGCGTAAGGTTCACAATGGTGTAAAATTAAAATGGGATATACCGGGCTAGGATTCGAGTTACAGGAACAAGGGCCAAACCAACCACCCAAGAATGGAATCGTCGAGCGAAAACACTTGACAACCTCCTAGAAGCAACTTTTCTTGCCACCAGACCTTTCTCCATCAATTAGGAATCTGATGCCGTCACTAAACACATTCCTTAAATTGTAGCCATTTGTTGAGTGTTTTTTTTTTTTGGTGTCTAATCCGCATATATATCACCATTGCCCTTGATTTTCTTGACTGTATATTTCTTAAATGTCAACATATACACGTGTGATTTAGTTCACGAAGATTTTTCAATTCCGAGAACCTCGATCAGAGAGTAAAAAAGGCGTAAGGTTCACCATGGTGTAAAATTAAAATGGGATATACCGGGCTAGGATTCGAGTTACAGGACCAACCAACCACCCAAGAATGGAATCATCGAGCGAAAACACTTGACAACCTCCTAGAAGTAGCTTTTCATGCCTCCATACCTTTCTCCATCAATTAGGAATCTGATGTCGTCACTAATCGCATTCCTTAAATTGCAGCCATTTTTTGAGTGTTTTTTTTTTTTGGTGTCTAATCCGCATATATATCACCATTGCCCTTGATTTTCTCGACTGTATCTCTCTTAAATGTCAACATATACACGTGTGATTTAGTTTACAAAGATTTTTCAATGCCGAGAACCTCGATCAGAGAGTAAAAAAGGCGTAAGGTTCACAATGGTGTAAAATTGAAATGGGAGATACCGGGCTAGGTTTCGAGTTACAGGAACAAGGGCCAAACCAACCACCCAAGAATGGATTCGTCGAGCGAAAACACTTGACAACCTCCTAGAAGCAGCTTTTCTTGCCACCACACCTTTCTCCATCAATTAGGAATCTGATGCCGTTACTAAACACATTCCTTAAATTGTAGCCATTTGTTGAGTGTTTTTTTTGGTGTCTAATCCGCATATATATCACCATTGCCCTTGATTTTCTTGACTGTATATCTCTTAAATGTCAACATATACACGTGTGATTTACTTTACGAAGATTTTTCAATGCCGAGAACCTCGATCAGAGAGTAAAAAAGGCGTAATGTTCACCATGGTGTAAAATTAAAATGGGATATACCGGGCTAGGATTCGAGTTACAGGAACAAGGGCCAAACCAACCACCCAAGAATGGAATCGTCGAGCGAAAACACTTGACAACCTCCTAGAAGCAGCTTTTCTTGCCACCAGACCTTTCTCCATCAATTAGGAATCTGATGCCGTCAAAAAACACATTCCATAAATTGTAGCCATTTGTTGAGTGTTTTTTTGGGGGTCTAATCGGCAAAAATATCACCATTGCCCTTGATTTTCTTGATTGTATATCTCTTAAATGTCAACATATATACGTGTGATTTAGTTTACGAAGATTTTTCAATGCCGAGAACCTCGATCAGAGAGTAAAAAAGGCGTAAGGTTCACAATGGTGTAAAATTAAAATGGGATATACCGGGCTAGGATTCGAGTTACAGGAACAAGGGCCAAACCAACCACCCAAGAATGGAATCGTCGAGCGAAAACACTTGACAACCTCCTAGAAGCAACTTTTCCTGCCACCAGACCTTTCTCCATCAATTAGGACTCTGATGCCGTCACTAATCACATTCCTTAAATTGTAGCCATTTGTTGAGTGTTTTTTTTTGTGTCTAATCCGCATATATATCACCATTGCCCTTGATTTTCTTGACTGTATATATCTCTTAAATGTCAACATATACACGTGTGATTTACTTTCCGAAGATTTTTCAATGTCGAGAACCTCGGTCAGAGAGTAAAAAGGGCTTAAGGTTCACAATGGTGTAAAATTAAAATGGGATATACCGGGTTAGGATTCGAGTTATAGGAACAAGGGCCAAACCAAGCAGCCAAGAATGGAATCGTCAAGCGAAAACACTTGACAACCTCCTAGAAGCAGCTTTTCTTGCCACCAGACCTTTCTCCATCAATTAGGAATCTGATGCCGTCACTAAAAACATTCCTTAAATTGTAGCCATTTGTTAAGTGTTTTTTTTTGTGTCTAATTCGCATATATATCACCATTGCCCTTGATTTTCTTGACTGTATATCTCTTTAATGTCAACATATACACGTGTGATTTAGTTTACGAAGATTTTTCAATGCCGAGAACCTCGATCAGAGAGTAAAAAAGGCGTAAGGTTCACAATGGTGTAAAATTAAAATGGTATATACCGGGATAGGATTCGAGTTACAGGAACAAGGGCCAAACCAACCACTCAAGAATGGAATCGTCGAGCGAAAACACTTGACAACCTCCTAGAAGCAGCTTTTCTTGCCACTAGACCTTTCTCCATCAATTATGAATCTGATGCCGTCACTAAACACATTCCTTAAATTGTAGCCATTTGTTGAGTGTTTTTTTTAGTGTCTAATCCGCATATATATCACCATTGCCCTTGATTTTCTTTACTGCATATCTCTTAAATGTCAACATATACACGTGTGATTTACTTGACGAAGATTTTTCAATGCCGGGAACCTCAATCAGAGAGTAAAAAGGCGTAAGGTTCACAATGGTGTAAAATTCAAATGAGATATACCGGGCTAGGATTTGAGTTACAGGAACAAGGGCCAAACCAACCACCCAAGAATGGAATCGTCGAGCGAAAACACTTGACAACCTCCTAGAAGCAGCTTTTCTTGCCACCAGACCTTTCTCCATCATTTATGAATCTAATGCCGTCACTAAACACATTCCTTAAATTGTAGCCATTTGTTGAGTGTTTTTTTTTTTGGTGTCTAATCCGCATATATATCACCATTGCCCTTGATTTTCTTGACTGTATATCTCTTAAACGTCAACATATACACGTGTGATTTACTTTACGAAGATTTTTCAATGCCGAGAACCGCAATTAGAGAGTAAAAAAGGCCTAAGGTTCACAATGGTGTAAAATTAAAATGGGATATACCGGGCTAGGATTCGAGTTACAGGAACAAGGGAGAAACCAACCACCCAAAAATGGAATCGTCGAGCGAAAACCCTTGCCAACCTCCTAGAAGCAGCTTTTCGTGCCACCAGACATTTCTTCATCAATTAGGAATTTGATGCCGTCACTAAACACATTCCATAATTTGTAGCCATTTGTTGAGTGTTTTTTTTTTGTGTCTATTCCGCATATATATCACCGTTGCCCTTGATTTTCTTGAGTGTATATATCTCTTAAATGTCAACATATACACGTGTGATTTAGTTTACGAAGATTTTTCAATGCCGAGAACCTCGATCAGAGAGTAAAAAAGGCGTAAGGTTCACAATGGTGTAAAATTAAAATGGGATATATCGGGCAAGGATTCGAGTTACCGGAACAAGGGTCAAACCAACCACCCAAGAATGGAATCGTCAAGCGAAAACACTTGACAACCTCCTAGAAGCAGCTTTTCTTGCCACCAGACCTTTCTCCATCAATTAGGAATCTGATGCCGTCACTAAACACATTCCTTAAATTGTAACCATTTGTTGAGTATTTTTATTGGTGTCTAATCCGCATATATATCACCATTGCCCTTGATTTTCTTGACTGTATATCTCTTAAATGTCAACATATACACGTGTGATTTAGTTTACGAAGATTTTTCAATGCTGAGAACCTCGATTACAGAGTAAAAAAGGCGTAAGGTTCACAATGGTGTAAAATTAAAATGGGATATACCGGGCTAGGATTCGAGTTACCGGAAAAAGGGCCAAACCAACCACCCAAGAATGGAATCATCGAACGAAAACACATGACAACCTCCTAGAAGCAGCTTTTCTTGCCACCAGACCTTTCTCCATCAATTAGGAATCTGATCCTGTCACTAAACACATTCCTTAAATTGTAGCCATTTGTTGAGTGTTTTTTTTTTTGTGTCTAATCCGCATATATATCACCATTGCCCTTGATTTTCTTGACTGTATATCTCTTAAATGTCAACATATAAACGTGTGATTTAGTTTACGAAGATTTTTCAATGTCGAGAAGCTCGATCAGAGAGTAAAAAAGGCGTAAGGTTCACAATGGTGTAAAATTAAAATGTGATATACCAAGCTAGGATTCGAGTTACAGGAACAAGGGCCAAACAAACCACACAAGAATGGAATCGTCGAGCGAAAACACTTGACAACCTCCTAGAAGCAGCTTTTCTTGCCACCAGACCTTTCTCCATCAATTAGGAATCTGATGCCGTCACTAAACACATTCCTTAAATTGTAGCCATTTGTTGAGTGTTTTTTTTTTTGGTGTCTAATCCGCATATATATCACCATTGCCCTTGATTTTCTTGACTGTATATTTCTTAAATGTCAACATATACACGTGTGATTTAGTTCACGAAGATTTTTCAATTCCGAGAACCTCGATCAGAGAGTAAAAAAGGCGTAAGGTTCACCATGGTGTAAAATTAAAATGGGATATACCGAGCTAGGATTCGAGTTACAGGACCAACCAACCACCCAAGAATGGAATCATCGAGCGAAAACACTTGACAACCTCCTAGAAGTAGCTTTTCATGCCTCCAGACCTTTCTCCATCAATTAGGAATCTGATGTCGTCACTAATCGCATTCCTCAAATTGCAGCCATTTTTTGAGTGTTTTTTTTTGGTGTCTAATCCGCATATATATCACCATTGCCCTTGATTTTCTCGACTGTATCTCTGTTAAATGTCAACATATACACGTGTGATTTAGTTTACAAAGATTTTTCAATGCCGAGAACCTCGATCAGAGAGTAAAAAAGGCGTAAGGTTCACAATGGTGTAAAATTAAAATGGGATATACCGGGCTAGGATTCGAGTTACAGGAACAAGGGACAAACCAACCACCCAAAAATGGAATCGTCGAGCGAAAACACTTGCCAACCTCCTAGAAGCAGCTTTTCGTGCCACCAGACCTTTATTCATCAATTAGGAATTTGATGCCGTCACTAAACACATTCCATAATTTGTAGCCATTTTGTTGAGTGTTTTTTTTTTTGTGTCTATTCCGCATATATATCACCATTGCCCTTGATTTTCTTGAGTGTATATCTCTTAAATGTCAACATATACACGTGTGATTTAGTTTACGAAGATTTTTCAATGCCGAGAACCTCGATCAGAGAGTAAAAAAGGCGTAAGGTTCACAATGGTGTAAAATTAAAATGGGATATATCGGGCAAGGATTCGAGTTACCGGAACAAGGGTCAAACCAACCACCCAAGAATGGAATCGTCAAGCGAAAACACTTGACAACCTCCTAGAAGCAGCTTTTCTTGCCACCAGACCTTTCTCCATCAATTAGGAATCTGATGCCGTCACTAAACACATTCCTTAAATTGTAACCATTTGTTGAGTATTTTTATTGGTGTCTAATCCGCATATATATCACCATTGCCCTTGATTTTCTTGACTGTATATCTCTTAAATGTCAACATATACACGTGTGATTTAGTTTACGAAGATTTTTCAATGCTGAGAACCTCGATCACAGAGTAAAAAAGGCGTAAGGTTCACAATGGTGTAAAATTAAAATGGGATATACCGGGCTAGGATTCGAGTTACAGGAAAAAGGGCCAAACCAACCACCCAAGAATGGAATCATCGAACGAAAACACTTGACAACCTCCTAGAAGCAGCTTTTCTTGCCACCAGACCTTTCTCCATCAATTAGGAATCTGATCCTGTCACTAAACACATTCCTTAAATTGTAGCCATTTGTTGAGTGTTTTTTTTTTGTGTCTAATCCGCATATATATCACCATTGCCCTTGATTTTCTTGACTGTATATCTCTTAAATGTCAACATATAAACGTGTGATTTAGTTTACGAAGATTTTTCAATGCCGAGAAGCTCGATCAGAGAGTAAAAAAGGCGTAAGGTTCACAATGGTGTAAAATTAAAATGTGATATACCAAGCTAGGATTCGAGTTACAGGAACAAGGGCCAAACAAACCACACAAGAATGGAATCGTCGAGTGAAAACACTTGACAACCTCCTAGAAGCAGCTTTTCTTGCCACCAGACCTTTCTCCATCAATTAGGAATCTGATGCCGTCACTAAACACATTCCTTAAATTGTAGCCATTTGTTGAGTGTTTTTTTTTTTTGGTGTCTAATCCGCATATATATCACCATTGCCCTTGATTTTCTTGACTGTATATTTCTTAAATGTCAACATATACACGTGTGATTTAGTTCACGAAGATTTTTCAATTCCGAGAACCTCGATCAGAGAGTAAAAAAGGCGTAAGGTTCACCATGGTGTAAAATTAAAATGGGATATACCGGGCTAGGATTCGAGTTACAGGACCAACCAACCACCCAAGAATGGAATCATCGAGCGAAAACACTTGACAACCTCCTAGAAGTAGCTTTTCATGCCTCCATACCTTTCTCCATCAATTAGGAATCTGATGTCGTCACTAATCGCATTCCTTAAATTGCAGCCATTTTTTGAGTGTTTTTTTTTTTTGGTGTCTAATCCGCATATATATCACCATTGCCCTTGATTTTCTCGACTGTATCTCTCTTAAATGTCAACATATACACGTGTGATTTAGTTTACAAAGATTTTTCAATGCCGAGAACCTCGATCAGAGAGTAAAAAAGGCGTAAGGTTCACAATGGTGTAAAATTGAAATGGGAGATACCGGGCTAGGTTTCGAGTTACAGGAACAAGGGCCAAACCAACCACCCAAGAATGGATTCGTCGAGCGAAAACCCTTGACAACCTCCTAGAAGCAGCTTTTCTTGCCACTAGACCTTTCTCCATCAATTAGGAATCTGATGCCGCCACTAAACACATTTCTTAAATTGTAGCCATTTGTTGAGTGTTTTTATTGGTGTTTAATCCACATATATATCACTATTGCCCTTGATTTTCTTGACGGTATCTCTCTTAAATGTCAACATATACACGTGTGATTTAGTTTACAAAGGTTTTTCAACGCCGAGAACCTCGATCAGAGAGTAAAAAAGGCATAAGGTTCACAATGGTGTAAAATTAAAATGGGAGATACCGGGCTTGGATTCGAGTTACAGGAACAAGGGCCGAACCAACCACCCAAGAATGGAATCGTCGATCGAAAATACTTGACAACCTCCTAGAAGCAGCTTTTCTTGCCACCAGACCTTTCTTCATCAATTAGGAATCTGATGTCGTCACTAATCGCAATCCTTAAATTGTAGCCATTTGTTGAGTGTTTTTTTTTTGGTGTCTAATATGCATATATATCACCATTGCCCTTGATTTTCTCTACTCTATCTCTCATAAATGTCAACATATACACGTGTGATTTAGTTTACAAAGATTTTTCAATGACGAGAACCTCGACCAGAGAGTAAAAATGGCGTAAGGTTCACAATGGTGTAAAATTAAAATGGGAGATACCGGGCTAGGATTCGAGTTACAGGAACAAGGGCCAAACCAACCACCCAAGAATGGAGTCGTCGTGAGAAAACACTTGACAACCTCCTAGAAGCAGCTTTTCTTGCCACCTGACCTTTCTCCATCAATTAGGAATCTGATGCCGTCACTAAACACACTCCTTAAATTGTAGCCATTTGTTGAGTGTTTTTTTTTTGTGTCTAATCCACATATATATCACCATTGCCCTTGATTTTCTTGACTGTATATCTCTTAAATGTCAACATATACACGTGTGATTTACTTTACGAAGATTTTTCAATGCCGAGAACCTCTATCAGAGAGTAAAAAATGCTTAAGGTTCACAATGGTGTAAAATTAAAAAGGTATATATCGGGCTAGGATTCGAGTTACATGAAGAAGGGACAAACCAACGACCCAAGAATGGAATCGTCGAGCGAAAACACTTGACAACCTCCTAGAAGAGCTTTTCTTGCCACTAGACCTTTCTCCATCAATTAGGATTCTGATGCCGTCACTAAACACATTCCTTAAATTGTAGCCATTTATTGAGTTTTGTTTGGGGGTTTAATCCACATATATATCTCTATTGCCCTTGATTTTCTTGACTGTATATCTCTTAAATGTCAACTTATATACGTGTGATTTAGTTTACGAAGATATTTCAATGCCGAGAACCTCGATCAGAGAGTAAAAAAGGCGTAAGGTTCACAATGGTGTAAAATTAAAATGGGATATACCGGGCTAGGATTCGAGTTACAGGAACAAGGGCCAAACCAACCACCCAAGAATGGAATCATCGAGCGAAAACACTTGACAACCTCCTAGAAGCAGCTTTTCTTGCCACCAGACCTTTCTCCATCAATTAGGAATCTGATCCTATCACTAAACACATTCCTTAAATTTTAGTTATTTGTTGAGTGTTTTTTTTTTTTTTTTTGTCTAATCCGCATATATATCACCATTGCCCTTGATTTTCTTTACTGTATATCTCTTAAATGTCAACATATACACGTGTTATTTAGTTTACGAAGATTTTTCAATTCCGAGAAGCTCGATCAGAGATTAAAAAAGGCGTAAGGTTCACAATGGTGTAAAATTAAAATGGGATATACCGAGCTAGGATTCGAGTTACAGGAACAAGGGCCAAACCAACCATACAAGAATGGAATCGTCGAGCGAAAACACTTGACAACCTCCTAGAAGCAGCTTTTCTTGCCACCAGACCTTTCTCCATCAATTAGGAATCTGATGCAGTCACTAAACACATTCTTTAAATTGTAGCCATTTGTTGAGTGTTTTTTTTTTTGGTGTCTAATCTGCATATATATCACCATTGCCCTTGATTTTCTTGACTGTATATATCTTAAATGTCAACATATACACGTGTGATTTAGTTCACGAAGATTTTTCAATGCCGAGAACCTCGATCAGAGAGTTAAAAAGGCGTAAGGTTCACCATGGTGTAAAATTAAAATGGGATATACCGGGCTAGGATTCGAGTTACAGGAACAAGGGCCAAACCAACCACCCAAGAATGGAATCGTCGAGCGAAAAGACTTGACAACCTCCTAGAAGCAGCTTTTCTAGCCACCAGACCTTTCTCCATCAATTAGGAATCTGATGTCGTCACTAATCGCATTCCTACTATTGTAGCCATTTGTTGAGTGTTTTTTTTTTTGGTGTCTAATTCGCATATATATCACCATTGCCCTTGATTTTCTCGACTGTATCTCTCTAAAATGTCAACATATACACGTGTGATTTAGTTTACAAAGATTTTTCAATGCCGAGAACCTCGATCAGAGAGTAAAAAAGGCGTAAGGTTCACAATGGTGTAAAATTAAAATGGGAGATACCGGGCTAGGATTCGAGTTACAGGAACAAGGGCCAAACCAACCACCCAAGAATGGAATCGTCGAGCGAAAACACTTGACAACCTCCTAGAAGCAGCTTTTCTTGCCACCAGACCTTTCTCCATCAATTAGGAATCTGATGCCGTCACGAAATACATTCCTTAAATTGTAGCCATTTGTTGAGTGTTTTTTTGTGTCTAATCCGCATATATATCACCATTGCCCTTGATTTTCTTGACTGTATATCTCTTAAATGTCAAAATATACACGTGTGATTTACTTTATGAAGATTTTTCAATGCCAAGAACCTCGATCAGAGAGTAAAAAAGGCTTAAGGTTCACAATGGTGTAAAATTAAAAAGGTATATATCGGGCTAGGATTTGAGTTACAGGAAGAAGGGACAAAGCAACCACCCAAGAATGGAATCGTCGAGCGAAAACACTTGACAACCTCCTAGAAGCAGTTTTTCTTGCCACTAGACGTTTCTCCATCAATTAGGAATCTGATGCCGTCACTGAACACATTCCTTAAATTGTAGCCATTTGTTGAGTGTCTTTATTGGTGTCTAATCCGCATATATATAACCATTGCCCTTAATTTTCTTGATTGTATGTCTCTTAAATGTCAACATATACACGTGTGACTTAGTTTACAAAGATTTTTGAATGCCGAGAACCTCGATCAGAGAGTAAAAAAGGCGTAAGGTTCACAATGGTGTAAAATTAAAATGGGAGATACCGGGCTAGGATTCGAGTTACAGGAACAAGGGCCAAACCAACCACCCAAGAATGGAATCGTCGAGCGAAAACACTTGACAACCTCCTAGAAGCAGCTTTTCTTGCCACCAGACCTTTCTCCATCAATTAGGAATCTGATGCCGTCACTAAACACATTCCTTAAATTGTAGCCATTTGTTGAGTGTTTTTTTTTTTGGTGTCTAATCCGCATATATATCACCATTGCCCTTGATTTTCTTGACTGTATATCTCTTAAATGTCGATATATACACGTGTGATTTACTTTACGAAGATTTTTCAATGCCGAGAACCTCGATCAGAGAGTAAAAATCGCTTAAGGTTCACAATGGTCTAAAATTAAAAAGGTATATATCGGTCTAGGATTCGAGTTACAGGAAGAAGGGACAAACCAACCACCCAAGAATGGAATCGTCGAGCGAAAACACTTGACAACCTCCTAGAAGCAGCTTTTTTTGCTACTAGACCTTTCTCCATCAATTAGGAATCTGATGCCGTCACTAAACACATTCCTTAAATTGTAGCCATTTGTTGAGTGTTTTTTTGGGGGTCTAATCCGCATATATATCACCATTGCCCTTGATTTTCTTGACTGTATATCTCTTAAATGTCAACATATATACGTGCGATTTAGTTTACGAAGATTTTTCAATGCCGAGAACCTCGATCAGAGAGTAAAAAAGGCGTAAGGTTCACAATTGTGTAAAATTTAAATGGGATATACCGGGCTAGGATTCATGTTACAGGAACAAGGGCCAAACCAACCACCCAAGAAAGGAATCGTCGAGCGAAAACACTTGACAACCTCCTAGAAGCAGCTTTTCTTGCCACCAGACCTTTCTCCATCAATTATGAATCTGATGCCGTCACTAAACTCATTCCTAAAATTGTAGTCATTTGTTGAGTGTTTTTTTTGCTGTCTAATCCGCATATATATCACCATTGCCCTTGATTTTCTTGACTGTATATATCTTAAATATCAACATATACACGTGTGATTTACTTTACTAAGATTTTTCAATGCCGAGAACCTCGGTCAGAGAGTAAAAAGGGCTTCAGGTTCACAATGGTGTAAAATTAAAATGGTATATACCGGGCTAGTATTCAAGTTACAGGAAGAAGGGACAAACCAACCACCCAAGAATGGAATCGTCGAGCGAAAACACTTGACAACCTCCTAGAAGCAGCTTTTCTTGCAACCAAACCTTTCTCCATCAATTAGGAATCTGATACCGTCACTAAACACATTCCTTAAATTGTAGCCATTTGTTGAGTGTTTTTTTTTTTTTTGGTGTGTAATCCGCATAGATATCACCATTGCCCTTGATTCTCTTGATTGTATATCTCTTAAATGTCAGCATATACACGTGTGATTTAGTTCACGAAGATTTTTCAATGCCGAGAACCTCCATCAGAGTGTAAAAAAGGCGTAAGGTTCAACATGGTGTAAAATTAAAATGGGATATACCGGGCTAGGATTCGAGTTACAGGAACAAGGGCCAAACCAACCACCCAAGAATGGAATCGTCAAGCGAAAACACTTGACAACCTCCTAGAAGCAGCTTTTCTTGCCCCCAGACCTTTCTCCATCAATTAGGAATCTGATGCCGTCACTAAACACATTCCTTAAATTGTAGCCATTTGTTGAGTGTTTTTTTTTTGGTGTCTAATCCGCATATATATCACCATTGCCCTTGATTTTCTTGACTGTATATCTCTTAAATGTCAACATATACACGTGTGATTTAGGTCACGAAGATTTTTCAATGCCGAGAACCTCGATCAGAGTGTAAAAAAGGAGTAAGGTTCACCATGGTGTAAAATTAAAATGGGATATACCGGGTTAGGATTCGAGTTACAGGAACAAGGGCCAAACCAACCACCCAAGAATGGAATCGTCGAGCGAAAACACTTGACAACCTCCTAGAAGCAGCTTTTCTTGCCATCAGACCTTTCTCCATCAATTAGGAATTTGATGCCATCACTAATCACATTCCTTAAATTGTAGCCATTTGTTGAATGTTTTTTTTTTTGGTGTCTAATCCGCATATATATCACCGTTGCCCTTGATTTTCTTAACTGTATTTCTCTTAAATGTCAACATATACACGTGTGATTTAGTTTACAAAGATTTTTCAATGCCGAGAACCTCGATCAGAGAGTAAAAAATGCGTAAGGTTCACAATGGTGTAAAATTAAAATGGGAGATACCCGGCTAGGATTCGAGTTACAGGAACAAGGGCTAAACCAACCACCCAAGAATGGAATCGTCAAGCGAAAACACTTGACAACCTCCTAGAAGCAGCTTTTCTTGCCCCCAGACCTTTCTCCATCAATTAGGAATCTGATGCCGTCACTAAACACATTCCTTAAATTATAGCCATTTGTTGAGTGTTTTTTTGGGGGTCTAATCCGCATATATATCACCATTGCCCTTGATTTTATTGACTGTATATCTCTTAAATGTCAACATATATACGTGTGATTTAGTTTACGAAGATTTTTCAATGTCGAGAACCTCGATCAGAGAGTAAAAAAGGCGTAAGGTTCACAATGGTGTAAATTTAAAATGGGATATACCGGGCTAGGATTCGAGTTACAAGAACAAGGGCCAAACCAACCATCCAAGAATGGAATCGTCGAGCGAAAACACTTGACAACCTCCTAGAAGCAGCTTTTCTTGCCACCAGACCTTTCTCCATCAATTATGAATCTGATGTCGTCACTAAACACATTCCTTAAATTGTAGCCATTTGTTGAGTGTTTTTTTTTTGGTGTCTAATCCGCATATATATCACCATTGCCCTTGATTTTCTTGACTGTATATCTCTTAAATGTCAACATATACACGTCTGATTTACTTTACGAAGATTTTTGAATGCCAAGAACCTCGGTCAGAGAGTAAAAAGGGCTTAAGGTTCACAATCGTGTCAAATTAAAATGGTATATACTGGGCTAGGTTTCGAGTTACAGGAAGAAGGGACAAACCAACCACCCAATAATGGAATCATCGAGCGAAAACACTTGACAACCTCCTAGTAGCTGCTTTTCTTGCCACTAGACCTTTCTCCATCTATTAGGAATATGATGCCGTCACTAAACACATTCCTTAAATTGTAGCCATTTGTTGGGTGTTTTTTTTTTTTGGTGTCTAATCCGCATATATATCACCATTGCCCTTGATTTTCTTGACTGTATATCTCTTAAATGTCAACATATACACGAGTGATTTAGTTTACGAAGATTTTTCAATGCCGAGAACCTCGATCAGAGAGTAAAAAAGACGTAAGGTTCACAATGGTGTAAAATTAAAATGGGATATACCGCGCTAGGATTCGAGTTACAGGAACAAAGGCCAAACCAACCAACCAAGATTGGAATCGTCGAGCGAAAACACTTGACAAACTCCTAGAAGCAGCTTTTCTTGCCACCAGACCTTTCTCCATGAATTATGAATCTGATGCCGTCACTAAACACATTCCATAAATTGTAGCCATTTGTTGAGAGTTTTTTTTTTTTTTTTTGGGTCTAATCCGCATATATATCACCATTGCCCTTGATTTTCTTGACTGCATATCTCTTAAATGTCAACATATACACGTGTGATTTACTTAACGAAGATTTTTCAATGTCGAGAACCTTAATCAGAGAGTAAAAAGGCGTAAGGTTCACAATGGTGTAAAATTAAAATGGGATATACCGGGCTAGGATTCGAGTTACAGGAACAAGGGACAAACCAACCACCCAAAAATGGATTCGTCGAGCGAAAACACTTGACAACCTCCTAGAAGCAGCTTTTCGTGCCCCCAGACCTTTCTCCATCAATTAGGAATTTGATGCCGTCACTAAACACATTCCTTAAATTATAGCCATTTGTTGAGTGTTTTTTTTTTGTCTATTCCGCATATATATCACCATTTCCCTTGATTTTCTTGAGTGTATATCTCTTTAATGTCAACATATATACGTGTGATTTAGTTTACGAAGATTTTTCAATGCCGAGAACTTCGATCAGAGAGTAAAAAAGGCGTGAGGTTCACAATGGTATAAAATTAAAATGGGATATACCTGGCTAGGATTCGAGTTACAGGAACAAGGGCCAAACCAACCAGCCAAGAATGGAATCGTCGAGCGAAAACACTTGACAACCTCCTAGAAGCAGCTTTTCTTGCCACCAGACCTTTCTCCATCAATTAGGAATCTGATGCCGTCACTAAACACATTCCTTAAATTGTAGCTATTTGTTGAGTGTTTTTTTTTTTTTTTGGTTTCTAATCCGCATATATATCACCATTGCCCTTGATTTTCTTAACTGTATATCTCTTAAATGTCAACATATACACGTGTGATTTACTTTACGAAGATTTTTCAATGCCGAGAACCTCGACCAGAGAGTAAAAAAGGCTTAAGGTTCACAATGGTGTAAAATTAAGAAGGTATATATCGGGCTAGGATTCGACTTACAGGAAGAAGGGACAAACCAACCACCCAAGAATGGAATCGTCGAGCGAAATCACTTGACAACCTCCTAGAAGCAACTTTTCTTGCCACTAGACCTTTCTCCATCAATTAGGAATCTGATGCCGTCACTAAACACATTCCTTAAATTGTAGCCATTTGTTGAGTGTTTTTTTGGGGGTCTAATCTGAATATATATCACCATTGCCCTTGATTTTCTTGACGGTATATCTCTTAAATGTCAACATATATACGTGTGATTTAGTTTACGAAGATTTTTCAATGCCGAGAACCTCGATCAGAGAGTAAAAAAGGCGTAAGGTTCACAATGGTGTAAAATTAAAATGGGATATACCGGGCTAGGATTCGAGTTACAGGAAGAAGGGCCAAACCAACCACCCAAGAAAGGAATTGTCGAGCGAAAACACTTGACAACCTCCTAGAAGCAGCTTTTCTTGCCACCAAACCTTTCTCCATCAATTATTAATCTGATGCCGTCACTAAACACATTACTTAAATTGTAGCCATTTGTTGAGTGTTTTTTTTGGTGTCTAATCCGCATATATATCACCATTGCCATTGATTTTCTTGATTGTATATCTCTTAAATGTCAACATATACACGTGTGATTTAGTTAACGAAGATTTTTCAATGCCGAGAACCTCGATCAGTGAGTAAAAAAAAGCTTAAGGTTCACAATGGTGTAAAATTAAAACGGGATATACCGGGCTAGGATTCGAGTTACAGGAACAAGGGCCAAACCAACCACCCAAGAATGGAATCGTCGATCGAAAACACTTGACAACCTCCTAGAAGCAGCTTTTCTTGCCACCGGACCTTTCTCCATCAATTAGGAATCTGATGCCGTCACTAAACACATACCTTAAATTGTAGCCATTTGTTGAGTGTTTTTTTTTGGTGTCTAATCCGCATATATATCACCATTGCCCTTGATTTTCTTGACTGTATATCTCTTAAATGTCAACATATACACGTGTGATTTAGTTTACGAAGATTTTTCAATGCCGAGAACCTCGATAAGAGAGTAAAATAGGCGTAAGGTTCACAATGGTGTAAAATTAAAATGGGATATACCGGGCTAAGATTTGAATTACAGGAACAAGGGCCAAACCAACCAACCAAGAATGGATTCGTCGAGCGAAAACACTTGACAACCTCCTAGAAGAACCTTTTCTTTCCACCAGACCTTTCTCCATCAATTAGGAATCTATTGCCGTCACTAAACACATTCCTTAAATTGTAGCCATTTGTTGAGTGTTTTTTTTTTGGTGTCTAATCCGCATATATATCACCATTGCCCTTGATTTTCTTGACTGTATACCTCTTAAATGTCAACATATACACGTGTGATTTAGTTAACGAAGATTTTTCAATGCCGAGAACCTCGATCAGAGAGTAAAAAAAGACTTAAGGTTCACAAAGGTGTAAAATTAAAATGGGATATACCGGGCTTGGATTCGAGTTACAAGAACAAGGGCCAATCCAACCACCCAAGAATGGAATCGTCGAGCGAAAACACTTGACAACTTCCTAGAAGCAGCTTTTCTTGCCACCAGACCTTTCTCCATCAGTTAGGAATCTGATGCCGTCACTAAACACATTCCTTAAATTGTAGCCATTTGTTGAGTGTTTTTTTTTCGTCTCTAATCCGCATATATATCACCATTGCCCTTGATTTTCTTGATTGTATATCTCTTAAATCTCAACATATACACGTGTGATTTACTTTACGATGATTTTTCAATGCCGAGAACTTCGATCAGAGAGTAAAAAAGGCTTAAGGTTCACAATGGTGTAAAATTAAAATGGGATATACCGGGCTAGGATTCGAGTTACAGGAAGAAGGGACAAACCAACCTCCCAAGAATGGAATCGTCGAGCGAAAACACTTGACAACCTCCTAGAAGCAGCTTTTCTTGCCACTAGGCCTTTCTCCATCAATTAGGAATCTGATGCCCTCACTAAACACATTCCTTAAATTGTAGCCATTTGTTGAGTGTTTTTTTTTTGGTGTCTAATCCACATCTATATCACCATTGCCCTTGATTTTCTTGACTGTATATCTCTTAAATGTCAACATATACACGTGTGATTTAGTCTACGAAGATTTTCTTCAATGCCGAGAACCTCGATTAGAGAGTAAAAAAGGCGTAAGGTTCACAATGGTGTAAAATTAAAATGGGATATACCGAGCTAGGATTCGAGTTATAGGAACAAGGGCCAAACCAACCACCCAAAAATGGAATCGTCGAGCGAAAACACTTAACAACCACCTAGAAGCAGCTTTTCTTACCACCAGACCTTTCTACATCAATTCGGAATCTGATGCTGTCACTAAACACATTCCTTAAATTGTAGCCATTTGTTGAGTGTTTTTTTTTTGTGTCTAATCCGCATATATATCACCATTGCCCTCGATTTTCTTGACTGTATATCTCTTAAATATCAACATATACACGTGTGATTTAGTTTACGAAGATTTTTCAATGCCGAGAACCTCGATCAGAGAGTAAAAAAGGTGTAAGGTTCACAGTGGTGTAAAATTAAAATGGGATATACCGGGCTAGGATTTGAGTTAGAGGAGCAAGGGCCAAACCAACCACCCAAGAATGGAATCGCCGAGCGAAAACACTTGACAACCTCCTAGAAGCAGCTTTTCTTGCCACCAGACCTTTCTCCATCAATTAGGAATCTGATGCCGTCACTAAACACATTCCTTAAATTGTAGCCATTTGTTGAGTGTTTTTTTTTTTGTGTCTAATCCGCATATATATCACTATTGCCCTTGATTTCCTGGACTGTATATCTCTTATATGTCAACATATACACGTGTGATTTAGTTTACGAAGATTTTTCAATGCCGAGAACCTCGATCAGAGAGTAAAAAAGGCGTAAGGTTCACAATGGTGTAAAATTAAAATGGGATATACCGGGCTAGGATTCGAGTTACAGGAACAAGGGCCAAACCAACCACCCAAGAATGGAATCGTCGAGCGAAAACACTTGACAACCTCCTAGAAGCAGCTTTTCTTGCCACCAGACTTTTCTCCATCAATTAGGAATCTGATGCCATCACTAAACACATTCCTTAAATTGTAGCCATTTGTTGAGTGTTTTTTTTTTGTGTCTAATCCGCATATATATCACCATTGCTCTTGATTTTCTTAACTCTATATCACTTAAATGTCAACATATACACGTGTGATTTACTTTACGAAGATTTTTCAATGCCGAGAACCTCGATCAGAGAGTAAAAGAGGCGCAAGGTTCATAATGATGTAAAATTAAAATGGGATATACCGGGCTTGGATTCGAGTTACAGGAACAAGGGCCAAACCAACCACCCAAGAATGGAATCGTCGAACGAAAACACTTAACAACCACCTAGAATCAGCTTTTCTTGCCACCAGACCTTTCTACATCAATTAGGAATCTGATGCTGTCACTAAACACATTCCTTAAATTGTAGCCATTTGTTGAGTGTTTTTTTTTTTTTTTGGTGTCTAATCCGCATATATATCACCATTGCCCATGATTTTCTTGACTGTATATCTCTTAAATGTCAACATATACCCTTGTGATTTAGTTTACGAAGATTTTTCAATGCCGAGAACCTCGATCAGAGTGTAAAAAAGGCGTAAGGTTCACAATGGTGTAAAATTAAAATGAGATATACCGGGCTGGGATTCGAGTTACAGGAACAAGGGCCAAACCAACCACCCAAGAATGGAATCGTCGAACGAAAACACTTGACAACCTCCTAGAAGCAGCTTTTCTTGCCACCAGACCTTTCTCCATTAATTAGGAATCGGATGCCGTCACTAAACACATTCCTTAAATTGTAGCCATTTGTTGAGTGTTTTTTTTTTGTGTCTAATCCGCATATATATCACCATTGCCCTTGATTTTCTTGACTGTATATCTCTTAAATGTCAACATATACCCTTGTGATTTAGTTTACGAAGATTTTTCAATGCCGAGAACCTCGATCAGAGAGTAAAAAAGGCGTAAGGTTCATGATGGTGTAAAATTAAAATGGGATATACCGGGCTAGGATTCGAGTTACTGGAAGACGGGCCAAACCAACCACCCAAGAATGGAATCGTCGAGCGAAAACACTTGACAACCTCCTAGAAGCAGCTTTTCTTACCACCAGACCTTTCTCCATCAATTAGGAATCTGATGCTGTCACTAAACACATTCCTTAAATTGTTGCCATTTGATGAGTGTTTTTTGGTATCTAATCCGCATATATATCACCATTGCCCTTGATTTTCTTGACTGTATATCTCTTAAATGTCAACATGTACATGTGTGATTTAGTTTACGAAGATTTTTCAATGCCGAGAACCTCGATCAGAGAGTAAAAAAGGCGTAAGGTTCACAATGGTGTAAAATTAAAATGGGATATACCGGCCTAGGATTCGAGTTACAGGAACAAGGGCCAAACGAACCACCCAAGAATGGAATCGTCGAGCGAAAACACTTGACAACCTTCTAGAAGCAGCTTTTCTTGCCACCAGACCTTTCTCCATCAATTAGGAATCTGATGCCATCACTAAACACATTCCTTAAATTGTAGCCATTTGTTGAGTGTTTTTTTTTTTTTTTTTGGTGTCTAATCCGCATATATATCACCATTGCCCTTGATTTTCTTAACAGTATATCTCTTTAATGTCAACCTATACATGTGTGATTTAGTTTATGGAGATATTTCAATGCCGAGAACCTCGATCAGAGAGTAAAAAAGGTGTAAGGTTCACAAGGGTGTAAAATTAAAATGATATATACCGGGCTAGGATTCGAGTCACGGGAACAAGGGCCAAACCAACTACCCAAGAATGGAATCGTCGAGCGAAATCACTTGACAACCTCCTAGAAGCAGCTTTTCTTGCCACCAGACCTTTCTACATCAATTAGGAATCTGATGCCCTCACTAAACACATTCCTTAAATTGCAGCCATTTGTTGAGTGTTTTTTTTTTTTTGTGTCTAATCCGCATCTATATCACCATTGCCCTTGATTTTCTTGACTGTATATCTCTTAAATGTCAACATATACACGTGTGATTTAGTCTACGAAGATTTTCTTCAATGCCGAGAACCTCGATTAGAGAGTAAAAAAGGCGTAAGGTTCACAATGGTGTAAAATTAAAATGGGATATACCGGGCTAGAATTCGAGTTATAGGAACAAGGGCCAAACCAACCACCCAAGAATGGAATCGTAAAGCGAAAATACTTGACAACCTCCTAGAAGCAGCTTTTCTTGCCACCAGAACTTTCTACATCAATTAGCAATCTGATGCTGTCACTAAACACATTCCTTAAATTGTAGCCATTTGTTGAGTGTTTTTTTTGGTGTCTAATCCGCATATATATCACTATTGCCCATGATTTTCTTGACTGTATATCTCTTAAATGTCAACGTATACACGTGTGATTTAGTTTACGAAGATTTTTCAATGCCGAGAACCTCGATCAGAGAGTAAAAAAGGCGTAAGGTTCACAATGGTGTAGAATTAAAATGGGATATACCGGGCTATAATTCGAGTTACAGGAACAAGGGCCAAACCAACCACCCAACAATGGAATCGTCGAGCGAAAACACTTGATAACCTCCTAGAAGCAACTTTTCTTGCCACCAGACCTTTCTCCATCAAATATGAATATGATGCTGTCACTAAACACATTTCATAAATTATAGCCATTTGTTAAGTGTTATTTTTTTTGGTGTCTAATCCGCATATATATCACCATTGCCCTTGATTTTCTTGACTGTATATCTCTTAAATGTCAACATATACATGTGCGATTTAGTTTACGAAGATTTTTCAATGCCAAGAACCTCGATCAGAGAGTAAAAAAGGCATAAGGTTCACAATGGTGCAAAATTAAAATTGGATATACCGGGATAGGATTCGAGTTACAGGAACAAGGGCCAAACCAACCACCCAAGAACGGAATCGTCGAGCGAAAACACTTGACAACCTCCTAGAAGCAACTTTTATTACCACCAGACCTTTCTCCATCAACTAGGAATCTGATGCCGTCACTAAACACATTCCTTAAATTGTAGCCATTTGTTAAGTGTTTTTTTTTTTTTGTGTCTAATCCGCATATATATCACCATTGCCCTTGATTTTCTTGCTGTATATCTCTTAAATGTCAACATATACACGTGTGATTTAGTTTACGAAGATTTTTCAATGCTGAAAACCTAGATCAGAGAGTAAAAAAGGCGTAATGTTCACAAAGGTGTAAAATTAAAATGGGATATACCGGGCTAGGATTCGAGTTACAGCAACAAGGGCCAAACTAACCACCCAATAATGGAATCGTCGAGCGAAAACACTTGACAACCTCCTAGAAGCAGCTTTTCTTGTCACCAGACCTTTCTCCACCAATTAGGAATGTGATGCCGTCACTAAACACATTCCTTAAATTGTAGCCATTTGTTGGGTGTTTTTTTTTTATGTCTAATCTGCATATATATCACCATTGCCCTTGATTTTCTTGACTGTATATCTCTTAAATGTCAACATATACACGTGTAAATTAATTTACGAAGATTTTTCAATGTCGAGAACCTCGATCAGAGAGTAAAAAAGGCGTAAGGTTCATGATGGTGTAAAATTAAAATGGGATATACCGGGCTAGGATTCGAGTTACTGGAAGACGGGCCAAACCAACCACCCAAGAATGGAATCGTCGAGCGAAAACACTTGACAACCTCCTAGAAGCAGCTTTTCTTACCACCAGACCTTTCTCCATCAATTAGGAATCTGATGCTGTCACTAAACACATTCCTTAAATTGTTGCCATTTGATGATTGTTTTTTTGTATCTAATCCGCATATATATCACCATTGCCCTTGATTTTCTTGACTGTATATCTCTTAAACGTCAACATATACACTTGTGATTTAATTTACGAAGATTTTTCAATGCCGAGAACCTCGATCAGAGAGTAAAAAAGGCGTAAGGTTCATGATGGTGTAAAATTAAAATGGGATATACCGGGCTAGGATTCGAGTTACTGGAAGACGGGCCAAACCAACCACCCAAGAATGGAATCGTCGAGCGAAAACACTTGACAACCTCCTAGAAGCAGCTTTTCTTACCACCAGACTTTTCTCCATCAATTAGGAATCTGATGCTGTCACTAAACACATTCCTTAAATTGTTGCCATTTGATGAGTGTTTTTTGGTATCTAATCCGCATATATATCACCATTGCCCTTGATTTTCTTGACTGTATATCTCTTAAATGTCAACATGTACATGTGTGATTTAGTTTACGAAGATTTTTCAATGCCGAGAACCTCGATCAGAGAGTAAAAAAGGCGTAAGGTTCACAATGGTGTAAAATTAAAATGGGATATACCGGCCTTGGATTCGAGTTACAGGAACAAGGGCCAAACGAACCACCCAAGAATGGAATCGTCGAGCGAAAACACTTGACAACCTTCTAGAAGCAGCTTTTCTTGCCACCAGACCTTTCTCCATCAATTAGGAATCTGATGCCATCACTAAACACATTCCTTAAATTGTAGCCATTTGTTGAGTGTTTTTTTTTTTTTTTTGGTGTCTAATCCGCATATATATCACCATTGCCCTTGATTTTCTTAACAGTATATCTCTTAAATGTCAACATATACATGTGTGATTTAGTTTATGAAGATATTTCAATGCCGAGAACCTCGATCAGAGAGTAAAAAAGGTGTAAGGTTCACAAGGGTGTAAAATTAAAATGATATATACCGGGCTAGGATTCGAGTCACGGGAACAATGGCCAAACCAACTACCCAAGAATGGAATCGTCGAGCGAAATCACTTGACAACCTCCTAGAAGCAGCTTTTCTTGCCACCAGACCTTTCTACATCAATTAGGAATCTGATGCCCTCACTAAACACATTCCTTAAATTGCAGCCATTTGTTGAGTGTTTTTTTTTTGTGTCTAATCCGCATCTATATCACCATTGCCCTTGATTTTCTTGACTGTATATCTCTTAAATGTCAACATATACACGTGTGATTTAGTCTACGAAGATTTTCTTCAATGCCGAGAACCTCGATTAGAGAGTAAAAAAGGCGTAAGGTTCACAATGGTGTAAAATTAAAATGGGATATACCGGGCTAGAATTCGAGTTATAGGAACAAGGGCCAAACCAACCACCCAAGAATGGAATCGTAGAGCGAAAAATACTTGACAACCTCCTAGAAGCAGCTTTTCTTGCCACCAGAACTTTCTACATCAATTAGCAATCTGATGCTGTCACTAAACACATTCCTTAAATTGTAGCCATTTGTTGAGTGTTTTTTTTGGTGTCTAATCCGCATATATATCACTATTGCCCACGATTTTCTTGACTATATATCTCTTAAATGTCAACGTATACACGTGTGATTTAGTTTACGAAGATTTTTCAATGCCGAGAACCTCGATCAGAGAGTAAAAAAGGCGTAAGGTTCACAATGGTGTAAAATTAAAATGGGATATACCGGGCTATAATTCGAGTTACAGGAACAAGGGCCAAACCAACCACCCAACAATGGAATCGTCGAGCGAAAACACTTGATAACCTCCTAGAAGCAACTTTTCTTGCCACCAGACCTTTCTCCATCAAATATGAATATGATGCTGTCACTAAACACATTTCATAAATTATAGCCATTTGTTGAGTGTTTTTTTTTTGGTGTCTAATCCGCATATATATCACCATTGCCCTTGATTTTCTTGACTGTATATCTCTTAAATGTCAACATATACATGTGCGATTTAGTTTACGAAGATTTTTCAATGCCAAGAACCTCGATCAGAGAGTAAAAAAGGCGTAAGGTTCACAATGGTGCAAAATTAAAATGGGATATACCGGGATAGGATTCGAGTTACAGGAACAAGGGCCAAACCAACCACCCAAGAACGGAATCGTCGAGCGAAAACACTTGACAACCTCCTAGAAGCAACTTTTATTACCACCAGACCTTTCTCCATCAACTAGGAATCTGATGCCGTCACTAAACACATTCCTTAAATTGTAGCCATTTGTTAAGTGTATTTTTTTTGTGTCTAATCCGCATATATATCACCATTGCCCTTGATTTTCTTGCTGTATATCTCTTAAATGTCAACATACACACGTGTGATTTAGTTTACGAAGATTTTTCAATGCTGAGAACCTGGATCAGAGAGTAAAAAAGGCGTAATGTTCACAAAGGTGTAAAATTAAAATGGGATATACCGGGCTAGGATTCGAGTTACAGCAACAAGGGCCAAACTAACCACCTAATAATGGAATCGTCGAGCGAAAACACTTGACAACCTCCTAGAAGCAGCTTTTCTTGCCACCAGACCTTTCTCCATCAATTAGGAATGTGATGCCGTCACTAAACACATTCCTTAAATTGTAGCCATTTGTTGGGTGTTTTTTTTTTTGGTGTCTAATCTGCATATATATCACCATTGCCCTTGATTTTCTTGACTGTATATCTCTTAAATGTCAACATATACACGTGTGATTTAGTTTACGAAGATTTTTCGATGCCGAGAACCTCGATCAGAGAGTAAAAAACGCGTAAGGTACACAATGGTGTAAAATTAAAATGGGATATACCGGGCTAGGATTCGAGTTACAGGAACAAGGGCGAAACCAACCACCCAAGAATGGAATCGTCGAGCGAAAACACTTGACAACCTCCTAGAAGCAGTTTTTCTTGCCACCAGACCTTTCTCCATCAATTAGGAATCTGATGCTGTCAATGAACACATTACTTAAATTGTAGCCATTTGTTGAGTGTTTTTTTTTCGTGTCTAATCCGCATATATATCACTATTGCCCATGATTTTCTTGACTGTATATCTCTTAAATGTCAACAGTTAAACGTGTGATTTAGTTTACGAAGATTTTTCAATGCTTAGAACCTCGACCAGAGAGTAAAAAGGGCGTAAGGTTCATAATGGTGTAAAATTAAAATGGATATACCGGGCTAGGATTTGAGTTACAGGAACAAGGGACAAACTAACTACCCAAGAATAGAATCGTCGAGCAAAAAAACTTGACAACCTCCTAGAAGCAGCTTTTCTTGCCACCAGACCTTTCTCAATCAATTAGGAATCTGATGCCGTCACTAAACACATACCTTAAATTGTAGCCATTTGTTGAGTGTTTTTTTTTTTTTGTGTCTAATCCGCATATATAGCACCATTGCCCTTGGTTTTCTTGACTGTATATCTCTTAAATGTCAACATATACACGTGTGATTTAGTTTATGAAGATTTTTCAATGCCGAGAATCTCGATCAGAGAGTAAAAAAGGTGTAAGGTTCACAATGGTGTAAAATTAAAATGGGGATACACCGGGCTAGGATTCGAGTTACAGGAACAAGGGCCAAACCAACCACCCAAGAATCGAATCGTCGAGCGAAAACACTTGACAACCTCCTAGAAGCAACTTTTCTTACCACCAGACCTTTCTCCATCAATTAGGAATCTGATCCTGTCACTAAACACATTCCTTAAATTGTAGCTATTTGTTGAGTGTTTTTTTTTTGTGTCTAATCCGCATATATATCACCATTGCCCTTGATTTTCTTGACTGTATATCTCTTAAATGTCAACATATACACGTGTGATTTAGTTTACGAAAATTTTTCAATGCCGAGAACCTCGATCAGAGAGTAAAAAAGGCGTAAAGTTCACAATGATGTAAAATTAAAATGGGATATACCGGGCTAGGATTTGAGTTACAGGAACAAGGGCCAAACCAACCACCCAAGAATGGAATCGACGAGCGAAAACACCTGACAACCTCCTAGAAGCAGCTTTTCTTACCACCAGATCTTTCTCCATCAATTAGGAATCTGATGCCGTCACTAAACACATTCCGTAAATTGTAGCCATTTGTTGAGTGTTTTTTTTTTGTGTCTAATCCGCATATATGTCACCATTGCCCATGATTTTCTTGACTTTATACCTCTTAAACGTCAATATATACACGTGTGATTTAGTTAACGAAGATTTTTCAATGCCGAGAACCTCGATCAGAGAGTAAAAAAGGCTTAAGGTTCACAATGGTGTAAAATTAAAATGGGATATACCGGGCTAGGATTCGAGTTACAGGAACAAGGGCCAATCCAACCACCCAAGAATGGAATCATCGAGCGAAAACACTTAACAACCTCCTAGAAGCAGCTTTTCTTGCCACCAGACCTTTCTCCATCAGTTAGGAATCTGATACCGTCCCTAAACACATTCCTTAAATTGTAGCCATTTGTTGAGTGCTTTTTTTTTCGTGTCTAATCCGCATATATATCACCATTGCCCTTGATTTTCTAGACTGTATATCTCTTAAATGTTAACATATACACGTGTGATTTAGTTTACGAAGATTTTTCAATGCCGAGAACTTCGACCAGAGAGTAAAAAAGGCGTAAGGTTCACAATGGTGTAAAATTAAAATGGGATATACCGGCTAGGATTCGAGTTACAGGAACTAGGATATACCACCCAAGAATAGAATCGTCGAGCAAAAACACTTGACAACCTCCTAGAAGTAGCTTTTCTTGTCACCAGACCTTTCTCCATCAATTAGGAATCTGATGCCGTCACTAAACACATTCCTAAAATTGTAGCCATTTGTTGAGTTTTTTTTTTTTTTGGTCTAATCCGCATATATAGCACCATTTCCCTTGATTTTCTTGACTGTATATTTCTTAAATGTCAACATATACACGTGTGATTTAGTTTACGAAGATTTTTCAATGCCGAGAACCTCGATCAGAGAGTATAAAAGGCGTAAAGTTCACAATGGTGTAAAATTAAAATGAGATATATCGGGCTTGGATTCGAGTTACAGGAACAAGTGCCAAACCAACCACCCAAGAATGGAATCGTTGAGCGAAAACACTTGACAACCTCTTAGAAGCAGCTTTTCTTGCCAACAGACCTTTCTCCATCAATTACGAATCTGATGCCGTCACTAAACACATTTCTTAAATTGTAGCCATTTGTTGAGTGCTTTTTTTTGTGTCTAATCCGCATATATATCACAATTGCTCTTGATTTTCTTGACTCTACATCACTTAAATGTCAACATATACTCGTGTGATTTAGTTTACGGAGATTTTTCAATGCCGAGAACCTCGATCAGAGAGTAAAAAAGGCGTAAGGTTCATAATGGTGTAAAATTAAAATGGGATATACCGGGCTAGGATTCGAGTTACAGGAACAAGGGCCAAACCAACCATCCAAGAATGGAATTGTCGAGCGAAAACACTTAACAACCTCCTAGAAGCGGCTTTTCTTGCCACCAGACCTTTCTACATCAATTTGGAATCTGATGCCGTCACTAAACACATTCCATAAATTGTAGCCATTTGTTGAGTGTTTTTTTTTTTTTGTGTCTAATCCGCATATATATCAACATTACCCATGATTTTCTTGAGTGTATATCTCTTAAATGTCAACATATACACGTGTGATTTAGTTTACGAAGATTTTTCAATGCCGAGAACCTCGATCAGAGAGTAAAAAAGGCGTAAGGTTCACAATGAGGTAAATTAAAATGAGATATACCGGGCTAGGATTCGAGTTACAGGAACAAGGGCCAAACCAACCACCCAAGAATGGAATTGTCGAGCGAAAACACATGACATCCTCCTAGAAGCAGCTTTTCTTGTCACCAGACCTTTCTCCATCAATTAGGAATCTGATGCCGTCACTAAACACATTCCATAAATTGTAGCCATTTGTTGAGCGTTTTTTTTTTTTTGGTGTCTAATCCGCATATATATCACCATTGCCCTTGATTTTCTTGACTGTATATCTCTTAAATGTCAACATATACACGTGTGATTTAGTTTACGAAGATTTTTCAATGCCGAGAACCTCGACCAGAGAGTAAAAAAGGCGTAAGGTTCACAATGGTGTAAAATTATAATGGGATATACCGGCTAGGATTCGAGTTACAGGAACAAGGGCCAAACTAACCACCCAAGAATGGAATCGTCGAGCGAAAACACTTGACAACCTCCTAGAAGCAGCTTTTCTTGCCACCAGACCTTTCTCCACCAATTAGGAATCGGATGCCGTCACTAAACACATTCCTTAAATTGTACCCATTTTTTGAGTGTTTTTTTTTTTTTTGTCTAATCCGCATATATAGCACCATTTCCCTTGATTTTCTTGACTGTATATCTCTTAAATGTCAACATATACACGTGTGATTTAGTTTACGAAGATTTTTCAATGCCGAGAACCTCGATCAGAGAGTAAAAAAGGCGTAAGGTTCACAATTGTGTAAAATTAAAATGGGGATACACCGTGCTAGGATTCGAGTTACAGGAACAAGGGCCAAACCAACCACCCAAGAATCGAATCGTCGAGCGAAAACACTTGACAACCTCCTAGAAGCAGCTTTTCTTGCCACCAGACCTTTCTCCATCAATTAGGAATCTGATGCTGTCACTAAACACATTCCTTAAATTGTAGCCATTTGTTGAGTGTTTTTTTTTGTGTCTAATCCGCATATATATCACCATTGCCCTTGATTTTCTTGACTGTATATCTCTTAAATGTCAACATATACACGTGCGATAAAGTTTACGAAGATTTTTCAATGCCGAGAACCTCGGTCAGAGAGTAAAAAAGGCGTAAGGTTCACAACGGTGCAAAATTAAAATGGGATATACCGGGATATGATTCGATTTGCAGGAACAAGGGCCAAACCAACCACCCAAGAACGGAATCGTCGAGCAAAAACACTTGACAACCTCCCAGAAGCACCTTTTCTTGCCACCAGACCTTTCTCCATCAGTTAGGAATCTGATGCCGTCACTAAACACATTCCTTAAATTGTAGCCATTTGTTGAGGGTTTTTTTTTTTTTGGTGTCTAATCCGCATATATATCACCATTGCCCTTGATTTTCTTGACTGTATATCTCTTAAATGTCAACATATAAACGTGTGATTTAGTTTACGAAGATTTTTCAATGCCGAGAACCTCGATCAGAGATTAAAAAAGGCGTAAGGTTCACAATGTTGTAAAATTAAAATGGGATATACCGGGCTAGGATTCGAGTTACAAGAACAAGGGCGAAACCAACCACCCAAGAATGGAATCGTCGAGCGAAAACACTTGACAACCTCGTAGAAGCAGTTTTTCTTGCCACCAGACCTTTCTCCATCAATTAGGAATCTGATGCTGTCGATAAACACATTACTTAAATTGTAGCCATTTGTTGAGTGTTTTTTTTTTCGTGTCTAATCCGCATATATATCACCATTGCGCATGATTTCTTGACTGTATATCTCTTAAATGTCAACAGTTACACGTGTGATTTAGTTTACGAAGATTTTTCAATGCCAAGAACCTCGACCAGAGAGTAAAAAAGGCGTAAGGTTCATAATGGTGTAAAATTAAAATGGGATATACCGGGCTAGGATTCGAGTTACAGGAACAAGGGACAAACTAACTACCCAAGAATAGAATCGTCGAGTGCAGGTCCCCTTGATGTATGGATCTTTCACAGAATTGTTTATCTAACCTAGAGTGCAGAATCCTCTAGATCAGATTTATTACAGAAACGAGTAGAAACAGAATTTCACAATCAAACGGGTCTTCTATTGATTATCCAACTTGCAGTTTACATTCAATTCAAGACCTCACAACCTCACAGCCTATCTCTGTGATCTTGCTACAAACCTAAATTCATTTTTCCTCTCTCTCTCTAGACTTTCTCTCTCTAAAATTCTCTAACCACTAAAACCCTAATCACAAAACATGTTTATATACCACATGTCTATGAACTGGGCTTCCTACATGGACTAGGCCATTTTCCAAGCCCATTACAATAATAAACTCACTAACCAATAAGCTAAGCCCAATACAAAATATCCAAAGACTAAATAATTAAACTATTAAGCTGTTGTCACCGAATATGCACCAACAGACTCCCCCTTGACAATAGCTTCATAGTGTAACCTTGTCTTCAAACATCTTGTGTTCTTTTGGTCTTTGGATAGCGTCAGCTACACAGCTTCTGACATCAACAGACTCCCCCTTAGCTGATGCTTCCAATCTCCAAAAATTTAATTCATTTGTAGATCAGTTAGCTAGCAATCCTTGGTTAAGTAAGTAAGCTCCAACTCTTTCATGTATCTCTTTCTTTCTGCAATGTAGTAGAAGGATCCTACCATGCATCTTCACACGTTCTTTACTTCACTTTCAATCTGCACTTTACTTGTATTCTGCACTTCATTTTGATAACTGCATCAATCTGTTTAGAAACACAAGCAAATATCTCGAAAAACCATTAGTTTTTTTCACATTTAAAGATAAACTAATATTTTATCTTAGTTTGCAAAAACAACTACCTGTCAATTCAAAATGGAAGTCCTTTTAAAAAGAAATATTTTTGGTATTTTTGATATTTTAAGAAAGCAGTAAACTATTTACAAAAGCAATAAACACTCTATTTTTGTGAGAATCACCAGTAAGAAGATCATATCAGCACAATCAAACTGTTTCACACTTGTAGTTAATTCTTTATTTATTTTCGTGAAAAGCAGTCCAAGACGATTACCAGTATGTTCGTCCACTTAAACAAAATGCATGAACATTTCAAGTACCATTACCGTATGATACGTTAAGGTAATTTTATTCTGATATATTAGTGTGTCCCACTTCAGGATATACCCCCGCGATCAAGGTATGCACAAAGATTCATCGTAGTAGGTGAGTATACTGAATTCATTCGTTTTGATTTTCAACGTTTAGATAATTGGTGATCAGGTCAGTACTTCCGTACAGCAAAGAGACCAAAATATCTAACGAGGGCTAAGACAAATACCATTTTTGGTACGATTTATGCATTTTGCACATTTTGAATGACTCTCTATGAGAGCTTCTTCATTTATGGGTTTTGGCATTTTTAGCTCTTTTAAGATATCCTGGGTGTGCCTAGGTCAGCATGTATCTGGATGCAGCAGAAGGACACCCCTGATATCCCCAGATGAAATAACAGTATAATGACCCAAAACTTCAGATTTTGGCAATCTATCAACGCAAGATTTAAGGTCATTAAACCATACACCACTGATGTGTTCCCCACTCATACTCAGTTGTATTTAGGTTTATATCACATTGGTAAGTTGATTATTTCATGCTATTTGCCTACTGGTACATCATATGATGAAGCTGCTATCACTCTCAAGCAATTTTAGGTTCAATTTCAGTGTGACAGTCTAACTTGCCGATGTACTATCATTTCTTCTTTTTCACATAGTGATAACTTATTTTTTATTTTCTATTTTTTTATGTTTTTGATTTTTCAATGTTTTTGTATTTTTTTTATTTTTAAGAAAAGCAGTAAACCATTTACAAAAATTCTTATGAAAAACCAGTTATTCAGGATTCCTCATCCCGTTGAGTTCGACTAAATGTTCAAAGCGAGCCCTGTCAAAAGCTTTAGTACAAAGATCTGCCAGGTTATCTAGTGTGTCGACTCGATGTAATTCAATTAGTCTCTTTTCAGCACAATCCCGTATAAAATGATGACGTATGTCAATATGTTTTGTGCGACTGTGTTTCACGGGATTATTAGTTATTGAAATTGTGGCATTATTGTCTATCATAATAGGAGTACGAGTGAAATCCAAACCGTAATCGCGCATTTGTTGTTGTATCCAGAGAACCTGAGAGCAGCAGCTACCCGCAGCAATATATTCAGCTTCACACGTAGAGGTAGACACACAAGATTGCTTCTTGCATTGCCAAGACACAATCCTGCCTCCTAAGAACTGACAACCACCTGTTGTAGACTTCCTGTTTGACTTGCATCCCCCAAAGTCTGAGTCAGTGTAAGCAACAAAATTCATATCACTATCAGCTGGATACCACAACCCAAGTTTAGGTTTCCCCTTCAAGTAACGAAGAATACGCTTCACTGCCTTCATGTGTGACTCCTTTGGATTAGCCTGATATCTGGCACACAAGCATACTGCAAACATAATGTCAGGTCTTGAAGCAGTCAAGTACATTAGAGAACCAATCATTGCCCTGTATTGAGTTGGATCAACGTCTTCAGTACTTTCATGATCTGGGCCAAGATTGTGATTTTCGCAAATGGGTGTGTTGAAATAGAGCAATCATTCATTTTGAACCGACTCAAAATGCCATACACATACTTTGTTTGATGAATAAACATCCCATCCTCCTTCTGTTCAACTTGTAATCCCAGAAAGTAAGATAGCTCACCCATAGCGCTCATTTTGAACTTGCTCTTCATCACCTGCTCGAACTCTTTACACATGCTCTCATCTGATGACCCAAAGATGATGTCATCCACGTACACTTGTACTAGCAGAAAATCTTCCTTCTTCCTCTTGATGAAAAGTGTACTGTCAATCTGACCTCTTTCAAAACCATTCTTGATCAGATGTGTAGACAGTGTCTCGTACCACGCCCTGGGAGCTTGATGTAACCCATACAAAGCCTTATCAAGTTTGTAAACTCGATCTGGATAATCTGGATCAACGAACCCATCTGGTTGTGAGACATACACCACTTCTTGGACTTTCCCGTAAAGAAATGCACTCTTCACGTCTAGTTGGTAAACTTTGAAGCCCTTGAATGTTGCGAATGCTAGGAACAAACGAATTGCCTCCAACCTCGCCACTGGTGCAAACACTTCATTATAATCAATCCCTTCTTGCTGATTGAAACCTTTTACCACCAATCGAGCCTTGTTTCGCGTCACTATCCCTCTGTCATCCTTCTTGCACTTAAACACCCACTTAGTGCCAATTTCCTTTTCACCTTTAGGAAGGTCAACTAACTCCCAAACCTTCAACTTCGCAAACTGGGCCAATTCCTCTTGCATAGCTTCAACCCATGAATTGTCTTTAAGAGCCATATGAATGTTCTTCGGCTCCTCTTGGGAAATAAAGCAACTATACAAGCACTCGTTCACAATCCCAGTCTTCTCAATCGACACAAATAAACCAGAATTTGCTGCTATGCTTCTCCTTGTCTGAACACCTGCATTAGGATCTCCAAGTATCATGTCAACTGGATGATCTCTATTTGCTCGTGTAGTAGCAACGGTATCCACTTCTAAATTATCACCCAGGTTTGATCCAACCTCCCCCTGAATGTTCTGATTTGCAAACGGATTAATGAATTCCTCCCCCTCAATGGGTTCAGAGTCACTATCGCTTGAATCAGGATCAGCAGCACCTTGGGAAGTTTCCGCAGCATCTGTCATATCAACATTCGATCTAGGCATGAACTCGCCTTCATCGTCTCCACGTATCACTGTTTGAATCAGCTGAGAGTCATCTGCATCAGAAAACTCAGGAATATTAAATGATTTAAAAGTGCTTTCATAATCATATAATATAGCAGGTCCACTCGTTGATTGTTGAGGTTTGTATGAAGTAATTTCAACATTAAAAACAACCTCAATTTTACCAGTTTTTAGATTAAAAACCCTTTTATTCGGTGTGCCAGGCACATAGCCTAGAAAGTAGCCATCGTTAGCCACCTCACCGAATTTTTGTTTATCTTTATTTCGCACAATGGTGCAGGGCAATCCAAATGGTTCAAAGCCTTCTAAGTTTGGTTTCTTTTTAAACATTAATTCATGACAAGTTTTATTAAAACGTTTAACAGTCAAAACTTTGTTTAGGACGTAGCAAGCTGTATTCACAGCTTCTCCCCAGAAAAGAACTGGTAGCTTTGAATCTGAAAGCATAGTCCTAACGGCTTCAATCAACGTCCTGTTTTTCCTATCAGCTACTCCATTTTGTTGAGGTGTATAAGGAGCAGAATATTGATGTTCAATTCCCTTTCGAAGATAGTAGAGATCCAGAATTCGATTCTTGAACTCCGTGCCATTATCACTCCTTATCCTCTTGATTCTTGCATCATGGACGTTTTCCAATTTCGTAGAAAGATCTATCAGCATCTCCGCCGTCTCATCTTTTGTACCTAAAAAGAAAACCCATGAATAACGTGAGTAATCATCTGTAACAACTAAACAATAGTACTTTCCACCTATGCTCCTCACGTTCACTGGACCGAATAAATCCATGTGAAGTAATTCATAAGGGGCATCTATGGAATTTACTGTTTTAGACTTATGAGGTTTCTTGTGTTGTTTTCCCTTTTGACATGGAAGACATTTATCTTCCACTTGAAACCTCTGCATTGGACCCCCTTTCACTAGCTCATTTTTAACAAGGTAATTCATTTTTCGATAGTGAATATGGGCCATGCGTCTGTGCCACAACATCGATTCAGCTTCAGATGCTTTTGATAGTAAACAGGCCACCACAGCAGTTGGATCCTTAGCACCCATGTCCATGACATAAGTGTCATTTCTCCTTGGCGCTCGCATCACTATCCAATCGTCCGGAATCTTCAAACCTGGTTTCAACACTAATGCTTCATTCTTGGTAAAATGGACCGAGTGACCCTTGTCGCAGACTTGTGACACGCTCATCAGATTGTGTTTAAGCTGCTCCACATAGTTCACTTTGTCCAGTGTGATCTTCCCATTGGTCACTTTTCCTCGTCCTGTAATTCTACCACCTTTAGCACCCGCAAAATTCACATTTCCACCATCATAATCTTCAAATTCAGTCAACAATCTCGCATCCCCCGTCATGTGCCTGGAGCAGCCACTATCAACATACCATAAGTTGATAATCCTCCTTAGCAGCTCCTGCACACACCAACCAAGAAATTAGTTAGATTGGGGGACCCAAGCCTTAATGGTCTTAGGTCGTCCAAATTCACCAACCACTGGAACATCCATCCAATATCCATTACTCCTAACTGGAGTCTTGGATCTCAGACCTGTTGATGGAATTTGATTTTGATTTCCACTAGGTCTTTGGTCCTGAGGGTTCCTAAATGTATTTGGACTATTTGACCTTTGGAAATTTTGATTTGGGTATCTTGAATTTTGATTCCAAGAAGCATTATTGTTGTAATTTCTAAAGCCATTGTTATAAAAAGTTCGACCGCCATTATTTTGGTATCGATTTTGATATTTACCTTGACTTTTGAAATTATTAGAATTAAAATTGCTCATTCTTGGTGAACTGCTTCTAGGTCTCTCGTATCTGCCTGGTGGAGATCTAGGCTGAAATCTAGGTTGATTTCTTTGAAAACGTGGAACTTGTGGAGTTCCTTTTTCAGCGTTATCTACACCAACAACAACATTTTCTGGTTGCTTAGGAGCAGATTTCTTTGGAGAGTTGGACTCCTTCTCCTGTTTATCACCACTATTCTCTGGTGACTTCTCTCTCTTTCTCTCACTAACTTGTGCTTCACTCTTTTTGTTAGGACAGCAGCTAGCTACATGTCCCTTTGTGTGACACTTGAAGCACGATCTCTTTTTCAAAGACTTCTTAGCTGGAGTCTCTGAGGTAGATCCCTTATCAGATGGTGATGATCCCTTGGATGAACCTTGTTTAGTTTGCTTAATTTCAGATTTTTCTTTGTTTTTATTTTTAGCAAACTGTCACACCCCCAAAATCCACACGCGGAGTACCACCGCTTGGAGGCGTGACATGACCAGGATCAAGCGACCAATCATATTGAACATATAAGTAATAAGTAAAAGTAAATGTAATCCATCACAATACAATTGGTGTTCACTTAAAAACATAGAATAAGTAGCGGAAGCATAATATGAAATCCCAACATAAATATCAAGTTCAAAGTGTTATAAAGTTTAACGTGGCATACACGATCCATGTCCCACAACGACTGCGCCTCCCGTGCAAGCTCCATGTGTACCTAAGGTCCTGCAAGGCATGTAACAGAAAGTCAACAACAAAGTTGAGCGAGTTCACAGTTGGTTGTTCAGTTATAGTAATCGTATTGTAAACCGTATGTTCATTTAGTGAACCATGTTTCGTATGTATTTGTATCGCGGCCCTCTAGGCATGTTGGCGAAGATTAGTGGGGGTTTCCCATGTTTTCTAGACTAGGTATATTTGTATCGCGGCCCTCCAGGCATGTGTGCGAAGTTTAGTATTCGTATCGCGGCCATTCCAGGCATGTGTGCGAAGTTAAGTATTAGTGTTAGTATCGCGGCCATTCCAGACGTGTGTGCGAAGAGTAGTATTTGTATCACTAGTCTAGCAGTATCTACAAGTAACCTGCCTCTCCCGAGGTCAGTGGTACTTAATTCCAGTATCAATGTGTGTACAAGTAATCATCCAAACCCATTCCCAACCCCGGGAATCCCATGCCTTGGTAAGAGTGTGAACTCACCTTGGTTTACTCGGTATGCTAAAGGAATACACGCTCACAAATAATCAGTCACGACCTATAGTACGCACGTATACCAAATCAGTTTATGTTTATAAGGTTTCGCATGCAATCAATGCCACAAAGTGTGTTTAAGCAATCATCGTCATGTAGCACATAACAGTTATTTCACATTCATTCAATCATGCATCATATGACTGAGTTCTTGTCGATTCTAACATAGTTAGTCAATAACACACTTAACAGGGTTATCAGGCTTAACAAGATCAACATACTTAACAGGGTTAACAAGCTTAACATGACTATCTTGCTTAACAGGAAATAATAATTAACCATGTAAATCGATTAACAGAGCTGACAAGCCATAAGTGTTACATATTTAACAGAGTTACTAAACTTAACTGAGTTAATAACAGAATAATGTTATATACTTAACAGAATTAACAAAGTTAACAAGGTTAATAACTTAACAAAGTTAATAAACTAACAAAGTAAATAAACCAACAATGTTACTGTGTAACTTCACGAAATCACATGGCAATCCAGACTTTGGCGAAATCCCTTTTGAACGAAATCACTTGGGCCAAAATCCCCCAAGGTGTTTTCGTTGGGTAAACATCATCAACAGTTACACATTCCCGAAACGCTAAAGATCGACTAACAGTTACATCGTATCTCAAACAACCAAACATCAAGTTTCTGATTTAACATTAACAGGTAATCGAGTCACTTACAATAGACATACTTGTAAACATGTAATCAATTATTGCCGGCTTATCATTGTACCGAACAGTGGCTATCAAAACGTGCGAATCCTAATCATCTACATAATCAAACAAACATATTCTGCACCCAATTATTAAACACAACCATGAGATCATCGATTTACATGAGTACTAAACTGATTACCTTCAATTTAATTATACATGCATGATATTTATAAGTTGCACACACACACATATGGCACATCACATGTTACTGACAAACTCACATGCTAATATGAATGCTATGGCCGACAATATAAAGTGAATCCACTTTGGCTGCACTTTCGATACAAAACACATGCATAATCAGCCATAACCTAATCGCATATATATTAAATCCATGAACAAAATTACCTAACTGTTACTACACAAGATCAAACAAATAATCACACGGTAATAAACAATGGTAATAAACAGATCGTCCATGAAGAAGTTAATCAAATAATCCATCAATAATAAATTACTAACCCAGACGAGATGAACAACGAATATGAAAGAGACTTCGTGCTCCTAAACTTGCCGTCGTACCGAAATAATTAGGGTTTGCCGAATGATCGTTTCACGTAAAGATTGAAAGTAAATATGTAAGTGATCTATTACTGGGCCTAAAGCCCATTTTGGTTTTCGCGGGCCACATGTGGACGAAAACACCATGTGTGTTTTCGGCTGAATATGATTTCGTGAGTGAGTGTTTTCAGCCAAGGATTCCATGCTTAGTTATACAAACATAAATATCAATACAATATATATATACATCTATATACATATCATGTATACTACAATCTACACCCAACACGTGTATTGTCCATCACGTAATTATAAAAGCACACTTAACACCCACCGTATATAACATACCAACCACAATACAGTTTGACATATTACAACGTGTACAGTTGCGGAACAAATAAGTCATGTAAACAAACAATCTAGACAATTAACGTGCAGTACTACGAAGATGGAATCTCAGAAACTCGAGTTGTCACATTATCCCCAACTTGAAAGAAATTTCGTTCCGAAATTTAGCACGCGGTTACTGAGGAAGCTAGTTGTGTTGTGTTGTTTACTGGTTTTCCTGGGGTGTCACATCATCCCCCCGTTGATTTGGAATTTCGTCCCGAAATTCTGTAGTAGCTTCAGCCTCAGTAGTGGTTGCACTGTTTTCGAATAACTGGGGGTACTTGAGTTTCATTTGATCTTCTCGTTCCCAGGTGAACTCTGGGCCACGACGGGAGTTCCAACGAACTCGAACAAGAGGTATTCTGGTGTGCTTGAGGACCTTGACATCCCGGTCTGTGATTTCAACTGGTTCTTCGACGAATCGCAACTGTTCATCGATAGTAAGCTCCTTCAAAGGAACTATGAGGGTCTCATCTGACAGACACTTCTTCAGATTCGACACGTGAAAGACGTTGTGAACTGCACTGAGTTCTGTTGGTAGGTTTAGTCTGTAGGCCACCCTGCCTATTTTCTCAATGATTTCGAACGGTCCAACGTATCGTGGGTTAAGTTTGCCTCGTTTCCCAAAACGAACAACACCCTTCCAGGGTGAGACTTTGTGTAGCACTCGATCCCCAACCTGGAGCTCGAGTGGTTTCCTGCCCTTATCGGCGTATGCTTTCTGACGGTCACGAGCTGCCGCCATGCGTTGTCGTATCTGAGCAATCTTTTCTGTTGTGTCTACTACCAGTTCTGGACCTGTGATCTGACTATCACCCACTTCTGCCCAACAAAGAGGTGATCGGCATTTACGCCCGTTCAATGCCTCAAACGGAGCAGCTTTAATGCTGGTGTGGTAGCTGTTGTTGTACGAGAACTCCACTAACGGGAGATGTTTTTCCCAGCCGTTGCCGAAATCGATTACACATGCACGAAGCATGTCTTCTAAAGTTTGAATAGTGCGCCCAGATTGTCCATCCCTCTGAGGGTGATAAGCTGTGCTCATGTCTAATCGAGAGCCAAAAGATTTGCGCATTGCTTGCCACAGTTCTGAAGTAAAACATGCATCACGATCAGAGATAATGGAGGTTGGCACCCCGTGCCTTGAAACCACTTCTTTTAAGTAGATGTCTGCTAAGGTAGAGAACTTGTCTGTTTCCTTAATAGCCAGGAAGTGTGCAGACTTAGTGAGTCGATCCACGATCACCCAAATAGTATCATTCCCACGTTGAGATCTAGGTAGGCCAGTAACAAAATCCATGGAAATTTGTTCCCATTTCCATTGCGGTATTTCTGGTTGTTGAAGTAGGCCTGATGGTTTCTAGTATTCAGTCTTGACTCTCGCATAAGTCAAGCACTTGCTGACGTAAGTTGCTATGTGAGCTTTCATGCTAGGCCACCAATATGTAGTTTTTAAGTCGTGGTACATCTTATCCGAACCAGGATGTACTGAGTAGCGAGACTTATGAGCTTCATCCATTACAAGCTCGCGTAAGTTACCATAGAGTGGGACCCAAATGCGTCCTGTTACATCGTAGGCGTCGTCTGCCTTTTATTCTAACCGTTGCCTTGAGTCGCGTAGGGCTTCAGCCCTGACGTTTTCTGGTTTCAATGCTTCTACCTGAGCATCTCGTATCTGTGAAGGAAGACTAGACTGAATAGTGAGTTGCAACGCTCGTACACACCTAGGTGTAGTATCCTTTCGACTAAGGGCGTCGGCCACCACATTGGCTTTGCCCGGATGGTACTTTATAGCACATTCGTAATCGTTCTGTAACTCGACCCATCGACGTTGTCGCATGTTCAACTCTTTCTGCTTGAAGATATGCTCGAGACTCCTATGATCGGTGTAGATGATGCACTTGGTGCCATACAGGTAATGTCGCCATATCTTGAGCGCAAAAACAACGGCTCCCAACTCTAAATCATGTGTAGTGTAATTTTGTTCGTGAATCTTAAGTTGGCGCGAAGCATAAGCAATAACTTTATCTCGTTGCATCAACACACATCCAAGACCTTGAATGGATGCATCGCAATAGACCACAAAATCGTCTGTGCCCTCTGGCAATGAAAGGATAGGTGCGCTGCAAAGTCTATCCTTTAAGTGCTGAAATGCTAATTCCTGTGCATTTCCCCATCGATAAACAACGCCTTTCTGCGTTAGCGAGGTGAGAGGCTGTGCAATTTTGGAAAAATCCTTAATGAACCTTCTGTAGTAACCTGCCAAGCCCAAGAATTGGCGAATTTCCGTTGGTGTACGAGGTGCAGGCCAGTTCTTAATCGAGTCTACCTTGGATGGATCAACGTGAATTCCATCCTTGTTTACCACATGGCCTAAGAAATGGACTTCACGAAGCCAGAAGTAGCATTTTGAAAACTTGGTGTAAAGCTGTTCCGTTCGAAGAAGTTCCAAAATGAGTCGTAGATGTTGCTCGTGTTCCTCCTGACTCTTCAAATAGATCAGGATATCGTTAATAAAAACAATAACGAACTTGTCCAGGTAAGGCTTGCACACTCGATTCATCAAATCCATGAAGACCGCAGGTGCGTTTGTCAGCCCAAAAGGCATGACCAAAAACTCGTAGTGTCTATAACGAGTTCTAAAGGCTGTTTTGGAGACGTCCTCTTCTCGGACTCTCAGCTGGTGATATCCTGATCTCAAATCAATCTTCAAGGAAAAGCTCGACCCTTGCAACTGGTCGAATAGATCATCAATGCGTGGAAGAGGATAGCGATTCTTCACGGTCACTTTGTTCAGTTCGCGGTAATATATGCACATGCGGAAGGTACCGTCTTTCTTCTTCACAAACAATACGGGAGCTCCCCAGGGCGAAGAGCTAGGATGAATGAAACCCTTATCCAAGAGTTCTTGCAATTGGTTAGACAGTTCTTCCAGCTCGGTTGGAGTTAAGCGATAAGGTGCTCGAGCTATGGGTGCTGCTCCTGAAGCTAGCTCGATCTGAAATTCGACCTGGCGATGAGGCGGTAGCCCAGGTAACTCTTCAGGAAACACTTGAGGAAAGTCGCGTACAACTGGAATATCCTCTAACTTCTTCTCTTTCGTCGATGTATCAGTAACGAGTGCTAATATAGCAGTGTGGCCCTTTCGCAAACACTTCTGAGCCTTCAAGAAAGAGATGATGCCACTCACGACACCACTCTTGTCGCCTTGAACTTCGAGAGGTTCTTTTCCAGTACGGGGAATGCGAATGATCTTCTCCTTGCATAGGATCTCTGCTTGTTGTTGAGATAACCAATCCATACCAATGACGATGTCGAAACTACCCAAGACTATAGGAATGAGGTTGATGGAGAATGTCTGACCAGCTAAGACGAGGTCACAACCCTTGACTACCAGAAAATTGCTAACCAGGGTTCTGATAGTCATCAATCTTTCGCTGCCATCCCTGGGACTGAACTGAAGTTGAACCCTTGCTGGAGGTTCCATCCCACTTTCTCTTGTTGTCACAGGGAATAGCAGAAGTAGTAGTAGTAGCACCAATGCGTTTAGGCAGCTTGTTCTGTTCCACTGCCTGGTCTGTGAGACGATGAGCAAGACGAGTAACATCTTAGATAGTAGCAAGGTTAGCAGCAGTCACATGGCTTTGAATCTCTGGTACTAAGCCTTTGAGGTACAGCTCAATGCGCTTGATGGGAGGATCCACCATAGTTGGACATAACACTGCCAGTTCGTTGGATCGTTTCGTGTACGCTTCTATCTCTGACCCCGTCATCTTCAGTTTAAAGAACTCCACTTCCAGCTTGTGGATGTCATCACGATTACAGTATGCTTGCTTGATTAGTTCCTTGAAATCGTTCCAAGGGGTGGCATTAGCAGCTGCCAACCCTAACATCTGAACTTGCGCATTCCACCAAGTCAGCGCAATGCCTTCGAGAGTACCAGTGGCGTACTTCACCCTGCGAGCCTCAGGGCATTCACACATCTCGAATACAGACTCGAGCTTTTCAAACCAATAGAGGAGTCCAACGGCCCCTTCAGTGCCACTAAAAGTACTAGGACGACAGTCCATGAAAGTTTTGAACGTGCACACAGGTGGCTGAGCGTGTTGACCTGTCGTGTGCGTAAGAGTAAACATACTTAAGCACGAGTGTTGGTTGACGAGAGTAGGATCTAAAGAATCCTAGAGTAAGTTGCGACTGCAGGATATACCTCCTGCCTGGGCAGCTGCGAGTGCTGCAGTAACTTGTTCAGTGATCAAAACCGCCAACTGGGCTTGAGTCATGTTGACACGTCCACTCATGATCTTCATACCCAAGGAAACATGAGTGAGAGAGGTTCGCGAATAGTGCGATGACAGATAGAGTGAGCACACAAGTATTCTCAAGCAATAGGGGTTATGTGTATCTAAGCATACCATGAGCAAAGTTCTATGTAATTTTAGCAAGTAGGCAATAAAACATATACCATATTACCTAGAATGTTGAGTCTTGCACGTGGAGCGAGGCGTCGTTGGGGATCGTTGAGCACTGTACAGGTTATAGTCTGGTTTTAATAAAAAAAATGTTTTCCCCTTATTAAAACCGAGTTCTCTATAACCAATGGCTCTGATACCAATCTGTCACACCCCCAAAATCCACACGCGGAGTACCACCGCTTGGAGGCGTGACATGACCAGGATCAAGCCACCAATCATATTGAACATATAAGTAATAAGTAAAAGCAAATGTAATCCATCACAATACAATTGGTGTTCACTCAAAAACATAGAATAAGTAGCGGAAGCATAATATGAAATCCCAACATAAATATCAAGTTCAAAGTGTTATAAAGTTTAACGTGGCATCCACGATCCATGTCCCACAACGACTGCGCCTCCCGTGCAAGCTCCATGTGTACCTAAGGTCCTGCAAGGCATGTAACAGAAAGTCAACAACAAAGTTGAGCGAGTTCACAGTTGGTTGTTCAGTTATAGTAATCGTATTGTAAACCGTATGTTCATTTAGTGAACCATGTTTCGTATGTATTTGTATCGCGGCCCTCTAGGCAAGTTGGCAAAGATTAGTGGGGGTTTCCCATGTTTTCTAGACTAGGTATATTTGTATCGCGGCCCTCCAGGCATGTGTGTGAAGTTTAGTATTCGTATCGCGGCCATTCCAGGCATGTGTGCGAAGTTAAGTATTAGTGTTAGTATCGCGGCCATTCCAGACGTGTGTGGGAAGAGTAGTATTTGTATCACTAGTCTAGCAGTATCTACAAGTAACCTGCCTCTCCCGAGGTCAGTGGTACGTAATTCCAGTATCAATGTGTGTGCAAGTAATCATCCAAACCCATTCCCAACCCCGGGAATCCCATGCCTTGGTAAGAGTGTGAACTCACCTTGGTTTGCTCGGTATGCTAAAGGAATACACGCTCACAAATAATCAGTCACGACCTATAGTACGCACGTATACCGAATCAGTTTATGTTTATAAGGTTTCGCATGCAATCAATGCCACAAAGTGTGTTTAAGCAATCATCGTCATGTAGCACATAACAGTTATTTCACATTCATTCAATCATGCATCATATGACTGAGTTCTTCTCGATTCTAACATAGTTAGTCAATAACACACTTAACAGGGTTATCAGGCTTAACAAGATCAACATACTTAACAGGGTTAACAAGCTTAACATGACTATCTTGCTTAACAGGAAATAATAATTAACCATGTAAATCGATTAACAGAGCTGACAAGCCATAAGTGTTACATATTTAACAGAGTTACTAAACTTAACTGAGTTAATAACAGAATAATGTTATATACTTAACAGAATTAACAAAGTTAACAAGGTTAATAACTTAACTAAGTTAATAAACTAACTAAGTAAATAAACCAACAATGTTACTGTGTAACTTCACGAAATCACATGGCAATCCAGACTTTGGCGAAATCCCTTTTGAACGAAATCACTTGGGCCGAAATCCCCCAAGGTGTTTTCGTTGGGTAAACATCATCAACAGTTACACATTCCCGAAACGCTAAAGATCAACTAACAGTTACATCGTATCTCAAACAACCAAACATCAAGTTTCTGATTTAACATTAACTGGTAATCGAGTCACTTACAATAGACATACTCGTAAACATGTAATCAATTATTGCCGGCTTATCATTGTACCGAACAGTGGCTATCAAAACGTGCGAATCCTAATCATCTACATAATCAAACAAACATATTCTGCACCCAATTATTAAACACAACCATGAGATCATCGATTTACATGAGTACTAAACTGATTACCTTCAATTTAATTATACATGCATGATATTTATAAGTTGCACACACACACATATGGCACATCACATGTTACTGACAAACTCACATGCTAATATGAATGCTATGGCCGACAATATAAAGTGAATCCACTTTGGCTGCACTTTCGATACAAAACACATGCATAATCAGCCATAACCTAATCGCATATATATTAAATCCATGAACAAAATTACCTAACTGTTACTACACAAGATCAAACAAATAATCACACGGTAATAAACAATGGTAATAAACAGATCGTCCATGAAGAAGTTAATCAAATAATCCATCAATAATAAATTACTAACCCAGACGAGATGAACAACGAATATGAAAGAGACTTCGTGCTCCTAAACTTGCCGTCGTACCGAAATAATTAGGGTTTGCCGAATGATCGTTTCACGTAAAGATTGAAAGTAAATATGTAAGTGATCTATTACTGGGCCTAAAGCCCATTTTGGTTTTCGCCGGCCACATGTGGACGAAAACACCATGTGTGTTTTCGGCTGAGTATGATTTCGTGAATGAGTGTTTTCAGCCAAGGATTCCATGCTTAGTTATACAAACATAAATATCAATACAATATATATATACATCTATATACATATCATGTATACTACAATCTACACCCAACACGTGTATTGTCCATCACGTAATTATAAAAGCACACTTAACACCCACCGTATATAACATACCAACCACAATACAGTTTGACATATTACAACGTGTACAGTTGCGGAACAAATAAGTCATGTAAACAAACAATCTAGACAATTAACGTGCAGTACTACGAAGATGGAATCTCAGAAACTCGAGTTGTCACACAAACTCTACATTTGATTCATTTTCAATAACAGTTGTTTCATTTTTCATATCACTACCTTGAACAAAATTAATCTTTTTAACAAAAGCTTGATTTTTATTCTTAGGCGGTGAATTTTTCCTTTTCAAAGGTTCCCTGTTATTGTTCTTCTTAGCATCATCACTCTCAGATCCATCACCTTGACTTGATGTGGATGCAAAACTACTTGGTGCAGATGCCATAAAGTCTGCTAGCTCATCTTCACTAGGCAGGAATGAATAGTCATAACTAAGAGGAGGTGGAACTTCATTAAAGCCCTGGAAGCCGACACTGGTCTTGTCATTACTCTTCTTTAACCCACCCATCATGTGTTTCATTACAAAAGATGAATCTCTGAATTGACTCAATTTCTTTTCAAGTTCAACAATTTTGAGTTGTGCATCTGACAACTCTTTGCATTTTTCAGAGATCCCTTTTGTTTTTTCAGCCATCATGTCATGAGCTAAGTCTATGACTTAAAGTTTTTCATTTAGTTTGCAAGTTAAAGCTTCAATTTCAGCTTCATAACCTTTTATCTTCTTCAAGTATGACGATTCATTTCTTTTAGCAAAAAAGTTTGATTCTTTAATGTTAGACACTCACTTACCAAACTTTGGTTTTGTGTTGACAACCTGTCAACCTCACCCTGTAGTTCACGACATCTCAAACATACAGAATTAGATTGTACCTCTTTCTCATGAACTTCTGAGGTTTCATCAGCAACAACCTGTTCAGCTTCACTCTCTTTCTCTACTTCAGCATCCACTTTTGCTTCAACATTTTTCACTTCAGATTCAGCATCACTCACAGTAGTTTCAGCCTCATCAACTGGCACTATCTCTGCCATGAATGCCTGAGTGGCACTCTCATTCCCCTGATATCGCTTTTGTAATGCATCCCACATATCCTTTGAATTAGTGTACTTTGTGAAGGTATGCTTGATGCTATCAGGTAAGGACATCTTTATCGCAGCCAAGGCTCTCTTTTCAGCCTCATGCATCTTTTTATCATCCTCTTTCATGTTCACATAGTCTGTTCTTCATGGTCTGCCCTCATAATCATGTGTTGGGTTTATGTACCCATCTTCAATACAAAATCCACATGCGTGCATCCTGAGATTCAATGAAGGATTTGAAGTTGTCCTTCCATGTAAGATAATTCTCCACCTTCATCATCTTAGGTGCATTCAATTTCAACATGTTTGACATTTTAAACGTTGCAGACTGAGAAAAACCGTACAAAATATCTCCGAAAACAGTGGTTACCAAATTACACCGTTAGAATCGTCTCGAAAAGACGAATCCAATGATATATAATGTCAAAAACCGAATTTGGGATTTTTTTTTTTTTTTTTTGTCCTAAAAATACGAAGAATTAAATGGTGCAGACGGTTTCGTCAGACGAGCTACGGATCAATTTCTATTTTCAAAAACGTGAATTTTTTGTTACGCTTGCCAAAAAAAAATTTCCACCTTTTAATTTCTCTAACAATTTCGCTGGGAAGTCAAGGTTAAATTCGCTGCACTAGTTCTCAGTTCAAGTAGGTTAAGTTCGCTGGTTAACAAGGTTATTTTCGCTGATCAAATTCGCTTAACAGCCAAATTCGCCGAAAAACCGTAATAATCTCGCTGAGGACGATTACATGGTTACCAAAGTCGCCTTTGGATTTAAGTTCGCCGGGTCAAGCTATTTTGCTGGTCACCGAAATATCAGGTCACAAATTCGCTAGTCTGCTAATTTCGCTGGACCAGTAAATATGGAAACTTAATCTTTTCGAAAATTTGATGATTTTCTGGATTCTCCTAACAACTTCTGCAGAATCGAAACAGCAAAATCAGCAACCTTTTCACCCAAATTCGATGAACTTGATGAAGGCACCAAGAACAATCTTCGAATTCCAGCCAAAATTCTTCAAACAATCAACCAACAAATGTCCTGCAAACCTGCAAATCAGCAAACAAACAAAACAGAAGATCAAAACAGCCAACAAGTTCGAAAATTTTAATCAAAAACAGCCAAAAATTTCGAAAATCTCCCTGTTTTTGCCAAGCACAATTCTGAACCGAGCCTTCAAGAGCCTAGTGCTCTGATACCAATTGTAGGTCCCCTTGATGTATGGATCTTTCACAGAATTGTTTATCTAACCTAGAGTGCGGAATCCTCTAGATCAGATTTATTACAGAAACGAGTAGAAACAGAATTTCACAATCAAACGGGTCTTCTATTGATTATCCAACTTGCAGTTTACAATCAATTCAAGACCTCACAACCTATCTCTGTGATCTTGCTACAAACCTAAATTCGCTTTTCCTCTCTCTCTCTCTAGACTTTCTCTCTCTAAAATTCTCTAACCACTAAAACCCTAATCACAAAACATGTTTATATACCACATGTCTGTGAACTGGGCTTCCTACATGGACTAGGCCATTTTCCAAGCCCATTACAATAATAAACTCACTAACCAATAAGCTAAGCCCAATACAAAATATCCAAAGACTAAATAATTAACCTACTAAGCTGTTGTCACCGAATATGCACCAACATCGAGCAAAAACACTTGACAACCTCCTAGAAGCAGCTTTTCTTGCCACCAGACCTTTCTCAATCAATTAGGAATCTGATGCCGTCACTAAACACATACCTTAAATTGTAGCCATTTGTTGACTGTTTTTTTTGTGTCTAATCCGCATATATAGCACCATTGCCCTTAATTTTCTTGACTGTATATCTCTTAAATGTCAACATATACACGTGTGATTTAGTTTACGAAGATTTTTCAATGCCGAGAACCTCGATCAGATAGTAAAAAAGGCGTAAGGTTCACAATGGTGTAAAATTAAAATGGGGATACACCGGGCTAGAATTCGAGTTACAGGAACAAGGGCCAAACCAACCACCCAAGAATCGAATCGTCGAGCGAAAACACTTGACAACCTCCTAGAAGCAACTTTTCTTGCCACCAGACCTTTCTCCATCAATTAGGAATCTGATCCTGTCACTAAACACATTCCTTAAATTGTAGCTATTTGTTGAGTGTTTTTTTTGTGTCTAATCCGCATATATTTCACCATTGCCCTTGATTTTCTTGACTGTATATCTCTTAAATGTCAACATATACACGTGTGATTTAGTTTACGAAGATTTTTCAATGCCTAGAACCTCGATCAGAGAGTAAAAAAGGCGTAAGGTTCACAATGGTGTAAAATTAAAATGGGATATACCGGGCTAGGATTTGAGTTACAGGAACAAGGGCCAAACCAACCACCCAAGAATGGAATCGCCGAGCGAAAACACTTGACAACCTCCTAGAAGCAGCTTTTCTTACCACCAGACCTTTCTCCATCAATTAGGAATCTGATGCCGTCACTAAACACATTCCGTAAATTGTAGCCATTTGTTGAGTGTTTTTTTTTTTGGTGTCTAATCCGCATATATATTACCATTGCCCATGATTTTCTTGACTTTATACCTCTTAAATGTCAACATATACACGTGTGATTTAGTTAACGAAGATTTTTCAAGGCCGAGAACCTGGATCAGAGAGTAAAAAAGGCTTAAGGTTCACAATGGTGTAAAATTAAAATGGGATATACCGGGCTAGGAATCGAGTTACAGGAACAAGGGCCAATCCAACCACCCAAGAATGGAATCGTCGAGCGAAAACACTTGACAACCTCCTAGAAGCAGCTATTCTTGCCACCAGACCTTTCTCCATCAGTAAGGAATCTGATGCCGTCACTAAACACATTCCTTAAATTGTAGCCATTTGTTGTGTGCTTTTTTTTCGTGTCTAATCCGCATATATATCACCATTGCCCTTGATTTTCTTGACTGTATATCTCTTAAATGTCAACATATACACGTGTGATTTAGTTTACGAAGATTTTTCAATGCCGAGAACCTCGACCAGAGAGTAAAAAAGGAGTAAGGTTCACAATGGTGAAAAATTAAAATGGGATATACCGGCTAGGATTCGAGTTATAGGAACAAGGGACAAACTAACCACCCAAGAATAGAATCGTCGAGCAAAACCACTTGACAACCTCCTAGAAGCAGCTTTTCTTGCCACCAGACCTTTCTCCATCACTTAGGAATCTGATACCGTCACTAAACACATTCCTAAAATTGTAGCCATTTGTTGAGTGTTTTTTTTGTGTCTAATCCGCATATATAGCACCATTTCCCTTGATTTTCTTGACTGTATATCTCTTAAATGTCAACATATACACGTGTGATTTAGTTTGCAAAGATTTTTCAATGCCGAGAACCTCGATCAGAGAGTAAAAAAGGCATAAGGTTCACAATGGTGTAAAATTAAAATGGGGATACATCGGGCTAGGATTCGAGTTACAGGAACAAGGGCTAAACCAACCACCCAAGAATTATATCGTCGAGCGAAAACACTTGACAACCTCCTAGAAGCAGCTTTTCTTGCCACCAAAGCTTTCTCCATCAATTAGGAATCTGATGCTGTCACTAAACACATTCCTTAAATTGTAGCCATTTGTTGAGTGTTTTTTTTTGTGTCTAATCCGCATATATATCACCATCGCCCTTGATTTTCTTGACTGTATATTTCTTAAATGTCAACATATACACTTGTGATTTAGTTTACGAAGATTTTTGAATGCCGAGAACCTCGATCAGAGAGTATAAAAGGCGTAAAGTTCACAATGGTGTAAAATTAAAATGAGATATATCGGGCTAGGATTCGAGTTACAGGAACAAGGGCCAAACCAACCACCCAAGAATGGAATCGTCGAGCGAAAACACTTGACAACCTCTTAGAAGCAGCTTTTCTTGCCAACAGACCTTTCTCCATCAACTAGGAATCTGATGCCGTCACTAAACACATTTCTTAAATTGTAGCCATTTGTTGAGTGCTTTTTTTTTTGTGTCTAATCCGCATATATATCACAATTGCTCTTGATTTTCTTGACTCTACATCACTTAAATGTCAACATATACACGTGTGATTTAGTTTACGAAGATTTTTCGATGCCGAGAACCTCGATCAGAGATTAAAAAAGGCGTAAGGTTCAAAATGGTGTAAAATTAAAATGGGATATACCGGGCTAGGATTCGAATTACAGGAACAAGGGCCAAACCAACCACCCAAGAATGGAATTGTCGAGCGAAAACACTTAACAACCTCCTAGAAGTGGCTTTTCTTGGCACCAGACCTTTCTACATCAATTAGGAATCTGATGCTGTCACTAAACACATTCCTTAAATTGTGGCCATTTGTTGAGTGTTTTTTTTTGGTGTCTAATCCGCATATATATCACCATTGTCCATGATTTTCTAGAGTGTATATCTCTTAAGTGCCAACATATACACGTGTGATTTAGTTTACGAAGTTTTTCAATGCCGAGAACCTCGATCAGAGAGTAAAAAAGGCGTAAGGTTCACAATGATGTAAAATTAAAATGAGATATACCGGGCTAGGATTCGAGTTACAGGAACAAGGGCCAAACCAACCACCCAAGAATGGAATTGTCGAGCGAAAACACATGACATCCTCCTAGAAGCAGCTTTTCTTGCCACCAGACCTTTCTCCATCAATTAGGAATCTGATGCCGTCACTAAACACATTCCATAAATTGTAGCCATTTGTTGAGCGTTTTTTTTTTTTTTTTGGTGTCTAATCCGCATATGTATCACCATTGCCCTTGATTTTCTTGACTGTATATCTCTTAAATGTCAACATATACACGTGTGATTTCGTTTACGAAAATTTTTCAATGCCGAGAACCTCGACCAGAGAGTAAAAAATGCGTAAGGTTCACAATGGTGTAAAATTAAAATGGGATATACCGGCTAGGATTCGAGTTACAGGAACAAGGGCCAAACTAACCACCCAAGAATGGAATCGTCGAGCGAAAACACCTGACAACCTCCTAGAAGCAGCTTTTCTTGCCACCAGACATTTCTCCATCAATTAGGAATCGGATGCCGTCACTAAACACATTCCTTAAATTGTAGTCATTTGTTGAGTGTTTTTTTTTTTGGTGTCTAATCCGCATATATAGCACCATTGCCCTTGATTTTCTTGACTGTATATCTCTTAAATGTCAACATATACACGTGTGATTTAGTTTACGAAGATTTTTCAATGCCGAGAACCTCAATCAGAGAGTAAAAAAGGCGTAAGGTTCACAATGGTGTAAAATTAAAATCGGGATACACCGTGCTAGGATTCGAGTTACAGGAACAAGGGCCAAACCAACCACCCAAAAATCGAATCATCGAGCGAAAACACTTGACAACCTCCTAGAAGCAGCTTCTCTTGCCACCAGACCTTTCTCCATCAATTAGGAATCTGATGCTGTCACTAAACACATTCCTTAAATTGTAGCCATTTGTTGAGTGTTTTTTTTTTTTTGTGTCTAATCCGCATTTATATCACCATTGCCCTTGATTTTCTTGACTGTATATCTCTTAAATGTCAACATATACGTGTGCGATAAAGTTTGCGAATATTTTTCAATGCCAAGAACCTCGATCAGAGAGTAAAAAAGGCGTAAGGTTCACAATGGTGCAAAATTAAAATGGGATATACCGGGATATGATTCGATTTACAAGAACAAGGGCCAAACCAACCACCCAAGAACGGAATCGTCGAGCGAAAACACTTGACAACCTCCTAGAAGCACCTTTTCTTGCCACCAGACCTTTCTCCATCAATTAGGAATCTGATGCCGTCACTAAACACATTCCTTAAATTGTAGCCATTTGTTGAGGGTTTTTTTTTTTTTTTGGTGTCTAATCCGCATATATATCACCATTGCCCTTGATTTTCTTGACTGTATATCTCTTAAATGTCAACACATACACGTGTGATTTAGTTTACGAAGATTTTTCAATGCCGAGAACCTCGATCAGAGAGTAAAAAAGGCGTAAGGTTCACAATGGTGTAAAATTAAAATGGGATATACCGGGCTAGGATTTGAGTTACAGGAACAAGGGCCAAACCAACCACCCAAGAATGGAATCGCCGAGCGAAAACACTTGACAACCTCCTAGAAGCAGCTTTTCTTACCACCAGACCTTTCTCCATCAATTAGGAATCTGATGCCGTCACTAAACACATTCCGTAAATTGTAGCCATTTGTTGAGTGTTTATTTTTTGGTGTCTAATCCGCATATATATCACCATTGCCCATGATTTTCTTGACTTTATACCTCTTAAATGTCAACATATACATGTGTGATTTAGTTAACGAAGATTTTTCAATGTCGAGAACCTCGATCAGAGAGTAAAAAAGGCTTAAGGTTCACAATGGTGTAAAATTAAAATGGGATATACCGGGCTAGGATTCGAGTTAAAGGAACAAGGGCCAATCCAACCACCCAAAAATGGAATCGTCGAGCGAAAACACTTGACAACCTCCTAGAAGTAGCTTTTCTTGCCACCAAACCTTTCTCCATCAGTTAGGAATCTGATGACGTCACTAAACACATTCCTTAAATTGTAGCCATTTGTTGAGTGCTTTTTTTTCGTGTCTAATCCGCATATATATCACCATTGCCCTTGATTTTCTTGACTGTATATCTCTTAAATGTCAACATATACACGTGTGATTTAGTTTACGAAGATTTTTCAATGCCGAGAACCTCGACCATAGAGTAAAAAAGGCGTAAGGTTACAATGGTGTAAAATTAAAATGGGATATACCCCTAGGATTCGAGTTACAGGAACAAGGGACAAACTAACCACCCAAGAATAGAATCGTCGAGCAAAAACACTTGACAACCTCCTAGAAGCAGCTTTTCTTGCCACCAGACCTTTCTCCATCAATTAGGAATCTGATGCCGTCACTAAACACATTCTTAAAATTGTAGCCATTTGTTGAGTGTTTTTTTTTTTTGTGTCTAATCCGCATATATAGCACCATTTCCCTTGATTTTCTTGACTGTATATCTCTTAAATGTCAACATATACACGTGTGATTTAGTTTGCGAAGAGTTTTCAATGCCGAGAACCTTGATCAGAGAGGAAAAAAGGCATAAGGTTCACAATGGTGTAAAATTAAAATGGGGATACATCGGGCTAGGATTCGAGTTACAGGAACAAGGGCTAAACCAACCACCCAAGAATTATATCGTCGAGCGAAAACACTTGACAACCTCCTAGAAGCAGCTTTTCTTGCCACCAAAGCTTTCTCCATCAATTAGGAATCTGATGCTGTCACTAAACACATTCCTTAAATTGTAGCCATTTGTTGAGTGTTTTTTTTTGTGTCTAATCCGCATATATATCACCATCGCCCTTGATTTTCTTGACTGTATATTTCTTAAATGTCAACATATACACGTGTGATTTAGTTTACGAACATTTTTCAATGCCGAGAACCTCTATCAGAGAGTATAAAAGGCGTAAAGTTCACAATGGTCTAAAATTAAAATGAGATATATCGGGCTAGGATTCAAGTTACAGGAACAAGGGCCAAACCAACCACCCAAGAATGGAATCGTCGAGCGAAAACACTTGACAACCTATTAGAAGCAGCTTTTCTTGCAAACAGACCTTTCTCCATCAATTAGGAATCTGATGCCGTCACTAAACACATTTCTTAAATTGTAGCCATTTGTTGAGTGCTTTTTTTTGTGTCTAATCCGCTTATATATCACAATTGCTCTTGATTTTCTTGACTCTACATCACTTAAATGTCAACATATACACGTGTGATTTAGTTTACGAAGATTTTTCAATGCCGAGAACCTCGATCAGAGAGTAAAAAAGGCGTAAGGTTCACAATGGTGTAAAATTAAAATGGGGATACACCGTGGTAGGATTCGAGTTACAGGAACAAGGGTCAAACCAACCACCCAAGAATCGAATCATCGAGCGAAAACACTTGACAACCTCCTAGAAGCAGCTTTTCTTGCCACCAGACCTTTCTGCATCAATTAGGAATCTGATGCTGTCACTAAATACATTCCTTAAATTGTAGCCATTTGTTGAGTGTTTTTTTTTTTTGTGTGTCTAATCCGCATTTATATCACCATTGCCCTTGATTTTCTTGACTGTATATCTCTTAAATGTCAACATATACGTGTGCGATAAAGTTTACGAAGATTTTTCAATGCCGAGAACCTCGATCAGAGAGTAAAAAAGGCGTAAGGTTCACAATGGTGCAAAATTAAAATGGGATATACTGGAATATGATTCGATTTACAGGAACAAGGGCCAAACCAACCACCCAAGAACGGAATCGTCGAGCAAAAACACTTGACAACCTCCTAGAAGCACCTTTTCTTGCCACCAGACCTTTCTCCATCAATTAGGAATCTGATGCCGTCACTAAACACATTCCTTAAATTGTAGCCATTTGTTGAGGGTTTTTTTTTTTTTGTCTAATCCGCATATATATCACCATTGCCCTTGATTTTCTTGACTGTATATCTCTTAAATGTCAACATATACACGTGTGATTTAGTTTACGAAGATTTTTCAATGCCGAGAACCTCGATCAGAGAGTAAAAAAGGTGTAAGGTTCACAATGGTGTAAAATTAAAATGGGATATACCGGGCTAGGATTTGAGTTACAGGAACAAGGGCCAAACCAACCACCCAAGAATGGAATCGCCGAGCGAAAACACTTGACAACCTCCTAGAAGCAGCTTTTCTTACCGCCAGACCTTTCTCCATCAATTAAGAATCTGATGCCGTCACTAAACACATTCCGTAAATTGTAGCCATTTGTTGAGTGTTTTTTTTTTTGGTGTCTAATCCGCATATATATCACCATTGCCCATGATTTTCTTGACTTTATACCTCTTAAATGTCAACATATACACGTGTGATTTAGTTAACGAAGATTTTTCAATGCCGAGAACCTCGATCAGAGAGTAAAAAAGGCTTAAGGTTCACAATGGTGTAAAATTAAAATGGGATATACCGGGCTAGGATTCGAGTTACAGGAACAAGGGCCAATCCAACCACCCAAGAATGGAATCGTCGAGCGAAAATACTTGACAACCTCCTAGAAGCAGCTTTTCTTGCCACCAGACCTTTCTCCATCAGTTAGGAATCTGATGCCGTCACTAAACACATTCCTTAAATTGTAGCCATTTGTTGAGTGCTTTTTTTTCGTGTCTAATCCGCATATATATCACCATTGCCCTTGATTTTCTAGACTGTATATCTCTTAAATGTCAACATATACACGTGTGATTTTGTTTACGAAGATTTTTCATTGCCGAGAACCTCGACCCGAGAGTAAAAAAGGCGTAAGGTTCACAATGGTGTAAAATTAAAATGGGATATACCGGCTAGGATTCGAGTTACAGGAGCAAGGGACAAACTAACCACCCAAGAATAGAATCGTCGAGCAAAAACACTTGACAACCTCCTAGAAGCAGCTTTTCTTGCCACCAGACCTTTCTCCATCAATTAGGAATCTGATGCCGTCACTAAACACATTCTTAAAATTGTAGCCATTTGTTGAGTGTTTTTTTTTTGTGTCTAATCCGCATATATAGCACCATTTCCCTTGATTTTCTTGACTGTATATCTCTTAAATGTCAACATATACACGTGTGATTTAGTTTACGAAGATTTTTCAATGCCGAGAACCTCGATCAGAGAGTAAAAAAGGCATAAGGTTCACAATGGTGTAAAATTAAAATGCGGATACATCGGGCTAGGATTCGAGTTACAGGAACAAGGGCTAAACCAACCACCCAAGAATTATATCGTCCAGCGAAAACACTTGACAACCTCCTAGAAGCAGCTTTTCTTGCCACCAGAGCTTTCTCCATCAATTGGGAATCTGATGCTGTCACTAAACACATTCCTTAAATTGTAGCCATTTGTTGAGTGTTTTTTTTGTGTTTAATCCGCATATATATCACCATTGTCCATGATTTTCTAGAGTGTATATCTCTTAAGTGCCAACATATACACGTGTGATTTGGTTTACGAAGATTTTTCAATGCCGAGCACCTCGATCAGAGAGTAAAAAAGGCGTAAGGTTCACAATGGTGTAAAATTAAAATTGGATATACCGGGCTAGAATTCGAGTTACAGGAACAAGGGCCAAACCAACCACCCAAGAATGGAATTGTCGAGCGAAAACACTTAATAACCTCCTAGAAGCGGCTTTTCTTGCCACCAGACCTTTCTACATCAATTAGGAATCTGATGCTGTCACTATACACATTCCTTAAATTGTAGCCATTTGTTGAGTGTTTTTTTTTTTTGTGTCTAATTCGCATATATATCACCATTGCCCATGATTTTCTTGAGTGTATATCTCTTAAGTGCCAACATATACACGTGTGATTTAGTTTACGAAGATTTTTCAATGCCGAGAACCTCGACCAGAGAGTAAAAAAGGCGTAAGGTTCACAATGGTGTAAAATTAAAATGGGATATACCGGCTAGGATTCGAGTTACAGGATCAAGGGACAAACTAACCACCCAAGAATGGAATCGTCGAGCGAAAACACTTGACAACCTCCTAGAAGCAGCTTTTCTTGCCACCAGACCTTTCTCCATCAATTAGGAATCGGATGCCGTCACTAAACACATTCCTTAAATTGTAGCCATTTGTTGAGTGTTTTTTTTTTTTTTTTTGTGTCTAATCCGCATATATAGCAACATTGCCCTTGATTTTCTTGACTTTATATCTCTTAAATGTCAACATATACACGTGTGATTTAGTTTACGAAGATTTTTCAATGCCGAGAACCTCGATCAGAGAGTAAAAAAGGCGTAAGGTTCACAATGGTGTAAAATTAAAATGGGGATACACCGTGCTAGCATTCGAGTTACAGGAACAAGGGCCAAACCAACCACCCAAGAATCGAATCGTCGAGCGAAAACACTTGACAACCTCCTAGAAGCAGCTTTTCTTGCCACCAGACCTTTCTCCACCAATTAGGAATCTGATACTGTCACTAAACACATTCCTTAAATTCTAGCCATTTGTTGATTGTTTTTTTTTTGTGTCTAATCCGCATTTATATCACCATTGCCCTTGATTTTCTTGACTGTATATCTCTTAAATGTGAACATATACACGTGCGATAAAGTTTACGAAGATATTTCAATGCCGAGAACCTCGATCAGAGAGTAAAAAAGGCGTAAGGTTCACAATGGTGTAAAATTAAAATGGGATATACCGGGCCAGGATTCGAGTTACAGGAATAAGGGCCAAACCAACCACTCAAGAATGGAATCGTCGAGCAAAAACACTTGACAACCTCCTAGAAGCAGTTTTTCTGGCTACTAGACCTCTCTCTATAAATTAGGAATCTGATGCCGTCACTAAACACATTCCTTAAATTGTAGCCATTTGTCGAGTGTTTTTTTTTGGTGTCTAATCCGCATATATATCACCATTGCCCTTGCTTTTCTTGACTGTATATCTCTTATATGTCAACATATACACGTGTGATTTAGTTTACGAAGATTTTTCAACGCCGAGAACCTCGATCAAAGAGTAAAAAAGGCGTAAGGTTCACAATGGTGTAAAATTAAAATGGGATATACCGTGCTAGGATTCGAGTTACAGGAACAAGGGCCAAACCAACCACCCAAGAATGGAATCATCGAGCGAAAACACTTGACAACCTCCTAGAAGCAGCTTTTCTTGCCACCAGACCTTCCTCCATCAATTACGAATCTGATGCCGTCACTAAACCCATTCCTTAAATTGTAGCCATTTGGTGAGTGTTTTTTTTGGTGTCTAATCCGCATATATATCACCATTGCCCTTGATTTTCTTGACTGTATATCTCTTAAATGTCAACATATACACGTGTGATTTAGTTTACGAAGTTTTTTCAATGCCGAGAACCTCGATCAGAGAGTAAAAAAGGCGTAAGGTTCACAATGGTGTAAAATTAAAATGGGATATACCGGGTTAGGATTCGAGTTACAGGCACAGGGGCCAAACCATCCACCCAAGAATGGAATTGTTGAGCGAAAACACTTGACAACCTCCTAGAAGCAGCTTTTATTGCCACCTGTCCTTTCTCCATCAATTAGGAATCTGATGCCGTCACTAAACACATTCCTTAAATTGTAGCCATTTGTTGAGTTTTTTTTTGGGGTCTAATCCGCATATATATCACCATTGCCCTTGCTTTTCTTGACTGTATATCTCTTAATTGTCAACATATACACGTGTGATTTAGTTTACGAAGATTTTTCAATACCGAGAACCTCGATCAGAGAGTAAAAAAGGCGTAAGGTTCACAATGGTGTAAAATTAAAATGGGATATACCGGGCTAGGATTCGAGTTACAGGAACAAGGGCCAAACCATCCACCCAAGAATGGAATCGTCGAGCGAAAACACTTGACAACCACCTAGAAGCAGCTTTTCTTGCCACCAGACCTTTCTCCATCAATTAGGAATTTTATGTCGTCACTAAACACATTCCTTAAATTGTAGCCATTTGTTGAGTGTTTTTTTGGTGTCTAATCCGCAAATATATCACCATTGCCCTTGATTTTCTTGACTGTATATCTCTTAAATGTCAATATATACACTTGTGATTTAGTTTACGAAGATTTTTCATTGCTAAGAATCTCGTTCAGAGAGTAAAAAAGGCGTAAGGTTCATAATGGTTTAAAATTAAAATGGGATATATCGGGCTAAGATTCGAGTTACAGGAACAAGGACCAAACCAGCCACCCAAGAATGGAATCGTTGACCGAAAACACTTGACAACCTCCTTGAAGCAGCTTTTCTTGCCACCAGACCTTTCTCCATCAATTAGGAATCTGATGCCGTCACTAAACACATTCCTTAAATTGTAGCCATTTGTTGAGGGTTTTTTTTTGGTGTCTAATCCGCATATATATCACCATTGCCCTTGATTTTCTTGACTGTATATCTCTTAAATGTCAACATATACACGTGTGATTTAGTTTACGAAGATTTTTCAATGCCGAGAACCTCGATCAGAGATTAAAAAAGGCGTAAGGTTCACAATGGTGTAAAATTAAAATGGGATATACCGGGCTAGGATTCGAGTTACAGGAACAAGGGCCAAACCAACCACCCAAGAATGGAATCGTCGAGCGAAAACACTTGACAACCTCCTAGAAGCAGCTTTTCTTGCCACCAGACCTTTCTCTATCAATTAGGAAAGTGATGCCGTCACTAAACACATTCCTTAAATTGTAGCCATTTGTTGAGTGTTTTTTTTTTTTTTTGTGTTTAATCCGCATATATATGACCATTGCCCTTGATTTTCCTGACAGTATATCTCCTAAATGTCAACATATACACGCGTGATTTAGTTTACGAAGATTTTTCAATGCCAAGAACCTCGATGAGAGAGTAAAAAAGGCGTAAGGTTCACAATGGTGTAAAATTAAAATGGGATATACCGGGCTAGAATTCGAGTTACAGGAACAAGGGCCAAACCAACCACCCAAGAATGGAATCATCGAGCAAAAACACTTGACAACCTCCTAGAAGCTGTTTTTCTTGCCACCAGACCTTTCTCTATCAATTAGGAATCTGATGCTGTCAATAAACACATTCCTTAAATTGTAGCCAATTGTTGAGTGTTTTTTTTTTTTTTTGTGTCTAATCCGCATATATATGACTACTAGGTTATCCCCCGGGAGCTTCCCGGGTTGTACTATTTAAATGACGTAAACCACTAATGTAAAATTTTATTTATCATGTACGATGTGTGGGAAAGATAGCGACATAATTCATAAATACTAACTATTCAAAGTTTAATATTACAATTTTTTTAATATTGTGTTACGAAAGATAGCGACATAATTCATAAATCTATGTCAAATACATATATATAAAGAAATACATACAAAAGAACTGCAACCGTATCACACACACATATAGGTTATTGACCAATATAACCCAAATCACTTATTTACCCATAAATGGGTCGAAATTAGAAAACCATCATACGTGCCTTATGGAACAGGGAGGAGTTAATGGAACAGTAGCACTATGTGTTGGTTTTGCAAGGATTAAGAGTAAAATAATCTCATTTAAGATTAGAACAACGGTAGAATAGCCAATTTTATTTGACCCAAACTCATTAATAACCAATTTTATATACATATTACAACACTTTCCAAAAAGTGAACTGTTGCTTCCCTTTAATTATCTCCATGCCAATTCATTTTTGTAAAATCGCCAAAAAAAAAAAAATTAACTAAACGCCTAAAAGTTGTCTTTTGGGCGGGGTATGACTATGGTGTACTCCAATGTGATGGACATCTACCAAACATAAAGCAATAAATCCCAAACCCAATTTCCAACTTGACTTGTAAACCAATAAAAGAATTTTTATTGGCCCATAGATGATAGCTACCACACCAAACTTTACCAGCCCATAGAGTAGTCCACTTTAAAGAAAACCCACCAATGATGGTCCGAAAAAACTTGTGGGCCCAAACTTTGTAAATCCAATTGTGTTTGTATCCAATATTTTAGTCTAGTCTAGTTAACTTTCCAACCTATCCTGGCCGTATGAATATTACAAACTGATTGCCGATCATATATCCACTTATCCACCATCGTAGATTCCATTCTGTTTGGGCCCAAGCGTCATCTAGCAATTTAAAATATTGCGCTGAACAATTAATTTTGACCCAGCTAACACCCTCATTTATATCAACCCAATCCCTCTTTTATCATATCTTTCCGAGTCAGATACAATAATAAAAACCCCATACCAATTATAAAATCCCGCACCGTGACCTCAGTACCGAGATAAACAACTTGGCTCCAGCCTCAATTAATAAATAAAAATATATTTGTATCTTTTACTGTAATGTACTGTTGTGGGCTTCTAGTTGGCACTTATCCGCGATGCAAGTTCAAGGATGAATGTGTCGCGCCATTAAATTAAAATCCACTTTTTATAACGTATTGTCTCAATATATGGTGTATTTGCGTGGAAAAGGTGTACTCAGTTATAATCAATGAGTATCATATTTTATTATCCACTTACTATTGTTATTATCGACATTCTACATTCAAGAACATGTTTACCTGAAAAAGTAGGAAGACTGATATGAGCATGAACCTACTGATACAAACTGGGGTCTATCCAGCCAGGATTCTTTTCACTAAATTCACATAAGTTGTTTCAGTTGCATCAATTGCCTTTTCTATCACTTCTTTGGATAATCCTTCATGTTCAGCAGCAAATCCTGAGATATTAATATGGATAGTTAATATATGTAATTCACATGTACAAATAAAACATCTTGATTAAACGAATCATGGAGACCAAAATCAGAGTGTTAGTCCCATCCTTTTTACTTTTATATATATTATTTATTTTATCATTTGGACCCGATTTTACTGCCATAGAGTGGATAACTTGTCTCCGTTACTGACCTGTAGAGGTTTCCTTCAAGTAAAGAGGGCATAACTTTCAGAAGCTGACAGAAAATCATGTATTTTTTTGCGTAGAAAAGCTTCATATGGTCTTGGGTATCTTTTAAATCATAAGAGTTCATACTTATTTTCCCTAAGCTGTGGATATGGTAGAAGGCTTTTCATGATGACCCGATAAGGCAGTGACAATGGCAGGTCAGAAGCCTGTCTCAGTTTATCCAGATCGGGTTCCCACCTTCATCAGTCATATCTTCACAAACAAAGAAAGAAAACACAAAAAACTAATTAGCAAACCGGATTCATTCAATCTCAAACCAAAGCGCCAAAATATACATATGACTCAAAACTCAATAGATAAAACCACCAAAACCACGCTTTTATCAAAATAAGATCATCATTGTAATTTAAATTGCCTGACACACCTATTTTGCAATGCCAATTTTGACCCAAAACCCAATGTGAACCACAACCAAACTTGCCTAACACACCCATTTTTGAAGCAGAAAAAACTCTCTATTTGCTATAAATATGTAAAATAGATAACCGCATTGATCCTGATGCCTTAGTGTTATTTTGACTACCTAGTCTTGCAGAAGCAGGAGCCTCGGTGCTATTAATGAATTCATTATGTTGTTATGTATACACTTGAAATATATATATCATAGAAATAATCTAAATATTTATGGTTGCGTCCCAGAGTCTAATTACGGCCACCGCTACATATTCTTTTCCGTTGAAGATCCGAAGCCACACATTTTACCTAATGACACAATCAATCAATCGAATGAATTCAAATATGTAACATATTCTTACCATAGCTAGTGTTTTTTGGGGTGTCATATAGAGCTACCAGCTAGACATCTTGTGAGTGATTGAAGAGAGACATAGTGTTATCAACCGCTCCTATTCCCAGCCAATTTTCCCCAGCGTTAGCATTAACCTTTTTTATCTGAAAATATAACAAAGTCAAAAACTTGAGTATCTTTTTATTAAATATTCTACAAAAAACAAAAACCAAATGCGGTCAACAATTTATTTTACACAAATTGATGAACCCTAATAATAATAATAATAATAATAATAATAATAATAATAATAATAATAATAAGATCATAATCACATACCTGGAGATTCAACAAATCAAAAGTAATCGATCAATCAATTAATCAGATCTTTTGATTACTGAAAAGCATCCTCTGTTCAATCAAAGAGAGATCAATAAGCAATTTAACAAAAAAAAAAAAAAAACCACCAAAACACAACATTACAACCAAAACCACAAACCCTAGCCTCTTAAGCCCAAAACTTCCTCAAATCTCCACCGTTTTGATGTTGTAAAACCACAAAACAATCAGAATCAAACACTCAATCTCGTAAACACATTCATTGAACATATTACACGAACAGATTTTTCGAATTATTTCCTTGTGTGAGTACAACTGTTAAATTTTAAGAAAAAGATCAGATTCAATCAATTTCAAAACCCTAACCACTATTTCTGGTCCTTTTGAAAACGACACCAAAAAATTGCTACATCTATACATCATAAACAAAAATAGTTTGATGATTGTCATACCTAATAAGTGAATGAATTAGAGCAAAAAATGGTGATCGAGTAGAGCGGCGATGATATGTTAATCGATTGAACTTCATAGCCTTCAACATTTAGGAAGAAGAAAGCAATATCCAGGAAGATTGAAGAAGACGAATGAGGGATTTAGGGTTCTGTGCTTGAAATGTAGGGTTTTTAGTACAGTCAAAATGAACAAATAAAATAGATAACCGAAGATAAAACTACCAACCTTTAATCGATTAAGACATTGATGATGAATAAATATATTGAACATAACAATGGATGATCGACGAAGGCGTTCTTCATTTTCAGGATGACGGTGTGAATGAATGAGGGATTATAACAATTAGGGTTTGTTTAGATGAATATATACGACGGGTAAAAAATCCGGGTATGGTTGTTGCCATCCGGATCCCGTGTAAAAATTATAGCTTTCCCACATTTTCCCGCCCAAAATTTTTCAAGAAGCCCTATGGTGATGCCACCTCATTCTCCAAGCCCTCATAACATGACACCTAAGCCCTTATTTAACATGTTTATATATATATATAGATTGCCCATGATTTTCTTGACTGTATATCTCTTAAATGTCAACGTATACACGTGTGATTTAGTTTACGAAGATTTTTCAATGCCGAGAACCTCGATCAGAGAATAAAAAAGGCGTAAGGTTCACAATGGTGTAGAATTAAAATGGGATATACCGGGCAAGGATTCGAGTTACAGGAACAAGGGCCAAACCAACCACCCAAGAATGGAATCGTCGACCGAAAACACTTGACAACCTCCTAGAAGCAGCTTTTCTTGCCTCCAAACCTTTTTCCATCAATTAGGAATCTGATGCCTTCACTAAACACATTCCTTAAATTGTAGCCATTTGTTGAGTGTTTTTTTTTTTTGTGTCTAATCCGCATATATATCACCATTGCCCTTGATTTTCTTGACTGTATATCTCTTAAATGTCAACATATACATGTGTGATTTAGTTTACGAAGATTTTTCAATGCCGAGAACCTCGATCAGAGAGTAAAAAATGCGTAAGGTTCACAATGGTGTAAAATTAAAATGGGATATACCGGGCTAGGATTCGAGTTACAGGAACAAGGGCCAAACCAACCACCCAAGAATGGAATCGTGGAGCGAAAACACTTGACAACCTCCTAGAAGCAACTTTTCTTGCCACCAGACCTTTCTCCATCAATTAGGAATCTGATGCTGTCAATAAACACATTCCTTAAATTGTAGCGATTTGTTGAGTGTTTTTTTTTTTGTGTATAATCCGCATATATATGACTATTGCCCATAATTTTCATGACTGTATATCTCTTAAATGTCAATGTATACATGTGTGATTTAGTTTACGAAGATTTTTCAATGCCGAGAACCTCGATCAGAGAATTAAAAAAGGCGTAAGGTTCACAATGGTTTAGAATTAAAATGGGATATACCGGGCTAGAATTCGAGTTACAGGAACAAGGGCCAAACCAACCACCCAAGAATGGAATCGTATAGCGAAAACACTTGACAACCTCCTAGAAGCAGCTTTTCTTGCCTCCAAACCTTTCTCCGTCAATTAGGAATCTGATGCCTTCACTAAACACATTCCTTAAATTGTAGCCATTTGTTGAGCGTTTTTTTTTTGTGTCTAATCCGCATATATATCACCATTGCCCTTGATTTTCTTGACTGTATATCTCTTAAATGTCAACATATACATGTGTGATTTAGTTTACGAAGATTTTTCAATGCCGAGAACCTCGATCAGAGAGTAAAAAAGGCGTAAGGTTCACAATGGTGTAAAATTAAAATGGGATATACCGGGCTAGGATTCGAGTTACAGGAACAAGGGCCAAACCTACCACCCAAGAATGGAATCGTCGAGTGAAAACACTTGACAACCACCTAGAAGCAGCTTTTCTTGCCAACAGACCTTTCTCCATCAATTAGGAATCTGATACCGTCACTAAACACATTCCTTAAATTGTAGCCATTTGTTGAGCGTTTTTTTTTTGTGTCTAATCCGCATATATATCACCATTGCCCTTGATTTTCTTGACTGTATATCTCTTAAATGTCAACATATACATGTGTGATTTAGTTTACGAAGATTTTTCAATGCCGAGAACCTCGATCAGAGAATAAAAAAGGCGTAAGGTTCACAATGGTGTAGAATTAAAATGGGATATACCGGGCTAGAATTCGAGTTACAGGAACAAGGGCCAAACCAACCACCCAAGAATGGAATCGTCGAGCAAAAACACTTGATAACCTCCTAGAAGCAGCTTTTCTTGCCACCAGACCTTTCTCCATCAATTAGGAATCTGATACCGTCACTAAACACATTCCTTAAATTGTAGCCATTTGTTGAGTGTTTTTTTTTTTTTGGTGTCTAATCCGAATATATATCACCATTGCCCTTGATTTTCTTGACTGTATATCTCTTAAATGTCAACATATACACATGTGATTTAGTTTACGAATATTTTTCAATGCCGAGAACCTCGATCAGAGAGTAAAAAAGGTGTAAGGTTCACAATGGTGTAAAATTAAAATGGGATATACCAGGCTTGGATTCGAGTTACAGGAACAAGGGCCAAACCAACCACCCAAGAATGGAATCGTCGAGCGAAAATACTTGATAACCTCCTAGAAGCAGCTTTTCTTGCCACCAGACCTTTCTCCATCAATTAGGAATCTGATGCCATCACTAAACACATTCCTTAAATTGTAGCCATTTGTTGAGTGTTTTTTTTTTTTTTTGTGTCTAATCCGCATATATATCACCATTGCCCTTGATTTTCTTGACTGTATATCTCTTAAATGTCAACATATACACATGTGATTTAGTTTACGAATATTTTTCAATGCCGAGAACCTCGATCAGAGAGTAAAAAAGGCATAAGGTTCACAATGGTGTAAAATTAAAATGGGATATACCAGGCTTGGATTCGAGTTACAGGAACAAGGGCCAAACCAACCACCCAAGAATGGAATTGTCGAGCGAAAACACTTGATAACCTCCTAGAAGCAGCTTTTCTTGCCACCAGACCTTTCTCCATCAATTAGGAATCTGATGCCGTCACTAAACACATTCCTTAAATTGTAGCCATTTGTTGAGTGTTTTTTTTTTTGTGTCTAATCCGCATATATATATATCACCATTGCCCTTGATTTTCTTGACTGTATATCTCTTAAATGTCAACATATACACGTGTGATTTAGTTTACAAAGATTTTTTAATGTCAAGAACCTCGATCAGAGAGTAAAAAAGGCGTAAGGTTCACAATGGTGTAAAATTAAAATGGGATATACCGGGATAGGATTCGAGTTACAGGAACAAGGGCCAAACCAACCACCCAAGAATGGAATCGTCAAGCGAAAACAGTTGACAACCTCCTAGAAGTAGCTTTTCTTGCCACCAGACCTTTCTACATCAATTAGGAATCTGATGTCGTCACTAAACACATTCCTTAAATTGTAGCCATTTGTTGAGTGTTTTTTTTTGTGTCTAATCCGCATAAATATCACCATTGCCCTTTATTTTCTTGACTGTATATCTCTTAAATGTCAACATAAACACGTGTGATTTAGTTTACAAAAAGATTTTTCAATGCCGAGAACCTCGATTAGAGAGTAAAAAAGGCGTAATGTTCACAATGGTGTAAAATTAAAATGGGATATACCGGGCTAGGATTCGAGTTACAGGAACAAGGGCCAAACCAACCACCCAAGAATGGAATCGTCAAGCAAAAACACTTGACAACCTCCTAGAAGCAGCTTTTCTGGCTACCAGACCTTTCTCTATAAATTAGGAATCTGATGCCGTCACTAAACACATTCCTTAAATTCTAGCCATTTGTTGAGTGTTTTTTTTTTTTTGGTGTCTAATCCGCATATATATCATCATTGCCCTTGCTTTTCTTGACTGTATATCTCTTATATGTCAACATATACGATTGTGATTTAGTTTACGAAGATTTTTCAATGCCGAGAACCTCGATCAAAGAGTAAAAAAGGCGTAAGGTTCACAATGGTGTAAAATTAAAATGGGATATACCGTGCTAGGATTCGAGTTACAGGAACAAGGGCCAAACCAACCACCCAAGAATGGAATCGTCGAGCGAAAACACTTGACAACCTCCTAGAAGCAGCTTTTCTTGCCACCAGACCTTCCTCCATCAATTACGAATCTGATGCCGTCACTAAACCCATTCCTTAAATTGTAGCCATTTGGTGAGTGTTTTTTTTTTTTTTGGTGTCTAATCCGCATATATATCACCATTGCCCTTGATTTTCTTGACTGTATATCTCTTAAATGTCAACATATACACGTGTGATTTAGTTTACGAAGTTTTTTCAATGCCGAGAACCTCGATCAGAGAGTAAAAAAGGCGTAAGGTTCACAATGGTGTAAAATTAAAATGGGATATACCGGGTTTGGATTCGAGTTACAGGAACAGGGGCCAAACCATCCACCCAAGAATGGAATTGTTGAGCGAAAACACTTGACAACCTCCTAGAAGCAGCTTTTATTGCCACCTGCCCTTTCTCCATCAATTAGGAATCTGATGCCGTCACTAAACACATTCCTTAAATTGTAGCCATTTGTTGAGTGTTTTTTTTTTTGTGTGTCTAATCCGCATATATATCACCATTGCCCTTGATTTTCTTGACTGTATATCTCTTAATTGTCAACATATACACGTGTGATTTAGTTGACGAAGATTTTTCAATGCCGAGAACCTCGATCAGAGAGTAAAAAAGGCGTAAGGTTCACAATGGTGTAAAATTAAAATGGGATATACCGGGCTAGGATTCGAGTAAAAGGAACAAGGGCCAAACTAACCACCCATGAAGGGAATCGTCGAGCGAAAACGCTTGACAATCTCCTTGAAGCAGCTTTTCTTGCCACCAGACCTTTCTCCATCAATTAGAAATCTGATGCTATCACTAAACGCATTCCTTAAATTGTAGCCATTTGTTGAGTGTTTTTTTTTTTTTTGGTGTCTAATCCGCATATATATCACCATTGCCCTTGATTTTCTTGACTGTATATCTCTTAAATGTCAACATATACACGTGTGATTTAGTTTACGAAGATTTTTCAATGCCGAGAACCTCGATCAGAGAGTAAAAAAGGCGTAAGGTTCACAATGGTGTAAAATTAAAATGGGATATACCGGGCTAGGATTCAAGTTACAGGAACAAAGGCCAATCCAACCACCCAAGAATGGAATCGTCGAGCGAAAACACTTGACAACCTCCTAGAAGCAGCTTTTCTTGCCACCAGACCTTTCTCCATCAATTAGGAATCTGATGCCGTCACTAAACACATTCCTTAAATTGTAGCCATTTGTTGAGTGTTTGTTTTTTTTTTTTGGTGTCTAATCCGCATATATATCACCATTGCCCTTGATTTTCTTGACTGTATATCTCTTAAATGTCAACATATACACGTGTGATTTAGTTTACGAAGATTTTTCAATGCCTAGAACCTCGATCAGAGAGTAAAAAAGGCGTAAGGTTCAAAATGGTGTAAAATTAAAAACGGATATACCGGGATAGGATTCGAGTTACAGGAACAAGGGCCAAACCAAGCAACCAAGAATGGAATCGTCGAGCGAAAACACTTGACAACCTCCTAGAAGCAGCTTTTCTTGCCACCAGACCTTTCTCCATAAATTAGGAATCTGATGCTGTCACTAAACGCATTCCTTAAATTGTAGCCATTTGTTCTTTGGGTCTAATCCGCATATATATCACCATTGCCCTTGATTTTCTTGACTGTATATCTCTTGAATGTCAACATATACACGTGTGATTTAGTTTACGAAGATTTTTCAATGCCGAGAACCTCGATCAGAGAGTAAAAAAGGCGTAAGGTTCACAATGGTGTAAAATTAAAATGGGATATACCGGGATAGGATTCAAGTTACAGGAACAAAGGCCAAACCAACCACCCAAGAATAGAATCGTCGAGCGAAAACACTTGACAACCCCCTAGAAGCAGCCTTTCTTGCCACCAGACCTTCCTCCATCAATTACGAATCTGATGCCGTCACTAAACCCATTCCTTAAATTGTAGCCATTTGGTGAGTGTTTTTTTTTTTTGGTGTCTAATCCGCATATATATCATCATTGCCCTTGCTTTTCTTGACTGTATATCTCTTATATGTCAACATATACGATTGTGATTTAGTTGACGAAGATTTTTCAATGCCGAGAACCTCGATCAAAGAGTAAAAAAGGCGTAAGGTTCACAATGGTGTAAAATTAAAATGGGATATACCGTGCTAGGATTCGAGTTACAGGAACAAGGGCCAAACCAACCACCCAAGAATGGAATCGTCGAGCGAAAACACTTGACAACCTCCTAGAAGCAGCTTTTCTTGCCACCAGACCTTCCTCTATCAATTACAAATCTGATGCCGTCACTAAACCCATTCCTTAAATTGTAGCCATTTGGTGAGTGTTTTTTTTTTTGGTGTCTAATCCGCATATATATCACCATTGCCCTTGATTTTCTTGACTGTATATCTCTTAAATGTCAACATATACACGTGTGATTTAGTTTACGAAGTTTTTTCAATGCCGAGAACCTCGATCAGAGAGTAAAAAAGGCGTAAGGTTCACAATGGTGTAAAATTAAAATGGGATATACCGGGTTAGGATTCGAGTTACAGGAACAGGGGCCAAACCATCCACCCAAGAATGGAATTGTTGAGCGAAAACACTTGACAACCTCCTAGAAGCAGCTTTTATTGCCACCTGCCCTTTCTCCATCAATTAGGAATCTGATGCCGTCACTAAACACATTCCTTAAATTGTAGCCATTTGTTGAGTGTTTTTTTTTTTTGTGTGTCTAATCCGCATATATATCACCATTGCCCTTGATTTTCTTGACTGTATATCTCTTAATTGTCAACATATACACGTGTGATTTAGTTGACGAAGATTTTTCAATGCCGAGAACCTCGATCAGAGAGTAAAAAAGGCGTAAGGTTCACAATGGTGTAAAATTAAAATGGGATATACCGGGCTAGGATTCGAGTAAAAGGAACAAGGGCCAAACTAACCACCCATGAAGGGAATCGTCGAGCGAAAACGCTTGACAATCTCCTTGAAGCAGCTTTTCTTGCCACCAGACCTTTCTCCATCAATTAGAAATCTGATGCTATCACTAAACGCATTCCTTAAATTGTAGCCATTTGTTGAGTGTTTTTTTTTTTTTTTGGTGTCTAATCCGCATATATATCACCATTGCCCTTGATTTTCTTGACTGTATATCTCTTAAATGTCAACATATACACGTGTGATTTAGTTTACGAAGATTTTTCAATGCCGAGAACCTCGATCAGAGAGTAAAAAAGGCGTAAGGTTCACAATGGTGTAAAATTAAAATGGGATATACCGGGCTAGGATTCAAGTTACAGGAACAAAGGCCAATCCAACCACCCAAGAATGGAATCGTCGAGCGAAAACACTTGACAACCTCCTAGAAGCAGCTTTTCTTGCCACCAGACCTTTCTCCATCAATTAGGAATCTGATGCCGTCACTAAACACATTCCTTAAATTGTAGCCATTTGTTGAGTGTTTTTTTTTTTTTTTTGGTGTCTAATTCGCATATATATCACCATTGCCCTTGATTTTCTTGACTGTATATCTCTTAAATGTCAACATATACACGTGTGATTTAGTTTACGAAGATTTTTCAATGCCTAGAACCTCGATCAGAGAGTAAAAAAGGCGTAAGGTTCAAAATGGTGTAAAATTAAAAACGGATATACCGGGATAGGATTCGAGTTACAGGAACAAGGGCCAAACCAAGCAACCAAGAATGGAATCGTCGAGCGAAAACACTTGACAACCTCCTAGAAGCAGCTTTTCTTGCCACCAGACCTTTCTCCATAAATTAGGAATCTGATGCTGTCACTAAACGCATTCCTTAAATTGTAGCCATTTGTTCTTTGGGTCTAATCCGCATTTATATCACCATTGCCCTTGATTTTCTTGACTGTATATCTCTTGAATGTCAACATATACACGTGTGATTTAGTTTACGAAGATTTTTCAATGCCGAGAACCTCGATCAGAGAGTAAAAAAGGCGTAAGGTTCACAATGGTGTAAAATTAAAATGGGATATACCGGGCTAGGATTCAAGTTACAGGAACAAAGGCAAAACCAACCACCCAAGAATAGAATCGTCGAGCGAAAACACTTGACAACCCCCTAGAAGCAGCCTTTCTTGCCACCAGACCTTCCTCCATCAATTACGAATCTGATGCTGTCACTAAACCCATTCCTTAAATTGTAGCCATTTGGTGAGTGTTTTTTTTTTTTTGGTGTCTAATCCGCATATATATCATCATTGCCCTTGCTTTTCTTGACTGTATATCTCTTATATGTCAACATATACGATTGTGATTTAGTTTACGAAGATTTTTCAATGCCGAGAACCTCGATCAAAGAGTAAAAAAGGCGTAAGGTTCACAATGGTGTAAAATTAAAATGGGATATACCGGGTTAGGATTCGAGTTACAGGAACAGGGGCCAAACCATCCACCCAAGAATGGAATTGTTGAGCGAAAACACTTGACAACCTCCTAGAAGCAGCTTTTATTGCCACCTGCCCTTTCTCCATCAATTAGGAATCTGATGCCGTCACTAAACACATTCCTTAAATTGTAGCCATTTGTTGAGTGTTTTTTTTTTGTGTGTCTAATCCGCATATATATCACCATTGCCCTTGATTTTCTTGACTGTATATCTCTTAATTGTCAACATATACACGTGTGATTTAGTTGACGAAGATTTTTCAATGCCGAGAACCTCGATCAGAGAGTAAAAAAGGCGTAAGGTTCACAATGGTGTAAAATTAAAATGGGATATACCGGGCTAGGATTCGAGTAAAAGGAACAAGGGCCAAACTAACCACCCATGAAGGGAATCGTCGAGCGAAAACGCTTGACAATCTCCTTGAAGCAGCTTTTCTTGCCACCAGACCTTTCTCCATCAATTAGAAATCTGATGCTATCACTAAACGCATTCCTTAAATTGTAGCCATTTGTTGAGTGTTTTTTTTTTTTGGTGTCTAATCCGCATATATATCACCATTGCCCTTGATTTTCTTGACTGTATATCTCTTAAATGTCAACATATACACGTGTGATTTAGTTTACGAAGATTTTTCAATGCCGAGAACCTCGATCAGAGAGTAAAAAAGGCGTAAGGTTCACAATGGTGTAAAATTAAAATGGGATATACCGGGCTAGGATTCAAGTTACAGGAACAAAGGCCAATCCAACCACCCAAGAATGGAATCGTCGAGCGAAAACACTTGACAACCTCCTAGAAGCAGCTTTTCTTGCCACCAGACCTTTCTCCATCAATTAGGAATCTGATGCCGTCACTAAACACATTCCTTAAATTGTAGCCATTTGTTGAGTGTTTTTTTTTTTTTTTGTGTCTAATCCGCATATATATCACCATTGCCCTTGATTTTCTTGACTGTATATCTCTTAAATGTCAACATATACACGTGTGATTTAGTTTACGAAGATTTTTCAATGCCTAGAACCTCGATCAGAGAGTAAAAAAGGCGTAAGGTTCAAAATGGTGTAAAATTAAAAACGGATATACCGGGATAGGATTCGAGTTACAGGAACAAGGGCCAAACCAAGCAACCAAGAATGGAATCGTCGAGCGAAAACACTTGACAACCTCCTAGAAGCAGCTTTTCTTGCCACCAGACCTTTCTCCATAAATTAGGAATCTGATGCTGTCACTAAACGCATTCCTTAAATTGTAGCCATTTGTTCTTTGGGTCTAATCCGCATATATATCACCATTGCCCATGATTTTCTTGACTGTATATCTCTTGAATGTCAACATATACACGTGTGATTTAGTTTACGAAGATTTTTCAATGCCGAGAACCTCGATCAGAGAGTAAAAAAGGCGTAAGGTTCACAATGGTGTAAAATTAAAATGGGATATACCGGGCTAGGATTCAAGTTACAGGAACAAAGGCCAAACCAACCACCCAACAATAGAATCGTCGAGCGAAAACACTTGACAACCCCCTAGAAGCAGCCTTTCTTGCCACCAGACCTTCCTCCATCAATTACGAATCTGATGCCGTCACTAAACCCATTCCTTAATTTGTAGCCATTTGGTGAGTGTTTTTTTTTTTTTTTGGTGTCTAATCCGCATATATATCATCATTGCCCTTGCTTTTCTTGACTGTATATCTCTTATATGTCAACATATACGATTGTGATTTAGTTTACGAAGATTTTTCAATGCCGAGAACCTCGATCAAAGAGTAAAAAAGGCGTAAGGTTCACAATGGTATAAAATTAAAATGGGATATACCGTGCTAGGATTCGAGTTACAGGAACAAGGGCCAAACCAACCACCCAAGAATGGAATCGTCGAGCGAAAACACTTGACAACCTCCTAGAAGCAGCTTTTCTTGCCACCAGACCTTCCTCCATCAATTACGAATCTGATGCCGTCACTAAACCGATTCCTTAAATTGTAGCCATTTGGTGAGTGTTTTTTTTTTTTGGTGTCTAATCCGCATATATATCACCATTGCCCTTGATTTTCTTGACTGTATATCTCTTAAATGTCAACATATACACGTGTGATTTAGTTTACGAAGTTTTTTCAATGCCGAGAACCTCGATCAGAGAGTAAAAAAGGCGTAAGGTTCACAATGGTGTAAAATTAAAATGGGATATACCGGGTTAGGATTCGAGTTACAGGAACAGGGGCCAAACCATCCACCCAAGAATGGAATTGTTGAGCGAAAACACTTGACAACCTCCTAGAAGCAGCTTTTATTGCCACCTGCCCTTTCTCCATCAATTAGGAATCTGATGCCGTCACTAAACACATTCCTTAAATTGTAGCCATTTGTTGAGTGTTTTTTTTTTTGTGTGTCTAATCCGCATATATATCACCATTGCCCTTGATTTTCTTGACCGTATATCTCTTAATTGTCAACATATACACGTGTGATTTAGTTGACGAAGATTTTTCAATGCCGAGAACCTCGATCAGAGAGTAAAAAAGGCGTAAGGTTCACAACGGTGTAAAATTAAAATGGGATATACCGGGCTAGGATTCGAGTAAAAGGAACAAGGGCCAAACTAACCACCCATGAAGGGAATCGTCGAGCGAAAACGCTTGACAATCTCCTTGAAGCAACTTTTCTTGCCACCAGACCTTTCTCCATCAATAAGAAATCTGATGCTATCACTAAACGCATTCCTTAAATTGTAGCCATTTGTTGAGTGTTTTTTTTTTTGGTGTCTAATCCGCATATATATCACCATTGCCCTTGATTTTCTTGACTGTATATCTCTTAAATGTCAACATATACACGTGTGATTTAGTTTACGAAGATTTTTCAATGCCGAGAACCTCGATCAGAGAGTAAAAAAGGCGTAAGGTTCACAATGGTGTAAAATTAAAATGGGATATACCGGGCTAGGATTCAAGTTACAGGAACAAAGGCCAATCCAACCACCCAAGAATGGAATCGTCGAGCGAAAACACTTGACAACCTCCTAGAAGCAGCTTTTCTTGCCACCAGACCTTTCTCCATCAATTAGGAATCTGATGCCGTCACTAAACACATTCCTTAAATTGTAGCCATTTGTTGAGTGTTTTTTTTTTTTTTTGGTGTCTAATCCGCATATATATCACCATTGCCCTTGATTTTCTTGACTGTATATCTCTTAAATGTCAACATATACACGTGTGATTTAGTTTACGAAGATTTTTCAATGCCTAGAACCTCGATCAGAGAGTAAAAAAGGCGTAAGGTTCAAAATGGTGTAAAATTAAAAACGGATATACCGGGATAGGATTCGAGTTACAGGAACAAGGGCCAAACCAAGCAACCAAGAATGCAATCGTCGAGCGAAAACACTTGACAACCTCCTAGAAGCAGCTTTTCTTGCCACCAGACCTTTCTCCATAAATTAGGAATCTGATGCTGTCACTAAACGCATTCCTTAAATTGTAGCCATTTGTTCTTTGGGTCTAATCCGCATATATATCACCATTGCCCTTGATTTTCTTGACTGTATATCTCTTGAATGTCAACATATACACGTGTGATTTAGTTTACGAAGATTTTTCGATGCCGAGAACCTCGATCAGAGAGTAAAAAAGGCGTAAGGTTCACAATGGTGTAAAATTAAAATGGGATATACCGGGCTAGGATTCAAGTTACAGGAACAAAGGCCAAACCAACCACCCAAGAATGGAATCGTCAGGCGAAAACACTTGACAACCCCCTAGAAGCAGCCTTTCTTGCCACCAGACCTTTCTCCATCAATTAGTAATCTGATGCCGTCACTAAACACATTCCTTAAATTGTAGCCATTTGTTGAGTGTTTTTTTTTTTTTGGTGTCTAATCCGCATATATATCACCATTGCCCTTTATTTTCTTGACTGTATATCTCTTAAATGTCAACATATACACGTGTGATTTAGTTTACGAAGATTTTTCGATGCCTAGAACCTCGATCAGAGAGTAAAAAAGGCGTAAAGTTCACAATGGTGTAAAATTGAAATGGGATATACCGGGCTAGGATTCAAGTTACAGGAACAAGGGCCAAACCAAGCACCCAAGAATGCAATCGTCGAGCGAAAACACTTGACAACCTCCTAGAAGCAGCTTTTCTTGCCACCAGACCTTTCTCCATCAATTAGGAATCTGATGCCGTCACTAAACACATTCCTTAAATTGTAGCCATTTGTTGAGTGTTTTTTTTTTGTGTCTAATCCGCATATATATCACCATTCCCCTTGATTTGCTCGACTGTATATCTCTTAAATGTCAAGATATACGCGTGTGATTTAGTTTACAAAGATTTTTCAATGCCGAGAACCTCGATCAGAGAGTAAAAAAGGCATAAGGTTCACAATGGTGTAAAATTAAAATGGGATATACCGGGCTAGGATTCGAGTACAAGAACAAGGGCCAAACCAACCACCCAAGAATGGAATCGTCAAGCGAAAACACTTGACAACCTCCTAAAGGCAGCTTTTCTTGCCACCAGACCTTTCTCCATCAATTAGGAATCTGATGCCGTCACTAAACACATTCCTTAAATTGTAGCCATTTGTTGAGTGTTTTTTTTTTTTTTGGTGTCTAATCCACATATATATCACCATTTCCCTTGATTTTCTTGACTGTATATCTCTTAAATGTCAACATATACATGTGTGATTTAGTTTACGAAGATTTTTCAACGCCGAGAACCTCGATCAGAGAGTAAAAAAGGCGTAAGGTTCACAATGGTGTAAAATTAAAATGGGATATACCAGGCTAGGATTCGAGTTACAGGAACAAGGGCCAAACCAACCACCCAAGAATGGAATCGTCGAGCGAAAACACTTAACAACCTCCTAGAAGCAGATTTTGTTGCCACAAGACCTTTCTCCATCAATTAGGAATCTGATGCCGTCACTAAACACATTCCTTAAATTGTAGCCATTTGTTGAGTGTTTTTTTTTTTTGTGTCTAATCCTCATATATATCACCGTTGCCCTTGAATTTCTTGACTGTATATCTCTTGAATGTCAACATATACATGTGTGATTTAGTTTACGAAGATTTTTCAATGCCGAGAACCTCGATTAGAGAGTAAAAAAGGCGTAAGGTTCACAATGGTGTAAATTTAAAATGGCATACACCGGGATAGGATACGAGTTACTGGAACAAGGGCCAAACCAACCACCCAAGAATGGAATCGTCGAGCGAAAACACTTGCCAACCTACTAGAAGCAGCTTTTGTTGAGTGTTTTTTTTTTTTTGTGTCTAATCCGCATATATATCACCATTACCCTTGATTTTCTTGACTGTATATCTCTTGAATGTCAATATATACACGTGTGATTTAGTTTACGAAGATTTTTCAATGCCGAGAACCTCGATCAGAGAGAAAAAAGGCGCAAGGTTCACAATGGTGTAAAATTAAAATGGGATATACCGGGCTAGGATTCGAGTTACAGGAACAAGGGCCAAACCATCCACCCGTGAATGGAATCGTCGAGCGAATACACTTGACAACCTCCTAGAAGCAGCTTTTCTTGCCACCAGACCTTTCTCCATCAATTAGGAATCTGATGCCGTCAATAAACACATTCCTTAAATTGTAGCCATTTGTTGAGTGTTTTTTTTTTTTTTTTGTGTCTAATCCGCATATATATCACCATTACCCTTGATTTTCTTGACTGTATATCTCCTAAATGTCAACATATACACATGTGATTTAGTTTACCAAGATTTTTGAATGTCGAGAACCTCGATCAGAGAGTAAAAAAGCGTAAGCTTCACAATGGTGTAAAATTAAAATGGGATATATCGGGCTAGGATTCGAGTTACAGGAACAAGGGCCAAACAAACCACCCAAGAATGGAATCGTCGAGCGAAAACACATGACAACCTTCTAGAAGCAGCTTTTCTTGCCACCAGACCTTTCTCCATCAATTAAGAAGCTGATGCCGTCACTAAACACATTCCTTAAATTGTAGCCATTTGATGAGTGTTTTTTTTTGGTGTCTAATCCGCATATATATCACCATTGCCCTTGATTTTCTTGACTGTATATCTCTTAAATGTCAACATATACACGTGTGATTTAGTTTACGAAGATTTTTCAATGCCGAAAACCGCGATCAGAGAGTATAAAAGGCCTAAGGTTCACAATGGTGTAAAATTAAAATGGGATATACCGGGCTAGGATTCTAGTTACAGGAACAAGGGCCAAACCAACCACCCAAGAATGGAATCGTCAAGCGAAAACACTTGACAACCTCCAAAAAGCAGCTTTTCTTGCCTCCAGACCTTTCTCCATCAATTAGGAATCTGATGCTATCACTAAACACATTCCTTAAATTGTAGCCATTTGTTGAGTGTTTTTTTTGGTGTCTAATCCGCATATATATCACCATTGCCCTTGATTTTCTTGACTGTATATCTCTTAAATGTCAACATATACACGTGTGATTTAGTTTACGAAGATTTTTCAATGCCGAGAACCTCGATCAGAGAGTAAAAAACGCGTAAGTTTCACAATGGTGTAAAATTAAAATGGGATATACCGGGGCTAGGATTCGAGTTACAGGAACAAGGGCTAAACCAGCCACCCAAGAATGGAATCGTCGAGCGAAAACACTTGAAAACCTCCTAGAAGCAGCTTTTCTTACCACCAGACCTTTCTCCATCAATTAGGAATCTGATACCGTCAATAAACACATTCCATATATTGTAGCCATTAGTTGAGTGTTTTTTTTTTGGTGTCTAATCCGCATATATATCACAATTGCCCTTGATTTTCTTGACTGTATATCTCTTAAATGTCAACATATACACGTGTGATTTAGTTTACGAAGATTTTTCAATGCCGAGAACCTCGATCAGAGAGTAAAAAAGGCGTAAGGTTCACAATGGTGTAAATTTAAAATGGGATATACTGGGATAGGATTCGAGTTACAGGAACAAGGGCCAAATCAACCACCCAAGAATGGAATCGTCGACCGAAAACACTTGACAACCTCCTAGAAGCAACTTTTCTTGCCACCAGAGCTTTCTCCATCAATTAGGAATCTGATGCCGTCACTAAACACATTCTTTAAATTGTAGCCATTTGTTGAGTGTTTTTTTTGGTGTCTAATTCGCATATATATCACAATTGCCCTTGGTTTTCTTGACTGTATATCTCTTAAATGTCAACATATACACGTGTGATTTAGTTTACTAAGATTTTTCAATGCCGAGAACCTCGATCAGAGAGTAAAAAAGGCGTAAGGTTCACAATGGTGTAAATTTAAAATGGGATATACCAGGATAGGATTCGAGTTACAGGAACAATGGCCAGACCAACCACAAAAGAATGGAATCGTCGAGCGAAAACACTTGACAACTTCCTAGAAGCAGCTTTTCTTGCCTCCAGACCTTTCTCCATCAATTAGGAATAGGATGCCGTCACTAAACACATTCCTTAAATTGTAGCCGTTTGTTGAGTGGTTTTTTTTTTTTTTGGTGTCTAATCCGCATATATATCACCATTGCCCTTGATTTTCTTGACTGTATATCTATTAAATAACAACATATACACGTGTGATTTAGTTTATGAAGATTTTTCAATGCCGATAACCTCGATCAGAGAGTAAAAAAGACGTAAGGTTCACAATGGTTTAAATTAAAATGGGATATACCAGGTTAGGATTCGAGTAACAGGAACAAGGGCTAAACCAACCACCCATGAATGCAATCGTCGAGCGAAAACACATGACAACCTTCTAGAAGCAGCTTTTCTTGCCACCAGACCTTTCTCCATCAATTAGGAAACTGATGCCGTCACTAAACACATTCCTTAAATTGTAGCCATTTGTTGAGTAATTTTTTTTTGTGTCTAATCCGCATATATATCACCATTGCCCTTGATTTTCTTGACTGTATATCTCTTAAATGTCAACATATACACGTGTAATTTAGTTTACGAAGATTTTTCAATGCCGAGAACCACGATCAGAGAGTATAAAAGGCGTAAGGTTCACAATGGTGTAAAATTAAAATGGGATATACCGGGCTAGGATTCTAGTTAAAGGAACAAGGGCCAAACCAACCACCCAAGAATGGAATCGTCAAGCGAAAACAATTGACAACCTCCTAAAAGCAGCTTTTCTTGCCTCCAGACCTTTCTCCATCAATTAGGAATCTGATGCCGTCACTAAACACATTCCTTAAATTGTAGCCATTTGTTGAGTGTTTTTTTTGGTGTCTAATCTGCATATATATCACCATTGCCCTTGATTTTCTTGACTGTATATCTCTTAAATGTCAACATATACTCGTGTGATTTAGTTTACGAATATTTTTCGATGCCGAGAACCTCGATCAGAGAGTAAAAAAGGCGTAAGGTTCACAATGGTGTAAAATTAAATGGGATATACCGGGCTAGGATTCGAGTTACAGGAACAAGGGCTAAACCAACCACCCAAGAATGCAATCGTCGAGCGAAAACACTTGACAACCTCCTAGAAGCAGCTTTTATTGCCACCAGACCTTTCTCCGTCAATTAGAAATCTGATGCCGTCACTAAACACATTCCTTAAATTGTAGCCATTTGTTGAATGTTTTTTTTTTTTTTTGCGTCTAACCCGCATATATATCACCATTGCCCTTGAATTTCATGACTGTATATCTCTTAAATGTCAACATATACACAAGTGATTGAGTTGACGAAGATTTTTCAATGCCGAGAACCTCGATCAGAGAGTAAAAAAGGCGTAAGGTTCACGATAATGTAAAATTAAAATGGGATATACCGGGCTAGGATTCGAGTTACAGGAACAATGGCCAAACTAACCCCCCTTGAATGGAATCGTTGAGGAAAAAAACTTGACAACCGCCTAGGAGCTTTTCTTGCCACCAGACCTTTCTCCATCAATTAGGAATCTGATGTCATCACTAAACACATTCCTTAAATTGTAGCCATTTGTTGAGTGTTTTTTTTTTTTTTTTGTGTCTAATCCGCATATATATCGCCATTGCCCTTGATTTTCTTGACTGTATATCTCTTAAATGTCAACATATACACGTGTGATTTAGTTTACGGAGATTTTTCAATGCCGAGAACTCGATCAAAGAGTAAAAAAGGCGTAAGTTTCACAATGGTGTAAAATTAAAATGGCATATACCGGGCTAGGATTCGAGTTACAGGAACAAGGGCCAAACCAACCACCCATGAATGGAATCGTTGAGTGAAAAAACTTCACAACTTCCTAAAAGCAGCTTTTCTTGCCACCAGACCTTTCTCCATCAATTAGGAATCTGATGTCGTCACTCAACACATTCCTTAAATTGTAGCCATTTGTTGAGTGTTTTTTTTTTTGTGTCTAATCCGCATATATATCACCATTGACCTTGATTTTCTTGACTGTAAATCTCTTAAATGTCAACATATACACGTGTGATTTAGTTTTCGAAGATTTTTCAATGCCGAGAACCTCGATAAGAGAGTAAAAAAGGCGTAAGGTTCACAATGGTGTAAAATTAAAATGGGATATACCGGGCTAGGATTCGAGTTACAGGAATAAGGGTCAAACCAACCACCCAAGAATGGAATCATCGAGCAAAAACACTTGCAACCTCCTAGAAGCAGCTTTTCTTGCCACCAGACATTTCTCCATCAATTAGGAACCTGATGCCGTCACTAAACACATTCCTTAAATTGTAGCTATTTGTTGAGTGTTTTTTTTTTTGGTGTCTAATCCGCATATATAAAAACCATTGCCCTTGATTTTCTTGACTGTATATCTCTTAAATGTCAACATGTACACGTGTGATTTAGTTTACGAAGATTTTTCAATGCCGAGAACCTCGATCAGAGAGTAAAAAAGGCTTATGGTTCACAATGGTTTAAAATTAAAATGGGATATACCGGGCTAGGATTCGAGTTACATGAACTAGGGCCAAACCAACCACCCAAGAATGGAATCGTCGAGCGAAAACACTTGACAACCTCCTAGAAACAGCTTTTCTTGCCACCAGACCTTTCTCCATCAATTAGGAAACTGATGCCCTCACTAAACACATTTCTTAAATTGTAGCCATTTGTTGAGTATTTTTTTTGGTGTCTAATCCGCATATATATCACCATTGCCCTTGATTTTCTTGGCTGTATATCTTTTAAATGCCAACATATACACGTGTGATTTAATTTACGAAGATTTTTGAATGCCGAAAACCTCGATCAGAGAGTAAAAAAGGCGTAAGGTTCACAATGGTGTAAATTTAAAATGGGATATACCGGGCTAGGATTCGAGTTACAGGAACAAGGGCCAAACCAACCACCCAAGAATGGAATCGTCGAGCGAAAACACTTGACAACCTCTAAGAAGCTGTTTTTCTTGCCACCAGACCTTTCTCCATCAATTAGGAATCTGATGCCGTCACTAAACACATTCCTTAAATTGTAGCCATTTGTTGAGTGTTTTTTTTTTTTTTTTGTGTCTAATCTGCATATATATCACCATTGCCCTTGATTTTCTTGATTGTATATCTCTTAAATGTCAACATATACACGTGTGATTTAGTTTACGAATATTTTTCAATGCCGAGAACCTCGATCAGAGAGTAAAAAGGGCATAAGGTTCACAATGGTGTAAAATTAAAATGAGATATACCGGGCTAGGATTCGAGTTACAGGAACAAGGGCCAAACCAACCACCCAAGAATGGAATCGTCGAGCGAAAACACTTGACAACCTCTAAGAAGCTGTTTTTCTTGCCACCAGACCTTTCTCCATCAATTAGGAATCTGATGCCGTCACTAAACACATTCCTTAATTTGTAGCCATTTGTTGAGTATTTTTTTTGGTGTCTAATCCGCATATATATCACCATTGCCCTTGATTTTCTTGACTGTATATCTTTTAAATGTCAACATATACACGTGTGATTTAATTTACGAAGATTTTTGAATGCCGAGAACCTCGATCAGAGAGTAAAAAAGGCGTAAGGTTCACAATGGTGTAAAATTAAAATGGGATATACCAGGCTAGGATTCGAGTTACAGGAACAAGGGCTAAACCAACCACCCAAGAATGGAATCGTCGAGCGAAAACACTTGACAACCTCCTAGAAGCCGGTTTTCTTGCCACCAGACCTTTCTCCATCAATTAGGAATCTGATGCCGTCACTAAACACATTCATTAAATTGTAGCCATTTGTTGAGTGTTTTTTTTTTTTTGGTGTCTAATCCGCATATATATCATTATTGCCCTTGATTTTCTTGACTGTATATCTCTTAAATGTCAACATATACACGTGTGATTTAGTTTACGAAGATTTTTCAATGCCGAGAACCTCGATCAGAGAGTAAAAAAGGCGTAAGGTTCACAATGGTGTAAAATTAAAATGGGATATACCGAGCTAGGATTCGAGTTACAGGAACAAGGGCCAAACCAACCACCCAAGAATGGAATCGTCGAGCGAAAACACATGACAACCTCCTAGAAGCAGCTTTTCTTGCCACCAGACCATTCTCCATCAATTAGGAATTTGATGCCATCACTAAACACATTCCTTAAATTGTAGCCATTTGTTGAGTGTTTTTTTTTTTGTCTAATCCGCATATATATCACCATTGCCCTTGATTTTCTTGATTGTATATCTCCTAAATGTCAACATATACACGTGTGATTTAGTTTACGAAGATTTTTCAACGCCGAGAACCTCGATCAGAGAGTAAAAAAGGCGTATGGTTCGCAATGGTATAGAATTAAAATGGGATATACCGGGCTTGGATTCGATTTACAGGAACAAGGGCCAAACCAACCACCCAAGAATGGAATCGTCGAGCGAAAACACTTGACAACCTCCTAGAAGCAGCTTTTCTTGCCACCAGACCTTTCTTCATCAATTAGGAATCTGATGCCGTCACGAAACACATTCCTTAAATTGTAGCCATTTGTTGAGTGTTTTTTTTTTTTGGTGTCTAATCCGCATATATATCACCATTGCCCTTGATTTTCTTGACTGTATATCTCTTAAATGTCAACATATACACGTGTGATTTAGTTTACGAAGATTTTTCAACGCCGAAACCTCGATCACAGAGTAAAAAAGGCGTAAGGTTCACAATGGTGTAAAATTAAAATGGGATATACCGGGCTAGGATTCGAGTTACACGAACAAGGGCCAAACCAACCACCCAAGAATGGAATCGTCAAGCGAAAACACTTGACAACCTCCTAGAAGCAGCTTTTCTTGCCATCAGACATTTCTCCATCAATTAGAAATCTGATACCGTCACTAAACACATTCATTAAATTGTAGCCATTTGTTGAGTGTTTTTTTTTTGTGTCTAATCCGCATATATATCACCATTGCCCTTGATTTTCTTGACTGTATATCTCTAAATGTCAACATATACACGTGGGATTTAGTTTTCGAAGATTTTTCAATGCCAAGAACCTCGATCAGAGAGTAAAAAAGGCGTAAGGTTCACAATGGTGTAAAATTAATATGGGATATACCGGGCTAGGATTCGAGTTACAGGAACAAGGGCCAAACCAACCACCCAAGAGTGGAATCATCGAGCGAAAACACTTGACAACCTTCTAGAAGCAGCTCTTCTTGCCACCAGACCTTTCTCCATCAATTAGGAATCTGATGACGTCACTAAACACATTCCTTAAATTGTAGCCATTTGTTGAGTGTTTTTTTTTTGTGTCTAATCCGCATATATATCACCATTGCCCTTGATTTTCTTGACTGTATATCTCTAAATGTCAACATATACACGTGGGATTTAGTTTACGAAGATTTTTCAATGCCAAGAACCTCGATCAGAGAGTAAAAAAGGCGTAAGGTTAACAATGGTGTAAAATTAATATGGGATATACCGGGCTAGGATTCGAGTTACAGGAACAAGGGCCAAACCAACCACCCAAGAATGGAATCGTCGAGCGAAAACACTTGACAACCTCCTAGAAGCAGCTTTTCTTGCCACCAGACCTTTCTCCATCAATTAGGAATCTGATGCCGTCACTAAACACATTCCTTAAATTGTAGCCATTTGTTGAGTGTTTTTTTTTTGTGTCTAATCCGCATATATATCACCATTGCCCTTGATTTTCTTGACTGTATATCTCTTAAATGTTAACATATACACGTGTGATTTATTTAACGAAGATTTTTCAATTCCGAGAACCTCGATCAGAGAGTAAAAAAGGCGTAAGGTTCACAATGGTGTAAAATTAAAATGGGATATACCGGGCTTAGATTCGAGTTACAGGAACTAGGGCCAAACCAACCACCCAAGAATGGAATCGTCGAGCAAAAACACTTGACAACCTCCTAGAAGCAGCATTTCTTGCCACCGGTCCTTTCTACATCAATTAGGAATCTGATGCCGTCATTATATATAACCATTGCCCTTTATTTTATTGACTGTATATCTCTTAAATTGTAGCCATATATTGAGTGTTTTTTTTGTGTGTCTAATCCGCATATATATAACCATTGCCCTTTATTTTATTGACTGTATATCTCTTAAATGTCAACATATACACGTGTGATTTAGTTAACGAATATTTTTCAATGCCGAGAACCTCGATCAGAGAGTAAAAAAGGCGTACGGTTCACAATGGTGTAAAATTAAAATGGGATATATCGGGCTAGGATTCGAGTTACAGGAACTAGGGGAAAACCAACCACCCAAGAATGGAATCGTCGAGCGAAAACACTTGACAACCTCCTTGAAGCAGCTTTCCTTGCCACCAGACCTTTCTCCATCAATTAGTAATCTGATGCCGTCACTTAACACATTCCTTAAATTGAAGCCATTTGTTGAGTGTTTTTTTTTTTTTTGGGTCTAATCCGCATATATATCACCATTGTCCTTGATTTTCTTGACCGTATATCTCTTAAATGTCAACATATACACGTGTGATTTATTTAACGAATATTTTTCAATGCCGAGAACCTCGATCAGAGAGTAAAAAAGGCGTAAGGTTCACAATGGTGTAAAATTAAAATGGGATATACCGGGCTAGGATTCGAGTTACAGGAACAAGGGCCAAACCAACCACTAAAGAATGGAATCATCGAGAGAAAACACTTGACAATCTCCTAGAAGCAGCTTTTCATCCCACCAGACCTTTCTCCATCAATTAGGAATCTGATGCCGTCACTAAAAACATTCTTTAAATTGTAGCCATTTGTTGATTTTTTTTTTTTTGGTGTCAAATCCGCAAATATATCACCATTGCCCTTGATTTTCTTGAGTGTATATCTCTTAAATGTCAACATATACACGTGTAATTTAGTTTACGTAGATTTTTCAATGCTGAGAACCTCGATCACAGAGTAAAAAAGGCGTAAGGTTCACAATGGTGTAAAATTAAAATGGGATATACCGGGCTAGGATTCGAGTTACACGAACAAGGGCCAAACCAACCACCCAAGAATGGAATCGTCAAGCGAAAACACTTGACAACCTCCTAGAAGCAGCTTTTCTTGCCATCAGACATTTCTCCATCAATTAGAAATCTGATACCGTCACTAAACACATTCATTAAATTGTAGCCATTTGTTGAGTGTTTTTTTTTTGTGTCTAATCCGCATATATATCACCATTGCCCTTGATTTTCTTGACTGTATATCTCTAAATGTCAACATATACACGTGGGATTTAGTTTTCGAAGATTTTTCAATGCCAAGAACCTCGATCAGAGAGTAAAAAAGGCGTAAGGTTCACAATGGTGTAAAATTAATATGGGATATACCGGGCTAGGATTCGAGTTACAGGAACAAGGGCCAAACCAACCACCCAAGAGTGGAATCATCGAGCGAAAACACTTGACAACCTTCTAGAAGCAGCTCTTCTTGCCACCAGACCTTTCTCCATCAATTAGGAATCTGATGACGTCACTAAACACATTCCTTAAATTGTAGCCATTTGTTGAGTGTTTTTTTTTTTGTGTCTAATCCGCATATATATCACCATTGCCCTTGATTTTCTTGACTGTATATCTCTAAATGTCAACATATACACGTGGGATTTAGTTTACGAAGATTTTTCAATGCCAAGAACCTCGATCAGAGAGTAAAAAAGGCGTAAGGTTAACAATGGTGTAAAATTAATATGGGATATACCGGGCTAGGATTCGAGTTACAGGAACAAGGGCCAAACCAACCACCCAAGAATGGAATCGTCGAGCGAAAACACTTGACAACCTCCTAGAAGCAGCTTTTCTTGCCACCAGACCTTTCTCCATCAATTAGGAATCTGATGCCGTCACTAAACACATTCCTTAAATTGTAGCCATTTGTTGAGTGTTTTTTTTTTTGTGTCTAATCCGCATATATATCACCATTGCCCTTGATTTTCTTGACTGTATATCTCTTAAATGTTAACATATACACGTGTGATTTATTTAACGAAGATTTTTCAATTCCGAGAACCTCGATCAGAGAGTAAAAAAGGCGTAAGGTTCACAATGGTGTAAAATTAAAATGGGATATACCGGGCTTAGATTCGAGTTACAGGAACTAGGGCCAAACCAACCACCCAAGAATGGAATCGTCGAGCAAAAACACTTGACAACCTCCTAGAAGCAGCATTTCTTGCCACCGGTCCTTTCTACATCAATTAGGAATCTGATGCCGTCATTATATATAACCACTGCCCTTTATTTTATTGACTGTATATCTCTTAAATTGTAGCCATATATTGAGTGTTTTTTTTGTGTGTCTAATCCGCATATATATAACCATTGCCCTTTATTTTATTGACTGTATATCTCTTAAATGTCAACATATACACGTGTGATTTAGTTAACGAAGATTTTTCAATGCCGAGAACCTCGATCAGAGAGTAAAAAAGGCGTACGGTTCACAATGGTGTAAAATTAAAATGGGATATATCGGGCTAGGATTCGAGTTACAGGAACTAGGGGAAAACCAACCACCCAAGAATGGAATCGTCGAGCGAAAACACTTGACAACCTCCTTGAAGCAGCTTTCCTTGCCACCAGACTTTTCTCCATCAATTAGTAATCTGATGCCGTCACTTAACACATTCCTTAAATTGAAGCCATTTGTTGAGTGTTTTTTTTTTTTGGGTCTAATCCGCATATATATCACCATTGTCCTTGATTTTCTTGACCGTATATCTCTTAAATGTCAACATATACACGTGTGATTTATTTAACGAATATTTTTCAATGCCGAGAACCTCGATCAGAGAGTAAAAAAGGCGTAAGGTTCACAATGGTGTAAAATTAAAATGGGATATACCGGGCTAGGATTCGAGTTACAGGAACAAGGGCCAAACCAACCACTAAAGAATGGAATCATCGAGAGAAAACACTTGACAATCTCCTAGAAGCAGCTTTTCATCCCACCAGACCTTTCTCCATCAATTAGGAATCTGATGCCGTCACTAAAAACATTCCTTAAATTGTAGCCATTTGTTGATTTTTTTTTTTTTTGGTGTCAAATCCGCAAATATATCACCATTGCCCTTGATTTTCTTGAGTGTATATCTCTTAAATGTCAACATATACACGTGTAATTTAGTTTACGTAGATTTTTCAATGCTAAGAACCTCGATCACAGAGTAAAAAAGGCGTAAGGTTCACAATGGTGTAAAATTAAAATGGGATATACCGGGCTAGGATTCGAGTTACAGGAACATGGGCCAAACCAACCACCCAAGAATGGAATCGTCGAGCGAAAACACTTGACAACCTCCTAGAAGCAGCTTTTCTTGCCACCGGACCTTTCTCCATCAATTAGGAATTTGATGCCGTCACTAAACACATTCCTTAAATTGTAGCCATTTGTTGAGTGTTTTTTTTTTTTTGTGTCTAATCCGCATATATATCACCATTGCCCTTGATTTTGTTGATTGTATATCTCTTAAATGTCAACATATACACGTGTGATTTAGTTTACGAAGATTTTTCAATGCCGAGAACCTCGATCAGAGAGTAAAAAAGGCGTAAGGTTCACAATGGTGTAAAATTAAAATGGGATATAACGGGTTAGGATTCGAGTTACAGGAACAAGGGCCAAACCAACCACCCAAGATTGGAATCGTCGAGCGAAAACACTTGAAAACCTCCTAGAAGCAGCTTTTATTGCCACCAGACCGTTCTCCATCAATTAGGAATCTGATGCCGTCAATAAACACATTCCTTAAATTGTAGCCATTTGTTGAGTGTTTTTTTTTTTGTGTCTAATCCGCATATATATCACCATTGCCCTTGATTTTCTTGACTGTATATCTCTTAAATGTCAACATATACACGTGTGATTTAGTTTACGAAGATTTTTCAATGCCGAGAACCTTGATAAGAGAGTAAAAAGGGCGTAAGGTTCACAATGGTGTAAAATTAAAATGGGATATACCGGGGCTAAGATTCGAGTTACAGGAACAAGGGCCAAACCAACCACCCAAGAATAGAATCGTCGAGCGAAAACACTTGACAACCTCCTAGAAGCAGCTTTTCTTGCCACCAGACCTTTCTACATCATTTAGGAATCTAATGCCGTCACTAAACACATTCCTTAAATTGTAGCCATATATTGAGTGTTTTTTTTGGTGTCTATTCTGCATATATATAACCATTGCCCTTTATTTTCTTGACTGTATATCTCTTAAATGTCAACATATACACGTGTGATTTAGTTTACGAAGATTTTTCAATGCCGAGTACCTCGATCAGAGAGTAAAAAAGGTGTAAGGTTCACAATGGTGTAAAATTAAAATGGGATATACCGGGCTAGGATTCGAGTTTCAGGAACAAGGGGCAAACCAAGCAACCAAGAATGGAATCGTTGAGCGAAAACACTTGACAACCTCCTAGAAGCTGCTTTTCTTGCCACCAGACATTTCTCCATCAATTAGGAATCTGATGCCGTCACTAAACACATTCCTTAAATTGTAGCATTTATTGAATGTTTTTTTTGGTGTCTAATCCGCATATATATCACCATTGCCCTTGATTTTCTTGACTGTATATCTCTTAAATGTCAACATATACACGTGTGATTTAGTTTACGAAGATTTTTCAATGCCGAGAACCTCGATCAGAGAGTAAAAAAGGCGTAAGGTTCACAATGGTGTAAAATTAAAATGGGATATAACGGGCTAGGATTCGAGTTACAGGAACAAGGGCTAAACCAACCACCCAAGAATGGAATCGTCGACCGAAAACACTTGAAAACCTCCTAGAAGCAGCTTTTCTTGCCACCGGACCTTTCTCCATCAATTAGGAATCTGATGCCGTCAATAAACACATTCCTTAAATTGTAGCCATTTGTTGAGTGTTTTTTTTTTTTGTGTCTAATCCGCATATATATCACCATTGCCCTTGATTTTCTTGACTGTATATCTCTTAAATGTCAACATATACACGTGTGATTTAGTTTACGAAGATTTTTAAATGCGGAGAACCTCGATCAGAGAGTAAAAAAGGCGTAAGGTTCACAATGGTGTAAAATTAAAATGGGATATAACGGGCTAGGATTCGAGTTACAGGAACAAGGGCCAAACCAACCACCCAAGAATGGAATCGTCGAGCGAAAACACTTGAAAACCTCCTAGAAGCAGCTTTTCTTGCCACCAGACCTTTCTCCATCAATTAGGAATCTGATGCCGTCAATAAACACATTCCTTAAATTGTAGCCATTTGTAGAGTGTTTTTTTTTTTGTGTCTAATCCGCATATATATCACCATTGCCCTTGATTTTCTTGACTGTATATCTCTTAAATGTCAACATATACACGTGTGATTTAGTTTACGAAGATTTTTCAATGCCAAGAGCCTCGATAACAGAGTAAAAAGGCCTAAGGTTCACAATGGTGTAAAATTAAAATGGGATATACCGGGGCTAGGATTCGAGTTACAGGAACAAGGGCCAAACCAACCACCCAAGAATGGAATCGTCGAGCGAAAACACTTGAAAACCTCCTAGAAGCAGCTTTTCTTGCCACCAGACCTTTCTCCATCAATTAGGAATCTGATACCGTCACTAAACACATTCCTTAAATTGTAGCCACATATTGAGTGTTTTTTTTTTGTGTCTAATCCGCATATATATAACCATTGCCCTTTATTTTCTTGACTGTATATCTCTTAAATGTCAACATATACACGTGTGATTTAGTTTACGAAGATTTTTCAATGCCGAGAACCTCGATCAGAGAGTAAAAAAGGGCGTAAGGTTCACAATAGTGTAAAATTAAATTGGGATATACCGGGCTGGGATTCGAGTTACAGGAACAAGGGGCAAACCAACCAACCAAGAATGGAATCGTCGAGCGAAAACACTTGATAACCTCCTAGAAGCAGCTTTTCTTGCCACCAGACATTTCTCCATCAATTAGGAATCTGATGCCGTCACTAAACACATTTCTTAAATTGTAGCCATTTGTTGAGTGTTTTTTTTTGGTGTTTAATCCGCATATATATCACCATTGCCCTTCATTTTCTTGACTGTATATCTTTTAAATGTCAACATATACACGTGTGATTTAGTTTACGAAGATTTTTCTATGCCGAGAACCTCGATCAGAGAGTAAAAAAGGCGTAAGGTTCACAATGGTGTAAAATTAAAATGGGATATAACGGGCTAGGATTCGAGTTACAGGAACAAGGGCTAAACCAACCACCCAAGAATGGAATCGTCGAGCGAAAACACTTGAAAACCTCCTAGAAGCAGCTTTTCTTGCCACCAGACCTTTCTCCATCAATTAGGAATCTGATGCTGTCAATAAACACATTCCTTAAATTGTAGCCATTTGTTGAGTGTTTTTTTTTTTGGTGTCTAATCCGCATATATATCACCATTGCCCTTGATTTTCTTGACTGTATATCTCTTAAATGTCAACATATACACGTGTGATTTAGTTTATGAAGATTTTTCAATGCCGAGAACCTCGATCAGAGAGTAAAAAAGGCGTAAGTTTCACAATGGTGTAAAATTAAAATGGGATATACCGGGGCTAGGATTCGAGTTACAGGAACAAGGGCCAAATCAACCACCCAAGAATGGAATCGTCGAGCGAAAACCCTTGAAAACCTCCTAGAAGCAGCTTTTCTTGCCACCAGACCTTTCTCCATCAATTAGGAATCTGATACCGTCAACAAACACATTCCTTAAATTGTAGCCATTTGTTGAGTGTTTTTTTTGGTGTCTAATCCGCATATATATCACCATTGCCCTTGATTTTCTTGACTGTATATCTCTTAAATGTCAACATATACACGTGTGATTTAGTTTACGAAGATTTTTCAATGCCGAGAACCTCGATAAGAGAGTAAAAAGGCGTAAGGTTCACAATGGTGTAAAATTAAAATGGGATATACCGGGGCTAGGATTCGAGTTACAGGAACAAGGGCCAAACCAACCACCCAAGAACAGAATCGTCGAGCGAAAACACTTGACAACCTCCTAGAAGCAGCTTTTCTTGCCACCAGACATTTCTCCATCAATTAGGAATCTGATGCCGTCACTAAACACATTCCTTAAATTGTAGCCATTTGTTGAGTGTTTTTTTTTTGGGGTGTTTAATCCGCATATATATCACCATTGCCCTTCATTTTCTTGACTGTATATCTCTTAAATGTCAACATATACACGTGTGATTTAGTTTACGAAGATTTTTTAATGCCGAGAACCTCGATCAGAGAGTAAAAAAGGCGTAAGGTTCACAATGGTGTAAAATTAAAATGGGATATAACGGGCTAGGATTCGAGTTACAGGAACAAGGGCCAAACCAACCACCCAAGAATGGAATCGTCGAGCGAAAACACTTGAAAACCTCCTAGAAGCAGCTTTTCTTGCCACCAGACCTTTCTCCATCAATTAGGAATCTGATGCTGTCAATAAACACATTCCTTAAATTGTAGCCATTTGTTGAGTGTTTTTTTTTTTTTTTGGAGTCTAATCCGCATATATATCACCATTGCCCTTGATTTTCTTGACTGTATATCTCTTAAATGTCAACATATACACGTGTGATTTAGTTTACGAAGATTTTTCAATGCCGAGAACCTCGATAAGAGAGTAAAAAATGCGTAAGGTTCACAATGGTGTAAAATTAAAATGGGATATACCGGGGCTAGGATTCAAGTTACAGGAACAAGGGCCAAACCAACCACCCAAGAATAGGATCGTCGAGCGAAAACACTTGACAACCTCCTAGAAGCAGCTTTCCTTGCCACCAGACCTTTCTACATCATTTAGGAATTTGATGCCGTCACTAAACACATTCCTTAAATTGTAGCCATATATTGAGGGTTTTTTTTTTGTGTCTAATCCGCATATATATAACCATTGCCCTTTATTTTCTTGACTGTATATCTCTTAAATGTCAACATATACACGTGTGATTTAGTTTACGAACAATTTTCAATGCCGAGAACCTCGATCAGAGAGTAAAAAAGGCGTAAGGTTCACAATGGTGTAAAATTAAAATGGGATATACCGGGCTAGGATTCGAGTTACAGGAACAAGGGGCAAACCAACCACCCAAGAATGGAATCGTCGAGCGAAAACACTTGACAACCTCCTAGAAGCAGCTTTTCTTGCCACCAGACCTTTCTCCATCAATTACGAATCTGATGCCGTCACTAAACACATTCCTTAAATTGTAGCCATTTGTTGAGTGTTTTTTTTTTTTTGTTGGTGTCTAATCCGCATATATATCACCATTGCCCTTGATTTTCTTGATTGTATATCTCTTAAATGTCAACATATACACGTGTGATTTAGTTTACGAAGATTTTTCAATGCCGAGAACCTCGATCAGAGAGTAAAAAAGGCGTAAGGTTCACAATGGTGTAAAATTAAAATGGGATATACCGGGGCTAGGATTCGAGTTACAGGAACAAGGGCCAAACCAACCACCCATGAATGAAATCATCGAACGAAAACACTTGACAACCTCCTAGAATCAGCTTTTCTTGCCACCAGACCTTTCTCCATCAATTAGGAATCTGATGCCGTCACTAAACACATTCCTTAAATTGTAGCCATTCGTTGAGTGTTTTTTTTTTTTTTTGTCTAATCCGCATATATATCACCATTGCCCTTGATTTTCTTGACTGTATATATCACTTAAATGTCAACATATACACGTGTGATTTACTTTACGAGGTTTTTTCAATGCCGAGAACCTCGATCAGAGAGTAAAAAAGGCGTAAGGTTCACAATGGTGTAAAATTAAAATGGGATATACGGGGCTAGGATTCGAGTTACAGGAACAAGGGCCAAACCAACCACCCAAGAATAGAATCGTCGAGCGAAAACACTTGACAACCTCCTTGAAGCAGCTATTCTTGCCACCAGACCTTTCTACATCATTTTGGAATCCGATGCCGTCACAAAACACATTCCTTAAATTGTAGCCATATATTGAGTGTGTTTTTTTGTGTCTAATCCGCATATATATAACCATTGCCCTTTATTTTCTTGACTGTATATCTCTTAAATGTCAACATATACACGTGTGATTTAGTTTACGAAGATTTTTCAATGCCGAGAACCTCGATCAGAGAGTAAAAAAGGCGTAAGGTTCACAATGGTGTAAAATTAAAATGGGATATACCGGGCTAGGATTCGAGTTACAGGAACAAGGGGCAAACCAACCACCCAAGAATGGAATCGTCGAGCGAAAACACTTGACAACCTCCTAGAAGCAGCTTTTCTTGCCACTAGAACTTTCTCCATCAATTAGGAATCTGATGCCGTCACTAAACACATTCCTTAAATTGTAGCCATTTGTTGAGTGTTTTTTTTTTTTTTTGTCTAATCCGCATATATATCACCATTTCCCTTGATTTTCTAGACTGTATATCTCTTAAATGTCAACATATACACGTGTGATTTATTTAACGAATATTTTTCAATGCCAAAACCACGATCAGAGAGTAAAAAAGGCGAAAGTTTCACAATGGTGTAAAATTAAAATGGGATATACCGGGCTAGGATTCGAGTTACATGAACAAGGGCCAAACCAACTACCCAAGAATGGAATCGTCGAGCGAAAACAATTGACAACCTCCTAGGAGCAGCTTTTCTTCCCACCAGACCTTTCTCCATCAATTAGGAATCTGATGCCGTCACTAAACACATTCCTTAAATTGTAGCCATTTGTTGATTTTTTTTTTTTTTTTTTGTGTCTAATCCGCAAATATATCACCATTGCCCTTGATTTTCTTGAGTGTATATCTCTTAAATGTCAAAATATACATGTGTGATTTAGTTTACGAAGATTTTTCAATGCCGAGAACCTCGATCACAGAGTAAAAAAGGCGTAAGGTTCACAATGGTGTAAAATTAAAATGGGATATACCGGGCTAGGATTCGAGTTACAGGAACATGGGCCAAACCAACCACCCAAGAATGGAATCGTCGAGCGAAAACACTTGACAACCTCCTAGAAGCAGCTTTTCTTGCCACCAGACCTTTCTCCATCAATTAGGAATTTGATGCCGTCACTAAACACATTCCTTAAATTGTAGCCATTTGTTGAGTGTTTTTTGTGTGTCTAATCCGCATATATATCACCATTGCCCTTGATTTTCTTGAATGTATATCACTTAAATGTCAACATATACACGTGTGATTTAGTTTTCGAAGACTTTTCAATACCGAGAACCACGATCAGAGAGTAAAAAAGGCGTAAGGTTCACAATGGTGTAAAATTAAATGGGATATACCGGGCTAGGATTCGAGTTACAGGAACAAGGGCCAAACCAACCATCCAAGAATGGAATCGTCGAGCGAAAACACTTGAAAAACTCCTAGAAGCAGCTTTTCTTGCCACCAGACCTTTCTCCATCAATTAGGAATCTAATGCCGTCAATAAATACATTCCTTAAATTGTAACCATATATTGAGTGTTTTTTTTTTTTTGTGTCTAATCAGCATACATATCACCATTGCCCTTGATTTTCTTGACTGTATATCTCTTAAATGTCAACATATACACGTGTGATTTAGTTTACGAAGATTTTTCAATGCTGAGAACCTCGATCAGAGAGTAAAAAAGGCGTAAGGTTCACAATGGTGTAAAATTAAAATGGGATATACCGGGCTAGGATTCGAGTTACGGGAATAAGTGACAAACCAACCACCCAAGAATAGAATCGTCGAACGAAAACACTTGACAACCTCCTAGAAGCAGCTTTTCTTGCCACCGGACCTTTCTCCATCAATTAGGAATCTGATGTCATCACTAAACACATTCCTTAAATTGTAGCCATTTGTTGAGTGTTTTTTTTTATTGTCTAATCCGCATTATATCACCATTGCCCTTGATTTTCTTGACTGTATATCTCTTAAATGTCAACATATACACGTGTGATTTATTTAACGAAGATTTTTCAATGTCGAGAACCTCGATCAGAGAGTAAAAAAGGTGTAAGGTTCACAATGGTGTAAAATTAAAATGGGATATACCGGGCTGGGATTCGAGTCACAGGAATAAGGGCCAAACCAACCACCCAAGAATGGAATCGTCGAGCGAAAACAATAGACAACCTCCTGGAAGCAGCTTTTCTTACCACCAGACCTTTCTCCATCAATTAGGAATCTGATGCCGTCACTAAACACATTCCTTAAATTGTAGCCATTTTTTGAGTGTTTATTTTTTGGTGTCTAATCCGCAGATATATCACCATTGCTCTTGATTTTATTGACTGTATATATCTCTTAAATGTCAACAGATACGCGTGTGATTTAGTTTACGAAGATTTTTCTATGCCGAGAACCTCTATCAGATTGTAAAAAGGCATAAGGTTCACAATGGTGTAAAACTAAAATGGGATATACCGAGCTAGGATTCGAGTTACAGGAACAAGGGCCAAACCAACCACCTAAGAATGGAATCGTCGAGCGAAAACACTTGACAACCTCCTGGAAGCAGCTTTTCTTGCCCCCAGACCTTTCCCCATCAATTAGGAATCTGATGCCGTCACTAAACACATTCTTTAAATTGTAGCCATTTTTTAGTGTTTGTTTTTTGGTGTCTAATCCGCATATTTATCACCATTGCCCTTGATTTTCTTGACTGTATATCTCTTAAATGTCAACATATACACGCGTGATTTAGTTTACGAAGATTTTTCAATGGCGAGAACCTCGATCAGAGAGTAAAAAAGGCATAAGGTTCACAATGGTGTAAAACTAAAATGTGATATACCGGGCTAGGATTCGAGTAACAGGAACAAGGTCCAAACCAACCACCCAAGAATGGAATCGTCGAGCGAAAACACTTGACATCCTCCTGTAAGCAGCTTTTCTTGCCACCAGACCTTTCTCCATCAATTAGGAATCTGATGCCGTCACTAAACACATTCCTTAAATTGTAGCCGTTTTTTGAGTGTTTATTTTTGGTGTCTAATCCGCATATATATCACCATTGCTCTTGATTTTCTTGACTGTATATCTCTTAAATGTCAATATATACACGTGTGATTTAGTTTACGAATATTTTTCAATGCCGAGAACCTCGATCAGAGAGTAAAAAATGCTTAAGGTTCACAATGGTGTAAAACTAAAATGGGATCTACCGGGCTAGGATTCGAGTTATAGGAATCGTCGAGCGAAACCAACCACCCAAGAATGGAATCGTTGAGCGAAAACACTTGACAACCTCCTGGAAGCAGCTTTTCACCCACCGTGCTACATCATTGGTTTGTGTTTATTTTGATTTTTTATTTCTTTTGAACCATTAACATTAGTCATCATTCTGTTGCTTTTTTTAATCCACGACAGGAGCATGACGTGACTCGAAATACTTTTCGGCGAACAAGGTAGTTCCGGTGAGACACAGGTGAAGTCGGGGTTGTTTCCGGAGAGGGTTGAGGAAGTATACTAACAGGTTCGTCGTCTTCATAATAAGCAACGACATAAACCAAACCAACCACGAGACGCGTCAAGTCGGGTTCCGGTTCCGGCGACGTCTTCGTCTTCCGTCACTGTGGGATCTTCTCCGGCGAAGTTCTCCGGTTGTGCAGATGATATGCGAATGGGGAAGTGGTTTGGTAATGTCGATAGTTTCCGAAAACGCGGTTGCGGGATCTTGTTTGATAATGTGTCTAGGTGGTTGATTTCTCAATTATGGTAACCTCAATCACGACAATTTAGCGAGTAAAATCAGAATCATTCTAAGGTAAGAAGGAGGGGAAAAAAAGGAAACACAGCTCACATAAGTTGTGTTCGGTTTGAGCGGAAAAGGCTAAATGGGGTTTGAAATAGGAGAATAACTTATAACATTAATAATAGATCCAGAACAATAAAGAGTGCTTGTGGGGTGGTTGAGCTTCTGACTTAAAATAAAAAGAACATTTCAAGTTTTCATAAATTGTCCAAAGGCTCTACAACTTATCTTAGTAGATTAAATAGTTATATATATTCTTGATAAATGTTATGAATTATTATATATTTATTGTGTGACTACCACTTGTGTTATGACTCTCCATATACTTAACTCCCATCTTGTAAGCCTATAAATAGAGGCATATGTGATCCATTTTAGACATCAATAAGATATCCATTTTCCCCAATCTCTCTTTCTTATCTCTACAATGTTAATAGGCTAGTTGTTACAAAACACGTTATCGACACGAATTGCTTTTAAAGTTGGATTGTATCAACACAAGACACCATGTCGTATCAACGTTGGCGAAAGAGATAAAAGACAAAATTGTTGATCTGGTATGAAAACCCTTAATTGTTTTAATTTTATTTCCTCTTTTCTCATCGATTGTTGGTATGATAAAACTTGAAAATTAACTTACGCTTTTCTTGATATTTTTTATTGGTTATGATTTAAGATTAAAATCATTATGAACAACATTGATATCATCCTTATTTAACCAGGATCATAATATTTTTACTTCTTTATTTACTTTCCTATGTTTTAACGTATCTGAATAGTTTTCTTTCCCAAACAAACACCTACGAAAAACATTGAGATGTGATGACAAGAAAGCAAAAGTAAGCCAGAAACACAATGGTTTTCGATCAAAAAAAAGAATCTTTCTAGTTTCTCTAATTGATTATTTACAATATAGGATCATAATATTTTTACTTCTTTGTTTACTTTCCTATGTTTTAACGTATCTGAATAGTTTTCTTTCACAAACAAACACCTACGAAAAACATTGAGATGTGATGACAAGAAAGCAAAAGTAAGCCAGAAACACAATGGTTTTCGATCAAAAAAAAAGAATCTTTCTAGTTTCTCTAATTGATTATTTACAATATTGTAACTAATTTCTTACCCTCTTGGATATCTGTTTTTTATCATTAAATATTTTATTAGACTTCAAGGGAAGTTCTGGTACACTAAACTGAATAGGTATGTTTCATTAACGGTTTGAAAAGTTGTAGTATCTTAGTGAATTTATGCTTTAATTTAGTTGTCCCAAATATGCAATATATATTTAAATCTCCACAATTGGTCATTTTGAAACTACTCTAAAGATTTTAATAATATAATTCTACTTGTATGTCAACTAACTCTTGGAAGGTGTAGTTATGTGTAGTATGTATTAAACGTGAAATTATTTAGATTGGGAATGTGGTATGCCATGATATGCCGTAGTAGATCCATGTTATACATCTTTGTAAAAGCTAATAAATTAAGGTGTATATCAGTTTGATTTTTGAATTGTAATCGACTTATTACTTGTGGGTTAAATTGTTTTTATTATATTTTATGTTAGTAATTAAATAGTCTTTCATTGTTGTTCTAAATTTTATACAACAAATTACATTGTTGGGGTTTCAAAGAGACATTACAAATTCTAAATCATTATGTGTTTTTAATTTACAAAATTTTATTGATTTTGGGATGATGTTTTGTGAAATCGCCGACAAATGAGAAATTTTCAATATATTAATATATAAATTTAATTTTGATTTTGTGAGTGGATGTAACTATTATTATGGTTATGAGTTTTGATTGGTCCATTAATTAGTTTTTGTTATTAGTATTATAAAATTTATGATGAACTACCAAAATACAATTTGTATTAAAAGGTGATGTCTAATAATACTATTTGAAGATAATCATTAGTGCAATTCTGTTAATTAATTTATAATAATGCACATGTTTATATGATAATATGTTATAATATAACAACTACTTAGTTAACTTTGTTGTATATCATTGTTATTGCAATTGTATAAGCATTTTAGTTGCTATTAGATATTTAAATATGTGATTTGATTCTATGAAATATTTATGTGGTAAAAGATATTATTTGCAAATTAACATGACACTAAAATTCTCAAGATGCCTGTTATATTTTCTTGAGCAACAAAATTTATTAGTATAAGAAAACTCATTTACGTTATTATATGATCAAGAAAGTTGATAGTGACATTTGTTTATGTTTTAAAGTATAGTGACAAATATGTGTATATATGATATACTTGTGATTGGCTATATCATGTTACATTTATGGATAACTTACATACATTTTCTTGCAAGTGATGAAAAAATCTTATTTCATAAGGTTGTATCATAATCTATTTATTTGGTGACATGTTATATAATCATGCATTGTTTAATCTAATGTATATATTATGTTCCATATGTTATAAATTTGGAAGGGGACATCAAAGTGACCAGGTTTGTGGTATATAATCACAAGCTATAAAAACGATTGAATTGTGGTCACGGTTTATATAAAAAGACACCTGGAGTATCTAACTTCTCAAAGCTTATTATGAGTTTATCGAAGCTTGTAAGATTTTAAACCGATAAGTATGAATGTCTCGATTATATAACTACATCTCTATTTATATCATGTGATGAGAAAAATATATATCATAATCCATTGAGCAAAACAAGTTCCATTGTCACACCTCAAATATGCTCTTGAAGAAGCAAGATTGTTAAAGAATATGTAAGGTTTGAAACGACCACCATGAAAGTTGTGTGATTCTAATCTATTCATGAAGTGAATGTGATGATATATTGACCAATGTAAAGGTCGTGATCATATATATAATAACTAAGAAAATTGTAACGATGTCACCATGATAGTTGTTTGGTTATAATTCATTCCTTGAACTGAATGTGATGATATAATAATTGGTGTAAAGCTCGTAATCATGGTAATTGAGAAAATTGTTATGATGCTCATGTAATGAGATCAACCATGTTAATAATGAGATGATTATACAATGATCGTTATAAAGGTCATAAGTTATAAGATTGATAAATCTTATACGACTCAACTACTTCTCAATTGATGGTAAGCAAAGAGAACATTATTTACAAGGAAAAATCGATTAAATTCTTTTCATTTGTCACACTTGAGACATATGCTCCTAAAGTAGCAATATCGTTATAAGAGTTATGAAAAAAATGAAATGATTTTATACTCGTGTGACCGAGTAAATAATGAAAAGCTATGAAGCTTGTTTTGGTTCTACTCCATTCCCAAAAGTGAATGTGATTATATATTAATCATTGTAAATGTAATGATGGACCTAATTGAGACACTTGTAATGATGAGATTGACTATAAGAATTGTAATGATGGCCATTTTAATAATGAGATAGACCACCAAAAGTGGCAAACTAAGGAGTGATCGCATAACGTGATGGTTTTAACTTTGAAGTTATAATATATTCACTCGTATCAAACATTTTGTATTACATACGAGCAAGTAATACAAATACGGGCATAAACCAGAAGTTTATGGATCATAATTATTTAATTAGTTGGCATGACCGGTTAGGCCACACCGAGTCAATGATGATGTGAAACATAATGAAGAACTAGAAGATTCTTCAAGATAATAATTAGCATGTAATGTTTGCTCTTAAGGGAAATTATATATGTGCAAAATAAACGAGGGTGTGTATACCTAAATATTCTGGAAGCGATTAAAGGATATGCATTTCCCAACATGATACCATTTAGTTTTGTAAAATCGATGCATCGTCTAAATGGTTATCAAATCCACAACCTGAAGCTTGTGTGATTGTGGCTTAGCTAATGTGATAGCAAGCATATTAATCCGGATTAGTATATTTATTTGATAATCGTGAATTTGATTCCCAAGTTATTAACGATCATTGGAATAAGTGTTATTGTGATCACTAAACGTCTACTATTGGTTACAAAGCCAGTAATCATGAGATGAGCAAAAGTTCATTTAGGTACATGTAATTTTATATATAGTACCATCAATTCACATCAAGACAATTAGTTATAGTTCTCCCCATACAGTTGGTTTTTGGTCAGGAACCAAAAATGTCTCATCAAAGATTTTGGTTATGCGACAAATATTGAAACCCATCCACCACACCGCACAAAGATGGGACTTCTACAAAGTTTGAGAATATGTTGGGTATAAATATTCGTCTATGATTAAATACTTAAAGCCATTAGTGAGAAATTCGTTTATGGCTCATTGGTTTTCACTTCAATGAATGAATGTTCCCAACATTAAGGGGAGATAACAAGCAGTTGGAAAGTGAAAAGTAAAATAAATTATCATGTCATCTTGATCTTCAGACTATAAACTATGAACTAGAAGTTTAATTCATTTACCAATATTAAAGAACAAATTACCAGACAAGTTCACTGACCTAAATAGAGTGACTAAGTAAGTCACATAATCAACTGCTTATGCTCCAGTTATATTTGTGTCCTAAGAGGACAACCACGTATTTTTGTAATGAGTCTATTGCACGCCTAAAGCGTGGTAGACTAGTTGATTCCAATAATAAAGTTCCTCGAAAATTGGAGCAAGTAATTAAGATGGTCAAGTCGAGGTTATAGTAATAAGATCTCCTAAAGAGACAATAGACATGATGGTTCAAGAAGAACCTCAAGTACCTGAAGATAAAGAGATCTCGATAAGTTGTATCACGTCTAAGATATGTATGGAATCGAAATCGACGTCGTTATACTTTTGTATATAATGTAGCGCTTAAAATGATTAAATGATGAAGATCAAGATTTAAGATCTGCCTATGAATGAATATTAAAAAATGATTGGCCAAAAATAGAAAGACGCAAATAAGGCAGAGTTTAGTTCTCTAAAGAAATGGAAAGTTTCTGGACCAACAGTCCATACAACTGAAGTTGTAAAATATGTTGGATACAAATGTGTCTTTTACGCAAATCATGTGAAAATCAAATTAAGTGATATAAGTCAAAATTTGTGGCACAAGAATTTTCACAAAGACCTATGATTGATTATGAGGAAACGTATTCTCCAGTGGTGGATGCATTGACTTTCCAATATTTTATTAGTCTGGTAATATAGAGAGATAATTAATGTGCGTCTACGAATGTTACGTATCACTTGATACTAAAGTGTACATGAAGGTCCCTAAAGGATTTGAATGATCAAAATCATGTAAGTTAAGTTCTCGAGAACAATATGATCATTGTATATAGATTCATTTTTGTTTACGATTGAACTCCGGATGAGTTTTCTAAAGCAATTGAGTTTCCTAAAGGTAAATCAAAACATCTTAAAGATGTAATTCTTGTGCACCAATAAACATACATAGAAACTTGTACCCAGTGATTGTGATATCTAAATAAATAGTGTACACACATGGTACAATATGGATTTTGAAGATAAAAGCAAGTGTTCATGACATTTTTGTATATGATATAGATATCTATGTGTTATATGGGTAAGTTTATGTAGCAAAACTCATGAAGAGTGAATGCACATGTATTTATAGATAAGATGGGCAGAATTCCCTCATAGATTGATAATGCCAGAAGCATTGATATAAAAAGCCTTAGAACGTATTATATGAAGTGTAGTAAATACGTATGGGCTAAAATAGTCGGGTCGAGTGTTGTACAACTCTAGATATTCGCATAAAGAAGGATGTAAGTTTGATTAAATTAGCCATGTTCTATGAACATTCTACTTTTAAAAGTTCACTATAATCGCAGTTTACAGTGATGATGTCTAGGCATCATCAAGAGAAATTGTCGAGCTTTTAGAGGAAGAATTTTTGAATGACCTTGGCACGGTCTAATTATTACTCGAACTGCAATTCGAGTATATATATAACTATATTTTACTAATCCCCAAGTACATATAGAAGATGATGTTTGGATATTTTAGTATGGTTATAGTTGAACCTTAATGTATGTTAAAGGTTGTTAAGTCATTTGTTATAAGAAATGTCTGTTATCATCTCCTACCAAAGTAGAGATTCTCATTCTAGAAGTACTATCGTTAAATGCATAAGTGCATTAATATGTTTTGCTTGCTATGTATGGTTATAACATCTTTCACTTGAGTTTATTGTCATGATATAACCTTTGTCAAGCGAAGAGGCATTGAATGAGTTCAAAGAAATATTTCAGGTATAAACAATATTTGATTATATTTTACTAACCCATCAAAACAAGTTTGGTTAATCTTGTAGATGCAGGAATGTAACAAAACACAGTCGTGGACATATGATAATTTTGGAATGAGGCACCTAAAGTCTCGTTAGAAGATTATACAACATTGTTCAACATAAAAGATTGCACATTAAGGGATCAAGCGACAAATCATTCGCTACAAAGGCTTTATTCGACTTTCAAGGAAGATGGACACACGTCACTTAAAGGATACATGTTAAAATGAGGGGGAGACTTATTCAAGTTGCACTCTTTTTCCCTTGACTAAGTTTTGTCCCATTGGGTTTTCTTAGTAAGGTTTTTAATGAGGCAACATACCTGGTCCAAAAGTATCAGGGGGAGAAAATGCACGATGCACTCTTTTTCCCTTAGCTGAGGTTTTGTCCCAATGGGTTTTCCTAGCAAGGTTTTTAACGAGGCAGCATCACCAAGCGTATTATAAGAATCATATATTATTTTGTCACATGGATAGGGTCAAGGGGGACTGTTATGAATTATTATATATTTATTGTGTGACTATCCACTTATGTTATGACTCTCCATATACTTAACTCTCATCTTGTAAGCCTATAAATAGAGGCATATGTGATCCATTTTAGATATCAATAAGATATCCATTTTCCCCAATCTCTCTTTCTTATCTCTATAATGTTAATAGGCTAGTTGTTACAAAACAATAAACAATTTGTGTGGTTATAAATAATTACTTAGTTATTTTTTATATCTAATTATTTTATACATGATAGATGTATATTTCATGCATTCGTACTCTTAAATATACCTATGCATATGAGTGTATTAAACTACAAGTTCGATTGAAATGGATATTTGGATTAAAAAGGATAAAACCCGAAAAAAAAATCAAAACGGGTCGGATTTTGGGAGCCCGTTTTGTCGGATGTTACACTACGTTACACAAGACCTAAGTCTAAAACAAACATATGCTTCAACTTTATCGATGTATATTATAACTTAACCTTGGTTTTAAGTCAATCTTGTTATACTAGCTAAAACGACATCGATGACACAAAATTACCAACGATTAAGGCGTTGCATTGATAAGGATTTAGTCTTGGTAAGACGGTAGACCTCCAACGATAGCAACCACTAGTCCACCACACCTCACCTGGAACCTCTTATGTTTCAATTTCTTCATCAGTTTTAGTTCAACAAATAAAAAGTTAGGAGGTGATTTTTCTTGATGGGCTTTCAAACTGACCCAAGAGAAAAGGATAAAAGGTTTTTTGGTGGACCCTTTAAATGCAATGAACATAAATAAATAGGGTTCTATTTATTTTGTGGCTAAGCCGTCATAATATATATGCACGCAAGAAATATTGAGGTACCTTTCTTGATTCCTCCTCAGTAGACGTCAAGTTACAAAGAGACGAGCACAACATTGTTGGGTGTTTTTAAGATAAAAGAGAAGTTCCATTACTCCTTTTTTTTGTGGGTGATACCTCTTACTTGTTTTTCGTTTATTTAGTTCTATATAGTTGAAGTTATTTGGTGTCAAGTATATGACGATTATTGTATGCCTCTAGTTTTATCTAGAGAAGACTTTGTATTTCTATTATTGGTGATAGTGGATTTGAAGCAGCTCTAGTATTCTGATAGTTTTTACTATCATTTTTTAAAGGTTTTCCATGCTAAAATCTGTTGTCTTTTTGTTGTTACTTTTATACCTTATTTGTTTGCATCATCATAGGTTCATTTGAGTTGGGAAAAGTTTGGTCAAACGAAATTTACTTCCATGTTTTTATTTACCGATTGTGACCGGGTTTTGCGGGTTTTTTTCCATCAGTGTGGTATCATAGCCATTGGCTAATGTTATTGGGTAAGAATTGTTTGAACGATGGAAGCTAATACAAGTAGGATCATGAATTTGAATGGTTCTCATTATCATGTTTGGAAAGGCAAGATGTATGATCTCCTTTATGTGAAGGACTATTGTATGCATGTGTTTATTACCGATAAACCTTAAGGTAAAACAGATGAAGAATTGAATATCTTGCACAGAAAAGTTTGTGGTTATATTCGTCAATGGGTTGATGATAATGTTGAATCATATTAGCGGGGAGACTCATGCTCGTACTATGTGGAACAAGCTTGAGGAGTTGTACGCTCGTAAGATTTGGAACAATAAATTGTTCTTTATTAAACAGTCGATTAACTTGACGTACAACGATGGCACTCATATTACTGATCATTTAAATGTATTTCAGTGTATTATTAATTAGCTTGCAAGAATGGGTATTAAGTTTGAAGACGAGACACAAGGTTTATGGCTTCTTGATACTTTACTAGATTCTTAGGAGACTTTTAAGACATCATTGTCCAACTCTGCAGCAAATAGTATGATTACTATGGAAATGGCTAAATGTGACATTTTAAATGAGGTGATGAGAATTAAATCCTTAGGGTTCCTCTTCACATTTAGATGTCTTAGTCACAGAAGCAGGGGGAGAAGTCAGATTAAAGGTTTGAGTAACAAAGAGAAGCATCGTAGTAAGTCTAGAGGTAAGTTTGTTGACTATGAGTGTTAACATTATGGGAGGAAAGGACACACTATTAAAATTTTGTAGACAACTGGAGAATGAGAACAAGAAGGCTAATTACAACAATCAAAAGAGCAATTATAAGAAAGATGATGGTGGCAACGAGACTACTGAAGTTAATACTACTACCGAAGAGTTCCTTATTTGTTGTGATTATGATATGGTGAACATTGCACGTGACAATTCAAGTTGGGTTTTTGACAGTGGTGCTACATGTCATGTGACATCACCAATTTTATTCATCTTAGAGGGTGTTTGGGATTGAGTTTTGAAAATAGATTATGCGTTTTTAATACTCAGAATCAGATAATTAGCTGTAACAAAACGTGCTGTAGAAAGATAGTGTTTGGATTTGATTATGTTGTTTGATATCACAATAATCAGATAATCAACAGTGTTCGGATTTTATTATGTTGTTTGATATCACAATAATCAGATAATCAACTATTTGAGTGTTTGGCAAATATATATATTTTAAAAAATAAATAAGTGAAAACGTAAAAAATCAGTTTTTGGATTATCACGTTTTCCTGCCGTGGGTGACCTACTTTTGGATTATCACGTTTTGATCTCTACAAAATGTAAAAAACCTGTTTTTATTAATTTTTTACCAAACACTCAAAATAGATTTTTTGCGATTTCAAAACACAATAATCAAAAACTCAGGTTGAAAAAGCAATCCAAAACACACCCTTATACATTTAGAGGGTGTTTGGGGTTGTGTTTTGAAAATAGATTATGCGTTTGGAATAATCAGAATCAGATAATTAACTGTAACAAAATGTGATGTTGAAAGATAGTGTTTGGATTTGATTATGTTGCTTGATATCACAATAATCAGATAATCAACTATTTGAGGGTTTGGCAAATATATATTTAAAAAAATAAACAAGTGAAAATCCTTTTCTAAACGCAAATAATCAATTTTTTGGAAAACTGTGTTTTGTTGCAGTAGGGGGGAACTGCTTTTGGAAAACTGTGTTTCGTAACTTTCTAAACGCAAATAATCAAGTTTTTAATTTTTTTACCCAAACACTCAAAACTGATTATTTACGATTTCAAAACAAAATAATCTAAAAATCTCCTTCAAAACTTAACCCCAAACACTCTCTTAGTGACTTTGTAGGTGTTGGGGATGTTTGCTTGAAGTTTGACACTGAGATGGAGTTGGTTTTACACAATGTAAAAACATGTTCGAGATACTAGACTTAGGGATGAGCTCGGTATCAGTACCAAAAGTACCGAAACTGAAATACCGGTACCAAAACATGCTCCACCAACCTGGTTGTTGTGAGTTTCTTTTTTAATTTTTTTAATTACTCAAACTTTTGTCTTATTGGTGACTAACCTAACACTAGGTCACCAATAATTTTTTTTTTTTAATTACCAATTTTTTTTTAATTTTTTTAATTACTAAAAGTGATTAGTGGCAACAACTTTTTCTCTAACAAAGGTTGTCTCCCTACTCAGATTAAATTTTTTTTAAACAACTTGTAATCCTAATCTACGTCTATTAACCACTTACATTTCTACCTCGTACCATTAACTAACTATATTATTATACGCGACTTTCCAAGTTATTTTTTCATTATATTTTTTATTATGTTTTTATTTATTTAACTTATTAACAATGAAAAATAGTTAGCCTATTGAAATCGTTTTTTTATCAAACAGTTTGAAAGTTTCATTTACCTTAGGGTGTAAGGAGTGGGCGGCAAACTCACTCGGCAAAGTGAGTTTGCCACTCGGTAACACCACCACCAACAAAAGTTTAGTCACTAAAGTTTACCAAATTGGTAGGATGATGCCGAGCGGTGAAGAAGTGTGTGTGTGTATAAGGAGTGGGGTTCATTCCAATCTTAACCAATCACACATTTTTCCTTTTTTTTTTTAAAATAGTTTACTACTTCACCAAGTGTCTAAACCATTGCCAACACTTTTCACCAAAGTTTAAACACTTTTGACTGATTGACATGGCGCGCTCTGATTGGTCGGTTTTTTGGTTTGCCACTCCAAAGTGTTTAACCACTCCTTACACCCTTAGTGTTCATTAACTTGACTTCATGCATATGATTGACGTGCTAACATGATATACATAAGTGGGTTAGGTGCTCATGTGACGTGTTTAGATCCAACAAATGTCATGTTGGTGGTTAAACAATATAATTATAATATATAACATTTTTCATGGATTTTTTAGCTATATATTGCTTGGTTAGTACTTTTTTTCTAATCCAAATGTACATGATTATTCTTTTTTTCACCGTAAATATAATGTTATTATAACTATATGACAGAAATAAATTATGTTTTGATAAATTTGTGTTTATAAAGTCATCAAATTAAACTTTACTTTTGAGAAAATAATAATAATAATAATAATAATAATAATAATAATAATAATAATAACAATAATAATATCAACTTTGACCTAGTGACTGAGATTAATCCCAACTCAGGAAATGTTTACCAATAGTCCTAACTTTGAACATATTTTTTATCAGCAATCTCATATTAACTGAAAGTTAACCTAGTTATTTTGTGATGATGTGGACTGCCACATAATCAGTCCATATCATCAAAACTTTGCCACAAAAGTATCATATGTCATTAAAACTTTGACTTTTTACCACATAAGCAGTCCAAATCTATAAAAGCTAATCAGGTTAACTTTTAGTTAGTATGGAATCATCGAAGGAAAATATGTTCAAAGTTGGACTCTTGGTAAACATTTTATGAATTGGGATTAATTCCAGTTAATAGGTCAAAGTTGATATTATTAAAATTTATTTCTTAATAATAATAATAAAATCTTAAGTAAAACTAGCAATAATTAACATTACTTTTTTGAAAGGCAATTGTTAACATTGCTTAACTTTTTTTTGTTTCTACTAAGTTTTATATATTATCTAAACATATGCTTTGACTCGTTCAAGTTTTTTAATCAAATTACTTTTTTATTAGAGATAGTCTTTCTATGTTCAAGTTTTTTAATCAAATTACTTTTTTATTAGAGATAGTCTTTCTATAGGGTGAAATTTTATTAGAGATAGACAGATAGTCTTTCTATAGGGAGAAAACAATGCCATATCTATATAATATATAAATAAATTTGTATAATATGTAAATAAATAACTTTGTAAATGTTAATTAGTTTGATAGAAAATGTTTTGTGTCGAATATATTTGAAGTATATTTCAAACGCGTGAGAGTGTGAGACCGAGAGGTGTGGCTCTTTATCTAGTAATACTAATTCCACTAAACCCGTCCTACACCTTCTATGAAATTTTGATTGCTTTGACGGGTACAGCAAGTAAGTCATAGTCTCCTATTCTAGAACTCAATTCTTTTATTCGTTACATTATATATATAGGGTTAGATTTATTAGTGAACAACCTCATTGATTGTGAACACTAGTGAATTAATCTTAGCTCTTGATTATCAATACACAAGTGTATAGACAAGCGTAAATCAATGGCCAGGATTTGATGATGAAACTACACTAGTGTATTTTACGATTTGTTGATGTAAATCAATGGCTATAATTTGTTCACTCAGTTCACAAATACACTAGTGTTCACTCTAGAACCCCAACCTAGGATAAGGATCCGTTAAAAACCACCCTTTATTGCGAGAACCAATGTGAACACAACCTAAAAAACTAAAAACACACAAAAATATTTTTTTTATAAAAAACGCTACATTTCGTCACTAAAAAAAACTGAACAACAGTACCGATGCACATGTGCATGCAGCGGTATTGTTGTTTTCTTTAATTTTATTTTAGTGACAAAATTTAGCGTTTTTAATAAAAAAAAATTGTACAAAAAGTACCGTTGCACATGTGCATCAGTATTGTTGTTCAATTTTTTTAGTGACGAAATTTAGCCATTTTTTTATAAAAATAAAAGAACTTTTTTAGCATTTAGTTGTGGGGTTTAGTTTTATGGTTTAGTTTTTAGCATTTTGCTTGGGTGGGGTGGGTGGGAGGGTTTACGTTTTTGGGGGGTGAAGTGTTAGGTTTTTTTTTAGGTTTAGGGGGAGGGGGTGTTTAGGTTTTTGGGTTGTTGTGAGGTGGGTGTTTAGGTTTTGGGTGGTGGTGAGTGGTTTTATTTTGTTGTGTTCACATTGGTTCTCGTGGTTCTTGCAATAAAAGTGGTTCTCAAATGAACCCTACCATATATATAGGGTAGGATTCATGCGACAACTATCTTTAAAAAGAAAACTTGAGAACTAGTGTGAACACAAACAAAATAAACTCAAAACAAGCAGTCTAAGTATTGATACCTGTTTGACCAAATCAAACCTCCCGATATGTATCGGGAGAGGAAGAGAAAGTAATTTAAGGCTAGACGGTATGGAGACCGTCCCCGCCCCGTCTTGGCCCGGCGCCGCGCTGCACACTTTTTCGGAAGCCCCGTCGTCGCCTCAAACGTCATGGGTGGGACGATGGGGACGGTAGCATAACGACAAAAAATATAGCCGTTGGATGGATGGAGCCGTTAGATAATAAAAAATTATTTTTCAAATCGCACTTTATAAATATACACCATTATTTTTCCACTTTTAACCCAAAATTCTTTTATTCTCTCTCATTTTTTAATACACCTTCATATTTTTATTAAAAAAATAGTCGTGTCTTCATCTTCTTCTTCATCGTGGTGTTCGTCATCTTCGGGTGAGGGCGAATTATTTTTTTCAAACGTCATTGTACACGCAGCGCAGATGATCATGGAGGAGGACGAAGAGACTGAAACGTCGTCACAACGGCAAACTAGGAGAGCCACCATAAACCGAGACCGAGAAGGTATTTTATTTTTTTAGTGTATCTTTCTTTAAATTTAATAATGTATTTAATTTTTTACAGTGTTAATAATGAATTTAATTTATTTTTCGACTTTAATATATAGCCGGCCATGATAATTTTTGCTAAAGTATTATTTGACTCGGGTGCAAACCAAAGTTTTATTAATACTTCGTTCTGCAAACTTCTCAATCAACCATTAACTAAACTTTAACAAGAAATGTCTGGTAGAAACGGCAAATGGAGAATCCATTAAGATCACTGAAATCTTGCAGGGAGCAAGAATATAAATTTTAAACCATAATTTTATTGCTAACCTTTACCCAATGAATCGGGCTGGATTTGATATCGTATTAGGAATGGATTAGTTAGTAGCCAATCATGCCACTATTTTATCTGATCAAAAGTCGATACAAGTAAATTCACCAAAGGGTGAAAAGATCACAATTAAAGGAAATAAGCCAACTAGGTCCACAAAATTCATCTCTGTGATGAAAACAGCAAGCTATGCAAGGAAAGAATCACTACTATATATGATTTCCATAATCATTAACACTAAAGGAAAAGAATTGAAAGATATTCCCGTAGTATCTCAATTCTCCGATGTTTTTCCAGAAGAATTACCTGGACTACCGCCGGACAGAAAAGTTTAATTTAGAATTCACCTACTACCAGGGACAGCACCGATTGCCAAAGCACCTTACCGTTTAGCCCCAGCAGAGATGCAAGAACTGAAGAAACAGTTGGACGGACTTCTAGAGAAAGGTTTCATACAACCTAGTTCATCACCATAGGGAGCACCAATCTTGTTTATCAAGAAGAAGGACGGATCAATGCGTATGTGTATTGATTACCGAGAATTGAACAAGGTCACGATTAAAAAACGGTACCCACTACCAAGAATCGATGATCTGTTCGATCAACTTCAAGGAACTCGATTCTTTTCTAAGATCGATTTACGCCCAGGATATCATCAATTGAAAGTACAAGAATAGGACATTCCTAAAACTGCTTTCAGAACAAGGTATGATCATTATGAATTTATAGTCATGCCATTTGGTTTAACCAATGCCCCAGCCGCATTTATGGACATGATGAACAGAATATATAAACCATATCTGGATAAATTCATAATTGTCTTTATAGATGATATTCTAATTTACTCTAAGAGTAAAGAGGAACATGCAGCGCATCTGCATACACTTCTAAATTTGCTGAGAAAAGAAAAGCTTTATGCTAAATTTTCAAAATGCGAATTTTGGTTACAAGAAGTACAATTTCTTGGACATCTAGTTAATCATGAAGGAATTCATGTGGATCCCACAAAAATCTAGGCGATTACTAAGTGGAAAGTCCCTGAATCACCAACAGAGGTGAGAAGTTTTCTTGGACTAGCAGGATATTATAGACGTTTTATTCAAGATTTTTCTAGAATAGTCATTCCCTTAACAAAACTGACCTGCAAATTAGTTAAATTTGAATAGGGACCGAAACAAGAAGAAGTTTTTAGGATTCTTAAACAAAGGTTAACCAACGCACCTATACTCGCATTACCAGAAGGAACTGAAGACTTTATAGTCTATGCCTCTAGACAACTTAAGAATCATGAAGAGAATTATACTACCCATGATCTAGAATTATGAGCCATAGTTTTTGCCCTTAAAATTTGGAGACACTACTTGTATGGTAGCAAGTTTACAAATTTCACCGATCATAAGAGTCTAAGATATGTTTTCGGGCAAAAGGAATTAAATATGAGATAAAGCGTTGGATGGAAATTCTCAGTGATTATGATTGTGATATCCAGTATCATGCAGGAAAGGCTAATGTAGTAGCTGATGTTTTAAGTCGAAAGTATCATGAAAAGCCAAGACGAGTACGTTCTCTCAAGTTAAATCTGCAAATAGATTTAAATGAGCAAATTAGAGAAATGCAGGAAACAGTAATCAAGGACGATACTGAAAAATTAAAGGGAATGATTAAGGAATTAGAACAAGGAACAGATAGAATTTGGAGATTCCATAAGAAAAGAATCTGGATACCCAAACAAGGAAACCTACGCCACCGAATTTTAGAAGAAGCCCATAAGTCTAAGTATACGATACATCCCGGAAATGATAAGATGTATCAAGACTTAAGAAAGAATTTCTGGTGGATAGGAATGAAAAAGGATATAGCAACTTATGTTGCCAAGTTTCAAACATGTTCACAAGTTAAAGCTGAGCATCAGAAACCCTCAGGTTTATTGCAGCAACTAGAAATGCCAATATGGAAATGAGAATTAATAACAATGGACTTTGTTACTAAATTACCCAAGACACAAAAAGGAAATGATACAATCTGGGTGATTGTAGACAGATTAACCAAGTCTGCTCATTTCTTACCAATGAAGGAAACTTTCAGTATGGAGCAATTAGCTAAGTTATATGTAAATGAAATAGTTTCGTTACATGGAATCCCTTTTCTATTGTTTCTGATAAAGACATCCATTTTACTTCTCATTTTTTGACTAGTTTCCAAAAAGCAATGGGAACCAAGTTAAATCTAAGCACTGCTTATCATCCTTAAACGGACGGACAAAGCGAAAGGACAATTCAGACAATGGAGGATATGCTTAGAGCTTGTGTAATTGATTTCAGAGGAAATTGGGACGATCATTTATCATTAATAGAATTTTCCTACAATAACAGCTATCATACCAGTATCAATGCTGCACCATTTGAAGCACTTTATGGACGAAAGTGCCGAACTCCAGTCTGTTAGGCAGAAATTGGAGAAAAGCAACTGTCTGGACCAGAGATAGTACAAGAAACAACGGACAAGATTATTCAAGTCAAGGAAAGACTAAAAGCAGCACGAGATCGTCAAAAGAGTTATGCTGATAACATGCGAAAACCGTTGGAATTTCAAGTAGGAGATAAAGTGTTATTAAAAGTTTCTCCATGGAAAGGAATGGTTAGATTTATTAAGAGGGGAAAGCTAAGCCTCGGGTATATTGGACCTTTTGAGATTATTAGAAGAATAGGACCCGTAGCTTACCAGCTACAACTGCCAGAGGAAATGGCAGGAGTACACGATATATTTCATGTATGTAATCTCAAGAAATGCTTAGCAGACGAATCATTAAAGGTACCTCTTAAGGACATAGAGATAAATGATACACTTAAGTTTGTAGAGAAACCGCTACAGATTGAAGATAGAAAGATCAAGAATCTCAAACACAAGAGATTAGTTCTAATCAAAGTGAAATGGAATTCCAAAAGAGGACCAGAATACATTTGGGAGCTCGAGTCAAAGATGCAAAGGAAATATCCACACCTGTTCCAGTAGACCTCGAGGACGAGATCTAAAACAAGGTGGGGAGGATATAACAACTCTCCCAAAATCCTTAAAACACCTCTATACGTCCTAAAATACACCCCGTATACAAAAAATGAGCTTAAAATACCTTATTATTTATAAAAATAAAATAAAATAAAATAAATAAAAACAGTGTCTCGCGGCCCGCGACGGACACACCTCAAGGGTGTCGCGGGGCGCGACGGCCTTTGTTTGCCGGACACACAATGGTGCCACGTGTCCTAGTTCGTGGCAGGTCTACCCCTTGACTCGGCCAACCTATACCCTAGCTATAGGTGGTTCGCGGCCCGCGACAGGCTGCCTGTGGCGTCGTGGGGCGCGACGGAGTGGCTTATCAGCCCTATTAATGGAGTCGAGAGCTCAGTTGTTCAAATGTTCAAAATTTTCCTTTCTCTCAAATCTCTAGTAGTCTAAATCTCGAGTATAATACCCCCTAAAAAGCGAAGCTCTGCCTCGTTGTAAGTACTATAACCCCCGGTAATGTATTAGTTACTCTGCCCGATTGATTTAGAGCTCCGTAACGCATGTCAAGGCTCTGCCTGAATCAGTCGTTGGAGTTCTGTCTCGGGGGTATAGCTAATGTAAATTGGGTTATCTTACTAACACGTGTGCATTGTTTAATTTAATAGATTATAACCAGGAAGTCACAGGAAAGCAGTATTATCTAAAATAGCAAAGTGAGTCATTCCCCTTTTTATAAACTGTTTTTACAAAACCTCAATTGTTTTCAATTGTAATTAACAGTGATTGAGTGTATGTGTTCTACAATTACTGTCGGTATGTTAGGGTTTTGTATACATTACTTGTTACTACACTGTGAGTAGTAGCATGACCACAAGTCAGGATTGACTGTACCGTGGGTGGTAATTGGTTAGATAAAAACATTGTAATCGCTCTCAATACTGTAAAGATATAAAAGCATGTTTTGATTAAACTAGGATTCACTCACCAGTATTTCTTGCTGATAAAACTTTTTAAAACACGTTTCAGGTAACAAAATGTGAAAGCCAAATAGAAGTCAGCTGGAGAGCACTGAAGGCTTGGAAAAGTGGCTATAAAAGTTACCTAAATAAAGAAGAAGTTTTATTTCAATAAATTAGGGTTTATCGCTATAAACGTATTGTAATGGCAACTTGGGTTTTTCCCATGTATTTGTTATTTATAAAAATGTGGTGTTTAACTCTGATAAACTATTTCTTAACTACGGTCCTGATGTAAATTTCCGCTGCCAAATTAATAAACACCGATACCACCAGCTCTGCATGCCGCGGCCGCCCGCTTCCCGGGGCAGGGGTCGGGGGTTGCGACAAATATACCCAATGTACTCTACAATCGTTAAAACTATTCATCACCCGACATACCATAAAAGAAAGAAATTTGCGAAGTTTCAAGAGGGGGCGAGAAAATATATTAAACGGTGTTTTAGGGTTCTACAAAAAAATGGCATATCATTGAACATCCAGCACGTTCTTCTACACCACAGAGGTTGCGATACATTATGTATGCTTGTGTCTTGTTGCATAACATGATCATCGAAGACGAAGGTAGAGCGATTTGTGACTACGACGAAAACGCGTCTAACGGGAATTCTGTTCTAGTAAGTTTGGAACAACAAGATTTAAACAGATTCTCTCTACGTAACGAGTACATACATCAAAACCTACAAGCGGACTTGGTGGTGTACATTTGGAACAACGCACAAGACGAACCTAACAACTACATGCCAGATGAAGACTAGTAGTTTTTATTATTTTTTTAAGAATATGTTGGTTTTTTTAATATAATGTTGGAATTAATATTTATTTTAGAGTTTATATTAATTTTAGTTTATATATATATATATATATATATATATATATATATATATATATATTTAATTTGCCAAAATTAAAAAACAAATAAATAAGTGGGATAGGCTCATCCTCCATTTTCTTGGTTTCATCCTTAGAGGGGCATCCTCCAAGGACTATGACGTGGCGTTTACGTGACGGGTCATCCTCCATGGATGAGCCTCAACCATACCGTCTAGCCTAAGGAGAAACTAAAGATTCAAAACATCAACTCAGGCTTATTTCTACTCTTTCTAATTAATTAAGATCACTAGAAAATAACTTGATGACTGGGTGTGATGTCGAAATATATAATTCCTAGAAACTAAGGTTGTCTAATGCATCCATAAGTTTAGCAACATCAATATATCAAATATATGGTGTTTAAAACTTTTTGGTTAAGTTTAGTAACTTTAAAGTATTTAGCTAATTCAAGAGTTTAGCTATATGTGTTCTTAAAACGATTTTGGCAAAATGGTTTAGAGCATAACCTTTTAGAAAAATATGTTACAACCATCAATGATAAAAAAATAGTTATAATCGTAATTTAGACTCATTTGAACCAAAATCAAAATCTTAGATTGTTAAGTGGTAATATTTGATGACTCGACTTAAAACGTTAATTTGGTGAATTAATTGATTAGTTGATTTAATTATGAAATGGCTTGTACGGTATCAATATCTAAAAGTAGACGTTGAAAAGGCTTTTGACTCGCTAAATTGGGATTTTGTTGACTCCGTTTTGGATCAAATGAAATTCCCCTTGGTTTGGAGAAGATGGGTGATGGCCACCGTTAAGAATGCCCGGGCTTCTGTACTTGTCAACGGGTCGCCTACACAAGAGTTCGATTGTCATAGAGGGTTGAGGCAAGGCGACCCGTTATCGCCCTTCCTCTTTATCGTCGCTATGGAAGCCTTGACAGGGGTTATGAAAAAAGCATGTGAAATTGGGTTTTATGAAGGCATTCGGTTTGTGGATCACGGTTCGATGTTGTCGCATTTCCTTTATGCTGATGATGTAGTTTTTGTAGGGGCTTGGTCGCTTTCGAGTGTGAAAAATTTAAAGAGAATCCTCCGGTGCTTTTACCTTGCTTCGGGTTTACGAGTCAACCTCGCAAAAAGTTGTGTGTACGGTGTCAATGTGAGCAATGAACATATTCAAAACATGGCGGGAGTTTTTAGGTGTCGAGAAGGTTCATTTCCTTTCAAACACTTGGGCCTCCAAGTAGGTGCGAATATGAATTTAGTTAAGCACTGGAAACCGGTAATCGATACATTTAAAAAGAGATTGGCAATTTGGAAGGCGAGCACATTGTCGTTTGGGGGCAGGTTAACATTGATTAAGTCGGTCCTTAATGCGCTTCCAACATATTATTTCTCATTGTATAAGGCCCCTGTACAAGTGATCGATCATCTTGAAAGATTAAGAAGAGAATTCCTATGGGGTATCACACCCGAGCAGGGCAAGATTAATTGGGTGGCATGGCATAGTGTAATGACGCCAAAAGAACGTGGCGGAGCGGGTATTGGGTCACTAAGGGAAGCAAACTTGGCTATGCTAGCCAAGTGGTGGTGGAGATTCAAGACGGACCCGGAAAGTTTGTGGCGGAAAGTTGTATGGAGCATACACAATAATGCTAGAACGTGGAATTTTGTGCCAGCAAAGATAACTATTGCGGGCCCGTGGAAACAGATAGTAAAGGTGTCATCCGATGCTGAAAGTTATGGGGTGAATCTGGTTAAATGCTTTCAGGCTATTCCAGCATCGGATGTGTATGCTCCATCTAGTTTCCACGGGCCCGCAATAGTTAACCAGATTCACCAGATTCACATTCGGAAAGGGTGGTTACAACTAGATGTGTGTATTATAAACACATTCGGAAACAGATAGTAAAGGTGTCATCCGATGCTGAAAGTTATGGGGCCCCTCGGCCTTTTTTTTTAAATTTTTTTTTTTTACGAATGTGTTTATAATACACACATCTAGTTGTAAAAAAAAAAATTTGGTCAACGGCGCCCCGGATGGTGTGGTTCTCGCGGTTCTCATAACTCGGGGTGGTTCTCATTCTAGCGGCCCCTTATATATATATATATATATATATATATATATATAGGGTAAGGTTCATGCGAGAACCACCCTTATTGCGAGAACCGCGAAAAGTAGCGATTTTTTTATAAAAAATATTAAAAAAATAAAAATTGTGTGATTTTTAGCTATTTTTAGGCATTTTTGGTTGTGTTCACATTGGTTCTCGCGGTTCTCGCAATAAGAGGTGGTTCCTAACGGATCTTTGTCCTATATATATATATATATATATTTACGAGTATGATTTGAGGGTTTGTGTTGCTAATAAAAAGAAGTTTATTTAACTACCAAATTTCTTATAGAAGCGTGTTTAAAAGATGCCGCTCTTTCACGATAGATAAGTGTATAAATAGAGTAGAATTAGAGGTACATGAGTCGTTAAAATGAAAAAAAAAAAGTTAATTTAATTAGCTAAAGATGGTTTCAAATCTAAATCACAACCATGTTAGCTCAAAATCTTTTTTCTAGTTTCTCGAATTTCACACTTCCATTCTCTTTTGTAATTCAAAAAATTACTTAAACCATTTAGTATGGAGGGGAATGAAGAGAGTGTGTTAAGTGCTATATGGTTGTCATGTAAGTAAGAGGGCATGGTAAAAAAAAAGCACGGGGTGGTGTTAGGCGTGGAAAAGGCCTCACCTAGTGTTAAAAAAAACTAACAAATCACAAACTTCCTACCATAAATCATCAATCAACTCACGCCACATCACCAACCAAATTGCCCTACACGACGATGAAGAATTGCCCGCTCCACACACAACGCCACGGAAAACGCCAAACACGGGGTGGTTTTGTGGGGTGGACTGGCCTCCACGCCAGATTTCCACGCCCACACCGTATGGTCTTAAAGTAGCTAGTTATGCTAATTTCAACGTACCTTATCTTAAAATACATCATTTTATAATTCATAAATCCTTATTAATACTAACTATTTAATATTTCATTTATTCAACTCGTACAACACACACGTAATTTTTAACATTGTATCTGGTATAGCATAATTCTTCATGCATATATGTTATTCCTAGCACGCTAACCAGCCTACGTTAGACCACCCTGGCCTAACATATGAGAGATAAATGAGACTCACTCAACGAAAAACGATTAAGGGTGTCAACCTCAACCAGGGGCGTACCCACCCTAAGCCAAGGGTGGGTGGGCGGGCGCACCCCATGAAAAAATATTTTTTAGTGTTATTTTTCGTCGGAAATCCCGACCGCACCCCTTGGAATTTTTCACCCGCACCCCTTGAAAATTTTCAACTGCCCCACTTAGAAAAAAAATAATTATTAATCACTTATTCACTTAATTATTTTATCCAATCAAAGCCCAATCTGCAATCAATTTTTATTAACACAAGCCCAAACCCAACCTAAAGAAATTTGAACTAAATAAAATAACTCAAACTCATCCACCCATTCCATTTTCAAATCCCGCCCCCAAAAAAACTCCCAGCGACTTGACGCCACTGCTCACCACCTGGTGGCTTTTTTTACCGGAAAACCAAAATTCTGGTTGGACCGACCCATATTACGTTAGAATTTCAATATAGAACTAGTATGGTTTATTTATTTATTTATTTATTTTGTTTTATGTGATGATTAGGAGAAAATATAGATGTGTAAGGGTTTAATCTTTTTATATTTTTTTGATTTTTTTGTTGTTCTAGATTTATAGTTAAATGATTTTGTTGTTTTATTTATAGCTTTGTTTGTTTAAATGATTAGTTACAAGTAATCAACATTTAATATTAGGGCTTGAATGTTTAAAAATATAATTGAAAGTTATGGGCTATGGTTGAACATGATTGTTTATTTTGTTTAAGTGTTTAGTGTTATTTTATGAACTTATGAAGCAAATTATATGTGTTAGAAACAATGAGTAAGAATGTAATGAACTTATGGCGTGTTTAGTATCTTTAGATGATATTTTGGATATATGTCAAAAAAAAAAACCTATAGGGCACAAATTTAAATACGTTTGTAATTTGTAATGACGTTTGACGTGTTTTTGATGATTTATAAATTTTAGTTTGATATTCTTTTGTTTTACATGATCCGACCCGACCCGCTATAAACCGATATTTTTATACAGCTAGAGGCCTAAAATCTTTGAAAATATTCCACACCCCCAAGAAAAAATTTCTGGGTCCACCACTTACCTCAACGATCTAATAACACCCGACCTATTTTTTGGTAAGGGTGCAAAAGTGCTTAGCATTCCACCCTTAAACCAAGTGAGCTACACCACCGACACCAATAGTATTTTTCATGCAGTTTCAACTTTCATGGTATATTACTTCACTACCCTTATCTTCTAGAAACCGTGACACCAACGCTCTCACAACATCCCATCCCATATATATACACATACACACTACATAATATTCTTCAATACCTACCTCACCTCAAAAACCCTAATTATTTTCACAAAACCATTCTTAACAAATTCTACAACAATGAAGCTCAATATCAATAACAACTCCAATAACACTAGTAACCACGATGACGACGACGCGCTCTCCCTCCGCGACCTTCAACTATATGATCAAACCGCCACCAGCTCCACCCGCAGCAGCCCGAGAGCTGCCTCCAGCCCCGAACTCTTCGAGTTCCTCCCCACTCTTCCCAGTCCAACCGCAACCGAAAGCATTGTGTTTTGTGGCAAAGTTATTTCAAACTCGGATGATACTAAACTCGACGATAAAACCTTAAACAAAAGTGTCAAAAACCGCGAATACAGGTGTTCATCGTCTAGGTTGCCAGACAGGCAAACCAAGCATGTGATCCCCATGCGGTCGGTGTCGAATCGGGATCTTGGTTCGCCACGTCACGGCGTAAAGTTTTCGAGTTCTGTTAAGAAAGTTAACGTCGAAAAGTTGACTTCGGTGTCTTCTAAGTCAAAGAGGAGGTTGTTTATGTTAGGGCCAGTGAAGTTTATGCCTGAGATGGAGATGGGTTCCTTAAGAGAGAGGCAGGGACGTCGGAATCCTTCGTCACGGATGTTTCCTGTGACGGAAGATGCTATAAAAATGAATACCGATAACGGTAAGAGTGGGGTGAGGTGTAGGGCCCGTTTGAACTCTGTGTTTGAAAGGTCGTTTGCTTGTCTTAGAATTTGAAGTTTGAATGTCCATATTCTTTGGAAGTTTCTTTGACTTTTTCGTATATTTAGTATAAAAGTTTGTGTTTTACTACTAACTACATATTTATTGATTTTATGTGACTATTTTATCATTGTAAGATAACCTTATGTTGGTTGTTATTATTTATTTAAGGATGTGTGGGTCACAACTCACAACATTTTTTTTAGTAGGAACAAAAGATGGAGAAATTTAAGAAATAAGTAATATAAAAAATAAATTTGGTAACCACCTCCACTAAATTGTTGCTTAGATTATGGTTTAGATGGATAGTTTTTGATGTGTAGTTGCTTTGTCTTTTGTTGTTTGTCATTTGCTAGTTCCTTGCTAGCTAGCAGAGTAGTTTCTTTATAAAAGTTTTCATTCGAAAAACAAAAACATGAACACAATCACAACATCATCGTCTCTCTAATGTAAATATGTACTAGGTTGAATCTCACAAGTGTGTGTTTAGGTGACTACTCTTATATAACCAGTGGCGGAGCTAGCCCAAAAATTTAGGGGCATCCCAATTAATTTATTTTTCTGGATTAGGGGTATCGTTTGTATAAAACCGGACTTTTTTTTATTTTTTTTACACTATGAAAACGGTACAGAGATGGGGTTGAGGGGTAGCCCGTGCTACCTCTTCTAATACACTAGCTCCGCCGCAAAATTAACCACTAAAGTGTTGATTACATAATGAATGTTCTTATCTTACAAATTTCAGGATCGTTATTTTTAGATGGAAAGCATTAATGGATCTCAAAATCATTAAGATGACAGGGGTCAACTATGGAATGAATGTTTGATTAGTGTGTAAATGCAACTTCAAAATGTTCCATAGTGTTTTTGAATGATGCTACGGTACGTTCATGGCTTAACCATGGACCCCCTCAAAATCTTATCTTAGGAATGCTTGCTTAAATATTGTGTAAATGCAACTTTCAAAACTTTCGTTTTGACTATTTTCGAGTTTTTAATAGGGCTGTTAAAGAATTGAATCTTGTTCGTATTCGTTCGTTCGTTAAGGATATAATGTGTTCACGAATGGTTCATGAATACTTACTGAACGAGATTTTCTGTTCGTGTTCGTTCATTAAGAAAGGAACGTGTTCAAAAACACAAATGAACACATATAAAATCGGCAAAGACGACGGTGGATAGAGGTAGATGGTGAAATGGAGCAGCGCTAGACCTTAAGGCCCTAATCGTTGAACGAAAGGAGATAGTAATTTTCGATGTCAATAATGAGAAGGAAAGTGAAACGATGCATAAGCAAGATGGAGACAAGGTTTCCTATTTTATTTGTTTGGGTAATGAGATAAAAAAGAATAAAGAATGTAAAAAGTTTAGATAAAATAAATAAATGCTAAAAAAATCTTTAACAAGCAACATAAACAAACGACTATGAACGAATGTTAATGAACACATTGTCGAACGTTCACGAACGCAATTGAACAAACACGACATTTATTCGTGTTCGTTCATTTAACTAATCGAACGGAATTTCTTCTTCACGTTCATTCATAAATAAACAAACGAACGTAAACGAACTTCTCACCGAACGATTCACGGAATGTTCGCTAAACGTTCAGTTCGTTTACAACCCTAGTTTTCAAAACATTTTTCCCAATCATTTGACTTTGGATTGGTATTTGAAAGCATCAAAGTTAAACACTCATTTAGGAAGTGTTTTCAAACATTTTGGACATGGTTTTCAAGGTGAAAACTTGTGGAAACCCGGAATGGTGCCATCTAACATGTTGGAAATCATCTTAAAGAAGATTCGTTCAACCATTTTTGTTTTATACTATAATATAGTGATCACTTTCAAATTTGGATTGTTATGTCATATCCCTATTAACCTAATTTGTATACCTTAAATTATAACATAAAACTTTAGATTAATTTTTAAGATATAAGTTTTATAAAATATAGTATAATTTTTTTGTGATCTAAAACTCAAATTAAACATCATTTGTCCTTTAGATTGTTGCGAATTCTATGTCGAATGATACGGAGATGCTTTGTTGACTTGAGAAAGCAAAAGTTGTCTTGATTAACGTGTCTATAACCTCGTAAGTCAATCTATGATCAGATTAAGACACCGATAACACATGGTCCATCTCTTGCTTGGTTCTTCAAAGTTTATTTAGCTCCTGGCATAATTTTAAAGTCCACTTTACGATCTATGCATCGTGTGACCCTAGCATCGACCATAGTTCTTTGTTCGGATTCTTCAACTTTTTGATCTTTTGACTACAACATACTTTGCTCGGGTGATTAATCATTTGGACATCTTTACTTGTGATCGAAGAGCGTATAATATGGACATATGAATAGTTAGTTATATAAGATATTTGTATCATAGGTTCATATTTTTTATTTTCATCAAAAGAAGAAGTGCGCTACTGCGCTTCACAATGTGTAATGGTTATACAAGAGTGGCTCTTTTGACTCATAGAAGACTAAACATAATTCCATCATATTAAACAACTTAAATTCAATTATTGAATAAACATTGTGTGCTACCTTTATACATAGTTCTGCATAAGTATCATTATGCTTTTATATTTGTAGTATAGTATTCCAAACATATTATAAAATGCATGCGCACAATCTTAAAAAGTTAACTCATAACAAAAATTAATCACAAGAATAAAAAGAAGTGATATTTCAGCTGATATACATCAATTTATACAACTCAAATTCCAACATTAGGAATCTAAGAAAATCAAACTATGAACAAAAGTTGTCTTCTAGATGCACAAAGTTGATGCGTGAATTTTGCACTTTTGTCCATCAAATTTGTGTTGTTATGTCTCCAATTTGTATCGTTGCGTGTATTTTTTTGTAAACATTATGTATACCCTATCACAACCCTAAAACGTTCAAAATTGAATGTGAAGGGTTGGGTGGTTGCTTTGGTGATCATATGCCCAATGTCTTATCTCCGGTCAAATGATACTAAGTTCAAGTCTTATAGGTTTTTTTACCTTTCTCATTTCTTCTTTTATCTTCTTGTGACAAATTGCTTCTTCTTGAAACTTTCCGAATTATGGTTATATACACTGATACACACGTAAGTTTGTCATTAGAAAAAAGAACATTAAACTTGAAAGAATACTATGTATATGTTTTTTTGTATGTACTCATATGTATTAACTTATGTTAAGATATTATTAAGTGCAAGGTGTTTTACTGCGAACATCACTAGCAGTAGGGTTGTTTACGAGCAAGCGTACCTTTTCTCGCTTTTGTCTTGTTTACAAACTAAACCAAGCCGAAATTGAACGAGTATGTTTTCAATTGAGCTCGAGCGAGTTTCGAGCATCAAGCAAATTGGATAACCATATAATAAGAATTAACAATCGAATCACAAAATTAGAAAACAGGAATTGATGCTTACTTTTGAATCAAGACGTTTACTTGATAGTGACCTTGAATCATTAAGGGTGTACCTATTGGCACACCAAACCCTAGTTGAATCAGGGTTTACCTACGCTGCGTATAGGTCTATACGTAGCGTATAAGGTTACAATCTCATTATAGTTTAGCTCACACAATGTATCAGCCAAACATGTATTTAAATTAAACTTGACAACACATGTGCGTAGAGGAACATATAGGGGGGACTCGTGTTATCGCTTTATTGGAATGTAAGCTGAAACGAAAAGCAAGAACCACAACGACAAAGGAACAAAGTGTATGTGAGAAGCGTCTAATATTTAATGCTCTCCTGCAGCAGAATCTTCATATCAGTTTGGGATAATTAGCTAATTCAGATTTTGGATCTTTTATAATCTTTCTTAAAGAATTTAACATGGAAGCCGTTTGGAAACTGTAATCCTGGATTTCTTAAAGTCTCTCCTCCTTTGATTGGTTGTCACCTGATATTGTAAAGGAAAATCAAGTGAGTATCATTCACCGGTGCACGACGCACTCGTGTTCTTTGATACAGGAAGAACATGAGAGGATCCTAAAAGAGCGGAAAAATCCGGAGGCTGGACTTACATGGGAAGAATATAAGTCAATGAAATTCACATTTCAGGTGTGTAGAGTAACCTTGGTTAGCATCACAAGTAGTGATAAAACCATCTAAAAGAATTCTAAAGCACTCTTAACATGAACTAACTACATGGCTTGACATTTCAGGTTATAAATGAAACAGTAAGGTTGGCAAATATAGTTCCTGCTATATTCAGAAAAGCACTAACAGATATACAAATTAAAGGTAAATATATATATAGTGTGAGGTTCATCGGGGAACACTAAAAAAGTGAGGAACAGTGGGGAAACGACTCAAACGAACTCCGATTGGACTCATTCCAGCGGCGTTGGAACCGTCTCGTCGAACCCTAACTAGGATCTCTTAACCCTAAACCCTAAATCATAACCCCTAAACCCTAAATATATTAGGGTTTGGCTTTTAGGGTTTAGCTTTAGGGTTTAGCCTTAGGGTTTAGCCTTAGGGTTTAGCCTTAGGGTTTAGAGTTTAGTTTTAGGGTTTAGGGTTTAGCTTTAGGGTTTAGAGTTTAGCTTTAGGGTTTAGGGTTTAGCTTTAGGGTTTAGCTTTAGGTTTAGCCTTTAGGGTTTAGCTTTTAGGGTTTATAGTTTAGATTTTACGGTTTAACTTAGGTTTTAGCCTTATTTTTTAGCTTTAAGGTTTAGAGTTTAGGAGTTAGGATTTAGGGTTTAGGGTTAAGAGATCTTAGTTAGGGTTCGACGAGCCGGTTCTAACACCGCTAGAATGAGTCCAATCAGAGTTCGTTTGAGTTGGTTCCCGCTGTTCCCCACTTTTTTAGTGTTCCCCAATGAACCTTCCCCTATATATATATCCACAAAGGCTTATAAATTTATGCAAATAGTACATTCACAGGGAAATTGTGTTCGATGCAGACTACAATATTCTTCTGGTTGGGTTGTAATGGTTAGTCTTCCAGCTGTCCATTTAGATCCCGTCAACTATAAGGATTCACTCGACTTCAATCTGTGGCGATGGGAGGTAATCTCTAGTTATTTTGACACTTGATGTGGTAATTTCTGACCCATTTATTTATTAGTGGATCAAATTGGGTCCAAACGGGTTAAATAAAAAAATTAGCTAAAAGGAGAAGGCTAAGAATCGGCTCAGGGATTTGGGGGATTTGAATAAGAAAGATATTAAACAAAAAGCTCGGGTTCGTTGGGCAAAAGAAGGGGACGAGAATACCAGTTTTTTCCATGGTTGTGTTAATATGCGTAGGGTGACTAATAATATTCCGGGATTGAATGTTGATGGTAAGTGGTTATTTAAGTCGAAGGAAGTTAAAAGAGAGGTATGTTCTTTTTTTAGGAGGCATTTTGTAGAGGAGATGGCTGAAAGACCGACGTTGGAGTGTCAAAGTTTATACCGATTGAATGAAGCTGAAGCTGATAGTCTGGTAGCTCCGTTTTCTGAAACGGAAATAAAGGCGGCAGTGTTTGAATGTGGGAGTGACAAGGCTCCGGGTCCCGATGGTTTCAACTTCCGGTTTATCAAGCGGTTTTGGCCGCTTTTCGCTAATGATTTTCTTAGAGTTTTGCAGGAGTTTTTTGACACAGGTCGAATTACTCGTGGAGTGGGTTCATCCTTTATTACTCTTATTCCTAAAACTAAAGACTCGGTGAACTTGAACGAGTATCGCCCTATAACTTTGATTGGTGTGATTAGCAAAGTGATTTCTAAAGTTCTTGCTAATCGCATCAAAAAGGTTATGGGTAGTATTATTCACGAGACGCAGTCGGCTTTTTTGTCTGGGAGGTATATTCTAGATGGCCCGCTTATTATCAATGAGATATTATCTTGGGCTAAGAAGATGGGTAGAGATTTATTTTTCTTGAAAATTGATTTCGAGAAAGCTTATGATAACGTTAACTGGGGATTCTTGATTTCTGTTATGAAGCAAATGAATTTTCCAGTTAGATGGTGTAATTGGATTGAAGGGGTTCTTAGTTCGGCTCGATCTTCGGTTCTTGTGAATGGATCTCCCACGTTCGAATTTAGTTGCGAGAAAGGTATTAGACAAGGTGATCCTATATCTCCTTTTTTATTTTTGATTGTTATGGAAGGCCTGTCTTCTATGATAAGGACGGCTTGTGATAAGGGGTTGTTTCATGGAGTGCGTTTTAATAATGACGGTCCTATTGTCTCTCATCTTCTCTATGCCGATGATGCTCTGGTTATGGGCGAATGGTCTCGTGGATATTTGAATGCTGTTAGGAGGATTCTTCGTATTTTTCATATATGCTCGGGTCTCCGGATAAACTTGAACAAGTCTAATTTGTTTGGTTTGGGAAAGGGAGCCGAGGAGGTCGATAGGTTCGCGATCGAGATGGGGTGTAGTCCGGGGTTATTTCCTTTTAAATACCTGGGCATTATTGTGGGTGCTAACATGAATCGGATTACCAACTGGGACCCGATTTTAGATATTTTTAAAAATCGATTGTCTTCTTGGAAAGCTAGTGTGGTTTCTATGGCCGGTCGGGTGACTCTTATCAGGGCAGTATTGGAGAGTTTACCTACGTATTACTTTTCGTTGTATAAAGCTCCGGTGGCGGTGATTAAAAAAATGGAGGTGATCATCAAAAGGTTTCTATGGGGTGGTTGTGACAACAAGAATAAAATTCATTGGGTGGCTTGGGATAGAGTTACGAGGAGTATTAAAGACGGAGGGTTGGGCCTTTTAAGGTTGGAAGACATTAATCTTGCGCTAATGCTGAAATGGTTATGGAGATATCGAGTTTCCAATGATGTTTTATGGAAAAAAGTGGTGGATGCAATACATTATTCACCTAGAAGATGGGAAACTATTAATTGTAATAATCGTTTTGCGGGAGCTTGGTCCAGGTTGGTTAAGGCTGGATATAGTCTCAAAGTGGAGGGCAACGCGTTTATAAATTTGTTTAGAGGGGTGGTGGGCGATGGTACCAGACTTAAGTTCTGGATTGACCCATGGCTTACTACAGAACCGTTGAAGATTATGTTCCCTAGATTGTTTCGTTTAGACCAGAATAAGCGCTGCAGTGTAGCTGAACGCCTGCTTGGTCGAGGCGGGTCATCTTCTATTTGTTGGAATTGGAAACAGTATCCCGGAACCGATTTGGAAATACAAGATCTTATTCAGTGTCATCGCATTCTCTCAAGTGTTATTCTAAATGATCAACAAGACAATTGGGCTTGGAACCTAGGTGACGGAGATGGTTACTCAGTTCAGGACGTACGCAAGTGGTTAAAAGGGAATTCTCATTCGGCTAATGATATGGTTTTTCAATGGTGCAAATGGATACCGCGTAAATGTAACATTTTTATGTGGAAGGCTTCTTTGAATCGTATTCCAACTAAAGATGCTCTTATCCACCGTAATGTGTTTGTTGATAATGTTTTATGCGATCTGTGTGGCGATTATGAAGAGACGGTGGATCATCTTTTTTCGGGGTGTCGAGTTGCGGGAGTTATGTGGGATTGTATTGCTTCTTGGTGTAACATTCCGAGGTTTTTTCGTTTTTTCATTATCCGATGTTCTACACGTTTTGGATGGTTCTCCTTACAACTCGAAAAAGAAGGAGATCATGTATGGCATTCTAATTATTGCTTGTTGGCGAGTTTGGAAGGCTAGGAATGATAAGATCTTTAAAGGTATTGATGTTAGTATTACAAATTTGATAGCGGATGTGAAGTCCTTGCCGTTTCTGTGGTTTAAATATAGGCATAAAGAGGGTTCAATAGATTGGCGAAATTGGTGTAATTTTTCTTTTCCGCTGATGTAATTTTTTCCGGTTTTCGGTAGTCTCTGTCTTAGAGATTATCTTCCGGGTGTGTTTTTATGAAATTAGCCTTCCAAAAAAAAAAGCTAAAAGGAGAAGGGTTAAGAGATGCCCAAAGTCCATTGATAACGGATACTAGTAATACCATAATTGTAAACATAAGTAATGCATTATTTACTTGTAATTAAAAACTTTAGAACTGGGGCTTGTAGCGGGAACAACCTCTCGATCTCCTGGGATAGAGATAAGGTTTGCCATAATTATAAACATAATTAATGCATTACTTATAATTAAGGTTTGCCTAACATGTTAACTCGTTAACCGCCCCACTAACTTGCCACTTCGACTAAAAATTGATCCCATCAGATGCCATAACCTTCAATTCTTTCTTATCAAAACAGGGGATGGGTATGAAAGGTGCATCAAAGAACTTTATGGCTTTTGGAGGTGGCCAACGGTTTTATGTTGGAACAGATTTCGCTAGACTTCAGATGGCTGTTTTTCTTCATTGCCTAGTGACCAAATATTAGTAATCATAAATATAAACAACTAAAGATTAGAATCATAAATATAAAAATAAGTATTTGCAAATAAGATAGAGATAAAGATAAAGAGTTAGAAATGAAAAATAAACAAATTTTTATAAAACTCTAATGTGAATGTGAATGGTAAGAAAGACTATTGTTACAAGAGTTTTTCTCTCAATACTCTATACCATAAAATAATTATTATAATACTCTATACCTTAAAATAATTATTAAAAAGTCTATGAAAGTCAGGATATTCATGCTATATATGCCAATCATAAATATTAGGGGTGTTCAAAACTATCCGTATCCGAAAACCCGATCCGAAATATCCGATATTCGAATCCGAAATATCCGATATCCGAATCCGAAATATCCGAAAAATCGGATATCCGAATTTCTCGGATTCGGATAGTGATTTTCAAAATTTTCGGATATTTCGGATATCCGAAAATTTAATTTTCATTTTTTTCGGATATCCAAATATCCGAAAATATCCAAAATATCCGTTTCCGAATATGAAAAAAATAAAGATTACACAAAAAATTACTTGTAAAAAACATCTTATATGCTAGCTTTCATTGAAATTTGATCACCTGGACGTAACTTAGTATAAAGAATATTGAGACGCAAACAATACTAACTATTTTCATTGGAACTATTTTGAAGGACCTAGAGAATCATACATTCAAATTGGCGTCTCTCTATACGAGGCATCTATAACATGTGACTGGGAAGCAGCGGAAGCCATTTTTGCGTGATGGTGGTTGGATGCCTCTGAATCGTGGGTGGCTGCTTTTGAAATGCGCGAAGAATCGATAGTGATTACATTATTTTTCATATAAGAAATGATTATGAACCTTAATCCCTATTAATAAAAAATGAATATGTTGTTTGGTTTTTTTAGTATATATATGCATAATTCTAAAAAATAAATGTTGTGATTAAATTATTATTGAGAAACCCCCCTCACAAAGTTGTTTTCAAATATGTCTTAGATGTTGCTCTAAAGATTGTGACAACTTATCCCGACCTTGGCACCGGGAGTGTTCTCGAAGTTCTAGCTCGGAAGCCGGAAGCATTCCGCGAAATGAAGCTAAATGTCATCTCGAGAACCATCAGATGGGGTAAAATTTTATACTCCAAGATGCTTAGTACGCCTCAACGATCTCAAATTGAGAATCCGGAAGTTGGTAGGGAAAGTGGACTCGAAGATTCATCCCTAGGCCTTGAACCCTTTCCTGAAAAACGTACTAGCATGATCGATAGAATCATCAAGTCAGCTAAAGATCTCTTCTACTTAATGATGTTCATCACACGTTATTTGTACTGAAAATAAATTATACACGACATACGCTAGTGTTATCCAGATCTAATTTGGCTTTTTTTGTTGTTTTTTAGAATCTATGGAAAAGAAAGATAACGCAATGAAGTTGCTAAGACTGATTTGGGGATATATTGCGAAAAAACCTAAGAAAGAGATTGATGATATACTGCGCGGTCCTCGAGATGTGGTAATGCAAGACGACAAAGAACCGGTTTCTTTGGAAAAAAAAGGAGCAACGTACTCGTCTCGTATACTTTTTGTTGCTGCAGAATTTGGCAATCGTGAATTTGTTGTTGAGCTCATCCGGCTATACCCGGATCTCATATGGAAAGTAGATGACAACAACCAAAGCATATTTCATGTTGATGTGGCGCATCGTCACGAAGGTATCTACAACCTTCTATATGAGATAGGCTCCATGAAAGATTTGATCTCCCCTCTCAGAGACCGGAATGATAATAATATGTTGCATTTAGTTGGAAAGTGTGCAAAGCAAAAGCGACTTGAGGATATGTCAGGAGTTGCTTTAAAAGTGCAGCAAGAGTTACTATGGTTTAAGGTATATATATCTCTCGACCATGTGGCCATGCTTATAATGAGTATAAAGTCTTTTAAAATTTGTATTTTTTTTTTTTTTTGTTGCAGGAAGTTGAGGCTATGATCCCTCCTGCTTATAGGGAACGTAAGAACAATACGAGTTGTTCACAAAAGAACACAAAGATTTGGTTAATCAAGGGGAGAAATGGTTAAGAGATATGGCTAACCACTACATGGTTATTGACTGTCTTATTACAGCCATGGTATTTGCTGCAGCTTATACTTTTCCAGGCGGATATCGCCAAACAGAAGACAAATACAATGGCTTCCCCGTCTTTCTTTCAAAACCATCTTTTTTGGTTTTTGTTTTAGCGGATGTCGTTTCTTTTTTGTTGTCATGTGCTTCGATTGCCATCTTCTCATCTATCAACACATCTCGCTTTGCTGAACGTGATTTCCTACAAACTCTACCAAAAAAGCTGATGTTTGGTCTAGGAACTCTTGTCCTCTCAATGATGATGCTGACAATCGCTTTTAGTGTCAGCTTTTTTGTATGTTACGCCAAGAAGGGTTTCTTGGCGATGTCGATTATTATCGCTGTGGTTGCTGGGTTGGTAGTCCTCCTATTTATAAGGTTGCATTACCGTCTGATTTATGACGTAGGTCGATCGTCATTTGGCTCTAGATACATTTTTAAGCCCAAAAAACATGTTCTTTACTACAAAAACCCTACGGTGTAAGCATTGTCATTTTTTTATTGGGAGAAAGGGTAGGATGTTGATAGTGAAGATGTTATATGTATGTGATTATGGCAAATATTGTAATTAATATGGTATGTTTGAAGTTTATTAGGTAGTGTTTGGTATGCGGGAATGATAGGTGGAATGAAACTAGGGGTGTTCAAAACTATCCGTATCCGAAAATCCGATCCGAAATATCCGATATCCGAATCCGAAATATCCGAAAAATCGGATATCATCCGAAATTCGGATATCCGAATTCCTAGGATTCGGATAGTGATTTTCAAAATTTTTGGATATTTCGGATATCCGAAAATTTAATTTTCATTTTTTTCGGATATCCGAATATCCGAAGTATCCGAAAAATATATGAAAATATCCGAAAAATATCTGAAATATCCAAAAAATATCCGAAAACTTACATTCGGATATCCGAAACTATCCAAAATATCTGTTTCCGAATATGAAAAAAATAATAAAAAAATAAAAATTAAATAAAAAGTTGGATTTTCGGATATCCGAATCCGTATCCGAAATTTTGGATATCCGAATACGGATTCAGATAGTAAAATTTGGTATCCGAAAATTTCGAATATCCGAAATTCGGATATCTGAATTTTCGGATATCCGGTTTTGAACACCCCTTTAAATATTATTCACAGCCATAGCCTACAGTCATCACAACTTTTGCAAACCACCCACCGCCGTCACAAACCACCCTCTTTCTCATTAGGTAATATATATGTCGTATAAACTTTTATTCAGTTTTTTTTATGTTTTTAGTCCAAAGATTAGAATCATTTTGTGGTGGCATATTTCCCCATTCAAGTTTCCAGTTACACAATTTTAGATGTATTAGCAACTCCCAAAAAGTGTCTAAAATTTTTTAACTTGTAACACTTAATTATGACATTACTACACACTTTCAACTAATTAGGTGTAATCTCTATGCCTTATCAAGTAATATACATTGTTTCATAATTGTGACATTGGTTAAGCTAACACACACTTAATTACGACAGATATGGGACGATATTCCGCACTAGTTTGGTTGGGCTGCCGGTGATAGTCTCAAGCGATTCAGATCTTAACCAAATGGTGTTCCAACAAGAGGGTCAACTGTTCCAACTTTGGTACCCAGATAGCATGACAAAGGTACTAGGGAAACAAAATTTAGGTTCTTTACATGGGTACATGCATAAGTATCTCAAGAACATGGTGCAAAATCTAGTTGGTCATGCAAGCCTTAAAAAGATGATTCTTGAAGTTGAAAGTGTGACAACAAGACATATAGACAAGTGGGGCAATCAAGAAGCTGTAGAGTTGAAAACAGCAACAGCAGATGTAAGTAGAAGATTAACTGTTTCTTTTTGTGATGAAAATTACAAATACCTAAAGTCCTTAGTTGTTAAACTAGTAATCAAGAAATGTAGCATATTATATATAGTAATGTTGCTAAGTACAAATACCTAAAGTCGAGTTCCGGGTACGGTTTTTTTGTGCACCTCTAGTTTGACAGTTGCGGTTTTAAAACAAATCCGCAAACCAAACTATTCAGTCAACGACTGGTTTCATGGTTTAAATCAGACATGATCACCAATCCTACTACGGCATCACCACCTTCACCAGACCCGTGTCTCCAAACAGTGTGTATGATAAAGACTCTGACCAAAAAAATTATAATGATGATAAAATGGGAAAATAAATCGATGATGAAAATAATTTAAAAAAAAAACTACAAATTATTTTTATAAATAAAAAAATTCTTACAAGTATACCATAAAGTACGTGTGTGCGCATATGGTGCAACCTAGCTAAGCAGAAAACTGTGATTGAACCTAATATTGAAGATGAAAACAACATTACATGCCATACTGCAGAAAAATGTGATTTAACCTAACTGTGATGAAACCATATAACTCATATGCTGCGTATTCAACTATTCGTATGTCCCAAAAGAAAAACAATCTAAAAAAAGCCTGGTCACAAGTGCAGATTGCCTCTTGAAAACAAGCTTCCTGGGATTTCGCTTAATCATGCATTTCTTTTTATAGGCGTCCATTAGTTTGTTAGAATAGTTGTGTTTGCATTTCTTTTTATAGGCGTCCATTAGTTTGTTAGAATAGTTGTGTTTGCATCTCTTTTTATAGGCGTCCATTAGTTTGTTAGAATAGTTGTATTTGCATTTCTTTTTATAGGCGTCCATTAGTTTGTGTGACTAAACAAGAAAAAGTTTAATGACGGTCATTCTCATGTGACATAATTATTTGTAGTATTAGAATATCACACATTTCCATCACCAAATATCCGAAAATTTAATTTTCATTTTTTCGGATATCCGAATATCCGAAAATATCCGAAGTATCCGAAAATATCCGAAATATCCGAAAAATATCCGAAATATCCGAAAACTTATATTCGGATATCCGAAACTATCCAAAATATCCGTTTCCGAATATGAAAAATAATAAAAAAAAATAAAAATTAAATAAAAAGTTGGATTTTCGGATATCCGATTCACTATCCAAATCCGTATCCGAAATTTCGGATATCCGAATTCCCCTATCCGAATCCGTATCCGAAAAATTAAATAAAAAGTTGTGTTTGCATTTCTTTTTATAGGCGTCCATTAATTTGTTAGAATAGTTGTGTTTGCATTTCTTTTTATAGGCGTCCATTAGTTTGTTAGAATAGTTGTGTTTGCATTTCTTTTTATAGACGTCCATTAGTTTGTGTGACTAAACAAGAAAAAGTTTAATGACGGTCATGCTCATGTGACATAAATTCTTTGTAGTATTAGAATATCACACATTTCCATCACCAAATTGTTCAAAAGGTTAAAAGTTCTAGTATATTAATTGGTTGAACAATTTAAATCAGTTTTTGTTTAATTTTTATATAAATTAATAATTTCTATACGTATACTTTGACCAATATCGAAAATGTATCACTCAAAATTTATGAGGCGCTATATATGTTCGAATATTTACTTTAATTAGTACTGAGATTTTTGAAAATTACTATGGTTTTACATTAAATGTATCACTTAACATTTGAATACATAAGTGATTATCAATTTAAAAAAAAAATAAGTGATTATCACTTTTTAGTTACAAATCAAAAACAAAAATAATGTGCAAGAAAAAGTATTTTTCATAAATTATAACTCATGTTGAAACGTGATAAGATATAAAACAGAAAAAAACAGTAATAAACGCCCTGCTTGCGGTATGCGCATATAATGTATAAATTTATGGCCTCTCAGGAGACAAAAGTGAAAGTGCACTAATTTTAACTTTATTTTACTAATTTCATGAAAATAATGTTAAAAAGCGATGGACGGTTAATCATGCATCATGTGGTGGCGTTAATAGCCGAAAGACAAGGGAGTACATGAACTAATCGGCTTTTGTCCCGGTTGTTGAGTGTTATGTGGCTTATGTCCAAGGCTTGATGCAAAACTATTATCGACCCCGGGGGTCTCACTGGAAACAGCTTCTCTATTCCTATGGGGTAGAGGTAAAGTTGTCTATATCTTACCCTCCTCAGACCCTACCTTAGTTTTGCTATTGGTGAAATTTACGGAGTATAATAAAAAATAATAAAAAGATGTTTATATATGAGATTCTTATTTTTATTTTTTTATCCTGTATTGAAAAAATCTGGTATCCTTCTTCAACGAGCTCCAACGACTAAATCATTCATTTTGTAGAAGGATAAATACATTATTAATCCATTGTAACCATTTTTTCCACATTATATATATTATGGACAGCGTGGTTTGTAACCAACTTTTAGGACAATCTCAACCGTATAAACTCTTCAACTTTTGATCCTAGCCGTCTAAACTAAGAAAAATAACTGTAATATTGGCAGTTCACGTAGGTTACATACCCTCTCTCCTAAAATTAGGCAGTTTTAAGAGGTTACCTACTTTATCTCCTAAAATCATGGTACCCTTCAAAAAACCACCCACGATCTCTAAACCTGCAACAACTGCTTTTACATTTTACTTATATGTCACTCTTCAATCCCCTTTGGAATGCGACGGGTCAACATTAATGTCTCTCCGACGACAGCCCTAACCCTAATTGAGCATCCGATCAGTGGTCGATCTATGAGATTTAGGGTTTCTACGGTGAGTTCAAGGTAAGGGAATTCTTAGCATGCGCGTGTCTATTTACATACAACTGAACTTTGTGATCTATTTCTTTTGCAGTTGTTGTTAACTTTGATGTTTTCACCATATCTGGTCGGAATCATCAAGCAACCTCATCCGGAAGGAAGAAATAGTCATCGTCGGAGTCGGCCTCTGTACCACACTCTCCCTGCATAGGTAACTTTTCTAATTTCGTTATTACTGAAAAGAGATTAATCATCTATTTTCTCCTCTTGTATCAACTATCTCCTACGATCTTTTCCAAATCGTTTCAATGCTCACCATCATCAAACCTCGCTACGACGATGATGATACAAATCAAGACCAGGCCTCGTTATGACGATGATGATGATACAAATCAAGACCAGGAACCTTTGAAATCAAGAAGATTGGGGAAGAAATCTTCAATTTCATCATCAATTGACGCACGATGTTCTTCAATCGTTTAACATCGACCATCATTTACAGGTTTGTTCTTCGACATCTTTGTTAGACTTCATCATTTACCCTGATTTTTCTGAAGTATGATTGTATTGGTTTCAGGGTTGAATTTTGTAGATTTTTTAAGGTATGAGATTTTGCTATTTTTGCTCAGTACTGACTTTTGCTATTTCAGGATTTGTGTAAATTGAATTTTTTTTTTTTAGAATTGGGATTAATCGGTTATTTATAGGATTTGTCAGGTACGGTTGGTGAGAAATAGGGACAGCAATGAGAGTAAGGGTTTTTCATTTGTAGCATTCAGAAGTAAAGATATTGCTCAAAAGACGGATAGGATTTGTCAGGTACGGTTGGTGAGAAATAGGGACAGCAATGAGAGTAAGGGTTGTTCATTTGTAGCATTCAGAAGTAAAGATATTGCTCAAAAGACGGTTGATGCCATATGAAAGTTTGTTATGCTAGGTAAAGTTTGTACTTTGTTGATGATTGAAAACTCTATTTCGATTTACGTTATTATTTTCACTGAATGTCATTGTTGTATGATTACTTTATTTTATAGTTGGAATTTGCTTATGGCCAATTATTGCATACTGACATCATGACATTCTCATTTTGGGTTGTGTTACTACAGGAGGAGTGATCCTCACACACGTTGACAGTTTTTTCAATGGTCAAGCAACTGCATTAGCTGGTGAGACAACAATGCATATTGATTTTGTTCTTCCTGTATATGCTTATGCTGGTAGATTATCTTTTTTTTTTTTTTTTTTTTTTTGAACTGCATGGTGGTAGCTTATCTAAAGATTATGAAGCATATGTTGAAAAAGCAAAGTCATCTTGCATGGATTATGGGTTTCACATGGCTATCACTAAATGGGATGATACTGATTCCAAAGAGATAGGAATTATCGTTAACGAAAAAGGTTTGTATCTTCCACTCATAAATTTTAGAAACAATATTTATTTTGTAATGGGATGATTTATACATAGACCAGCCAAGTTCAAAAGTCTGTTATCAAATCCACTTAATCGTTAAAGCAATTCTGGTGACCACCCAATTATCAATTTGGTTTCGTTTATGCCATATCTGGCAAAAAAGTAAATTGAAAAATGACAAAATGCCCCTAAACCGGAAGCTTTTGACACTCTGGAGTCATTAAATGAAAAAAGAACCCCAGAATCTACTTAAATATGTTTCGACAATCCATATAGAAATGATTCTTTCGAGTACATTCAGGGGCATATTTGTCATATTTGCAACTCTAGATCTGACAGAAACTTCAGAATTTTAAGCACATTTTGTTGTTTATAGATTTTCTGGCAAGTTTCGGAATCCACATAAACAAAACAGAACTCATACTTCGGAGGCGTGTGCATATGACTTGTGCCACTGGCTATGCAAGAGACTTGTCATGTTTACATCTTCACTCAAGTTCTGATTTTGCAGGACTGGAGGTTTAAATTGGTCATCCACTTAAAAAGTAAAGGAAATAAAATGTACTCATTTGTCGAGCTTTCAATTTGTGGAAGGATTTCACATGCACAATACTTGTATAAATCTGTTGATGTTACAAGGTTTTAATGTCATTGCAGAAACACAACAGGTATGTTTGTATGTCATTTTAATGTCATTGTAGAAAGGTACTGATATTGGGAAAATCGGCGATATATTGATCAAATACCGGTCCAATATCTCCAATATCTTTATACTCCGGTATTTCTCTTACTTAATTTTGTTGGTTTTTATTTGTTTGTTTGAGTAGTAATCATTATTCTCAAAAACTCAAGATATTGGAGAACAAAATTCATGGAAAAGCAAAGGTAAACATTCACTGGTCAACAATTATTAGTTGTTTCAATACAACATATGACATGACATGACCTTTTTCTTTTCCGATTATAGCAAAACCCTTGGTTTTTATTCGCACATAGGAGTTTTATTTTGATTACTGTGCTGCTGATTTTAAGACCCGTACACTCGACGAGTATAAAGTTGATAGGCTTCTCTAAATCTTAAGCGTAATTTTTGTTATTTTTCTAACATGCAACTAGAAACATGATGTTGGACTTTTAACATGTTTGCAGGTTATGTGCCCAGCTTTTATTTGTACAGGATGGCTTTGGCAAGTGAGCATGAGCCACGCACGTGACTTTTCACAATTGACAAAGACTAATAGCGAAGAACCAAAACTTCTGCCAATCAAGATTTCTCTGAAGCATAGAAGCACATCCAACTCTGTTATAATTGCTTTTCAAAGTTAGTTATGGGTGTATTATATTGTAATACTTGGTTGGTTGTGGTTTTGACATACATATAAAATTACATGCCAAACTAGATGGAACCTATGTGCTAGCTTCTTTTGTTTTATTTATTTATTTACTTTTTATAATAAGTGGCTGTTGATCTTTTATGTTGCTCTGTTTCAAAGAAAACCCAAACATGAACAATCTTGCTTATCAAACTAAGATTGCAATTAACATCATGATTTCATGGGGTCATGATAGCTACATGTATTTGTTATGTGGATATAATACATGTATACGGGAATTGCCTACAAGGACTATGTTAAAAGATGGTTATCTAATAATGTGTAGCATATCTATATAATATAACTATAGATAGAAACTTTCACCATTATAACTTTAAAAAACCCGTCCACCGGACGGGTAAAGTACTAGTTAAAGATAGATCATTTACAAAACATTTAATTCAGAGATTTGAAACGTAATAATAAGAAGAAACAAACATACTTTTAATAAAGGACATACGATCGGCCCTCCCTTGTCGCGGCAAAAAGGTCCAATGATGATTATGTTAGCAACAATTGTGTCAAAATAAAACACAAGAACTAAGTCACTCACTTTTTTGAGAAAAAAAACCCACGAATCCACGACTCCTTTTTTTTTATTAAATCAATACCACGCCGAAAACAATAACCCTACTCCTCTGTTTAGACTCAAACAAGAAAACAAAATCAAAATAACCGACTCTCCACCCCCCCCCCCCCCCCCTCAACTTTCAAATGTGAACCACAATTAGGATTAACTTCTAACATATCAAAATTCAATAGAAAATTTGTTATTGTTGGCGTCTTCACTGTCGTTTTTTCTGATAAAACTCTCTGACTTCATATACCATCCCTTCGGCCACCTTGCGGTCAATGCGGTCAGCTAGTACTTGGTAAAGCACCGACAACTCCACGTCAACCCACAAGAAGCAAGTCTCGTAACTATAACAATAATCATTGATTATAATTATAACGCTACCACAGAAAACAACAAACAAACATACAGAGTAAAATCTCATTCATATGATTATAATCATTTATCACTGTTGTCACCTCAATCACTATCGTCATCACAAACCCACAATCACTATTGTCACCATCATCCTCACAATCATCGTTGCTGTCATCTCCGCCACCCCCACCACCGTCATCTTCATTGCCGCCATTGCCCATAATCGTTGATTCACTTGTTGTCGTTGCCACTCACACCTCTCTCCATTGTCAATGTCGTCGTTGTTGCCACCATAATCACAATCCTCATCGCCTCTAACACTTCCACCCCGGGCACTTACATCAACACCGCCTCTATTACCCCGTTAATAATTTTTACGAACTAGACATGATTATTTTTTCAACTAAATGCCCTATTGATTGCGATTCTTTCAAAAAAATAAAAACAATTATTATTCCTTTTGCGCATTTTATAGTCCAAAGCGTAGTAGTGTTGCAAGTCTAAACAAAAGGTGTGTAAATACATAATATCTATGGACTGAATATACCCTCATGTAACAGAGAAATTATTAATTAATTGTGGGCCCTCTCCATGTTTTGTCAAGAAAAAAATACGATTAGCAACACATTAAAAAATAGACTTCTCAAATATAATGCGAAGTTAATATTATACAAATATTTAGATTTTAGAAGCGTGTTGATATTAATTAATTAATATTCAAAGTCTAGTGGATCCGTACACACTTCAATTTATAAAGAAAAAATTAGGTAATGTATATGTCGTATAAACTTTTATTCAGTTTTTCAATGTTTTTAGTCCAAATATTAGAATCATTTTGTGGTGGCATATTTCCCCATTCAAGTTTCCAGTTACACACTTTTATATGTATTAACAACTCCCAAAAAGTGTCTAAAATTTTTAAACTAAATTATGACATGACTAGACACTTTCAACTAATTAGGTGTAATCTTTATGCCTTATCAAGTAATATACATTGTTTCATAATTGTGACATTGGTTAAGCTAACACACACTTAATTACGACAGATATGGGACGATATTCCGCACTAGTTTGGTTGGGCTGCCGGTGATAGTCTCAAGCGATTCAGATCTTAACCAAATGGTGTTCCAACAAGAGGGTCAACTGTTCCAACTTTGGTACCGAGATAGCATGACAAAAGTACTAGGGAAACAAAATTTAGGTTCTTTACATGGGTACATGCATAAGTATCTCAAGAACATGGTGCAAAATCTAGTTGGTCATGCAAGCCTTAAAAAGATGATTCTTGAAGTTGAAAGTGTGACAACAAGACATATAGACAAGTGGGGCAATCAAGAAGCTGTAGAGTTGAGAACAGCAACAGCAGATGTAAGTAGAAGATTAAAAGTTTCTTTTTGTGATGAAAATTACAAATACCTAAAGTCCTTAATTGTTGAACTATATAGTAATGTTGCTAAGTACAAATACCTAAAGTCGAGTTCCGGGTACAGTTTTTTTGTGCACCTCTAGTTTGACAGTTGCGGTTTTAAAACAAATCTGCAAACCAAACTATTCAGTCAACGACTGGTTTCATGGTTTAAATCAGACATGATCACCAATCCTACTACGGCATCACCACCTTCACCAAACCCGTGTCTCCAAACAGAGTGTATAATAATGACCAAAAAAAATTATAATGATGATAAAATGGGAAAATAAATCGATGATGAAAATAATTTAAAAAAAACTACAAATTATTTTTATAAAAAAAAAATTCTTACAAGTATACCATAAAGTACGTGTGTGCGCATATGGTGCAACCTAGCTAAGCAGAAAACTGTGATTGAACCTAATATTGAAGTTGAAAACAACATTACATGCCATACTGTAGAAAAATGTGATTTAACCTAACTGTGATGAAACCATTTAACTCATATGTTGCGTATTCAACTATTCGTATGTCCCAAAAGAGAAACAATCTAAAAAAAGCCTGGTCACAAGTGCAGATTGCGCCTCTTGAAAACAAGCTTCCTAGGATTTCGCTTAATCATGCATAGCCTGTACTACTATTGTACCTTTTTTGCAACCGTTGTAGCACCTTTCTTTATAGCTCTATCCTGGTTAAGCATCGAACTTACACTCTCCACAACTAAGATAATCTGTGCAATTAGAAATACAGAGAAAAAGAATACTATAAATGTGTGTTTTTTTCCAACACAGGATATTTGGTGTTGTAATCTGTAAGGCCATCTGCAATGTATGCACCGGACGCTACACCAAAATGACGTTGCACCAATTTGGTGTCTTGTTGGAGTAGGAAATGTAACACCAATGGTGCATATATTGGAGTCTAAGACCAACTTCATCATGTTTTAAATCAATATTCTAAAAACCGGTTCAAACCGGCCGGTACTACCGGTTGAACCATCCTGTACAACCGGTTAAACCACCCGGTACACCCGGTTGAACCGCCCGATACACCTAGTTAAACCGTTTCTGAGCCCAACCCGGTACGGTATAAAAACCAGATTTGTTAAAGAGTAAAATGCCATTTTCGTCCCTGAGGTTTGGCCAGTTTTGCGGCTTTCGTCTAAAGGTTTGTTTTTCCGCATCTGGATCCAAAAGGTTTGAAATCTTGCCACTTTCATCCGGCTCATTAGCTTCATCCATTATTCTTCTTTAAGTCAAGGGTATCTCTGTCTTTTTTGCTAACTTAAAGGGCAATTCGGTCTTTTTCACTTTATGTAAAAAGACCGAATACCTCTTAAAAATTCCCTTTAAGTTAACAAAAAAGACGAAAAAACCACTGACTTAACGGAAAAAATAGATGGAGTTAACGAGCCGGATGAAAATGGCAAGATATCAAACCTTCTGGATCCAGATGCGAAAAAACAAACCTTTGGACGAAAGTCACAAAACTGGCCAAACCTCAGGAACGAAAATGGCATTTTACTATTTGTTAAAACTGGAGTCAATTTGTTGTTCTTTTTATTCTACTCTCCCAAACCAGAAAATTGCAATGTTTAACATTTGACCTAACAAACAGTTTTCGAAAGTGCCCGGTTAAACCTCAATCCTCAACACTTGTGTCTAAAACACCCCTCAACAGCATATATAGATTGACCAACCTGAAAACAAGCATAAGCCATTGCAGTAGCAAAGTAAAAGTTTGCATTTCCTGTTCCCTGCAAATTTCATTTAGGGCAAAATACTAAGTTACATAACAACTAGTCAACTACACAAAACATATGGGCAACAACCATACCCTCCAAATCCACAGGTTGTGCATCACAGGGCTAAGAAGTAACGTCCCCAAATACCCAGAGAAAAGAAAAAACGAGAATTGCATATCTGCCAAAAATGTAGATATAAATTAACAAAGAGTAAAATGCCATTTTCGTCCCTGAGATTTGGCCAGTTTTGCGACTTTCATCCAAAGCTTTGTCTTTCCGCATCTGGATCCAAAAGGTTTAAAATCTTGCCATTTTCATCCGGCGCGTTAACTCCATCCATTTTTCTCCGTTAGGTCAGGGTTATTTTCATCTTTTTTGTTAACTTAAAGGGTAATTTGGTCTTGTACATTATGCTAAATGCTTGTACATCAAATGAAAAAGACCAAATTGCCCTTTAAGTTAACAAAAAAGACAGAGATACCCTTGACTTAACGGAGAAAAATGGATGGAGTTAACGAGCCGGATGAAAATAGCAAGATTTCAAACCTTCTGGATCCAGATGCGGAAAAACAAACCTTTGGACGAAAGTCGCAAAACTGGCCAAACCTCAGGGACGAAAATGGCATTTTACTCTTTAACAAATTATAAAAGGTAGATGGATAGAAGCCTAGAAGCATAAAAAAAGTGGTGTGGTATAACTGGTTTAATCAGTTACCAGCTAATGCATTGACAAACAGGCCCAGTAAGCCCAAGTAAAGAGCGGAGTCGCCAACCTATCCATATCCATGAATGATAATATTATCAATTAAAAAAGTATCAAAATATGAAAAAGAAGATGATCACTTTCTAGAGAATATACCGAAGGATAAGACTTGAGAATAGACGAGATTGCAATGTAGACAAATGCTAGAAAGCAAGGTCGGTGATGTAGCCGTATAGCAAGCGGTAACACCATGAAAAGAATGTTTATATGGAATACTATCAGGAAGAAATCTCTAAAAAAATCAAAAACCTCTGCAAAGAAGTACCTGTATATACAATCTTCGTTAAAACAAATGTAGTACATAAACAACCACGGTATGTGTATGTACTCACCACAAGACACCAATGTTTGGAGATAAATCTTCTACGCTGAGAATAAACCCATACGTTCTGCAAGTATCAATCCGTATGATTAGATAATATGTTAACAAAAGGATGGTAAGTTTTTTAAACTAGTAAAATATTTAAATATGAATATATGATAATAGACTGTACCTTTTAAACATTTCTCCGAGGCCACTGTACTCTTTTAGAGAAATACCGCACAGAAGTAGAACATATAGTGCCCAAGCAGAAGCCCACAAAAAGAACAAAACAACTCGTCTCCATGAAAAACTAGTTTTCTTGTAACCATCGCCATGATTCGGTTGCAGAAACAGTTTTCTTGGTGGTGTATCTAGACCAGAACCTATTAATAGAACTAACTAAAACAGAAAAACGAAAAAAAAAAGTCAAAAACGTTGAAAATTGATGTAGCAAAAGAAGATGAAAGATGTAAGTATAACGGTATAACCGTACTGGTATGATTAGAATAACGGGATAGAGGGACAAATGAGATGCCATCACCCATCCAAAAGCAGCTAGACCAACTAGTCCTGTTGCAGTAAGAATTGGATAATTAATTATTAACAATAATATACACATTAATCATGCATGAGAAAAGGGGTATCAAGTTCTTACTCCTGCATGCGCCGTATAGAGACAAAACAATCATGAGATTTTCGATCGGTGATGTTGAATACCCCAAACAAGTGATGATGGTCAAAGGATTCCATAGGTACACAAGAGTGGCTATATCACCAGCAGGAAAATTTTCTACATAATTTACTGTTCATCAGCTTTTTCTAAGAATTAAAGAACATAAAAGGCACGGAGTTTTGCAAAGTGAAAAAAAAACCTGATATTTTTGAAAATTTACTAGCCCCTAATGATTTCAAACTCTGGATATCCGCCACTTGAAGAAGCTGGCCAATTGCACGAATAAGAATTGCAGTGATGAAATCTGCAATTACAAATGCCAGACTGTTTCCAAAAATATTTTTATATCAATAATGTAATCAAGAAATTATACTAGAAGCTGATAAAAATAAATGAACAAAGAAGTAAAAATGTTAAACATAAAGATATAAGCATACGTAAAATGCATAAGCTAGAGCATAGTCACAGGAAACGCTAAAAGACCCTTGTATCGCGTACCAGATCGGCCGTACCGAATCGGGGTACAGAGTCGTCCCAATCGCCTCCGGCACGCGTACCGGATCGCTAATTTGGACCGTTCCCGATTGTGTACCATAATAGCGTTCCAAACAGTGAATACACGTTTTTAATTAATACGAAACGCGTTTCCGTTTGTCGTGTACCGGCGTTCCAAAAGTCAGATTCCGGTACAGCCCGGTCCTGAACAGTTTTTCCCCCCATTTTGATTATGTTTTTGAAAATTTAATGAAAGATCTATTTTATACTTTTTTATATATATGATACGTGTACCAAACCACGGTGGTACGCCATAGGATACACCGTACCATGTACCGAATTAGCGTTCCCAAATGAACCTACCCCCCAACGTACCGATTTTTAGAAAGGCCCGAATTGCGTACCTGTTTTCGTACCGCGTATAGGTCATGCCAAATTAACCCCCTCTAATTTTAAACCCTTAAAAGGCAGGATGGAAACTTTACCCGCATAAAAGATGGCTTCGTCCTTCACCTCTTCAAGCATAGTAACAAGCAATTATCAGAACATTATAATAACCACTTTATATCACAAATACAGAATTGATCCTCCTACATACCGTTAAAGATATTTGAGTGCAAAATGATAAAACTAAAATGCCATCAATCAATCGTTTATATACATACCTATCACCAGTGAGAGGCCCAAGGATGGATAATAGAAGAGGAGATCCATGGTACATTGAACCTGTAACAACGAATTAAACTCATTGAGTTATCAATATACACATAACAGAACCTTGTAAACAAACATCAAAATACAAACCAGCATACGGCGACATCGAAGATTGCTTTAACCAATAACCTTCCGCCACTGAAACATCATTCAACTTGATCAATCAATCAATAATTCAATAAAGAAAAGCAATTGAAGTTTGTGAGATTACGGCGACGAAGGCTTGTGATGGGGGTGGAGACTTCGGGGCGCGAGGAGAAGTTGAGAGTGTTTGGGAAGTAGACTATGAGTACTAGTCTTAGCACTATCGAAGCTACAGCGGAACTCCAAAACCATGGATGCTTCTTCGTTGTCTTCCCCGATGATTCCTCCATCATGGTGGAGGTTGTTTCCGATCAGAGGATGAGGTTTGTGGTTACTTTCTGCCCGCCCTGTCAAAACATGTACTACATAAAATTGCTTTTCTTTGGGAGCCCTAGATGATTTGGTCCATCGTTATACAAGGCTATCTAGCTATATCAAACTATTAATTAAATCAATATCAAATATCAGCAATCATAACAGTTAATAATATTTAACATTTCATCAACAAATGAAACTGATAAACCTCCTTCCACTTATAACTTCAATTTACTCAACCTAAATCAAATCACATAATTCGCTGGTCATGGCACGATTTACGTTTTGGTTCGTCCGATCCAATTCCGAAATGGCGGCTAATCGAAGTAGCTGAATCGAAGCTTACCTTCTGGCTGGCTGATTGAACCTTACCTTCCCTCCCTGCTGAATCGTAGAAGATCTAGGTTTAGAAGATGGAGCGAGCGAGCGAGCGAACAGGGGAGATAGACATGACATTTAAACTGCAAAATGCTCAAACCACAAGAACTAAAATGGCATTTAACCCTAATTTTAATTTTAATTTTAATTTTAACTATTTTTTTGTCGCGGGTTGCGGCGAAATCGAGGAAATAATAATGTAAAACAAATGTGATTTGAAAAGAATGCATGTTGTTTAGAAAGCTAAACCGTTAAAACGGTTTAATTTATCATCATATCATTTTGTGATACCAAATAAATACTTTATTTTGAGTAAAACTTCGTTTTTAATAAAACCTATAACGGAATGTCAGGGAAAAAATTAAGCATAGCTACGTACTTAAGTTTTAGAAAAAAATTATAAACAAAAATTATTAAATAAGTATCAAATTAATCGATAAATTAATATATATCGTTTTATGATACCAAATAAATATTTTATTTAAAGTACAACTTCGTTTTTAACAAAACTTATAACTGAATGTCAGAGAAAAAATCAAATAGAACTACGTACTTAAGTGTAACAACACCTAAAAACACCTTAGAACGAACCCTAACCGGAACCCTAAACACGTACGACGAAAACCGAAACGAAAAATCAAAATTTTTAATTCTGGTGTCTCTCGCGGGGCGCGACAGGCCCTTGTCAGCCGGCAGACACGTGTCGACCACGTGGCGGACCTACCCCCTGACTCATGCCACATATGCCCTAGCTAGGGGCTCACGCGGGCCGCGAGAGGGTTGCAGGGGGGTGGTCGTGGGGCGCGAGAGGGGCACGAATCAGCCTATATATTGAGCTTTCACTGCTATGTTTACCTCCGTTCAAAATTTCTTTCCCTCTCAAATTGCTGGTATAATACCGCTATTATACCCGGTGTTCTGCAACTCTGCCCCGTTATCAGGGTAATAACTCTAATCACTAGCACGGTACTATATCTGATCGATTGAAACAGATCCAATGGATGTTTAAGTGCTGCCGGTATCCGGCTATACTTTGTCATTCGTTGTGGGTTTTGATTTCGTGATTATCGTAAAAGCTTAATTGAGTTAATACACTAATACGTGTGCATTGTATATTTATTAGGTTTACCAAGCTTTAAACCAGTAGGCAAGATCTAAACCTGCAATGTGAGTCGTTCTCTTTTTCTCAAATGCTTTTGCAAAACCCTAAATGTTTTACGACTTGTATTTACAGTGATTAAGTCTTTGTATTCTAAAATTACAGCCGGTATGTGGGGTTTTGTATACATTACTTGATAATCTTTACTATTGGACAACGGGTTAGCCAATAGTAATATGACCACCGTCACCGATCTGAGTGAGTGACAAGTACTGTGGGTAATGGAAAGATATAAATAAATATAAAAACTTTTAATGCTGTAAATTACAATGCTGTGTTTTCATAAAATAGAATGAACTCATCAGTATTTTTACCTGACCAAATGTTTTCAAAACGCGTTTCAGGTGATTTACTGTGAAGTGAAGGAAAAAGTGATGGGAGGCACTCAAGCTTAAATAAGTGGCTATGAACATCTGAATAAAACGTGTTTTGTAATATAGGGTGTATCCCTATTGTCACACCCGCTCGTAGTGGAAGCGCGATGTCACGACCCCCGACCCGGTTACCCGGCCCGGAAGCCGCGGGACAGAAACCCGTGGTATGGGTGGTTGATTTGGCAGCGGAAATTTTTAACAGGATCTTTTAAACTGACAACACCCAATCATTTTATTCCAAGTTTTTGGGATAAACCCCGTAATTTACAATAAAGGAATTTCAGTGGGAAATCCCCTGATTACAAAAACATGTTTATTTATTGACTGAGCCACTTCATTCAAGCTGTAGTGCTACGCGGCACTTTTCCTTGTTCACGGTAAATCATCTGAAACATGTTTAAAAAGATTTTGTCAGCGGGGAAATACTGGTGAGTCATTCAACTTGTACAAAACGACGCATTGTTATAGTTTACAGTATTAAGAGCGATTACAATTGTCTCTATCTTATAATTATCTGGTCCAGTTGTCACTCGACCGGATCTGTGACTGTGGTCATATCACTATTGGGTATGTTCACCCAAAAGTGACGTGTATCACTATTTAGGTCCATTCACCTAAAAGTGATAAAACATCAGTAATGTGCACAATACCCCACTTACTGCCAGTAACTTAAGATAACAAAGACTTAATCCCTGTAAAGTATAACTTAGAAAGCATTTAGGGTTTTATAAAGCAGTTTGATAAAAACAGAATGACTCACTTTGCAAGTTTAAATGGACAGAGCCTGCCTACTGATTAAGCCTGGTAACCTAGTTAAATAATGCAAACGAGACTAGGTTAGTAACTTAATACAACATTTACGATAATTTCACGAGATCGAAACCCTCACGATGAATGACAAAGTATAGCCCATAATCAGGCAGCACTTAAACATCCATCGGATCGGTTTTAATCGATCGGACATTGTATCGTAGCAGTGATCGATTTATTATCCTGTGATCGTAGCAGCGTCTCGACACTTAAACACACTATTTTGAGCAGATTATAACGTTTTTCAAGAAATTTTGCGAGCACGGATAAACTGCCCATGCACGATCTATTTATAACTGAAATTTGAGTTCCTCGCGGCCCGTGTAAGCCTGAAGGGGGTCCTTCGCGGCCCGCGAGGGCCACCCTAGCTACGGCTAGGGCTGCCGTGTCATGGTATAGGTCTGCCACGTGTGTGACACGTGGCCCTAAATCTTATTTGTAAATTCGTCGAGCTGTCGCGCCCCGCGAAGACCTTAGCTTGGTTTTTCACGGCCCGCGACCAAGTGATAAAATTTGATTTTCTTGCTTTTTCATAGGAATTGGGGTTTTAGGGGTCCGCGTGATTACTTACAGGGTGTTTTTGGGTATCTTCGTGCGGTTCCTTACATCCTCCCCACCTTATTAAAATCTCGTCCTCGAGATTTACTGGAACAAGTGAGGATACTTTCGTTTCATTTCTGATTCCAGCTCCCATGTGTACTCAGGTCCTCTTTTCAAATCCCACTTTACTTTGACCAGTACCAATCTCTTGTGTTTGAGGAATTTGACCTTTTTGTCCTCTATTCGAAGAGGTTTCTCCACAAATTTTAACTTTTCATTTACCTCTATATCTTGAAGAGGTATTACCAATGATTCATCAGATAAACACTTTTTAAGATTAGATACATGGAACACATCATGTACCCCGGCTAACTCTTCTGGTAGTTGTAATCGATAGGCGACTGGTCTTATTCGTTGGGTAACTGTGAATGGTCCTATGTACCTTGGACTCAATTTCCCTTTCTTACCGAATCGAACTACCCCTTTCCAAGGAGAAACGTTCAATAGTACCTTGTCTCCAACTTGGAATTCTAGCGGCTTACGTCGATTGTCTGCATAACTCTTATGGCAGTCTCGAGCCGTTTTCAGTCTTTCCTTGATTTGAGTTATTTTGTCGGTGGTTTCTTGTACAATCTCAGGACCTAATAATTGACTTTCTCCTATTTCTGCCCAGCATACCAGAGTTCGACACTTTCGTCCATACAGTGCTTCGAACGGGGCAGCATTGATGCTTGTATGATAACTATTGTTATAGGAGAATTCTATTAGTGGTAAGTGGTCATCCCAATTTCCACCAAAATCTATTACACATGCTCTGAGCATGTCTTCTAGGGTTTGGATCGTCCTTTTACTTTGTCCATCTGTTTGGGGATGGTATGCAGTACTTAAATTTAATCGCGTCCCCATTGCTTTTTGGAAACTTACCCAGAAATGCGAAGTGAAACGACTATCCCTATCTGACACAATGGAGAGTGGGACTCCATGTAGGGATACTACCTCGTCTACGTATAACTTAGCCAATCTTTCCATGCTAAAGGTTTCCTTCATTGGTAGGAAATGAGCTGATTTGGTTAATCGATCTACAATTACCCAGATTGCATCGTTACCTTTCCTGGTCTTGGACAACTTAGTAACAAAATCCATTGTTATTAGTTCCCATTTCCATACAGGCATTTCTAACTGTTGAAGTAAATCAGAGGGTTTCTGGTGTTCAGCCTTAACTTGCGAACAAGTTAAACACTTAGAAACGTATCTAGCTATGTCCTTTTTCATTCATATCCACCAGAAGTTATTCCTTAAATCTTGATACATCTTATTATTACCAGGATGCATCGTATACCTAGATTTATGGGCTTCCTCTAATATTTTATCTCATAAGTTTCCTTGTCTAGGTACCCAAATCCTTTTCTTATGGAATCTCCAAATTCCATCAGTCCCTTGTTCTAATTCCTTTATTCGTCCTTTCATTCCTTCAGCATCATCCGTGATTGTTGTTTCTTGAACCCTTTTCAGTTGTTCCATTAAATCTAACTGGAGATTTAATCTAAGAGCACAAACTCGCCTTTGCTTCTCATGATACTTACGACTTAAGGCATCAGCTACTACGTTTGCTTTTCCTTCGTGATATTGAATATCACAGTCGTAGTTGCTTAGAATTTCCATCCATCTCCTTTGCCTCATGTTTAATTCTTTTTGCCCAAAGATATACCTTAAACTCGTATGATCTGTATAGATAGTAAACTTACTTCCATACAGATAATGTCTCCAAATCTTAAGGGCAAAAATTATTGCTCCTAATTCTAAGTCGTGAGTCGTATAATTCTCCTCGTGCTTTTTCAATTGCCTTGATGCATATGCAATTACCTTTTTACGTTGCATTAGCACACAACCTAATCCTAGTTTAGAGGCATCGCAGTAGACTTCAAAATATTTTGTCCCTTCTGGTAAGGCAAGAATTGGGGCGTTTGTTAATCTTTGCTTCAAGATTCTGAAGGCTTCTTCTTACTTAGGTCCCCATTCAAACTTAACATTTTTACATGTTAGCTTAGTTAATGGAACAACTATTTTAGAAAAGTCTTGGATGAAGCGCCTATAGTATCCAGCTAATCCTAGAAAACTTCTAACTTCAGTAGCTGATTGCGGGACCTTCCAATTTGTGATCGCTTCTATCTTGGAGGGATCTACATGAATACCTTCATGTAGATCCCTCCAAGATAGAAGCGATCACAAATTGGAAGGTCCCGCAATCAGCTACTGAAGTTCATGTAGATCCCTCCAAGATAGAAGCGATCACAAATTGGAAGGTCCCGCAATCAGCTACTGAAGTTAGAAGTTTTCTAGGATTAGCTGGATTCTTGTAGCCAAAATTCACACTTTGAGAATTTGGCGTAAAGCTTTTCTTTTCTTAATAAGGTTAAGAGTGCGTACAAATGCTCACAATGTTCGTCCTGGTTTTTGGAATAAATAAGTATATCGTTGATGAAGACAATTACAAATTTATCCAGATACGGCTTACAGATCCTATCATCATATCCATGAATGCTGCAGGAGCATTCGTTAATCCAAATGGCATGACTGTAAACTCGTAGTGACCATACCTAGTCCTGAAAGCAGTTTTAGGTATGTCTTCTTCTTGTACTTTCAACTGATGATATCCGGAGCGCAAGTCTATCTTAGAGAAGTATCTAGCTCCCTGAAGTTGATCGAAAAGATCATCAATCCTAGCTAATGGGTATCAATTCTTAATGGTAACCTTATTTAATTCTCTATAATCGATACACATCCGCATCAAACCATCCTTCTTTTTCACAAACAACACAGGTGCTCCCCAAGGGGATGAACTGGGTTGTATGAATCCTTTACTTAACAATTCATCTAACTGCTTTTTCAGTTCTAACATTTCTGTTGGTGCTAATCGATAAGGTGCCTTAGCTATTGGTGCAGTTCCAGGAATTAGATGAATTCTAAACTCTACTTCCCTATCTGGTGGTAATCCAGGTAGCTCTTCTGGGAATACGTCAGGGTATTCTGATACTACTGGAATTTCCTTAAGTTCCTTACTCTTAGTGTTAATGATTACCGAAATCATATACACTATTCCTTGCTTTCGTTCATAACTAGTAACTTTTATTACTGAAATGAACTTCATGGGTTTACGTGGCTTATCTCCTGTAACCAAAATTACTTCTCCAGTGGGTGTATGAAGTTCTACGGAATTTTGATCACAAAGGATTCGAGCATATTCATTCCTAACACGACATCGAATCCGGCTAAATTAATAGGTAGCAGGTTTGCAGAAAATTTATGTCCTGAGAGTTCTATCCTTCCTCCTTGGAGAATTTTATCTATATTAACTAAGTTTCCTTCTGTCATTTCTACGGTAAAAACTTTCCTAAGTTTGGTTAGGGGTTGCTTAAGAGCTTGGCAAAATGAAGTATTTATAGAACTTTGGTTTGCACCAGAGTCAAATAATACTTTTGCGTAAACGTCATGAACTAGGAACGTACCAGCTATCACGTCTGGAATCAGATCTGCTTCTTGTGTAGAGCTGGAAGGCTCTTGCATTCTTCTTAGTAGTTCCTTCGGCAGGTTTGGCCTTCTTGTCAGCTGGCTTAACCAATTTTGGGCATTCGGACTTGAAGTGCCCTGTTTCTCCGCAATTGTAGCATATCATTGATTTCTTCCTGCATTCCTCTTCTAGGTGCCCCGGAATTTTGCAGAAATTACAGTACCCCAGTACCCCTTACATTTCCCAAAATGCTTTCTTTTACAATTACTGCAAAATGGAGAGGTGGAGGATTGCCCGGTTCCCTTTTTCTTGAAGTTAGTACTAATATTACCTCCACGAAAACCTTGGGTAATCTTTTGAGCCAATTCCTTTTTCCTGTTTTCTTCTCTTATGCGAAACAGTCCATCAGTCAAGGTGTTGGCCAATTCGACCGCATCGTCAATCGTTTGGGGTCTCGCGGCTTTGACTATGTCGCGAATCTCGCTAATTAGTCCCCAAATGTAACGAGAGATGAGCACCGGTTCTGGCGAAGCCAGAGTTGGTACAATTCTAGCATACTCGAAGAATTTCGAAGTATACCCTCGACAGTCAACGTCCACCATCCGGTGGTTCAGGAACTTATTTGTCATCTGTTCCTTCTCGTAGGCAGGATAAAACTTTCTTTCCACCAATTCCTTAAATTCCTCCCAACTTATGGAATAAGCCATGTCACTTCCCTTGGCTTGCTGCACCGTGTTCCACTATTCTAACGCCTCTTCCTTGAAAAGGTGGGATGCATACATCACCTCATCCTCCTCTGCGCACTTACTTATTTTAATTACGGCTTCGGTCTTTTCCAACCAATGTAGTGCTGCTGTCGCCCCTTCATTGCCTGCAAATTCGACTGGTTTACAGGCAAGAAATTCTTTGTAAGTGCAACCAGACGTTGCCACTTTCATTTTCTTAAGTAGTGGGGCTTGTATCACATTATTATCATTGCCACCCCCATTCACATTGTTGCTGAAGTTATCATCGCGGGTGCGCTTGCTATGATTAGCTTGGGAAGGTTCAACAGGATTTCTAGCAGCAACGACGATTGCTGGGATAGTGTTGGCTATTCCCTGAGCAACGATATTTTCTATATCTTGTCTATTAAGAAAATGGTCTTCATTATTGGGTTCAGATTGGTTAACTTCATTTTCCAAATTAACTTCAGTTGCCGGTTGGTTTTCTGCGTTTTCCATATGAATAATTAACAATATATATAAATCATTATCACAAAATGGATAGCAACCAAACACAATAGGGCAATCACAACACAATTAAGTCAACACATATAGCCAAAATCGTCGACCTTGCGACATTTATATTTTATATAATATTATGCATCCATACAAGCCAGGTATTTACAGATATCTTATTTTATTATTATTAATATACAATATTTTATTATTATTATTATTATTATTATTATTATTATTATATATATGTTGTTTGTTTTTTTTTCACATATTATTATTATACAAAATATTTAATTATAGTTAACTAGCTTTTCAAAAAACGACGCTCCCTCTCACCGTACTTCCATGTTATGTTTTCCCCCACTTCTCGAATTCGATTTCCCGCATCCATCAGTTTCTCGCCATAGCGGCGTAATTCGGCAACGTTCTCCGGGTTCATTGGTGGAAAAGGTGCAGGTTCAGGATCAAACTGAGGAAAATAAACATTTGGGTTATTCATAAAATTTTGAAAATGCCAGTCGCTCATCCACCATTCTTCCAACTGCCCAGTAACAGGTTGAGGGTTAACAATAGGGTTTGGAATAACAGGTTCCAAATTGATGGGAAGTTCTGACTGGGCGGGGAAATTGAAAAGGGTTTCGTCAGCTGGTCCGATGAGGTCACAGTTTGCCAGTTTTCAATCGAGATCTTCCCAAGGTGGCAATTCCTGAGCTTGACCAGAGCGTTCCCCTACTTCTTTTCTCTTTCCTTTTGGATCCTCCGTCTTTTTCACACTTTGGGCGGCGAGCTTCTTCTTTCATCCCCGTTTCCAGTCCAGAAGCCTTCTCCTCTTTTTAGGTTTAGGGTTCTCCTGTGCCTGAGCCTGAAACATGAGGGGCTTCTCGGTGTCTGCCTGATAACCGGACTGGATTCCTGTTGTATCCATATCAGTAGTATGGACTGTAAAACTTCGGAGGGCATCCGTGTCACACCCCCAAAATCCACACGCGGAGTATCACCGCTTGGAGGCGTGACTGACCAGGATCAAACCACTAATCATATTGAACAAGTGAGTAATTAACTGTAAAAGTCTAACCAACACGATTAGTGTCCAAAACAAACATAGTTTAGGTTATGAGCGGAAGCATAATGTTTAAAACCAACACTTAAGTTTAAATATTCAAAGGTCTCACATGGCACACAGATGTCCATGTCCCACAACGACTCTTCCTTGTGCAAGCTCCAGCTAAGTACCTATAGACCTGCAAAGCATGTAGTAACGGGTCAACAACAAGTTGAGTGAGTTCACGTTTGGTTGTCCAGTTTATAGTTATTCCGAAAACACAGTTTGCTCTTTACCAGCTATCCAGCCGTGGGGGTTACCCCATAGTTCGAAAAACGTTTATTAGTTACCCGTTCTTACGTTGGCTATTCCAGCCCGGCTCTATGGCCGTGGGGGCTACCCCATGTTTAGTTCACCAGACTCGTTACATATCGACTACTAACGTTCGTCATGTTTAAGTGCCCTAACGTCTGTGTCTATCATCACTGACGTGCCATAGTCCATTAGTCCACGCCCGTCCTCTGCGGCACGGTGTGAGGTTTGTTAAACCTAATAGCGCTATTTAACTAATGACCCGTTCGCCATTGGCCTCGGCGATTAAGTCGATATAAAAATGGAGGGACTTCGTTGATAGAGTTCTAGTCTAGTATAGTTTAATACGTCTCAACCGGACGAGGAATCTATGTTCCTGGTTACGTCTCAACAGGACGAGGAATCCCTATTCCTTAACCCATTCCCAACCCCTGGGAATCCCATGCTTTGTAACGGAGTGTGAACTCACCTTGGTTTGCTCGGCAGATACACAGAAAGGTCAGGTCTAGCAGCTAGGGGTCAACCACGTCCTAACATGGTTACCAATACAAGTCAGGTTTTGGTTTCAAGTAATGCACAAAAGTTTCACGCAAGTTAACATGTTATGAGCACGTATTGATCATGGCAACACTTTAGCAGTTAAGTACATAACATAATCACACTTGTACGATTTAAGAGATTGGGCTCGCACAAGTTCACTAGCCCCTTAGTCTTGTGCGGTTCACTAAATGAAGCCCAAACATACTCGGCCCAACATGTTGTGCGGTCAGCACAACCTTGTGCGACCCACAGCATGTTGTGCGATCCAACATAAGTCCGGCCCAAATAACATATAAACAGATCCAACACGCATACGGCCCAAATAATTAAACATAACATCTTGTGCGACTTAACAGCCTTGTGCGATCAGTCTAGTTACCCAGCCCACATATATATGCTTACGGCCCAATTAACCAACCAACAGCAAACTTCCTTGTGCGACTGGAGACCCTTGTGCGACCGAAACCTTGTGCGTTCAGATCAGGTCTTGTGCGACCTGATCTTGTGCGACTCACGTACTTATGAAATCAGCTCTTGTGTGACTAGGGTCTTGTGCGATCGATGTATTTGGGTAAACAGTTAAGATTTCCAAATTTTATGCATATCAGTTACATTCCTAATTTATGGCAACAATTATTCAATTTCCATGTTTATAGATTATCAATTAACAACTTCCAACTAAGACATATATCGATCAAACAAGACTTTTTTTATCACAACTCTTATGAACCCTATCTTGTGTTCATCAACATATCAAGATCATCATCATTAAATTAATCAACAATGGCCGACAATCCACAACACCTCTTGATACTATTGGACCGATTTTTAAATAGTAATTATGTAATTGGATAAATGTTTACTACCACCATGTGATAATCTTATTCTGACAATTACATTTACTATGCACATGCTTTGTTTTTGTCAATACTAAAATTCACACATGATCATCATCGATTTAAACAACAATAGCCGACCATCATTTAAGCATCTCAAAGATTATTGGACCAACTATGATATGTGATATTTACTAATATCTTAACTTGGGAATTGAACTAAAACAAAGATCACATGGGCATGCATACTAGTTGACAAACTCAATTAATCTATACATGTAAACATCATGGCAGCCGATTACCTACATTCATACTCAATCACATATTATACGAACAATCACATCATTGTATCATTCATCATGTCGAGTATATATATAACATATCATCTTAAAATCATGAAACAATAATTAATATACTAACCGAATAGAGAAGGAACAAGAATTGATCCGAACACTATTAACTTAGATGATGCGTGCGGCTGCCTTCGAGTTCGTGAGAGAGAGAGAAGAGTTAGGGTTTCGCAAGTTTGTTTTGGTAAAGTGTGAGATGGTTACCAACACCCCATGTTTAATCGATTAATGGGAGTGGGCCGAACCCAATCTTGGGCTGTCAAAGATCCGAATACAAGTTGTGGCCCAAATGGCCTTGTGCGATCGGGTGAGTGTTGTGCGTTTGGGTCGTTCATATACGTACATACATACAACACAACATATAACACATAACATTCAATAAAATATCATTCCATTAAATCATCTAATTCACATAGTCACATAATGTTTACGTTGCATCAAGTACAAGATCGGTTTGGAAATACGAGTTGTCACATTATCCCCAAGTTGAAAGAAATTTCGTCCCGAAATTTAGCACGTACTCACTGAGGGAGCTAGTTAAGTTGCATGGTTTTCCTGGTTTTCCTGGGGTGTCACATCCTCCCCCCGTTGATCTGGAATTTCGTCCCGAAATTCCGTAGCTTCAGCCTCAGTAGTGGTTGTACCGGTTGCGAACAGTTGGGGATACTTTTGCTTCATCTGATCTTCGCGTTCCCAGGTGAACTCTGGTCCGCGACGTGAGTTCCAACGAACTCGAACAAGAGGTATTCTGGTATGTTTGAGGACCTTCACATCCCGGTCTGTGATTTCCACAGGTTCCTCGACGAATCGTAACTGCTCGTCGATCGTGAGCTCCTTCAAAGGAACTACGTGGGTCTCATCTGACAGACACTTCTTCAGATTTGACACATGGAAAACGTCGTGAACTGCACTGAGTTCTGCTGGTAAGTTCAGTCTGTAGGCCACCTTGCCTATTTTCTCAATGACTTCGAAAGGTCCAACGTATCGTGGGTTAAGTTTGCCCCGTTTGCCAAAACGAACCACACCCTTCCAGGGTGAAACTTTGAGTAGTACCCGCTCCCCAACCTGGAGCTCTAATGGTTTTCTGCCCTTATCGGCGTAGACTTTCTGACGGTCACGAGCTGCCGCCATTCGTTGTCGTATCTGAGCAATTTTCTCTGTTGTGTCCACCACATGTTCTGGACCAGTAATCTGACTATCCCCCACCTCTGCCCAACAAAGAGGTGACCGGCATTTACGTCCGTACAATGCCTCAAACGGAGCAGCTTTAATGCTGGTGTGGTAGCTATTGTTGTACGAAAACTCCACAAGTGGCAGATGCTTTTCCCAGCCGTTGTCAAAGTCAATCATACATGCCCTAAGCATGTCTTCGAGGGTCTGGATGGTACGTTCCGAATGCCCATCCGTTTGCGGGTGATAAGCTGTGCTCATATCTAGCCTTGAGCCAAAGGACTTGTGCATTGCTTGCCAGAGTTCTGATGTAAAACGCGCATCTCGATCCGAGATGATAGAGGTGGGCACCCCGTGCCTAGAGACAACTTCCCTAAGATATACTTCTGCTAGAGTGGAGAACTTATCCGTTTCTTTGATAGCCAAGAAGTGAGCAGACTTTGTGAGTCGATCCACGATCACCCAAATAGTATCGTTACCACGTTGTGATCTAGGCAGGCCAGTAACAAAATCCATGGAAATCTGTTCCCATTTCCATTGCGGTATCTCTGGTTGTTGAAGTAGGCCTGAGGGTTTTTGATATTCCGTCTTGACTCTCGCACAAGTCAAGCACTTGCTAACGTACGTTGCTATGTGGGCCTTCATGCTAGGCCACCAATATGTGGTTTTGATGTCGTGGTACATTTTGTCCGAACCAGGGTGCACTGAGTAGCGAGACTTGTGTGCCTCATCCATCACAAGCTCTCGTAGGTTGCCATAAAGTGGGACCCAAATGCGTCCCGTGACGTAGTAAGCGCCGTCTTCCTTCTGTTCTAAGCGTTGTCTTGAGCCGCGTAGGGCTTCAGCCCTGACGTTCTCTGGTTTCAATGCTTCTACCTGAGCATTTCGTATTTGAGAAGGAAGACTAGACTGTATAGTAAGTTGTAAAGCTCGTACGCGCTTAGGCGCAGTGTCCTTTCAACTGAGGGCGTCAGCCACAACATTGGCTTTGTCTGGGTGATACCTGATCGAACATTCTTAGTCATTCAGTAGTTCGACCCATCGTCGTTGTCGCATATTCAGTTCCTTCTGTTTGAAGATATGTTCGAGGCTTCTGTGATCAGTGTAAATAGCGCATTTGGTACCATACAGGTAGTGTCTCCATATCTTAAGCGCAAAAATAACAGCTCCCAGCTCTAAGTCGTGCATAGTGTAGTTCCTTTCATGAACCTTGAGTTGGCGCGAGGCGTAGGCTATAACTTTATCCCGCTGCATCAATACGCAACCAAGACCCTGAATGGATGCGTCACAGTAAACCACGAAGTCGTCTGTGCCCTCTGGCAATGAAAGGATAGGTGTACTGCAAAGTCTATCCTTTAAGTGCTGAAACGCTAACTCCTGTGCGTTTCCCCAACGATAAACAATGCCCTTCTGCGTTAGTGAAGTAAGAGGCTGAGCAATCTTAGAAAAATCCTTAATAAACCTTCTGTAGTAACCTGCCAATCCCAAGAATTGGCGAATTTCCGTAGGTGTACGAGGTGCAGGCCAGCTCTTGATCGAATCTACCTTGGATGGATCAACGTGAATCCCATCCTTGTTCACTACATGGCCTAAGAAATGGACTTCACGAAGCTAGAAGTCACATTTCGAAAACTTGGCGTGCAGCTGTTCTGCTCGAAGGAGTTCCAAAATGAGTCGTAAATGTTGCTCATGCTCCTCCTGACTCTTCGAATAGATCAGGATGTCATCGATGAATACAATAACAAACTTGTCTAGGTACGGCTTGCACACTCGGTTCATCAAGTCCATGAAGACCGCTGGTGCGTTTGTCAGCCCAAAAGGCATTACCAAAAACTCATAGTGGCCATATCGAGTTCTGAAGGCTGTTTTGGAGACGTCCTCCTCTCGGACTCTCAGCTGATGATATCCTGATCTCAAAACAATCTTTGAATAGTAGCTCAACCCTTGCAGCTGGTCGAATAGGTCGCCGATGCGTGGAAGAGGATAGCAATTCTTCACAGTCACCTTGTTGAGTTCACGGTAGTCGATACACATCCTGAAGGTAGCGTCTTTCTTCTTTACAAATAGCACTGGAGCTCCCCAGGGCGAAGAGCTAGGACGAGTAAAACCCTTATCCAAGAGTTCTTGTAGTTGCGTAGAGAGTTCTTCCAACTCTGATGGGGTAAACGATAAGATGCTCGAACTATGGGTGCTGCTCCAGGAGCTTGTCACCATGAATTACCAAAGGTTCTTAACCAGCACGAGGAATGCGGACGATCTTTTCTTTGCAAAGGATCTCTGCTCGATGTTGAGGTAGCCAATCCATACCAATAACGATGTCGAAATCATCACCACGTTAGGGTCATACTTAGCATCACCCTGACCAATCTCGAACCCTCGACCCCTGGCACCATTGCCGTCGTTATTACCCCCATTGTTGCCTCCATTGTCGTTCCCGTTTCCTTGGTTGTGGTTCTGATTCTGGTTCTGGTTCAACTGTGGGCAGTGTCTCATGAAGTGACCTTCAGCACCGCACTGATAACATCCCTTGTTACCCTGCTGTTGCTGCTGATTCTGTGGAGCTTGTGGCTGCTGTTGTCGGTTCTGGTTTGCAGGACGTGAGCTTCTACAATCCTTGGCTCCATGACCAAGCTTGTTGCATCTCTGACAACGATCTTTGTTGCACGGCCCGTTGTGGTGTAAATTACATCAATAGCACTTAGGGTGGTTTCCCCTGTATTCACCCTGGCTTCAATTACCAAAAGACTGCTGACTGGGGCCCCTGTACTCATCCGTTTTTCGCTGCTGCGACTTAGAGTGAATCGAAGTGGAACCCTTGCTCGAATTCTATCCCACTTGCGTTTGTTGTCACTGGGAGCATCCGAAGTAGTTGTAGCAGCATCAATACGTTTCAGCCGTTTGTTCTGTTCCACTGCCTGGTCTGTGAGACGATGTGCAAGACGAGTAACATCCTGGATGGTAGCAAGGTTGGCCGAAGTTACATGACATGGTATCTCTGGTATTAAGCCTTTTAGGTACAGCTCAATGTGCTTGATGGGAGGATCCACCATAGTTAGACATAACACTGCCAGTTCGTTGGATCGTTTCGTGTACGCTTCTATCTCTGACCCCGTCATCTTCAGGTTAAAGAACTTCCTCTTCCAGCTTGTGGATGTCATCACAACTACAGTATTCACGTTTGGATCAGTTCCTTAAGAATCATTCCATGGGGTGGCATTAGCAGCCGCCAGCCCCAGCATCTGAACGTGCGCGTTCCACCAAGTTAGCGTAGTGCCTTCGAGAGTACCAGTGGCAAATTTCACCCCACGAGCCTCAGGGCATTCACATATCTCTAGGACAGACTCGAGCTTTTCAACCAATGGAGGAGTCCAACAGCTCCTTTAGTGCCACTGAAAGTACTAGGACGACAGTCCATGAACGTCTTGAATGTGCAAACAGGCGGCTGAGCGTGTTGACTTGTCGTGTGCGCAAGAAGAGATATAGTTTAACACAAAGGTTGGTTCACGAGGGTAGGATCTAAAGATCCTAGAGTGAGTTTAGACTGCAGGGTATACCTCCTGCGTGTGCGGCTGCAAGTGCCGTAGCAACTTGTTCGTTGATATGAGCCGTCAACTGGGCTTGAGTTAGGTTCACACGTACACTCATGATCTTCACATCGAAGGAAACACAAATAGGAAAGGTGTCGCGAATGTGTGTAAGTGTGGAGTGACAGTAGGGAGCAAGCACAAATGTGTTTTCAAACTACAGTTGCTACGTTTATCTAAGCATACCATGAGCAAAGTTCTATGCAATCTAGCAAGTAGGCAATGTAAGCATAAATTATATCACCTAGAATGTCGAGCCTTGCACGTGGAGTGAAGCGTCATTGTGGATCGTAGAGCACTGTACAGGTTATAGTCTGGTTTTAACAAAAACGTTTTCCCTTATTAAAACCAAGTTCTCTATAACCAATGGCTCTGATACCAATCTGTCACACCCCCAAAATCCACACGCGGAGTATCACCGCTTGGAGGCGTGACTGACCAGGATCAAACCACTAATCATATTGAACAAGTGAGTAATTAACTGTAAAAGTCTAACCAACACGATTAGTGTCCAAAACAAACATAGTTTAGGTTATGAGCGGAAGCATAATGTTTAAAACCAACACTTAAGTTTAAATATTCAAAGGTCTCACATGGCACACAGATGTCCATGTCCCACAACGACTCTTCCTTGTGCAAGCTCCAGCTAAGTACCTATAGACCTGCAAAGCATGTAGTAACGGGTCAACAACAAGTTGAGTGAGTTCACGTTTGGTTGTCCAGTTTATAGTTATTCCGAAAACACAGTTTGCTCTTTACCAGCTATCCAGCCGTGGGGGTTACCCCATAGTTCGAAAAACGTTTATTAGTTACCCGTTCTTACGTTGGCTATTCCAGCCCGGCTCTATGGCCGTGGGGGCTACCCCATGTTTAGTTCACCAGACTCGTTACATATCGACTACTAACGTTCGTCATGTTTAAGTGCCCTAACGTCTGTGTCTATCATCACTGACGTGCCATAGTCCATTAGTCCACGCCCGTCCTCTGCGGCACGGTGTGAGGTTTGTTAAACCTAATAGCGCTATTTAACTAATGACCCGTTCGCCATTGGCCTCGGCGATTAAGTCGATATAAAAATGGAGGGACTTCGTTGATAGAGTTCTAGTCTAGTATAGTTTAATACGTCTCAACCGGACGAGGAATCTATGTTCCTGGTTACGTCTCAACAGGACGAGGAATCCCTATTCCTTAACCCATTCCCAACCCCTGGGAATCCCATGCTTTGTAACGGAGTGTGAACTCACCTTGGTTTGCTCGGCAGATACACAGAAAGGTCAGGTCTAGCAGCTAGGGGTCAACCACGTCCTAACATGGTTACCAATACAAGTCAGGTTTTGGTTTCAAGTAATGCACAAAAGTTTCACGCAAGTTAACATGTTACGAGCACGTATTGATCATGGCAACACTTTAGCAGTTAAGTACATAACATAATCACACTTGTACGATTTAAGAGATTGGGCTCGCACAAGTTCACTAGCCCCTTAGTCTTGTGCGGTTCACTAAATGAAGCCCAAACATACTCGGCCCAACATGTTGTGCGGTCAGCACAACCTTGTGCGACCCACAGCATGTTGTGCGATCCAACATAAGTCCGGCCCAAATAACATATAAACAGATCCAACACGCATACGGCCCAAATAATTAAACATAACATCTTGTGCGACTTAACAGCCTTGTGCGATCAGTCTAGTTACCCAGCCCACATATATATGCTTACGGCCCAATTAACCAACCAACAGCAAACTTCCTTGTGCGACTGGAGACCCTTGTGCGACCGAAACCTTGTGCGTTCAGATCAGGTCTTGTGCGACCTGATCTTGTGCGACTCACGTACTTATGAAATCAGCTCTTGTGTGACTAGGGTCTTGTGCGATCGATGTATTTGGGTAAACAGTTAAGATTTCCAAATTTTATGCATATCAGTTACATTCCTAATTTATGGCAACAATTATTCAATTTCCATGTTTATAGATTATCAATTAACAACTTCCAACTAAGACATATATCGATCAAACAAGACTTTTTTTATCACAACTCTTATGAACCCTATCTTGTGTTCATCAACATATCAAGATCATCATCATTAAATTAATCAACAATGGCCGACAATCCACAACACCTCTTGATACTATTGGACCGATTTTTAAATAGTAATTATGTAATTGGATAAATGTTTACTACCACCATGTGATAATCTTATTCTGACAATTACATTTACTATGCACATGCTTTGTTTTTGTCAATACTAAAATTCACACATGATCATCATCGATTTAAACAACAATAGCCGACCATCATTTAAGCATCTCAAAGATTATTGGACCAACTATGATATGTGATATTTACTAATATCTTAACTTGGGAATTGAACTAAAACAAAGATCACATGGGCATGCATACTAGTTGACAAACTCAATTAATCTATACATGTAAACATCATGGCAGCCGATTACCTACATTCATACTCAATCACATATTATACGAACAATCACATCATTGTATCATTCATCATGTCGAGTATATATATAACATATCATCTTAAAATCATGAAACAATAATTAATATACTAACCGAATAGAGAAGGAACAAGAATTGATCCGAACACTATTAACTTAGATGATGCGTGCGGCTGCCTTCGAGTTCGTGAGAGAGAGAGAAGAGTTAGGGTTTCGCAAGTTTGTTTTGGTAAAGTGTGAGATGGTTACCAACACCCCATGTTTAATCGATTAATGGGAGTGGGCCGAACCCAATCTTGGGCTGTCAAAGATCCGAATACAAGTTGTGGCCCAAATGGCCTTGTGCGATCGGGTGAGTGTTGTGCGTTTGGGTCGTTCATATACGTACATACATACAACACAACATATAACACATAACATTCAATAAAATATCATTCCATTAAATCATCTAATTCACATAGTCACATAATGTTTACGTTGCATCAAGTACAAGATCGGTTTGGAAATACGAGTTGTCACAATCCGATAGTTCATTCATGCTATTTAGGCATACATGAAGAAACACACAAAATTTCAAGTTAAAATTTTATCTATTAAATTAAATTTTCGCATAAGCACAGAATGGCAAATTGAGAAATTAAGTATTTTCCAAATACTTAATTGGCTTAAATCAGTGACTCTGATACCACATTTTTCTGTCACGGCCCCCGACCCGGTTACCCGGCCCGGAAGCCACGGGACAGAAACCCGTGGTATGGGTGGTTGATTTGGCAGCGGAAATTTTTAACATGATCTTTTAAACTGAAAACACCCAATCAATTTATTCCAAGCTTTTGGGATAAACCCCGTAATTTACAATAAAGGAATTTCACTGGAAATCCCATGATTACAAAAACATGTTTATTTATTGACTGAGCCACTTCATTCAAGCTGGAGTGCTACGCGGTACTTTTCCTTGTTCACAGTAAATCACCTTAAACATGTTTAAAAAGATTTTGTCAGCGGGGAAATACTGGCGAGTCATTCAACTTGTACAAAACGACGCATTGTTATAGTTTACAGTATTAAGAGCGATTACAATTGTCTCTATCTTATAATTATCTGGTCCAGTTGTCACTCGACCGGATCTGTGACTGTGGTCATATCACTATTGGGTCCGTTCACCCAAAAGTGACGTGTATCACTATTTAGGTCCATTCACCTAAAAGTGATAAAACAGAAGTAATGTGCACAATACCCCACTTACTGCCAGTAACTTAAGATAACAAAGACTTAATCCCTGTAAAGTATAACTTGGAAAGCATTTAGGGTTTTATAAAGCAGTTTGATAAAAACAGAATGACTCACTTTGCAAGTTTAAATGGACAGAGCCTGCCTACTGATTAAGCCTGGTAACCTAGTTAAATAATGCAAACGAGACTAGGTTAGTAACTTAATACAACATTTACGATAATTTCACGAGATCGAAACCCTCACGATGAATGACAAAGTATAACCCGTAATCAGGCAGCACTTAAACATCCATCGGATCGGTTTTAATCGATCGGACATTGTATCATAGCAGTGATCGAGTTATTATCCTATAATCGTAGCAGCGTCTCGACACTTAAACACACTATTTTGAGCAGATTATAACGTTTTTGAAGAAATTTTGCGAGCACGGATGAACTGCCCATGCACGATCTATTTATAGCTGAAATTTGAGTTCCTCGCGGCCCGCGTAAGCCTGAAGGGGGGTTGCCGTGTCATGGCATAGGTCTGCCACGTGTGTAACACGTGGCCCTAAAACTTATCCGGAAATTCGTCGATCTGTCGTGCCCCGCGAAGACCTTAGCTTGGTCTTTCGCGGCCCGCGACCAAGTGATAAAATTTGATTTTCTTGCTTTTTCATAGGAATTGGGGTTTTAGGGATCCGAGTGATTACTTACGGGGTGTTTTAGGATATCTTCGTGCGGTTCCTTACACGCGAGGTGTGATCTGATCGTTTCTCATTGCATAACAATATAAGTGAACATACTAAATGAATAAAAACAAGCTCCAATGCCATGTCATAATCGTTTCAAAAGAACGCAACATAAGTTAAATGTATTGGTTACAAACCATCAAATGAAAATAAGTTGTCATTGTTTCATACATCAAAATGTAAGTCTTAAAATGTCAAGGCTTTGACCACAATATCACCGCAAAGAGGCGGTATATAATGGGCAAACCCTTCAAAAGTTGGCATGGAGTCTTTATACTTGCTTTCTAGAACTGGAATATCTGCATGGTCCACTAATTCCCTGAAACACATGTTAAGTTGAAAACATCAAAAAAAATTTGGCGAGTTCATGCAGTTTAGTTGTATAAGATGTATCTGTAAAATGTGAGTTGTATAAAATGTATCCGTAAAATGTGAGTTGTATAAAATGTATCTGTATGTAAAGCGTCAATGAAATCGTTGATCATTAATGTTTCGCGAGGACATTAATATGTGTGACGAAATAGGAAGCAATCCAAACCTAGACGATTTTGTGTCGACTACTATCGACTGGGACACAAACGCACTCTTCTGTACGGGTCCACAACCAAGAGTGGGGCTCGCCAAAACCCATTAGATCTAACCCCTTGTACCTAGGTCCAAACTAGATTAATGGTGCTTAGTTGTATAACCCTATTCGCATATGATCTAAGGTGTTTCATTCCTTGACTTAACATACAATTGAACATTTATTTTCCTCTATAGTTGTAAAGCATTTAAAATGAATAGGGGACATGAACTCATAGAATTGCGCCCCGTAAACTCTATATAAATGTAACCTCACTGGTCGTTGTCTTGAAATGTATCAGACCTACAAAGGTCCTAGATTTGTTAGACACTTCGGTCTTTGTAATGACTTGAGTACAAGTCTTTTATCTTGAATATGTGTTAAGACTTGTATGTCTTTGTTATTCGTTGAACTGTGTCTTAGGTGTATTAACTGATAACTGTTTCACCAAATATATATTCTTGTATCTCGTGAGTTGTATCGTAGTTGTATAAATGTGTTTTCACCAAGTGTTAGGTGATGTGAAAGTGCATATCGTTGCACGTATAGGAATACGTATGTCCGCGTGTTTGTTATACGTGATCTTATATTTTTAGAATATATATACTTATATATTCTAGGATATGTTTCATAAAAATATATATGTTATACTTGGTAAAAGGTATAGAAAATATCTTAAAAATAATCTATTTTTAAGATTAGTTCTAAAAATATATTTTTAGTCTTTCACTAAAACAATATATTTTAGATGGTAAGAAATATATATGTATGTTTATATATTTCAAAAACAATACATTTTTAATATAAACCATAAGTAATATATTTTGTATATTGTAGAAAATATATGGTTACTTATTCGGTTTAGAAAACGTAGTTTACCAAGTCGTCGATATATTGTGTAATATAGTCCGTAGTACATATATAGTCCGTATATTTGTCCGTAAGTTCGATTTGTCCATAAGTTGTGTCCGAAGGCTCGGATCGTCCGTAAGTTGTTTTTAAGGTGTATTTACATGTAGTCTTGTAAGACTTTAGTTGTAATGTGTCTTGTGTTTATTTGTACCATTGTATTCAAGTTCCTAGTTTTCATACATATAACTAATACAACCAAATAAATTGCACATAAGTTGTTCAGATAACTAAATATATATTTTCTCAAAAATATATATATTTATATCTAGTTTTGCTTTTATAAAAATTATTCTTTTAAATCTTTTTATTCTTCTAATAAAGGTTTTGTCAAAAATGATAGTTTTTTATAACATATGATTTTTAAGAAAAATGACCATATTTTCTTTGAAATATATACTTAGGCATGTTTAATATAACGTATCTTTTTCTTATAAAAATCACCAACAATCTTCTCTTATCATTCTTAATAAAAACATATGAGATTTATATCAAAATCTTAACAAGATGAAATCATAAACATTTAGGGTTTTGGTGTGATCATTACATATGTTTACTAGTTCAAAAACCATGCTTTACTTCTAGTTTTATCAAACTTTTTATAAAAACCCATCTTGTATGTTTTTTTATAATCTTGTAGAAGTATTGTTTTTTAGTGAAAAACCTTAAATACTTTAACAAAACCAAAGATTATGATCATCCATCTAAACATTTATGTTTAACAAAAACCCTTTAACATTTTCATGTACACTTGTTAGATTATGTTTTTAAACATCATCTAACAAGTTATTTATATGCTAATCATCAAAACTATATCATATATGCAAGAAATAAGCTTCAAATCACAACATAAACAAACTTATATATCAAGATTATTATTTTGCTTCTCTGTATTTTCATATTATTTTGTATGATTGTTTAGTTATTACATGTTCTTTTAACAATCATATACATAAATAAGTATGAAAAAAGGGATTTTTGAAGGCTTACTTCTATCACCTGTAGCCAGGGATGATCAAGATGATGATCAAAGAAAAGAAAAATGTTGATCTTGATGCTTGGAAGCTATGGAATGGAAGGAAAAGCTTGCTTCTTCTTGTAGTGTCTTTAGATCCTCCTAAGTACCATCAAGCTCCATCTTGATCATCAAAGAAAGGATTGAAATGTGAAAGTTTTTTATGGTGTTCTTGGCTAAAAGATGATAGTTGAGAGAGTTCTTATGTGTGTGTTAAGAAAGGTGAAAAAGAGATGAAAGTGTTTAGTAAATCTTGGTAACTAAGTGTTATAATCTTTCACCATCTTTTACCACTTGATCCACTTGCATACAACTAGGTAAATATCTAAGATATTTGTGGAAACAAGTTGGGGGGGGGGGGGGGATCCCACATGCTTGCAAATTGTTTTCTCTAGTGAAAAGTGTTAGTTTATTTAGAGAGTTTATTAGGAAATGCTTTGATGTTTAAGTTTTTAAGTGTTTAGAAGGTGTTTAGTGACCATTACTAGACCAAAATGATTCCAAATAACATTAGATGGTCACTAAAAAAAAGATCCGATATCATTTGGATATTCGTTTCGCGTTGTTTCCGTTAGTCGTTATTTGAACACTAAGCTTGTGTAAGTTGTGTGAATTGATGTAGTTATTGGTTCGGATGATACCCAAAGGTATCCTCATATGAATTATATGTTAAAAAACACTTTTACGTATTGCAAAAAGATTAAATTGCTGATTTCTGCAGAATTTCTGCGAAAAAACTGTTGAAATTGTCGCATTTAGTGCTTTTCGGGCAGTTTATAGTGTTATCGGACTTCGGTAAGGTTTTAAACCAAACCCTTGCATTCCTAGTTAGGGTTTAATGTAAATTAGACGTTGGACTTTCATTTGAGTCCTAAAGATGTCGTTTAGATGGTTTCTGCAGATCCTGCGTTTTCGTCAGAATACTAGTTTACTAGGTGCTTTTCTAGTAGTTTTGATGCATTGTTTAAACTGTTTCAAACGTAATTAATAAAAATGAATCATATGCATCCTAAGTAAGTATTCCATGTGTAACACCTCGAAAATTCACGTCCTATAAGGTGTTGACACGTGTCATATGTTTGAACGTGTGAAAGAATGTCCTGAAAGGACTAAAGTTGACAATCATGGAAAGTATGTGAATATACGTATTCTAAATGTCAACAGTGAATAAATATATTGTATATTAACCCTACATGATACTCATACCTTCAAACGAATAAATCATGGATCATACGAAGCTAAAAGTGAGAGATTACAAACTACAGGGGCTAAATGTGTCAACATGTTTAAGTTATACCTCTGAGTGACCTTTTGACAAACCCGAAGCTTTGTAACGGTTAATTATGCTCACTAGAATACACATCTTAAATTTCATAAAGTTTCGTTATCGTATGAGAAAGTTATGATCAAATTCGTGTGCGAAGGGTTAAAGCGTCAACATTGAAAGTTAGGACTTTTCGGGTAACAATAAAGTTAACCGGGGACTTAACAAAGTGGGTATATGTTTTAAAGCCCTTATAAACCAATTTGGAGGGTTCAAGATGCAAGAAACAAGTGTCTAAACGAAGTTTGAAGAGCCAAGGATCAATACGCAAAAAATCAAAAATTCTGATTTTGTGCAGGAGGGTGTCGCGCGACGCGAAGCCCCAGGGGGGGTCGTCGCGCCACGCGAGGGCCTATCTGGTCCGAAAATGTTGGGCTGTTGTCTGCCTTTTGCATTCAGCTCGATTTTATCCGATTTTCCACATAAAGGGCGACCCCTAGGCACCCCCTAAGCACTAGGAACACTTGTTGATCAGTTGTGGTGAAGTGTAGACTTGTGTGTCAATAAATTGTGGTGATTAAATCACTATATAAAGCACTAAGTTGCAACAAGTTCTTCACACATTCATTCAAGCTTTCTGATCATTCCTAGAGCTCAAGCCTTCTTCCAAGTGATCACTAATCAAGCTTAGGACTTCAGTAAGTTGCTAATCCTTTCTTTTAATGAGTTTAGCTTAGTTATTTAGCTAAAGGTCAAACCGTCGTAATTACGGTTTGACTTCGAGATTAATTAATAATGGCTCAGTCAAATCTCGAATCAAAAGTAGTTATAAGTTGGTAATTATGTGGGTAATAAACCGTCAAAAGGGTTCCCCCTGATTCCCACTATAACTAGGTCGAATGTCGGGTCAAACTTGTATTTAAAAAGTCAACAGAATGTGTAAATTACAATTTATGCATAATTAGCAATGTAGAACACATACAACCTGTTTGATCATTAATATAACTTGGTAATTAATGTAAGAACATGTCTAAACATGTTCAACCCGACAATTTCCTGTTTAGACCCGGTTCGGAACCGAAAGTCGCATAGATTGACTTATACTTTGACTTTCAGTTCTGGCCTGTTTTGGTATGATTTAGAAATACCTAAGAGCTTCATTTGGACCAGGTTACATGCTAGTATAACCCTCTGTGATTATACACCATGGTTCATTAGTTAACCAATTAATTCGCATGATTCCGTTAATTGCTCATATGTTGACCATTATGCCCTTTTCACCTTAAAACGTGATTTTTGAAAATGTAAAAGAGTAGAAACCTTAATTACTGATATATAAACTTGTATGCAAAGTTTGACATCGGTTTGAGGTGTAGATTGAGAGTTATGCTCATTAGCGTAATTAAGAAGCTTTATGTTAATAAAACGGCGTAATTAGCATATAGCCTAGTTAAGCCTACTTTTTGATATCAAACTTATTACCCAATGATGTAATATATTATTTTGGGATTTTTGAAGATTTTTAATTAATTTTAGGCTGAGCATAACTCATAGTCGTAGGCTTAATTCGGTAATTGTCGGTTTTGCCCTTACGGGCCATAAAATGAGTTTTACATATCTAAACGACTCCAAACCTTTTGCTACTGATTATAAATGATAAATAAATTATTTTAAACCTCCTGGAATGATAAAAATATCAGCTTTATGTATCGAACCCGGAAATGGCTTATAATCGTCTTTTTAAGCGTTTTTAACGCATAGTATGTACTAGAACTATTTTAAACATACCAAGGGTGATACCTACTGATATTTGAGGCAAATTATAATATTTTAACAGTAAGCAAAGGTTGATAAACTCAGACTTCAGTTTTGAGCTTTTCGGCTTAAGTGAAATTACCAAAATATCCCTACAGGGCATAGTTTGGTTATAATTGATAAATTTCACTTATATACTTTAACCTACTTATATAACTTAGCAAGTTGAGTATATTTGCTGATTATATCAGGCCTGTAACTTAGGTTGACACTTAAACTCTTTTACAACCTTTAAAATGACCAAACTACCCCTACGGGACATAATTTGTGATTTAATTCATTTCGGGCATAATAAAAGACATCTTACTGATGTCACAACATATATGAAGCATATTAACTTAGGAAACCTGTAAATGGCTCTCATTACTACCCGTTACGCTTATTACGCGTTCGGTTCGGTTTATGTAACTAGTTTACATAAACTAGCCTAAACGGGTCAAACCTTAACGGTTTTATCTCAAAATCCAGAATGTGTATGAAAGACCCATATTAAACAAGTCTCTGAACTTGTCGGGTCTAAATCACATTCTATCCGGTCTTCGCTTAATCGTGCGTACGAACCGTGTATTTGAAACTAACCGGTCTAAGCTTAAGCTTAACTAAAGACCCGTTAGGATTCTAATAGGTTATTATAAACCTTCGTTCCAGATTAGGAGAACTAGTAAAAGCTACTTGCAATTTGCTTATTGTGATTTATACATTGCTCAGGTAAATACTTTTAACTTATTTTCCCTATACGGGCTTGGGTTACGGTATATAGAATACCGCTTGATCGGGCATCAAATCTTCCATCGTTGGGTGGTTAATTGAATAATTTGATCGGCTCGTTTAAACAGTCTTGTTACTTAAAGCCTTTGGGGGGTTAATGACCATGTCCCGGATATCCTTGGCATCATTTTACGAAATGGCCACGACTTAAGCGCGGGGTGTAGGCGTACACCCGTCAGTGCACAAAAGAATATTGTGGTGTGTCTATTGATCTTTAACCCGGACAAGATCCGGGCTACTGAACGCACAAGGAACATGTAATTCGTTCACAAGATTATAATATTAAATAATTCTCCCAAGTTAAATAAAATGTTTATGCCACGTGCATCCAAATAAATTTTCAATAATTTTCCAAAATGAGTCAGTTGATTGTATTTACCAGTGTAAACTGACGTATTTTCCCAAAAAGATTAAATGCAGGTACTAAGCGTAATTGACTGGGATTTCTCCTTAGCATCACTAGAAGTCTCGCAAGCTTAAGATGCCTGAAGTCTGTTGAACTAGTGTTTCCATTTTTATTTTCGATCCGTCTGTGGATAAACTTCCGAATATTGTGACATTTGATATTACAATATTAAATTCGGTTGAATTATATCTTAAAATTTGCTTCCGCTGTGCATATTAAATATTGTGTTGTTTGACTATTATGTTGCCAACCACGTCACGATACTCCCCATCGGGCCCACCGGTGATACGTGGAAATCGGGGTGTGACAGGTTGGTATCAGAGCCAACACTGAGTGAATTAAACACTAGCCTTTTGTGTTTAATCTCAGTTACACAATTGCACATATCTAAACTTTCGAGTCTAGACAAATAACATAGGACAAATTCTACCTTATTTGGTTTTTGTTTTGTCCTTTAATTTATATATTCTTGTCATTATCTCATATTGTATTGACAGGATTAAGAAAAATGCCGCCAAGATTCTTCAGGAGAAGAGGACGTGGAAAGGGGCCAATCACCGCCCCCAATGACAACGAGGCAGGACCTTCGAATGTGCGAGCTCCTTCCACCACTGAGAGCGACGATCCCCGGCAAAACCGAAGGAACCTCTTTGAACCGGCTAGACGGTCGGTCTCACACAGCTCAACACCTCCTGTCCAAAACCCTTATGGGCCACAGCCGGAGTATGAGCCCAACAATCCTCAACCTTCGTACATACCATTACAGCGATCCTTGTCGCATTATTCTTTTGGAGACCCCACACCTGTCTTCAGGGGCTGGTTTGACCCGGCCAATTACATACAAGAACCCGTGGGCTTTAACCCACTGGGGCCAGACGACCATTTCTCAGGAGATCAGGCGGATGATATGGACGAGGATACGGACCCCGTCGAACCTGCAAGTGGTACACCAAACCACCCGATAGAGATCTCTGATGGATCTTCTTTCCACGGATCACCCTATGTTGGTCCAGATAGCTTTCAAGCTATGTTTACCAGGCACGAATGGTACTATACACCTCCTCGCCATTCACCGCCTCAGCAGCAGCAACAGCAGCAACAGGATCCCTCTGTGGATTCGAGATTTGTGGCAGTTACGCCACCACCTCCACCGCCACCAGTTCAACCGGCACCTCCACAACCGCCAAGGCGTAGGAGATCCGGAGCGCGTATGTCTGCGCGAGCAGGAGACTTTCATTTCAGCTCTCCTCGTCAATCAAGTGGCAGTCACTATCCGCCACATCGGGAGGACCCACAAATGGGTGGACCTTCTAACCCAGCTGCACCACAACCACCACCGATGGGTTTTGACAACCCAATTCCAGCATACACGGGTTCCATGGCATATAACCTGTTTGAACCGCCGACTCACCACAATTATGGTTACGCAGAGGCCGACCCCTACATGGTAGCGGCAAACTACAACCCCCAAGGACCCTATGGAGATCCATGGGGAGTAGGATACCCAACACATGGGTACCAAATACCTCCAAGACCTATTATCAAGCAACAATCGCAACCACCAAGGTTTTTCCCACCAGAGCGTGAAGAAATTCTGCAAAGGTTGGACCATGTAGAGCGAGAGTTTCACAGGGAACGAAGGGAGCGACAAACGTTCTTCCAAGGATTAACGAGCCTAATTAAAGGGAAGAGCAAGAAGGACCACTGAATCCTTCCATTTGTTGTTGAGCCCCTGCGTGGGCCAGTCTTATTTGTTTTGACCCCTGCGAGGGTCTATCTTTCTGTAAACCCCTACGAGGGTATGTTATTTGTGTAAGTCCCTGCGTGGACTATTATGTTATTAAGCCCCTGCGTGGGTATGTGTGTTATTAAGCCCCTGCGTGGGTAAGTACTTGTTTAAACCCCTGCGTGGGTAAGTTGTTTGTTGAAAAGTCCCGTTTAGGGCAACATGTAATCTTTTGATAATTAATGGGATGTTATGTTTATAAATTTCATCTTGCTATTATATGCATAAATATTATATATGAAATAAATAAATCAAAATCATTCCTTTTAATAATAATCTGCTTATTTAAATATTGAGTAAGAATCTTAAGAGTGAAACCTAGCCTGAGTGTCATTATAAAGACCTGGCCATGATGGTAAGACCTGTTTAAAAGATTCAAATCCCGGTTAACATCTGAGAACATGTTAACACTCCTGGCAGACGTGATTCATTAAAATCACACACGTCATTATTATATAAGGATCTTCTTAAAGATTCCTAACCCAAAATTAATGATCTCTGAATCATGGGTTTAGATCATCAATTAAGATGATTATATTTTAACCATACGTGGTAATATAATGCCTACGGGCCCTGTTCATTTCCATATGAGCCAAAAGACAGTGGTAGCGATGACTCCCTGTCAGATAAAGGTAATGAACTAGGTTTAAACCTTCATGCTTTGATTCTCTGAAATCATAGCTTATAATTTATAAACGTCCTTGTGACTAGGCCTATTGTGCCAGTATACCTTCATGTTTTGATTCTCTGAAATCATAGCTTATAATTTATAAACGTCCTTGTGACTAGGCCTATTGTGCCAGTATACCTTCATGTTTTGATTCTCTGAAATCATAGCTTATAAATTAAAGTGTCCATGTGACTAGGCCTTTTGTGCCACAAATAAAACTATTATTGTTTTATATAATTAATTAGGATAAATTATAATATAAAATCCTAAAATAAATATGATTAATAAATTAACCAAATATGGTCTCTGTTTACCATGGTTAATGAATTACCCTAAGGGGCAATTCCATAATAAACTCCCAAATAAACTATTGTCCTTGTTTTCTGTAACAGTTCAATTAAAATGGCTAACTCAGACGAACTTAATAGCCATCCAGTGGAGAACATTGATAACACCCGAGTTACTTTAACGGGTGCTGAATTGAAAGCGTTGGTCGACGACGCAGTTACAAAGGCATTGGAAAGGCAGTACGAAGAGTATAGTGGGACTCGTAGTAAGACCCTATCTACACAGCCTTCAAAGCCACCATCCAAGAAGGACGAACCGAAGAAAGATGATGATCGACACTCCTCGAACCACCACAGTGCTCCATCTCAGCAGGTTGTACTAAACCAGGGACCCCGTGACAAGGGTTGCTCTTATAAATATTTTGTTTCCTGCAAACCCCGGGATTTCACTGGGGAGAAAGGAGCCATTGATTGTATGACGTGGCTGGACGAGATGGACACAGTTGTGGATATCAGCGGATGCACTGAGAGGGATATAGTCAAGTTTGTGTCGCAGTCTTTTAAGGGTGAAGCTTTAGCATGGTGGAGATCATTGATTCAATCCACCGGGAAAATCCCATTGTACAACATGACATGGGATCAATTTGTTGCCCTTATCAAGGAAAATTACTGCCCTCAGCATGAGGTGGAGAAGATAGAGTCTGATTTTCTATCATTGGTGATGACAAACCTTGACTGTCAAGCTTACCTAACGAGCTTCAACACAATGTCCCAGTTGGTTCCGTATCTGGTAACCCTGGAACCAAAAAGAATAGCTCGTTTTATCGGTGGTTTAGCCCTGGAAATCAAGGCAAGCGTGAAGGCTTCTCGGCCAGCTACTTTTAGATCTGTAGCTGACATATCCTTGTCCCTCACTTTGGATGCGGTCAGGCAAAGATCGCTGAGGAATAAGGAGGCTGAGAAGAGAAAACGTGAAGATGATGGTTCACGGAGATCGAACAAGAAACACCGTGGGAACGGTGATAACAAGAAAGGATCGGAGTCAAGGAAAGATGGGCATCACTCTGGTGAGAAGCCCAAATGCAAAATTTGCAAGAAACAGCACTATGGAAAGTGCAGACTCGAGTCAAACTCGCAGACTCAGTCGAAAACCTTTGCATGTGGAATATGCAAGTCCACGGATCACAAAACCTTGGATTGCAAGAAGATGAAAGATGCAACGTGCTACCGTTGCAATGAAAAGGGGCACATTAAAACCAACTGCCCTAAGTACACCAAGAAGCCTGAAGAGGCCAAGAAGACTAATGCTAGAGTCTTCAGAATGGACGCAAAGGAAGCGGTTCTAGACGACAACGTTATTACAGGTACTTTCCTTGTAAATGATGTCTATGCAAGAGTACTATTTGATTCAGGCGCTGATAAGACGTTTGTAGATCATAAATTTTGCAAATTGCTGAATTTACCTGTCAAAACCTTAAATGTGAATTTACCGTCTCAACTAGGGCTGTCCAAACTGCTCGACGATCGCTCGAAAAATGCTCGAAAAATGCTCGTTCGATTTCTGCTCAGTTTGTAAATGAGCCGATCGGATCGGTTCGATTCAAATTCAATCCGAGCATGAGCAAAGCTCCGCTCGCTCGCCGATCGCTCGGTTTTGCTCGAATTATTTTTTATTAATAATTAAAATATATATAAATTATATATTTTATAGATTAAAACCCAAAAATGGTAATAGCAAATAGCCCAAAATAATTACAAGCCCAAATAATATTAGCCCATATTTAGTATAAAATTCAAACCCTAAATCTATTTCCTATTTTCCACGAATTCACTCATTCACTCATTCAGTCGCCGCTCTCAAGTCTCAACTGGTCACTTGGTCAGTGTCTCCGTCGACTCTCAGTCTCCCTCTCCGACTCAATTCATCGTCGGCTCAAGTGTCTCCGACTCAATTCATCGGACAATCATCGACCCAAAGTTTCTGCAACATATCGTTTTTTGTTAATTAATCTGTATGTTTCAGGCTTCTGTTAACTCTAAATCTGTTTGTTAATCGTTAAAGATTGCATCTTCATTCTGCTTCTGTTAACCCTAAATCTGTTGTTGCTGCACATTTGTTAATTTAGGTGTTGAGAAAAACCGAGCGAAACCGATCGAAATCGATCCGATCGATTTAAATTCGAACCGATCCTGAGCACCACTTTTAAGCTCGGTTTTATAAATTCGAACCGAACCGATCCGATCGGTTGTAATTCGATCCGATCTCGAGCAGACCCTCGCTCGGATCAGATTGGTTCGTGAACACCCCTAGTCTCAACTGTGTTAGATGGATGTGTTATATCCATTAAGAACCATTCTTTTCCTCTGTCTCTACTTCCCTTTAAGTTGGCCGGTTTTGACTTAGTTTTGGGTATGGACTGGTTATCTCACAACCAGGCCCAAATTGTCTGCAACAGAAAGCAAGTGGTGATAAAGACTCCGTCCGGTGAATCACTTACCATTCGGGGAGATACCCAGTATGGATTGCCTGAGCAAGCGACTATGCTCAAGGCTTCCAAGTGTTTAAAGAAGGGTTGTGTCATCTACATGGCACAAGTGATTATTGATGAGCCCAAACCGAAGATAGAAGACATCCCTGTCATCTCTGAATTCCCAGAAGTTTTTCCGGAAGAACTACCTGGTTTGCCACCAGAAAGGCAAGTGGAATTCAGGATTGATATCATCCCCGGAGCAGCACCGGTTGCTAGAGCACCTTATAGGTTGGCGCCCACAGAAATGAAGGAATTGAGGACACAACTGGATGAACTGCTAGCTAAAGGTTTCATTAAACCTAGTTCGTCTCCATGGGGAGCGCCAGTCCTATTTGTGAAAAAGAGGGATGGATCGATGCGTCTGTGCATCGATTATCGTGAGCTAAATAAAGTCACGATAAAGAATAGACATCCTTTGCCCAGGATCGACGATTTGTTCGATCAATTGCAAGGAGCAAGTTATTTCTCGAAGATTGACTTAAGGTCAGCCTACCATCAACTGAAGGTTAGAGATGAAGACGTGCACAAAACAGCATTTAGGACTCGTTATGGTCATTACGAGTTCCTAGTGATGCCTTTTGGGCTCACAAATGCACCTGCCGCGTTCATGGATCTCATGTATCGCGTTTGCAAGCCGTACTTAGATAAATTCGTCATCGTTTTCATCGACGACATTCTCATTTATTCTAAGAATCAAGCTGACCATGAGAAACACCTTCGATGTATTCTCAAACTTCTACATCAGGAGAAACTCTATGCCAAATTCTCTAAGTGTGAATTTTGGCTACGAGAAGTCCAATTTCTTGGACATGTGGTGAGTGAGCGTGGTATCCAAGTGGATCCCGCTAAGGTTGAAGCAGTTATGAACTGCCAAGAACCAAAGACGCCTACAGAGATTCATAGCTTCCTGGGATTGGCAGGATATTACAGGCGTTTCATCAAAAATTTTTCAAGGATTGCAGCACCCTTAACTTCCTTGACTAAGAAGAAAGTAAAGTTCATTTGGGGCCCTAAGCAGCAAGAATCCTTTGATATCTTAAAACAAAAGTTGAGCAACGCCCCAGTGCTGACATTGCCAGATGGAATAGAAGATTTTGTGGTTTACTGCGATGCATCGCACACTGGCATAGGGTGTGTGCTTATGCAGAAAGGCAAAGTTATTGCCTATGCTTCAAGACAGTTAAAGGTGCATGAAAAGAATTACACCACCCACGACTTGGAGTTGGGTGCCGTTGTATTCGCACTAAAACTATGGAGACATTATCTATATGGAATCAAGTGTGTGATCTATTCTGATCACAAGAGCCTCCAACACCTGTTTAATCAGAAGGACTTGAACATGAGGCAACGCCGTTGGATGGAGACTTTGAATGATTATGATTGTGAAATCAGATACCATCCCGGCAAGGCGAATGTAGTCGCCGATGCCTTGAGTCGAAAGGAGAGGGTGAAACCCATCCGAATCAATGCCAAGCGCATGGAGATAAAGAACAGTTTGACTGAAAGGTTGTTAGCTGCACAGAAGGAAGCCGTGTTGGAAGCTAACTATCCTAATGAAAAGCTAGGGGTAACTGAGGAGCAGTTAACTCTTAGCAAGGACGGAATTCTAAGATTAAATGGACGCATATGGGTTCCAATTTATGGAGGACTTCGAGATGTCATCCTCCAGGAAGCCCATAGTTCCAAATACTCCGTTCATCCTGGAGCTGATAAGATGTACCAGGATCTAAGGGCAAATTATTGGTGGATAGGCTTGAAAAGGTCTGTAGCCACCTATGTAGCTAAATGCTTGACATGTGCGCAAGTCAAAGTCGAGCATCAAAAGCCGTCAGGTTTGCTACAACAGCCTGAACTTCCTACGTGGAAGTGGGAAATGGTAACTATGGATTTTATCACCAAGTTACCTAAGACCAGGAAAGGAAATGATACAATATGGGTTATAGTTGATAGACTGACTAAGTCAGCACATTTCTTACCCATCAAGGAGACTTATAGCTCCGACATGTTAGCCCAGTTATACGTGGATAAGATTGTAGCCTTACATGGAATACCTGTGTCTATTATCTCTGACAGAGATACTAGATACACGTCACATTTTTGGAAGAGTTTCCACAATCTTTGGGCACGCGTTTGAATTTCAGTACAGCTTACCATCCTCAGACAGACGGTCAGAGTGAGCGTACTATTCAAACGTTGGAAGACATGCTACGTGCATGTGTGATCGATTTGGGTGGTAGTTGGGATAAGCACCTACCACTAATTGAGTTCTCCTACAACAATACCTACCACACCAGCATAAAGGTTGCGCCTTTTGAGGCCTTATATGGTAGAAAGTGTAGAACGCCAGTTTGTTGGGCGGAAGTTGGAGACGTCCAATTATCAGGACCAGAGATAGTGTTCGAAACGACGGACAAGATTGTCCAGATTCGTGACCGTCTCAAAGCTACCCGAGATAGGCAGGAGAGTTACGCAGATCCAAAGCGTAAAGCTTCTCACTTCGAAGTAGGTGATAAAGTGTTACTTAAGGTATCACCCTGGAAAGGGGTGATGCGATTTGGTAAGAAAGGCAAGCTAAGCTCGAGATACATAGGACCTTTCGAGGTTATCGAACGTGTCGGGTTAGTTGCCTATAAATTAAACTTACCAGAAGAGCTCAGTGGAATTCACAACGTGTTCCACATCTGCAATCTGAAAAAGTGTTTCGCTGACGAATCACTGGTTATACCCCATACAGATGTGCATATAGATGAGAGCTTGAAATTTGTGGAAAAACCATTGTCGATTGAAGATCGACAGGTTAAGAAGCTTCGAAGGAAGCATGTACCTATTGTAAAGGTCAAATGGGATGCCCGTAGAGGTCCCGAATACACGTGGGAAGTTGAATCCACGATGAAAGAAAAGTACCCTTATTTATTTCAGTAAATCTCGGGTCGAGATTTATTTTAAGGGGGTGGGATGTAACACCTCGAAAATTCATGTCCTATAAGGTGTTGACACGTGTCATATGTTTGAACGTGTGAAAGAATGTCCTAAAAGGACTAAAGTTGAAAATCATGGAAAGTATGTGAATATACGTATTCTAAATGTCAACAGTGAATAAATATATTGTATATTAACCCTACATGATGCTCATACCTTCAAACGAATAAATCATGGATCATACGAAGCTAAAAGTGAGAGATTACAAACTACAGGGGCTAAATGTGTCAACATGTTTAAGTTATACCTCTGAGTGACCTTTTGACAAACCCGAAGCTTTGTAACGGTTAATTATGCTCACTAGAATACACATCTTAAATTTCATAAAGTTTCGTTATCGTATGAGAAAGTTATGATCAAATTCGTGTGCGAAGGGTTAAAGCGTCAACATTGAAAGTTAGGACTTTTCGGGTAACAATAAAGTTACCCGGGGACTTAACAAAGTGGGTATATGTTTTAAAGCCCTTATAAACCAATTTGGAGGGTTCAAGATGCAAGAAACAAGTGTCTAAACGAAGTTTGAAGAGCCAAGGATCAATACGCAAAAAATCAAAAATTCTAATTTTGTGCAGGAGGGTGTCGCGCGACGCGAAGCTCCAGGGGGGGTCGTCGCGCCACGCGAGGGCCTATTTGGTCCGAAAATGTTGGGCTGTTGTCTGCCTTTTGCATTCAGCTCGATTTTATCCGATTTTCCACATAAAGGGCGACCCCTAGGCACCCCCTAAGCACTAGGAACACTTGTTGATCAGTTGTGGTGAAGTGTAGACTTGTGTGTCAATAAATTGTGGTGATTAAATCACTATATAAAGCACTAAGTTGCAACAAGTTCTTCACAAATTCATTCAAGCTTTCTGATCATTCCTGGAGCTCAAGCCTTCTTCCAAGTGATCACTAATCAAGCTTAGGACTTCAGTAAGTTGCTAATCCTTTCTTTTAATGAGTTTAGCTTAGTTATTTAGCTAAAGGTCAAACCGTCGTAATTACGGTTTGACTTCGAGATTAATTAATAATGGCTCAGTCAAATCTCGAATCAAAAGTAGTTATAAGTTGGTAATTATGTGGGTAATAAACCGTCAAAAGGGTTCCCCCTGATTCCCACTCTAACTAGGTCGAATGTCGGGTCAAACTTGTATTTAAAAAGTCAACAGAATGTGTAAATTACAATTTATGCATAATTAGCAATGTAGAACACATACAACCTGTTTGATCATTAATATAACTTGGTAATTAATGTAAGAACATGTCTAAACATGTTCAAACCGACAATTTCATGTTTAGACACGGTTCGGAACCGAAAGTCGCATAGATTGACTTATACTTTGACTTTCAGTTCTGGCCTGTTTTGGTATGATTTAGAAATACCTAAGAGCTTCATTTGGACCAGGTTACATGCTAGTATAACCCTCTGTGATTATACACCATGGTTCATTAGTTAACCAATTAATTCGCATGATTCCGTTAATTGCTCATATGTTGACCATTATGCCCTTTTCACCTTAAAACGTGATTTTTGAAAATGTAAAAGAGTAGAAACCTTAATTACTGATATATAAACTTGTATGCAAAGTTTGACATCGGTTTGAGGTGTAGATTGAGAGTTATGCTCATTAGCGTAATTAAGAAGCTTTATGTTAATAAAACGGCGTAATTAGCATATAGCCTAGTTAAGCCTACTTTTTGATATCAAACTTATTACCCACTGATGTAATATATTATTTTGGGATTTTAGAAGATTTTTAATTAATTTTAGGCTGAGCATAACTCATAGTCGTAGGCTTAATCCGGTAATTGTCGGTTTTGCCCTTACGGGCCATAAAATGAGTTTTACATATCTAAACGACTCCAAACCTTTTGCTACTGATTCTAAATGATAAATAAATTATTTTAAACCTCCTGGAATGATAAAAATATCAGCTTTATGTATCGAACCCGGAAATGGCTTATAATCGCCTTTTTAAGCGTTTTTAACGCATAGTATGTACTAGAACTATTTTAAACATACCAAGGGTGATACCTACTGATATTTGAGGCAAATTATAATATTTTAACAGTAAGCAAAGGTTGATAAACTCAGAATTCAGTTTTGAGCTTTTCGGCTTAAGTGAAATTACCAAAATACCCCTACGGGGCATAGTTTGGTTATAATTGATAAATTTCACTTATATACTTTAACCTACTTATATAACTTAGCAATTTGAGTATATTTGCTGATTACATCAGGCCTGTAACTCAGGTTGACACTTAAACTCTTTTACAACCTTTAAAATGACCAAACTACCCCTACGGGACATAATTTGTGATTTAATTCATTTCGGGCATAATAAAAGACATCTTACTGATGTCACAACATATATGAAGCATATTAACTTAGGAAACCTGTAAATGGCTCTCATTACTACCCGTTACGCTTATTACGCGTTCGGTTCGGTTTATGTAACTAGTTTACATAAACTAGCCTAAACGGGTCAAACCTTAACGGTTTTATCTCAAAATCCAGAATGTGTATGAAAGACCCATATTAAACAAGTCTCTGAACTTGTCGGGTCTAAATCACATTCTATCCGGTCTTTGCTTAATCGTGCGTACGAACCGTGTATTTGAAACTAACCGATCTAAGCTTAAGCTTAACTAAAGACCCGTTAGGATTCTAATAGGTTATTATAAACCTTCGTTCCAGATTAGGAGAACCAGTAAAAGCTACTTGCAATTTGCTTATTGTGATTTATACATTGCTCAGGTAAATACTTTTAACTTATTTTCCCTATACGGGCTTGGGTTACGGTATATAGAATACCGTTTGATCGGGCATCAAATCTTCCATCGTTGGGTGGTTAATTGAATAATTTGATCGGCTCGTTTAAACAGTCTTGTTACTTAAAGCCTTTGGGGGGTTAATGACCATGTCCCGGATATCCTTGGCATCATTTTACGAAATGGCCACGACTTAAGCGCGGGGTGTAGGCGTACACCCGTCAGTGCACAAAAGAATATTGTGGTGTGTCTATTGATCTTTAACCCGGACAAGATCCGGGCTACTGAACGCACAAGGAACATGTAATTCGTTCACAAGATTATAATATTAAATAATTCTCCCAAGTTAAATAAAATGTTTATGCCACGTGCATCCAAATAAATTTTCAATAATTTTCCAAAATGAGTCAGTTGATTGTATTTACCAGTGTAAACTGACGTATTTTCCCAAAAAGATTAAATGCAGGTACTAAGCGTAATTGGCTGGGATTTCTCCTTAGCATCACTAGAAGTCTCGCAAGCTTAAGATGCCTGAAGTCTGTTGAACTAGTGTTTCCATTTTTATTTTCGATCCGTCTGTGGATAAACTTCCGAATATTGTGACATTTGATATTACAATATTAAATTCGGTTGAATTATATCTTAAAATTTGCTTCCGCTGTGCATATTAAATATTGTGTTGTTTGACTATTATGTTGCCAACCACGTCACGATACTCCCCATCGGGCCCACCGGTGACACGTGGAAATCGGGGTGTGACACCATGAGTATTCTAAGTGTATGTCACGAAATATGCAGTTCGGATGTTCAAAACACATAAATGTATAGCTAAAAACGAGTAATTTAGATGTACGAAAGTTACCGGAAAGTGGCAGTTGTCACACCTATGAAATCCTTTATGTAAATACGGGTTTCATCCCACATTTTATAATATGAAAACTGCGGTGTTTTGAAACTCTGATATTTTCATGACACCCGGTCCTGATGAAAGTTTTCCGCTGCAAAATTTAATAAACACCGGTACCACTGTATCTGCTCGCGGCTCCAGCCCGGGGTGGGGTCGGGGGTCGTGACATTAAGTTTTTAGAAAAGAGTTATAAAAGTAAGTTATTAAAGAAATATTAAATTAATCGGTAAATTAATATATGTTTAAAAAAGGAAAAAGAATTATTAAAATAATGGTAAAGAAAATATATGGTTTAAAAAAATATATATGTTATTAAAAGTATATAATAATAAACTGTTATAATATATTAAATAAAAAATTAATAAAAAACTATATGTTATTATAAAAATAAAGTTACTATTTATCGGTATTCGTCAACAATATATATACAATTTTAATTTTAACTATATATTATTAGCCTCGGCTGATGAATAGCGTTATAGTAAAAAAAAAAAAAACTAATATGTTTTTTACCTAGTATAGTTAAATTATTTTGAGTTTTTTTTATTTACTCTTTCTTTGTTGTTAACATGATTTTCATTTTTACCCCAGCTTTTCGAATGTACATGTTTTGTCCTTCAACTTTTCTAATATTTATGTTTAGTCTATTTACTTTAATAAAGTTTTTTTTCTAGTATTAGTTAACTTTGTTTATATACATGTTTTGTCACTCTACTTTAACTTTAGTAATATACATCTTTCGTCCTTCTGTTTTTATTCCTTTTAGTATTTTTTTTTCCTTGCTAATGTGACGAACAAACTCAGTGCAACGCGCGAGATAAAATTAGCTTTATGCTTGCATTTGTCGCTACCATAACAAACCGATACATTAATTGAATTTTCGTCGCATCCATGCAACAACGCGCGGGTTGATTCTCACTACTTAACTAGTTTAATACCCGTCTGGTGGACGGGTTACACTCACAACGTAACAAACAAAGATAATGTATATTGATGATGTTTCGGTGTGCTACTCCTTTTCTTCTTTTCCATCTCCTATTTGAAAAAAGTTACAACCATCTAACTTTTCCTTTTCTTCTTTTCAAACCACTAAAACTCATTCTCAAAACACATTATCCAAACACTACAAAAATGAGCTATTAACTTTTCAGAAGTCAAAAACTTAAAAGGAGCTCAAAATAAGCAATCCCAAACACCCACATTAAGTGGATACAAGTCTAAACAACATTATAAAAAAGCACCATTTTTAATTTATAAAAGGAAAACGAATGTGAACAGTGTACAACCACACAACAATATAAAATAAAAGTGATAGAGTGACAAAACATGAAATGGTATCATTTTAATGCAAAAGTAAACGGTAGGCAGCACTGGGGGAAAGTGTTATAACAATCAAACATGGTTTACTGCCTCATTTTATTCGGCTTTTGGATCGTCCTCTTTAACCTCAAAGATGGCCTTTTTTCGGCTTTTGGATAGAGTGCCCATTTGTCAAAGTTGGTGTATTTTTTGTATCGTCTACTGAAGCAACCTCATGGTTCACATCAACAACCACCTGAAAGTTGTTATACAAGTATGAGAGTAAGGAATACAAAGTATAGATATAAAGTTTCTTTACATGTAAAAACAATTACCGATTCTTGCTGACTTGCTGCATTGTGGACATATGATGAATTTGATATGCATCTAGCATCATCTACTGCGAGACATTTAGAAATGTAAGTGTCGACCTCACGTTCCACATTATCAACCACCTTAAGTTGTTATACAAGTGTTAGTGTAAGGAATATAAAGTATATACACAAAGCTTGTTTACATGTAAAAACAATTACCGATGACGTATTTTCTTATTGCTGATTCGTTGTCTGGTCCGCATCTGACAAGTTTGGTGTATTTTTGCATCGTTTGTTGGGGGAGACTTAGAAATTTCATAATCAACCTCATGTTCCATATCAACAATCACCTAAATTTGTTACACGCACATTAAGAGTAAGGAAAAAAGTACATATCAGTACCGGTACGGAAAAACGGGGAAACTGGCTATCCTTACCGAATATACCCGGTACCAAACGCTCATCCCTACGTGTGTGTGTGTGTGTATATATTTAAGACAGGTTTTATCCAATGATGTTAAAAGACAAACAAAAATTATAATAGATTAATTGAAAACAAAAAGAAAATGAAATAAAAAGAAAAAACACATATATTGGTAATTATTTTTCAAAGCACCAATTTTGGTAAATATTTTTGTTTTCATCCATAGCAATGATTTTTGTATCATAAAATAAAAATACACAAATATCACAACGCATAATAATATAAAGCAAAAGGAAACACACTACCATAATTTTCATAATAAACGAAAACACGCGATACTGAACTCAAATACCCTAGCGTAACTTAAGTCTATCGAAAAAAAGAGTACAAAAGCACTAAAACCATACGATAAATAAAAAACCTAATAATAGTTGTTTTTAAAAAGACCGTAGCACTCGGCACAAAACGACATCATTAGAGGCAAATTAACATAAACTTGGTACCCCATACAGGCTTGACCAGCATCAGCATCACCGACATCACCCTGACCATCACCCCCAACATTGTTTATAGCCCCGACATTCTCTTCAGCTGCGACATTCTCTTCAGCAATCTCATTATCATCACTTTGATCTTCCATGTTATCATCCTCTGCCCCTTGCAACATCATCGTTGCATGCTTCTTCCCTCTCAAATGAGCATCAAGTTGCATAGAACTTGTACAAAAAATGTTGCACAAACCACAATGAAGATCGATGAAAGGAAAAGTAGCTTTGTCTACCTGTCGTGTCAAAATATGAATGAAAAAGTTAATTATGTAATAACAAAATATAAAATGAAAGATGTAGCAAATAGTTGTACCCTGGCAACATGTTTGCTTGAAGATACATGGGCATTGTATTGTTGCATGTCAAGGCATATTATATTACAAAGAGTACAACCTACGAGTTCTTCTTTTTTGGCGCCATTTGCTAGTAAATTATGTAGCTTGTTATACATTGACATTGAGATTGAGAATTTTTAGATGACGAAAGGGAGATAATAAAAATAGAATAGGGTAGTTAATAATTGTAGGTTGTGAAGAGAGATTATGGGGAGGTGGGTAGGTTGTGAAGAGAGGTTATGGGGAGGTGGGTAGGTTGTGAATAGAGGTTATGGGGAGGTGGGTAGGTTATGAAGAGAGATTATGGGAGGTGGGGAGGTTAGGAAGAGAGATTATGGGCAGGTGGGTATTACTGATAAAGAAGAAGGAAAAAAATTTGAAATCCAAAAATTTTGAAAATAGATAAAAAAAAAAATGGAATAGGGTAGTTAATATTTTGGAATTTTGAAATGCTAAAAATATGGAAAATAAATAGTAATAAGGTAGTTATTCTGGTCCGAAATAAAGGGAGTGGGAATAGGGTAGTCTGCTACAGAACAGTGGAGCTCGGTTAATGGTGTTAACACATGAGATGTTTTTGTAAGTGAAAAGTGTTCTTTGATGACTTATGATTTTTATTCTGTTGAATTATACCCTTTTTTATGATTTTTATGATCAAGATATATAAAATTGTGCTCTTGATAAGGGATTGGGCTAGTGGGGAGGAAAATATGCAAGGACTGGATATGGGCTTTTAAAAGGAGTGGGCTAGTACAACTTTAATGTACATTTTTTATTAGAGTACGTATTTTTAAATGTTTAGTTACCCACTTTCTTTCTGACTGTTAAAAAGGGTTTAGCTTTCACTGAGCATTTTAACGAAAAACGTTTTAAAGTTTTTTTTTAACAAAAAATAAAACTTTTTTAACATACAAATGCTATAAATGGAACAATAAGTTTTAAGACATACATTTGTATTTATTTGTTAACATTTTTTACCCCACTTTCTAAATTTAGGAGTAAATACGTTAGATAGTTGATTATTGTGATTTCTTCTTGGACCAGACATATATATATATATATATAGGGGATAGATCATGAGAAAACTAGTTTTAATAAGAAAACTAAAAAACTAAAAAGCAACCATTGATCAAACAAGATCAACGACTGATATAATTCAGTTTATAAATCACGGACATTTAACTTTAATTTATACACGGAAGGGTAGTTTGGGAAATATACAAGTAAAAAAATTGGACCGCCTATCCTCACCAACATTCGTTCAGACCTGAGAAAAAAGGAACTCTCCATCTCTCTCGGCGACATCCTAGGGTTTCATACAAACGGAGATCGCTGCATAATCGATCCATCAAATCGGCAAAAATATCGAATATCTACCAGGTACGAACTCGTATCACGTTAATTTGCCTAAACATCATCACACATTTTGATGTATCACTCACACAACACATCGATTATAACTATGTTCGCACCGATCACTGTTAATATATACAAAATTGATAAAATCGTCACACATTTCATGTTTAAGTCGTTAATTGTGGATGATAATTGACGTTTGTCATCTGTAATATACTGATATTGATTTAGACACATATAATCGCCCAAAACATTTGATATATGTGTGAGATTCATGACTACAATGTTGAATGATAGTTAGGATGAGTGAAATGTGTATCACATGTGTGATACTCGTGTATACGGTTCACATGTGTAATACACTGTTGGATGATTTTTATGATGCGTGTAACGTGTATCACATATGTGATACTCGTGTAGACGGTTCACATGTGCAATATAAGGTTGACTGATAGTTAGGATGCGCATAACGTGTCACACATGTATGATACTCATGTATATGGTTCACATGTGCAAATATAATGTTAAATGATAGTTACGATGCATGTAATGTGTATCACATGTGTAATACTCGTGTATACGGTTCACATGTGTAGTACACTGTTGAATGATATTTAGGATGTGTGTAATGTGTATCACATATGTGATACCCGTGTATACAGTTCACATGTGCAATATAATGTTGAATGATAGTTAGCATGCGTGTAATGTGTCACACATGTATTATACTCGTGTATATGGTTCACATGTGCAATATAATGTTAAATGATATTTATGATGCGTGTAATGTGTCACACATGTGTGGTACTCGTGTATATGGTTCACATGTGCAATATAATGTTAAATTAAATTTCGGATGTGTGTAATATGTATCACATGTGTGATACTCATTTATACGGTTCACATGTGCAATACAATGTTAAATGATATTTCGGATATGTGTAATGTGTGTCACATGTGTAATACTCGTGTATACGGTTCACATGTGTATTACACTGTTGAATGATATTTAGGATGCGTGTAATGAGTATCACATATGTGATACCCGTGTATACAGTTCACATGTGCAATATAATGTTGAATGATAGTTAGCATGCGTGTAATGTGTCACACATGTATTATACTCGTGTATATGGTTCACACATGCAATATAATGTTAAATGATATTTATGATGCGTGTAATGTGTCACACATGTGTGGTACTCGTGTATATGGTTCACATGTGCAGTATAATGTTAAATTAAATTTTGGATGTGTGTAATATGTATCACATGTGTGATACTCATTTATACGATTCACATGTGCAATACAATGTTAAATGATATTTCGGATATGTGTAATGTGTATCACATGTGTAATACTCGTGTATACAGTTCACATGTGTAGTACACTGTTGAATGATATTTAGGATGCGTGTAATGTGTATCACATATGTGATACCCGTGTATACAGTTCACATGTGCAATATAATGTTGAATGATAGTTAGCATCCGTCTAATGTGTCACACATGTATTATACTCGTGTATATGGTTCACGCGTGCAATTCATGTATATGGTTCACATGTGCAGTATAATGTTAAATTAAATTTCGGATGTGTGTAATATGTATCACATGTGTGATACTCATTTATACGGTTCACATGTGCAATACAATGTTAAATGATATTTCGGATATGTGTAATGTGTCTTACATGTGTTATACTTGTGTATATGGTTCACGTGTGCAATACAAATGAAATATATATACACATATATTCGTATGATACGATGGCCATGTGTAATATAAATGATAAATATGTTATTGATATACGATGATTATATGAGTTGTAATTATGAATCGTAACCACCACTTGTGTATTATGGTCACACATATAATTGTATTATATTACACATATGTTATATTCATGATATGTTCCATTTAGCAGCTAAGGCGATAAAAAAAACGATGGCGAACCTCAACAAGGATGAAAGTACCGGCAATATCGAAACCAACCAGGCAAAACCATGTACTACTAAAAAAAAACATTAATATTCTATTCTTAACATTACTGCCATTAATATTCATTTATTTATTTGTTCATCCGTTTACTCAATAATTATGGTTACTCTTTATGTTTTATTATTTATTATTATATATATTTTTTTAATATGACAAACAACATCACAGTTCGCAAGAAAGTAAGATTCGTGGTTAAATCGAACAACAAGAAAAAAGAGGATGTTCAAAACAGCGAAGTTAAGGACATGCACAACAATATCAATGATGAAGGCCATAACAAAGAAAACGAAGCTGTAAACAACAAGGATAAAGCTCGTGACACCAAAAGTAACGTTGTGAACGACGAAGAATTTGGTAAGTTTTGATACATAACAATAAAAAGAAATACATATGTTCACTTGGAAGCATTACATACAGTTCTGACGCACACACACACATTCATATACACATATACATCGTGTATTTTATTTATTTATTTATTTATTTTTATTTTTTTATAAACAGCCAACAACACGAACCAACCATTAGCAAATAAAAGGAAAAGGCCGAAAGCATCTGACACGACCGATACTGTTACAGGTATTTAATTAGTACGCAAATACACGTCATTCATTGTATATGTATTGCACACGTGCACCACGGGTATGATATATGATAATGATATATGTACCAAGCTGTTATGTAACTGTATTGTACTGTATTTACGTGTGAGTTAAATGCATTTTTTAGTGAACACATGCACCACAATTATGGTTGTTAAGCGTTAACATGCGATTATGTGTTCTACGTATTGTATTACACGTATGCTACTGAATATGAATGTAATGCACATGTGCATCATAAATGTAATGTGATATGTGCAACGCAAGTGAACACCAATAATATAACATATAACTGTACTGAAACGTATATATGCGCGAATAAACTCATATATGTTAAACACATTGATACGGTCAGATGGTTAAAACAATAAAAAAAACATGGACTTAAATGGATATTTTGTGAAACGCCTGGACTAAAGTTGTAATTGTAGTTAATAGTTAGTCAGTTAGTTGGTCACGAATTATTGCCAAAAAAATGTTAACAGTGAATAACAAACTACAATGGATTCATCCCTAACTTTTATGTTCCCCTATATATATCTGTTCTATCTGTTACCGTGTGATTATATATTGTATGTGTTATATTACACATGTGATTGAATGTGCATCCACTGCACACGTGCACCATTAATGTAACGTCATAACGTCTGATGTTTTGCAGGGGTGCATATTAAAGCCAGAAAAACAAGGAAACGCTCAAATGCACCGGATGCTAACAATGACAACCCGGTAAACGAAGGATCTATTACCGTAAAACTGAGGTCGATGAAGTTGATACGCTAAAAAACAGTTGACGATACTGTTACAGGTATGTAATTAATACGCAAATACACGTCATTAAGTGTATATGTATTGCACACGTGCACCACGAGTATGATATATTATAATGATATATGTACCAAACTGTTATGTAACTGTATTGTAATGTATTTACGTGTGAGTTAAATGCAATTTTTAGTGAACACATGCACCGCAATTATGGTTGTTAAGCGTTAACATGTGATTATGTGTTCTACGTATTGTATTACACGTATGCTATTGAATATGGATGTAATGCACATGTGCATCATAAATGTAATGTGATATGTGCAATGCACGTGAACACCAATAATATAACCTATAACTGTACTGAAATGTATATATGCGTGAATGAACTCATGTATATTAAGCACATTGATACGGTCAAAGGGTTAAAACAAGAAAAAAAAACATGGACTTAAATGGATATTTTGTGAAACACCTATACTAAAGTTGTAATTGTATTTAATAGTTAGTCAGTTAGTTGGTCACGAATAACTGCCAAAAAACTGTTAACAGTGAATAACAAACTACAATGGATTCATCCCTAACTTTTTGTGTTTCCCTATATATATATCTGTTATATTTGTTACCGTGTGATTATATGTTGTATGTGTTATATTACACATGTGATTGAATGTGCATCCAATGCACACGTGCACCATTAATGTAACGTCATAACGTCTGATGTTTTGCAGGTGTGCATACTAAAGCCATAAAAACAAGGAAACGCTCAAATGCACCTGATGCTAACAACGACAACCCAGTAAACAAAGGATCTGTTACCGTAAAACTGAGGTCGAGTAAGTCGATACGCTCGAAAACAGCTGACGATGAACACAAAGACGCAAAAAACACACCCAAAGGTAAAAAATGAAGGTTACAAACGGTAGTATTTGGTGTTCGATACGAACACGTGTATCTCCGAGACAACTGTGTATAGCGATAAAAGGTATGACGGAGAAACAGAAAGAAGCTGTTAGAAGCCTAGGTTTTGGTAAACTTCTATCAATCCAAAACGACGGCATACCTGGGAGGTTGGGCCATTACGTAGTTGACAATCTTGACATGGACAATATGGAGATTAATGCAGGATGTGTTAATATTAAGATTGATGGGGATGCAATCCACAACCTTATGGGGATAAGAAACCATGGTATATATCTGGAAACATTCGAATACAAGAAAAATTTTGTTGGGATTACAAAGGAATGGAGAAACATGTACAAGGGAAGTTACGTTACACCTTCAGCCATATCAAAAAACATAGAGGAGAACGGCGATGATGATGGAATAATGTTCAAACTGAATTTTTTGACATTATTCATGAGCACATTTGTTGAAATTCAAGACCAAGGAAAGTGTGATCTTAATTTCCTACACCATATGACGGATGAAATAAACCCACAACATGTTGATTGGTGCGTGTACATCGTCAATTCGATCAAGAAATGCAAAAAAACATGGAGAAGGTGTGACAACAATTGTTTCTTCACGGGCGCGTTAACAATCCTAACGGTATGTATTACATGTTAATCAGATTTAATGTGTAATATGACATGTATTACACATGTGATATGTATTGTGTTTATAGTTAACATTTAATATAAAAAAATGTGCTTGTAATTCACTTGTAATGTATGTGCATTTGTAATTCACACGTGTAGTTCACATATGTATCAACTGATAAATATGTTCTAACTATTTTATGTCACACATGTGAACAGCTGTTGTACGTTGATTGAACGAATGTCCCTCCAATAAATGTTGATCGACATATGAGCCCACTTGAATTCTGGACAATCGAAAAGTTGCGAAAGAGGGAGAGAATCGAATTGAAAAATGGAGGTTTTGGCATCGGCGAGTTAAGAGATCAATACGTTTATCCAAAAAACGACACGTCTGAACATGTCACAGAAAACAATTTGAACGAGATAATGCTTTATGATGATATGAGTAATCCAGCTGATTTGACGGTACATTATTGTATACATTTATCCAAACCTGTATTATATATATATATATATATATATATATATATATATATATATATATATATATATATATGTATATGTATTTACTCCACACGTGTGCTACATACTTATCATGTAATATCAACAGGGACATGTTACAAAAATGGACGCTCTGTTCGATCGCATCACAAGGGACAAAAAAATATTAGAAAAAGCGTTGTGTGATGCATGTTTGGATTTCCCGGACGTACCTGAGATACAAAACTGCATACAAAAATACAAAACAATATACAAAGAAGTGATTGATATCAATGAACATGTAACGCAAACTGGATGGGCACAGTTTTTTTTGAAGAAAATATTGGAGAAATCATTGCAAAAATGAACAAAGTTGAACATGTGCAAAAGAAGAAAGAACGTGACAGCTAAATGCCAAACTTTGATCTCGGCATTAGTTCACAAGAGTCTGGGAGCATATCGGGTGAAATAAACTTAAAATCTGCTGAGCATAAACAAAGCGCGTATATTAATCAGCCGGTAGACATCAATGAAAAACTGAACGACGACGAACAACTGATATGGTCGTATATGTTGGCAATCGCCCATGACAAAAATGATGGAGAAAAACGACAAACAACTCAAGAAAAGAATGCAACGAAAAAGAAAACGAGAGCAATGTCAGAAGAAGATGCAAAAGCAGAACAAAAACAAATGGAAAAAGAACTGAAGGCAACAAAAATAGAAGCAGAAAAGAAAGAAGTCGAAAGACTGTTCTTGTAAGTTTTATTACATTTATGCATTATGAAGTTTGCAAACTATTATTATGATTCACATGTGTAACTGATGTGAACATATGTATACAGGAAAGATATTTTCGCAACTGCATATGGACTAGAAACAAAAGCGTTTCTGTTGGCACACCTTATTCCAGGCAAACAGTTGTACACATGTGCTATAGATTGTTGGGCGGGTGTTTTGAATCATCAAGAAGGTTTGAAAAATAAGGACGGACCTAAACGTTTGTTTTGTTACACGTCGACAATTGTAAGTATTATACGATAAACAAATTTTTACCATTACTATTAAATATACTCAAACGTTTGTTTGTTTGTTTTTTTTTTTTTTAATAACAAAACAGGATGGATGGATGCTAAACAGAAAGCATACTGTGGAGGCAAGGTCAGCAGCATTCAAAAAGAACCTGTTAATAGTGCTTGAACGTAACGCCGACAGACTTGATCTGAAATCATATGATGTAGTTGTGATTCCTGTACTGGAAAGTCACCACTATTACCTAGTATGCTTTGACTTGAGGGAGCCTTCAATTGAAGTGATAGACAATATGCATCCAAAATTTGCTTGGGTATCGATGAAAGACGGTAACAGCTTCACGTCAAAGGGTACACCAAACAAGATTGTAAGTTATTAAATATAATGACAATGACATTAAATAGCGATACACATATGCACCATTTCAATGTGGATGTTGATATCACCTAACATATAGTTTATTATTGGCAGAAACATATCATATGTGCTTACATGCGTAGTGTCCAACACCCGAGTGCACAAGCATTATCAAGCGTAACACTATCAAAGAAAGAGATTGGCTGGGAAACAAGAGACAACTTCACTGACTGCGGGATTTTGCCATGCGGCATATGGAGTTGTACTATGGAAAGAACAAACCGTTTGAATGCGGATTCAACAACAGGGAATCAATGCAACAAAGTCAGATAAACAACCTCAGGATGAAATATTGTGCAAGAATCCTGCTTTCTGATGCAAACGTGTTCAAAGAAAATGTTATAGCGGATGCAAAGAATGAAGCGAACACGGCCAAACAGAATGAATTGGATGGTGCAACAGATAAAGGATAGATGGAAAATCGAACACACATGTGAAACACTATCATTTCGATATTGCTTTTGACTATTATCTCGTATTGATACAATCTTTAGATGTTATGATTGATACAATATTATTAGTATAACATGATTGTGCAAGACATATTATGCTTTATGCACGTTTGAATTCTAGCATCTATATTGGATACGAATGTTTATCGGTGTTGACAGTTGTATGCATTTCACGTGTGTAATGTTTTAGCAAACAGTATCATACAAAAGAAAAACGCATCACAACTTTAATGTAACATAACATAATTTTACGGTAACGTTTGATACTTTAATGTAACATATCATAATTTTACGGTAACGTTATACAGTACACGTGAAATACAACTACATAACTAAAAAAAAAAACGAATGTATAATGACTTGGATTATTCTGAATAATTTTATTTGTAATATAATAGCAAGATCATATGAAATATCCATATAAAATGAATGTGAACAAATCCATCAGACGTGTAATATAAAGGTCAAAATTGATGTTACCATAAAACAAGTAATGCATACATGTAGTATAATATCATATTGAATATAACGTCAAAATACGTAACACCATGTATGCTTATTTAACATAAACTCAATTTTAAACATGTAACACAATCCATAAAAGCATGTCATCACAAACACGATGCATGTGTAATACTAGAAAAAAAATCCATAATCCAACGAAATTTTTCGATGCACATGTGTAATATAAGAGTCACATTGCTTATTATGTAAAACAATTCTCAATATTGTATGAACCAAATCACTCATCAAGTGGGTCGGACGAACGTATGGTGGATCTTCTAGTGGATCTTCTAGTGGCCTGAGTACAAATGCGAGACGACGGTCCAGCAGATGTATCACCGTTAGACGAATCGACGGAACCAACATGACACGAATATTCTGGAACAGCAACATTACCAGCTTTAGCAGCTTTTGCAGCAGCAGCCGCGGCTTCTTTGGCAGCCCTGACTTTTTCACAATTACGCGAATCATGATCATTAACATATTTCTTGCATTTTCCACACAGCCTAGTAGTTTTAGCACTATTAGCAACAGCCTTTTCCCCGGGACCAATGAGTCGATGGTTGGTACCGCACCCTTTGTTTCGGATGCCTTGTGGCGGATTTATCAAGACTTCCATATCTTCAGGCTGTTTGAGAAGGTCACTGATCACAGCTGATGTCTTGTTACACGCCGGTTCGGTCGGGAATTCACGAAACACACGATTCCTAATTTCTTTAATCTCCCCAGATAACTCAGTAAGTTTACCAATATTTCACCTTAAACGATCGGTGCACTCAATAACCAACTCAAAAATCTCATTTCGGATTACTGATTCTTCGTCTGTATCAGCAGAATACCTGTTCGCTATGCTAAAAACCCTCCTTGGCAATATGTCTCGTTTCCATCTACCAGGTTGATACTGAACAGGAATTTCATCAACCTGGTTGTATCTATACACACAAAAGGCATGCCTACACAAATAGCCAAGGCGCGTATAACCCATACACGAGCATGAAACCGATCTATCACGTGTATCAAAACTGACCTGCATCACATGTGTATAGGTTACAAATGTTAAAAAACATAACTTTGATAATTATAATGAACATATGTAATACAACCATATAATAAGCCATATTACCTCAAATTCATTAATATCTTTGTACTGCCTGTTAGTATGAACAATGGTATAAATTTTTACCCCATCAAGTTCTGGTGTTTTCGAAGCAATATAGCAGAATGTCATGCCTCTATATATCTCTTTTTGCACCTCCAAAAAACAACGTATGTGTATATAATTCCGAGGCATGTCTTTCGATAGGCACGTTCTTCGGCATTGATGGTGCTATTGTATTACTTTCAAACTCCATTCTGCGTTGAATGTACCGTTGCCCATCAATTGCTGTGTCGAAACACATCAAGAATTGCACGAGCGTGTTTGTTCCACTAGAATTTGTTTTAAACAGGGAATTCGAACTCTCACACCTTGAGGTGGTTTTCATTAGACAACACCTGTGCACGTCCCTAAAATAGCACGGAACCCACTGATCCCTAATCTCATACATCTCGTTCAGCCAATTGTTTTCTTTCAAGTGTAACCCTTCCATAAGCAAATTCCATCGTTCTTCAAATTCTTCAGGTGTGATAAACAAATTCCACACAAGCTTGTGTATAGCAGCTCTCAAGTCTATATTTTCCAATACATCACCTGCAATCTGAATATAAAAAATCACAAACATAAATGAATGACATGAAATTATACAACTATTACACGTATGTAGATGAATGTGTGTAAAAATAATATCATACCTTTGCAGGAATTTTCCTAACAATATGCCACATACACAGTCGGTGAATAGACTTATTGAATACACCAGAAACTGCTTGTTTCATCGCAGCATCCTGATCGGTTAACACCAACGTTGGTTGCTTATTGTTATGAGCTTTAAGGAATGTGGTAAGCAACCACGTGTAAGAACCAATTGTTTCATCATATAATAGCCCAGCACCAAAGGTGACGCACTTTTTATGGTGATCGACACCGGTAAACGGAACAAATATCATGTTATACCTTCAAAACAACATAAAACAATGAATTTAGTGTAATATGACAAACATAACATTAGTAATACATTCATTATTAAAATGAAATCGTTATTACATAGATGTAATACAACAAAACAATGTAACTGATTGTAACCACAGTGTTCGTATCATCTATGCAACATAATAAAGATAGAAAACTTACTGATTCGTATGATATGTTGCATCAAAACCTAACACATCTTCGAAGGCTTCGTAATTGCATTTGGATACGTCATCAGCCCAGAACAATGATCTCAACTCGCCATCGACCACCACACATTCAAAAAAGAAATTTGGCCGGTTTATCATACGGGCTTTTAACGTATCAACCACCATTTGTGCATCCTTATTGCCGTTAAAAGACCATATATCTCTAGTGAAAATTTTGAATTCTACTACAGTTCCTTGTACGTTATGCTGCCCACCCTTTAACGAAGCTCGAATCTTATGCGCGACATTAGGGCCAATTTTGTTCAAGCTTAGTTTGTGAATGAACCTCTGGTCATCATAACTAAGTTTCCTCATTTTTCTGGTAAAGTCTAGATTGTCTTTGTTAACCGGTCCATGATTATGAGGTTCAATAAAACCATAAATGAAAAATTGTGTAGTGCCTGGGATAGCTTTAAGCTTTATCCGCGCCCTACAGTCAGTAACTTTGTAGCTGCTACTTCGAGACACTTTAAAAGCACTAGGGTCCATCGATTCAAGTTGTGTTTGCTTAGGTTTACTGGATCTGGTACATTGCATATACCTATGTGTAACAACGGTTCCTTTTTTCTTCATGGCACCCAAACGTACAGAAAAACCAGACCTCTCAGCATAATACTTGTACATTTTCTCAACGTCGCTCCATGTGTCAAAAGCCATTCCGATAGTAGGTGTATATTCAGGAGACACCAAAGGTTTCCATAACTTTGTTCCATCAGTTGTTATGTATACATGGCTGGTTATATCTCCTTCAATATGAACACAAAAAATACATTCAAATAAAGAAAAAAACATTGCACATATGCATTATATTAATATATTTAAAATATGGACATATACTTACATACAACACACACACACATGTAAACATACATACATACATACGTACAATAAAAAAACAACATATTAATATTGAAAATACAAACATGTTAACAATTAATGATATATACAGTTCACATCGTAATACAAACATGTGTACACAAGTGTAATACACATTTTTTTAATAAATAAATAATTTACCTAATTGATCGACGTCATACAAACGTAATGGACGGACATTATGACTGCCATAACTTGAATTGTTAACATCAGGTGAATCATCGATACGTTCGTGTCCGTCATCATCGTTATCACCTGACCTAGAACCGAATAATGCGTCATCAATAATGGCACCAGTGTTTGTAGAACTGCTAGATGAAGCCATATCTGAACGATTTAACAACAATATCGATTAAACAACAATCAAACATGTCTGAATTCCGATTATGAACAATATGTGATAAAATAAACATGAAATCCGATTACCTACGATTGTTAAACACGAATTTTGATGAGAAACAGCTTGAATTCGGTATGAGAATCGTTATATGTATGAGTAATTGATACAATTATGGAATTGATTGATATAATATTCGAGAATTGTTGAACACGAAACCTCCAGAAAACAAAATCAAAACTCTGTGTGTGGTTATGAATTGGGCGAAACGTAAAGCGTGGAATTGTGATTGTTGACAAAAATACCCCTATGTTTAATAGTTTTTTGGTTTTCTCATTAATATCTAGTTTTCTCATGATCCTATCCCTATATATATATATATATATATATATATATATAGGTAAAAAGTATGGTACAAATCTCCTTATCGTACATTATGTACGCTACACCCACAGCCATACACGTGTCCTGATCCAATTTAATTAAATAAGGGTATTTCAAACATTCTATTCGAACATCTGAGGGCCAATCATGAAATTCCGTCAAATACGAAGCAGATGTGGAGTTCGTTTCGTAACCGTCCATTTAATTATTGTTCGTATTAATTCTATTTGTAGGTTTTTTTATTTGATTCCTGATCGAACACAGATTGGCGATTTTCGAAAATGCTGGATTCGTCATAATAGGGTTGAGGTTGAAGATAAATTGTTTCTGGTTTTATTTGTTGAGTTTATGATATCGCACGTGTTGTCTTGATATATCGCATGTGGTGTTTTTAACATAGCCCAGCTAGTTAAGAATGGATCATTTGTATAATTTCGCATGTTTTAAGTTAGACTTTTCGCACACAATGAATTTTAAGATTTAATTTCGCATGTTTTAATTCAAGATTTCGTAAACCAGAAAGTATTTAACATATATAGCTAGCTATATATTTCGCATGCTTTAAAAATAATTATATTTATTTTCGCACAGTGTGTTTCATAATTCTGTTCAATAATTGATATCAAATAATTCAGTTCAATAATTGATTTCAATAATTCATATCAATAATTTTTCCTTTATTATATATTTTGTCTTTTTATCTCTATTTCAAACAGCCTAATAAAAATGGCAGATCTACCAACATCCTCTTCTTCTGAATCAAGTATCAAGCAGGTTTTGAGGAGAAGGATTCAAGAACAAATTCAAGAGGATCGATCATGTCAAGAGATGTTGGAGACCAACATTTCTCGTGTAACAGAAAACATGAAGAGAAGACAAGAAATTTTGAACTTGCTATCTCAGATGCAAGTGAGTAGTCTTAAAGAAATTGCTGTTATGTTTATGGTGGATTTGGGTGAGAGGGATGAGAAACAGTTGAAAGAGTTGGCGGATGCAATAACTGTCTTAAGATGCTCGATGAAGATGAAAATGGAGTTTCTTTCATCTTTTGAATGAACTTTTGTTTATTTTAGTGCTTTGTTTTAATAAAATATCTAAGTTTTGCATTTTTCAATAAATTCGCATTTTGTTGTGTGGAATGGATTATTTATTTCGCATGTGTGTATTCCCCTATTTTTCCAAATTTTAAGCAATTCAATGTTATATATGCGATTTTAAACTTAACATATGCGAAATTAAAAACACTAATTATAACAAGTGTAAATATTTAACATAAATCCAACATCAAACAAGTCTAAATATTTAACATAAATCCAGCATCAAACAAGTTTACTTTGGCTTTGCAAAATATCTACTCATCCTATCTGGGATTATCTTCTCCAAATCTCTCATATACCTTTCTTTGTCTGGCCTTTTATCGAAAGCATTTGCCTTTTTAATTATTTGTTGACGATGCATATTGTGATCGGATAGAATGATTTTACTGAGATATCTGTGCCATAGGAGATGAAGTTGTGAATTCTGTTTGTTGTTTACTTCATCTTCTTTCACAAATCCAGTCACCCATGGTGTTTTCTCTCCTTTGTACGTTTCCATGTGACGCATCGTAAACACTCCACAATCTACGTCGTTATTCTTCGTCCTCCAATCCATCCTTTTTCTTTCTATAACTGAGGTTGCAAGTACTTCTATAGCCGGTGTTGGTTTTAAAGCCTTTCGAAGGTATAAAACCAATACCCTTCTCTGTAACATAGCAACATTGTGTTAGTAGCTTTTACATAATATATAACATGTATATGTATAAGTTTTTGTATTACCAGTGTGTCTGGAAGCCCCTTGTATCTTTCCACAAACTCTTGTTCAGCGGCTGAATTGTCAATCAACTCAATTTTGCCGGTTTTCAAGTGGAAGCATAAGACATAGAAGTGGTCAACTTGAAGTACCGGAATAAACACCAGTTCAGCCGAATCAAGTTTTTTTACCTCATATTTTAGTATGATGTCTTCAAAATTTGAGGCAAATATGTTTAGACGTTGGTTGTCTGTGTATTTCTTCTCGTCGTAAAAGATATCCGGCTGTATGTTATTTAATTAGAATCAAAGTTTAGTATTGTATTTAAAGGTATCTAAACAATGGATTTTTTCACATGCGAATAGTATCTACACCACATGCGAAATTACAACAGTATGAGAAATGTTGTTTTTTGTTTTCACAGGAAAACTAATCTACTATTCTACATGCGATTTAGCTATAACTAGTATGCGAAATCATTGAATATGCATTTACTGTTTTAATTTCAAATGCCAAAATGTTTATGAAATCAAACCATCATTGTGCTAAACAAGAAGAGTCTGTATGATGATGATTTTCTATCCCTCTTTTTCTCTTATAGGTTTAGAACATCCACAAATGCATCTATTCTGTTTGATGATATGTATTGATCCCTGTAGAAGCTTTCGAATATAGCTTTGAATGTGTAAACCCCAGTTTTTGATCGGTAAAATTCATCTCTGTCAGGCAAAAAATAAATAATTAATATTTGTTGTGTGTATATATTTTAGATTTTTTCTTAGTTGATATAACTTTTTTTTACTTACTCTATGCCTGCAAATGTAGCAAATGTATAGCGGATGACATTCAATTCTTGATTCAAGAGTGCTTCGTGCATGTTTACGGCTCTGTTGCAGTAAGGGGAACAAAATTTGTCTCCAAGCTCTGTACATCTTTTCTCAGCTCGAATTTTGGCTTGTTCTATTGTCTTATAAAGTAGTTCATTTAACCCCTTTGGTAGGACTTGTTGTGGAACTTGCTTTGGCTTTGTGTTTTTTCTGCCCCTAGTTGGTTTTTTTCCTTTATTTTCTTCCAGGTTGGGTCCCAGGCTCAAAAGCAATTCAACTGACTGCAATTCCTCAGCCGTCACCTGAGGGCATTCAACTTCCGGTTCCTTCTCAACTTCGATTCCCGAATCAGGTTGTTGAGGGTCTTTTTGTGTAGTTTCTCCTAAAGAAACTGCTTCCACTTCTTGCACTTTTTCTTGGACTTTTTGTTGAATGTTTTGTGTAGATTCTGCCAAGTTCACTGTTTCTTTGATAACAGTTTCGTTTTCACCACTTTCTGCAGGCCAGAGGAAGTTAAGAAATATAATAATTTGTGCTTTTTAATTTTTTTCATAATATAAAGTGTTTTTTTACCTTTGGCAGGTGGTTTGTAAGCGTATACACCCGTTTCGACAGTTTGAATGTTTGCAATAAGGGTGTCTGTTACTCCTCCATCATCTTTATTTGTCAGTGCTTCATCATCTGGCTGCAATACCCCTATAGATACAAATTATTGAATTTTAATACATCAGAATCAAAATCGCAGGGGTATACATGAGATTGCATGCGAAATCAAATTTGAAGTGTTTTGGCATAAATCACATGTGTTTTTTTAGGTTTCGCATGTGCATAAGAAATAGTGATTTTTTACATAATTCGCATGTGTTAATATTGAATTCGCATGTTTTACCTTGTGATGCCATTTGTACCAAAACATTGGATATTACTTTTTGAGCTTCTTCATCCTGTCTACCTTCTTCGTTTGCAGGAACTTCATGATGAACTTCAGAAGCTGGATTTTCAGGCTCCTGATGGACATGAGAGGGTGAAGTTTCATGCTCTTGAACCGAATCAGGCGGCACACAAATGGGATTATTCCGAAGTGTCTCATCCCACTGTTTACAGGCCTCCATAATCTCCGGGTCCCAAAAACACTTAGTTCTTGCTTCTGAAACTAAGTTGTTCATCCCTTGAACATCTTGAACATTTTTCGAGTTATGATACTATTAATTGAAATGTTAAATATAAATGTATTAAGTGAAATTAATATTTTTTTGCGCTTACCTTTTTGTTGGTTCTCGAAGCCTCTAGTTCTCGTTCGTGCGCTGTGTCGTAGAATACGGATGGTGAAAGTTGAACAAGAGTGTTGCAATAATCCATCATTTTCTTTGTATGTGTTCCAACTCCCATCTCAAGGTTCAACTGAGACATTTCATGGATTTCAAAACTGAAATCCATGAAATCATCAATGTTCACGTTATCTTTTGGCTCTTCCCCGGATTCTACGTTTTGTACTGCACGCGCAGTCCTTCTTTTGTAGCTTATTCTGATGTCAACCGGTGGCCGTAGTGTATAATCCTCCGTTGAATGACCCTCTTCTTCTTCATTTTCTTCTTCATTTTCTTCTTCTTCTTCACTCTCACTTGATGTCCACACAGGTCCGTAATCCGAAATATGATCTTCGACTTTATCAATCTCCGAAGATGTGATATAACGAATAACAGGTATCTCCACGGCTTTCTCAAACAGGTTAAGCCTCTTGTTGTACTCATGCGTGTATAGAAGCTGTATAAATCGCAAGATCATTTAATTATATAACAAAACAAACTAGTATTTGAAATATGTTATTAAATGTAGTAATGTATACCGTAAGAAAGGCAACAGGTCCCACGAACTGTATTTTATAGTTCTTCCAGCCCGCTCGTGTACGACGCAAGGTGTCGAGTAGATATGAGCACCAATCTAGATTCTGTATTTCCTCAACATATTCTACACCAAGCAAACATCTATCATTTGCAAGTGTTGCCTTTGTAATCTCTGCAAAGAAGGTCATCTAGTACACAAGGAAATTTAATTTAAACAGGCTCCCCCCATATCTTTGATTTTCCATTGTATTTGCAATTAAGCCATGGGTAATTCTCGTGTTTTCCCCCCACTGGCTGATGAATGTATCCCTGACAGCATTTCCCGGTTCTTTACCCTTTTCAATTTTCTCTTGCTTTTTAACTTTTCTCTTATCGGGTATTATTTCAACCTTCTTTGGCCCCTTTGGTATTCCAAATACCTCATAAACTGTGTCCGATGTTATTTTTATTTGGTGTTTTCCCACGTTTAGCTTATCGAACTTCTCGTCAAAGTTTCTGGCTAGCCAATATGCCAATCGTGTCGAAATATGGTTGATATTGATATCTAGAATAGCACCAAATCCCATATTCCTCACCTCTTCAACCTGTTTTTTTTTTTGAAAATTTCTTCACAGTATCCATGTATGAGTTAGGTTGGAATCTCAGCAGTATTGCTTCGTTGCTGTATTTGAAGAATTTCCTATGTTCTGTTTTAGGTTGTTCCACCTTTTTTTATTGTTTTTTTGTCTGTATCTTAGACTTCCTGTCATCTTTTTTCTTTTTTGGGAGTGGCTTAACGAAGTCATCCTCTTCAGAACTTTCTTCAACTATTCTTCTTTTTCTATTTTTGTTAACTTTTATCAGTGTTGATATTGGGCCTTCAAAGTCATCATCAGAATCTATGTCTACAAAATCGCATGCTATCAGTCATAAACCTTTATAAAATCGCATTTATCAGTTAATCATGTACACTAAGTCAGTAAGTGATAAAATCGCATGAATGAGTATCAATTCGCATGTCTTAGTTAAGCACTACCAAAAACTTTACCTATAAAATCGCATTTGTAATTCAAAACCCTCTCAAAACCCCATATAATATCGCATGTATAGTTTAATCATATTCCCCTAAAACCAACTAATCATATGAAATCGCAGGAGGTTTTTATCAATTCGCATGTTCAACCTAAGCTAAGACAAAAACCTTTTACAAGCAAAACTTTAGCTATAAAATCACATTTGTAATACAAAACACTGACAAAACCCTATATAATATCGCACATATATCAGTTTATCATTTAGAAAACTGCATAATCATGCTAAACCTAATAAATAACCGTACTAGTCATAAACCCTAACAAAAATGAAGTTATGAACAATACCTAATCCTTTAAAACTATATGTTTCAGTCTAAAAGCTTAATAAACAAACAAAATCGCATTTGGCATTAAAGTCCTGTATATTCCATTATAAAATCGCAAATGTCAATCGATACCTGGATTCATCTTCTTCGCTTGTGGTCTGTCGTTGTTTGCTTTGCTTCGTTTCTCAAAACTCATGTTAGTTGAATCGCAACGGAAGAGTAGCAGGATGAATCTTAGTTGTTTGCTTTGCTTTGCTTCGTTGATTTTTGGTTTTACGGTATGTTTGTGAGTTATTGTGCTGATTATCAGGGATTTTGATCTCGCATTGGACGATTTTAACCTTGGCGGTTTCTTTTTATTAATTTTAATTTGATTAATTTAATACTTAAACACACGGTTTAAATGAGATGATCTGACGGCCTAGAATGTAGCGTAGATAATGTACGATTATTGTATTTGTATGATAACCGACCACTATATATATATATATATATATATATATATAGGGGGAGGTTCATTTGAGAAGAATCTTCTTGAAAGAAGAAAAATAAATTAATCTAGACCCTATATTTTTTTGATCAATGGTTGTGAATTAAGATATCATTTTTGTCCACTTTTAATTAATGCTTTAATTACTAAGGGTAATATAGACAATTTGATGTAGAATACTAATAAATATTTTAAAGAGTTACTCAAGTCTTATTAATGCAACCATAATTTTCTCTTTCACCACCATTAATGTGTTGGATCCTACACTAATTTTATTAGAAATGACAAAATCATTTAAAAGTGTTGTGTCCTACACATATTTTATAATAAGTCACAAAATTATTTAAAAGTTTTGGAATCCTACACATTCTGTACCCTACACCAAAACATTGTTTTAATAGTGTAAGAAACGTTGAATATGTAAAATCATGTGCATGATTGTTTTTATTGTGTAAGGTGCACAACTATTTTATAAAATAGACTCATTAAATGATTAGAGTTCATTAATTTGAATAGCAAAAATAAATAATAGACTCATTAAATGATTTGTTCAAATTACCTTTGTATCCTTTATTCTTTTTATTCTTAATTTGTAATTTCTTCTCATTTGAACTCTCCACTATATATATATATATAATTTTTATTTTTAACAACATAAGCATTCCATATAGTATATAACATATAAATTAATAATAATAATAATAATAATATAATTGTTAGTGTTTTATAATAATAATATAAAAACTGATAATGGTTATAGTATTTAACATATAAAATAATAATAATAATAATAATAATAATAATAATAATAATAATATGATAGTTAGTGTTTTATGATAATAATATAAAAACTAATAAGAATAATTATAAACATAACAGTGAAATAAGGTCAACATTAAAGCAAAAACATAAAGATATAGTTAACATTAAAGAAGAAACATAATTAGTGAAATAAGTTCAACACTAAAGAAAAACAAAACATGCAGCATTCTTGAAATAACAGAAATAATTGCCTTCAAAACATAAGTGTTTCTAGATATCATCCTCTTCCCAGTCCAGAACAACTCGTTTTCCACCGTGTAGAGACGCAAACTTACTTCTTTTTATCACGCGTACAACATCCTCTTCCCAATCATCGTCAGAACTAATGATCTCAATCACCTCGTCCCATTTCCGGTTCCTTAATACTTTAGACCTCTTGTTGCTTCTTTCAACCTTGCGAACCTAAGAAAAAACATGTCATTGAACGTAGGGTCGAGCCAATGCGTTTGAAGGCCCAAGGCGAATCTAAATGCTGAGGCCGTTTCTGGTTACTAATTATATTATAATATTTTAAGTACACAATAATAAAAATAGATACCTCATCACATGCTGGTCCATGTTTGTTCATTGTTTTCTGCTCCTCATCATCCAAATTGGTAAGTTCCATTTCCTGAGATAAGAAATCAATTAAAATTGTTGATCATGGACATATCGAGAGTTGTTAGTTTAAATTAACGGTATTAACCTGATTACATGCAGGTCCATTTTATACCAACGTTTTCTGCTGCTCATCATCCAAACTGGTAAGTTCCATTTTCTGAAATAAGAAATCAATCAAAATTGTTGATGATAGAAATATCGAGATTAATAAGTTTATATTAAGAGTATCAAATAAAAACCTAATAACATTCTGATCCACTTTTTATGAACGGATTCTGATCCGCATCAGTCAAACTGTTGAAGTTGATTTCCTGAAACAACAAAATCAATTCAAATGTTTAGTGTATTGATAGGGACAGTAGCAGGTTTATAAACAAATACTTTTACTAACCTTTGCTGAAGTGCCTGATAAAGTTGCTGATGGAAGTTGATTTTCATTGGTAGAACACTCTTGGTCGCTAAATTTAGTGAAAGCTATACTTTGCTTCATTTTTTTGTTGAATGCTTGATCGAATATGATTGAACTTGTTACATGCAGGTGCATTTTATAGCATAAGATCACCTCAACTGACCCAGATTTCTAGGAAGATTGTAGTAGTTGGTTTGGAGATAATGAGCCTAAGTTTCTGGAGCAAATAACCTCCATTATAGCGGTTATTTTTGCTAGTTTAAACGGTTGAGATTTCATCTCAGCATGATCCAACGATGGATATTGATTTGGATGGTAGTTAGACTTAATGGGTTCCATAGATATATATAATTTTACTAGTCACTTACCCGCGCGATGCGGCGGGAGTGGCGATTTACAATAGGATACTCGTTTACCAAGGACCACCAATGCCGATCTCATAAAATAGATCATTCCTTCCACGTGCAACCCCACAGAGACCCAATGTATAGGAGCCGCCCATCCTGATTGATCTTACCTGATTACATAAGAAACATGAGACTTGAAGTCAGTTGTCACTGATTTAAAATCTCAAAGGAAGGCAAATTGTTCTGGTTTTACCTTGTGAAGTAGGCTATTGATTCTATTTGTAGTGGCATCCAGAGTGGCCTTATCACGCTTTGTTCCAGCCTGCACTTTGACATTAATCAATGTATATGTATTATTATAGGAATATCATAACATACATGGTTCAACCAAATGAATGCAATAAGCAAGTTAAAAGTTACCTCTGTGGTAAGGAGACACGTCACCAGTTCAGAGTGAAAAGATACTGCAATTGTGGTAAAAAAAATTAAGCAACCATTAGAAGCCCTTAGCATGAACATATTATCAACCTAATGCATGCCGATTAAGAAGTATACTTGCCAAGCAAACTGCAAACCTGACCGATGGCAGCAACGACATCAGCAACAAATCCTCCAAACATCCCATAGATTCTTACCCAGCATCTGAAACATTTAAAATTTTTAATTAAAATAAACAGCAAATTGCAAGCATAGTAATCAATTCAAGTTTTATACACCGATAAAATCTTCGAAATCAAATATAAAACTTCCACACAATAAAAAACATGATACTTTTAACATGAGAAATAAGTCACATGGGTGACCGAGTACTTACCAAAGTCATGCCAGTAACTTTCGCCTTCAATGCATCTGGTGATTCTAGCAAATGCAACACCTCCGTTTGGTCCATCTCCAAAAGCACCTTAGCTGGTCCACCAACGGATACAGTGTAGTCTCAACATATCGCTTAGCTAGCTTTATTATCCAGTGTAGTCTCCGCTTGGTAGGACCTGAACATGTTCAAAGGAAAATGTTTTAGTGGATTATAAAGCTGATAAAACCGGATCAATAGAGCAAAGGAGAGTTTGCAATGTTTCTGATATTCAGTAGTCGAGGTGCAAGGTACATGAATTCGAACACCTCCACCGTTTGGTCTGACAACAACATGAATTCGGATACATTTCTAACAACAACAGAATGAACTCGAAAGCATGAATTCGAACACCTCCACCATTTGGTCTGACAACATGAATTCGAAAAGAAATAAAAAATATACCTCAGGGCGTAACTGGCTGTGGTCTTGACTCTTGATCTTTCAGCAACTCAAATCTCCCTGAAAACAAAACTGAATCCATTAGGGTTCTGAGATTCCAGAAAATCAAAAATTAAGAATATGAGATTTGACTTGAGTAGAGAAATTGAAATTTGAAATATATATATATATATATATAACCATGAAAAACCCATTTACTTACAGCCTTAATGCAATCTCCTGCATCACTTGATGTAACACCTGTGCCTCCACGGCCATCAAACAAATACTGTATCAATGAAATATTGTATTTCATACTTGGGACATGTACAAATATGTGTATCCTTTGCACATTATCAATTCTTGTTCGATTTCAAGCTTTAAATCGCTTTCTAGAAGGTTATACGCGCACTGATGCGTAAATATAACCCGTTTAATGCAACGAACGCTCCGGAATAGTGAAATAGGCTTAACATACCTTAAACAACCTTTACATAACTTAGAAATAAGTTTTGAAGGCTTTGGCATGTCAAAAACAAGTTAATTCACTTACATGGACTAAACTTGACAAACTGCGAAAGTATGCCAATTTGAGCTATAACGAACATTCTGGAACATGACCATAAGTTAAACATACCATAAATATCCTTTACATAGCTTAGAAATAGGCTTTGAGGGGTTCGGTATGCTAAAATAAACTTTTGGGTCATTCAGGGACTAAAAGCGTCAAAAAGTGCACAAGTTTGCATTTTCGCGCATAACTTACGTTCTGAATACCTCCAGACATCCAAAAATTTATGTAAGCACTAAAATACTTTATTTTAGTGTTTGGCATGAGAAAAATCCATTCGTCGCGCAATTTAGATCGTTTCTCGCGCTTATGCGCATTCCGTCGTAATTAACCGAACATCGCGATCGTACGACCAAACAAACTGACATCCGGCATATTTTTGAGCATGTTTCATGCCCACAATGTTTAGGCATCCTTGTGGAGCCTTGAAAATGATTTAACGAGCCTTAAACACGTCGGAAATGGCCTGAATACGCAACGGGGACTGAAAGATAAACATTTGAAGGTGTTTGCTGATCAGGGGGACCCTAGCGCGACGCCTAGCCCCCTTGGCGTCACGCTAGGCCTCTTCTGATCAGCAAAGGTCATTTTAAACATAAGTTAACAGCCCCTAACACTTCCCAAAGGTCAAGTGCCACATATTAACCTCTTATGGTGGCCAAAATCAGTTACCACAACATTGCAACAAGTGTAGGGATGTGATCATTCCCTCTCCTCTAAGAAATGATCCTAACGGTGAACCGAAAACTATAAATACCCACATACCCCAACTTCATTTCTCACTAGAATCTGATCAATTGTGCTCTAAGTTGAAACCTTTGTTTCATACCTGAGCTATTTTGATCTAGATTAGCATTCGGGGACCCTTCGTAAGTGTTCCTTCGTTCTTTTATTGCTTTTCGAGTCCGAAAGTCAAAATTTGTTTGACTTTCTGCATTGACCAGTTTATGGTCGATGCGAAGTTCGTTTGAACTTCATAACGTGAGCGTAATCACGATGGTTATAGTCCCTAGTGACTATACCTACTGATTACCACGTTATCTAGGCTCAGTGACGAGCCGTAGTTTCGGTCAGAATACGTATTCTTGCGTATTTTGTAACCAAACTACTTATGGGTATCAAAATCGTTTGTTTTGATACCAAACCTGTTTTCTAAACTTAGTTAAGCATGTTTTTTCATGCTTAACTCGTCACTTTTAGTTTAGTGCTTATATAGGGTCGTAAGGTAAGCGATCTAAACAATCGCTTATACTTTCGAACCCGACCCATTTGGTCGATCTTTAGGATCCGACCAAACACATTAGGTGACCATAGTATATAGGGAATAACCTTCCGAGGTTATACCTTATGGTCGCTTCGTTTAAGTAGTTGTATGATAGGTAGTTTATATGCCTTAGGTAAATTACCAAAATACCCCTTTAATGCCAAAATTCGTTTTAAACGTATGTAACATAACTTTTGACATCTAAACTGATTTGACAACCATATTAGACATATTAAGGCATATTTTACTTGTCATAGGACTAGTTAGGCGTTCCGAACGCGTTTTACGCGAACGACGCGTTAAAGTAGCATAATCTACCTAAACGGGTCGTAATGGGTCACAAACACTTAGGATAAGTTTCGTTTTAGTATGTGGGCTTTGTTAAATCATATTACACGAGTCTCCATACTCGTTTGGTTTATGAACCCTCATTCTATCCGATCCTCCGATATTAGGTTCGGTTTATTAACATAGTTACCTATATTAGGTGCCGTTTGATTCCGTGATCTCTAGCATTGCTTGGTGGTTATCTTAGGACTTCTGAGCAATCTCAAGTGAGTACATAGACCCCTCTTTTACTGTTTTCCAAACATTTTGGGGTGGAACACATGTGCCTACTTGTTACTTTCGTGCTTTCCATGTTTTCACATCATATACTTGCTATGTTCATTAGTACATTTATAGTACATGATTTCATTGTCTTACATTACATTTTATGCTATGTATGTCCATTTAGTTCATACTTAGTACATCGTTTCACATCACATCACATGCTATGTATGTTCATTTGTTGCATACTTAGTACAGTTGTTTTCATCACATGCTTACATTTTGATATGATATTTGGATTGGTTTGATGGATCAATATACATTCATTAACACCGATCACGCCGTTCGTTAGTAGGTAGTGGTACCATAGGAATTGACAACTCCCGTTCCGGACATCCTGGGTAGGTGGGGATGAAAGGAATGACCGAATTCGATATACATTTACAACAAGATAGACCTTTAATTTGTTTAAGGGTTTATCGCCACAGTCTCAAGGCTTGGATGTATGCATTCTCACAATACCGCATAGATATTTGTATCAGTATAGCATGCATTTCCACAAAACATAGCTTTGATTTAAACCGTGTTTTACTTTAATACTTTGTTTTTGTGCATATGGTTTAGTTGATATATTTCACTAGCCATACATATCATTTTGATTACACATTACATGATTTACATTTGACACATAAACATTATTGACATTGGTTACACATTACATGATTTACATCTGACACATAAACATCATTGACATTGGTTACACATTACATGATTTACATTTGACACATAAACATTATTGACATTGGATATACGTTACATGATTTACATATTGACATAAACATTTTGACATATTATTCAATACGTTTGGCAATTGTTTTAAACATAGACATCTTACATTGGTGGTTTGTTTGGGTAAGTGATTTGAGTAACGAGGCGTGTGTAATATGATACAAGCATGGTGGATACGCCGCTGGTACTTCCTATATATAAGTGATTGTATGGTATTACATATCGTAGCGTTATTTGAATCATTTCAATTTGGACATATAACATTTTATACAAATAACATACTTTTCACAATACATTGTTTTACAAACAACCTAAATTATACAAACTTATTTTTATATGGTTATTCATTTAACCATACCTTATTCTCTTATTTATACATATCATCTGATCTTATCGTTTTTCAAAAGATTTACAAGCCAAATCAAATTACAAGGTTCATGACTAAACATCTTCTTAAACAATAAGTCATGAATCCTATTTTCACAAACCTATGTATCTCACAGGCATTTTTATGCTGACGTACCTATTTTCACATGTGTTTCAGGATATGATGCATAGGATTTGTCAAGATACACTTAGGCGGACTTGGGCCTTAGCGACAATAAAAGATGCAAGACTAGTTATTTATGTTATGTTTCTTTGATTGTCAAGACATTGTAACTATTTTAATCAATAAAACAATATTTCAATTTCCATGTGTTATGAAACAATGATTCTGTTACAACACTCCCCGACGTTTTCCGCCACGTTTTGTTGTCCTACGTGGTCGGGGTGTGACACTTGAAGCCTATTAAAGCAGCTTTCTTTATAAGAACATAATAGAAGCGCAACACCTGGCCACATCATGATAAGCTTGCTCTGAAAAAACACAGCAGAAGTTTAGTAAAATGTCTGCAATAAGGTATTCGGAATAAACAATACATGCATATTACACATGCGTTGATTTGGGTTATGACTTATGATATACCCAATATTTATTTAGATATCCTTTTAAAATTCTTTTCAAAATGACCAGGAGTAATTTGGGGACTGGAAAACCTGTTTTGAATGGGAACCCAACGTTTGCTCGTAATCTCTCCCACACAAGATGCAAGTGGCTGGTAATATGATGAAATATCTTCCCTTTATTCTCTGCAAGGAGGAATCACACCCTAACCATTTAACTACATATTAAAAAGACGAAAACTAAGCTGTATCACTAAATACTCAAGTAACATCTACATCATTCAGCCCTCTTCTATTGAACACCAGCTCGTTCCTTGCCAACCACACTGACCATAAAGTCGCTAGTGCCACCAAATGAATAACTTGCTTGCCATCCTTCGAGTTCCCACTGATATAAAAGACTCTGCCATATCCCGGACCGAGCATCGCCAAATTAAATGGCCCTACAAGGTTGAATTAAAAAAGCCTCATGATATATTTTTAAGCATGATGGAAGGGGTTGGGTCAAAAACCCTTTGGAACATTTTATGTAACAGACATAGTAAAAACATAATACATATGATGTTGTGCATACCACTCGTCCATTGGTTGTTGATAGGTAACCTTGGAGTTCTGTCCCAACTTCTGGTAACTCAACATACACCACATCACCCAAGTGATCCTGGGCATGGTCTGTAATCCCGATGGTTGCAGGGATACCTTCGATTTTTGCCCATTCATGTGAGTCAGCATACTTTAGATCCTTCACAACTGAAAGCATCAAATATGCATAATTATGAGTTACAAAACAAGTTAAATGCAAGCCACTGTAAATTTATAAGGTTTTAACTTTATATGTTTTAACATTTATGTCGCATGTGTCAAATTTGAATTTTACATATTTAACACGTGTCAAATTTTCGGCTTGTTAGAAGTCATTTGCCCTGAAGGGCCACTAACCTGCAAACATAATTAGAAATAACCACACCAGTTACTTTTAAAATCAATAAGCAAATTCACAAAGCAACCTCTTCTTATCTTGGTTTTAAAAAAAGGGGGGCTTGAGGCAGTACCCTAACAGAACTTTTCAATTTCATAATTGATTCAAACATCCAACAACACATATCATTTGTTTATATAAATTACAAATTACTTGATCAGTTGAACAAACCTATAAAACACATTGCATATCATATTCTTACAACAATCATGAATAAAAAACGAAACTTTTTTTAACATAATCAAAACTCAAAACAGTACACATATTTAATCAGTAACATTAGATCTATAACATAAACATACTACGAGACCCATATCATAAAATGTTTGAATTTAACAATTTGTACACATATTTAATCAGTAACTTTAGATCTATAACAAACATAATCAGCTACAAACATACCAGATCTGTAACAAACATAATCAGCTACAAACATACCAGATATGTAACAAACATAATCAGTAACATAAGCATGTAAATCAGCTACAAACATACCAGATCTGTAACAAACTTAATCAGCTACAAACATACCAGATCCAGGCTGTCAATATTCCTCTAAAAACTCAGATCTGCAAAGTTATGGTTCTCATATTCCTTAGTCGTGTAACCTCAGATCTGTCAATATTCATAAAAAATCCTCAAAAAATGACGGTAGATCTGAGAAAAATTTCAGCAGAAAAAATTACCTGGCTCGACGGTGGTAAGGTAGATCTAAGTCGACGGTATCTCCACCGCTCCATCTTCATCTATAAGAGAACAAACAAAACAACCTCTAAGTCGACGGTGGTACGATAGATCTAAGAAAACATTTGGCCAAAAAAAAGTACCTGGATATTTTTTCCACCGATTGCAACTACACCAAGCTTCATCTTTCTGATTTCTGGAAAATGAAGCAGATCTACTGGGAGAGCGGCTGAGAATGAGATCGCTAATGAGAGAGATGAGAGCGGCTGAGAGTGAGATCGCCAGAGAGAGAAAGTGAGAGATGAGAGCGGCGATTGTTTTGTGAAGCAAACCCTAATTTTGATGACCCGTTCTCTTATTGGCCGCGTGTTAAAAGGCATTTTCAACACTTTGTGCTTAAATGCTTGTACAATGGGTCCCAAATGGTTGTATAATGGCAAATGACCATTCTTCCCCTTCCTAAATGCTTATTAAAGTAGTATAGATGAAGCAGATCTACTGGGAGAGCGGCTGAGAATGAGATCGCTAATGAGAGAGATGAGAGCGGCTGAGAGTGAGATCGCCAGAGAGAGAAAGTGAGAGATGAGAGCGGCGATTGTTTTGTGAAGCAAACCCTAATTTTGATGACCCGTTCTCTTATTGGCCGCGTGTTAAAAGGCATTTTCAACACTTTGTGCTTAAATGCTTGTACAATGGGTCCCAAATGGTTGTATAATGGCAAATGACCATTCTTCCCCTTCCTAAATGCTTATTAAAGTAGTATAGATATAGATAATAATCCAGGCAAGGTTTGAAAAGAAGAACCGGGTCGGGTCGCAAGCCCTTGATTGTCGTTGAAACTACGGTCATTCGCTCCGACCCTCATTCAGTTATTCCTTCTCTATCGAGTTTTCCGGTACGTAAAACCCCCAATTTGATTAGCTTTATGCTTCTTTTCCAACAATTTATCATTATATATGATATATACCTTGCTTAATTTACATATTAGGGCTCAAATCTGCACCCTATGCTTAGCTGACAACCCCAAGATTGTGCTTTGTTCGCCCTTTAGCCTTTTCTGAATGTTATTTCGTACCCATTGCATGTTATTTTGAGAATTAGGTATGACTTGTTAGGAAAAATGGAGACTTTGATTGTGTTTGTGAGTTGATGTATGTAACTTATTGTTTGTTTAAACTGAACTGTTAGTTAACCTAAAAGATATTATTGTAAATTGTAATTGTTCTGTAAGAAAGTTATTTTGGGATATGATTGGTGGTTTTTTCTATATATGTTGTTGTTGGGATGAGTAAGGGTACTCGGGTGGTGCATTCTGTTAGTGCGGGTAGTTTGGCAACATCACCGCAAGGGTTTGGGTAGTGGAATCGGTTTGCTTGATTGGGTAGTGTATGCCGATTTGGGTATGTGGGGGAAACCAAACGAATATGGGGGTGGCGAGGAGGTGGTTGTCGCTCATTCATAGTTGTCAATAGCTGCTATAGCGCTCACTATGGCGCGCTACGTAACGTATAGGTCATATGTCACATTTTTATCTTATTTTTTACTGTTTTTATTTATTAACTTTTCATTTTTTTTTCTTATCTCCATTGCTCGATACCCTTGGTTCTGCGCCTTGTGTGACATAAGGCGAGCTCTGTACAAAAAACGCACAAAAAGTGAGCTTTTTTGGAAAAAAAAATCCCACTGAGGCGCATGCTTCTTGTACAAAAGGTGTTTTTGTGCTTTAAAGTGTTATACATGTAGCTAAAATGATTGTACATTTAACTAGTTAAGTGATTTATACATTAAATCATATATAAACCTTATTTGTAACTATATTTTGCGTAAGGGATGCTAAATCCTATAGGATATATAAAAATATATACTTCGTACGAAAAGCCCTCCGCTTTTGCGATTTGCGCTTTGATTTTAGACCTTGTCGCTTTTGTGCGCTTTGCGCTTTTTAAACCAAGTCTATACCTCAGGCTTACATGTATTTTTCTGTATTTTCCTCATCTCCACTGCTCAATAACATATAATTTTTCTGTTTCTCTACTTTATTGCCAAACATGAAATAGCAGGCGCTATCGCTACGGAGCATATTGGTAGCTTGTCACTTTTGACCGCTATTTGCTATTGACACTATGCCTTCATTTGTTGGTACCATTAGGGTACTTTTTCATGGATTTGGTTAAAAATGAGGTGGATGTCCCTCATTGGTTGGTGCCTCTCTATTACCCTAAGTAAATGAAATAGAAAAAATGTTGTAAATTTAGATTTATTTTATCTCTATAAATTGTCAAGATTGACATTCCGAAGTTGCAGGTGAAATGGAGAACCCTACAGCAAATCAACTACCAGAAGCGGATTCATTGCCTGACGGATTCGTTGATAGCTCTGCAGATCCTCTAACCTCTTCACCCCCATCACCGGATCAAGAAGATCAAGCAACTGATTATAAAGATGAGAAACTAATAGAAGTTGAATCTAGGCCTGATTCGGTAGCGGACGACTTTCAATCGTGTGATGGTGATGACATTAGTGCTGAACAAGCAAGAGCGCTAACTGTAGAACTATCTGAATGTGTCGGTTGTGATACACAAAAGTTGGTAAAAACGCCTAATGAGAGTGATGTTGGATCACCGAATTTGGTTTCTGAAAATGTGGTTGGAAAATCGGAACCGGAATTGGCTCCGTTAACTGATGGAAACAAGAGTGCCGGAGAAACATGTCAAAATTCAGGAAAATGTAATATTGTTTTTCTTAATATTAGGGGTCTCATTGGAAGCAGCCTCTCTATTCCTATGGGGTAGAGGTAAGGCTGTCTACATCTTACCCTCCTCAGACCCTACCTTAGCTTTGCTATTGGTGGGATATACTGAGTATGATGATGATGATGATGATTAATATTATGATTTATTGTAAAATGACTTCGCTTTGAAGACGGTAACTTTAACTACATTTATGTTTTAGCAAATGCACAAGGAGTGGAAATGCAAGCAGCCCATCCACAAGGAACGTTATCAACAGAGAACACTGGAACAAGCAGAAAAGTATTTAGTAATAACTTTATACTTCTAATTATATAAATTGCTTTTTTTTTCTAATTATATAAAAAGTACCCTCTACAATAATACAAGTGATTCTTATTTCTAGTGGTGCAAACGAGCCAAGCCCAGGCTCGATTAACTTATGAGAGCTCGGCTCGGTTCGAGTTGTTTTTCAAAGCTCAAGTACTTATCTATAAATTAATATATTAAATAAAAATAATATAAATAGTAGACTCGTTTAGGCTCGCGAGCTCGATAAGTGAAGCTCGGGCTCGTCCACTAAACAAGCTTATTTTTAGGTTCGGGTTCGGCTCGTAAACAGGTTTAAACAAGCTCGGCTCAGCTCGTTTACCAGACAACTTTAAATAAGGGATAAATGTTAATAAAAACTAATATTACACTAAGGCTCGACGAGTCTGACGAGCTTCACATGCTAGGCTCGAGTTCGATAAATAAACGAGCTTTATTTTAGGCTCAAGCTCATCTCGGGATCGATAAGGCTCGGCTCCTTTCGAGCTTTTTCTCAAGCCTATCTCGAGCAGCTCGCGAGCCGCTCGGCTCGTTTGCACCCCTAATTGTCATTAGAGACTTACTGTGCTTGGAAAGATTGATTAGTATTTTTTGTTGGCCCAAGGAGACATTAAATTGGAGTATCAGAAGCCCTTAATAGTTTTAAATCTATAACACGTATTACATTTCAGGATACATCTGAAGTAAAACGTAAAAGTGCGAAGCGTACATTTAAGTCGGAAAAGGAATTTTTGGAGTTCACTTTGAGTTATCAGAAAGTTCTTTCTGAAAGAGATGCAGGTGTGTTATTTACTTATTTTCGCTAGAACATGTGATTGGATGCGTTTATTGACGTTAGTTATTCTTTCTTGGTTTGTTTTCGAGTTTAAATACGTCTTGCAAGTTTTTACGTTAATGTGATTATTCTCTCTTTTTCAGCAATTTCTATGCGCGATAAACTCGAGTCATTGTGTAGGGAGCTGCAACGTCAAAACAAGATGTTAATGGTATGTTTTAGTTATAGGTATCCATCAAGTTCATGAGTTATCAAATATAGTAGTTTTAATTTGACATTTATAATTTATTCCAATTATAAATTAATAATATTGAGTTATTTACAAGTTTTTTTGTTGTTTGACAGGACGAGTGCAAAAGGGTATCGTCCGAAAGTCAAAACTTAAGGCTAGAGCTATCGAACAAGTTCCAGGAAGCAATAAAGGTTTCAATATATGTGATATTATAATAATATATAGAGAAAATACCATTTGTGTGGCACCCAAACTTTGCATGTTGTTTGTCTTGATATATGTATTTATGTTGCATCTAATTATTATTTTTTTCTTGTTGTGTTATAGGACGTTACCAATAAGCTAGAGGAGCAAAGGGACGACAGTCTGACTCAGCTGAAGGAGAATGAAATGTGATTATTTCATATTTCATGCGAATGATTTTAAATTCTAATAAGTATTGCATGTAGTGCTTGTGATTGAAGTCAAATGGAACAAAAAAGTGAATTATCTCAATGGATTCATCATCCTCTTCACTTATCTGCATATTCACAAGATTTTTTATTGTAAAACCCATAAAAAGTGGAAAATGCAAAAATACAAAAGAAAAAAGAAGAGTAAAATGCCATTCTCGTCCCTGAGGTTTGGCCAGTTTGTGACTTTCTTCCAAAGGTTTGTTTTTCCGCATCTGGATCCAAAAGGTTTGAAATCTTGCCATTTTCATTCGTCTTGTTAACTCCATCCGTTTTTCTCCGTTAAGTCGGGGGTATTTTGATCTTTTTATGTTAAGGGTATTTTCGTCTTTCTAATACTTGTATGTTATGCTAAATGCTTGTACATAAAGCGAAAAAGACCGAATTGCCCTTTAAGTTAACAAAGAGACGAAAATACCCCTGCTTAACAGAGAAATGGATGGAATTTACGAGACATGAAAATGGCAAAGATTTCAAACCTTTCGGATCCAGATGCGGAATTGGACGAAAGTCGCAAAACTGGTCAAACCTCAGGGACAGAAATGACGTTCTACTCTTTTAAAAACTAATATCATATTTGGCTTGTTTACATCCCATCTGTATGTTGATCTTTTCAACATCTAGAAAATATGTGCATATATATAACATACAAGTTTTGTTTCTTTGTGTTTATTAACTTAGAAAATCTTTTTCAGGTTAAGAAACCAACTGAAACAAAAGGAAGATCAGATTGTGCTTATGGAGCAACAACACGCTCATCAGGTACGTCGGTTGCACGTTTGGACGGATGCCGTAAACTTGTTTGGAAATGTGCATTTACCATTTTTTATAATGAATATATTAATTGCAGTTGAAGCAGAAAACGCTAGAACTCCAAATCGCAGATTTGAAGATCCAGCAACACGAAGAAAATTTAGTCAAGGAACAGTCGCAGATGAAAATGTATGCAGAGCAAGTGTCGCAGTTGTTGGCAACGGAAAAGAACTTACGGTTACAATTAACAGCTGATGGTGAAAAGTTTCAACAATTTCAGGTTTACTTTATTCAGTCATGTCTAGTCTACCATTGTTGATACTTAACAAATCGAGTAACATGCCTTTTTCGTCCCTGAGCTTTGGCCAGTTTTGCAACTATCGTCCAAAGGTTTGTTTTTCCACATTTGGATCCAAAAGGTTTGAAATCTTGCCATTTTCATCCGGCTTGTTAACTCCATCCATTTCTCTCCGTTAAGTCATGGGGATTTCCGTCTTTACCTACTTTGTTTTGTTTTGAATACTTGTACATTATGCTAAATGCTTGTACATAGAGTGAAAAAGATCGAATTGCCCTTTAAGTTAACAAACAAGACGAAAATATCCCTAACTTAACGGAGAAAAATGGATGGAGTTAACGAGCCGGATGAAAGTGGCAAGATTTCAAGATCCAGATGCGGAAAAACAAACCTTTGGACGAAAGTCACAAAACTGGCCAAACCCATCAGGGACGAAAATGACATTTTACTCTAACAAATTGTTAGTGAAGTATGGCACTCAAAATATCGTAACTTTTCGCAGGATGCGTTGGTGAAGAGCAATGAGGTATTTGAGACGTTTAAGCAAGAAATTGAAAAGGTATACAAATTATATTTGTAATACAATGTCATGTTGTTTTGTGTCGTATTTCTTATGGGTATTTATATATGTGGATGTAGATGACAAAATCAATTAAGGAACTCAAAAAGGAAAATACTTTTTTAAAGGGCAAGACCGAAAAGTCAGACATCACTCTTATACAACTTGTGGAGGAGGTGAGTATTGATCATAAAGGCAAAACAAATAAACCAATCATTGGCTATGTAACAAATCATTCTTGTAATTTTTATGAACAGCGTGAACGCATGAAGAAACAACTGGAGAAAACCAAGAACCAGAAAGAAAAGCTTGAATCGTTATGCAGATCACTTCAAGCAGAAAGGAAGCAGAATCCAGCTGGCCAAAGCAATGCCGATTCTGTACCTGTTTGAATCTGAAAACAAACCTTCCGAGACATTTAAGGTTTCGATTTCGCAGTCTTATGTGTTGTGTATGGAGCTTAGTCATGGGCTTCTTGTACTGTCTATGTAGTTACGCGTGTGGGATCAGAAACCGCTAAGATGATTGAGCTCAAGCTTTTTGGCTTAGTAATGATCTTGAAACATTGATTCTAATTGTTGATCATATGTGTTTTGGAAGTTCCAATCTGCTTGTTTACATGATTTTTTTGTGTGTTACATGTTTTGTTGAAAGAACTTAAGCAAATGACAAGGCAGCATAGAATGTTTTTTTTTTGAGTTGTTTCTTCTATGAAATGACAAATTACATTAGAATAAAAACTCATAAACATATAAAAAAATCACGAACGTAGTCATTTTACTGAGTGTTTTATACATATAGCCCAGCTATGCGAGAAAAAATAACACATGATCCCAGTCTCACTTGTGTAGTATCAGAAATCATCTCTTTGGTGGTAGTTAACCTACAAATGTTCATTAGCTATGCAACTGTATCATCTGCTTTTGTCATGTATCCATACTAGTTATTAGTTCGGATAACCTGAATCTTAGGGCTGTTATACATATTTAAGTATGTATAACAAAGTCATGAATCTATACATTCAAGTATTTGACATATAGAAGAGAACACAAACATTTGCATGATAAATCAATAGATCCCGTTGACAAATATCATCTTCTGGAAATCAAGATTACATTATTTTCAAGGTATTATGGTTGAGTGACATGACTAAAGTAGATATCATATATTGACATCATTTCCATGTAACTTCAATGTTGGTTTAACAAATACTGCAATTATAGCAAATAATGTCACAATTAATTTATAAAAAAAAAAAACATGTAACTTCTACTTCTAGCTTTTTATTGTTTGTCTATAACTTTCACACCAACATACAAACAAGTACCTCCCTCCGAATCCCCTAAACTACCCTTCTGTTGAAGCACGCCTATGGCAAATTCAGTAGTTGGGTCGCGGCCTTTCACTCCCACACATTGTTGTATATGGCACCTTGTGGAACAAGAACCAATCAACGTTTTTTGATTAGCTGTATTTCTTTCATATTAACACAATTCTTAAAAGAGCAATGTTGCAACTTCATAAAGAGACAATCTTTTGGGTCAGCACATATTGGAAAGAAGTAGTTGTAAGTCAACATTATACGTTTTATTGTTTTAATATAAAGTAAAAGCATTACTTCTCGCAATATCAACCTCACCATGCAAGGTAAGGTTTCATGGTGCCGTTGACTGATTGACGTATCTCCTCAGACTAACAAGTATGAACATGTGTGTAGAATCGCCGAACACGTCATAGACCCATGTGTAGTAACTTGTTATGGGTATTGCAAACATTAACCGTATATATGTTATGATAAAGTATTAAGCTAAAATACAAAAACTAGGTTAATTACTATGTTAAATAGCTAGCTAGGTGGTACTGTGGTAGAAGGGGAGAGTATAGTTTCAACCGTTGACCTAACTTGAGTATTGCAAGTAGAACCACTAAGCAAAGACCCCAATCTTGTTTAAATTGGACTTGTATTTTATATATGTTTATCAGGAACACTATTAAGCAAAGAGAAGATCGAAGGCGTGAGTTCGAACCCCTCACCACCTCCCTTATGGTCGTGCGGACACCTAACCAGCTAAGCGGGGTTCTTTTCAGCAGGGGCGACAGCAAATGCGTGAAACCACAACTTTTCACATGTTGCTAATTGCTAGGAAGACCATCGGGTGTGGGGATTGTCCTCCCCCCCCCCCCCCCCCCCCCCCCCCCGCGGGCGCCGTGCGTCCCCTTTGTCCCACACCGCCCCCCTCCCCCTCGTCACGTCGCAAACGGCCCAATTCAGACGTTGGGGACGAGCATGATTGTGTGATAAAGTGGGCCCCTCAAAGCTAGTTTTATATATAAAAAATAAGGGGATGTTCCATCCTCCACACCCTTGGGTAGTCCCTAAGGGGATGGTCCTCCACCCCATGTGACGTGACGCCTACGTGACGGATAGTTTCCAAAGGGACTACCCAAACCACACCCATGGTCTAAGAGTAATATACCAGACAAATATTGCCATATGTGAGTATATTCTCTTATTTTCTAGTGAACTAAGAAGGCACCAGGAAGGTGTTATGAAGCTGAAATAGCATATACCTACCCACTAGTACCCCTTTTGACTAATAATCTCTCTTTATCCTAAACCCTAAAGTCCAATTATCATATCACAATCACACAACAGTGTGACCCCACTTGCCACTTATTGTCCACCTAATTTACAACTACCATATATAATCAATCAACTCTTTATCACCATCACTTTCACTGCTTACATCACAAGTCAACAAAGTGCACACAAAATGATTTCAAGTTGAAAAAACATAAATTAACATAAACATTTAATATCTAGCCTGGCTTTCCTAAACTTAACAGAATTATTTTGTGCATTTGACAAAATACAACAAAAAAAAAGAAAAAAAAAATACTTCAAACATTACAAAACAGCCTAAAAACCAAAACAGACGGCGGCAACAGTATCCGAGCGCGCCATCATAACCTATTTCTTCTCAACTCCTTACAGCAAAACATATTTTACACAGAAGCAACAAAAGAAAAGGTGAAGTTTAGCCTTCATCTGCTACCTATATCACTAACATTGCTACTCCATGACTCGCATCCACCCGTCTTGTATTGTTCAGTTTTCGCAAAGTTCATTCTAATGGCTGCCACGGGGTCCGAAACTCCATTGCGCATCTCAGGTAACCGCTTATCTACTGTAATAGACTGACCGTAAGCATGGTAACTTGGACCCCGATTGTTGGTTAGTTTTCTAGTCGGATAACCAGGTAGGACGTTTAAGTTATTACATTGTTCGTTACCAATTTCCAACGAAGAAATGTTGCTAAAAGCAGCGGGATATTTAGCCAGCAACATAGCGGAATCCGGCAACGTTGAAAACCCAGTTTGTATTCTGTTCCCGTCCCAAAACCCGTAACTTGTTTTCAAGTTAGAAGATGTTACAGCATCTAGTTTTGTTTCACTCTCGTGTGCGACACTACCGTTGGCTTTTGGCAACAAATGGTTAGTTATTATCTTACCGAAAAGTTTCAAATCACCACCACTTGTATTCGGCTTTTCGATGTCTAAAGATGAACTCCGTCTCTGTTGTTGAGCATCAGACGTTGAATCGGTGTCCATCTGTAAACAGCCGTCACTTGGCAGTAACAGATTCTCATCCAAGCTTTGTGGGTCGTTGTGACTTTGAGAGCGTTTGTGAAGATGCAATTGGTAACCATAACCGTCTATGCTTGAAGATCTTTGACTGCTTTTTCGGAAAGTGAGTCTTGACGATACATCATCACGGGTAAGAGTCTTCCTCGTGGGTTCTTGCGGAAAAAAATTTGACGTCATGAAACTGTTATTTGTCGTTTCCGGACAAGTGAAATTTTCTGTAGCTGTATTCAAGTCCAGACCGTTTCCATGAGACAACGCCTTGGTAACTGTGTCGGATTCTTCAACTTTAGCACCCGATGCGGAATCCGAACACGTATTCTGTGGGGATTCCGCTTCCACAATGTCAGCAGCGTCACTGTCAGCAGCTCCTTCCAAATTACCGCGTGAACCGTTCTCATCAACCTTACGTTTCGCTTCACAATCACGTGCAACGGGATTCTCTGACAAAAGCTCAGATTCCCTGCTGCAGTTGTTTACGACATTCATATCGGATTCAACATTATCATGAGAAATACCGGACCCACTGTCCACCATGCACGTATCGTCTTGATCACTCCCGCCACCACCGCCCCGTTCGTTAGCACCCGTTGTACCCTCACTGCCGGTCCCGAAATCGATCGCATCCAACCCGAGACATTTACGAGCCTTGCTAAAGAACAACTTGCACTGGTTAGTCGATCGGGTTCTCATGCACCGAGAGATCATCGAAAAATCCTTACCGTGCGATCTGAACGCTTTTACAAAACTAGATCTCTCTTCATCCGTCCAAACAGAAGAGTTTATTTCTTCACCACAACTGTCATCTGAACACGTCTCCTCATCAACATCGATTAACGACCATCGATTTGACGAACCACCGACTTTCTGGTGGTCGACTGAACTCGTGACGCAAGAACCCAAAGCTTCCGACGATATCGACCCGCAAATCCCAGCTAAAACATCGGCTGCAGCCGTTTCTTGCTCGTTACAATAATTAGAGAAATCATTCGACTGTGGTTCTACGATACCGCCATCAACATTAGCGACCACTGCTGAAGCGACACCGAGCATGTCAAGCGAAGTGGCTCCGGTCTCTCGATTCAGTCTTTTCCCAGATGTGACCAAATACGTACTGTTAGTGTTACACGACTTCCCTTTTGCAAACTGTGATTTCTTCTTTGTTTTCTGAAAAATGTCGGACTTGTGATACTTGTAATAGAACTCAACACAATCAGCAACCGTTTTGTGTTGGAAAAAAGATGCGATCTTTCTAAAGTTTTTACCGAACAAAGAGTATTTATCCAAGAAGGTCTCGGTGTCTTCTACTGTCCAAAGATTGACGATCGACCGTTCTTTCTCGACGTCAATAGGGTTCTCGACTAATCCATTGTCAGAAATAAACCTAGTGCTCGTTCGTTCCTTCTTGTCTAGTATAAAGGTCGGCATCTTCGCCTCATTTCGGTATGTCTTGACCCGTGAATCCGAAAGCAACGCGTTCGCGTATTCAACTACTTCTTTAGTTGGAACCAGGCTCAAACTCCCACCTACAAAAAAAAAATGTAAATTAAGGTTATGCAACTTCATGTCTCCATATAAATGAAAAGCTAAAGAGTATAGTACATGGATGGTCCCTGTGGTTAACCGAAATTTTGGATTTAGTCCCTAGCTTTCCAAAAGTACACGGATGGTCCCTATGGTTTGTACTTTGTAACGCATTTAGTTCCCAACTTTTGCCAAAAGTACATGGATGGTCCTTGTAGTTTGCACTTTGTAAGTTTGTAACGTATTTAGTCCTTTTAGTGACTAAATGAAATGCGTTACAAAGTGCAAACCATAAGGACCACCTGTGTACTTTTGGCAAAACTTTAGGACTAAATGCATTATAAAGTGCAAACCAAGGGGACCATCGGTGTACTTGTGAAAAGCTAGGGACTAATCCAAAATTTTGGGCAACCACAGAGACCATCTATGTACTTTAACTTTAAGCTACCATAACAAATAGAATCCATTGTCCACCTAAAACTGGTTCAATTATGCTAGTTAAAAGCAAAAAACACCAAAAAAATGGCTAAAACATGATCGATATATTTAACGTTTACTTACCAGAAGATAAACGATAATGATTGGAAGCACGGTGCTTCTGATGGTCAGAATACCCCATACGAGAACTCGATTCAAACTTCTTCTGTGACTTCGCACCAGATCGTATAGAAATCAACCGAAGATTCTCCTTCCAAGAGTACTGAAACGTCCTAAACTTAAGAATGGTGACCCGTTCCTTAAATTTTAGAAAACGTTTCCTCATCGCAACCTTTTTCTTGATCTCTGAATCTTCATCAGTAGCTCTCGAAACACCAGTACGCAAATGTGTCGTTGGCAACAACTTACCAAGCTCGTTAGAGGCTCTACAAGATGTAACTTTGTTTGAATCATATATCAAAACGTAAGACTTATCTTCCCTATGATTATATACATCACCACCAACAAAAACTGTACAGCTAGCGTCTGTTGAAACGTCAGTATTCTTATTGTTGCACTGTTTTAAGAGAGAACTAGAAGCAGCCGTAAAAGGGGGTGAATCTATGTCAGACTTCAATTCATGCTCAAGGGAGTCGATTTCGGATTCTGTGATTTCAAGTGTTCTTGAAATATCCGCTTTCCATACCTGTAACTTGTCCATTGCGAAACCGGACCCGTGAGTATTAGTATCATCAGACTGCAGTAGTTCATCGAGTAGTAAGCTCACGTTAAAGCCTTCCGTAAGATCCAAATTTTCCAAACTAAATGGCAATCTCTGGTTTTGGTTTTGAGAAACGACAGTAGGGTTACATGTATTGTTAACAACTGTAGTTGATGTTATAGATGTCTTCTCTTCTAGACCTGGCATGCCAAAGTAGCAAACGAAAGTTTAGACTCAACCTTACATTACAAAATTTTCAGAGTTCATTTTTATTAATAGCAAGAATCAGCCATATAAGTTAAAGTTAAAGCTTTAATGAGATGAGTCTAATCAGCCATATAAGCATAAGTTAATAACAAACAAAACAAATTTTCTTATAACATAATCCCAAACTTTTATAACCAATTTTCACTTCTAACTGAGCATAAATAGCTTTTCTTGAAAGGAACATGCACATTAAGTCTTAACCCATAGTTGTTAATAGCGGCTATAGCGCGCTATGTAGCGATGCGATGTAGTGTCGCTATATGGGTCATAGCGACAAATAGCGATGATAGCGATTGTTTTCTTTTTATGTAAATAGCAATTAGATATAGCTATAAAATAGCTGGATTTTAGAGGTTTTTGTTAATATAGCATATATACCAAAGTATTTTGATATAATATACATATAAAAATTTTCAAAATTCTTTTTCTAGTGTATCGCTATTTATAAAATAGCGGTCGCTATTCGCTATGTAGCATATAGGTCCCTTGTCGCTATTTGTCGTATTCGCTATTAACAACTATGTCTTAACCTATGCAGTTAATATCAGTGATATATTGGTTATCAGTCCCCTGGTAAAATATTTGTGCAAAATATCGGTCAGAATATCGGTACTGATATTATTGGCGATATTGACCAATATATATCACCGATTTTCCCAATATCAGTACCTTTTTTCTTAGTTCTACAATTCGTCTTTCTTCTTATCGCTGCTATAAACGTTTTAAGTCTTACTCTTAACTGTTAATTGTTAGTGTTTTAAGTCTTAATCAGTTCCTACTTGCTACAATTGTTAGTGTTTTGCAAGTTGCAAAAGGTTAATAATGATAGGAGTGTATACTGAATTGTTAGTGTTAAATTGATATATATATAAAATTCAGCACAATATTAAAATTACCGATATCCCTCCGCGATTACTGATATCTACCGCATTAACTGCTTAGGTCTTAACAAAATGCGAAATTAAAAACAGGTCATTCACCATGAACCTTGGTAACAAAGGTAAACTGAGAAGAAAGATAGGATGTTAGGAGAAAAAATGAAACTAGAAAATATAAATTAAAGTATTTTAATTACCTGGAGACAAACTGCAAGCGAACGAACAAGGTGTCGTAGGAGACGCACTTTCTGAGTTACCAGTAAGACTCGGGCTTTTACAAGGCAAACTAGGACTCAGAAGCAGAGACTCGGAGCTGCTTACACCATCAGCAGTTCCATTGCTGGACACATTCTCTTTATCATCGGGGTCAACCTTCTTTTTCTCATACTTAGCCAGCCCCTCACCCCAACCAAGACGAGGTTTTTTACGAGAGTTAGCCTCATCAGGAGTCTTAGGTGGCACACACGTAGCCGCATCCCCAGAAGGTGATCGAAGAAGCGTTATATTAACATTCCCCTGTTGAGCATCCATCTTGGTATTAGAAGAGTCCACCCCAACGACTTTACAACTACTTAAAAGGCTAAAACCAGAACCTCTTGAAGATAAACTCCCGGAACGAATCCACTTAATCGGCTTCCAATCAAGCGAAGATCCCAACGAAACATCTTTCTCAAGTCTCCCGTTCGTAGCACCGACTCCATCGTCATTATCTTTCGACCGTTGGTCCCAAGAGGTCACAAAGTCAGATTGAAGATGCATATTACTACTTATTAATCCACTAGTCTCCCTACAGGTTTCTCCTTTCTGGTCCCTCTGAACACCATGACCTAACAAAAGGAAAAAGTAACAAGAAAAGAAAAGAAATCAACAAATCAATTAGCACAAGTAAAGAATAACTAGCAATATCTTGAACACAAGCAACCCTAGATCCCATCCCATCCTATTAGACATAATAAACAACATCAGATCTATACAATCACTAAATAGTCTCATAGTCATCTTTCTTCTAAAAAAACACAAATAAAATTATTATAACAAACAGAGTACATGACTGTCAATATACTCATTATTCACCCTCTCAGATCTGGTCCTAAACCTAAATAAACAAATTCTAACCGGTGCAATTAATCTAAAAGCTACCAAATTTCTAATTGCCAAACCCTAAAACTCACCAAAACATAAAAAAAATAAAATAAAAAAACCTCAAACACTAACCAGTAACCGGCCGGCGAAAATCAAACGGTCCACAACCACCGTCACCGCTCCAACGGCAAGAAGACGGAGTTGCAGGCGAGTGCCTCCACCGATTATTCCCAATTTCCACCGGTTCCGACGAATACGACGTCGTATCCTTCAAAAACTCACCCGGCAACGGCTCCGACGACATCAAAACCACACTCACAACCAATTAAGTCAATTCCAGTTCTCCAAACGCAAAAACAACGCATCCGGTGCGAAAAAAGAGCAATTAAGCCAGCGAGATGACGTAATTTGACGATTTATTGTAAGAATTGTGTAGAAAACGGATCAGAATGATGTAATTTGATGAATTATTCAACGGTTGTTGAAGATTGGGGAAGTTAGGGTTTGAATTGACGTGAAACGGCGGATGGAGGGAGAAGAAGGTGAGTTTTAGAGAGAGGGAGTTGAGTTGATAAGCTCAGAGAAATAATAATAATAATAATAACAATAATAATAACAATAATAAAAATATTGGTGAAATAATATTATTATTTTTGGAGGTTAGAGTGACGGATGGGTGAGGTTTGATGGATGTGAATGGCGTTCCACTAAATTAGAGTTTGTTCCAGTTTTTACGTCCGGGTTTGGAGATAACAGGACAGGCGTATATGGTAGTGAGTGTTTTGTAGTTCCTAGGGTTAGCTTGTGTCATTGTTTTTGTTTGTTTGTGAAATTAGATATTTTTAGAAACCATAACTCTAGTGATGGTGTTGGGTATTTAAGCTCCATCTATGATGGGCAGAGTCGGCTCTTATGCCGGCTAATCTGTGTCGTCGTTCGAGATCCAAATTTTTAAATGCTTTGAAAAGTTTTTATAAGCTTTTATATATATAGTAAATAATGTATTTATTATACACATTCATTTATTGTATATAAAATTGTTGGTGGTGAAGTGGAAAAACCATCTTAAGATAATGTTAAGGTCTCAAGTTCAAGGCTTGTCTCCACCATGAAGGTCTAATTTTTTTTAATTCATTTCTCCTTACCATAATTTTGGGCCCAGTTATTTATTTTGTCCGAGGCCTAAGTTATTTTGAGAGTTTTCGGAGACAGCTCTGATGGTGAGTTTGGGTGAGTTTTCCTCTTCAGGTCTCAAGTTCGAGTCTGAGGGACTCTCTAGCGTGGACCTAGCTAAGACAACATATGTTAGATCTCCCGACATTCGCGAATAATTCACACATTTAAACAAAAAGGATATTTTTAGAAGTTATATCACTTATATGATGTAAATATACTTTTGAATTTTAATTTGATAAAATACAAATTATTAGAGGTGTGCAATAACTGAACCGTTAATTGAAACCAAAACAAAAACAAATGAAAGTGAAGCGAAATTAACCAGAACCGAATTAACTAAGAGCTAGTTATCAGTTTGTGTACCATTGGTTAACCGAAATTAACCAAACCGAACCATTTATATTTTCATATATTTTTAGCTTTTATACTTTCATTTCATGTTTTTTTATGTATTTCATGTTTTATACTTTCATTTCATGTATTTATAGCTTTATTTCATTTATTTATACACCCATTTCATGTATCAATGCATCTATTACATTACATGTATGTATACCTCTATTACATGTATTTCTAAGCAAAAATTTTAGCCTCTGTTTGATTTGGTTATTAACCGAACCGAAAACCGACAAATTAATTGAACCGATTAACCGATGACTTCGATTACAGTTAATGCTAATAAACGAATCGAACCGAACTGTACACACCCCTACAGTAATCAAGTGAATTGGTCATATACTTAAACTTTCATCCTAGATATTTAAGTTGTGAATCTATTAACACTCTCATATGTTAAAAATATGTAAAAGAAAGATTTTAACAAAAAAAAAAAAACTAAACTGATATTAAAGAAATAAACACATAACCTCAACCCTATCTGATTTTATTTAAAAATATGTAAAAGAAACATTCTATTCTACTATATCTTAAAAGACAAAGTCGGTGGGTGACCCAACGGCTTTGCCTTAAACCCCCTAAACTTTTACAATTTTGCGTTTCAAGTCCCTCAGCTTTGCTACCCCCTAAATTTTTATAATATTTCATTTCAAGCCCATCAGCTTTGCTACAGCCCCTAGTCCCCCACGGGCTTTGCCTTACACCCCCCCCCCCTAAACTTTTACAATTTTGCATTTCAAGCCCCTCAGCTTTGCTACCCTCTAAACTTTTACAATATTTCATTTGAAGCCCCTCAGCTTTGCTACAACCCCTCCACTTTTGAAGTAATCAATTTTAGTCACTTATCTAACTTTACTATTCTTCTACTTTAGCAATTGACATTTTTAACCCCTAGCTTTTTACTAATTTCTATATTACCTAAAGTACAAAGTCGGTGAAACCACCACTCTTTGACTTTCAAAATTTCCATTTTTAGCTTATAGTTTTGTAATTCATATTTTTTGCATTTAGAATTTTCCTTTTTTTACTCTCTACTTTTGTAACTTGCATTTTTACCTATACTTTAGTAATTTACGTTTTTGGCACATATGCTTTATACTAACCCCTTAACTTTTAAACTTTTCTTTTTTACATTTTGATGTAAATTTAGTATACGCTTTCGGGCTTTATTTTGTATGTTTCCTACATATGAATCGGGTCACATATAATACGTTTTGACTTGATGGTATAAATTCGAGTTAGTCGAGTCGCATATAATACGTTATGATTGTACAGTATAAACTCCATTTGCTTTACATTTTAATCCAATTGCAACACATCTATAGATTACATTAAGTTCAGTCGGATACGTCGAAACGCACATTACTATATGATTAACACATCACATAACGCTTGGACTAATCCGTTCGACGTTTGCGATGTACCCGCGCGGGTCTTATTAATGGTACAATCTTAAAATATAAAGTCGGTGCAATAGTGCACCGCCCCCTACGCTTCAGCAATTAGGTCGCGGTTCGTTCCTATTCTTCACTTCTATCGCAATCGGTCTGAGATTATAGCTATGCTTCAAATTAGGGATCCAATTTTAGTGTTCTTCACCCGTATTTTGATGCTTCAACAGGTACGCTTCAACAAATTAGGGCTCCAATATCAATGTTCTTCACTTAGCTCGCAGGTACACTTGATGGTCTTCGTCTGAGTTTAGGGCTCTAACATGTATGCTTCAGCAATTAGGGCTCCAATATCAGTGTTCTTCAGGTATGCTTGATGCTTCATTGCTTTGCTTTCAGTAATGTCACTGATGTGACCGCGGTAATGATTTGATGGTGACGATTTAGAGTAGATGATCTAACCTTTCAAAAAAAGTGTAGATGATCTACATTGTAACTGATGTGCGTCTGTTTTCTTCTTCCTCTTTTTTTCTCAAAAGGTTATCAGATTTTCTCCTCTTTTGTTACACAGGGATCATCTTTATGTTATTCAATTTTATAGTCATGATAAAGAAATCTATCTACTTTGTGTTCTCTATCTATTACATGGTAATTTGGGACTATAAATCTCTAGGAAATTCTTGATTTCTTGGTTTTGTGATCAATATTTTGTTAGTTAGTCGAGTTTTAATATTGTTGATTTCTTTTGCATGTTTTGGTTATTTTATTTTCTTTTTATGGGGCTCAATAAGACATGTAATTTAATTTCTAATTGTAACTGGTACCCTTAAAACTTCAAAAGAACTGTTGTAGCCTAAGTATAATTTCTTTTTCTTTGATTGCCTTGATCATCCAACCTCATTCATATCCTGTTGATGTCAAAAAAGTTGATTGTTATCAAGGTTTTAGGACATGATTTTGTTTATTACTCGGTCAATGCTTCTTGAGTGGTGTTAATATGTGGGTAGGGATGAGCATGGTATCCGTTCGGTACCGGTACCTAAGGTACCGGTACTGAAAAACGGAAAAGTGGGTACCGGTACCGAATATACCGGTTCAGTACCGGTACGGTACCGAAAAACGGACAAAGTCGGTACCGGTACCAGTACCGAATATACCCGGTACGGTTCGGTACCGGTTCGAAATGCTCATCCCTATATGTGGGTATGTGCTTCTTTGGCTCAATTGCTAAACAATTTCTCATGCCCGGTATTAGTAAACTCCGTTGATCTGTGTGTATTTTTAATCTTTTTGGTTGTTTGGTGTTCTTAATTTGGTTTCATTTGAAAGTAAGGTTTGGAATGTAAAGATGTAGAGTAAATCTGTAATAGTTTTTTGAAACTTATTAATCCAGCTCTTGCTTCTTGCCTTTAAGGTACGGATGCGTTTTTCATTGATGAAGAAATTTGGCGGTGTTTTCATGGTAGAAGGAATAGAAGGTGAAATCGAAAATGAAAGCAACGATGGTTGGTAAGTTTGTGCGTAAGCACTCAAATCGATTGTTATATTTATTTTTTTGCATCATGTATAATGTGTTTTGCGTCTTAGTTGTGTGTTTTAGTAGACTCTTATGATCAATATACATAAACTAATAATGGTAAACTTCAGATTTGCTTACTATTGTTCATTATTGGCATGCCAGTTATACAGTAGGTTCCTGTGCAGTTTTGGCTAACTATTTGTTGCTGCTACTGGGTTGTCATTTTCAGAGTCATGATGATATGTTACCCGTAAGCGTTCTTTCTTTTGGATAATCATCTGCAGTACTTTGAATTCACTTTCTTCACATTTACATTGTTTTAGGTTTTCCGTTGTTCATAGTAGCTTTACTTATATTGTTGACGAATGTCGCTCTTTTAACCACTTTCAAAGACGTAGATCATTACTGTCTTTATTACCTACGTATGACAAAATCGAACAGCTTTGTCGGGTTGAATGTCTCGGTATCAAGTTTTTTCAATCATCTATCACCGCCACATGAGGCGAAGAAGACAGTTTGTTCTTCAAGAAGAAGTAGATCACCCACGATAGAAAGTGAGCGCAAGGAGGAAATTGTTTAGAAAAAGTTGAAGCCTAGGCGAATAAACTTCTTACATGCTGAAGATGCCGACGAACATAAGCGAAGATCGACCAATGCTTGTTTTTCCTTTAAAGAGCATAGGTGAAGATCGATCAATGTCTGTTTTTCCTTTAATTTCATAATCGATGCCGTTGAGCTGTGGTTTATAAAAAACTGAACTTAGAATTGTTAAAATTGATTCTTCTTGCCTGCACACAACTTGCTCCACTGAATGCCTCAAATGAATTATGTTGTGCAGTTGGTATTTAATACCAACGTATGAAACCGATGAGTTTGTTGTGTACATCAATTGTTTTGTTTATAAGTGCTCAACTACATATGATAGCACATCCGTGTTTTCTTTATATTTTCTTTAAATAAAATTAAGCTTTAAATTGCTTCCCGGTCACGAATTGCCAGTGAAGTTACCATACGGTCCTTGAACTTTTGTTGTCACACGTTTTGCTTTTGCATACGTGGGAGCCCTTTCGCAATACGCGGGGAGCCCCGTCGCAACACGCGGGGAGCCCCGCGGCAACGCGCGGGTGAGTAAGTAGCTAGTTTTAACTAAAAAACTAAACTGATATAAAAGAACTAAACATATAACCTCAACCCCATATGATTTTATGTTGGACGTTCTTGCTCCTATCAAGTATAAATGGTATACGCCACCATTAGACGTTCCCCGTTTGACTAGTTTCACATCCAACAAGGAGATAAATCACGTGCTTCATAGTAAATCGGGTAATGTCAGGGTTTAATCCTCAAACCTTCAGAACAATTCTTACCTCCTTATCACTTGAACGCTATCATGGGGATTTTAAACTCTAAGATTGAATTTGATCGTCTTGGTAAAGGTCAAGCATTAAGAATTATTTGATAAGGGTCAAGCATTAAGAATTATGGACGTTAATCATGATTGGTAGAAAGACCAAAACTTGTTTAGCTAACCATAACAACATTTTGACTTAAGGCCTTAAATATAATTTGTAATAACCTCCTTTTGACTTAATTTGATTCGAATTATATTAGTTTGGATAGGTTACTTCCACAGTTTTGACCAAGCTAGAATGTTTATAAAATTTCTTGTTTGCTTTACAAAAACATTTGGAGTCGTATTTCTATTTTGTAGACGTTTTGTTTTTTTTTTTAAATGTTCAAAGCCTTATATATAATTTGTAAGGCCTTATATAGCGGCTTAACAGACGCATTTCGGCCATATGACTTTGTATTCCATGACCTTTGGGGTAATCATCACACCATCAGCTTTATGCATCATGTGAACCGACCATGCTATTATGCTATTGGGGGACGTTTTGAATCTTTTCCAGGAGAAAAGAACATCATGGACAGCTTTGTACCTTATTTGAGAGCTCCTGAGGGAGGAGCCACACCGTGCGATGTCTTGATAAATGTAACTTCTGGATTCAAGAGGTACCCTTTTTGGGTCATATAATCAACGAAGTGGGAATGCACGTGGATCTCGCTTTAGACCCGTTTTGGTTGGAAACTGATCGACACCAAAGAGCCCTTAAAGGATACAACAATTTCTTGGTCCCGCTTGATATTATCGCAGATTAATCACAGGATCTTCGAAGATCGCATAGCTTAAATCTCTTTAGCATAGCCGGGTGCTGTGTTCGTGAGAGACAGAACATGAGGACGTCTTTTCAGCTTTCGAATCCCAACTCTGCAAAGCACTAAGCATCGTCTTTACCCGAGGGTGCGGGTGATTCAGTGGTATATCATTATGGTTCGAATCAGAGTCCCAGTTACACGTTGACGCAACACGAGAGAGTGATGACTTACGTAATGGAGTTACAAGGAGAAACTGCACAACACACAACCGACGGTGGAAACCGTGGTCTTTGGATGTACTTGGAGGCATTACTTGGACGGTACCGAATGCTTTACTTAGACCGATCACAAGGGCCTCCCGTGTACCCTGGTTTAGAAAGAGCTAAATCAGTAAATGGCATCGTTGGATGGAACTTTTGGAAGGATTACGACTGTGGAACTTGAACGTGTACGAGCCTTGCAACTCACTATCGACTATAACCTACCTGATCAGACTCGCCTTGTTCAAACTGAAGAACTAAAGGAAGAGAGTTCTCAAGATTGACCCATGCGGGGCATGGGGAGGCAACCTTTGACAGGTCGGACGATATTTGCTACTTCATGGAACGAATATGGACCTCACTATACAGTAACCTTAGGGAACTGGTGCGGGCGAAACACACGGGTCTCGATATCCTATTCATCTGAGTTTTGATAGGATGTATTAAAACCTGAAGACCATGTACGGATGACCAGGCTTGAAGGCCCACATAGCGACGCATGGGAACGATGTTTGACTTGTGGGAAAGTCAAGGTGGGATATTAGCAACTAGAAACATACATATGGAAATGAGAACAGACTGCCATGGATTTTATCACTGGTCTGCTTACAACTCGAAACAGAAACATTATCACCTAGGTGATCGTTGATGGACTCACGTTACCAGCACACTTTCTTGCAATCAAGAAAACTGACGAGTCTTCATAGTTGCGAATGTTCCTCTGAGAGAGGCGGCTTTTAGGCACGAGGTGCCAACTCCTGTTACATTTGATTTTGAGCTATACCTGATTTATGGCCGGCAATACACAACACCCTTGGCTCACGCCTAGACATGAGCATTACTTATCATCATAGGACGAACGTTTAGAGTAAACGAACCATCCTGACACACGAAGACATGCTGCGAGCATGTGCATGAATGAATTTAGCAAACATTTGGGAAGGACGCTTATCTTGGGGTGAGCTCTACTGCAGGCGTTACCGTATTAGTATGCGTACAACTCTGTTTGAGGCATTGCATGGATGATAATGCTAATCTCCTCGTGGACTGAGGTGGATGACAACCTAATCACGGGTCCAGGACTTGCACTCGAAACTCTTGGGAAGATTATTTAGATTGGAAATCGTGTGGCGACAACGCGTGATCACCAGGAACCTGATAACTTAGGAAACACCGGGAGTTCGCTGCAGGCAAACGTGTTATATCGAAAGTCTTACCCTGGGAGGGTGTGGTACGATATGGAAAACGTGGCAAGCTTAGTTTACGATACGTTGGGACATTTGGATTTCTGGAACGAATCGGTGACTTGGCTCACAAAAGTGCTGAACCAATAAGAGGTCTGAACCATTAAGAGCTAGTATAAAGCTTAACCATTTAGAGACAAATGTCTGACCAATTCAGATTAGAGGTCTTAACCATTCAGACTCAGTATAATGCTTAACCATTTAGAGGCAATTGTCTGAACCATTCAGACATCTGCTCATGAAACAAACAGTCTGCACCATTAAGTGCTGAACTAATAAGAGGTCTGAACCATTAAGATCCCCATTAAAAGGTAAACAAATAACCCCTAAATGTTTGTTTCATAGTATTCTACTTAAGTTTGTAAGTCTTTATTTTATAGACACTTTATTTAACTTATCATAACCATTTCAAAGTGCAATTTGCATCATTTAACCATGTGCTTTTTTATATTAAATTTCATCAATTGATGTTGGTCGATCCATGGATCAACTGTTCTATCAACAATGGCGTTTTGATCAACAATTGGCCACGTTTTTAATCCGCCTTAATCGATGCATGGTTCAACCCATATATCGACCTTGATAGTCACGTCTAGTTTCTTTCTCTTTTGTTGATTTGCTCAATTAGTTGATTATTTCGACATAATTTATTGTTATAATGTTATCAATTTAAAGGGACGTTTAATGTTTTAAACTAGTAAATATTCCTGCGCGTTGCGGCGACGTCGAAATATAAAGTAACTCGAATTTATACCGTTTAATAAAAACGTATTATATTTGAGCCGAATAGATTCCGAACAAAATTCACATCAAAACTGTTGTTGGTGCATTTATGTGTCTGTAACTTTGTCTTGTTTACGTTATATGTTATACGGTCTTTTGTAATCGAGTCTGTAAGTTCCGTCAAGTCTACCTAGTTTGATATCCTCCTATCTTACTTGGTATGATGTTTGTCTCTGTATTGTATGTTTAACATAATGCAAGTGTGCATTTATGTTGTGTCTTTATATTGTTATCATGCTTAACTGTCAAACACTTAGTGATATTCTGTCTTGATTGATTCTTGACAAAGACTCAATCTTCGTCACGAATCATGCTTGACGAAGACCCACTCTTCGTCATGATCCATTCTTGGCGAATCTTGTCCTTCATCGTGATGAGTGTGTGATGAAGAATCATTATTCGTCACACATATCTTCGTCGCATACAAGGTTCGCCAGTGGACAATATATATAGCTGGTTATGTTTAACAGTTAAGGTATGAGAGCATAGAGAAACTGAGAGTTTATCGTTCAAGCATTGTGTGTATATGTTTGATGTTGTTCTCGTCCTTTTAATCTAAAGTGAATCTTTGGTTATCTGTTGTGTTACTTGCTTTACTTTGTTCGGTTTGCACCATCACGTGGATTCCGCACACGTGACCGTGTTTGTGATAAACAGGGATAGGTCTCCGTATTGATCCTCCGAGAAAAACGGACCTACAAGTGGTATCAAAGCCATCAGCTCTTTTCCTTGTTTAAAACTAAACATTGTTGTGTTTTATCAAGTTGTTTATGTGTTTTTCAGAAACTGTTTTTATTTGATATTCATATTTTCTGAAAAAGTGTTCAAAATTAAAAATCTTGATATTTGCTATAAGTTTTATCAAAAACCTTGTTACATTGCATGTCTACATGATAAAAGTGGGGTTTTTATTGAAAGTTTAAGCAAATTTCGTGTTTCAGAAAATTCAAAGTGTTCTTGATATTCCAAGTGTTCTTAGTGGTATTCATACTCTTCCTGTGTTTTGATCTATAATCTGTGTTTGCATTATTTGATTGTGATTAAAATATATTTGTTTGACAATTGGTACAAGTAATGATGGGTTGGTACATCATGTTCTGTCACAGCAAGTTGTTAGTTTGAAATAGTGTCACCAACTTGTGTCAGTAAGATTTGATTTGTTTTGCAAAATATCTTTACAGCCTGTTGTGTCACTTTGTCAACGAAGATCCATAGTGACGAAGAATCTGTTGTTCGTCAAAAGGTTTTTAGACGAAGAATCACTATTCTTCGTCAAGTTGTGTTACACGAACAATCTATCCTTCGTCGTTTGGTCTTTAACGAAGAATCACATTCTTCGTCGTGTTTTGTCTTTGACGAAGAATCAAGTTTCGTCACACTATTCTTCATCGCACATACTTGTCATATTTAAACAGAAGCTTTGCAAAATCATCTTAACAGTCTCATTTTAAGTTGTTGATCAGGTACATTTGTTCATATATCAATCATGAGCACTAGCCCTTGGGATTGGAGCAGTAGCTCAAGTACGGCTCAAGATCCGACCTCTGCAGCGGGGTGGATCAAGAATATGATGCCACAACAAACAATTTCTGCAGGTCAATGGGCATGCGTAGCAAATCAAAATCAAAGTATTCAGAATTTTCTAATGAGCGAAAGTGAAACGGGTAGCAACAATAGACCGCCAAAGCTAAATTATATGAATGACTATTCATTTTGGAAAGGCCGATTTCATACTTACGTTCTAGGGCAAAACACCGAGCTGTGGATATGTTTCACTACAGCATACAACACATCACTTGAAGAAGCAGGTTCAAATCCAGCAACATTGGCAAATATGACTGAAGCAGACAAGAAAGCATACGATCTTGAAAAGAAGGCGTTTGCTATCTTGACGCAAGCTCTCCACAAAGACATATATCATCAATTCTCTTAATGTAATACAACAAAAGCCTTGTGGGACATCCTAGTTACAAGAGGAGAAGGGAATGCGGCGACAAGGAAGACTCGCCACGACTTGTTGAAAAAGGAGTTTGACGCATTTTTGTTTATGGAAAACGAAACTTTAAATGAAATGGCAACTCATTTTTATCATTTAATAAGTGAAATGTTTTCTTACCAGGTTAGTGCAACTCCACAGGAAATGGTGACAAAGTTTGCTGATGCTCTACCACCGAAGTGGAGCCCGTTTATTGAACTATTAAAGCATACAGGTGTCTTAGATACTATCAGTATCTATGAATTCGTTCAAAAGCTGGAAAATAAAAATGAAGAAGAGATCCGGAAGGCGAAACGAATCTCAACCCCTCAGAATCCATAAATGTATTTTGGAGGGATTAACCCTGTTGCTAGCTCCAGTCAGCAACCAAAACTTCAAACGACGTTCATGTCCAATTCAAGCCCTTTGGATTTGTACCAGAGAAACCACAACCTTAAGTTTCTTAAACTCAATTTGATCCTAGCGCTTGGTTTCCGAAACCACAAGTTGTTACCCCCCCTATCGACGAACAACCTGTGTTTTACCTTGTGTGTTTTAACGATCCGAGGTATTAAAATAAATCAAAAACATGATCAAAACTCATATACAGCCTCTGTTTTATCCAATTGACATTCGAGTCCCCTATTCATGTCTGTGATTCTTGATTAACCCTTATGCAAATATGTTTAGTTCTTTGTTTATCATTGATTGTGGTGTAACATTTGAATGTAACTGATGTTGTATGTAGGTAGTTATTTCATAGGTTTTATTGGGGATCTGTTTAAACATCTGGGTTTTGGGTATTTGGTTGTTTGTGTTTATGTTGATATGTTGATATGTTGGATTGTTTGACGTTGATCGACAATAGTTTGAATACACCTGTGGTTTCCTTTGAAATGTTTAAATCATTAAAACGGAGGTGTTTGGGTTATTGTTGTTACTGGGTTTAGATATGTTTAACAACGGTTAAAATATGTCTAAATGTTGTGGTAAATCACCTAAGTATATGGTTCTTCGTGTCTGCTGTTTTAAAATTGGATATTGGATGCTTGTTTGATGTTTGTTTGATGTTGCCTGATATGGAATCAACTGTGTTTAAACACAGTTCGGCGAACAATCCGTATGAGGAAAACCCCCAATTTCTAATTGATGACGAACCCTAATCGACGAACCCTAATTGACGAAGATTCAATCTTCGTCTTAAACTTGTGCGACGAACCCCCTATGGTCAACGAAGAAACAATCTTCGTTGACTATAGTTGACTTTCATTGACTTGTGAATCTTCGTCAAGCTAAGGTGACGAAGAATCCAGTCTTCGTCATTGAAGAGACTCTTCGTCACAGGGACCATTCTTCGTCGATCAACACTTAGAAAAATTTCAAGTTTGTCAATTATGCAACTCTTATACAGTATATATATATTTATACATGATTAATGTTCATAATGTACATTAAATGTGTATACATGTATGTATTCTAAAAGTGTTATGTATTTTTGTCTTATTTCGGGTATTTGTCGTATACATAATGGCTCCGAAAGAACGAAAACGTAAATCTGCCACCAAGAAAACCAATAAAACGGAAGAACAAATCATGTCCAAACCCCGACACAATATGGTAGCTTACTTAGATCCTGAAGGAAAGCTTGAAGAATACAAGGAGATTACTCAATGGTTGAGGGAATCACGGATAAATAAAGCAATTACATTCTCAATGTCGGTTTACAAGTCTCTTATTAAAGAATTCTGGAATTCAGAGAACGTGATTGAAGTTGACGGAAAGGAGCTGATTCAGGGGCAGGTTAACCAGTTGAACGTGGATGTATCTCCGGAGATTCTAAACTCTATATTGGAACTTCAAGATGATGCAAGTGCTCCATACTTTGTTCTGATCTTGTGCACACGAGGCTGTTTACTTAGAATGAAGTGCACCAGTGATATCTTTGCCAGACAGATCAACAAAGCTGGATTGCCGCTGCGATACAAGTTCTTACTTCACGTACTGATTCAATGTATAAGCAAAAGCCGTGCTGGATACGATATGTCCGGGAACGATCTCATTGGGTTGATGGTCGCGTTAGTGTTAAACATGCCCTTCAACATTTCAAAGTTCATCTTCACCAATATGAAAGAAAATCTCAGAAGAACAGGATCTCGTACTTCCGGCAATAAATTTTGGATGTATCCAAGGTTCTTGCAGATGATTATGAATGTTCAACATCCGAATCTTCCAAAGGCAGATAACGACATTCTCAAGATTGATGCTATGCAAGAACAGTCTTTACTGATATTCACGGATTTTTCTGCAAAGAGATACGTAGAATCTGATCCTCCACGAAAGATGTTTGGTGCTTTGGCTAACAAAGAGTATGTTGCTCCCGCCGACGACAAATGGCGTCACAATGACAGCCAGTCAGATGATGAAGAACCTAAGTTGAAGAAAATGATGAAAGACAAGTTTGGGCATAAAAGTGATTCATCTGATAGCGACGGTGATAGTGATGGAGGTGGAGATGGTGGTGATGGTGGAGGTGCTGGTGCTACAGCAGCTAGTGCACCTGGTGCTACTGGTGCATCTGCTACTGGTACAACTGGTGCTAGTTCAGCTAGAGGTGATGCAGAGGAATCTGAATCTGATGATAATCAGCCAGAGCCAGGATATGAGTTCTATCTCGACGATCATGGTGTAAGGCAAGTAAGAAGGATTAGACAGGAGGAGGATGCCGATTATGTCCCTTCTGATACTGACGCTGAACATTTAAAGAAGAAAAAAACATTGTTCGTAGGAAGAGAAAGAGCAGGAAGTATATCTGTCGTAACCCCCGTCCCCTAACTACCCGGGAACGGGCTGCTGCGGTCAGTTTTGGTGGTATCTGTGTTTATCATTTTGGCAGCAGAAATTACATCAGGACCATAGTTAGGAAATATTTTATCAGAGTAAAATAGCGCGCCTTTATACTATTAAACATATGGGAAAATCCCAAATTTTAAGTACACACATTTTCATAGGGATAAATCCTATTTTATTTAAATAAAACATCTCTTTATTTTAGGTAACTTTATAGCCACTTTTCCAAGCCTTCAGTGCTGTCCAGCTGGCTTCTATTTGACTTTCACATTTTGTTACCTGAAACGCGTTTAAAAACATTTTGTCAATGGGAAATACTGGTGAGTGAATCCTAGTTTAATCAAGACTTGTAAAAACCATTGTACAGTATTGAGGGCGGTCGCGCAATTACATTTGTTTCCATCTACTTTAATTACCACCCACGGTACTGTCAACCCAACTTGTGGTCATGTTACTACTCACAATGTAGTAACAAATTTTGTATACAAAACCCCAACATACCGACGATAATTGTAGAATACAAATACTCTATCACTGTTTAATATATCATTAATTAAGTGAGGTTTTGTAAAAACAATTTGCAAAAAGGAGATCACTCTATTTATAGGGCCTGATTCGGACCTTGTCGCGCCCCGCGTAGATCTCAGCCAAGGGCTTCGCGGCCTGCGAGGACTTGTAGACTAGGTCTTAGCTATGTTGAGTTGACTCGTAGCCTCCACACGCGTCCTGACACATGGCACCCTAGGGTGCAGTCTGATCTCCCAGCTGTCGCGGCCCGCGATTGGGTTGCCTAGGGGCTTCGCCCCCCCGCGAGTGGCATCAATTTCTTGTTTTTATTTTATTTTTTAATTATATAGGGTATTTTGGGCTCGGTTTTCGCTTACGGGGTATGTTTTAAGACATATTGGAAAATTTTAAATATATTTAGGGGTGTCGAAAATTTATTTAGGAGGGTTGTTATATCATCCCCACCTTGTTTTAGAACTCGTCCTCGAGGTCTACTGGAATAAGTGTGGGTATTTCCTTTGTATCTTTGATTCAAGCTCCCATGTGTACTCTGGTCCTCTTTTGGAGTCCCATTTCACTTTGACTAGAACCAATCTTTTGTGTTTGAGATTCTTGACTTTCCTGTCTTCGATCTGTAGAGGTCTTTCTACAAATTTTAACTGCTCATTTACCTCTATATCTTTAAGAGTGTTGGTGCCCGATGTCTATAGCCTACGTCAACAGTCCAGGTCGTGTCAATAGCTTGTAATAGGGGTGTAATGTGTAAAATCTAAGTTTATTTGTATTGTATGTCATTTCGCACGAAATGACTTTGTAGAGTGATTTCGCACGAAATGAGAGTTTGACCATTTCGTGCGGAATGACACATATGGTTTCGTGCGAAATGAGCTGCCCTATATATAGGGGTGTAGTGTTTTCCATTTGGAATGAATTGGTGAAGTCTGTAACGAAGTGCTGTCAGTTTCTCACCGTGTATTAACGTTGATAATCAATGGAAAACCTGTTTTAAGTATAAATCTCTGTTTCTACACCTTTCTATCACCGATTCTCAGTTGTTAGACTGTTTCAGTCTTTCTAACAACTTAGATTTGACTCTGACCGACTCATTCAGGTCGTATATCGATCCTACAAGTGGTATCAGAGCACAAGATGAGTCAAATCAGCAGAATCAGTGCTTAGAACTCTCTACTTCTACTCATTTCTGGATTTTTGAACAATTACACGGACAAAATGGACTGATATTTTGATATAACATGTAAATATCATTTTAATCAATCCTTGAAAGTTTCAGATCTAAATTCGGACTAAATTTGAATAAAATGGGCCAAAAACTTCATTTCGTGTGAATATACAACATTTCGTTTGAAATCTTGAGTTCATTCCGTACGAAATGAACTATTTCGTGTGAAAGGTTATCATTTCGCTTGAAACACGTGTTCATTTCGCACAAAATGGGCTTTTTCGTTTGAAACATTATCATTTCGCACGAAAAGGAGATTTTTACTGATTAAGTACGAAATGACACTTCATTTCGCTTGAAAGTGTCATTTCGCTTGAAAAGTTGATTTCACATAAAACTGTTTTCGCGTCAAAGTCCATTTCGTTTGGGAATTCATTTCGTTCGAAAATCCATTTCGTGTAGAAGCTCATTTCGCTTGAAAAGTGTTTTTTTCCAAAAACTTGGAAAATTTTTCAAAATTTAAAAATGGATAACCAAGAATTTTATAACATGTTTTCCGGAGGGGGAATGACAGCAGTTCAAACTCCAGCAAGTATTATTCAGAACGCAAACATGGAAAACGAGCTTGGTACAATGCAAAAGCCACCAAAGTTAATGAACATTGACAAGTATTCAGGGTGGTCAGAGAGGTTTAAAACCTGGGTTCAGGCAAACCATTTTGAATGTTGGATGAAAATTGATTTAGGGTGTGAACCTCCGAAGACTGGAGCGGGTCTTGAGAAAGCTCTTCATCAGTTTACTCCAATTGAACAAGATAGTTTTAAAGCTGAAAAGAAAATGATGAGTATTTTGCAGCAAGCGATCAAAGAAGATATTTTAGTTTTGTTACAGCATCAAGGTGACTCGCAGTCTGTCTGGGATGCACTACAAGTAAAGTTTCTTGGAAGTGTTTCAATGATAAAGAGCAAAACGACATTAATGAAAAAGGAATTTGATATTTTTACGGGTATCAAGGGTGAGTCTACAAAACAGTTGATAGAGAGATATTGTCATCTGGTTGTAGAAATGAAGCGTTTAAGCATTAAAAAAACAAATGAAGAATGGGTTGACAAGCTGGCAGATGCATTACCGTATGATGAATGGGGCACATATTTGTTGGTTTTGAAAAATAAATCAGAGTATGGTAGGATGAATCTTAGCACGTTTATTGAGAAAATTGAAGCGCATGAGCTTGAACTTACAAAGATCAGAAAAATGAAAGCTTCTAGTGTACAACAAGATGTTTCATTGTACTACAAAGGAAGCTCATCAGCAACATCCAATCTAAGTCCAAAAATTCAGACAGCATTCAGTGCTGACCCAACATCTGGAGTTTCTCAAAGTACACCGAACAACAACTATTCACCATTCACAAGTTATTTACCAAATCCGAAGGTTCAAGAACAAATGTCTCCTCAAAGTTCATCAAGTTCGAATAATCAGAGTTACGTTTCTGGGATTCAGTGCAATATTGCTGTAAACATCAGAAATGGTCAAGAGTTTACAGAAGCAGCTGCAAAGCAACATATCGCACTATTAACTTCTGTTCTTGAATCATATGAGAGTCTAGTTGCGGGAAGGATCGGTAATCCTGACATGACAAAAGAAGACTACGATTAGATTGATCCAAAGGAGCTGGAACCCATAGATATCAAATGGGGCATGGCGAGCTTAGTGAGGAGAGCACAAAGATTTATGGAAATAACCGGTCAAAACAGTCTCTTAGGACCTGATCAAAAGCTTGGATTTGATAAAGCGAAAGTTACGTGTTTCAAATGCAAAGAAAAAGGGCATTTCAAACGCGAGTGTCCAAACAGGGAAGTAAACAATCATCAGAATCCGTTCACAAATGACTACTACAAACAAGCAATTTATCACAAAACTAGTCAACAACCATTCAATTAAAGACCTCAAATTGAAAACAAACCTGAAAAGGCTCTTTTGGTCAATCAGGATGATGAGAAAGTTGCAGAAGGGTTTAGTTGGGATAAATATATTCCTGGTGAGGGTTTGGCTATGTTGGCAGAGATTATTGAAGAGCCAGAGTGTGTTGTTGAAGCTGAGGAAGTTGGTGAAGTTATGAGTGAAGAAAGTTTGGCAGAGCTGGAAGAGGCAGCTGCAGTAGTTTATTACTATCAATCCGAACAGGAGATAATTGCTAGTTCTTTCAAATCAATAATGCCTCCTAACATGTTTGAATCTTTTGCAGGTTTCTTCAGTGAGCCAACTACCGGTTTCTGTCCACAATATGACAAAGAAAAAGCTCCAGTTGAAGAAATCATAGATGTTTGAAGTTATGAGTGAAGAAAGTTTGGCAGAGCTGGAAGAGGCAGCCGCAGTAGTTTATTACTATCAATCCGAACAGGAGATAATTGCTAGTTCTTTCAAATCAATAATGCCTCCTAACATGTTTGAATCTTTTGCAGGTTTCTTCAGTGAGCCAACTACCGGTTTCTGTCCATAATATGACAAAGAAAAAGCTCCAGTTGAAGAAATCATAGATGTTTCTAAAGAGATAAATGAAGAAACTTTGAAAGAGATAGCTGACAAGGCGCTGATGATCAAGCTGAAAGAGGTAGACAAAACTCAAGAGTCAGTGTCTGTCGAAACGATGTCTGTCGAAACGGAGTCTGTCGAAATGGAGTCTATCAAAACGGAGTCTGTCGAAACAGAGTCAATCGAAAAGGAGTCAGTCGAAAAGGAGTCCGAGTTCAAATCAGAAAATCTGGATAACAAATCAGGAGAAAAATCAGAGTCTGAGTCTGACGGGTTTGGTAAACCAGAAATTAAAACTGATCAAGAAGAAAAGGTTTTTGAAAAGATTGATTCAATTCCTGAAATACCATGCGAAAACTATTTAAAACCCTGCATGGATTGTCTTGAAAAAGATAAACAGTTTCAAGAATTGAAGAAACACACTGACGAAGTAAAATATGATCTTAATGATGTGAAAGAAGGTTATGACACTTTATCACACTCAATCAAGATGATTCAAAAAGAAAGTATTGAAAATGGTAAAGCTACTAATTTGTTCAAAGAAACTGTTATGGAAAAGCAGATGGAAATTAACATTCATCTGGACACAATCGTATCTTTGAAAACTGAACTTGAATTGATGCGTATCGAAAAAGAAAGAGTTGATAAGAAATTGATGAGTTGTACTGCTTCATCTTATGTGATTGATCAAATTGTTCCTAAACTACCTGATGATAAACCTGTTTTCAAAAATGTTCCACCCCCAATATGGAATCATTATACACAGAAATATCCAGATGGGGTGGAAGCAGCCTTGAATCTCAAGTTGAGAACTGTTGAGAATGAGTTACCAGAAAGCATTGATGTTACATTTTCTCAATCCGACACCGACAATGAGTCACAACTTGTGGAAACGGTTGTTGATCAAGTGTTGGATGAAGAAAGTGATAACAGTGATTTCCAAACTGTTAAAACTCATTTGGAAAATTCAAGTTCTGATTCTGAAGGAAACTTTCTGGATAAATTCATTCCAAAATCAGATAAAGTTGTGAATGATGATTCGATCACTGTGGTTTACACGATGATCGGAACTGACAAACTTTGTACTGATTTTGAATATCCAATTCAGAATGCAAAATTGGAAAATGTTGAAAAACTGTTCAAACTTGTGGAAATTGATATTTCGGAAGTTAACAACAACGCATTTCTTTCAAAACCGAAAAAATCTTTTGTAAAACAAAAACCAAACAACCCGGGAAAGAAAGAATGGGTGGGTAACATTGGTCACAACAAAAGACATGGTAACAATTTAAAAAAGAAAGGTGTCGGTTTTGAGAAGAAAATGGCTAAAAGGAGGTTAAGCCAAAGGAAAAATTGAGCGAAGTGTTTGTTGCTGGAAAGAATACAGAGGCTGAAAAAGATTATATTTTTAGTCAGAAAGCAATTGACGATTTCAATACAGCACAAAAGTTGAAAAAAGAGACCAACAGATCTACTTTTGTCGAATATGACAAAAGAGTCTGTTATCGCTGCAATGAAATTGGTCACATGGCCAAACAGTGTGTTAAAAAGATTGAAAAACCAGTTTTACAGAAACCCAAACCTAAAACTTCAAATGATGTTAAAGGAAAAACACCGATGGTTCCTCCCGTGCGTATTTTGAAACGCGGTGAATCTTTGAAGTCCGAGGACAAGCCAAAATCAACCTTTGAGATTGGTGAATCTTCGAAATCTCCAAAGACTTCAAAGGTTTATCCTAAAATGAAGATTTTTCCAAATCAATCATGGGTGGAGAAACCAAAACAATCGGTTGAAGAAGAGAAAATGGAAAAGGTTTTAAAATCTGAGCGAAAGGTTGTTGAATCTAAAAATGAAAAATTTGAGTTTGAATTGGACAAACTGATTGAAGAATTCCCACCAATCAAGGAGGGAGATCTAAAGTCAAAGACAAAACTTGTTGTTCCAAATGTTGTCTTCAACATTCCAAAAGTTGACGTGTCTTGTGATCTTGTATTTGGTACTGTTCCAAATGTAAAGAAATCTTGGGCATCGTTGTTTGAGTAAATATCTTTGATGTGTGCAGGGGCTTCCGAGGTCGATAATCTCCAAGTGGATCATGGATAGCGGCGCCTCAAGGCATATGACTGGGATGTGAGCTCTACTCTATGATGTCAAATCAATCAACGGAGGATATGTTGGATTTGCAGGAAATCAAGGAGGAAGAATTGTTGGTGAAGGAATTCTTACCAATGGAGTTGTAACATTTGATAAAGTGAACTACATCATTGAACTTGAAAACAATCTGTTGAGCATATCTCAGATTTGTGACAAGACGTTCACAGTACATTTTACAAAAAATGAGTGTTTGATCATTAAACCTAGTTTTAAAATTCCAGAAGATATGGTGTTGATGCGAGGTCCACGTGAAAACGATTTATATGTCTTGGACATGAGTCTCGCAACAACAACAGATCAAAAACCAAAATGTTTTGTAACTAAGACAAAAGCAACTAAAAAAGAATCGAGAATGTGGCATCGTAAGATGGGTCACATTCATGTGAGAAAAATGAATTTCTTAGTTCACAATGATCTTGTTGAAGGAGTTAATTTGAAAATTTTCCATCTTAATGATGATTGTGTAGAATGCAAAAAGGGAAAGCAAACGAAGAAGTCACATCCAAAGAAGCTCTTGAACTCCATCAGAGTACCGCTAGAAAGACTCCACATGGATCTTTTTGGACCGGTAAATGTGAAGAGCGTAAGTGGAGATCTGTATTGTCTTGTGGTCACTGATGACTTTACAAGATTTTCATGGGTGATGTGTATCGAAAGAAAAGACGAAACGTTTGAATCATTGATGAAATTATTCAAGAAAATGGAAACGTTGTACAAACTGCCGAACATAAGAATTCGAAGCGACAATGGAACAAAGTTCAAAAACAACCATATGGAAGAATTCTGCAATGAAAAAGGCATTCTTCATGAATTCAGCGCACCGTATACTCCACAGCAAAATTGTAACATGTCACGGCCCCCGACCCGGTTTGACCCGTTTCAGGAGCCGCGGGACAGAAATCCCGTGGTATTTAATTAACAGCGGAAGTTTCTTCAGGATCATTTTAAAAACTGAAATATTTCCCGATTATTTTATTTCACAACTCGGGATAAAACCCGGTAATTTACAATCTTGAGATTTCATGAAGAAATCTTTTATTTTACAAAACATGTTTTCTTATTTTATACTGAGCCACTTCCTTAAGCTTCTAGTGCTTCTCGGCACTTTTCCTGGATCACAACAGATCACCTGAAACATGTTTGAAAAAGGTTTTGTCAGCGGGAAATACTGAGTGAATCATTCTTTTATAAAAACGACTCATGTATTATAATTCACACTATTAAGAGAGATTACAATGTTTATTTCAACCAAATACCCACAGTACTTGTCATCGACTCGTTTCGGTGACTGTGGTCATATTACTATTGAGACCGTTCACCCAATAGTAACGAGTATCATTAATTAGGTACGCCCACCTAAAGTGATAAAAACAGTAATGTGCACAATACCCCACATACCGGCTGTAATTTGGTGACTACATAAACTTAATCACTGTAATTATAACTTTGAAAATAAACATGCTTTTGTAAACACATTTGATAAAAAGAGAATGACTCACTTTGCAGATTTAATTTTGAACAGAGCTTAGCCTACTGATTAGCCTTGATAACCTAGTTTAATAACAGGCACACAATTTGGTCAGTAACTTAATACAGCATTTACGATAACTCACGAGATTAAAACCTTCACAACGAATGACAAAGTGCGATACTTAAACATCCAACGATTTAACGACGAATGACAAAGCATAAACCCTAATGTGGGCAGCACTTAAACATCCATTTGATAGTTTAATCGATCGGACATTGAATCGTAGCAGCGATCGAGTTATTACCCTGAATTACGGCGTCAATTTGTGATCCGTGTGTGTTAATTGTGGTAAACAGAACGTATCTCAGTACATGCAGCGAAGTTTTACGTCGTTTCAATACCAAAATTCGATTGCCAATGTCTGCTATTTATACTTAAAATTTGGCCAGGCTTGCGCACCGTAAGACTGAAATCCTTGCGGTGTGCAAGGGACACCTAACAGGCTTGCGCACCGTAAGCCTTTTTCCTTGCGGTGCGCAAGGGACACGTTTTCACCCTAGGTCAGCCACGTCTGGGACTAGCCTTGCTGACTTAACTGTTTTGTAAATTCGATTTTTTGACAACGAGATTTTAGGATAATCGTAAATAGGGTTTACCCCCCCTGAGTTTTTAGGGGCCCTGATCCTGATTCTGATTGTTCTGAAAATTTTAGGGTTTGTGCAAAATCACTTGGGTGTCTCAATTAGGGTTTCCTATTGGATAAAATAATATAATAATTAGGACTTTTGATGAGAGTTTTTACATAACACTTCAAAAATTCACGTCCTATAATGAGTTGACACGTGTCATATGTTTGAACGTGTGAAAGAATGTTATAGAAGGATTAAAGTTGACAATCATGGAAAGTATGTGAATATACGAGTTCTAAATGTCAACAGCGAATAAATATATTGTACATTAACCCTACATGATGCTCATACCTTCAAACGAATAAATCATGGATCATACGAAGCTAATTGTGAATGAAAGTGAGAGATTACAAACTACAGGGGTTAAATGTGTCAACATGTTTAAGTTATACCTCTGAGTGACCTTTTAACAAACCCGAAGCTTAGTAACGATTAATTATGCTCACTAGAATGCACGATATAAATTTCATAAAGTTTCGTTATCGTATTAGAAAGTTATGATCAAATTCGTATACAAGGGGTTAAAGTGTCAACGTTGAAAGTTATGACTTTTCGGGTAATAGCCAAGTGGCCAAGGACTTAATAAAGTGGGTATAAGTCTTGAAGCCCTTGTATGTCAATTTGGAGGGCTCAAAGTGCAAAATATAAGTTAGTTGACCTTTCGGAAGGGCCAAGAGACAAATATGCAAAAACTAGAAAATGTGGAAGCTAAACACAAGGCCCAAGCGAGCCGCGTAAGACCCAACAACATCTTACGCGGGCCGCCTACGACGCCCAGATACAGGAACTTTGGACAGCAGCCGAATTTCACGCATAAACCGACTTTAATCAGTTGTTTCACTTCATGGGCGACCCCTAAGCAACCCCTAGACCCTTAGGGACATGTGTGGATCATCTGGGATCATGGATAGACTTGTGTGTCAACAATCCATGAGTTCTTGAGCACTATATAAGGCCACAAGGTTGCAACCAATTCTTCACACCTTCCTTCAGCATTTCTGATCATTTCTGGAGCTCCAAAGCAGGCTCAAGTGATCACTAATCGTGCAAAGGACTTTAGTAAGTATGCTTAACCTTTCTTAGTTAAGTTTTTGCTTAGTTTTAGCTTAAAAGTCAAACCGTCGTAATTAACAGTTGACTTAACGATTAATCATTAATGGTCCAGTGATTAGTCGAATTGAAAGTAGTTATAAGTTGGTAATTATGTGGGCATTAAACCCTTAAAAGGGCACCCTCTGATTCCCACTCTAACTAGGTCAAATGTCGGGTCAAACTTGTTATTAAAAAGTCACCAGGATGCTTAATTTCTAATTTATGCATAATTAGCAATGTAGAACACATACAACCTGTTTGATCATTAATATAACTTGGTAATTAGTGTAAGAACATGTCTAAACATGTTCAACCCGACAATTTTCTATTTAGACCCGGTTCGGAACTGAAAGTCGCAAAGCTTTGACTTTTGCTTTGACTTTAGTTCTAACCCGTTTTGGTATGTTTTAGAAATGCCTTAGAGCTTTAATTGGACTAGGTTACATGCTAGTATAACCCTCTGTGATTATACACCTCGGTTCATTAGTTATCCAATTAATATGCATGATTCCGTTAATTGCTCATATGTTGACCATTATGCCCTTTTCACCATAAAACGTGATTTTTGAAAATGTAAAAGAGTAGAAACCTTAGTTACTGAATTATAAACTTGCACCCAAAATTTGACATCAGTTTGAGATGTAGATTAAGAGTTATGCTCGTTAGCGTAATTTGAAAGCTTTTTAGCGATTAAACGACATAATTAGCATATAGCCTATTTAAACATACTTTTTGATATTAAAATCTTTACCCACTGATGTAATATATTATTTTGGGATTTTTGAAAATTTTTAATTAATTTTAGGCTGAGCATAACTTATAGTCGTAGGCTTAATCCGGTAATTGTCGGTTTTGCCCTCACGGGCTATAAAATGAGTTTTACATATCTAATTGACTCCAAACCTTTTGCTACTGATTTTAAATGATAAATAAATTATTTTAAGCCTTCTGGAATAATAAAAATATCAGCTTTATGTATAGAACCCGGAAATGGCTTCTAATCGCCTTTTTAAGCGTTTTTAACGCATAGTATGTACTAGAACTATTTTAAACATACAAGGGTTGATACCTACTGATATTTTAGGTAAATTATAATATTTTAATAGTAAGCAAAAGTTGTTAAACTCAGACTTCAGTTTTGAGCTTTTCGGCTTATGTGAAATTACCAAAATGCCCCTACGGTGCATAGTTTGGTTATAATTGATAAATTTCACATATATACTTTACCCTACTGTTATAACTTATTAAATTGAGTATTTTTGCTGATTACATCAGACCTGTAACTCAGATTAATACTTAAACTCTTTTACAACCTTGTAAATGACCAAACTACCCTTACGGGGCATAGTTTGTGTTTAAATTCGTTTCGGGCATAATAAAAGACATCTTACTGATGTCACAACATATTTGAGGCATATTAACTTAGGAAACCTGTATATGGCTCTCATGAATACCCGTTACGCTTATTACGCGTTCGGTTCGGTTTATGTAACTAGTTTGCATAAATTAGCCGAAACGGGTCAAACCTTATCGGTTTTATCTCAAAATCCAGAATGTGTATGAAATACCCATATTAAACAAGTATTCAAACTTGTCGGGTCTAAATCACATTCTATTCCGGTCTTCGCTTAATCGTGCGTACGAACCGTATCTTTGAAACTAACCGGTCTAAGCTTAAGCTTAATTAAAGACCCGTTAGGATTCTAATAGGTTATTATAAACCTTCATTCCAGAATAGGAGGACCAGTAAAAGCTACTTGCATTTGCTTATTGTGATTATTACTTTGCTCAGGTAAATACTTTTAACTTATTTTCCCTATACGGGCTTGGGGTACGGTATATAAAATACCGCTTGGTCGGGCATTAAATCTTCCATCGTACGGTGGTTAATTGAAATTTGATCGGCCCGTTTAAATTGTTTTGTTTACTTAAAGCCTTTGGGGGGTTAATGACCATGTCCCGGATATCCTTGGCATTATTTTACGAAATGGCCACAACCTAAGCGCGGAGTGTAGGCGTACACTCGTCAGTGCATAAATAGATTATGTGGTGTGTCTATTGATCTTTAACCCGTCATGATCCGGGCTACTGAACGCATAAGGAACATGTAATTCTTTTACAATTTTATATATATTTAAATAATTATCCCAAGTTATAAAATGTTTATGCCATGTGCATCCAAATCAATTTTTCATCATTTTTAAAATGAGTCAGTTGATTGTATTTACCAGTGTAAACTGACGTATTTTCCCAAAAAGATTAAATGCAGGTACTATTCGTAATTGGCTGGAATTTTCTCCTTAGCATCAATAAAGAGTCTCGCAAGCTTAAGATGCCTAAGTCTGTTGAACTACTGTTTCCTATTTATTTCGATCCGTCTGTGGATAAACTTTCAACTGTTTGTGATACACGATATTACAATATTTTATTCGGTTGAAATATATCTTTCAATTGCTTCTGCTGTGCATTTAAATATTGTGTTGTTTGACTATTATGTTGCCAACCACGTCACGATACTCCCCACCGGGCCCACCGGTGACACGTGGAATTCGGGGTGTGACAGGTTGGTATCAAAGCCAATGCTGAGTGAATTAAACACTAGCCTTTTGTGTTTAATCTCAGTTACACAATTGCACATTCTAAAAACTTTCGAGTCTAGACAAATAACATAGGATAAATTCTACTTTGTTTGTTTTGTTTTATCCTTTATTTTATATTTTCTTGTCGTTATCTTATGTTGTATTGACAGGATTAAATATGCCACCAAGATTCTTTCGACGAAGAGGACGAGGCAAGGGGCCAATCACTGCCTCCAATGACGACGAGGCAGGACCTTCGCACATGCGAGCTCCTACCACCACTGCGAGTGCTGCCCCTAGAGAAAACCGGAGGAACCTTTTTGAACCAGCTAGACGATCTGTATCGCACAGTTCGACGCCTCCCATTCATAACTCTTATGGGCCACATTCGGAAAATGAGCCCAACAACCCTCAACCTTCTTACATACCTCTTCAACGATCCCTATCGCACCATTCTTTTGGTGACCCTACACCTGTTTTTAGGGGCCGATTTAACCCGGCAAATTACATACAAGAACCAGTGGGTTTTAACCCATTGGGGCCGGAGGATCATTTCTCCGGCGATCATGCGGAAGATATGGACGAGGACACCGATCCAGTCGAGCCCGCAACCGGAACTCCAAACCATCCTATCGAGGTCTCAGATGGTTCATCTTTTCACGGATCACCCTACCATGGTCCGGACAGTTACCAGGCGCGATTTAATCAACACGAGTGGTATTTTACACCCTCGCATCATTCGTCGCCTCAGCAGCAGCAGCAGCAGGATCCCTCTGAGGATTCCCGATTTGTGGCAGTCACGCCACCGCCTCCACCGCCACCAGTTCAGCCGGCACCTCCGCAACCGCCGAGGCGTAGGAGAACTGGAGCACGTATGTCTGCACGAGGAGGGGACTTTCATTTTAGCTCTCCCCGACAATCAAGTAGCAGTCATTATCCGCCACTTCAAGAAGATCCACAAATGGGTGGACCTTCGAACCCAGTTGCACCGCAACCACCACCGATGGATTTTGATAACCCGATTCCAGCATACACTGGTTCTATGGCGTACAACCCGTTTGAGCAGCCGGCTCACACCAACTATGGTTACGCTGAAGCCGACCTATACATGGTAGCGGCCAACTATAATGCCCTTCATCCTGAAGGACAGTATGGAGCTCCTTGGGGAGTAGGGTACCCAACTCATGGGTACCAAATACCTGCTAGACCTATTATTCGGCAACAATCGCAGACGCCATGGTTCTCCCCACCAGAGCGTGAAGAAATTCTGCAAAGGTTGGACCAAGTAGAGCGAGACTTTCACAGAGACCGTAGGGAGCGACAAAGTTTCTTCCAAGGATTGACAAGCCTAATAAAAGGGAAGAGCAAGAAGGACCATTGAATCCTTCCACTATTGTTGTAATTTCCTTCTATCAGTTGAGCCCCTACGTGGGCCTGTCTTGCTGTATTAACCCCTGTGTGGGTATGTATGTTTGTTTGTTTTGACCCCTGCGTGGGTCTATCTTTCTGTTAACCCCTACGAGGGTATGATGTTTGTTTAAGTCCCTGTGTGGACTAGTATGTTGCTTGACCCCTGCGTGGGTAACTTGTTTGTCTAAAAAGCCCCGTTTAGGGCGATGTATAATATATTAATAATTAATGGAATGTTTAATTTATAAATTTCATTTTTGCCATTATGTGCATAAATAAATTATATATGAAATAAATAAATCAAAATCATTCCTTTTAATAATGATCTGCCTATTAAATATTGAATAAGAATCTTAAGAGTGAAACCTAGCCTGAGTGTCATTGTAAAGACCTGGCCAAAATGGTAAGACCTGTTTAAAAGATTCAAACCTCTGTTAACATCTGTAAACATGTTAACACTCCTGGCAGATGTGATTCGTTAAAATCACACACGTCATTCTTATATAAGGATTCTTCAAAAGATTCCTAACCCAACTTAATGACCTCTGAATCATGGGTTTAAATCATCAATTAAGATGATCATATTTTAACCATACATTGGTAATATAATGCCTACGGGCCCTTCTCATTTTTATATGAGACAAAAGACAATAATAGTCTGTGACCCTGTCTGAAAAAGGTAATGAACTATGTTCAAACCTTCATGCCTTGATTCTCTGAAATCATGGCTTATAATTTAAAATGTCCTTGTGACTAGGCCTTTTGTGCTACTAATAAAACTATTATTGTTTTATAATTAGGATAAATTATAATAGAAATCCTAAATAAATATGATTAATAAATTAACCAAATATGGTCTATGTTTACCATGGTTAATGAATTGCCATAAAAGACAATTCCAAAATAAACTCCCAAGTAAACTATTGTCCTTGTTTTCTGTAACAGTTCAATTAAAATGGCTGACTCGGATGAAATTAATAGTCACCCAGTGTAGAATAATGAAAACGCCCGAATTAATCTAACGGGTGCTGAATTGAAAGCGTTAGTAGACGACGCAGTTACAAAGGCCTTGGAGCGGCAGTATGAAGAATATAGTGGGACTCGATGTAGGACCCTATCTACACCGCATTCGAAGCCACCTTCCAAGAAGGAAGAACTGAAGAAAGATGATGATCGGCTCTCCTCAAACCACCACAGTGCTCCATCTTAACAGATTGTACTAAATCAAGAACCCTGTAATAAGGGTTGCTCCTATAAATACTTTGTTTCATGCAAACCCAGGGATTTCACTAGGGAAAAAGGAGCCATTGACTGCATGACGTGGTTAGATGAGATGGACACAGTAGTGGATATCAGCGGGTGCGCTGAGAGGGATATAGTCAAGTTTGTGTCTCAATCTTTCAAGGGTGAGGCCTTAGCCTGGTGGAGATTGCTGATACAAGACACTGGGAAGATCCCATTGTACAACATGACATGGGAGCAATTTGCTGCCCTCATCAGGGATAATTACTGTCCTCAGCATGAGGTCGAGAAGATTGAGTCAGATTTTCTTTCGTTGGTAATGACCAATCTAGATTGCCAAGCTTACCTCACGAGCTTTAATACTATGTCGAGGTTGGTTCCGTATTTGGTGACCCCGGAACCCAAACGAATAGCTCGTTTCATTGGGGGTTTAGCCCCCGAGATAAAGGCAAGCGTGAAGGCCTCTCGGCCAGCTACTTTCAGATCTGTAGCTGACATATCTTTGTCCCTCACTTAGGATGCGGTCAGACAAAGATCGCTGAGGAACAGAGATGCTGAGAAAAGGAAACGTGAAGATGATAATTCACGGAGGTCAAACAAGAAGCACCGAGCAAACCGTGACAACAAGAAGGGGTCTGAGTCAAGGAAGGATGGGCATCAGTCTGGTGAGAAGCCCAAATGCAAAGTCTGCAAGAAACAACACTTCGGGAAGTGCAGGCTTGAATCGAACTCGTAGACTCAGTCAAGAACTTTTGCTTGTGGTATATGCAAGTCCAAGGAACACAAGACCTTGGATTGCAAAAAGCTGAAAGATGCAACGTGCTACAGTTGCAATGAGAAAGGGCACATTAAAACCAACTGCCCTAAATACGCCAAGAATCCTGAAGAGGCTAAGAAGACCAATGCTAGGGTCTTTAGGATGGATGCGAAAGAGGCTGTGCAAGACGATAACGTGATCACAGGTACCTTTCTCATAAATGATATCTATGCAAAAGTACTTTTTGATTCAGGCGTAGATAAATCATTTGTAGATAATAAGTTTTGCAAATTGCTGAATTTACCTGTTAAAACCTTAAGAGTGAAATATGAGGTGGAGTTAGCAGATGGCACCTTAGAAACCGCCTCAACCATATTATATGGATGTTTCATATCCATTAAGAACCACTCTTTTCCTTTGTCCCTACTTCCTTTGAAGTTAGCTGGTTTTGACATCATTTTAGGCATGGACTGGTTATCTTATAACCAGGCCCAAATTGTCTGTAATAAGAAGCAAGTGGTGATCAAGACTCCGTCTGGTGAATCACTTACCATTCAGGGAGATACCCGGTTTGGATTGCCTGAGAAAGTGACCATGCTCAAGGCCTCTAAGTGTTTGAAGAAGGGTTGTGTCATCTACATGGCACAGGTGACTATTGATGAGCCGAAACCCAAGATGGAAGACATCCCCATCATTTCTGAATACCCAGAAGTTTTTCCTGAAGAACTACCTGGTTTACCACCAGATAGGCAAGTGGAATTCAGAATTGACATCATCCCTGGAGCAGCACCTGTTGCCAGAGCACCTTATAGGTTGGCGCCCACAGAGATGAAGGAATTAAGGACACAACTGGATGAATTGCTAGCTAAAGGTTTCATTAAACCTAGTTCGTCTCCTTGGGGAGCACCAGTCTTGTTTGTCAAGAAGAAGGATGGATCGATGCGTCTGTGCATCGATTATCGTGAACTTAATAAGGTCACAATAAAGAATATGTATCCTTTGCCCAGGATCGACGATTTGTTCGATCAATTGCAAGGGGCAAGTTATTTCTCGAAGATTGACTTGAGGTCAGGCTACCACCAACTGAAGGTTAGAGATGAAGACGTGCACAAAACTGCATTTAGGACTCGTTATGGTCATTACGAGTTCCTAGTGATGCCTTTTGGGCTCACTAATGCACCAGCCGCGTTCATGGATCTCATGAATCACGTTTGCAAGCCTTACTTAGATAAATTCGTCATCGTTTTCATCGACGACATTCTCATCTACTCGAAGAACCAAGTTGACCACGAGAAACACCTTCGCTGTATTCTTAAACTCCTACATCATGAGAAGCTCTATGCCAAATTCTCTAAGTGTGAATTTTGGCTTCGAGAAGTCCAATTCCTTGGACATGTGGTTAGTGAGCGTGGTATCCAAGTGGATCCCTCCAAGGTGGAAGCTGTTACGAACTGGCAAGAGCCAAAGACGCCTACGGAGATTCGTAGCTTTCTAGGCTTAGTAGGATACTACAGGCGTTTCATTGAAATTTTTTCAAGAATTGCTGCACCCCTAACTTCCTTGACTAGGAAGAAAATAAAGTTTGATTGGGGCCCTAAGCAGCAAGAATCCTTTGATATCCTGAAACAAAAGTTGAGCAACGCTCCTGTACTGACATTGCCTGAAGGTACCGAAGAATTCGTAGTTTACTGCGATGCATCACACACTGGCATGGGGTGTGTGCTTATGCAGAAAAGCAAGGTGATTGCCTATGCTTCACGGCAGTTGAAGGTGCATGAAAAGAATTACACCACCCATGACTTGGAGTTGGGTGCCGTTGTATTTGCACTGAAGCTCTGGAGGCATTATTTATATGGAATCAAGTGTGTGATCTATTCTGATCACAAGAGCCTTCAACATCTGTTTAATCAGAAGGATTTAAACATGAGGCAGCGCCGTTGGATGGAGACTTTAAATGATTATGATTGTGAAATCAGATACCATCCCGGCAAGGCGAATATAGTCGCTGATGCCTTTAGTCGAAAGGAAAGGGTGAAACCCATCCGAATCAATGCCAAGAGCATTGAAATAAAGAATAGTTTAATTGAAAGGTTGTTAGCTGCACAGAAGGAAGCTGTGTTGGAAGCTAACTATCATAACGAAAAGCTAGGAGTAACTGAGGAGCAGTTATCTCTTGGCAAAGACGGAATTCTGAGATTGAATGGACGAATATGGGTTCCAATTTATGGAGGACTTCGGGATGTTATCCTCCAGGAAGCCCATAGTTCCAAATATTCCGTTCATCCTGGAGCTGATAAGATGTACCAGGATCTAAGGGCAAACTATTGGTGGATAGGCTTGAAGAAGTCTGTAGCTGCCTATGTAGCAAAATGCTTGACATGTGCATAAGTCAAAGCAGAACATCAGAAACCGTCAGGTTTGCTACAACAGCCTGAACTTCCACTTGGAAGTGGGAAATGGTAACTATGGATTTTATCACCAAGTTACCTAAGACAAGGAAAGGAAACGATACCATTTGGGTGATTGTAGACAGACTGACTAAGTCAGCACATTTCCTACCCATTAAGGAGACTTACAGCTCCGACATGTTAGCCCAGTTGTACGTGGATAAGATTGTAGCCTTAGATGGCATACCTGTGTCTATTATCTCTGACAGAGATACTAGATGCACGTCACATTTTTGGAAAAGTTTCCAACAATCTTTGGGCACGCGTTTGAATTTTAGTACGGCTTACCATCCTCAGACGGACGGTCAGAGTGAGCGTACTATTCAAACTTTGGAAGACATGCTTCGAGCATGTGTGATTGATTTAGGTGGTAGTTGGGATAACCACCTGCCGTTAATCGAATTCTCCTACAACAATAGCTACCATACCAGCATTAAAGCTGCGCCTTTCGAGGCCTTATAAGGTAGAAAGTATAGAACGCCCGTTTGTTGGGCGGAAGTTGGAGATGTCCAATTATCAGGACCAGAGATAGCCTTTGAAACGACGGACAAGATTGTCCAGATTCGTGACCGTCTCAAAGCTGCCCGAGATAGGCAGAAGAGTTACGCAGATCCAAAGCGTAAACCTATGAAATTTGAAGTTGGTGACAAAGTGTTGCTTAAAGTATCACACTGGAAGGGAGTGATGCGATTTGGTAAGAAAGGTAAGTTAAGCCCGAGGTATATAGGACCGTTCGAGATTATCGAATGTGTTGGATCAGTGGCTTACAAGTTAAACTTACCTGAAGAGCTCAGTGGTATTCATAACGTATTCCACGTCTGCAATCTGAAGAAATGCCTAGCTGATGAATCGCTGGTCATACCACATACAGATGTGCATATAGATGAGAGCTTGAAATTTGTGGAAAAAACCATTGACGATCGAGGATCGACAGGTTAAGAAGCTTCGAAGGAGGCATGTGCCTATTGTAAAGGTAAAATGGGATGCCCGTAGAGGTCCCGAATACACGTGGGAGGTTGAGTCCACAATGAAAGAAAAGTACCCTTATTTATTTCAGTAAATCTCGAGTTCGAGATTTCTTTTAAGGGGGTGAGGATGTAACACCTCGAAAATTCACGTCCTATAATGAGTTGACACGTGTCATATGTTTGAACGTGTGAAAGAATGTTATAGAAGGATTAAAGTTGACAATCATGGAAAGTATGTGAATATACGAGCTCTAAATGTCAACAGCGAATAAATATATTGTACATTAACCCTACATGATGCTCATACCTTCAAACGAATAAATCTTGGATCATACGAAGCTAATTGTGAATGAAAGTGAGAGATTACAAACTACAGGGGTTAAATGTGTCAACATGTTTAAGTTGATCCAGATGGTAAATTTGGTGCGAAAGTTAATGAAGGTATTTTTGTAGGTTATGCGAGTCCACTGAAGAGAGTATTTGTTCCATGCTTGGGGAAGATTATTCAAGTTCAGCATGTTGATTGTCAGAAGTTTACTGCTCCGGAACAACTTCCCGGAAAAAGATTGCTGTTTGACTATGACAAACTCTGGGAGTCATTCCAATTGCCGACTGAGCCAAGTTAGGAGGAAATAGTATTATTATACCAATATCAGCAATCCATGTCACAAGAACAAGTGCCAAGACCGTTGGTAGTTTCTCAGCCCACTGAGGGTGCAAACGATCATGAGGCAGGTCCAAGTGGAACGACACACGAACCCCCAGAAGAACCAGCTCAAACATTTGATCAATCTGATGACTCAAAATCGGAATCCGATCCGATTTTTGACGAGGAACCAAATGTTGCAACTTCAGAAGCTATGGATCACACGGATGATCAGGATATCACAAACTTGCAATCGGTAGTGAGCGTGCCTGACACAGTCATGCCGAGAACTTTGTCGTATCATCCTTCCGAATAAATCATTGGAGATCTTCACAGTGGAGTGAAAACGAGAGATCAAATCAACAAAGCCCTTACATGTTTTTATTCTTCTGTAGCTCCTTTACAGGAAGAATTCTCATTGAAATGTTTCATATCGCAGGTGGAGCCAAAAACATATAAAGAAGCTTTAACTGAAGACAGCTGGGTGAATGCGATGCAGGAAGAGCTGCAACAGTTTGAGAAGCTGGGAGTATGGAGATTGGTGGATCTACCAGAAAACCAGAAGCTGATAAAGACCAAATGGGTTTTTAAGTGTAAGTGTGATGACAGAGGTGTGATAGTGAGAAATAAATCACGGTTGGTAGTTCAGGGTTTTAGTCAGCAGGAAGGGATCGATTTTACCGAAGTGTATGCCCCTGTTGCTAGACTCGAGGCGATTAGAATCTTCCCGGCGTTCGCGTCGTGGAAAGGATTCAAAGTTTACCAACTAGATGTCAAGTCTGCATTCTTATATGGAAAGATCAAAGAAGAAGTGTACGTCGGACAACCACCGGGTTTCACCGATCCTGTGCACAAAGACAAGGTCTATCTACTCGACAAAGCGCTTTACGGACTGCACCAGGTCCCGAGAGCCTGGTATGAGACGCTTTCCCAACATCTGCTGGCCAACGGGTTCATCAGAGGGACGGTCGATAGTACTTTGTTTACAAAAGAGGTTGCAGGGCATCTACTCATCGTGCAGATTTACATTAACTACATAATCTTTGGATCGACAAACGATGAGCCGTGCAAAGAGTTTGAGAAAGTTATGAAGAAGAAGTTTGAAATGAGTTCGATGGGGGAGATGAAGTTCTTCCTAGGGTTACAGGTTGAACAAATGCCCGAAGGAATCTTCATTCATCAGACAAAATATGTGAATGATGTGCTGGATAAATTCAACATGTCCGAATCATCTCCAATTTCAACCCCCTGGCTCAAAATCATGGTATTTGTCCGGATGAAAGTGGAGAGAAAGTGGATGAGACGCACTATCGGTCGATCATTGGATCATTAATGTATCTGACAGCGTCACGCTTGGACATCATGTATCCAACTTTCCTATACGCCCGATATCAGTCTAGCCCGAGACAGTCACACATGATGATTGTGAAAAGAATCTTACGGTATTTGAAAGGCTGCCCAAGCACCGGCTTGTGGTATCCTAAATCTGGTGACTTTTCTCTTACTGGTTATGCTAATTCTGATTTCGGAAGTTGTAAGCAGAATGCAAAGTCCACCACTGCTGGGTGCCAGTTCTTCGGAACTCGGCTTGTTACCTGGCATTGCAAGAAACAAATCACGGTCGCTCTCTCGACCTGTGAGGCTGAATATGTTTCGGCCTCCAGCTGTTGCTCTCAAATCCTCTGGATCCAGCAGTAGATGAGGGACTATGGTTTGCAGTTCTTGGATACTCCTATCTTTGTGGACAATGAGGCAGCTATAAACATCACTAAAAATCTGGTTCACCACTCTAAAACGAAACATATTGAGATTCGACATCATTTCATCCGTGATTGTTACGAGAAGAAATTGATTAGAATTGATCATATACACACCAATGATCAGAGAGCTAATTTTTATACAAAACCTTTTGATAAAAAGAGATTTAACTATCTTTTGAAATTAAACGGGTTGAAAATTTTGTTTTCTGGGAGGGTTGTTGAGTGTGAAGCCGAGGAGGACGACAATCAGAAGTAATCCACGTCATGTTGTCAAGTTTCTGTACAATTTATTTTCAGCTTTTGATAAAACCAAAAACACAAAAATATGTTTTTGATTTTAGGGGGAGAAAGTTTTCAAAAAATACAAAAACATGATAAAATTTCAAAATTCAAAAACATTGGAAAAGTAAAAAAGAGTTGTGTATAAAGGGGAAATGATAGTACATCAGCTAGACAGCTGCAGTACGCTAGAGAAATGTAAAGTTTAAAAGTGTTAAGCAGTCCTGCAGATGATATGCCGATAGGTTTTTACACATTTCGTAAGTTTGTTCGGGATATAAACATAAATCATTACTTGCTTTTTCGTGGGGAACATCTCTCGGATATATGGGTAACCCCCGAAATCTTGTTTGAAAGGTCCCTCTTTCTGAGATACTAGGTCTTTATGCTTAGTGATATATGGGGTATTATCCCGGGACTTCTGATTTTGCGGAAGCAATGGCCTAGTCCCCGTATAATACTTTTCGCTTGCTTGAAATAAAAGAACCCCCTCAGCATAAAAAATGATGAAACATTGAAAAATGCTAATCATGTGCTGTTGTAAAAGAAGATCCCCAAAGGGGACCCACCAAAAGTCGAACCATCATCCCTCTGATTTTGCGGAAGCAATAGCCTAAGCTCTCAGGGTCTCGCAATTAACCCCTTACAGATATCATCTAGGTATACTCACCTGTAGGACTGAATATTGGGATCTGGATACGGGAGTATATTCTGAGGTGGTACACGCGTATGAGTTAAGCCTTAAAACACTAAATTCGTATCCTGAACAGATTGAAATTTGTGTGAGAATTTAAATTGGATCAGTATATCAGCAATCAATGTGAATTGTTTAATGCTAAGTATGAAATCAAAAGCTTAACGGTGCTTGTAGCTTGTCAGCAGCTGATATGATCCCCTAACACGCTCACCAAAAATTTGTTTGTAAATATGATTGTATATAGTCTTCATTTACTGCATTTCACTCTTTCCAATTCCTTAAAATCCTAAAAAATTGCTATTTCATCTTATTTTCGACAACGAACGTTGGGGATCTGATGATCAAAGTCTTAATGTGCTAAACAAGTTGGATCATGAGGGTTGGATAAGCAAAAGTTTGTGAAAAGGCGTTGGTAATTGCTTGAAATGTTCAAAGTTCATTAATTTGAACTAAAATCTATTTCAAGAAGTCAGCATCTTCATAAATTGGTCAGTCAAGGTCATTAACTTGGACTTGGCAGACTAAACAGTTGACCAGGGTCATTAACTTGGACTTGGTTAACTGGGTGTGATGGTAAAACTTCAAAAAGCTAAAAAGTTGAAAATTTTTGAAAAATTGATATTTCAAACGAAATGACTATTTCGTACGAAATAGCCATTTCGCTTCAAAGAAGATTTCGCTTGAAACTGTCATAGTGCCTCATAGCTCATTTCGTACGAAATGAGCCCGTCTATAAATAGGGGCCGCATTTCGCTTGAAATTGGTTTTTCCATCATTCCGCACGAAACACACTGTCAAAGGCGATTTCAGACGAAATCACCATTTCTTCGATTTCTAGCCGAAACTCTGTTTGTTTGTTGCTCGTAATCCATATTTAAGTTGGTTGGTACAACTTAGATCATGTGAAAGGTGAGTTTGATATAGATTTAACTTAGATCTGTTGTTTTCGTATGAACGACGATGAACAGGGACTTTAATCTTAGATCTAGGTTGTGTTTGTGGATCATAATGGACAAAAATGTTATCTGTGTACTCGGATTGTGTTGTAGATCTAACTTAGAGTTTCAATTTGAACCAGAAATTTCGATTTCATATGAACACGGTAGATCTGAAAGTTTGAACTTAGATCTAGGACTTGTTTTTGAACCAAAATGTATAATAATCACATCAATGTGTTCGGAACAAACCCTGGAGATCAATTTCATCATCAGTTCATGTTTTGGTAATCTGTAAAATCACTGTTCATAAAGTTGATTTCAAACGAAATGATGATTCATTTCGTACGAAATGGATCACTGGTTAATGTTTGTATTTCATGCGAAATGGCTATTTCGCTTGAAACTCATTTCGTTTGAAATCTGGTCATTCCGCTTGAACTGTCATTTCGCTTGTATCACCATATCGTTTGAAAAGTCATTTCGTTTGAATGATATGTTGGTTTGAAAATTGTTCAAATTGTTTAACTTGTTGATTGTTTGTATTTTTTCAGGCTTCGGATGTGCAGTTTGATCAGTTACACAACATCTGTTGTGTCTACGATGAAAAGTTACCAAAGATGGCAGTTTTCAAAGAAATTCTGGAATTTATGAAGAGGTTACCAATCCAGAAGGCATTAACAAATCAGCATCTTGTTTTTCAGTCTCATATTGAGCGTTTTTGGAAGAATGCCACGTATGACGAAGAGAATAAAGTGATTAATTCGATTGTTGAGCTGAATGGTAAAGATAAACCAATTATCATCTCAGAGGCACTTGTCCGTGAAGTGTTAAACTTTCCTGATGATGAAAATTCACCGACAAAGTTTCCAGAGAGAATGGTGAAGGGGTGTATGTTAAGGATGGGATATAATGGAGAGTTGAATATTGCAAACTATTTGAAATCAAATTTCTCAAAACCTTACAAGTTTTTCATCCATTTAGTAATTCATGCTCTCAGTCACAGGAAGGGTGGTTATGACGTGATGAGAGATTATCAAATGAACATGGTGACTGCACCTGTGTTGAACAAGAAGTATAATTTTTCAAAAATTGTTTTTCATTACATGAAGGAGAACATTACTTCTAAAAGCAAAACCTGGATTTATCCAAGATTTGTACAGATGATGATTGATCATGCCTATCCGAATCTAGAAAAAGATGAAAAGAATGATTTGTTGATGTTATATCATATGGATAATGAAACGCTGAAAGTATTGGCCAAATATCACAAAAATCATCCGGAACTAAAAACAAAAGCAGAATTCTTCGGGTTTATCAAAGATAAGAATTATGTAGATCCAGATCCAGTTGATCATCTCAAATGGAGGAACGATGAAGAGATGAAAGAGAAGAGTGCTGCAGATGAATTGAAAAAATTAGCAAAATTCAAAAACACATGAAGTGAATGGTTTCTGAAAGAAGAGAAGAAGAAAAGGAGTAGAAAGACAACTCCGAAAGTACAAGCTGAAGAGGGTTCGTCTTCTCAACCAAAACAAAAGCGTCAAAAGAAAGGTGTTGAAACATTGCTGGTAGATGAACCAGAGGAAGAAGAACCAGTAGCTGATGTTGAAGGAGATCAAGTCCGATTATCTCCAGAATCTAATCGATTATTGAAAGCTCTTAAAGAAAGTTTTAAAGCTGATAAAGCAGCTAAAGCAGCTGGTGAGGATGAAAGTGACAATGAAGAACAAAGTTCATCTAGTTCTGAAGAAGAGATTGATGAAACAGAACGTTTGAAAAGAATTCAGGCTGATATAGAAAAAGAAAAACAGTTAAAGAGAAAAAGGAGAGAGGAGAAGGATGATGATTTGTATATTCCATCTCCGGAACATGTTCATGATACTCAAAAACCACCATCATCTGGTGGTAAAAAGAAATCAAATGCAAGAAAGCAAGTTGTAATTCCTAAGGTAGCAAAGAGGTTGAAGATCTTGCTAAAGAAGAAACCTATCCAGGAACCAAGTCAACCATCATCACCACCACCTCAATCACCACCACCTCAATCACCACCAAGACAACCTACACCACCTCATCTATCACCACCAAATCAATCACCAATTCTAGAACAACCTGTTATCACATCACAACATATTCTACAAACACCTCCATCCACACAACCACCGATACAAACAACTCCTGGTTCTTCTGGATACGGAAAATTTCCACGTGTTCCGGAGAATATTGGTCTTGATGATATTGGAGATTTCAGTTTTGTGAATGATGAGCAGGTGAAGAAATTGGAAAAGAAAGTAGAAGAAGTGTTAGTGGAGAATAAAAAGTTGATAGATCGTGAGAAGAAACTTGAAAAGCATGTCAAGACAGTTGAAGCTGAAAACTCGTCATTGTTAAAGAGAGTTAAAGCGGATTAGACTGACATTGATATTCTTAAAGTACGTGTTGCTGAGTTAGAGGAGGAAAAGGCTCGCAGAGATGAGCAGAATAAATATTTTGAGCTGAAAAACAAAGAGTTGGAGGCAAACAATGCTCGAAGAGAACATGAAGATTACATGTTAAAGAAAGTGATAGAAGATTTGCTTGGCAAGCCTATTGAACAAAGATTTGAGGAGATTCAGCTTGAAGAAGTCAGAGCGAAATGTAAAGCTGATTTGGAAGATCAAATGAAAGACAAGGGTAAAGGGCTTGAAGGTGAGAAAGTTGTTGAAGTGATTGAACAGGCAATGGTTGTTTCAGAGCAAATAGAAGAGCCAATATAATCTGTTCTGCCAATATCGTCAGTTTCTGGTGTATTTGATGTTGATGTTGATGTTGAAATTGATGATGTCATTGATGATGAGGAAGATGACGAAGATGACGGTGATGCTTTGATAGATGATGCGGATGATGTCTTTTCCGCTAGTAGTCACGATGATGATGATGGAAACGATGATGACCAAGGTACTTCAGGCATAAAAGTTAATGAAGTAGCTCATGAAGAAAATGTCGATGATTATCTTCATGACGATGCTAATGAAGAATCAGAAAGTGCTGAAGGTGAGGGGGAGAATGTTGATGATAAAAATGTTGATGAAAGTGAAAGATTAATTCTTCGTCTTGAACCTGAGGTAGAAGAAGGTGAAATCAGGCACACTTACACTTTGGATGAAATCATCAAAATGACACATATTAATGAGAATGCCTTCAAGTTTGATTTTGAAGAGGAGCTCAATCAGTTCGACATCAATCAGCAGCCCGATTATCAGTATAAGTATGTTGATGAAGCTGATAATTACGACAGGGTTGAAGTTGAAGATTGGAGCGATGATGAGAATGTGAATGTTGATACGTCTGACTTTCCTACGCTTGTAGAGTTCTTCACTCAAGCAAACATAGATGAATTAAGAAGGAAAGTTGAAGAATGTTTGAAGAATAAAAGTTTTGATGATGTATCGAAAGATTATCGTAGCAAAGAAAGAAAGAAATGGTTTAGAAAAGACACGGAGAGAAAATTCAAAAGACCGTTGAAATATTATCAAAGAGATAGAGGTATTTCGCTTGGTGATATCATTAGCTGGGGTTTTCTGCCGCAGGTGAACGCCTATGCAATAAGAAGAGAATATGGCGTGCAGTATTTTGAATACATTCAGGATATCATGTCTTTGCCATGGTGGGATGTTGAAGAACTTCCAAAGGTCAGAACTTTATCATATCCTGTCAGGGAACGTGATATGCCGACATGGGGATTAATGAAATTTGAAGCTTTCAAAGATTTCAAACACTGGAAGCCACATCAACCGAAGAAAGTGAAGAGGGTTGATCCAGTGACTGGTATTGAAGAGGCAATTTTGCAGATTAAGAAGCCCAGAGTCCTGAAGAACATTCCATTGCCGAAAATGGAACAGGATTTTCACAAAGGGTTTATATGTTGGGTATACAGTTGTATTTCGACTGAAGCTGTGATCACATACAAGGCAGGGAATTAGATCAGACACATTTACTCGTATGATCCTCTGTGGTTAATCAACTATTCTGCAAAAGATATCGAATGTTTATTCATGAACAAGATTAGTTACCAGAAAGAAGATAAAGATAAGCCTTGCAATTTTAGAAAGTTGTGACGATATGTTTCCAGAAAGGTATTAATTCTGAAAATGCTTGGTTGTCTAAATGGAGAAAGATTGAGAAGAAAGTAGCTAGGAAAGCTGAGAAAGAAAGGAAAGCTAGTGAAGAAAGACACAAGATGTTAAGACATACTATTGTGCAGAGGATGGCTGAAGAAGAAAAGAGAGCGGTCGAAGAAAATGAGAAGCTTAGGAAGCTGTTACTGAGAAAGCCTAAGCCAAGGGAGGAAAAGTTTAAGTCCTTGTGAAGAAAGTGCTGAAGACAACCTGAGTGAAGACTCCGGCAATATCCAAGGGGGAGTTTGTTGGTGCACGATGTCTATAGCCTACGTCAACAGTCCAGGTCGTGTCAATAGCTTGTAATAGGGGTCTAATGTGTAAAATCTAAGTTTATTTGTATTGTATGTCATTTCGCATGAAATGACTTTGTAGAGTGATTTCGCACGAAATGAGAGTTTGACCATTTCGTGCGGAATGACACATATGGTTTCGTGCGAAATGAGCTGCCCTATATATAGGGGTGTAGTGTTTTCCATTTGGAACGAATTGGTGAAGTCTGTAACGAAGTGCTGTCAGTTTCTCACCGTGTATTAACGTTGATAATCAATGGAAAACCTGTTTTAAGTATAAATCTCTGTTTCTACGCCTTTCTATCACCGATTCTCAGTTGTTAGACTGTTTCCGCCTTTCTAACAACTTAGATTTGACTCTGACCGACTCATTCAGGTCGTATATCGATCCTACAAAGAGGCACTATCAGTGATTAATCAGCTAAGCACTTTTTAAGATTACATACATGAAATACATCATGTATTCCTGCCATTTCCTCGGGCAGTTGTAGCTGATAGGCTACAGGTCCTATTCTTCTAATGATTTCAAAAGGTCCAACATACTCGGGGCTTAGCTTTCCCCTTTTGATGAATCTTACCACTCCTTACCAAGGAGAGACTTTCAATAACACTTTGTCTCCTACCTGAAATTCCAGTGGCTTTCGTCTATTATCAGCGTAGCTCTTTTGTCGATCACGTGCTTCTTTCAGTCGTTCCTTGACTTGAATGATTTTGTCAGTCGTTTCTTGTACCATCTCGGGTCCAGATAATTGCTTTTCTCCAATTTCTGCCCAATAGACGGGAGTTCGGCACTTTCGTCCATAAAGTGCTTCGAATGGTGCAACATTTATACTTGTATGATAGCTGTTATTGTAAGAAAATTCTATTAATGGTAAGTGATCGTCCCAATTACCTCCGAAATCAATTACGCAAACTCTAAGCATATCTCCCATCGTCAGAATTGTCCTTTCACTTTGTCCGTCCGTTTGAGGATGATATGCTGTGCTTAGATTCATCTTAGTTCCCATTGTTTTTTGGAAACTTGTCCAAAAATGAGAGGTAAAACGACTATCTCTATCAGAAACAATTGATAAAGGAATTCCATGCAATGAAACTATTTCATTTACATACAATTTAGCTAACTGTTCCATACTGAAAGTTTCCTTCATTGGTAGAAAATGAGCTGACTTAGTTAGCCTGTCTACAATCACCCAGATTGTATCATTACCTTTTCTTGTTTTGGGTAATTTGGTAACAAAATCCATTGTTATCAATTCCCACTTCCACACCGGCATTTCTAACTGCTGCAATAAACCTGAGGGTTTTTTATGTTCAGCTTTAACTTGTGAACAGGTTAGACACTTGGCAACATAAGCTGCTATATCCTTTTTTCATTCATATCCACCAAAAATTCTTTCTTAAATCTTGATACATCTTATCACTTCCAGGATGCATCGTATACTTAGACTTATGGGCTTCTTCTAATATACGGTGGCGTAGGTTTCCTAATTTAGGTATCCACATCCTCTTTTTATGGAATCTCAAAATTCTATCTGTTCCTTGTTCTAATTCCTTAATCATTACTTTTAATTTCTCAGTATCATCATTGATTACTGATTCTTGTGCTTTCCTAATTTGTTCATTTAAATCTACTTGTAGATTTAATTTAAGAGAACGTACTCTTTTTGGCTTTTCATGATACTTTTGACTTAGAGCATCAGCAACTACATTTGCTTTTCCTGCATGATACTGGATGTTACAATCATAATCACTAAGAATTTCCATCCAGCGTCTTTGTCTCATATTCAACTCCTTTTGCCCGAAAACATACCTTAAACTCTTATGATCTGTGAAAATGGTAAACTTACTGCCGTAAAGGTAACATCTCCAAATTTTCAGGGCAAAAATTATAGCTCCTAATTCTAAATCATGGGTTGAATAATTCTCTTCATGATTCTTAAGTTGTCTAGATGCATAAGCTATAACCTTTTGGCGTTGCATCAATACACATCCATACCCTAACTTAGAAGCGTCACAATAGACTACAAAGTCTACAGTTCCTTCTGGTAACGTTAGTATGGGTGCGTCGGTTAATCTTTGCTTTAGAATTCTAAAGGCTTCTTCTTGTTTTGGTCCCCATTCAAACTTAATGGATTTACAGGTTAACTTAGTTAAGGGAATGGCTATTCTAGAAAAATCTCAAATAAATCTCCTATAATAATCGGCCAATCCTAAGAAACTTCTAACCTCAGTTGGTGACTCAGGGGTTTTCCATTTGGTAATCGCCTCGATCTTGGTGGGATCCACATGAATTCCTTCATGATTGACTAAATGTCCAAGAAACTGTACCTGTTCTAACCAAAACTCGCACTTTGAAAACTTTGCGTAAAGTTTTTCTTTTCTTAATAAACTTAGAAGTGCGTGCAAATGTCTTGCATGTTCCTACTTATTCTTAGAGTAAATGAGAATATCATCTATAAAGAAAATTATGAATTTATCCAAATATGGCTTACATATTCGGTTCATCATGTCCATGAATGCAGCTGGGGCATTGGTTAAACCAAATGGCATGACAGTAAATTCATAATGGCCATACCTTGTTCTAAAAGCGGTCTTAGGAACGTCCTCTTCCTGTACCATTAATTGACGATATCCTGACCGAAAATCGATCTTTGAGAAAAATCGAGCTCCTTGCAACTGATCGAACAGATCATCGATTCTCGGTAATGGATACCGATTTTTAATCGTGACCTTGTTCAATTCACGGTAATCAATGCACATACGCATCGATCCGTCTTTCTTTTTAACGAATAAAATCGGCGCTCCCCACGCGATGAATTTGGCTGTATGAATCCTTTCTCCAACAACTCTTCTAACTGTTTCTTCAGTTCCTGCATTTCTGCGGGTGCCAAACAATTCGGCGCTTTGGCAATTGGTGCTGTCCCTGGTAGCGGGTGGATTCTAAATTCGACTTCTCTGTCTGGCGGTAGTCCTGGTAATTCTTCTGTAAATACATCTGGAAACTGAGATACTACTGGAATATCTTTTAGTTTCTTTCCTTTAGTGTTAGTGATTATGGAAATCAAATACACTAATGATCCTTTTCTTATATAACTTGCTGTTTTCATCACAGAGATGAATTTTGTAGATCTAGATGGCTTATCTCCTTTAATTGTGATCTTGTCACCCCTTGGGGAATTTACTTGAATTGACTTTTGATCACATAAAATACTGGCTTTATTGGCTATCAACCAATCCATTCCTAATACAACATCAAATCCTGCCAGATTCATCGGATATAGGTTTGCAATAAACTTTTGATTTAAAAATTCTATTCTTGCTCCCTGCAAGATTTCAGAAATCTTAATGGTTTCCCTATTTGCTGTCTCTACTAGACATTCTTGTGGGAGTTTAGTTAATAGTTGATTGAGAAGTTTGCAAAATGAAGTATTAATAAAACTTTGGTTCGCACTAGAGTCAAATAATACTTTAGCAAAAACATCATTAACTAAAAACGTACCGGCAATCACATCCGGAGTCATTTTGGCTTCTTCTGCAGTCAGAACAAATGCTCTAGCATTTTTAGTAGTCTTGTTGTTGGCGGCTGGAGCTAGCTTCGGACAGTTCGGCTTGATGCGACCTTTTTCTCCACAGTTGAAGCACATTCCATTATTAGGTTTCTTCCTGCAATCTTCTTCCTTGTGTCCTGGTATCTTGCAGAAATTGCATTAAGTGGAGCATTTTCCTGAATGCTTCTTCTTGCAGGCCTTGCAGTAGGTAGCAGAGGTAGAACCTACATTTTTCCCACGGTTGGAATTTCCATAACGAAATTCTTGAGTAAGCCTTTGAGCTAAGTTCCTCCTCTGGTCCTCTTCTCGTGTACGTACTAATTCATCAGTCAAGGTGTTTGCTAGTTCTACAGCTTCTTCTATAGTTTGAGGTCTAGCTGCCTTGACTACATGCCTAATCTCACTGATTAATCCCCAGATATAACGGGAGATTAATACTGGTTCAGACTTCAGGTGATGCAAGGGTTGGCACTATTCTAGCATATTCAAAGAATAATGTAGTGTAACCCTTACTATCCACTCCAGTCATTCTAAGGTTTAGGAATTTATTTGCTATTTGTTCCTTTTCGTTGGGAGGGCAGAATTTCCTTTCTACCATATTCTTAAATTCCTCCCATTCCATATTGTAAATTTTGTCACTTCCCCTAGACTGGAGGATAGTGTTCCACCATTCTAAGGCTGAGTTCTTAAACAGATTGGAGGCAAACATTATCTTATCCTCTTCCGTGCATTTGCTTATTTTTAAGACTGCCTCAGTCTTTTCTATCCAGCGTAGAGCTGCAATGGCCCCTTCATTTCCCGAGAATTCCATTGGTTTATAAGACCAGAATTCTTTATAAGAACAACCATAAGGTATGGTTCTTCTTCTTTTGGGAATGGGCACTTGAAGTATGAGTCCATTGTTCACGCCGTGTTCTGGTTCAGTGGGTCGTTTAGTGCTATGATTACTTTTATTATCGGCTTCCCTAACTGTTTGGATAATATATGGCATCGCGTCTATAATCTCTTGTGCCACTATGTGTTGGATGACACTGTTATCCACTTGGTTTCCATTGTTATTGTTGTTCTGATTATCATTATTCTGGTTTTCCGGGTTATTATTCGGGTTTTCTTGATTCACTTGGTCGGCCATCTGAATTATAAACAATTACTGCATATTAATATCGCAAGATAGTATTTAATATAAACAATCACATAACACGCATGTTGATCAAAATCATCGAACATTGCGACTTACTTTTTCTTATATATTATGCATCTAATACAAACTGGAGCTGGAATATAAAATTACAATACTATTAGGCATCAGTAGCTATTGTCTAGTTTTTTTTTCAAACATACACACATATTATATATTATTATTATTATTATTATTATTACCATTACTGATATGGGTTCATCCATAACTCCGTATTACGCTCGTCATACTTCCAGACGAGTCGTTCTCCTATCTGCCTCATCCTTTCACTACCTTCTAAAATCTCCTCACCAAAGGTTCGGTGTTCTTGCACATTCTCTGCACTCACTGGGGGTGCAGGGGCTGGTACTGGGTTTGGGAACTGGGGCATGGGTTCTTGGTAAGGATATGGATTCTCTAGAATTTCCCTGATGTATGGGTCATTATCATAGTAGGGATCTAGAGGGTCCAAATCTAGGTAGGCTGCTAGGTTTGGCATAGGTTCGTCTTCTGGTATTGGGTAGCGTTGCTGGTAATCCCTATTGTCGTCTAACCATGGGTCGTAGTCTGGGTCTAAGGGATTGGGTGCTGGTATTCTAGGTATCTCAGCTGGGTTGAATTCAGGCATTGGGATTTGATTTTCTAGGTTGTTTTCAATTTCTATTGGCTGTGCGGGAAATAGTGGTAAGGGCTGGGGTGCTATAAGTTGCTCAAGGTTAAGGTCGGCAGCTGTGGTTGCTAGGATATGAAAATTGGCTAAACTCCTATTGAGCATATCCTGAGTGTGAGCATCTGTTTCTCTTTTAACTGCTGCTAAAGCACGTTGCTGTTGTAACTTTTTCATTCTTTTCCTACGTTCATGCGCTCCTCTACTGAACCATCCTCTCTTTTTAGGAGGGAATGGCTCTTCAGACTGAGCCTTAAACACGAATATCCCATCTTCATTGTCAGCTGAATACCCTGAGAGCGCAGGCTGTGAAGAGGTGCCTTCGCTTCTAGGTGAGCTGGACAACTGACGGTAGGCGTCGGAAGGTCCTTGGTCGCTCATACTGTAAACTAACAAATAGTCAAATAACACACAACAATAAAATGCAGATATGCACGTATTTTCGTAATTTATTTCCTAGCATTTGGAATAATATCTTGGTGTCAGCAGAACACTTCTGTGGCTGAATCAGTAGCGTAGCTCTGATACCACCTTCTGTCGCAACCCCCGTCCCCTAACTACCCGGGAACGGGCGGCCGCGACCAGTTTTGGTGGTATCTGTGTTTATCATTTTGGCAGCGGAAATTACATCAGGACCGTAGTTAGGAAATATTTTATCAGAGTAAAATACCACGCCTTTATACTATTAAACATATGGGAAAATCCCAAGTTTCAAGTACACATATTTTCATAGGGATAAACCCTATTTTATTTAAATAAAACATCTCTTTATTTTAGGTAACTTTATAGCCACTTTTCCAAGCCTTCAGTGCTGTCCAGCTGGCTTCTATTTGGCTTTCACATTTTGTTACCTGAAACGCGTTTAAAAACATTTTGTCAGTGGGAAATACTGGTGAGTGAATCCCAGTTTAATCAAGACTTTTAAAAACCATTGTACAGTATTGAGGGCGGTCGCGCAATTACATTTGTTTCCATCTACTTTAATTACCACCCACAGTACTGTCAACCCGACTTGTGGTCATGTTACTACTCACAATGTAGTTACGGAACCCTGGATCAATCGGGCAGCGTATTTAATACGTAACCGGGGTTATGATACTTACAATGAGGCAGAACTTCGTTGTTTAGGGGGGGGGGGTATTAAGCCCGAGAATAGCTTATACTATATGAAATTTCGAGAGAGAAAGAAATTGTGGTGCGAGTTGGGACTGAAGGCCAATAGCCTCTATTTATAGGGCCTGATTCGGACCTTGTCGCGCCCCGCGTAGATCTCAGCCAAGGGCTTCGCGGCCTGCGAGGACTTGTAGACTAGGTCTTAGCTATGCTGAGTTGACTCGTAGCCTCCACACGCGTCCTGACACATGGCACCCTAGGGTGCGGTCTGATCTCCCAGCTGTCACGGCCCGCGACTGGGTTGCCTAGGGGCTTCGCGCCCCGCGAGTGGCACCAATTTCTTGTTTTTATTTTATTTTTTAATTATATAGGGTATTTTGGGCTCGGTTTTCGCTTACGGGGTATGTTTTAAGACATATTGGGACATTTTAAATATATTTAGGGGTGTCGAAAATTTATTTAGGAGGGTTGTTATAATATCGGCGCTTCATCCGTACAGCAACCTGGGTCACATGAAGAACCCGTTCACGAGTCAGAAATGAATCCAGAATTTGGGCTAACGGCCGAAGAAGCTTCTGCTATGATATCTTTTCCTCCCAGATCAACTGAACCACCTCCTGTGGTTACTTCAACTGCTGAAACTCCAACGGTTACACCACAAGAACGTGCACGCACAATGGCATCCACCATTCGAGCAACTACATCTCAGCAGGCATCAGAACTCCGACAAAGAACATTTTCTGAAATGCAGCCAGACGAAAAGGTAGATTTCTTATTCTCTCAATTGCAAGCTGCTGCAGGTCAGATTAACAGACAATCGGAGTTCATGAATGCTACAAGAAGCGATGTGATAAAGCAACAGTTGGAGATGAATACGCTAAAGTCCACTGTTCAGTGTCAACAAGCTGAGATTGCACGCCAACAAGCTGAGATTTAACAACTTAAGGCTGAGAATGCACGTTTGAAGGCTGCTGATGAAGAAAGGGAACGCCAATTACAGCAAATGCGAGCTGCTGATAACGCTCGTGGTATTGATATGAATCGTATGAAAGAAAGAAGCATCGCTGTTCAAAGGTTGGCCGAAAATCTTAAAGCAAAGCATGATGATATGAAAGAGAGGTACAACTCTCGTAGTACCAAGATAACAGATGGGGTTAAGAAAATCCAGGATGGTTTCGAGAATGTCAGAAGCTTGTTAACATTATGTGGGCTGACCGATGCAAACAATAGGAAGTCTTGAAGAAACGTGATCATGATTCTGAAGATCCGGGTAACCCAGACCCTTCTGCTACATCTGAACAACCACCAACTACTGCATCTACTTAGATTGTTGCTTTCGAGTCTCCATAGATTGAATCTACACAAGGAACCTCAGGTGGAGCTGTAGAAGAAATATAACAGCTAGAGAGCAGTTCTTACGTTGAAAGCTCCTTGGCTGGTACATCCTCTGTTCTTAGCTCTGCTGACCTTGCTTTACAGGTTGTACATCCTGTAACTGGAGAAGTTCTGGAAGAAGGAGAGTTTGTTGCTGAACTCTCGAATGAGCAGTTACTAGCGTTGAATGAAATGAAAGCAATCGATGATGCTACTATTGATAATATTCCAAGTGAACCTGAAACTGCAGACATAGAAAATCTTGATGAAATCGTTTTTGAAGGCGAAACGAGGAAGTCGACGTATGTACGTGAAGATGGAACAGAGTTCAATCCGTTTGATGAAGACTGGTTGAAAGATCATCTAGAAGATATCGACGAAAAGCTAAAGAATCGTGATTCAACAGATGATACGACCGACTCATTCAAAGAATGGAGAAAACAGTTCCTTTCCAAGGTTGCAAAGCCTACACCTTCTGAAGCTCAAGTCGATTATTTGAAGTTCGATAAAGAAAAGCCTCTTGGAAAAATATTCAGTTGGATGTTTGTGAAGGAAATCCATTGCATGGCGGTAAAACGTGAACATGGAATCCAATATTTCAGATCGCTTTTGAGTATTCTATCTCTACCGTTCTATGATGCTGCAGCATTATTAAAGTTGGAGCTGATTAATCATTCAAAATATGAAGGAGCAACGTTGTTTGCTCGTAAGTTGAAGATAAATCAGAGGATAGGGTGGAAAGACGAGTTATACAAGCCACAGTTTCCGATGTATCAGCAGATAAAGTATACTTTGTATCCGTCAACCAACACGGCGAGGTACAAGCTCGTTTATCAGCCGGTGAAGGTTATGGACAAGATCCCTTTGATGCCGATGAAGCAGAACTTCCTGGAAAATATGGCGTTGTGGTGTTATGACTCCTATACGCACGAGGCAGTTATTGTGTTAAAAAATGATCAAGAAAATTTCCGCATGCTCGATCCAATGTGGATAATCAACATGTCTGCTTCCGATATCAGCAAGCTGTTTCGTCACGACATATTCTACGAAGACAAGGACGCGTATCAAGTGTTACTATTTCAACACGTCGCTTGTTTCTGTTTTTATCGAGGGTACACGCCGACAACTCCTGGTCGGCAAAGCATTGAAGACTCAAAGAGCGAAGACCAAGCAACAGGCAAGGGGGAGTTTGTTGGTGCATTTATGTGTCTGTAACTTTGTCTTGTTTATGTTATATGTTATACGGTCTTTTGTAATCGAGTCTGTAAGTTCCGTCAAGTCTACCTAGTTGGATATCCTCCTATCTTACTTGGTATGATGTTTGTCTCTGTATTGTATGTTTAACATAATGCAAGTGTTCATTTATGTTGTGTCTTTATATTGTTATCATGCTTAACTGTCAAACACTTAGTGATATTCTGTCTTGATTGATTCTTGATGAAGACTCAATCTTCATCATGAATCATGCTTGACGAAGACCCACTCTTCGTCATGATCCATTCTTGGCGAATCTTGTCCTTCTTCGTGATGAGTGTGTGACGAAGAATCATTCTTCGTCACACATATCTTCGTTGCATACAAGGTTCGCAAGTGGACAATATATATAGCTGGTTATGTTTAACAGTTAAGGTATGAGAGCATAGAGAAACTGAGAGTTTATCGTTCAAGCATTGTGTGTATATGTTTGATGTTGTTCTCGTCCTTTTAATATAAAGTGAATCTTTGGTTATCTGTTGTGTTACTTGCTTTACTTTGTTCGGTTTGCACCGTCACGTGGATTCCGCACTCGTGACCGTCTTTGTGATAAATAGGGATATGTCTCCGTATTGATCCTCCGAGAAAAACGGACCTACAACTGTTTTGGTCAAAAATCATAACAAGGATAATGTAACCAAATCCGATTTTTGTGAGGTTGAGTGCTTGATTGAATGAATAAATGTATGAACAATTATCAAGAGGAAATGAAAATGAACACAAGGATTTATACGAGGAAAAAGCCCTTGATCAATGTGTGTTCTCTGGCATAAAAAACCTCAGATAGTGAAAACTATCACTATCAACTATATTGAACAAAAAAGTTTACAACTTTGGAAGTCAACAAGCTCAATACAATGAATTGCTAGTGTGAAAGTGTGTGTGTTCGCCAATGTAGATCAGAGAGTTCGAATGTCAGCTATTGTGTTTCTAAAATTTAGCTTGTTACCCCTTAAAATTTTAAAAAAATCCTAGTAACTAACTCTCCGAAGATCATGCAAGTCTTCACACGACCTCCCTCAACGGTTATAACTCTCATGCACGTGCCAAAAATAGCATATTCCTCTGAGATTCTCGTATTGACTTAGCCCACAAATACCTGCAAACATAAACTAAGAACACAAGGAACAATTGTTAAAAACATAAACAATAGTAAGGATCCTTGATCCTCAGACTCCCTGCATTATCCATTAAGGATCCGTGATCCAGGCCCAGTCTCAGGATAGATGATCATTAGCATAAAATCCATGCCCTAACAATTGCCCCAAAAATATGAGGAATAAGTTGTATCTAAATGAGTCATATTTTCGTTGGAATCAAATTACTCGTTGCCAAGAAACTAGCCGTTGTAAGCGGACTAGCCGTTACAGTCTAACGTCACTGATAAGACTTCCCCTACACCAAACATCATTATAAATAGGTTAGAGATAGGGATAGGATTCTCCATTTAAGTTGAAGATATTTCCTTTAAATCCTCATTCGAAGATCAAGCAGGTATCACCCCTTCCCCTTTCTCTCAAATTTTGTTCATTATCTTCTTCTTTCTTACCCAAAATATAACAACCCTCCTAAATTATTTCCGACACCCATAAATATTTATAATATCCCTAAATGTCTTAAAACACACCTCGTATACGATATTTGACCCTAAATACCTTTAATTTTATAAAAATAAAATAAAAACAATTTTTAATGTTTTCTGGCGGGCCGCGAAGACTCCCTCTTTGTCTTACGCGGGCCGCGACAGCTCAAAGATCAGAGCGCACCCGGTGCTGCCACGTGGCAGCCTCGTGTCGAGTCTAGTTCAGCGAATCAGCATAGCTAGGGTCTACGTAGTCTACGTTGCGGGCCGCGAAGGCCTTCTCCTTATCGTACGCGTGCCGCGAAGAACTAGAAATCAGCTCCTATAAATTGGGAGCATCGGCCTTCACTTTTCTGACACTCACAAACGAATTCTCTCTCTCATTTCTGAAATATAGGCATAATATTAGGGCATTATACCCCTAATTAACGAAGTTCTGCCCCGTTGTAAGTATTATAACCCCCGGTTACGCATTAGATACGCTACCCGATTGATCTAGTGCTCCGTAACGGCTGTCGAGGTTCTGCCCGACGTAGTCGTTGGAGTTTTGTATCGGGGAGGGTATAACTAATGTAAATATTGGGTTATTATACTAACGCGTGTGCATTGTTTAATTAATAGATTATAACCAGGAAAAACACCAGGAAAAGTCTAAACTAGCAGTGTGAGTAATCTCCCTTTTACCAACTGTTTTTACAAAACCTTAAATATTTTACAATGTGATTAGTAGTGATTGAGTCTTTGTAATTCTTCAATTACTGCCGGTATGTTGGGGTTTTGTATACAAAATGTGAAACACGTTACCATTGGACAACGAGATAGCCAATGTGTAATATGACCCACCAGTCAGGATTGACAGTACTGAATAAGTAATTGTGTAGATGTAAACATTGTAATCGCTCTCAATACTGTAAATTGATAAAACTCTTTTTGATTAAACCGGGATTCACTCACCAGTATTTTCCACTGATAAATGTTTTTAAACGCGTTTCAGGTAACAAAATATGAAAGCCAAAATAGAAGTCAGCTGGAGAGCACTGAAGGCTTGGAAAAATGTGGCTATAAAAGTTACCTAAATAAAGAGAAATGTTTTATTCAATAAAATAGGATTTATTCCTATAAACATGTTTGTAATGAAAACATGGGTTTTATCCCATTATGTTTATTAATATAAAATGTGGTGTTTACTCTGATAAAATATTTCCTAACTACGGTCCCGATGAAAATTCCGATGCTAATTAATGATAAACACCGATACCACCATCTCTGAGTAGGCCGCGGACGCCCACCTCCCGAGGCAGGGGTCGGGGGTTGCGACAGAAGGTGGTATCAGAGTTTTGCCACTGATTTCAGCCAAAGAAGTTTTTTTGCTGACATTGAAATTATAAATTTTGTTAGGAAATAATAAATAAAACTATGTGCATACTTGTAGATTATTATTTTGTGTTATTTGACAATTTGTTAATTTACAGTATGAGTGATAAAGGACCTTCGGACGCTTACCGTCAACTGTCCAACTCTCCTAGGAACGAAGGAACCTCTTCCCAGTCTACCCCCTCGAGGTATTCGGCTGATACCGAAGAAGGAATTTTCGTGTTTAAAGCACAATCAGAAGAGTCATTCCCTCCCAAGAAGAGATGATGGTTCAGTAGAGGAGCTTATGAGCGTAGAAAGAGGATGAAAAAACTTCAGCAGCAGCGAGCTTTAGCAGCCGCGAATAGGGAAATGAACGCTCAAACACAGGATATAATCAATAGAAGACTGGCAAACTTCCATATACTAGCAACCATAGCTGCAGACACTAATCTAGAACAACTCATAGCACCACAACCACTGCAGTTATTCCCAACACAATCCATGCAAGTAGAAATTGACCCAGCTGACCAGAACCCACTACCTGACTTAGACCCAGCTGAAATCCCTAGAATACCAGCACCCCATCCTCCAGACTATGACCCATGGTTTGACGACCATAGGGATTACCAGCAACGTTACCCAATCACAATAGAGGAGCCCATGCAAGATCTAGTAGGACCCTACCCAGACCTTGACCCTCTAGACCCCTATTATGATAATGACCAATATATCAGAGAGATTCTAGAGAACCCGTACCCTCAGGAAGAACCCATGCCCCAGTTTCCTGACCCGATACCAGCCCCGGCCCCACCCATGAGTACTGAGAACATACAGGAACTCCGCACCTTAGGTGAGGAGATCTTAGAAGGAAATGAAAGGATGAGACAGATAGGGGAAAGACTCGTCTGGAAATATGACGAGCGCAACATGCAATACTGGATGAACCCCTATCAGCAGTAATAGTAATATATATATATATGTGTGTGTGTGTGTGTGTGTGTTTGAAAAAAAAATATATTTTCCAAACTAGAATGGATAATCTTATAATTATTGATGCATACTAGTATTGTAATTTGAATTTCAGTTGTATTTCTAATAGATATAGATGCATAATAGAAAATAGAGTAAAGGTCGCAATGACGACGATTTTGGATCAATGTGTTATCGTGTGATTATTCGCATTCAATGTTATTTTGTGATATTAGTACTTGGTAAATATTTAAAATTCAGATGGCCGACAATGCAATTCGGGAAAACCAGAATAATGAAAACCAGATAAATAACAGTGCTATTCGGCATATAGTATCTCAAGGAATTAGAGATGCTATGCCAGCTATCATTCAAAATGTTAGGGAAGCAGAAAATAATAACAATAATAGTGGAAATAAGCGAACACATACTGAACCCACTCACAGCGTGAACAATGGACCACTATTTCAATTGCCAATTCCAAAAAGAAGAAGAACCATGTCCCATGGTTGTTCTTACAAAGAATTCTGGTCCTGCAAACCAATGGAATTCTCGGGCAATGAAAGAGCCATTGCAGCTCTACGCTGGTTACAAAAGACTGAGGCAGTTTTAAAAATAAGCAAGTGCGCAGAAGGAGATAAAATAATGTTTGCTTCCAATCTGTTTAAGAATGCAGCTCTGGAATGGTGGAATACTATTCTCCAGGCTAGGGGAAGTGACAAGATTTATAATATGGAATGGATTGAGTTTAAGAATATGGTGGAAAGGAAATTATGTCCTCCTAATGAAAAGGAGCAGATAGCTAATAAATTCTTAAACCTTAGAGTGACTGGAGTAGATAGCAAGGGTTACACTACTACATTCTTTGAATATGCTAGAATAGTGCCAACCCTAGCATCACCAGAACCAGTGTTAATCTCCCGTTACATCTGGGGATTAATTGGTGAAATTAGACATGTAGTCAAGGCAGCTAGACCACCGACTATAGAAGAAACTGTAGAACTAGCAAACACCCTAACTGATGAATTAGTGCGTACCCAAGAAGAGAATCAGAGGAGGAACCTAGCTCAAAGGCTTACCTAGGAATTCTGCTACGGAAATTCCAATCGCGGGAAAAATATAGGTTCTACCTCTGCTCCTTACTGCAAATATTGCAAAAGAAAGCATTCGGGAAGATGCTCTATATATTGCAATTTTTGCAAAAAATATCGGGATACAAGGAAGAAGACTGCAGGAAGAAATCTAACAATAGGATATGCTATAACTGTGGAGAACAAGGTCATATCAACCCGAACTGTCCAAAACTAGCCCCGACCACAAACAACAAGACTACTAAAAATGCTAGAGCATTTGTTTTGACTACAGAAGAAGCAAAGATGATCCCATACGTGATTGTCGGTATGTTATTAGTTAATGACGTTTTTGCTAAAGTATTATTTGACTCTGGTGCGAACCAAAGTTTTATTAATACTTCATTTTGCAAACTTCTCAACCAACCATTAACTAAACTCCAACAAGAATGTCTAGTAGAAACAGCAAATTGAGAATCCATTAAGATTACTGAAATCTTGCAGGGAGCAAGAATAGAAATTTTAAACCAAAGTTTTATTGCTAATCTTTACCCTATGAATCTGGATGGATTTGATATTGTATTAGGAATGGATTGGTTAGTAGCCAATAAAGCCAGTATTCTATGTGATCAAAAGTCAATCCAAGTAAATTCACCAAAGAGTGAAAAGATCACAATTAAAGGAGATAGGCCAACTAGACACACAAAATTCATCTCTGTGATGAAAACTGCAAGTTGTGCAAGAAAATGATCAATAGTGTATATGATTTCCATAATCATTAACACTAAGGGAAAAGAATTAAAAGATATCCCCGTAGTATCTCAATTTTCAGATGTATTTCCAGAAGAAGTACCAGGACTACCACCGGACAGAGAAGTCGAATTAGGAATTCATCTGCTACCAGGAACAGCACCAATTGCCAAAGCACCTTACCGTTTGGCACCTGCAGAAATGAAAGAATTAAAGAAACAGTTAGACGAACTGTTGGAGAAATGATTCATACAGCCAAGCTCATCGCCATGGGGAGCACCGATCTTGTTCGTCAAGAAGAAAGACGGATCAATGCGTATGTGCATTGATTACCGCGAATTGAATAAGGTCACGATTAAAAATCGGTACCCATTACCAAGAATCGACGATTTGTTTGATCAACTACAAGGAGCTCGATTTTTCTCAAAGATCGATTTACGCTCAGGATATCATCAATTAAAGGTACAGGAAGAGGACATTCCTAAGACCGCTTTTAGAACAAGGTATGGCCATTATGAATTTACTGTCATGCCATTTGGTTTAACCAATGCCTCAGCAGCATTTATGGACATGATGAACCGAATATGTAAGCCATATTTGGATAAATTCATAATGTCTTTATAGATGATATTCTAATTTACTCGAAGAGTCAAGAGGAACATGCAGCGCATCTGCATGCACTCCTAAATTTGCCGAGAAAAGAAAAGCTTTATGCTAAATTTTCAAAATGCGAATTTTGGTTAGAAGAAATGCAGTTTCTTGGACATTTAGTTAACCATGAAGGAATTCATGTGGATTCCACAAAGATTGAGGCAATTACTAAATGGAAAGTCCCTGAATCACCAACAGAGGTTAGAAGTTTTCTAGGATTGGCCGGTTATTATAGAAGGTTTATTCGAGATTTTTCTAGAATAGCCATTCCATTGACTAAGCTAACCTGTAAATCTGTTAAGTTTGAATGGGGACCAAAACAAGAAGAAGCCTTTAGAATTCTTAAGCAAAGACTAACCAACGCACCCATACTAGCGTTACTAGAAGGAACAGAAGACTTTGAAGTCTATTGTGACGCTTCTAAGTTAGGTTATGGATGTGTGTTGATCCAACGCCAGAAGGTTATAACATACGCTTCTAGACAACTTAAGAAAATTATACAACACATGATTTAGAGTTAAGAGCTATAATTTTTGCCCTTAAGATTTGGAGACACTATTTATATGGAAATAAATTTGTTGTCTTCACTGATCATAAGAGTTTAAGGTACATTTTTGGGCAAAAAGAGCTGAATATGAGACAAAGACGCTGGATGGAATTTCTCAGTGATTATGATTGCAATATCCAATATCATGAAGGAAAGGCTAACGTAGTTGCTGATGCTTTAAGTCGAAAGTATCATGAAAAGCCAAAAAGAGTACGTTCTCTCAAATTAAATCTACAAGTAGATTTAAATGAACAGATTAGAAAAGCACAAGAATCAGTAATCAAGGACGATAATGAGAAATTGAAAGGAATGATTAAGGAATTAGAACAAGGAACATATGGAATTTGGAGATTTCATAAGAAAATGATGTGGATACCTAAATTAGGAAACCTACGCCACCGAATATTAGAAGAAGCCCATAAGTCTAAGTATACGATACATTCTGGAAGTGATAAGATGTATCAAGACTTAAGAAAGAATTTCTGGTGGATTGGAATGAAAAAGGATATAGCAGCCTATGTTGCCAAGTGTCTAACCTGTTCAAAGGTCAAAGGTGAACATCAGAAACCCTCAGGTTTATTGCAACCATTGTAAATGCCAGTATGGAAATGGGAATTGATAACAATGGACTTTGTTACCAAATTACCCAAGACGAGAAAAGGTAATGATACAATCTGGGTGATTGTAGATAGGTTAACTAAATCTGCTCATTTCCTACCAATGAAGGAAACATTCGGTATGGAACAATTAGCCAAATTATATGTAAATGAAATAGTTTCATTAGATGATATTCCTTTATCAATTGTTTCTTATAGAGATAGCCGTTTTACCTCCCATTTTTGGACAAGTTTCCAAAAAGCAATGAGAACCAAGCTAAATCTAAGCACCGCTTATCATCCTCAAATGGACGGACAAAGCGAAAGGACAATTCAAACAATGGAAGATATGCTTAGAGCTTGTGTAATTGATTTCATAGGAAATTGGGACGATCATTTACCATTAATAGAATTTTCTTATAATAACAGCTATCATACCAGTATTAATGCTGCAACTTTCAAAGCACTTTATGGACGAAAGTGCCGAACTCCAGTCAGTTGGGCAGAGATTGGAGAAAAGCAATTGTCTGGACCTGAAATAGTGCAAGAAACCACAGACAAGATTATTCAAGTCAAGGAACGACTAAAAGCAGCACGCGATAGACAGAAGAGTTATGCTGATAACAGGCGAAAGCCGTTAGAATTTCAGGTAGGTGACAAGGTGTTATTAAAAGTCTCTCCTTGGAAAGGAGTGGTCAGATTCATCAAAAGGGAAAAGCTAAGCCCCTGGTATGTTGGACCTTTTGAGATTATTAAAAGAATAGGACCTGTAGCTTATCAGCTACAACTGCCAGAGGAAATGGCAGGAATACATGATGTATTTCATGTATGTAATCTCAAAAAGTGCTTAGCTGATGAATCTCTAGTAGTGACTCTTAAGGATATAGAGGTAAATGAAAAGCTAAAATTTGTAGAAAAACCACTACAGATTGAAGACAGGAAAGTCAAGAATCTCAAACACAAGAGATTAGTTTTAGTCAAAGTGAAATGGGATTCCAAGAAAGGACCAGAGTATACATGGGAGCTTGAATCTGAAATGCAAAGGAAATATCCACACCTATTCTAGTAGACCTCGAGGACGAGTTCTAAATTAAGGTGGGGAGGATAAAACAACCTTCCTAAATTATTTTTGACACCCATAAAATAGTTATAATATCCCTAAATGTCTTAAAACACACCCCGTATACGATATTTGACCCTAAATACCTTTAATTTTATAAAAATAAAATAAAAACAATTTTTAATGTTTTCTGGCGGGCCGCGAAGACTCCTTCTTTGTCTTACGCGGGCCGCGACAGCTCAAACATCAGAGCGCACTCGGTGCTGCCACGTGGCAGCCTCGTGTCGAGTCTAGTTCAGCGAATCAGCATAGCTAGGGCCTACGTAGTCTACATCGCGGGCCGCGAAGGCCTTCTCCTTATCTTACGCGGACCGCGAGGAACTAGAAATCAGCTCCTATAAATTGGGAGCATCGGCCTTCACTTTTCCGACGCTCACAAACGAATTCTCTCTCTCATTTCTGAAATATAGGCATAATATTCGGGCATTATACCCCTAATTAATGAAGTTCTACCCCGTTGTAAGTATTATAACCCCCGGTTACGTATTAGATACGCTGCCCGATTGATCTAGTGCTCCGTAACGGCTGTCGAGGTTCTGCATGACGTAGTCGTTGGAGTTCTGTCTCGGGGAGGGTATAACTAATGTAAATATTGGGTTATTATACTAACGCGTGTGCATTGTTTAATTAATAGACTATAACCAGGAAAAACACCAGGAAAAGTCTAAACTAGCAATGTGAGTAATCTTCTTTTTACCAACTGTTTTTACAAAACCTTAAATATTTTACAATGTGATTAGCAGTGATTGAGTCTTTGTAATTCTTCAATTACTGCCGGTATGTTGGGGTTTTGTATACAAAATGTGGAACACGTTACCATTGGACAACGAGATAGCCAATGTGTAATATGACCCACCAGTCAGGATTGACAGTACTGAATGAGTAATTGTGTAGATGTAAACATTGTAATCGCTCTCAATACTATAAATTGATAAAACTCTTTTTGATTAAAATGGGATTCACTCACCAGTATTTCCCACTGACAAATGTTTTTAAACGCGTTTCTGGTAACAAAATATGAAAGCCAAAATAGAAGCCAGCTGGAGAGCACTGAAGGCTTGAAAAAATGTGGCTATAAATGTTACCTAAATAAAGAGAAATGTTTTATTCAATAAAATAGGATTTATTCCTATAAACATGTTTGTAATGAAACATGGGTTTTATCCCATTATGTTTATTAATATAAAATGTGGTGTTTACTCTGATAAAATATTTCCTAACTACGGTCCTGATGAAAATTCCGCTGCCAATTAATGATAAACACCGATACCACTATCTCTGAGTAGGCCACGGCCGCCCGCTTCCCGAGGCAGGGGTCGGGGGTTACGACACAAAATCCATGGCAAAGATGACCACCCGGTCCTCACCAGTTAAGGATCCTAAGAATAATAGCCCACCGAGGAGTTAGGGCCTTATAAAAAAATCTTTCCTTGGAACTCTGTCGCTTCACTGATCCAGAAATTGATCAGGTACACCACTGCTTCCCTGAGGGAACAATATTCAGGACCTTTGACTCTTCGATGAAGAGTGATTGCAAGTCTGACGCCTGGATCACCTTTCCTGCTGCCCCGTTCCAGATTGGCTATAGCTACCCTTTTCCTGCGTTCACACAGAGCTTCTTTACCCTAACCGGCTTGTGCTACATACAAGCCATGCCGATGCTGTGGAAAGTCCTCTTCACACTCGAGCAGATCATAGAGCATGTGGGCATAAATTTAGGGCTCTCTAAATTGAACCATATGTACAACCTGGTTAGCCAAGGGTCTTACCGTTTCCTCTTCAAAGCCAAGCCACACCAACCCCATCCATTCCTTAAAGTCACCAAGAACGATACCAATTGGAGAAATCAGTTTTTTTTGTGAGGAGAGATTCCATTACCAATGGAAATCATCTTCCCAAAAAATGAAACACCCAGGGTAGGATATAGGATCCTTGGGCTAGGATCACAAAGAGTTCTTTTCTTTTCTGAAGTGGATAACTGATGCTTATTTTTCTTGTTTATGCAGCTATTACCTTATCAAGCTTAAAAGACACACCTGCCACACCTGAAAGACTCACCGCCTTCTGGAATCTTGATTCAGCTGTTAGAACATACCAACCAAGGATAAAGGATTCAGAAGAAGCCTCATCAACTTCCTACACCATGTCAAGTAAGTATCCATATATGCATGTAAATATTTGACAAAGAATAAATTATGAATACTTATTTGTTTTGTATGTTTGTAGGTGCTGCTAAGTCATCCAAGTCTGCCTCCCGGTTCGGAGTGTGTGACATTGAAGGCTTCGTCTCCCCCAAGTCCATCAAAAAGGAGCTGGCCGCAGGCCAAAGCCTTCCTGAGGTCAAGGGCACCACCACCCGGGCCAAAGCAGGAAGCAAAAGGAAGAAACCCAGTGAGCCCTCCGATGATCTCCCCCTGATTGAGCAGCAGCTCCATGAAGCCGTCTCCGAGGTAAGGATCATGTATCCTGCATCTTGTCTAAGGATCACTGATTCTGAATAATGTATCCTTTGCTTGCAGGAATTTGCTGAGATCCAAATCCTTCAATGCCAACACTTGGCTTATGTGGAGGAGCGTATCCTGGACATCCAAACCATGGCAGCTGCCAAGGATAAAAGGATCTCCCACCTGGAGAAGGAGAATAAAGGCTTGGAGAAGCGGGATCCTCTTGGCTGAAATTACTTCTAATAAGGAGCGATTGGAGATCATAGATGAGGCCAAAAACTCTGCTGCTATTGTGACCCTCAAGATCAAGCTCCGGATGGCTAGAGAGGTCGCTGATCCTTCCTTCAACAGGGATGAATGGGGCATTGCTGCTTGGAGGCAAAGGCTTCACGAGCTTGGGGATGACGAGGAGCCTGAGGAGGTTCTGACCATTGAGGCTGGTGGAAGTGGCAGTAAGGATCCTGAGGATGCGGCATCAGCTGGTGGGAGCGATGAAGCTAAGGTGGATGATGCAGTGAAGGAGTAGGCTGCAACAAATGGGCGATGATGGATGTTATAGACGAGGCCGGAGCCCATTTTTTTTAGGATTTGTGGTTGTTTTTGGTTAATGGTGTTTTGATTTGAACAATTTGGGGTTGTAACTAAACATTAGTTTTTAGGGTTAAGGATCATTGATCCTTTGAACAATAGGGGGTAGCAAAGGTGGATGGATCCTTCTGTTTGTGGAGGATGAAGCCTTTGATGCCCCTCGCCTTTTATTTCCTGCACTTTATGAACTATTAGTATGGACACCCTTTGCCAACCCAAGTGGACGAGCCACATTTTGCTGGTAGAAACTTGGATAGGCAATTTTGACAACCTTTCAAAGGGTTTTTAAATAAATAAAACTTTAAGCTTTTAACTATCTTTGGCGTTGTTCTTTTATGTTTGAATATTGTTATGTTTACATTTATTTGCCAGTTCCAAATCATATAACTTTGAAATTTATAAGTTGTTAAAAAGAATACCAAATATGTGTCAAAACAAGTTCTTCAAAAGACTGAAAATTATATGATCAAGGATTACATATCCTATTGTCAAAGGTTAAGGGCAACATTAATAAACCAAAAATAAAACAAAGGCAAAAACGTAGACCAACTAAAAACATACATAAACATAAGCACAAAAATGTATTATATTTGACCCGACTTATTTGCAAAAGAGATTTACGTCGAAACGTAAACAAACTTGAATTTATACTGACACGTACACAAAAATAAACACGTAAGAAAATAATTTTTTTAAGTTAAAGAATGGTACGGCGTGTTGCGGCGGCGTCGAAACCTATAGTAACTCAAATTTATATCGTCTAATGAAAGCGTATTATATTTGACCTGACTTATTTTCGAACAAAATTTATTTCAAAACGTAGACCAATTGAAAACGTACACAAAAATAAGCACGAAAACGTATTATATTTGACCGGACTCTTACATCAAAACATAAATCGACTTGAATCTATACCGACACATACATAAAAATAAGCACGTAAAACTTCACTAAAAAGTCTTTAGAAAGTTAAGAAGTTGTAAGTGTCAATGCTAAAAGTTGAGGAATAAAATAAAAAAAAAGAATAAAAAGACTCAAAAGTAAAAAAAAAAAACAATCACTCTGAAGAAACACCAAACTAATATGGTGATTAATTTGTGGTATATGCCTCAACAAATAAGGTTAATCTTCTTGTCTTCTCCAAGTTGTGATCGAAATCTTCATGCAAAACACTAAATACCCCGTTAAGCTCGTTAAGAGGAAGGGAATAGGGGGGGGGGGGGGGGGTCTCCTCTTAACCACTCTCTGGCGTGAGAATAAGTATGCGTTTTGAAGAAATAAGTGTGTGATTAATAGTGAGAGAGCAAGGAACAGAATGGTTTAACCTGTATGCGAAGGCTCCTATTTATAGCCAGAGTAGTGTAGAAGGAGATGGTCTGATGGGCCTGGGGTCGACAACAAGGAATATCCGTCTTGTCCCCTCTGCCACAACCGTTAGTGCTTCTGGGAAGGCCTTGGGCCTGGGGTCGACAACAAGGAATATCCGTCTTGTCCCCTCTGCCACAACCGTTAGTGCTTCTGGGAGAGGATTGAGTTGGCGCACGTTGAATGGATCTACATGTCCTGACCAGTGTCCTTGTTGTCTCTCTGTCATCAGCGGCTGAGTGGAGATCGTGGAGCAGGATAGGATACAACCCGTTGGACGCTCATTGGTTCACTGCTCTGCCACTCGTACCTTTTGTACTTGCCCTAGGATGACCTGCGCTTTTGTCCTCCGCGCGACATCTGGGGTAAACCCATGTAACCGGCCCAAGGCCCAGGAAGTGAGGCTTTTCATCCAGGAAGCTAAGTGTGAAATCTGGCCTCACATTTGCTTGGGCCTCGCGCGCGATCTAGGCTTTACCTAATTAGTCGGCGCGAGGTCAAGAAAGTTTCCAGATTAACGTAATAGAAGTATGGTCCCGCGCGCGACCTAATTGGTCGGCGCAGATTTTTAGGACCATACCCCTTCACACTCGAAAGCACTGTAGACGAAACTTATGTTTGTATGTATATAGAATAAAAGAAGATGGTTTATAAACGTTATATCATTTAGTTATGGTAGATGAAAACTGTTGGGCTCGTATTCTTGTTAATGTGAAGCCATTGATTTTGGTCCAAGAAACATAGTTAATCATCCCTTAGAGGATATTTAGGCAAATAATCAATGTCCCACCAACACAAAGTTGAAATAGTTTTGTTACAAATTGGTCAACAAGATCAATGTGGGACATAAGCACTTTGAAATAAATTCATTATTGTGTCTTTGTGGGGCTGAACATTAAAGGAATTAAGAAGAGCCTTGATATAATTGTGAATTTGTTTGATCCCCTTACCCTTTCCTTTATAACTTTTAAATGGTATATCTGAAGGAATTGTTGAATGTTAAAAAATCGATCCTTGATGGTTTCTTTTGTTGAATTTCGTCATTTTCATCCATTACAATATTATCTTCTTCATGCTATCGAATCTCATTGATGTCATGGTTTGTGCCTTCGTGATTTTACAAGCTATGAGATGTTGAACGAAAGGCATTAACCTTAATGATCGAGTTACTAATTGTCTCGAGGAAATAAATGGAGGCGATGCATGAGTAAGAGGGAGACTTTTATATGTTTTTGTTAACAATATGGAACATGAAAGTGGTGGATTTGGATGTTAAGTAGCATTCATCATGGTATGAGCAACAAAGCGAAGCTCTCATCAGTGACGGATCTAAGAATTTTTTCATTGGGTTCCTTTTGGTAGATTCTTACTGATTTTCACTACCTATGAATCTGAGAAAAACCCTGTTAGGAGAATCAAACCCAAGATCTAATAATCTTTAAGTTTTATCTCACCTCTAAATACCAATAAGCTATAATTGAATAGGCTCAAGAGGTGTTCTTAGTTCTTACTTATTTGGGCACGTTGCATTACTCTGTTTTATTATAAACATCTCTAACTAGGGCTGCAAACGAACCAAACATTCGGCGAACAATTCGTGAACCGTTTGGCGGGAAGTTCGTTTGTGTTCGTTCGTTTATTAAACAAACGAACACGAACAAGAAATTTCGTTCGTTTAGTTAAATGAACAAACATGAACGGAGGTTGTGTTCGTTCGTTTATGTTTGTGAACGTGTTCGTTTGTGTTCGATAGTTCATTAGTGTTTTTAGTTTTTATATTTATCTAAATACTTTTAAATTTCGACAAATTAAATATCTAATAAGTGTCACTGTATTATATATTTAGTTCATAAACGATTGTTTGTGTTCGTTTGTTTTCATTTGTGTTCATGAACATTGATTTGTGCTGATTTGTGTTCGTCAACGTTCGATTTTGTTCGTTGCCTAAAATTAACAAACAAACACAAACGAACACGAACTAGTCCCTTTCTTTAACAAACGAACACGAACATAAAATCTCGTTCGATAAGTGTTCGTGAACGGTTCACGAACACTTATATTTCTTAACAAACGAACACAAATAAGGTTTTGTTCATGTTCGTTCGGTTCGTTTGTTGCCCTATCTCTAACTACTATGTACCATAAAACTCCAAATTCAGAAATAAAAAAAATTATATCTTCGTATTAGATAGTGACACCCACGTGAATCCTTCTGTGTCATCAACAAAAAAATATATGTATTTTAATGATTATTTTATGTTTGTTGACTTCATCAATTTATGTATTTCATATTTTAATAATTATTTTATATTTGTTGACTTTATCAATTGCTTTCTTTTTCATTTTTTAATATTGTATATTTTTTCTAGAGTTAATTGCCATTTTAGTCCCTGTGGTTTGGCCTATTTTGCCAGTATAGTCCAAAAGTTTCATTTTTAACATCTGGATCCAAAAACGTTTCATCGTTGCCATTATGGTCCAACTGACTTAACTCCATCCATGGACCTCAGTTAACTCAAGGGCAATTTTGTCATTTTATCTATCTGTTTTAATTAATAGAGTCTAATTAATATTTAAAGAATATATTATACACACACCTTCATCACCCACCTCACCATCACTACTGCCACCATCACCACCCTTGCCTTCACCACCACCACAGCCTCACCACCACTGCCACCATCACCACCACAGCCTCACCACCACCGCCTCACCACCACAACCATCACCACCACCTGCTTAACCATCACCACATTCACTCTACCCACCACATTCACTCTACCGCTGCAGGAATGATGGGTTGTTACATACCAACAACCTCCACCAGTATCTTATTTATATGAATTTTGGTAAACTACCTGTTCCGTTCTGGTATAGGCTAATCTTTCTTCCATGCGGAGGCATGTCACATCAAATGCAGTTTGGCATGATGAGGGTACCTCTCTGTTTGCTCGTAAAATCCCAAAAATCTAATGCAAAACCAACCAACCAACCACTTGTTAGTAGACTAGTGGTTATAAACATAAGAAAAGCATTTGTGCTTACATAATTGCTTTAGCTGTCCTGATTGCAGCTTCATCCTGTTTGCAGATTCCAAGTGCTAGCAGCCTTTCTGATATAAGCTTCTCTGCCTTGACTGATTCATCATCATCATCAGAGTTATCTAACTCCAAAAGTGCAAATAGAAATGTTCTATATGTAACAGGTCTAGGTCTATCTTTATTTGTAAGAATTGGACAAACTTCATTATGGAAGAAACAATCAATCTTTGTTCACCATCATCACACTCACCACAACCATCGCCATTACTGCCTCACCACCATATCCTCTCTCTACTCCCTCTCTATACCTCCACCAACCGCCGAACACCATCACCATCACCGGACTACCACAACTATCACCAGGAACCGACCACCACAACCAATCACCACCACCCGACCACCATGGAACCCACACATACATACAGAACACACACACATACACACACACTCTCTCTCATCTTTCTCTCTGCTCTCTCTCTCTACTACCACCACCACCACACCACCACCACCCCCACCACCGCAAAACACAACCTGCAATAATACACCTCTGACTAACACCACTTCAGCCACACCTCTGCCACACCTCAGCCACCACCACACTTCAGCCACCGACCACACCACATCAGTCCCCCGTCGGTGACCATCACCTCCACCTCCACAACTGCCACACCAATAATGTTTGATCAAAACCCAATAACCATATCCATCCAGATTAAAAAAAACCCACAAACAAAATCAAATCCAAATTAACGAAAGAATCAAATCAAATCCAAACAAACCACAAACAAAATCAAACATACACAGGCCTATTTGTGAGAACCTGACCACCGCCGCTGCCACCGCGCCACCTGACCACCGCCGCTGCCACCGCTCCCCCTTTCGAACGAGAACGAGATTGGGGGTTCATGTGTGTACTCTTCTTGATAAAATTGTGAATCCAAGATTGGGGGTTCATGGCGGAGAGACAGGTTGTGGTGGTGATGATACGGTGATGGTGGTGATGAGAGAGAGAGCAGAGAGAAAGATGAGAGAGAGTTAGTGTGTGTTCTATAACTAATGTGTGGGTGTATAAATGGTTGGATAAAAAGTAAAAACAAAAAACAAAATATAAAAGACTAAAATGCCCTTGGCAGACTTAACACATATGGATGGAGTTAAGTCAGTTGGACCATAATGGCAACGATGAAACGTTTTTGGATCCAGATGTTAAAAATGAAACCTTTGGACTATACTGGCAAAATGGGCCAAACCACAGGGACTAAAATGGCAATTAACTCTATTTTCTAAATGATCACTTACATTTTCTGATTTTCATATTCCTTTTCATTTTTACTATAGGAAAGAAAACAAGATTTGTAAAAAAGAAAAGATATATCAACTTTATTAAATTATACCTATAACATTTAGGAAATGAACAGTCAAATATTATTATTTTTATTTAGGAACTCGGATGAACAATCAAATATTATTATTTTTTTCTTGCTTTTTGACTTCTTTTGTTTTTTTTTTTACCAAACTAATTTACGATTTTGTCCTGCTTTAAAATTACGCTTTTGTCATCAGTTTAAAAGTACGTTTTTACCACCAGTTCAAAATAAAATTTTGCTTTTGCCCTCGATGAAAAATTACAATTTTGCCCTCGGTTCAAAATTATGAAATTACCCCGTTTAAATTCACAGTTTCGCTGTTAGTTTTGTTTTCTTCCTCTTAGGTAAATTACGATTTTACCCTTAATTTAAATTTACATTTTTGTCATCGTTTTTTTGCTTTCCCAGACAAATTACGCTTTTGCCCCCAGTGTAACTACAAACACAAGATGGAGGAGTAGTGCCAGGCCTGGAACTCCCCCATTGGCCCAACCAATTTACGATTTTATCACCGCTTTAAAATTACGATTTTGCAATCAGTTCAAAATTAAGTTTTTACCCCCAGTTCAAAATAAAATTATGCTTTTGCCCCCAATTAAAAATTACAATTTTGCCCTCGGTTAAAAATTATGATTTTGACCCGTTTAAATTTACAGCTTTACCGTTATTTTTGTTTTTTCCCTCCAAGCCAAATTACGATTTGGCCCTCAATTTAAATTTACATTTTTGGCATCGTTTTTCTTTGCTTTCCCAGTCAAATTACGATTTTGTCCCCAGTGTTAAATTACAGTCATGCCATCGTTTTAGTTTTTTTTTTTTTTTTTTTTTTGAGAAAATTGTTGTAGTGCTTTATTTTAATTGTTTGACTCGGTGTAATTTTTATTCGTGCCAGACGACTTCCTGGCACACGCTCATTTATCCTTAAAAATTACAATTTTACCCCCAGTGTAAAATTATAGTTTTTCTATCGTTTTTGTTTTGCTTAAGCAAAAGTATAATAGTGTTTTAATTTATTTGGTTGACTCGATGTAATTTTTTTGAGATCATGTTATAAGTAGTATATACAGGTAACCAAAACACGGACGTACATGTTATGATAGAGAAATATTCGGCTTGGTGCCCCGCAACGCGGGCGGGGCAAACCCCTAGTTAATATATATATATAATATATATATATATATATATATATATATATATATTCTCTCTTGCTAAAATAAGTAATATATTCTCTCTATATAGAGAGAGAGAGAATATATTACTTATTTTAGCAAGTTGGGTGAGAATTTAAACTCAACAAGCATACTCATTAACATGCATTAGTGCATTACAATTTACATACATGTGTGTGTGCCTATATACATGTATAGTGCATTACTTAGGTTTGAGGGTGTGGTTTAAAGCCCTAGGGGCTTTATTACGTCATGTAAGCGCCACGTAGACGACACATAAGCATAAGGCTTTATCGTTAACTTACACGGTGTGGAATAACGCCCCTTGTAAAACCCATTTTAATTATATTAAAAAAAAGATAAATAAAAAAAAAAGCTGATTGGTTGACTTTTGGTTGGGCCCTTGATTTCATCCTCTCACGCGCGCTAACCCTTTGGCGGAATCAATCGATAACGCCTCCTTTAACGGAGGCGGGGTGGGGGTGAGGCGCCAAAAGACGCTATTGAGCGGGGTGGTGGTGTGGCGGGGTGGTGCGAAGTCACACCCCCTGGCCATATGTTAAACAAATTCTTTAAAGTTGGAAAACAATCGAGTGTTAGTCAACTCATCGATCATACTCAATTTAATACGCATTATATACAGGTGTGCCTATATGAAATCATTGCCTAACCCATGTGTCTTTTTATTTGCAAATAATAAAAAAAAAAAACAAAAAACTACTTAATACTCATATTATGTTCTTGAAACTTAAATTGTTTCTTAATTGAGAAAATCTTATTTAGTAAATCTATTTAGTTTTATAGACAATTTAGAATAATATAAACGGTAAGCAAACAAAACCAAAATCGAAGAGAATTTGTTTTGCCTCATAGAGTTCTTAAAATCCTAAAAGCTAATATTTATAGCTTCATATACGTCTCTAATCGAACTAAAACTCACACTCTCGACTTTTTTTTGAATGACAAATTTGGATAACTGACGGACCACTGGAGTATCATCGTGCCATCGAGCAGACCTAGTGGTGCACAAATCGGGTTTTCTGAATACCCGATTCCGGGTATGGAACCGGGTTCGGGTACGACCGGGTTCTACAAAATCGGGTATTGACAATACCCGGGTCGGGTCAGGGTCCGGGTTTTATATAAAAAATGTATATCCTATATACCCGGGTTCGGGTAGGGTTTGGGTCGGGTTTTCTAATACCCGGGTATTATAATACCCTATTTTCGGGTTCGGGTAGGGTCAGGTATGGATCAGGTTTGGTTCGGGTATGCCTCGGGTATTCATTTCTTTTGGATAAATCATAGAAATATAAAATGCAAAACCTTTTTATTTCATAAAATATAGAAATACATGACAGCTAAATAATCATTGAACCGGATCGAATAAGATGATGAACATAGATAGCTTCGAATAACTTATTAACTTTATCGTCTTCGTTTATTGTTCGTCATCAAGAGATACAATGTAAACCAAACAAATGATCATAATACACTTTCTAACGGCTATATAGCCGTTACCAAGGTACAAAACTCGAAAAAACACAAAAAAACGTAAAAACCTGAACATGGTATTGGGAAACCCGGATCGGGTATTGAAAAAACCCGGTTCCGGGTTCGGGTTGAAACCGGGTACTCGTAAAACCCGGGTTGAAAACGGGTATAAAAAAACCCGGTTCCGGGTTCGGGTTTTATAACAGAAATGCATACCCAACCCCTACCCTATGGGTAGGGTCGGGTTCGGGTATAAAAAACCCGGGTTTTATAATACCCGGTTCGGGTTTTTTGTGCACCACTAAGCAGACCCACCCGATCATATCCATACAACATTTCAAAAGTAAATCCAATAAACTAGGAAAAAAACCCTTTTGAGAATCGAACCCAGGATCTCATGGTCCCTAAGCCTTATCCCACCTTCAAGATGCAACTAGGTTATAATGCCATAGGCTTACACTCTCGATTGTCTTTTGGCATTTTAAAAAAATTATATGTATTTTATATATCTTTACAAGTTTTATAAAACATGGGCCAAGAGTTAGCATTTTGGACATTGCGGCCCAATGGTCTAAACTGGGGCCTCTAAATTCCCTTTTTTTTTTTTTTTTGCAAATTTGACCATTTTGTACTAGGGGTGTGCAGAATTCGTTTCGAATTCGAAAAATTCGAAATTCGTTTAAATTCGATTCGATTATCAAGAATTCGTTTCGATTATAAGAATTCGAATTCGATTCAATTCGAGTCAAGTAAATCGAATACGAATCGAATACGAATTTATAATTTCAAATTCGATTCGATTCGAAATTCAAATAAAAACTATACATTTTTATTTATTATTTTTATATATAATACATATATAACTTTTATTAGGCTATACTATAAATTATTTTCAAAATTTTTCCAAGTATTAAAATTACCCATTACCAAACCCACTACATGGCCCATAACTAAAACCTAAGTAACAAATTTATCAATAGATTTCTAAGTGTAAAAATATTAACTTGTAATGTGGAGTGGTTATTCCCGAATTCTCGTTTTAAATTTTAGACTTGTGGTACTTTATTTGGAACTTTTTAATGTGATATTGTGCGTTATGGTTGCTTTAAAATTTATTTTCATTTTGAAAGTTTTTACATGTTTTTAAAGAATCTGAATTAAATTGAATTTATTCGAATTCGAATTTTTAATCGAATACGAATTGGGTTTTTTATTCGAATACGAATTCGAATCGAATTTGATAGGTTTTAATCGAATTCGAATCGAATACGAATTCATGGAAAAATAAAAATTATTCGAACAATTCGATTCGAATAATTCGAAAATTCGATATTCGATTCGATGAACACCCCTATTTTGTACCTTCACTCTCAGATTTTTTTTACGGGTGCATATGATTATATTTTGACATAAACTAATTGAGTAAATTGTGATTTTAGTCCCTGAGTTTTCTCTCAAATTAATCCAAATAGTTTTTTTTTCTCCTCTGAGTCTCTGATTTTTTCATTTTTTTGCCATTTTGATCACATTGCCTAATTACGTCTAAAAACCCCAGTTTTAATCAGGGATATTTTTGGCATTTTCGTTATAAACTTTTTAACTTGTCATTTTAATCCAAAACTTATTTTACATTAAAAAAAGAAAAAAAATTAATGTTATAAACACACACACACACACACACACACACACACACATATAGGGTCAGGATTTAGAGAGAACGGTGAAAAATGTGAGAACGGTGAGAACAATTTTGGTGGTGACATGTGACATTGATGCTAAATTACACTAAGGGGTAATATTGTCAAAAAACCCACTCACATGAACTGGGTGTTCAAATAAAACGCCATAAAAACACACAATTCAGAAAAACGCCATGTAAATATCCAGTTAAAAACGCCAGAAAACACCTAGTTCAGAAAAAACGCCATGAAAAACTCAGTTGAAAACGCCATAAAACACCCAGTTCAGAAAAAAACCATGAAAATACCTAGTTAAAACGCCATAAAAACATCTAGTTTAGAAAAACGCCATGAAAATACATAGTCTAAAACGCCATAAAACACCCAGTTCAGAAAAACTCCATAAAACCCAGTTAATTTTTTTTTCGAAAAGTATATCAATAGTATACTCGTTGTAAAGATAAGAAAACGCTAAGTTTTATGGTGTAATGTAACACCCAAAAACTCGAATTATTAAATTCGTTAGTAGGTTACCATGTGTAATTAGATGAAGTACAATAACTAAGTTATTAAGCCTAGTTAAATGTCTAATAAATAAGTAAATGAATGAAGTTTGTGGCAATTATGATGGTATGTTAAACTTGAGGGACTTAGGGTGCCAAAATGGAAACTTAAATTATTAAAACAAAATATCACACACACACAAGGTGTGTGTTTGCGTGACTTCGATCAGGAGAAGGGGTGAGGGGTGAAAACCCTAACCCTCAAGAAACCATCAAAATTGAAAGGAGTTTCAGCCCAAATCTACTGCATGAACAAGGATTCTCGATCACTCAGCTCTATAAACCCCTTGGTAAGTTGTAAATTCTAATTTGGTGATTTTGTAAGAAGTGGGTTTTCGATCAATCCACGAATTAGTATGAAATTAAGCGTTATTATGTGCTAGGATCGCCATACGGAACATGTGTTATGCATGATTTTGTTCAATTATGTGTTTGGAGGTGAAACCCACCATGGATGATGGAAATGGCGACATGGGTATGTCACCCATGTCCAACCTTTGTTTGATTCTTGATATGTTATGTTGTATGTGACCAACTTGTTAGTTATATTGAACATGATATGAAATTGAATTGTTATTTGTATTTTGGATGATTGAAAGCAAGAACTAGGAAGAAAAGTACGAAGGTTACTTGTACATAATTAGGTGCGTTGTGTGCATCGTGTTTTGATAGAAAACGTATGTAACACCCAAAAGTGTGTTAAGCGAAAAAGGGTTCGAGTATACTCACAGTGCGTGTTTAATAGCTAAACACGATCTGGAATGGATTGAAGGGAGCGCCAGATCAGCCTGCGTACGGGGACAGAAGTGCATCAGTCTTCCAAGTGCTGAAACGGTCAAAGTTGAAGTGTCGAGTGGGAAACAGACTCCTGGTACGAAGGGAGTGCCTTCGTACAGAGGGAGTGCCTTCGTACAAAGGTGGTGTCTTCGTACGTGGCGCTTGCTTCCGTGTCCAAAATCGAGTGTTCTTCGCGTCTTTCTTCGGGAAATCGAGTGTTCATCCCTCCAGCCTTAAGCTTCTGATTAAACTTAGAGCTGGAGAGGTCTTTTGAGCGTGTTAGTCACATGTAGGAACATGGGCTGATTTCGTATGAAGGGAGCTTCATACAAAGGCAGTGCGTTCGTACGAAGGGAGGCGCTGCCTTCGTACGAAGCCAGTCCAGGTTCGTACAAGGGACTGTTTCAGCGTCTTCTAGCGTTCGGAGCGGTATGTTCGCCTGAATCGAATGTGTTTTCGAGTCCTTTTCATGATGGTTTCGACACCACTTCGTCCCACTACTCAGTGAACGAAATACATGTCGGTTTTGGTCCGTTTTAGTGTAAAAATCGAGTTTAAAACAGTCTTTCCATGGATTAAACACTTAGTGAGTGCGAAATCATCAGATCTCTAACTTGGGAAGCCAAAGCTAAGCCCAATACACTCAGTTAAGTGTGAATCCGTAACAAAATCAGAAGTTTGATGAAAAAGATGAAGGTTCTTGTAAAAAGAGGGAAGTTTAGATGAAATCGGAGGTAAACTCGTGGAAAATCGTGGTGGAAATCGTTGTGTTTTGTGTAAAAATAGTAGATCTTACCTGGAAAAATAGAGAGGAGCAAGTAGGGAGCAAAATGGTGAATGAAGAAGTGAGCTTGGTATTTATAGAGAGAGCTGGAAGTCCTGTACGAAGCTGGCTGCCTTTGTACGAAGCTGGCTGCCTTTGTACGAAGCTGGTGGCTTCGTATGAAGGGACCTGTTTAGTGCAAATAGTCCCCGTTTCGCGTGTCAGATGTTCGTTTGGTGTGTTTTATTGTGTTAGTTAGTTCGAGTACTTTAAGTATTTTAGCGAGGTATTAAGTGTTGCGTTGCGTATTAGCGTCTCGATTTATCACGCTGGAGTGTTAAGAGAGTTTTAATACATTTAAACATAAATAACATATATATATATATAAGTAACCGAGTTTTGAATTTCATTGCGTTGGTGCGAGAGCGAGCGAGTATTTTAGGTTCTCACATGATATAATAGTGTGAGCGAACGGGTCATAAGCGTAAGTGTTGTGAAGTGCGATATAGCGTGCTTAAATAGGTGATGTAGTGCGAAAACATGCGATGTAGCGTAGTAAGCGATATAGTTCACATTATGATCCGAATCTCGGGTGCTAGGCGTAACGAGAGTAACGAGCGCGAAAGTGGGGGCTGTTACAGTTTCCCCTGCTTTAGGAAATTTCGTCCCGAAATTTATTCGAAAGGAAGACTGTGAGAATTGACACGAATAAGAAGCGATAAAAGCGTTAGGGTAAGCTGAGGATGAATGAGCGATCGATCGAGGATCGACGAGTGAGAGCGTCTCGGTGGCAGGGGAAAATCGATGAGAAAAAGCGACTTGCTTGACTAGGGAATAGTAACTCACGAGTTAACGGTCCAAAAATGTTTTAAGTTTTCGAAAAGTTTTGTTAGGTTATTACAAAAAGATTTTTAAAGAAAGCTTGATTTATGAAAATTTTTCTTAGGACGCGGTGTTAAACCAAGTCGATTTTTTTTAAACCAACATTGTAAGAAAACTTCCCATTTATTTTCAAAACATAAGGTAACAAATAGGTTTTAACAGTATTAAAAGTTTAATTAGCGTCGAGCCCCACATGGCATCTTTCCCCGAAAGTTTGTTAATATGGCTAAAACACATATATATAGGAAGTACCAGCGGCGTATCCACCATGTTTTAGCCATATTGCCTCCGTCCCGTGGAGCGATGTCATGTGTGTCGACATGATGTGGATAGATTTTAGTATCCTCGGTCCAAAGGGTAAGTGGTTGGACCAAGTTCAGAAAGAAGATCAAGTAGACTGGGCGGTGAAGTTGATTACAAACTTAGTTAGTGATAAGAGCGTGCGCGAACGGTTCAACGATTTGAAATATCGAAGCGAATTTAAGGATAGGTGCGATAAACGTTAAAGCGTCGAAAGGGAAAGCGATGGTGAAGTGAAATAGATTCCAGCGAAGGTGAGATTGCGTTGCTGTAGACTAGCGAATAGTCTGGCGATGGTGCGATCGAGAAGTAATGAGATGTTACGCCTTGCGATGGAGTTTAGCGTGTTGAAAATAGTCTCAATAATATAAGAGGTCTAATAACATTCAACTCCACATGGCACTTTCTCCACGAGAGTTTGTTAGTATGGCAAAACACTTATATATAAGAAGTACCAGCGACATATCCACCATGCTTTGACCACACCACCTCCGTCCCGTGAATAGATGTCACACTTTGTCGACATGTTAAGACGCTTACATATAGGAAGTACCAGCGGCGTATCCACCACGTTTAACCGCGCTTTTAACGTTATGGCACCATTAGAACTT